>OZ026514.1:91711612-94111612 GCA_964019695.1 Loripinus fragilis
TAGTAGAGTGTCTAAATAAAATCAATATGTTGCAGTCAATGACCCGACAACCAATTTACAGAACTATGCGTACAGTATGAAAAGCTTGAATAACTTTCAAAATGCTCTAGCCTCAGATTTTGAACTTTTTTCACATTAGAGTACTGTTATTTTGCATTTTAGCTAAAGTTAGCATAAATTCCAGAACATAAGCAAACATTTCTTTCATCCTCTTTTTCAGTAAAAATTACATTTTTGGCATAACTGGTGCTGTAGCGACTATCACTCAACCCACAAAATTTTGTTAAGCAGATACACAGCTGGATTTCAAGTGACAAGAATTCATGATGAATATTTTCAGAAGTAAAATATTGACCAAAATATGACTCTTTTTAACAGCTAGGTACACTATTTTGTGCACTCGTCGACTGCAAACACCATGGAATGACTGCACTGTTCGAGTACAGTGGTTCTCTAGTGTGATACTTACAATCATAGGTCCAAATAAACAATTTTTTTGTGTGCATAAAATTTTAATTGTTTCCTTATCCATCAGTTTAATCATGTGTTTTGGGTGCTCAAAAAGAACCATCTCATTTAGATGTACAGTCAAACCTGCTGTTGCGGTCACCTCTATTAAGCGTGACCCTCCCTTAAGCGGCCACTTCAGGGTCCCCCCGAACGATTTTGAATGCAAATGCACCTCTATTAAGCGTGCACCTGTCCAACGCGGCCAGCGGTCGGCGAAATTTGCCACAAAACGCTGAAATTGTATCCGTAAACGGCCACTTTCCATGGTTCGATGCGGCCGTTTGATTAAATTTTATCGATAAACTTTTTTTGCACCGGTCAAATGCTTGGAGCAATTAAACTCCCCAGCAGTGGCATCTCGTAAAAGAAATTCTATAACGGCCGCCGCCCTATGTTGAGGCTATGGGACGCAACAGTTGGGGTGTTTGTGTGCCACTCGAGACACAATGGAACTGAAATTTTAAAAGTTCGAGTGTTTATGCTAATCAAACACTACGACATGCTTCAAGAAATCTGCACATGTGGATTGAAAAATAGCGCCGTCCGTAACCTAAAACCTGAATACGCTAAACGAACACGACTTGTAGTTTTGTGTATGCGGATACCAGTGCAAAGCCAGTCAACCGATAAATTGTCAACATCAAAGCGTTTACCGCTGCCAAAGTTCATTCATCCATACCATGGCAGATGTTTAACGGTAAATGTGTGAAAAACTAAATGCATGTAGTAATACTCTTTGCTGGAGGCATACTTACTACACAAAGATGAAATGTTTGCTGGGGGGGAAGAAAACAAGCAATAGCTTTTGAGAAAAAAAATTGAGTAACAGAATCATTTTTTCCAAGTCTCATACACCTGAATAAATCTACAAATCAAACAACTTTCTCTTCATGTTCAGTAGCACGATGTCCATTAAACATGCCTTTGCTTATCAAAAATCAAGTTTTAGCTTTAGAAAAAATGGGTATACCAGTGACAAGAAGCCTCTAAGTCCAAAGGCTAACTCTTTTGACAAACATAATTGATTTAAAAAAACAAAAAAAAAAAACTTATGGAATTGCTTTTGTTTTAAAATTACATATTTTGATATTTGTTTTTTATTTTATTTTTTTATTTCTATGATGCAATAACTGAACCCTACACTGGCGGTGTAGACCTAATTCTTCATAATTTTAACTGATATGGGAAAATCCTCAATCATATGGCCATCTTACCTGAACCTCTATTAAGCAGCCACCTGTCTTAAGCAAGCGATTTTGGATTATCCCTTGGCCGCTTGCTTAAGACAGGTTTGACTGTAATAATATTTTGACAAAGTTAATTTTGAAAATAATCTGATTACAAAAAAATATAAATATGTGCTGTCACAGGACAGGGTAGTTCACCTGCTCTGCAAATTTTGTATCATTTGTTTGTTTGTATTGTTTGTTTGTATTGTTTTTTTTGCTTTGTTTTGTTGGTTTACGTCCCAAGTCAACAGCTATGGTCATGAGGGAATGGTCAGTTCACCTAACCACACTTTTTTTCTGGGCAAGCTTGAACAAGCAGTTAACCAGTACTTCGTGCACATACTTTTGCTTGTAAATTTGTTTGTATTGATGAGCTATTAAAAATAATAAACACAATTTTTAACACAAAATTTTAGGTTCTGCCACCTTGACCTCATGAGGTCATTGGTATGGATAGGGATATATATATTGCTGATAAAACTGAACAAGTATCTTTTACTACCGTATACAAAATATAAACTTTGTCAATTACACAGTTTTAAAATTATGAGGTCTTGAAAAAAAATACATTAATAAGATGTACCAGTTTCAGAAGAAGCAGTCTGATAAGGGTGTTCCATTTGTTATTCTGGGGAACATTTGTTGAATTCCAGCCTTGATACCCAACATTTTATTTGAGAAAAGAGGGAGAAAAGATTTTGAAATTCTAGATCATTTACTGTACAGTAAAACCTGTGTAAAACAGCCACTCAAAGATAGACAAAACAAAGACCTTAATGACAAATGGTAGCTTAATGAAGGTCAAAATGAATGCTCCCCCTTGGAGTATTCTGCAATACTTTTGACCTGCATTAAGTGATAGTCTTGAAAAACAATTTTTTGGTCTTTTTGATTGTGACCTTTTTACACAGGTTTTACTGTATCACTACTTTTGACCTGCATTAAGCGATAATCTGTGTTGAAAACCAATTTGTGGTATTTTTGAGAGTGGCCGTTTTACACAGTTTTACTTTACATGTATTAACCCTTTGTGTACTGAGAAACCCAAAACAGGTCATTTGGCTAATAGTGAAGACCGAGATGAAATGCAGCATAATGCTGCATTTCATCAGGGTCTGCACTGTTTGTTTGATTTGATTCTTTACGTCCCATCAACAATCTTTCAGTTATATAGGGACAGATGTCACTGTGTTGTGTCCTTGTGCAAGACTCATTAATCCCAGCTTAGAACTGGTCTGCACTGTTTACTGAGATTAAACCAACCTTCGGTAACAGAAATAAATCATTATTTAGAAAATTCTATCTGTGACCCCTTAAAGTATACACTGGCAGTCCCATACCTAGACTTGTGCAGTCGTTTCAGTTAAGTTTTATCCTGATTATACTATTATATTATAGATATATACATTTTCTTTTCTCTAATATACCAATGAAAGAAAAAACTGTGAAAGAGTTAAAGTGCTATTAGAGAGGATAATTTCTTTTTAGTATGATGTATTGGCTGAGTATAGGCACATTTCAACTGTTTGGGAGGTTTCCAGTCTATCCCATACCTAATGCATCAAAATTTATGGGGAATTCCATTTGTACAAAAAGGTTTCAAATGTGTATTTCTTGTATAAAATTGTACCTGGTCCCTGCCTTCATAAGAACGTAACAGTATTTCTAGTCTCCCAATATCAGCAACACACACATAATCTGAAAATGTTAAGTAGTTGGATCATTCATGGATATATTTGTGTAAGTCTTATTCATCTCCAAGAATATTACTTGTATTCACATAAACTAGAAATGAGTCAGTTCACAAGATTTTGGTACTAGCACACATGCATAAAGTCACTCTTTAAATGTGCAAACCCAGCTATCTAGTGGGGTAAGTTGCCTAAACTTTAGCTTGTGCTTTCATCTATAACCCTACTATGTTTATGCAAGCAGCCAAGGCTCTGGCAAGCCTGCACATCTTGCAAAGATGTGCAGGCTCGTCTGAGCCTCGGCTGCTCACATATGCAAAAAGTACCAAAATCTCATGTACTGGCTAAATTGCGTTTGTGAAACACTGTGCCTTCAAACCATATGCTTGTCCATAAAGTGGCATCCTTTTCTTTCAAACACAGTAATATTTTTTGAATTTCTTCAAAAGTTGTTCAGGTAATCCAAACATCATCTCTTATCAGCTTGCCCAGTTTTGAGGCTGTAGCTCTCTTACAAGGTATATGTGATGGAAAAATGGAAGGATAGACAGACAAGCCAAAAGCAATATGCCATCTCAGAGCACTTTTGAAGTTGGAGGCATAAAAAGGTTTTCCTTCACCCAACTGAATTTGGAATTGTTTTGTTTTTTGTTTGATTTGATTCTTTACGTCCCATCAACAATCATTTAGTTATGTAGGGACAGGTCTTCCTGGGTTACACCAGTACTAAACTAGGATTAATGTTCTTGCTCAAGGACACAACCCAGTGATGCCGGTGAGGCTCAAACCCTCAGCCCTTCGGTCTCAAGTCAAGCACTCTACCACTGAGCCACTGTGCTCCCAAATTAGGAATTGTAAGTTGTTTTTTTTGCATTCATCGAATTGTTATTTAGGCAGTGATATATGTGTTTTTAATTCAGTAGGAAGATAAACAATAAAACAATGCTAATATTTCATGTACTTTTTCAAAAGAGCTGGTTAGCTGCATGCACATACTACATAAAAGCAGTATTAGTAAGACTTCACAATAGTTTTTCTAATACCAAATAAATCAGTTGAGGACTCACCCTTCCTTAAATCTGTTCTCATTTGATTAAGTTTCTTAGACAAATATAGAGCAGCATCTTCTATCACAAATCTATATATTAAACAGAGATAACAAAAAATATCAGTTTTTAACTCTTTGTATACTAATGGATTCCTCCTTCTGGTTTGATACAATAAACTTGGGATAGTCCATTGTACATATCTAGGGGTGTCAGGTTATAATTTTGAAGAAATAAAATATATTCTTTTGTCTAAAGATCTTTTTTACCTTTACAAACAGTTTAAACCCTGATGAAATGCAGCATAATGCTGCATTTCATCTGGGTCTTCACTGTTTGCAAAAGTATCTATTTAGGGGTTTCCTGCCTAAAGATGGTTAATAAAATTCTTATTAACCCTTTTTAAATGTATTCTTCCATCTGGTCTAAATTATGGGTTAGAATTTCCAAAAGATGTAGTTTTGTCCCTGAAAATTATTGAATCTTAGCAAATAGTGCAGCCACTGATGAAATGCCACATACTGTTGTATTTTATCAGGGTCTTTACTGTTTGCAGAAGAACTTGTATACAGTACAGGCTACCAATTATCCAGAAACATTTGACTTTATCTTTACTCCCTAATTAAAATCCAGGACAAAAAATATTTTCAATACATTTCATATCAGATTTGTTTGCCCATCACTGACTTCTATCTTTTCTATCTTTCTCTATGACCTACTGTATCATGCTGGTCAATGATGACAGACATAACTTAACTGTTAGATGTAGATCTCTTCGGTTGTTCATGTAGTCAATATGACTTGGCAGCCAAAATTGCCTTTCAAAACTTTTACATCTGATTAATTGTGGTAACAGGCCCCAGTGCTAATATAACTCAGAATCCTATGTCTATGCAGTAAATGACAAATTCATAATAACCTAAAAGGTTATGACAATCAATCAATGTTGCTATTGTTCATTGGATTCACTAAACTGGTATTGTTTTAGAGAAAACATACATGTATTCCTACCTCCCCCCCCCCCCCTCCACCATGCATGCTCAAATATGGCCTATATAGCTCTGATATAGCTCTGCTGTGACCTGAAAATTAGAGTAAGGTCACCGAAACCTAATCAAATGCTCATCATGTCCCAATGTTATATCCCACCAAATTTTGTGCCAATCCACCCACTAGTTCATGAGGTATCTTGCACACAATAAAGCCTCACGTCAACACCTATGCCAACGGAATCAGCATCAACAAACATTATAATCCCCTCCCCTTCAATGGGGGACATAATTGGGCCAGTCAATAACATAATGGTACTAATTGCAGACACATTGAGTCAATCTATAAACAGGCATACACAAATGTTTTGTGGCTATATGTCTAATTGTTGGTCAGAGCCTTCATCTACATACTTTGCTTATGTGTGAATACTCTGGTAAGACTGTGATTGGCACAGGCTCGTCAGACCTTTGCTGCTGGCCTTTGCAATAAGTACCACAGGTTTAGATATTCAAAATTTTTGAGCGAAAATTGTAAATATTTTCTTACCCATCAGTTTTAAAATATGTTTTCGGTGTTCAAAAGAACCGTTTCATTGAGACGGTTCTTTTGAGCACCCACAACACATGTTTTGGTTGAGAAATAAAAGAAATAAAATTATTTTGGTACACACTCTTAACTAAAGGCCTGAGTAAAAAAGTCTTCTGTGCAGCTCAATTTAAATTTGTTAAATAAAAATTCTAAAAAAAAAAATTATCACATGTTTTCTGATTTTGTTTGTTTGTTTGATTTGATTTTTTATGTCCCATCAACAATCTTTCAGTTATGTAGGGACAGATCTTCCTGGGTTGAAACAGTTCTAAGCTAGGATTAATGTCCTTGCTCAAGGACACAACACAGTGATGCCGGTGAGGCTCCAACCCCCCGCCCCTCGGTCTTGAGTCAAGCACTCTACCATTGAGCCACTGCACTCCCCAGGTTAACAGTGCTTAACCAGACTAGGGAGCTTTAACTTTTTGCCTGCTAGTGCCATCAGCTGATAACCTTTGTAAACAGTTTTGACTCAGATTTGACAAAAATGTGGGCCTGATCTATATCCAAAATTATTTGACACCATGATGATATTCCAATTTTTTTTTAAATGTTAATTTTGAGAAAAATATCTGACAAAAAAACAAAACATGCTAATTTGCCCAGCATGCAACGATTTGGCATTCTAGCAAGCTTTTGAGCAATCAAAATTTCAGATATAATTATTAAATACTAGTTTTTAAAAGCTAGAACTTGTTCAGTACCTTAACAAGGAAGTTGCTGACTCAGCTACAACATTACTGGATATACTGAAGGAGTCTACCGCTAGCACTGACTTTACTGGTAGGTGTAATGGTCTGAAATAAAGTAACAATTTTATCTTACTGATAGAAAGGTAAACATGGAAAAAATGAAGACATTTTGTATTTTGGTGTATCCAAATATTGGGTCTTGTAACCTGTCTTGAAAAAATGAGTCATTCATGTTTACCATGAAGTACAGTCAAGCCTCTTTATAACGTCACTCTTTATAACAGAATATTCACTACCCGACACAAATTTGCAGGGAACGGATCTGTTTCCATTAAAATTCCCTCTTTATAACAGAATATTCACTTAACGACACCGACAGTAAGTTCTGGGAACAGATATACATTTTCTATTGAAAATATATTCATTATAACAGAATTTCTACCATGTGTCAGTCAATTTGGTTATCAGGTCAAGTTCTTATGCATAAACAGGTTTCTGTCACATTTGATAAAAGGAAAACTGTTTGAATTTTGATTATGAAAATGATCTGATGTATACATTTGGAATAATAGTATATGTTTAAATTCATTTGTACAATATTTTCTTTTATTAAATGATTTTGATGTAGAAACCTGGTACTGTTCGGCATTTCGTTATGACAGAAAATTCACTTTAACGTCAAATATAGCTTGGAATAAACATGGTCGTTATAAAGAGGGTTGACTGTAATACTAAATATGGGCAGCAACGTGAGAAAACCTGACTTTGTTGCATGTGAACAACAAAGGTGCAGACCAGCCTTCACATCTGTTATTGTTATTCGCTCCCTGCAAAGAACGATATCTAAACTTGCTTCACAGAAAATTTCAACAATATAGCTAGTCTGTAGCTGAACAGGCTGGTTAAAGCATAACATGGTCAGAAACCCCAAGCAAGTTTTCTAGCGACAAGGCATACATATGGTATTAACAGGTTTTCTAATGGCATGGCTCATTTTATATTGGTGTTAAAATATGTCAGGGACACTCCTTAGCAAGGCTTGAACATGAATAATTGCATAAATACTTATCCACATAGCTGTTTGAAGCCATTGTCAACTGAAACCAAATCCATGCTCATATCATGAAGTTCATATGCTGTTTGAACATGGTTTCAACAATGAAATTACTTAAAATTGGCCCGACTTGTTTGGTCAACATTACACAGAAAGTATCAGGCTCAGACCCCTTTAAGGGTGCTTTTGTTCTGAAAAAAATGTTGATGGCAGAAATGACACTGTGATGTTCAAAAGTTGTAATCTGAAGTCAGTTTGTTTTAAGACATCTGAGGTTAAAAAAGCAGCAAAACATTTATTTTAAAGGCAGATTTGGTAAAATGCAAGAATAACAATCACTTTGTCTCTGACATGCTGGGAAGACTAGGCTGGCGCACCCTGGAACAGCGGCGTGCTGACTCACGTCTGGTCCTGTTCTACAAGATAGTGCATGGCCTAGTTGCCATTCCACTCCCAACATATGTTATACCCCTCAATCAGTATTCTTGGACAACTCATCCACTGGCTTTTAGACAACTCTATGCTATAGGACTTACTATTATAAATACTTGTTTTTCCCCTTGGCAGTGGTACAGTGGAACAATCTTTTGGCCTGTACCGCAACCCTGACAAACCTTGATAGCTTCAAACTTGCTATCTGTCAGGAGTGCCACTTCCGACCATAAACATATACACCACTGTTTTTATCCTCACTTTTTCTTGTTTCTACTGTTTAAAACACAAACACTAAGCACTTTTATTCCGTTCTCGCTATCAGCTTTATTTTTAACTCTTACTTTTATCGCATGTTGCGGGGAACCCGGCACGTAATACTCATATGAGGGTGTATGCCGTATGAAGAGATAGAGATATGTTTGTTTCAAGGCATTTCATCAGGATTCAAGATTATGAGAAGCTACCCAATAGGAAGTATGGTAGACTTATAATTTACCTGTAATCTATTGCACAATTCCACAAATGGACATGAAGCTCTGTAATTACTTTGGGATCTACATACCCCAATATGGGATAATCTTTTACATCCAAAAACTCAATAATCTGAAATTAAACACAAGTTCATTTATCAAAGTTCAACAATTGAAATTTTATATACCGGGCAGCGTAGCCCCAAGCGTAGTGCAGATGGTAATGTGTCTGACTACAGATGTGTGTCTGACTGCAGATCCAGGGGTCACGAGTTTGATCCTGGTCCGGTCCCATACTTTCGTGGAAATTGATCATGAAATAATTTCTACGGTCATTCTCCTCCCTTCCGCTGATTCATTCAAGAAGGGTTGTTGTCAGTTACAAGCGAAAGTATGTGCATGAAGTACTGGTTAACTGCTTGTTCAAGCTTGCCCAGGAATAAAGTGTAGTTAGGTGAACTGACCATCCCCTCATGACCAAAGCTGTTGCCTGGGACATAAAGCAACAAACCAAACCAAAACAATTTAAAATACTGATACACTTTGTTACAACATAGATTTGGATTAAACATGGTCATGTGATGGCTCCTAATTTTTTAACATGGAATTTTACAAAGGAAATATAAGAAAATGGCCATAAAATGGTCGTTTTCCTATAATTCCTTTGTAAAATTGTCCCTTCAGATCAGGATTCACTTATCATATGGTCCATTCGTACGTAGCCCAAACAAAGCGTTATAAAGATACAGCACTGTAGTAGATTTGAAAATGGTGGGCATACCTAACATGGATTTATAAATGGGCAAGCACATGAGATTTTTCTGCTTCCCCCATATTCATAAAATCACTATCGGAGCCACGACAAGAGATTTCCAACAATGTGGCATTTTGACAAGTGTAGACTCGGACAAGCCTGTGCAGCCTCCTTTTAAGCTTAGACACTCCAAATGATGTTCAGTCAGTAGCTTAACAGTCATAGAATATTCGAGCGACTAGCAAAGGCTCTGATCAGACTGTGCACATACGCAGGCTGGTCTGTGCTTTTGGTGGTCGCACATATGACATTGTTGGAAATCTCATGTCGTGGCCCATTTAAACATGTATGCACATACATATGGACTAATGCCTCTAATAATTCTAATGCTGATGTATCCATTGAAGCTAGGGGTCTAAATTTTGGTTTGAGCATTCATCTACATCCATACTTTGTGTGTGCAAGCAACAAAAGGTCTTAAAGACAAATGTTAGCTTAATGAAGGTTGAATGTATTGCAGAATGCTCTCTTGGAGCATTCCGCAATAGAATGTATTGCAGAATGCTCTCTTGGAGCATTCCGCAATACTTTTGACCTGCATTAAGCTATAATCGGTCTTGAAAACCAATTTTGATCTTCTTTTTGAATGGCCACTTAAGACAGGTTTTACTGTACAGAAATCTAATGCACTGTCCCGGAAGTTACCTGAGTGAATACACTCTGGAAGGGTGGAGCTATTCTGTATCTCATGGTCCCACCTCTTACACCTACTGATACAGTAAATTCCTGAAATATAGGTATAAAAACAGATTACTGTTTGTTTGATTTGATTCTTTATGTCCCATCAACAATCTTTCAGTTATGTAGGGACGGGTCTTTCTGGGTTGACCAAGTACTAAGCTAGGATTAATGTGTCTTGCTCAAGGACTACAAGGCAGTGACACCGGTGAGGCTTGAACCCGCGGCCCCTCGGTCTCGAGTCAAGCACTCTACCACTGAGCCACTGCACTCCAACAGATTATTGTTTGTTTGTTTTTTTGATTTGATTCTTTACCGCCCATCAACAATCTTTCAGTTAAACAGGGATGGGTCTTCCTGGTTTGAACCAGTACTAAGCTAGGATAAATGTGTCTTGCAAGGACTACAACGCAGTGACGCTGGTGAGGCTCGAACCAGCGGCCCCTCGGTCGCGAGTCAAGCACTCTACCACTGAGCCACTGCACTCCCACAGATTATTGTAAATGTTCTAAAACGTTGAACATTTTTCTCTTTCTGCTTTCAAATCAAATGTTGATTATCATGGCTGGAATTTACAAAATGTTTGTCAGAATAGCAAACAGGGAAGACCCTGATCAGACTGCTTCTTCAGAAGCAGTCTGATCTGCGTCTGCACTGTTAGTATAGGCCTTTTGGGCAAAAAAGAAGTGTTCAAAATTTTAGAACATTTACCATATATTTAGAAAGAAAAAAATTGATGGGAGACACGAACATGTTAGGCCCCGAGGTTATAAAACTTTTTCATGCTCAACTGAGCACAAAATTTTAACTGCTCATAAAAACTAAAATACCAACAAATAAAGAAGTGTCTTGCTTTAAGTCTCACAGATGTTGTATTTATCATGCTTATAAATTTTAAAATGCCAACAATTGTAACATTTTAACATTTATGAGCAGAATAAATTTCGTGCTCAGCTGAGTTGAGTATGAATTTTTTTTTATAACCTCGGGGCCAGTTATCTCCTTTTCTCTGTTGTTAAAAACTCATAGCTGACTGGGTAATGTTGCATGCTTTTTTGTTGTCAGCAGAATATCATCAGTGTCAAAAGTTTGGATCCAGATCAGACTGGGTGTTTTGTTGGGTCTGATCTGGATCCAAACTGCTTGGGAAAGTTTAAAGCAGGCAATAAAATTAGCCACCAGTAGGGATAAAGTTATGTTTTTTTTTTTGTTTGATTTGATTCTTTACGTCCCAGTCAACAATCTTTCAGTTACGTCGGGACGGGTCTTCCTGGGTTTAACCAGTACTAAGCTAGGATTAATTTGTCTTGCTCAAGGACACAACGCAGTGATGCCGGTGAGGCTCAAACCCGCGGCCCTTCGGTCTCGAGTCAAGCACTCTACCACTGAGCCACTGCCCTCCTGATAGAGTTAAAATATAAACCCAAAAATGATAAATCCAGGTAACATTTTATAAATGCGACAACAAGTTCTTAATGATTTTCTTCATCTTTATTCCCTATTAATATAAGCTCTGTGGGGTGAGGGAAGCAAATTAATTATCTCTTTAGAGCATTTTCTTTCTTTATACAATTAAAACTCTTTGTATTCAATTTCTAGTGACTCATAAAAGCATACATTGGCAAACAGTGAAGACCCAGATGAAAAGCCCCAAGATGAGGCATTTCATCAGGGTCTTCACTATTTGCTAAGACAAAAATTAACTTCAGAGAAAGAAATTTTTAATTTGGTAATTATAACCTTTGACCCCTCAATATATACATTGGACCATCTGAAGTTTATTGTATCAAATCAGAAGAATCTACATGTATTTATAGTGCATAGAGGGTTAACCCTTAAAGCGCCAAGAAAAAAATGCATCTGAAAATGTCGTCTGCTGCAAATAATTGCCTAGCATTACTGACGAATTAAGTATAGGAGCAAACAGCATGGAACCAGAACAGACTACTCCTATAGGAGCAGTCTGATCTGGGTCCACAGTTTGCCATAGAGGCTTCTTAAATATTTCAGCAGACGAGAAAAGCAGACGACTTTTGTTGCGATTGGCGCATTAAGGGTTAAATATCTAACCTTGACTTTCTCATCTGTAGTGAGGTCACAGGTTGATGCCATGGTTTGTAAACGAATCTTGACGGCGACAGACACCATATCCAGACTATCCATGCCTCGACCAATCTCGTCCTTCGTTGTCACCAGCACGCCATCCTCTGAGCGATAGATTGTCTTATTGTGTTGAAGGTGTGGTGGAACAGGGGCTGATAACTCCTGACAGTCTACCACTGGTTGATGCTCAGAGTTGTCTACACATGCTGATTGTAAATGAAAAAAAATTGAGCCGTGGCATGGGATTTCCAACAATGTGACATTTTGACATGTATAGACTCGTACGAGCCTGTGCAGCCTCCTTTTTATCTTAGAAACTCCAAATGATGTTCAGTCAGTAGCTTAACAGTCATAGAATATTCAAGCCACAAGCAAAGGCTCTGATGAGACTGTGCATATGTGCAGGCTGATCTGAGGCTTTGCTGGATGCAAATACCACATTGCTGGAAATCTCATGCGGCGGCTCAATTTTGAGTGGCAAAGAATAACATTCAACCACAAGTTTTAGCTGTTTAACATTTGTTGTGGCCGTGTCGTTATTAACCATTTATATTCTGATGAATTTTACCTTACATATTGCTACAATAGGTTATGGGACTGCCCATTGTGTACTTTAAGGGGTCACAGGTAGAATTTTCTAATGTATGATGTATTTTGCTCCCTGAAGATTGTTTTAGTTATAGCAAACAGTGTAGACCTTGATGAAACGCAGCATTATGCTGCATTTCATCTGGGTCTTCACTGTTTGCTAAAGTACCCATTTAGGGGTTTCCAGTATACAAAGGATTGATGCCCTTCACTTTGCATTGGGCATTAACATGGACCTCAGGCCGCATCAAACGTTAAACACCTCAAACTCGTGGTTGAATTCACCCTTGATACCTTCAACTCAACACAGAAAAACAATGAAAGATTGTTTTAAACACTTATCAGTATTATTTTACCATTTAGCAAATGAACATTTCGATGTTTATGGTAAACCCATTTTAATGCACCTGTTTGACACCTTATCCCCCCACCCCCACATTATTTTTGTCCTGAAAACGTCACTTGCGTTTTTATGTCTTCTGCATATATTCAAGTGCACCTTTGTTTGTTTGATTTGATTCTTTATGTCCCAGTCAACAATTTTTCAGTTATGTCATGATGGGTTTTCCTGGGTTGAAACAGTACCAAGCAAGGATTAATGTTATCTTGCTCAAGGATACAACCCAGTGATGCCAGTGAGGCTCGAACCTGTAACCCCTCAATCTCGAGTCAAGCACTCTACCACAGAAGCAAAGTGCTAGATTTTTTCTGGAAGCAAACAATATACACCCTGATCAGATTGCTCTCAAGAACAGTCTGATCTGGGTCTATATTGTTTGCAACTAAGTATGAAATTTCAACTGCTCATAAAAACTGAAATGCTGAAAAATATAGACTTATCTTGCTTTCAAACTCTCAGATGTTCTATTTATCATGCTAATAAATGTTAAAATGGCCAATAATTGTTAGCATTTTAACATTTTTAAGAATGATAAATTTCATGCTCAGTTGAGTTGAGTTATTTTGGTTGAGAAATGAGAAAATTAAATTTTAATTATACACTCTTATAACCTAAGGCCAAATCTGGGTATGTACAGTTTAACTAGGCATTAATGTTAGACAAGGTGTATTCAAAATTATAGAATATTTTCTGTACATTACCTTGGTGGTAAACATCCCCCTTGTTGACGAGTATATTGAGAAACTGAAGATTAGGGTCTCCATTATGACTGGCCACGGTGAATAGAAATAGATCTGACACTTGCAGCAAGATCTCTCCATGTTTATCTTCAAGAATAGAACCACTTGTGTCCTTTAATATACAGAAACGGCTAGTTAGGACATAACACAACAGTGAACGGAAATAGATCTGACACTTGCAGCAAGATCTCTCCATGTTTATCTTCAAGAATAGAACCACTTGTGTCCTTTAATATACAGAAACAGCGAGTTAGTACATGCAAAACTTAGGCCCCCAAAAATATTGAATTGTTTCTCAGGCCCTTTTATTGAAAACAGATGGCACAGGGCAGGTTTTTTATTTTTATTCAGGCAAAAAACAGATGTGGGAACTTTTTTAGGAACTCGGAACGATATTTTTTTTAATTTGTGCTTGTATGATTATTTCATCGGACATTATTCAAGTCAGGCCATAAAACTTGATAGGAAAGCATTTGCACATCAAGTAGATGTTATTTCATCACTAATGTATAAAACTAACAATGTTAGGGCTCGATAACTAACAAGACCAGTGGAAAATATCAGGTGCATAAAACCGGAAATGGCAGTGAGAATCATTAACCAAACCGACATTACACGCAAACGTCCGTGTGGAAAGGCAGGCATGACCGTTACCGATAACGATGGTTTGAAATGGAAATGTGTTTTTAATTTCAATTTTATTTTTAAAAAGTGATAGAAAGACATAATGCTAGACTTTAAAAACAGATGCTTGAGTGCCTGAGAAACAATTCATTTTTTTATTTGGCCTTACTCTAACAGATTTGCCTTTTGGGAAGGTTCAATGTGGAAGGATTTTCAATATAAACAAAATTTTTTGCGCGTAAAACTGTGAATATTTTATTTCACATCAGTTATAACATAAGTTTTGGGTGCTCAAACGAACTGTCTCATTGAGACGGTTCTTTTGAGTACCCACAACATAAGTTTTTGGTTGAGAAATTTAAAGTACACTCTTATTGAGTGGGCACTGGGCATGAAGATTACATTTCCCCCCATTTTATATCGGTACACCCACTTTCAAGCATTACAATTTCTAGTTTGGGAACCAGTACAAAACAATGTGGATAAAATGCCTTGTTCAGGAATCATGGACACAACACAATATTTACATTTTCAAAGCCAGCCTTAAATAAATCTTTAGAAATTTGCATCGTTCATAGCCTCATGAACGACACAAAATTTGATTGACAGCTGCCAAGCTCACTTGCCCATGCAATTTGCTTCGAACATCGAGTTCATTCGCCAGATGTGACACTGGTGTTGTGATTGACAGCGTGCCACACATGAGTTGCACATGCAAAACAAGCTTCTTTTGTTTGCTCCATTGGCTGTCGGTGTTCACACTGGCTGTTCTGCTTTTCCGTTTTGCACTCCAACCAAACCGTTAATAAGATAAAATATTAATTCTAACACACCTCGCCTATAGAGCCAACAGTAACAAACTGTGATATATCGGACAATAATTCACTGCTAAAGTGTGTGATAGCTGACGTCACGTCACTGAAAAATGACGTCATTCATGGGGTTAGACGGTGTAACGTCGTTTTTACGCTTGAAAGACGTGACAATTATATGTAAGTGTATGCGACGTAGTCTAAGTATTGGCGGGAGTACTTCAGTGCAATGGCGGAAAGTTGGAAGAAGCTGAAGACTTCGAATGTGTTTTCGTAGTTTATTGTGTGTTAGAATCGAAATAGATCAGCTCCATTGCGTGAATTGTTCAGTAATAATTCACTGTTTGTCGGTCAGTTGTACGAAGATAAATCACTCGCGCTGCGCGCTCGTGATTTGATCTCTTTACAACTGACCTCCAAACAGTGAATTATTACTCAACAATTCACTGCTGGAGCTGATCTATTTCTTAAATACAACTTTGTTTAAATTAGTTATTCATAATAAAATGTAAATATAAGCGAAAAATTCAATTTTTGGAAGGTTCATGGAATCATGAATACTTCGGGTCTCTTGCAAAGTAAGTGAGTGATATAATATTAAATACAACTTTGTTTAAATTAGTTATTTATAATAAAATGTAAATATAAGCAAAAAATTCAATTTTTGGAAGGTTCATGGAATCATGAATACTTCGGGTCTCTTGCAAAGTAAGTGAGTTCACTTACTTTGCAAGAGACCCGAAGTATTCATGATTCCATGAACCTTCCAAAAATTGAATTCATTTCTTAAATGCCTCAGGTGAGACTTAACCTCTCTCAGCACATTTAATTTGAACATTTCTGCATATCATTTGCACACTTTTTTACAACTCATTATAAAGTAATTAGTGGTAATAAATGAGTTTAAACCCATTAAAAGTATGTTAAGTGTACTTAAACCTCCCATTAGCCAATTTTAATGATTTCATTCCCCTGTTCTCAATGGGAGTCCGTAGGACAAGTTAAACAACAAAACATTTAGCCATAAAAAATGATACATTTATTATCTTTATTTCTAACAGTTTAAAATGAATGTTTCACGTTTAAAGCAAATATAAAGGTGACTGCAAAACAGGCATAAGACGCAAAATGTATTGTAATTTGAGCACAGTCATGTCATGATTCATAAAAAGAAAGAAAAGAAGAAATGAGCCACGACATGAGATTTTCAACAATGATGTATGTGCGACCAACGAAGCCTCAGATCAGCCTGCGCAGTCTGATCAGAACCTTTGCTAGTCTCTTGAATATTCTGTGAGTCTTAAGCTACTGACTGAACATCATTAGGAGGAAGATGCACAGGGTCGTCTGAGTCCACACTTGTCAAAATGACACATTGTTGGAAACCAGATGTCACGGCTCAAATCACTCCATCTGAACCGAACCGTTACCTGTTAAAGTCCATCAAACCAGTTATCACTAATTGCTCCTGATTCGTGTGCAAAAAATTTGTGATCAATCACAGGTTTAGATAAACAATTTTTTTCAGCGTACAATTGTAAATATTTTCTTACCCATCATTTATAACGGGTGTTTTGGGTGCTCAAAAGAACCGTCTCATCGAGACGGTTCTTTTGAGTACCCACAACATATGTTTTGGTTGAGAAATAAGAAAATTATTTTTTCACTAGGCACTCTTTAACTAAATGCCTGGATCTCAGACAGTGCCGAAAAGATACCCTCCCTAAAAGCAAAAAGTGTGAAAATGCAAAGCGTCTCAACCTCTTGTTCTCAAATTGCTACTATCATGGGTGAAAGTTCAAAATTTCCAAAATCCTGAACTTTAGAAATTCAAATTTTAAAACTTGCAGGATGCCTACAAAAATGAATCATTTCAAGTTTAAATGATTAATTGTGTTTAGATCATCTGAAAGCTAATCAGAGAAGCTATTAAAATCTGCCTAATTCAGCATTTCTATGGAAAGTCAGCCTCAAAATCCTGAATTCAGGATTATTCCAGAAAACTTTCACCCATGTTATATTGAAAATTGAATGTCCTACCTTGCAGGGTGTGTAAGCTGTAATCCTTCCTTTGTTGATACCTAACGATACACAAAGTTGACTCTGTTGAGTTAGAGCAGATTTTTTTCTCCTGGGGTATCTACTGTCATGTATACTGTAGTGTGGACCATCAAAATCGGAATCCGAGTCAGAATCTGTAAGTAGGATTAAAGTTCAGTATCAAATATAGACAAGTTCCACATATAATCAGAGCACAACATAATTATATTAGCAATACAGTAGAATCTCATAAATACAAAGTCTTAAGGACTAGGGTTTTTTATTTCGAATTATCAGTAGTTCGAATTATAGGAAAATAGACATTAAAGTATATAACCCCCCAAAAATGAGTATTATCAAATGTTTTTCCCTACCAAACATACATTTCGGATGTGTAAAAGAAACATATGTTTTTTATAGACAATCATTAAAACAGTTCATAATTAGGTTCTCTTATCTGAATCCAGTGTGCCCCAAAGTTATTCGAAAAATCGGAGTTCGAATTTGAGTTTTTACTTCATGTCATTTTTTTAGCAATGTGCCTTATAATACTCTTTGTTATATGACTGGAGAGAATCCTGTTTCCTGATTGGCCCAATTTGTCTTCATAAATCTCTATATCTACCTCAAAACTGGTCTAAACTGGCTCAGAAGGTGATATTGGATGAAATCCAGCTCAAACTAGTTTCCAGAAGTTAATATTTTTGACACTTCTGCAATATCACCCCCTAGAGAGCTAAAAATAGCATGATGAGTATAAAACTAGCATGTGCTGCATGAAATTGACATGATTTGCTGTTTCACATCCCAACAGGTAAACTAAAGACTTTCATGAATTTTAACAACTGTTTTGTTATGTTTTGTTTGTCCATTTATCTTTGTTTGAATGTACAAAAAGTAAAAAAAAGTTTTATGATTAAATTTTACATTCCACATTTAGAGAATTAATATACATTTCAAATTGCAAAATACTACATTAATATATTTTGATAACAGTTGATAAAACTTGTAAGAAAGAAAGAAAGAAAGACCTTAGGTTGAAGGTTGACTTCAGCAACAAAAGTGAAAGTAGAACATTTTCATTCTAAGTTGAAAAGTCATATAACAAAACATTTATTGACTTCAATTTCGGTAGACATGAGGATTTATCTACCCTTTAAAGTGATATTCACCTCGGCCTAGCGGCCTCGGTGAATTATCACTTTTTCGGGTAGATAAATCCTTATGTCTACCTCATTGAAGTCAATAATTGTATATTATTAACTGTCAACACTGTATTTCGCCAAGACAAAAAAATAATTTTGTGCCTTAGGTCTTAACCCTTTACTCCATCAAAGGCTCTTTCGACGTCTTTGAAATATCATGTATTTGAAAACATTATGGAAAATGGAGCATTTGCTCTTTTGGAGCAAATGCTCCATTTTCAATGATATTTGCAAAAGAATTCAAATCTTAAAATATTTTTTTCTTTAATTTTTTAAATGTTGTCTAAAAAAAGAAAATGATGTATTGATCTAAAAATAGCCTGTGGAGTAAAGGGTTATTACTGTTACATAGGTCAGATAAGCAAATGTTTTATACCTAATTATTTTCTTATCCATCAGTTTAAACATGTTTAGGGTGCTCAAAAGAACCATCTTGAGTACCCACAACATATGCTTTGCTTGAGATACAACAAAACAATTTTTTAATTATGCACTCTTCTCCAGAGGCCTGCTGCGGAGGCCTGCTGCTAATCAACAGAATTACAGTACAACCTGTGTAAAACGGCCAATCTAAAAAAGATCAAAAATTGGTTTTCAAGACTAATTATCACTTAATGCAGGTCAAAAGTATTGCAAGGAGAGCATTCTGCAATACTTTTGACCTTCATTAAGCTACCATTTGTCATTAAGATCTTTGTTTTGTCTATATTTGAGTGGCCGTTTTACACAGGTTTTACTGTATGTTAAGGGTGCATAAAAGAACCATCTTGAGTACCCACAACATATGCTTTGCTTGAGATACAACAAAACAATTTTTCAATTATGCACTCTTATACAGAGGCCTGCTGTTAATCAACAGAATTATAGCAAAACCTGTGTAAAACAGCCACTCTCAAAAAGACCAAAAATTGGTTTTCAAGACTAATTATCACTTAATGCAGGTCAAAAGTATACTTTCGACCTTCATTAAGCTACTATTTGTCATTAAGATCTTTGTTTTGTCTATTTTTGGGTGGCCGCTTAGGACAGGTTTTACTTTTGTCCCCTGCCTTACTTAGTTGGAAACCCCGAAGACAGGTTTTCTCACAGCGAGGCCCATATGTCATAGCTTACCATACTGTATTCCTGACTTGGCCATCTCAAAGTTGTCCCCTGCCAACAGCTGGTTGTATACATTGAGGTCCATCTGCTGGGACATAGCAAACTGTTCCTGACTGGTAACTGGGGATGGTGCCATTGGTTCCCATAGCAACAGATCATTATTTAATCTACAATTCAACATATATGGAAAATGTTCTAACATTTCAAACACTTTGCTCTTTCTGTTCTCAAATATAATGTTGGCTATCAGGGCTGAAATTCACAAAATTCTTCTCAGAATATCAAACAGGGAAGACCCTGATCAGACTGCTTCTTCATAAGAAGTGAAGAAGCAGTCTGATCTGGTTCTGTCCTGTTTATCTAAGCCTTTTTTTTTTTTTTTGGGGGGGGGGGATGAGTAGTCTTTGAAATTTTAGAGTGTTTACCACATGCAATTGTTTTGTTTGTTTCATTTGATTCTTTACATCCCATCAACAATCTTTCAGTTAAACAGGGACGGATCTTCCTGGGTTGAACCAGTCATAAGCTAGGATAAATGTGTCTTGCTCAAGGACCACAACGCAGTGACGCCGGTGAGGCTCGAACCCGCGGCCCCTCAGTCTCGAGTCAAGCACTCTACCACTGAGCCACTGCACTCCCACCATATGCAATTAACCATTTCTGCTTATAAGTAGTTGACCAAGAGGGCCATGCGGTGTTGAATCGCTCATTTGAGTCCTGGTCTTGTTTTAAATAATCTTGTTTTAATATAAAATACAATCTAATTTAAGCTATCTCAGCTTTTTTTTTACATCCAAACAGAACCTTTTGTGCAATTTTGGTAGAGGGCATAATGCAAATCGATTGTGTGAAATTATTTTTAATGAGCAAAATCAGGTTTTCTCGCATTGAGGTCAATTTAGCATTCAGGATTGTTATGGGGCTAAATTGGATCAATTTATCTTTACTCTTTGCCGACTGGGCAATAATGCACGTTTTTTTTTTTCCGTCTGCTGATTTTTTTCAAAATCAACTTTTTCAAAAAATTCTTTCAGCAATAACATCAGAGTGTCAAACAGTTTGTACCCAGATCAGGCCTGACATTTTGTCGGGCCTGATCTGGGTCCAAACTGTTTGCAAAGATTATCAGCAGGCAACACCAGTAGGCAAAGAGTTAAGAGTTCATACCTGTTGTATAGGACTTCAAAGAACTGTTTATCTGGGATAAAGAGGCAGAAGTTTGGCAGGGTTATTTCTACGACCATCTTGGTATTGCCCAGACATTTCTCCTGAAATTCTTTCAACTCTTCTTTTTCTGCGGGAATCACCATCTAAAAATACATAAACCGAACAAAAGATAGATTATGCTAGCTTTTTTTAATTTGGGGCTAGTGACCCCTAATTTCAGGACTATTTTGTCAAGCTTTTATTTTGTATCTATGGAAACAGTAATAACCAATTATGTTCAATGAGTGTTTTTTTTATTTATTTTTTTTTCTGTCTCGTTTCTTTAATTTTTTTTTTAATCCTGTTACATTTCACCTCTGAAACCCAGGCATTTTCACAAGGGTATCCAGCCATACATTCAGATACTTTACAAACATAAATGAGCACCCTCAATCAATACTCTTCCTGACAGACTGGATCCTGTTGTACATATATGCTTTTGTTAAGAAAAACTAGATCAGGAAGGGTGCTCCTTTCACTCAAACAACTCTCAAACATATGTTGGTATATACACACAGTAAAGAATCTATACAAATAAAGATAAACAAGTCCTTGATAAAAGGGCAGTCCTCACACATGCAATGGGGTTCCAGATATTACTTTTATGAGCCCTAGGCCAAAACTTTGGCCTTAGATTTAAGGCATGTTTTATGTTTTGCAGGGGTATTCTTATGAAAATCATCTTTGGATTGTTGTGTGTGAAGATCACCCTATCAGTATGCACTGACTTTCATTTTATATCCCTACTACATATTTATTATTTATACAGTAACACAAACTAAAAAGAAACAAGACATTTTCAATGAGTATTTATAACAGAAAAACAAAATTTGTTAAAAGGCATTTATTGTATTAACTCTTTGGCAGCTAATCACAACTAAGTAAAGTCTGCTAGTCAATTTTTAAACTCTCAGTGACAAACAGTGTTTGCATTTTAGTTTTGATAAGCAGTTAAAAGCTCATGCTCAGCTGAGTTGAGCATGAAAAGTTTTATAACCTCAGGGATGTCACATCTGAACTGATTCTATAGCATACACAATTCATAAAGAAAACATTTACACCAGGGGATTTTCTGCCCATTCCCAATCAAAAATAGCCACTTTTTTCCCCAATACCATGGTCTGATTTTCCCAATTAAGAAAAAAAAAATGTTTTGTTTTTTTTTTACTTTTTTTAGAGACCACTACTACTTATGAGAAACAATGACCCATATCAGAATGATACATAAACACTTGTGCTTTAAGTGGTATGCCTGGCATAATACAATCTAAAATAACTTGATTTTGAGGATATATTTTGCTACCCTTGTTATGTTCTATGTCCTTAATTTCTCCCAATTTTGATGTTAAGTCGATCATTTTTTCCCAATTTTGGTCAGGGGCCTTTTCCAAAAATTGCTGGAAAAAGCCCTGTACACATATATAACTACCATCATCCCTTCAGAAGAGGGGCCATATAAAAGGTTGCTGAAGTAGTAAAGCAGGTGAAACAGTTAACTCTTTCCTTGCAAGCGGAAAATGTTGCAGTCTGCTGATAACCTTTGTCAACAGTTTGGACCTAGATCAGGACCAACAGAATGTCGGTCCTGATCTGGATCCAAACAGTTTGACACACTGAAAGTGCTCCTGTAAATTTTTTTTGAAAAAGTTAATTTTGAAAAAATTCAGCAGATGACAAGCTAAAGCATGAAAAATTACCCAGTATGCAATGTGTTAAGGGACTTGTTTGTTTGATTTGATTCTTTACGTCCCATCAACAATCTTTCAGTTAAACAGGGACGGGTCTTCCTGGGTTGAACTAGTACTAAGCTAGGATAAATGTGTCTTGCTCAAGGACCACAATGCAGTGACGCCGGTGAGGCTCGAACCCGTGGCCCCTCAGTCTCATGTCAAGCACTCTACCACTGCACTCCCTCCAGCATGCAATGTGTTAGGGGACTGAACTCTTACCTCCTCGCTGACAGTCCTCGTCTCAGAATCTTCCGCCCTGTCTGCCTCTTCTTTCCCGTACATATTCTTCCTGGCGGAGAAAGGTGACGGCTCGGATTTGCCAAACTGACAAGCACCATTTAGAGAATCTCCAGTGAGGCTTTCGTCCGAGTAGGGGTCTTCGTCCAGTACGGACTTCGTGGTCTTGCAGAACTTCAGTGCCAGTCGCGGTCTGTCGAAGCCCAGTTCATTGCCGTCACTGCACACATGGGCAAAATGTTTGCCAGCTTCATGTGGGTTGATTTTAAAGTAGCCTGGTGAAAGAAAACATAGTTGCGGTAAATTATCGAAAATTTGAAACACTAATTGCCGGCCAAAAAGGCTTGGTCAAACAGTGCAGACCCAGATCATTTTTGTTTGTTTAGTTGCTTTACATCCCAAGTCAACGGCTATGGTCATGGCAGGAAAGTCAGTTCACCTAACCACATTTTTTCCTGGGCAAGCTTGAACAAGCGGTACACCGGTACTTCTTGCACATACTTTGGCTTGTAACTGACAACATCCGTAAATAATCTAAATTTGAAACACTAATTGCATGCCAAAAAGGCTTAGTCAAACAGTGCAGACCCAGATCAGACTGCTTCCGAAGAAGCAGCCTGATCAGGGTCTTCCCTGTTTGCTATTCTGACAAACATTTTGTGAATTCCAGCCCTGATAATCAACATATAATTTGAGAACAAAAAGAGAAAAGTGATATTTTTTTTGAAAATTTACTGCGTAATTGAGATCAAGATAATCAATTGCTCAATGGGCCATGATGTGAGAAAACCCGATTTTGTTGCATTGCAAACAATAAAGGTGTGAACCAGCTTGTGCATCTGTCTAATCAGTGCATTTGTCTTTCACTCTCTGAGTAGTAGAATAACCAAACCTGGTACAGGCAAATTTTCACGTTTCTAGCTACTCTCTGTAGCTTAGCAAGTTGGTTTGAGTCTCACCATAGGTACAGCATTGTGTTCTTGAGCAAGACACTAAATCCTCTGTTTAGTACTGGCTCAACCCAGGAAGACACATCCTGACATGACCGAAATTGCCGACTGGGATGTTAGGAATCAACATAAACAAACAAAAGGTTGATATAAACTACAAAGAGAGATTCTCAAACATCAAGGCCTAAATGATAGTTTTGTTTCTTTTTTAACCCTTTAACACTCAAAGTGAACAAAGCTCCATAGAGTTTGATCACTTTGAGTGCTATATGGTTATAGCAAGTAGACACTACCACCACTTGCTAATTTTAGCAAGTGGAATGGGTCCGTGAAATGTCCAAATAAAAGCCTTGTAGGGCTTATGTTGTATGCTTAATACTAATACTATTCAACGACAACAAAAATTCTATGTCTATGTGAGTATAAGACACTCTCATTTCTGATTTCTATATAGATAACCAAATCATGACATAAACTCTTTGCATGCTGGGTAATTTTCCATGCTTTTATTGTCATTTGTTGACTTTCTTCAAAATGATTTTTTTTTTCAAAAAAATTCTTCCAGGAACTGAGCTTCAAACTGTTTGGCTACAGATCATAACGTCCGACCAGCACTCTTTTGGTCCTGATCTAGGTCAGCAGACAACAAAGTCGCCACTAGCAAGGAAAGAGTTTTAACCCTTAAAGCGCCAAGAAAAAAATGCATCTGAAAATGTTGTCTGCTGAAGTCATCTGTTGCAAATAATTGCCTAGCATTACTGACGAATTAAGTATAGAAGCAAACAGCGTGACCCAGAACAGACAGTCTGATCTGGGTCCATACTGTTTGTCATAGAGGATTCTTAAACATTTCAGCAGACAAGAAAAGCAGACAACTTTTGTTGCGATTGACGCATTAAGGGTTATAAATCATGACAAGGTAGCATAGGCTGCATGATAAACAGTGTATATCTTGAGCATCAACTTTGAGTAGTTTATGAAAGATGGCATGTGTAATGAACATGCCTTAGGTGTAAACTAGATGTATGTCACAAAACAAAAAGTTTATAGACAGGTGGTTGGTTTGATTTGATTCTTTACGTCCCATCAACAATCTTTCAGTTATATAGGGATGGGTCTTCCTGGGTTGAACCAGTACTAAGCTAGGATTAGTGTCTTGCTCAAGGACACAACACAGTGATGCCGGTGAGGCTCGAACCCTCGGCATCGATTCAAGCACTCTACCACTGAGCCACTGCCCTCCCTGTCTTCCACTGAGCCACTGCGCTCCCTTCTACCAGGACAGTTGGATGCCAGTGCTATAACATAACACAAATAGCCAAACTAATTGTCAAAGTGCTTTCAGAGTGTAATAATGCAGAATTTTAAGTCTTTGTTTTTTGTGGCCCTACTTTCAATCCTTCCATTTTACACTGAGTAGCAATAATCTAGACACTATTTTTGTAGTTCTGAAATTTGACCCAAAACATTCAGTGACATTAACATAAGGATAAGTACATATACCAACCATGAATCTCTGAACATGTGACTTCAATCTGCTCAACTGATTGGCTGGTATTAAACACGGTGTGTAACCGTACATCGTCACAGTCCAAAGTGAGCACCTCTTCTCGTAAATTTCTCTGCCACCAGGATTTATCTACATGTGGGTCCTGTCTCAGGTCAGGAATAGGAAATCTGGAATAAATGCATGCTGGGTAATTTTTCACGCCTTTGTCGTCTGCAGATTTTTTTCAAAATTAACTTTTACGAAAAATTCTTTCGAGAACACAATCAGTGTCAAACATTTTTTGGATCCAGATCAGGACCGAGGTTCTGTCGGTCCTGATGTGGGTCCAAACTGTTAGCAAAGGTTATCAGCAGACGACTCGTAAGTCATTGCTAGCAAGAGAAGAGTTGAAGGGCTTTACAACCACGCAACTACCAGGTTAGCAAAACTGTAGTTCATGAAATCAAATTTGGAGATATAGCTTTTATCCAAATAGAAACAATTTGTGGTATAGTGACAGGTATTATAATACTGACTGGCAGTTTGAGATGTTTAAAAGAGGCAAAAGCAATGGGACATGATATTTGGATTAAGTGTAAATTTTAATTTAGTTTCCTAATTTTTAGTAACATATGTTGTTGGTACACATTGGAATTGCCTCTCATAGAGGCAATTCCAATGTGTACCAACAACATATGTAATTCCAATAATTAAGTGTTTCACCATAAGCTTTTCTTAACAAATTCTCAACTACTTTCATTGTTTCACTGAAATGCGCATGCAGAAATGAACAAGTTTCTATGTAGTATGTTGTGTACCTGGATTACAATACTAGACTGCCTATTTTATGCTTCTGACAGCTTATCTTGAGATGTGTCATTGGAATATATTGCTAAATTGCTAGTTGCATGGTTGTATATGTTGTTTACATGTTTCAACTCAAAGTGGTGGTACAATTTCACCATTAATATGAATCAAAGTCAGCTAATCTAAATCTGTTTTAAAATGAGGACATAAAATGTTGTAAAAGCTATGTGCATAATGTGTTTAAATGGTAAATATAAGGATCAAACACATGATTTTCTATGCCTTTACATCTGCTGGGTCCCAATGGTGGTGTTGTAACACAAGCCTGAAATGGATGGGTTTGAGCCTAAGAGCCGTTAATGTACCAGAAAAACATGTTTGATTGCTAATATTGCAAAAAGTCACTTTGTTGCTTAAAAACTTTTGAGAAAACAACTTTTTGAAGTAGCTATGTCTTGCAAATACATGAATGAAAGATGTGTAGGTCAAAGACTTATGTCGTCCTGAGTTCACTAATTAATGTATACTTCTATGCATGTTACTGTTGATGACATTAATTTTGTGACAGCCACAGAATGTGTTAAGTCAAAAAGCTGTGCAATATCAGCACATGAACTGCCTTGTTAATACATGGGTAACATGAATGTTTATAGTGTGCAACCAGGCTTTTTATTTATCACTATATCTATCTTTATATACTGCCCGATGCCCTCACACAGGCATTATCGACAGGATGCACTTTGTATACACTCTGG
Organism: Loripinus fragilis; assembly: GCA_964019695.1. Lineage (NCBI taxonomy): Eukaryota > Metazoa > Mollusca > Bivalvia > Lucinida > Lucinidae > Loripinus > Loripinus fragilis. The sequence continues at coordinate 91,738,600 of OZ026514.1, forward strand.
GTTGCAGGATGAAAGCCTGCAAGTTTTGTTTGTTTGATTTGATTCTTTACGTCCAATCAACATTCTTTCAGTTAAACAGGGACGGGTTCGGGTCTTCCTGGGTTGAACCAGTACAAAGCTAGGATAAATGTGTCTTGCTCAAGAACCACAACACAGTGACGCCGGTGAGGCTTGAACCCGCTGCCTCTCGGTCTCGAGTCAAGCACTCTACCACTGAGCCACTGCGCTCCCTGAAAGCCTATAAGTAACCATATCTAAATTACCATAGGGTTCTTTAGCTTGCACAAAGGGTGACTTTCCCTGCACAGGAGACATCCAGTTAACGTCCCAATCTGAAGGACGGCAAGAAATAAGAAAATTTTAGATTAACCCTTAAAGAGGCAAGAAAAAAATGCATCTGAAAATGACTTCTGCTGAAGTCGTCTGCTGCAAATAATTGCCTAACATTACTGGTGAATTAAGTATAGAAGCAAACAGCGTGGACCCAGAACAGACTGCTCCTATAGGTCTGATCTGGGTCCACACTGTTTGCCATAGAGGCTTCTTAAACATTTCAGCAGACGAGAAAAGCAGACGACAAACATTTACCTGAGGTTGAGCTTGGCTGATGTACTGGAAACTTGTAACGATATCTTCCTATCTTGTGAGGCGGAGTCTTCTTCCATTGTGTTGGCAAGACTGTAAAACTGATGGGGCTGAAAAACATACAAGTGAGAAGAATAAACAAAATGGAGGATTTTACACATATGGGGATGAGAAAACAAGTAGCCCAATGGGCAACGATCGCTCACCCGGGGGCCAGCATAATGTTTGGAGACGCCATAATTTAGGATGCTCAAAGGCAGGTAACTCTGAACTTGAAACAGTGATCAGGAATAAATTCAAACACTCAAGATATTATGCCAGTTCTGATTATCAGCAGGTATTAAAAAGATCTGAATAAAAATTGCGGAGGAAAACTTGTGAAACTATATTTTTCAGAAGCTCAAGGGCAGATAACTCCATAGTCAGTGATGAGATCTGACCAAAATTCAAACTCATCCATACTTTTATGTATGTCCTGGTTACCTACAAGAATGAAGAAGATCAAATGAAAAATGAATGCGCTAGAATGGTCAAGACATTGTAGAGCTATATTTTAGACACTCAAGGGCAGCTAAATCTATAGTTGGTGGTCAAGTGTGGCCAAAAAAACAGACCCATTATTGCTTTAATAGTTGTCCTTGATACCTGCAAGAATGATGAAGTGTTTTTCCAGAACTTTTCAAGGCAAATTTAATTTTCAAGGACTTTCCAAGACAGCCCTGTATATTCAAGTACTTTTCAAGCCTGTGCGAACCCTGTAAAGCATTTTCACCCATATGCAACACATAAAAAATCTCATGAGCTGATCCATTTGAATGTGATGTTACAGTGCATGCGCGGATCCAGAGGAGGGGGGGGTGGACAGATGGTCCAGACCCCCCCCAATAAAAAATCACAAAAATAAAAGGTTTCTTAGCAATACTGGTCCGGATCCCCTGAAAAACACAAGGCTACCAAGCCAGCGTTCAATGTTGGGCCATCACTGGCATGCCAGGGAAACACCACTTAAATGGTGTTTCGCAGGCGAGCCAATGATGGCCCGATTTTAGTGGTATTTGGATCCACTCATCAACTAAAAAAATCCCTTCAAAGGTGGGACCCCCTCTGAACAAACTTTCTGGATTTGCACATGCAGTGCAACCAAGCTATTCAACGTATTATGGTCAAATGCTGTAAACTAAGTGAGCACAAAAGAGCATATTTGATGATTTTGATTATTTGACATGATGCCTTACATCCCAATCAAAAACATTACAGTCATGTCTGGACATTTTCTGGGTTTGACCGTATTGGTCAAACCCAGAAAATGTCCAGACATGACTGATTTTTTTTGAAGAGTACTAAGTGGGGGATAAAATATCTTCCTATGGACACAACACAATAAATCAAGTGAGACTTGAACCAGTCACTCCTCAATCTCAAGACAAGCACTCTACTGCTGAGCCACTGTGCTCCTGCATTATGATGATGTTGCAAGTAAGCTTAGAGGGAAACAAAATCAAGACTAACTCTTTGCATGCTATTTTGCATGTTTTTATGTCCGCTGATTTTTTTTTCAAAATTAACTTTTTCAAAACAATCATTCAGGATTACCATCAGTGTCAAACAGTTTAAGTCCAAAACATGCCGGACATTTCCTCGAGCCTGATATGGGTTCAAACGGCTAGCAAATACATGTAGTATCAGCAGACAGCACTAGCAGGCAAAGATTTAATGCACACAACTCTTGGCTTTACAAAAATAAACAAAATCATTCTAAGATTAGAACAACTCCTTTGAAATTTTGATGATGTGTCATAATGTTGTGATATAATGGCAAACAGGGTAAGCCCTGAGCAAACTGTATATTGAGGACAAATAAAGTAATGACTTGATAATTCGAAATCGGATTATCCAAAATACTAATTCTAATAAAATTCAGGACAGACTGGGTGCATTTGTGAACTATTTTAATAACTGTCTATATAATTATGTTTTTGGGTGCATAAAAGAAACGTCTTATAAAAGAAATGTATCCCTAAGACGTTTCTTTTACACACCCAAAACATATGTTTGATAAGCAAAAACTGATAATTATCATTTTTGTGGGTTATATATTTCTATGTATCCCTATAATTCAAACTACTGATAATTGGAAATAAAACCTCTTATACCAAGGACTTTGAATTAACAAGATTTTAACGTACAACAACTCACCATAGCTGTTGTATACATGGACATGCCACCAGGTGGGTGGGGTGATAGGATCTTCTCTGGTGTGAGAATGTTGTTAATTCTATCAACCAAGGTAAAATCCAACTCCGCTAGTAAGTCTCCAAGGCTAATGTTGATGTCTGTTCGGGGAATATTGCCTGGTCTTGAAGAGGTCTAGAAACAAAGAAAAAGAGGAACCATTGAAATCATTCTATTCTATGCTTGTATGGTGTAAGGTAAGGGCTCTAAAATTTCAATTACTTTTCTCTTTCTGTTCTCAAATAAAATCTTGGATATCACAACTGGAATGCACAAAATGCTTGTCAGAATAATAAACAGGGAAGACCCTGATCAGACTGCTACTGAATCTGTGCTGTTTGTCTAGGTCTTTATGGCAGGCAACTAGTGTTTGGCATTTTAGAACATAAGTTTACTTAAGTCTTTAACGTGCTTACAACATGTATTTAATTTCGGAAATTATTATTTTGTTCGGAAACCACCAGGTTTTACTGATTGACAGTACAAACGACCTTCGGTCAACATAATCTATTCTTGGCATACGTTTTGCTCATAATCCCTGTGCTGGCCACTTGATATGGTTCAACATAACCTATGCCTTGCATACATTTTGTCAACAAAACCTATTTCTGGCATACTTTTTGTTCAGTGACTATATTGGCCACTTCTTAGGGCCAACCTAACCTATTCCTGGCATACGTTTTGTCAATCAGTATAACCTGGTGTTTTCCGAACAAATTTTTTTTTATATACTACATGCTACACAGGGACCAAGCTGGCCCAGAATTTTAGGGAGAAGTGACTTCTCCCTGCAGGAAAATTAGGGAGAAGTGACAGTCAGGTAGGGAGAAGTTATAGCGCAAAATTACGGCATTTTCTGTCAATTTAGAAGCAAATTAGCCATTACACATACTATTGCCATTTAATGGAAGGAGAAACACGATGCAGTGGTAGTAGATTATCTGATAATATCACCACACCTTGCATTTGTGTGGTGACAGTCTCCCTATAAAAAAAAAAAAAAAAATTTTTTTTTTTTTTTTTTTTTTTTAGGGAGACTCCCACTTCTCCCTGGGTCCCATTTAGGGCGAAATTTCGGCCCCTAGGGCGACTATTTCGCCCAAGTGGCCCCCTAGCTTGGTCCCTGCTACATTATTTGGTTGTATTGGAGATCACGCACATGATCCTCTTTAATATATATCATAAAAACTAGCAGGATTTAAATTACTAACATTTACAAGAAGGCTGGAAAACAGAGTAAAATATCTCTTTTCTCCATAAATAGGGTATTCAAAAAGCAATTCTTATGCATTTGCTTTTGTAAAGCGACGTTTGATTGGGGTAACTTCAAAAATTTGCCACTGTATATCGCAATCAGAAATAGTTTGACATCATTAATTATGACACATTGCATAAGATGACTTGCGGCTTTATGTAGCTTGCAACACTCAAATTTGAGACGAGAATGCAGAAGTGCATTAGAATGGGGACAACCATATCCAACATTTTCATTTGGGGAGGTATATCGATTGATATATGTTCGGAAATCACGTTTAACGGCTCTGCTCGCGCGTCACTGTAAAACTAAATTTGTGACCTTAAATCAGACGATATACCTCCCCAAATGAAAAAGTTGAATACACTTTAATATCCCCTACACTTATTGTGCCTAAGTAACTCAAAGGCACAAGGAAAGTTAAGAGTTACTTACTGACATCAATGAAAGTTTATGATGTCACCGAACCTGCGCCATGTGACAGCATCAGCAACGTAAAGCTGATGACAAAATGAGCCAAGCAGGATTCTAATTTTCACCCAAACTAATGCTTCAATCATGTTTTCCAGGTTTTTTTATATCTGATACTGGTAAACATGAGCTCAGAATTTATGTATATCTAGTACAGTGTAACCTGTCTTAAGCGGCCACTCAAAATAGACAAAACAAAGGTCTTAAAGACAAATGATAGCTTAATGAATGTCTAAAGTATAGCAGAATGCTCTCTTGGAGTATTCTGCAATACTTTTGACCTGCATTAAGTGATTATGAATCGGTCTTGAAAACCAATTTTTCCTCTTTGTTTTGAGTGGCTGCTTAAGATAGATTATACTGTAAGTAAAAAGTTAAAGTTTTCTAGTTTTATATGGGCTTTTTTGTTTGGACAAAAAAGCTAAAAAAAATGAGGGAAAATATCCATCATGAACCTGAACATGTAGGATAGGGAAACCTTATCCTCAAGGTCGGAATTTGACCAGGGACTCACTAAGCCTCGTCCCTGGTTAAATTTTGACCCCTCGGGTGAGATAATAACAATCCACCATGAGTGTCCATGTAAGATAAAGATATCTCACCCGGGGGGTCAGAATTTTCACAAGGGACAAGGCTTGCAGAGTCCCTGGTGAAATTCCCATCCCAAGGGTGAGATTTCTCTATCCTACATGGACAGGCTCATGATGGATTGTTTTTCTTCCGCTTATCGAAGGTTTTTTGTCGGAACATAAAAAAACTTTAAAAAAAATGAAAATTTTAACTTTTTACTGGTTGAATTTACAACATTTCTGAGTTTATGAGTGTTTTAATCAGGAATTGAAATGGGTGTAAACATAGTTTGCACCTTGTTATTGCCGGAAAACACGATTGGAGCTTTAGTTAAGATGCAATATGTAAAATAAATTCCAGCTTTGCCCTCTATGCCATAAGCGTCACATTGCCTTTATCGTCACGTGGTGCACGTTCGGTGACGTCATTAACTTTATATGACGTCAGTAAGGCTTACCCATGTTTGGTGCCTTTGAGTTACTTAAGCGCAATAAATTGTCCCTTTGATTATCGTTTTATGGAATAAAAGAATATTTTACTCTGCCCAAGAAAGAAAGCAGTCACGTGGTCATGTAAGATAGAATTTTCTTACATGAGATGACAGCCTATCTTACATGGGCAAAGGTGGAAGAAATCTCTATCCTACATGGACTGGACACACATGATGCATTGTTATATTCTTACCCTATTAGAAGTAATGTTGGTAAGGTCCATAGCCAAACAAGGCTTGCCACCATGCATACTGCTATACATCGCCGTCTTCTTTCCATCCCTTCCATCCCTCTCAAATACAAGAACCTGAAACAAGCACAGAATTCTTTGCATGCTGGGTAATAAACCATGCAACTACCAGCTTAGCAAAACGATAGTTCATGAAATCAAATTTGGTAATATAGATGTCATGTACAACCATGCAACTACCAATTTAGCAATATCTTATGCCCAGGTCACACATTCACGGATCACCTTGCCGGTTCTACTACGGATTAAATCTCACGGACGACCCAGGAAATGTCAATTTCCGTAGTCCCATATAGGTATGATTAAGTACTACTACGTACGATTACGGATGCAATATGGAAAGCTACGAACCAATACGGATTGCCACAAAAGATGCCGGTTTGTATCTGTGGCTAATCCGGCGTCCAGTCCGTGAATGTGTGACCTGGGCATTAAAATGAAAGGTCTCATTGACAAGATAGGCAGTCAAAAGCATAAAATAGGCAGTCTAGTATTTTCACCCCGGTACAAGACAAACTACATAAAAACTTGTTCATTTCTACATGGGCATTTCAGTGAAACAATGAAAGTAGTTGAGAATTTGTTAAGAAAAACTTAATTATTGGAATGACATATGTTGTAGGTAAGCATTGGAATTGGTTTAAACATATTTTATTCAAATTAATTTGTACATGGTAAATACAAATTGAAACAATAAGATGAGGATAAGAACGGAAGCATGTAGCTTATATAATTCTTCTCCAAGCATTGGAATTGCCTCTATGAGAGGCAATTCCAATGTGTACCAACAACATATGTTACTAAAAATTAGGAAACTAAATTTAAATTTACACTTAAACCCAGTATCATGTCCCATTGTTTTTGCCTCTTTTAAATATCTCAAACTGCCAATCAGTATTATAATACCTGTCACTATACCACAAATTGTTTCTATGACAGCTAAATCTCCAAATTTGATTTCATAGCTATAATTATAATATGCCTAATTCAGCATTTTGAGGCCGATTTTCTATGGAAAGTCGGCCTAAAAATCCTGAATTCAATAGAAAGTCGGCCTCAAAATCCTGAATTCAGGATGATCCTGAAAACAATCACCCATGCAGTACATCATCAGCAAACCCGGGTATAGTGTCTCAAAAGCTTGCTAAGGCTAAAAAAAAATACAAATGTTTCTCAGGCACTGCCGCATCTAGTTGAAATGCCCCGCATATACACTTTTTTTCTCTTTAAAAAAAAATATAAATAAATAAACACCGCATTCCTTCGTTGTTGTCTTTCAAGATCATCAAAAGTTCACCAAACGCTCAGTAAACGTCTACATGATTTTGGATTGTAATCAAAACTTGAAATTTTATTTGGCAAAAACGCAATAAGACATTTTGTCTCAGAAACTGCCTTAAAGAACGTTTCGGTCCAGGTTTATTTGATGAAATGGAGTGGAGCAAACCCAAAGGGGGAGGGTTACTGAATACCTGTGCCACCTTTATTGATTTTTTCTCGTTTGAACGAAACAACCAGGCACCTGCCGATAACTGATTTCCGTCAAATAAAAAATTCTACTTTTAAATCACCTTTTTCCGCTTTGCCTCGCAAATCGAAACCAGAAGAATTTCAGCTTTGATAGTGTCTATATTTAAGTTCACTACGATGCCATATGATCCCTTATAAACCCGTTCTTACGAAAACCTAATGATCAGCACAAACACGATTAAAATACGGCCAGCTTAACTTTTTGTCGAAGAATGCCTCGCATGTGATGGGTGCGCAAGCATCAAGTCGGCCATGTTTTTTTTTTTTTTGAAGAGAAATTGTTCAAAAAAAAAAGAAAAAAGAATGGCCTCATCTGTTTTGGGGAAATAAAAAAAAAACCTGCCTGCCTGCCTCATCTGTTTTTTTAAAAAAATGGCCCGAGAAACAATCCTTTCTTTTTTAGCCTAAGCGATCTGCCATCTACTATACTTCCACAAAACGCTTTGAGGTTTGACTGTATTACTTGACTTTTCGCTTACTGTAAAGGCGGCAACTTTAATATTCATATCTGGGCGTGGTTCGGCTATTTCATCTGCTAAGAAAGGGAAATCAGGTTTTATTTATAATGTGGTAAAGAGTTAATAAGCTTTTTGTGTTGAGCAAACGTACGCGCATTTCATGAAAATCCTAACCGTATACACACTGAACTCACTTTTATTAACCCTTAAAGCGCATAATCACAAAATGTATGTTTTTGTCGTCCACTAAAATATTTGAAGCCTCAAAGACAAACAGTGTGGACCCAGATCAGACTGCTCCTATAGGAGCAGTCTGATCTGGGTCCACAATGTTTGCCTCTTTGCCTATGTTTTATAGGCATTTTCAGATGCAGTTATTTTGCTGGCGTTTAAAGGACTAAATAATGTATTTTGTGTTTATATTGAGGTAATGGCGCAAGATGATACAGTTACTTTTGAATAAAACCACGCCTCATTTTCAGCTTTCACCTATGTCTAAAGTTGACCAGTCCTAATTACGCATTCATGAGGTGCCGCCTTTACAGAAAGCAAAAAGTCAAGTAATAAAGGTTAATGAATGGTAATTACTTAGAGGTAGTGGCAGAAATATACATGTTGTCTATAGGTGTTGCTAAGTGGTCATTTTATCAATGAATGACATCATGAGGTGTAATTCCTGTCAAGACCAACCCTAAGGTTCAACTATTAACGGTACATTGACCGTTATACACCTGTGAATTCAGCAATATCATTGAAAAAGGGCCCATAGACATTGAAGGTCCAGATCAGCTAGATTATCTGCACAGAAGTCATTGAGGCATTTGCCATCTTGCAGCTAAAGGAGTGTTACCAAATAAAGAATTTAATCAACGTGTCTGACAGGACCTTGGTCTTTCGGCCAGATTTCCATTAAGGGTCTTTTTCATATGATACAGCTCACTGAATTTAATCCTTTGCACAACTTTTTTCAGCTCATAAAGTAGTTTTTAATCAATTGAATTTCTAAAACTAGCCAAACTGTTGATATGTCTAGGTATATTCTTCCAAAACATCAAGATAATTTAAAGTGAGAAACAGTTAACCCATTTAAGCCAACTGGACTTTCCAATTCCTTAACATTTGGATTAGTCCCTTTCCTATAATTTGAATCCAGACAAGGCCCAACATTTTGTCGGGTCTAATCTGTGTCCAAACTGTTTGCAATAATGTTAAAAAATAACACCAGTGAAACTTGGCCACAGACGAAGATGAAGCTGCAGCACTTGCAGCCCAATGATAGGGTCATGATCAGACAGATCTGTTGTATCAAGCCAGAGGATGTGGCCACGGTAAGGTCAAGCGAGCTACCGGCAAAACTTCAGCTTGAGGACCTCAACCTCATTTTGAGAGAGAGAAGACTTCGCTGGTTTGGGAATGTGGAGCCTTCTACAGCATGTGATATACAGATAGATGGAAGGTGGGGGGAAGGGAGGCCCAAGCTAGCATGGAAGAAACTGACGGAGAAAGACTGTTGTTAGTGGAAGCTCAGGACAGTTGACCCTCAAGAAAGGAGCACCTGGAGATCAAGTGTGAGATATTTACCTGGAAGGGGGCCCACAGATGTGGATGATGCTTCTGCATCTGCATGTTAATCAAAATCTGATTATGATATGATGACGAAGCATAATCCCTTCCACTTTATTTGGTGTGAAAGGTGACAAGATTCTATCTAGAGGATTCCATTATTGCTCAAGTATCATTTATAGAACCTTAATTCTTTTCTTGCTTAAAAGTGGCAATTTTTGTTGTCTGTCGATAACTTTTGCAAACAGTTTGGTTTTTGCTTTTGTTTGAGGTTACAGCTATGGTCATGTACTAAGCAAGCAGTTAACCAGTACTTTGTGCACATACTTTCACTTGTAACCGACAACAACCCTTCTTGAATCAGAGGGAGGAGGAGATAGAGAATGACCGTAGAAATTATTTATTGACCAATAAAACTTGCGATCCCTGGATCTGCAGTCAGACCGTCTACCGACTACGCTACAGGGTCTGGTACCCAGATCAGGACTGACAAAATGTCGATCCTGATCTAGAACCAAGCTGATTGACACTCTGATAGTGTTCCTGAAATATTTTTTGTAAAAGTCAGCAGACTACAACAGGGGAAAATTACCCAGCATGCAAAGAGTTGCATCTACCTGAACAGGTGTGTTAAATGTAGCGACCAAATGGCAGCAAACTTTGTAGACATTGATCTGAGCTACTTATCTGGGTTTACACTGCTCACTTATGCGTATATAATTGAGCCGTGACATGAGATTTCCAACAATGTGGCATTTTGACAAGTGTGCACTCAGACAGACCTGTACAGCCTGCTGTTAAGCTTAGAACCTCAAAATAATATTTGGTGAGTAGCTAAACAATCATAGTATACTTATACTCAAGCGACGAGCAAAATTTCAGGGCCCAGAATTACAATGCCTCCTTAGAGTTAAGGAAGACTTAAGTTAAGTATTTATTTTTCAGGATGCGAAAAATAACGTTTAAAACTGATTAAAATCAAAATAGTTTTAATTTTTCTGAAGATCACAATGATATCTTTGACCAGAAATACCACATTAATTTAGCATTTAATATAGCATGTTGAAATATCAAAACTTAACTTAAGTCTTGTTTAACTTTAAGGAGGCATTGTAATTCCGGGCCCTGATCAGTCTGCCCGTATGTGCAGGCTGACCTGAGGCTTTGCTGGTCGCACATACCACATTGTTGGAAATCTCATGTCACCGCTCATATCTGATATGGTTTATCAAAAACCTTACTGTCACTATACCTGTACAATTAATATATTCCCCACTGGATGCCCCTCAGGTGTTGTGTATTGATGTTTACCTTTCTATTGTACAGGTGAGCGAGTGACATCCAATCCAGGAGGATTTTTACACAGGTCACTGATATGACTCAGTTTATTGTCACTCTTAAGCAATCAATGGAATTCCATATGGGGTGGATTCTTTTAATAAATTATACACAATAAACTAAAACAGGATTTCAAACCAGAAACAAGACAGAAAAGTGAGAAAATCTAAAATCTGGAGTATACGTTTTGTGTTGAAGTTCAACGGTTTCAAAATCAACGAAGTGTGCTATCATGTAAGGAGACGTAATTCAAGGATGAGATACCAGGCTACCATTACTGTGTTTGTGGATAAAACCTACCCGTGATAAAACCAGCGACATTTCATTCAAAGAACAGGTAAAAGCACAACAGGCAGACCCAGTAGCTTTGCTCAACCCACCTCCATGCCTCCAGTTTTTAAATATCCTATGAAAATGAAATAATTTGGTCTCAGTCCAAATTATTTCATTTTCATAGGATAACTAAGAAGAAATAGATAAAATCAGTAAAGCAAACCCTCCCCCCCCCCCCCCCCCCCCACACACACACACCTTAATACATATGAACCCCCTTTCCAGAAATCGTGGATCCGCCCTGAGACCAATCCATTGGATATACAAGACTAGAAAAGATGATTTTTTTCCAACCAAATTGTGATTTTTTCTTATTTCTGGATGTTAACATACTTGAGAGATTTTACTAGGAGTAGCTATATCTACCGAGAATCGAACATACCTGAGAGATACTTTGGCAAATAACAATAACAACAACATTTGTTGTGGTGTCTAAGGTCTCTCTAAACCCTAGTATCCACAATACATGTATTTGGTTTTGTTGAGAAATATGAAAAAACTAAAAAAAGTAGTCTACATGGATATGTTGGGAGCGCAGTGGCTCAGTGGTAGAGTGCTTGTCTCGAGATCAAGGGGTTGCGTGTTTGAACCTCACCGGAGTCACTATGTGAACAAGACACATTAATCCTTGCTCAGTTCTGGTTCAACCCAGGAAGACTCGTCCCAACATAACAGAACAATAGGGCCAAGTGGCCCTGAATCGCTCACCTGAGTTTTGTTTAAATCTTACATATAGGTATCTGTTGAAAGCTGGCACCTGGGGTGTTTATTTTTGGCCCCATGGCTATAATTTGTACAAACTTGGTAGAAGTCCACTAGGTGATTCTACATACCAAATATCAATGCTCTAGGCCTTGTGGTTCCAGATTTTTTCAGGTTTTCCCTATACATTGTATCAGCCTTTGTAAAACCTGTGACTCTGGGGCAGGGCTATTTATGGCCCCAGGGGAATAATTTGAACAAACTTGGTAGTGGTCCACTAAGTGATGCTACATACCAAACTGTACATCAACACTCTAGGCCTTGTGGTTTCAGACAAGATTTTTTCATGATTTCCCTATATAAGCCTATGTAAAACATGTGACCCGTCGTGCAGGGCCATTTTCGACCCCAAGGACATAATTTGAACAAATTTGGTGGTGGTCTACTAGGCGATGCTACATACAAAATATCAAGGCTCTAGTCCTTGTGGTTTCAGACAAGAAGATTTTTTTTATGTTTTCCCTATATATACCTATGTAAAACATGTGACCCCCTGGGCAGGGCCATTTTTGACCCCAAGGACATAATTTGAACAAACTTGGTGGAGGTCTACTAGGGGATGCTACATACCAAATATCAAGGCTCTAGGCCTTGTGGTTTCAGGCAAGAAGATTTTTTTTTATGTTTTCCCTATATAAGCCTTTGTAAAACATGTGGCCTCCGAGGCAGGCCAATTTTTTGCCCAATAAGAATAATTTGACAAACTTGGTAGGTCCACTTGGTGATGCTACATACAAAAAATAAAGGCTCTAAGCCATGTGGTTTCAGACAAGAAGATTTTTTCATGTTTTCCCGATACATTGTGTAAGGACAAATAAAAAAGGCCTTAAGAATACCTGTGTTTAGGGCAACCTGACCCTACCTAAATTTACTGGTGAAACCTAGATTTTTTTTTAGTTTTCTGGATTTTTTTTAATTTTATGCATTTTGAAAGGCGAATTATTAACCTTTTTAATGAAAACAGTGCCAATCCAGATCTGATCAGGATCTACACTGTTTTCCACTCAAACTGAAAATCCATGCGTGCAACTGGAATGCTGCAGGTTAACAGGATAAAAATCGGGGAGGAGTGTAGTACATGGAAATACAGTAAGACCTGTCTTAAGGGGCCACTCAAAAATAGACAAAACAAAGGTCTTAAAGACAAATGGTAGCTTAACGAAGGTCAAAAGTATTGCAAAATGCTCTCTTGGAGCATTCTGCAATACTTTTGACTTGCGTTAAGCGATAACCAGTCTTGTAAACCTTTCTGGTCTTCTTTTCAAGTGGTCCCTTAAGACAGGTTTCACTGTGTTCAGCATGACAAGGGTAAAATAGACAAAAATGCACCTTATCTTATACATGTATGTTTCTTGTTTTACAGCTATAAGAAGAAACTGGTTGAAATGACGAAAATGAATGTGAAACACTTGGTCTTGTTGACAACACTAATGATATTGATGAAGTTTTCTCAGCAATGTCCTACTACAATGTGCCCATGCTCTGTTGAAAATGGAAGAAAGATTATCAACTGCAGATCCAGAAGCCTAACAGTCATACCAACATTCACATCAGATGGAGTAACCTACGATGAAATCACCTTTGCATCTGGTGACCGTACTGGATGTGCGTCGTGTAATAAAATATCTGTTGTTGGAGATCGCGCTTTTTCAAACTTACGAGTCAAAAAGATTATTTTAACGCAAACTGCTGTGAGAACATATAGCTCCGATGCATTTGGTGGTTTAGAAGACATTCTTGAAGGACTTGAAATAGAAGGAGATGGATCCAATCCACCTCCCTATGGAGAAATTACAAGCCTCAGCAAGCTTCAGTTACTTCATTTTGAGAACTTTATGCAAACTTCTATGACAAAGGGAAATACATTAAGCCCTTTTCCACAGCTGAGAGAACTTAGATTCGTCAACTTTAGAAATCTACTTACCATTGCTTCTGATGCGTTTCAATATGGCTTAGATAATCAAAAGAAATTTCCAGTTCTGTCGACTTTTATTTTAAGAATAGCTCCAGGAATAATCACTCTACCAGTCCCTCTTATTCAGAGGCAGACAGATTTAGAACATTTAGAAATTTCTGACACTGGTATATCAGAAATTGGGGGATTATCCTTTTCCCCATTAACCAAACTGATAAATCTTCACATCACATTTAACAGTAATCTAGGAACCATTCGTACTGAAGCCTTTGATGGTATTTCTGATACTTTAGAATTCCTATTCCTTGGGCACAACAATTTACAGAATTTAGATTCATTAAGAACTAACTGGGGTAGATTACAACAGTTGAACCTACAGAACAATCCACTACGGACAATATCTGGTTCACCGTTCAGTCAAATGGGGGAACTTGCATACCTTAATCTGGAGTACTGCCAGCTCACAAGCATTGATATTTCGGTTTTGAATGGACTTACAAAACTTCATACCCTAGTTTTGTCCAACAATGATTTACAAAATTTGCCAGATGGATTATTTCAGAACAATCCTGAACTCAAAGAGTTGAAGCTCAACAAGCAGGAAAATCCAATAACCTTATCTGAAAATGTTTTCCAAGGAATAGAGATGTCATTGAATCATTTATTCATTAATGATAACACAATTTCTGTTTCAATATTTTGGTCATTAATTGAAAAACTTCCCAATTTATTAGAATTATATGCATCTCAATTGAACCTTTATACTATACCAGACAAAGCCTTTAAAAACAACATCCAGCTAAATAATTTGGATTTGGCAAATAACAGCATATCTGTAATACAAGAATCCGCCTTTTATCGTCTTCGATATTCTTTGAAGACTCTTTCATTATCACATAACTCTATTGAATCCATTAGTAAATGTGTCTTTCCTCAGTTTGCATTGTTAGAGTACCTCTACTTGCAGGACAACCCTCTTAAATGTGACTGCAGAATTCAATGGCTGTATGACTGGATTATTAGAATACAAAACATCGATGACAGAGCTAAGATAAGTTTTCTTCTGGGAGCTTGTGATACACCTCCTTTCTTAACTGGAAGATATCTCCACACTATTAGCAGTTCTGACCTCACATGCAGTGCAGGCTATGTTGAACCGATGTGTACTGACCTGTATGCCACAACAACCCAACCATCTACAACAAATAGCACTTCTACAACACCTTCACCTTCAGACATTGTCCCAACATTTAGCTTTACTTTTGGAGTAGTTACAGACACATCAATACAAATTTCTTGGACAGTTAGTGATAAAACATATGTCAGTGGATATTTTCTTGAATATACATCAGATGTCTTAAAGAATAGAACGATCCATAAAGATTTAGAGACAGACACTGTACATGATCTAAATCCACAAACATATTATACATTTTGCTTGTATCTGATACTGAATAAGCAGCTTTATAGGGGAAAATCAGACTGTCAGTTTGAAAGGACATTAAAGCAACAAGTAACATCTTCAACGACTGCAGCTACAACACCTGAACCAGAGGCTAACATAGGAATTATAGCCGGGGCAGCAGTAGGTGGCATTGCATTTGTTGCCATAGTGATTTTTATTGTTGTTATTCTGATTCGCTACAAGAAGCCCCCCAAGAAGCAGATTCCTCCTACCACAGGTGTCAGCTTTGTCCCAGCTCCCGGTGGTACTTTGCCACAAGCAGGGGGCACAGCAAAAAGGTTTGCTAAACCTAAAGATGGAAAAGGAAAAGATGGTGCTGTTGACCCGGATGAAATTCAGATACAAACAATATCTAACGGGGGTCTAGATGGTACAGACAGGTTCTCTGCAGGAAGTTATCAGTTACTAAATGAAAAAGACTTTCATAGGGGTCCAATGCCCTCTACCTCTAAGGGACATTATGTTAATGATCTAGATGAAAGACCTCTACCAAAGACTCCATATGGGGCTCCAGGCCCAAGTGGAGGCAAATCAAGGGGATATGTGAATACAGGATTCAAAGGCAGTGCTGAACAGTTACCAGAAACTTCTAAAAATACTTATAATGAGTTGTATGTACCGGGTACAAAAAAGAAATAATAAAATGGCCTTGGTTATAGAGGTGAGACTTGTAACTGTTCTGATGTTATGCAGGAAACGCAATTATTTTTAATTATTAATTTACCTTTACACATAGAATTTGGTAGTTTTAACCTTTAACTCCATAAGCTATTTTTAGGTCATGACATCATTTTCTATTTTTAGACAAGATTGAAAAATTCAAGAAAATTTTAAGTAAAGTTTGAATACTTTTGAAAATATCATAGAAAATGGAGCATTTGCTCCAAAAGAGCAAATGCTCCATTTCCCATAATATTTTCAAATACATGATCCTATTTCAAAGGCATCTATGGAGTTAAGCATAAAAGTCATGAGATCTGCCTGTTGTTGGCAACATTTTATGACAAGGTCCCAATATGGAAAAGAGGTCAAATATTACAATAACTTTAATGTATGGATGCAATGCTTCTCAAAACCACAAACATCCAAATCAATTAACTCCTTGCTGACTTAAAGATAATTACTTTAGTTAATTTTAATCTAAACTTACAACTTTTGTTGTCTGCTGATACTTGTCAGAGTAAACAGTTTGGACCTAGATCAAGACCCACCTTGGTCCTGAAATGGATTCAAACTGTTTACCACCCTGATGGTATTCCAAACATAATTTTTTGAAAAAGAAGATTTTGAAAAACAAAAAAATCATGAAAAATTACCCAGCATGCAAAGAGTTCTAAAATAAATTCAATATATTTGAGATGTTATTACTCGTCTTAGCGGTCACTGTCTATAGCCACACCCCAAACTGGTTCCTATCTTTATTAGCTTTACAAGGGGCCGAGACATTGCATACCATGTGGCGATACAGTGACCGAATAGTTCTATAATACCTAGTTCTATAATACCTATTATAGATGCAGATTTTATATGATATGGTTACTGTCTTTGATCCCAAAAATCATTGTCTTTGTCAGCTAGTGTGGTCTAGACCTCTACTGATAAGCATTGCAATCAGTTTGGTACTTTGCACACAGATCAGGTTCTACAAAATGTCGCAGCTGCTCTGGACCTAAACTATTTGACACTCGAATAGTATTCCTGCGAGAATTCTTCACAAAAGTTCATTTGGAAAAAAACTGACAGACAATAAGCATGCGAAATTTCCAACATGCAGGAGTCCATAAGTTTAAAAATATATGTGTACATAATAACTTATACAATTTCTTGATATGAGATGAATGTAGAAAACTGAATGCGGTGTGTTTGACATAATTATTCATGTGATGTGTTTGACACAAATATTCATGTGATGTGTTTGACACAAATATTCATGTGATGTGTTTGACACAAATATTCATGTGATATTAATGGAGGAAAATAAGACAAATACAGAGAAATGAACTAATATTGACCCATAAAGGGTCAATTAGGACTGCAGCAGACAACAAATTTTGCTACATCTTTCCTAATTTTCGGAAAGAAAGGTATGATATTTCATGAGAATCGTCTGCCAGCAGACGATTCTCATGAAATATCATGCCTTTGTTATTTTTGGAAAAGTGGGAAAATTTGAAATTGTTGTCTGCTGCAAATTATAGGTGCATGGCGCTTTAAGGGTTAAGTCCAGAATTACTGATTATCATTGTCTTAAACATTAGTTTAAACATATGTTTTGTGTGGTCAAAAGAACCAACTCATTCACATTGAAAGGGTTCTTTTGAGTATCCACAATATATGCTTTAGTTGAGCAATAAGAAAATTAATTTTAATTTTTTGCCTCTTACATTCCAATTTACGCCTCAAACATTCCAATTCCACCCCACACCCCATACACCATTGCATTCAGAATGCACTAGGACACAGGTAGAAAACTTCATAAACAGAGCCGCTGGCTCTACAAAAGAAAATCCTTTGACCGTCTTTCTGGTTCTGTATCTGGAGGCTAAACTAATCGCCTAAAAATGGTAAGTTTTGCATTAGCTGCATTTATGGTGTAAAAATACTAAAATAGTGAAAAGGGAGAATGTAGTGCTCCATTCTAATCTTTTACCTTTCTAAACTGTTGCGAGCTAGTTGCAAATTGTGTACAGCTTTGTCTGAAAATTGTGTTAAGTTTTGTCTGAAGCCGTTTTGTTGTGAGATACATATACAACAAAAATGATTAACATAAAACTGTTCAGAATTTGCAGCTAACATCAGCTTTGTTTGAAGTTGAAAGCCCAATAAGAGTGGACCACTAAGAGTGGACCACTAAGAGTGGGGCACTACATTGTCCATTTTTTCACTATTCAATGTTATAAAAACATATTTTTAGTTTTTAGGCGATTTTTCAACTTCCATATAAAGAGCCAGCAAATCTGTTTAAGAATTTTCCTTACCATGTCGGGGTTTCAAGCTCTTCAACCATATGACTATCAGAACCAAAGAATTCTTGTAAAAGTTGTAAAAGTTGTTAATTATAAAACAAATAAACAAGAGCTGTGATCCTTAAATGTGTAAATAGTACTGAGCAAATTTATTGTACATATATAGTGCCATCTATTTTCTATTGCACTCAGCCTCGCTAAAACTCTGTGAATTAATTACCAGGGGTTAAAGATGAAGTGTGTGGATACAATTAAACCTGTCTAAAACGGCCACTCCCAAAAAGACCAAAAATTGGTTTTCATGACCAACTATCACTTAATGCTGGTCAAATGTATTGCAGAATGCTCCAAGGGGAGCATTCTGCAATACTTCCAACCTTCATTAAGCTACCTTTTGTCATTAATATCTCTGTTTTGTCTATTTTTGAGTGGCCGCTTAAGACAGGTTTTACTGTGTAAATTTGCAAAAAATAAAAATACTTGAAATTGAGGCAATTTTGTTTCCCTGCGGGAGCGCAGTGGCTCAGTGCTAGAATGTCTGACTTGAGATTCAGGGTTGGTGGGCTTGAGCCTCATCAAGGTCACTGCATTGTGTCCCTGAGCAAGACACATTAATCCTTGCTTAGTACTGGTTCAACCCAGGAAGACCTGTGTCGACATAACTGAAATTTTTTTGACTGGGACGAAAAGAATCAAATCAAATATACATTTTTTTTGCTCAGATTGGTAGGTTTTAGCATGTCATTTGTTCTGGTTAAAAATTTTAAAATGCCAACAATTTGTTGGCATTTTAAAGTTTATGACCAGAGCAAATTTCATGCGAATGAATTGTTAGCTGAGCACAAAAAGTTTTATAACCATGGGCTTGTTTGAAACAAAGGATCAAGTACCGGTATGAACATGATTACCTTGGTTTACTCAGATGTCCATAGGAGTTTGGACTCTAAAATTGTCGAATCTTTTCTCATTGTTTTAACTTGTATATAAAGACATGTAAAATATGTAAATATTATATCATATTGTATATTTTTACACAGATATCATAATGTTGTACTAAAATGTAGCTACAAACATTCCTATTTAATGATTACGTATTATGAAATACATTTTAGAGAATATTTTTACAGCTAAAACTGATATTTTATGTCTGATGCTCAGTGACATTGATATTTCGCATATAAAGCACCAGTAATGTTTTCATGCACTGTTTATAAGGTATCTTTGGGAGACATGAAAAAAATCAGAATTTTACATTTTTCATTTTCATTACCCTAAGCTGAAGTCCAGCATCTTTGAAAGGGTGTCTGGCAAAAATGCACCAGTCATATTTCACCAATCCTACCCATTCTGCAGGGAATACAGGGGCCTACTTAAGTTTACGCAAATAAGTATGTGTGTACAACTTGGTGCTAAAGGTGGTTTTGGATTGATTTTGAGAAGAAAAATGCAACTAAACAGGGACCAAGCTAGGGGGCGACTAGGGCGAAATAGTCGCCCTACGGGCCGAAATTTCGCCCTAAATGGGACCCAGGGAGAAGTGGGAGTCTCCCAAAAAAAAAAAAAAAATTTTTTTTTTTTTTTTTTCGGGAGACTCATTTTCATTCTGTCACCACACAAATGCAAGCTGTGGTGACATTATCAGACAATCTACTACCACTGCATGGTATTTCTCCTTCCATTAAATGGCAATAGTATGTATAATGGCTAATTTGCTTCTTAATTGACAGAAAATGCCGTAATTTTGCGCTATAACTTCTCTCTATCTGACTGTCACTTCTCCCTTATTTTCCTGCAGGGAGAAGTCACTTCTCCCTAAAATTCTGGGCCAGCTTGGGCCCTGTTTTGAGAAGAAAAATGCAACTAAAACTGTTTAGTTGTGTGTCTTCAGAGCTCATTTGGCCTTGTGAAATGCTCTGAAACCATTTTCTGCAACAGGGATTCAACCCTGGCCCCATATTGCAAAGGGGGGGTGTACCCCCAGACCCCCTCAAGAGTGCATACTCTCAGAAACACACATGGAATAGATGGGACATTTACTTTTTAATACTGTGCTAAAACTGACCCTGCAATGCAGAATATAATTGAAGCTACTTTGTTTCAGATTCCATCAAAAAGAAAATCCTCATGAAATTTTGTTCCATTGCGCAGGTATAGTGAAATATAAATAACATGGTTTCACCTGCAAAAACAAAGTCCCCATCTAAATCCTCATATAAGCCTGGCACTACACTGCAGGTATGATGTAACTTACTCCTAAAAAAACTCCCTGCGGAAGGCCGTGGGATCTTGGTTAGTGAAACCTGTTTTAAGCATCTAATAAAAAATAAATATAACAAAGGTATGAAAGTCATATGGTAGCTTAATACAGGTCAAAAGTACTGCAGAATGCTCCACAGCATTCTGCAATACTTTGACCTGTATTTAGCGATTATCGTCTTGAAAACCTATTTTTTGGTCTTCTTTTGAGTGGCTGCTTAAAACAGGTTTTACTACATCTGCCTTTTTCTCCCATCTTGTAC
The DNA here is from genome assembly GCA_964019695.1 of Loripinus fragilis. NCBI lineage: Eukaryota > Metazoa > Mollusca > Bivalvia > Lucinida > Lucinidae > Loripinus > Loripinus fragilis. The sequence continues at coordinate 91,759,303 of OZ026514.1, forward strand.
TTTCTGTGAAAGATTTTAGTTTATAATATACATGATGAAGTTTTATATTGTTATATGAATTGTTTAAATTTGATCTAATAAATAATATATGTCCAGAATGATGTCATTTCTGTGTTTCTTACAAATCAGGGCCCGAGGTTATAAAACTTTTTCATGTTCAACTCAACTGAGCATGAAATGTCAAAATGCTTAAAATTGTTGGGATTTTAACATTTATTAGCATGATTGATACAGCCTCTGAGAGACTTAAAGCAAGAAACTTCTTTATTTGTCAGTATTTTAGTTTTTATGAGCAGTTGAAATGTCTTACTCAGTTGAGTTGAGCATGTAAAAAGTTTTATAACCTTGGGACCAGTTCTTGAAAGCATGTAGGACTTAATGATTGTGAATTTGGCAACTAAAATACACCCAATATAAGCCCACCAACTTATGAGATTTACAAACGAGAATTTTATTTATTTCATCCTAGACTGGCTCCAGTCCTTAAAACAATTTTTCATCAATGAGTCATACTGTATACTTGTTGCCAGTCTATAACTCTGGTGGCTTTGTTATAAGACATCTGACTAGTTGAGGTTAGATTTTGTTGACAAAATATGAAATTTCATTATGATGGCAAATTTATATCAGTCATTTTTTCAAAACAATAATAATGTTTCAGACTGTAGCCAGTCTATTTACATCCCATTGAACAATTTTTTAGTCATATGCCTGGCTGATCTCCTGTCTTCTTGGGTCAGTACTAATTAGCAATGCACAGACAAAGCTTCTTCCTCAACAGTTTGGTGAGTCTCAAACGATCCCCAGTGTTTGAGCCTCACCGGCGTCACTGCGTTGTGGTCCTTTAGCAAGACACATTTATCCTAGCTTAGTACTGGTTAAACCCAGGAAGAACCGTCCCGCATAACTGAAAGATTGTTGAGTGGACGTAAAGAATCAAATCAAACAAACAAACAAAACGATCCCCAGTATAACACTCTTGAGTATCACATATACATAAACTTCCAATGACTGCTCATGAGACATAAGATATGTGCATATACCCCACCCAGCCTTCACTGATTGCAGTCACGACACACTGCTTTCATCTGTGGGCTTATATTTTAAATCCTTTGTATACTAATAGATTCTTACAATAAACTTGGATTAGTCCATTGAACATATCGTGGGGTGTCAGCTAGGTTAAAAGTTTAAAAAATACTGTGTTCTTTTTGTCGGACGCTATTTTTTTACCTTTAAAAACAGTGAGGATCCTGATGAAATGCAGCAAGCATTATGCTGCATCTCATCTTGGTCTTCACTGTTTCAGTATTTGCAAAAGTACTTGTTTAGGGGTTTCCTCGAATACAAAGGGTTAATGTATTACATATCACAAACCCGATTTCCCGGTATGTATTATCGCATATCCTCATTTCATTTTAAAAAGTCATTGACACTCAAGTCAGGCTGAAAACTCACTCAAGTGATAATGCAATAAACTTTACAGCTTTTTCATAAACCATAACACCCTAGAAAAGACCATTTTTTTAAACAGAAAATTGACGATAATTTTCTTAATTTTTAATAAAATCATTTGTCCCAATGAAACCCTTTCAATGAGTATGCACAACGAGATGCAAGACATACAATATTTGGGGTTTTCAGGCCTTTTGATAAGAGTGTGTATCAAAAAATTGATTTTCTTATTTCGCAACTGAAACATATGTTGTGGCTACTCAAAAGAACCCTCTCAATGAGATGGTTCTTTTGAGCACCCAAAACATAAGCTTTAACTGATAGGAAAGAAAATATTTGCAATTCTACTCTCTATATTTTTCACTGCATTTTAATTTACCCTTATCATGCTGGAATTTTATGTACCAATATTTATGTAATTCACACGGAGGTTTTACTTTATTAGCTTGTTTTTAAAAGCACAGTGGAAAACAGTATGAATCCAGATCTGCTGAGAAGCCAGCTGAACTGGAATCGCACTTTTTTAAAACAGGATATAACTAGATATAGCATGGTTGGGGTAAGCAGTCAATACCAGGTTCACGCTAGAGAACCACTGTACTCCAACATCGCAGTCATTGCGTGGTGGTAGCAGTAGACGAGTGCACAGCTGTTAAAAAGGGTAATATTTTGGTCAATATTTTACTTCTGAAAATATTCATAGTTAATTATTGTCACTTATAAATCCAGCTGTGTTTGTTTGTTTGATTTGAAACAATCTTTCAGCTATGTAGGGATGGGTCTTCCTGGGTTGAACCAGTACTAAGCTAGGATTTATTTGTCTTGCTCAAGGACACAACACAGTGACGCCGGTGAGGCTCGAACCTGCGGCTCTCAGTCTCGAGTCAAGCACTCTATCACTGAGCCACTGCAATCCCTATAAATCCAGCTGTGTATCTGCTTAACAAAATTTTTGTGGGTTGAGTGATATGCGCTGCAGCCCCAAAGTTATGCCAAAAAATGTGATTTTTTTCCTGAAATAGAGGATGAAAGAAATTTTTGCTTATGTTTACTTTAGCTAAAATGCAAAATTACAGTACTTTAATGTGAAAACAGTTCGAATTCTGAGGCTGGAGCATTATGAAAGTTGTTCAAATTTTTCATTCTGTACGCATAGTTCTGTATATCTTGTGTTCTGGCCCAAAATGTCTTCTGCTGCAAATGATGGGTATAATGGAAAATATCAGATCCCTTTGGGGCCCCAAGCACCAGCTTAATCGCTTAAGAGGCCTTTTCAATACATTTGAAGGGATTTGTCAAATTCCAACAATTCTATACCAGTGGTTTTCTGTTGAAACAAGTCTTTGCTATATTTGTTGATAATTGCAAGCTATATAATCCTTGTAAACATTTTACGACCAAACATTTTAATTTGTGGTTCTACTTTGGGCTGTCAGGTCTTTGATCTTCAAAAACTTGCCAAAACAGAAAACAGTGAAGACTCTGATCAGACTGCTTCTTGAGTAGTCTGATCTGGGTCTGCACTGTCTGAGCTTGCGTGATTTTTTATTTGATCCTTTATGTCCCAGTCAACAATTGTTCAGTCATATCCATACATGTCTTCCTGGGCTGAACCAGTACTAAGCAGAGAATAAAGTGTCTTGCTCAAGCACACAACGCAGTGCCTCCGGTGAGGCTTGAACCCCCAACCCCTTGATCTTGAGTCAAGCACTCTTCCACTGTGCCCAGGCCCTCAGATAAAAGAGTGTGTAACTGAAAATTATTTTTCTTATTTCTCAACCAAAACATATGTTGTGGGTACTAAACAGAACCGTCTCGATGAGACGGTTCTTTTGAGCACCCAAAACACATGTTTAAACTGATGGATAAGAAAATAATCGCAATTTTATGCTAAAATGTTTTGCTTAACTGGCCCTTTGAGAGCCACTGCCTTGCTCGAGTTGGCGTGATGTAGCTTGTGTTCAAACAAACATTTACCAAACTAGAAAAGTTTAATTTTCATATTTGAGTACATAGATGAGTCTTAAAAACTAAAATCATATGATTTTCAACCCTGTTTCAAACATAAACAGGTTTGGAATCTACTTATTTACTTAGTCTGGCCTATTAAATGAAAGGTGCTAATTTATGAACAAAAGACAAAAACCCCTGGGCTATGTTTACCTGAGGAATGTTAATTTCAATGTTTGCAGGTAAAAGCAACATAATAAAATCTTGACCAAACAGCTTAAAAGGGCATTGAATCGGTGCTCGGCCACTGACGTTTTTTATATCAAGGATTGAATACAGATTTTTATCTTGTATAAGATGATGCAAAAAATTAGGCTTTTTAAGGTCTTCTCAGAGACATTTACATGATCCAGTACAAGCTACAAATCTGAATTTCTATTTCTCAGCTACAGAGATTAGCTACAATATTGAATATTGATTGTCATAAACAAAAGTGCAGACCCAGAAGAAATGTGCATCATTATGCAGCATTTTATTTGAGTCTTGACTGTTTGTCAAAGTACCAGTTTAGAGGTTTCCGGTCCAAAGAATTTAAAAATGTTGGTTAGTATGACAATTGATTCTTTATGTCACACAGGTTCAGTACCACGCTTAGGGATGTCAGTTACAACGCAAGGTGGTTCTGGACGACAATTCGTTACAGGCCCATGACGACTGCTTACCTGTGCTGGACGACAGGTAACGGGTTTTAGATGACAGATTTGGGGTTTTGGACAACAGTGGAGAGGGGCAACACACACGGACGTCGCAGAAAATGATAATATAGTGTGTTTGGCTATTTTAAATAATTCCTGTCATAATAGTGTTTGTAAGTTTGACATTAGAAGTACAAACACCATAGATATTTGTAGTTAAATTGTAAAACTCTGGTCTGGAAAAGAAACTTCAGAAATGTGTAATTTGTGATTAATTACTTGCGTTCTCATTATGAAATAAGCATAAATGGTCAGACAATAGATCTCACATGATTTTTCAGTCAATTGTAACATGTCCTTCTTAAAAGAAAACTGAAAATCTCAAAATTTCATTTTTTCTAATGTTACTGGTTAGAGACGACTGTGTAACAGGCAATAGACGACGTCAGTTTTTCTGTAACAGATGTGAGACGACATTTTTCTTCCTTTCATGAACACTTGAGTAGATGTAAATACTGCTCTGAAGCCTATTCAACGCCTGAACAAGTAGTTCAGCATTGTGCGACCTCCCATTGAATGTGCATACCAAGGTAATCAGAAGAATTTACATGTTATTACCGTATATGGGATTGGTGGCATTTTAGTCTTCTGGTTCCAGAGAATATTTAAAAGGGGTTTTACCTTATTTGAGCATGGCGGCGTCTTGGTCACAAGACCAAGAAGTTAGTGAGTATGATCAGGAAATACAACAATTATTAACTCCCGACCAACCCACTACATCATGATGAAAAGCCACTAAACATTCACAGTAACAAGATATCCGTAAGACAATAAAAGCAAAGCTACCAGCTCTCTCTCTCTCTTTCTCTTCAAAATGATTGCAAAACTAGGAAGGGCGCAAAGTAATGCATACTAAAACAAAGACAAACACAGAACCCCCATAATGAGAAGTACATTAAACAAGAGATCAACAACAAGAGAATCACCGCCTCAGAACAGACAAAAGCCTAAGCAACGGGGGTGGGAGCTTAGATGCATTTTAAGATCATTCAAATAACTTTCACCCCTCCATCCTAAGGAGTCTCCATATGAAATTCGATTGACATTGTGGTTTCAAAGGAGATGTTTGAAAATGTTGACGAACAGACAGACGAATGGAGGTTGAAGGCATTTGTATACTATTAGCTCACCTCGGAGCCTTCAGCTTTGGTACGCTCAAAACGTTATTTTTTCAACCATGTATGATATGTGACTTACACTTTGTCAGACCTGGAGCTTATTAAGGGCAATTGCGGGTAAAACTTCCCACATTAAAATCTTTTTAATTGTTTGCATACAGTTTGTTTTATGTATGGACTGTCAATTTATGAAATAAAAAGGATATGTCACCACACTCCTCAATTTTTCATAATATCACATGGAAGTTTTCAGCATTTCACAAATTTTCTGAAAAATCCAAGTCCTTTATATTAAGCTAAAATATTTGTAATCGCCATCCAGCTTCTTTATTTTAATAATTGCTCATGACCTCAAGCTTTCTAGAAAATGTGAAAATATATTTGTTTTCCCAAGACATGTCAAGATACTGCATGATATGTTTTGGTTATTCCCCCATAAAAGGATTTCGAATTTTGGAGTAAATTATATATAAAAAATCTGACATTAAAAATCTTATTTATTGTTATTATTTCATGGACTATCATTTGACATTTAAGAAAAACATAAAAAATGGGGTCACCAGACTAATTATCTTGCAGGAGGGCCTAAGTAATCCCCTACCCCACCAATTTTGAGGATAATTCAATTTAAAAATTTAAGGAGTTAAATTTTTGTCATTTGTATAATTCCATATTTCTTGTATGAAGTGATTTTGTATTACAAGAGGAAAAAAAGAAAAAAGAAAAAAAAATTGTTATAAGTGCCCACCCTTGAATCGACCCTGGTCCTCTGGTTCCAAAGTCTGACACGCTTAGCACAAGCCCACGATGTCAAGTCATGCGCGTCTCGAAATAACTGTACATAATCCGAGTTTTGGCCATATTCGTATTCTCAAACAGGGTAAATGACATTTCACCCTTGGTCAAAACAGAAGATTCTTCGGTGAAAGACATATTTAATAAATCCATCACTGTCGTCTCCACCTGCTACGCTGTCGACAATAACCTGTAACAAAATTTTTGCAGTCGTTACACATCTGTAACATGGAAAAATGACTGCAGTACATTCGTTTTGGTTTTAAAAATGCGTTCGTCTAAAGTAAGTAGATTTATAAGAACGTTCTTTCTTGGTCTATGTGGTGGACAAAGCAATGTTTAATCACATCAAGTCATAAAATGTTCAAAGAAAATGAAAGTGAAAGTACTAAATAAGGATATGAGGACAGGTTTAGTAGTAAAATACAGTTTCAAGAATAATAATGTATCATATTCGCGTTAACTGGATACAGTTGCATGCTCTACATGAGTGATTAAGTTTAGATAAGTGTCGTGGACAAATATACAAAGACAAAAGAAGATGCTTGCGGTTTATTGTGTCTTAAGTCTCCCAAAAACGATACACATTCAATAGCACAAACCTATATTTAGAAACATTTCGTCTGGAACCCGTAACGTACTGTCGTCCAGAACCACCTTGCGTTGTAACAGACATCCCTAAGCGTGAGTACTAAGCAGGGATTAATGTGTCTTCCTCAAGGACGCAACACTGTGAGTGCCGCTGGTGAGGCTTGAACCCTCAACCCCTCAGTCTCGAGTCAAGCACTCTACCACTGAGCCACTGCTCTCCCTGATTAGTATGACAATGAAAGAATTTGTCATGTTTATTAAACAGCTTGTGCCCCACAAACTGATGACCCCTACATCAAATCTACAAACCATCCATATTGTTAAATCTGATTTGTCAATAGCAAGAAGATAATTGTTCAAGAGGTTAAGAAGTATAGTGCGAATCATGTTTACTGTCGTCGCCCTGGGCCCGGTCACCTGTTAAACTAACGGTACCGGGAGCCAACTCACGACAGAAAACAAGAAACAGATTATATATGTCACAATTATGAAAATGGTACTTATTTTGTTTGTTTATTTTCTTTCTTTACGTCCCAAGTCAACAGCTATGGTCATGGCGGGACAACACTTTTTCCCGGGCAGGCCTGAACAAGCGGTTAACCAGTAATTTGTGCACATTCTTTCACTTTTAACTGACAACAACCCTCCTTGATGAACCAGCGGAAGGGAGGAAATTGACTGAAGAAACTATTTCATGATAAATCTCCACGAAAGTATGGGACTGGGCTTGGATTGAACTGGCGACCCCTTGATCTGCAATCAGACACGTATCTAGCGAGACACGTTACCGACTGTGCTACGCGGCCGGGCAAATGCATATACCATGAGTAGCTATGTAGTAGGACTAGAGGTCTAATGATTGATCTGAGCGTGATTGCAAACAGCAAAGGCTGTGATAAGCCAGCACATATGCATAGATTTGATTACAACGGCGCAACACCAATAACAGCAATCTAACTTCACGACACTGCATAATTGATGCTCTAAATTGCAAGAAAACCAAGATATAACACATCACACTGTGCTGGACTTTCTATCACATGCTTAAATTCTGATCCAGTTTCTGAGATAATGACAACAGTGTTTGTTAACTGCTTAGCTCTGCTTTCTTTCAGTGTATAGTTTTATTTATAATGCACTTGTCATTCACAAGTGCCCCCATCTTCGGGAATGGCGGGGACAATATTTTAAAGCCTTGCTAAAAGCCCTGCACTGCAGGGACCATCCAACAGTCACTGCACAGCTCTTAACAACGATCAATTCTGGATAGTACAGTAAAACCTGTGTAAAACAGCCACCTTCAAAAAGACCAAAAATTGGTTTTCAAAACTAATTATCGCTTAATGCATGTACAAAGTTCTGCAATACTTTCGAACTGCATTACGCTACCATTTGTCATGAAGATCTTTGTTTTGTCTATTTTTGAGTGGTCGCTTTCCACAGGTTTTACTGTAACACTAGCCCAGCACTTACCTGACAATGCAGGGGAACTCTTTAACCTCGGTAACACCTGAATGGCCCTGTAGGAGGGGGCAGAGGAGGGGGTGGGGGTGAAGGGGGGGGGGGTGGATACAAAGGACTGATGACCTATTAAAATATTGTTGCCGCTAAATTTGGATTGCGCTTTCTTTCAACTTTGAAAAGATTTTATCTCTTATTCAGAGAGTCCTTGTGAACGATTTGATTGCTGTACAAGTTACAGATGAGTTCTTGTTCTACACAGTATTTACTCCTAATGTAAAGGATGAATGAACTTTTCTTTGCTAGTGGCAATGTTTGATACCTGCTGATAACCTTTGCAAACAGTTTGGACCCAGATCAGGCCAGGCAAAATTATATTACTGATTTTTAAAAAAAATAATTTGAAAACTTTCAGGGATTTTTTGGCAATTTAAGGAAGGGGCCCTAGGGCCTTTCAGATTGGGAAAAGTAGCGTGGTAAACCTCTAAATTGGGAAATTTGTTATAATGCACAATAATGTCATAAGTTCAAATTAGCTATTACAAATACTATTGCCATTAAATTGAAGTAGAACGTCACCAAAGGGAGCGCAGTGGCTCAGTGGTAGATTCTTTGACCTAAGACCCAGGGGCCGCAGGATCGAGCCTCACCGACGTCACTGTGTTGTGTCCTTGAGCAAGAACATAAATCCTAGCTTAGTACTGGTTCAACCCAGGAAGACCCGTCTCTTTATAACTGAAAAATTGTTGATGGGACGTAAAGAATCAAATGAAACAAATAAACAAAAGAATGTCACCATTACATGTAGCTTAATTTGTGTGTGTGTTGACTGAATGAAAATCCCAATCGACCCCTGAGAACACAAAAATAAAAATCCCTGACTCTGTAGACCACAAAAAAGCATTATAAATTACCCAGTGTGCAGTTTAATTAGAAATCAAACTTGACAATATTTGCTGTGCATATTTATACCTTACTAAGCAAAGGTCAACAGATTTTGATTATGCTCTATCACACTCTATTGTCAGTGAGATACTTAAAACTTGTACAAGGTATGTCAATTACGATGACTAATTGAGGTTGCAAATTGTTAGAACATTGAGGTGATATGGTCGTCACAGAGACCAGGTGAGAATCCCCACCTGTTTCCTGTTCTGATTATGACTAATCATGCAAAAAAATACAGGTAACATAGGTTTAGATAAACAATTTTTTTGAGCGTAAAATTGTAAATATTTTCTAATCTATCAGATTGAACGTAAGTTTTGGGTGCTCAAAAGAACCGTCTCATTGAGATGGTTCTTTTGAGTACCCACAACATATGTTTTGGTTGAGAAATAAGAAAATTAATTTTTTGGTACACACTCTTAACTAAAGGTCTGGGTAAAACAACCTTGATAGATATTTTTATCACAGCCTTGTCAATCTGAATATACGTTTCACTCAACTAGGTCAAAATCTCTGAGGTTTGAGAATTTCACCGTCTCCTTTTTTTGTTACCAGCCTGACCCTGGACCTGTCTATATTGGAAGTCCCAAAATATGCTGCTATATTGGAGCTTAATGTCACTTTCAATACTATTTTTAATGCTATTCTGAGTGTCTTATCATTCACCAGGGTATAGAATGCAGCAAAAACTTGACCTTAATTTGATTCAAGAAAGATGAAAAATCTTGTCATTTCTATTTTTGTTGTGTTAGAAGACTTTTCTGATTAAATCAAGTGATTGTGAAGATGAATTCAAGATTATTGAAAAGTTAAACTTTGACATTAACACAATTCAATATCAATCTTTAAAAGAAAAAAAATTCAACATGGTAAACACATGAAAAACTTCCTCAAACCATTTTTGTTTAATGCTTACACCCCAGTCAGAAATTTTTCAGTCATGTTGGGACATCTTCCTTTCTTCCTGGATTGATGGATTACTATATTATATGCAGAAGATAAAGTGACAACACATTGAACTAGCGATCTTAACACTCCACCGCTGAGCCTTCCTCAAACCATGCATCTAGAAAGACTAGACTTCGAGCTAAAAAAGGTCCTGCTCTCCCCCCCCCCCCCCTAGGGAATTTTGCAGACATATCCTATCTTGAAGAAAATTTCAAGCTGCATCTTTTAAGAGATGTTTGCACTCTGTGCTCCAGGGCGTTAGTCTCTGACAGCCTGTTACATATGTTACTGTAACAAACTAAGGAAAAAAACAAAATGAAAGTTTGAGCTACAGAAAGAAGACATTAAGCCAGCTAATTATTCAAATTTCTTATGTAGTTTAAAAGGTGGATGCCTAAGCTACATAAAAGCAGCATTTTAAACAAAATTACAGCCTTCATTGGTGTTATATGCGTTACATAGATTAAATTTCCCTTTGAAAGTTGAAATCGTGACTGACATCATTCATTTTACAGACGATTTGTGCATTTTTACAAGTGTTTTTAATCTTAGTTTACTAAAATACTCATTTGACTAATAGAAAAAACAAAGTTTGCTTTTCTTTCTCAAATACATTGTTTTATATGAGCTATTAAACAACCCTACCCCCAATTTTAAGTATCCAATTTTGGTATCTATTATTGAAAAAAAATATATGAAAATATTTGACGCTCGTGGATATCTTACATTTTTGGCTAATGCAATAAAGAATCATACATTTGCAAGTTTGACATCAGGATCAGAGCACTTATTTAAGAATGTAACGTATGTTACATGGCATAATGAATGAGCTAGGAAATTTTCTTGGAAGTAAGAGATGATATTTCAGAAAAATACCGTTTTTCACATGTTTTCCTTTTAATCTCTAGCCTCTGGTGCCTTAGTCTTAGTAATTACAGTCATTACTGATAACAAGCCCATGGAATTGTGTTACCTATGTTATATATAACCTTTTTAATCATATATTTCCTAATGCCTATAATATTAAAATATATAGACATATAGATAGAAAATAATAGTTCTCATTTAAATGACACAATTTAATAAATATTCCTATTAAATAAAATTATTCAAAAACAATCTTTATTCAAGTCACCCTCACAATGTCTATCATTGTGTCTGCTTCTATTGCAAAATAATCACCCATTTCATCACAACCAGTAGAATCATGGCATTGTATTAGGACTGCAAACTGAGTACAATCCTGTTCCTCTCCACCCCTTTGGGAATTGTGCAGACATATCCTACCTTAAAGAACAATTCAAGCTGCATCAAATAAGAGATGTTTGCACTCTATTAACTAGGGGGTTAGCCTGTAATGGTATGATACGTATGTTACCATACCAATTTAAGAATAAATGAATTGAAAGTCTGAAAAACAGAAAGAAGACATAAAACTATCTATTTATTTGAATCATTCATGCAGTTTGCATGCTGAATACCTTTGATACATAAGAAAAGATTTTTTAACAAATATACAGCTTCCTATGGTGTTATATGTGTTACATTAATTAAGATTACTTTTTAAAATTGGTAATTGTGACAAACATCACTTATAAGCATTTCGTGTGATGCTCCTCTTTAGCCATCAAAAGACTTAATTTTCTTTGTATGTGTGGCCAGTGCCAGCGTCAAACAACTTGATTCAGCCAAACTTGAATCCTTAGCATTCTTCCAAAGCAGAAACAGCATGTCAGTGTCATGGGATCAAACACCTGATTAAATATGGGTTTAATGCCATTTCACATATATGCATACAATGGAGTATGACTCTGGTATATATCCCTTCTGTGAAGTGGCAAGAGCAATCTAACTGCAGCTGCCTCTGCATCCGTGCTAGTCAAATGATAACTTTGCTCTGATTTTGCAAAATCTATGTCTCTACCGTGTACCTCTAAGAAGATTTCTGACATTGGTCAAACAGAAATTTGATAGGCTGCTTTTTTGCATCATTTGCCATGGAACCTATCCATTCTTTTGGTGCTTAAGTCCTCAGGTCTTAGATCAATAGTATTTTGCTGCGCCCAAAGAACTTTATAAGTTTTCTTTAGTTACAATGTTGACTCTTGATGGTTTTGGCAGACCGTCTGAAACAATTTCTGTTACACCTTGAAAGTTATCTGGTATAAGAGAAAGAATATGAAGTTGGACATTGCCATCAATTATGTTTGCAGTTGGTTGTTTTTTGATGTCAGTACATTGAAGCATGTCTTAAAATAATGTAAAACCTAGGATTTCTCAGTTTTTGCAGCCATATCATTAGCTGTTGCATTCAAAAGAAGGAAAGTGGACTATAGGTAGAATGGGATAACCAGTAGTTCTATATTATGCTCTATGGAAGATTTATACAGAGTAAACACGTTGATAAGGTGCCTCATTTCATGATCCATTGAAAACACTGAAATTGAAAACACTTGCCTCTGACTGTGTAATCAAAAAGGATGTCACGACAATGCCCTTGCTCATTTATTAAGACGAGTTATATATGTTACATCCTTTAATAAGCGCTCTTATCTTAGAAACTTAGTGAATCATTGAATTGAAAGGGTCTAATATGCGCTCTGTTCATCCTGCATTTCATTGCTTTACCTGCTGTGATACATCTAGTTCGTTTATCTGAAGGGAAAGAGTTACCTCGGTTTCAGCACTTCAGAAGTACTAAGACTTCAAATAAGTTTTTGGATGCTTGCAATGGGGAAAGATAATAAGTGCAGAGACATTATTAGATGAAAATATGTTGGTTGCATGTATGGAAAGGCTGCATTTATGAAAGTTAACCAGCTAAGATATGATTCTTTATCACAGAAATATCAAGGTACATCAGTCCAGGTACTCATTGCTCTTATTGGCACAGTTTTCCTCTTTGTAAAGCTTTAGTCTTTCCCCTACTTGCAGAGTATCACTTGAAACACATACTCAAAGTGCCAACTATTAGGAATTCATATCAGTTTCCGAATGTTCCAAGCCATAAATGGCAAAATTGGAAAGTTGATAATGGCTCATCAATTTTGAGTGGACTGGTGGTAAAATTGAATAACAGTAAATGATTGAAATATTGTGTGATGATTCTACTAGTTGCAAGGAGGCGTGCGATAATAATGATTACCACAAAAGCAGACAACGACAAACGTTTAACATGAGTGTTAAATCGGTGAGAAATAGTTTGGACCATTTCATTTAATGTATTTTCTTGTAAAAATGTAAAACTATCTTTTCTATTTGTGGCTCTATATTTAGCATTATATGCACAGTATTAGGAAATGTGTCCAAAAGGTCATTGATAACATCTGTAACACCAGTCCATGGGCTTGATAATCAGAAATGAATACAATTTCTAGTGTTTTGGCACCAAAGACTTATAAGTACACATTAAGTGTCCTGAACTTTAACTTAATGACATCTTGTAGATATATGAGCAAGACAGACTAAGAAAATGAAAAATATCCACACACTGTAATCGCTTTCATGTGTTTTACTTAAACGGTAATAACAAAATTCTCTTCTCTGTAAAACTGGGAGTAGGGCTGTGTAATAGCTCCTATAAGACAATATATTTAAGATAGAAAAGCAAACTTGTTTTTTCCTATTCATCAATTGAGTTTATTTTTGTAAAATCTAATAAAACAGTTTGAAACCTGTTTAACTAAATGACTATAGCCACAATTATAGCTTTTAAATTATAATTAGGTTCATGTAACGCACATAACACCCCAGTTAGCCGTATTAATGTTAAACAGCGTCCATATGTAGTAAAGACATCAAGTATAAAGACTATAAGAATTTCAATTTATTAGATAATTTCAATGTCTTCTTTTGGTAGCTCAAACATTCAAATTTCTTATTCTCAAATTGATATAGTAACATATGTAACAAGCTGTTACAGGCTAACGCCCCGACTTACAGAGTGCAATCATTTCTTATTAAATGCACATTGAATGGTTACATAAGATGTAATTTGTCTGCAGAATTCCAAAGGGGATTAGGATGGAGCAGGCCCTTACTCAGCTTGATGTCAAAATACTGTTTGATGATTTTACTTATCACGCTAACATATGTAACGCTCTCTGATCTTTAAAACTTGATGACAACTAGCAGATCTATAAGTCTTTATCATAGGAGCAAGTTTAAAAATCCCTAAACAATTTAAGATATCCAACAGCTGCGAGTTTTTTCACAATTTTAGCTCAAACTTTCAAACTGCATTTCCTTTATTTGATATAGTAACGCATGTAACACGCTGTTTCAGACTAACGCCCCAACCTAGAGAGTGCAAACATCCCTTATTCGATGCAGCTTGAGTTGTACTATAAGAAGGAATATGTCTGCAAAATTCCCTCGAGGAGATTTTAAAACATTTTAGGCATATCTTACGTAAAGACAATAAGCTTGCCCATTTATTACATCAGGTAACATATGTTACAGCCTCTGATATTAAAAATTTTGCAACAAACTTGCAGATTTATGAGTCGTTTAATATAAGCAAATAAATCCCAAACAATGAAACACATTCATCAACTGCAAATATTTTTAACTATTTTTACTTTAGTTTTAATACCAAACATTTCACCTTAAAATTGGGTAGGGGTAGGGTTGTTTAATTGCTTATTTCAGAAAAAATATTTAAGTTAGAGAAACAAACTTTATTTTTTCTGTTAGCCAATTGCATAAGCTAGTCAGACATGGTTGAAAATATTTTGCAAAACACACAGAGAGATTTAGAATGTAAATGATGTTAGCCACACTTGCAAATTTTAATGGGTTATCTGATTTATGTAACGCATATGACACCTTAGGAAGCCGCAATTTTGTTCAAATGGCTGTCATACATAGTTAAGATATCCAGTATGCAGACTATATGAATGATTTTTAAAAATAAATATTTTAATGTCTTTAATTTGTAGCCCAAACTTTCAATTTACTTTTTCTTAGTTTGATTAAGTAACGTATGTTACAGGCTCTTACAGACTAACGCTCCGGAGCACAGAGTGCAAACATCTCTTAAAAGACTCGGCTTTCAATTTTCTACAAGATAGGATATGTCTGCCAAATTCCCTAGGGGGGGGGGGGAGCAAACCCATTCTCAGCCATCCGTCTAGACAGTTTGATTTCAGAAAACTTCTTTATCTTGTTGTTTGATTTTGAATTGATGCTTACCGGTACACCCCTGACAACATTTTTTCAGTCATATCGGAAAGTTTTCTTTGGATGAACCAAATGAATGTAGGACATTTCGGCCACGGACATTTCGGCCTAGGACGTTTCGGACCGGACATTTCGGCCACGGACGTTTCGGCCACAGAAAACGTTTCAGCCAAATCATAAATTTTGGGTTGGGGTGTGTGCATGCATAAATGTGTGATGCATTTCTTATGAAATAATTGACTGAATAATCTTATATACTATACATAGTATTTCTACCAAATTTTTATCAGTTATTAAACTGCATGTATTTACAAGCAGAGATGAAAACAGTGTGCTGATCAGGTAGGGAGCGTGCTGATCTGGATCTGCAGTGTTTTGAAGAAAAAAGATAAACCCAGGTTCAGCATGAAAGTACAGTAGATTCAAAGATACACGAGAATTATTGTAAACAAAAAATATAAACTAACTCAGGTAATGAGTACTTTATACAGGTATTTCATAATCATTACTGCTGTATAATATACACCATAATTTACCTCTTTCTATGAAAAATAGCATACTCTTATTATCATATGCATCTTTGAATCAAATGTAAGTATTCACATGCATATTTGATTTCAAAATATTATGAAATACATCACACATTGATGCATGCACACATCCCAAACCAAAAATTTATGGTTATGGCCGAAACGTCCATCTTCGGCATTTTCCGTGGCGTCCTAGGCCGAAATGTCAAGGCCGAAATGTCCGAGCACTGAACCAAATATTTCACTCACTTAAAATGTTTTGATTTTTCCAGTTCTGGGGATTAGTGGCCAAACTTA
Organism: Loripinus fragilis; assembly: GCA_964019695.1. Taxonomy (NCBI): domain Eukaryota; kingdom Metazoa; phylum Mollusca; class Bivalvia; order Lucinida; family Lucinidae; genus Loripinus; species Loripinus fragilis. The sequence goes on from OZ026514.1 coordinate 91,775,332, forward strand.
AAGTTCTCTGCTTGAGCCTTTAACACGGCTAGGAAACTTCAAAAACAGAGCCCTGGGTCTGAAAAAAAAATCTTATGACCGTCTTTCCGGTTCTGCATACATAGGCTGAAAAAAAAAATCGCATAAAAATTTTAAGTTTTTCATCTATTAGTGCCTTATGGTGTAAAATAGTGAAATAAGGAGAATGTAGTGCTCTACTCTGGTCTTTTAGCTTCTTATCTAAGCTGTTGCGAGCTGCAAGTTGTGTACAGTTTTGTCTGAATCCGTTTTGTCGTGAGGTACATGAAGGTTGTTTACCTCACGACAAAAACGATTCAGATAAAATCATACATATCATTGAAAGACCAGAGCTAAGCACTACATTCTCCTTTTTTGGCTATTTTACACGATAAAAGAAATAATTTTAGTTTTTATGCCATTTTTTTAGCCTCCATATACACTGCTCTGGTGGCTCTATTTATGAAGTTTCCTAACTGTTTAAGTTCTGTCTTCTATTGTCTTTAAGAAACAGATTTTCTCTAAAAGGGGAAAAACAGACACTGAATCTGTTTAATAATAGACACGGGGTATAGTCTGTGTTGTTTGCCACTTTCTTTTTTGTCCATTTCTAGTTTCAAGCTATTCACTTTGATCCATAAGCTCACAGGCTTATGAAAAATGTGGATCCTAATCAATCTTCATGTACATACTGTTCTCAAACATGGAATAAATCCAGTCTCAGCAGGACGAAGGTAAAGATGTTTGATAAAGTTGCTCATAAATAATTATAGTTCATCGATACAGTACTGTTTACCCGCAGTCAGTTTTATTGTCCACAAGTCATCCCTAGTTGGCAAAAGTACAACATTCTTATATGGAGAAACTTCACATATTTAAGACAACAAAAAGATCATAAATTAATGGCCATATTATCATTTCGGTCAACCCTCTTTAAGACTAAAAGAAATTTCCATAAATTTTGATACTCTAACTCAGGACAGTCCATTAGTAATACTGAGGGGATACATGATATAATTTCAAGATAATATTGTATGCCTGTCCCTAATAATCATCTTTTGTCTCGGCTGTTTGTCATAGTACCCAGTTTATAAAGAGCTAATCTGGAATTATCAACGGAGCTGATATTGGTTTTGAATTTCATAGATCACCAAAACCTGAAGGACAGGACTGGGTGTCATTTCCATAAGTTGCCCTCTCCACTATCATGTTTTTTTTATTACAGAAAAAACTTTAATGCCCCTGTATCATATGCAAATCACAGTATAGCAATTTGAACAATTATTCATTTATTTAGAAATGTAGGTCAAAGGTCAAGGCCATAAATTTGATAATCTCTTCCCACAAGGTAAAATACATGAAATAGTTATGGGCAATATTAAAGTTTGTTGCAGGCGCCGACAGGTCAAACACAATTATCCTTCTGAGAGGGGGCCGGGCTGTAAACATAGCTGTTTAATTATACTACATATTACTGAGGGGTCAAAAATGTGATGTTATTATTGCATCAATCTCATCATGTCTAAAAGTATAATCAGAATTTGATGCACTCACAATTTTCCTACCAAATGGACAATTAAGGTTACGAAACTTAATCATGACCTTAAGTGCATTGTCCTTACACTGACATACATAACATATCCTCCAACCGCCTAACTGCCCCATAACTATTAGTATGACAGGCATATTAATCAATACATCACATGTACAAGCATATACATAGAAATTTCACTTTGATTGTCTTGAAATTAGTTTTTGTTTATTTGTGTTGATGCTTTACATTGCAGTCAACAAATTTTCAGTCATGTCGAGAAGATTTCCTGTCTTCCTAGGTTGAATCAGAACCAGAGCAGTGGATACACTGTCTTGCTCATGGACATAACACATTGACTCCACTGGCGGTGAGTCTCGATCCTAAGCAACCCTTCGATCCTCCGTCTAACACTCTACCAACTGAGCCGCTGAGCTCCGCATGAAATTAATTAACCCTTGTCCTGCTGAACTTATTATCATCTTTTTTTGAAAACACTGAGGAAGCCATCTGATCAGAATCCACTCTGTTTGAAAATACATGAGTACGGTAGGTAAACAGGATAAAAATTTGGGAGGTCAGTGTAGACCATTTAAATATTCAACATGGCATTTTTGTTAATTATCATGCCAAAATGGAATAAATTAACTTCTATCAAACTCTTTTGTATTTTGCCATGATAAGGGGGTACGAAAAATAATTTATTCCGATTCACCAAGAAGATGATCCAAATTTTATTTACGAAAGGTCATGTACATTGTGATGTCCACAGAGTATAATATTTGATGCTTCCATGATGTTCCTGTGAGGTTTCTGGATTTGTACGGGGTTAAAGGAACATTATACAATTATTGACTTATGAGGCATTGGATATCACATCATATCCAATGCCTCATTAGTCAATAACTGTTTTATTATATAACATTTAGAGAAAGATGTGCAGGTATCATTGCACCTGGAAAAAATACTGAACTTTTATACGACTTTTGGATAAGTCAAGCCTATAGCAGAATCAGTGCAGACCTAGATAAGACCACCCGTTTACTATTTTATATATATTTTGTGCATGAGTTTCATCATTCAACATTTACTCACAAAAATACTAACACGCCTCGCCTGTAGAGCCATGTTAAAATAGTGTGATATATCAAACACTAATTCACGGCTTTGAAAGCGCAGGGAAAATGTGTGATAGCTGACGTCATTTGTTACCGGGAAAACACGTCATTTATGGCTTTGGACGGTGTAACGTCGTTTTTACGCTTGAAAGACGTTACAAATACATGTAAACGTATGCGACGTGGTCTAAGTATTGGCGGGAGTTCTTCAATTCTAATTTTAGTAACTAATATTCACCGGCATGCGCGCACCGGCCAGTGAATATGACAATTTATAGACTGGCCACGTGAGCGCTCTAAGCCAATGAAAATCGGCCTTTTTACTTAGTTATATAATAAATATAGTTGTGGGGTATTGCAGCATATGTATGGCATACTATAATGAAACCATTTCATTGGCACAGCAATTTGTTTTTACATCTGGCATTGCAGCACTCACAGTAATTTGCTGTGCATGATGCACCCCTGTTATTCTATGTAGAACAGTCAACATATCTATCATGCCACAAATACCCCCCACCCACCCCCGGGGTTCATCCAGTATTTCGGTGGTTCATGAAAGTTTGAATGCCATGGATTCAGTTTGAAGATAATTTGACACCCTGTGAGTGTCACTTCTGAACCAAAGGGTGTATATACGGTATTTTAATGAACATCCAAAACATCATGGAAGCAATTTCATTGCTTAAATGGATTCAGGAGACCCGGATTAATATGTGGTTTAATAGGTTTGAAGTACATCTGAGCAAATACCCTAAGAAGTATGATATATAGATGACCTCAGCTATGTAAACGATACCTAAATATGAAAGCGAAACCATTATAAATACACTTTAATGTGTAAACACTTCAGAAAAGTACGCTACCAGTAAATTAGATTCCCAAATTGCATTGATCAATAAATGGCGTTTCTTATATCTTTTTTATCTGTTACTCTGGATGTTGTTTTTTGCTTGAACTGAGGCTTAGTGGGTGACTCTGTCAGAGACCGTGAGGGCTATAGAATAGGGAAAGCTGAATTAACCTCCTTCCCTTACCTAAGGTAAAGTGGGTGTCTCCCTCAGAAACAGGGACAGGTATCTTAGAAAGCTAACCTTACCAGAGTCTCCATTCCTAATTTGAGGTTTAGATGGTGTCTCCCTCAGAGACGAGGATAGGATAGAATAGAGAAAGCTAAAACAACCTCCCTCCTGTTTGGTGTCTCCCCCAGAGACAGGGAAAGGTATCAGAGAAAGCTAAATCCACCTTCTTTCCTAACTTGAGGTTTAGTTGGCGTCTCCCTCAGGGACATGAAGAGGAGCTAAAACAACCTCCCTCCTGTTTGGTGTCTCCCCCAGAGATAGGGAAAGGTATCAGAGAAAGCTTAATCCACCTCCTTTCCTAACTTGAGGTTTAGTTGGTGTCTCCCTCAGGGACGGGAAGAGGAGCTAAAACAACCTCCCTCCTGGTTGGTGTCCTCAGGGCCAGGGAAAGGTATCAGAGAAAGCTAAATCCACCTCCTTTCTTAACTTGAGGTTTAGTTGGTGTCTCCCTCAGGGACAGGGAAAGGTATCAGAGAAAGCTAAATCCACCTCTTTTCCTAACTTGAGGTTTATTTGGCGTCTCCCACAGGGACAGGGAAAGGTATCAGAGAAAGCTAAATCCACCTCCTTTCCAAACTTGAGGTTTAGTTGGCATCTCCCAAAGGGACAGGGAAAGGTATCAGAGAAAGCCAAATCCACCTCCTTTCCAAACTTGAGGTTTAGTTGGTGTCTCCCAAAGGGACGGGGAAAGGTATCAGAAAAAGCTAAATCCACCTCCTTTCCTAACTTGAGGTTTAGTTGGCGTCTCCTCAGGGACAGGGAAAGGTATCAGAAAAAGCTAAATCCACCTCCTTTCCTAACTTGAGGTTTAGTTGGCGTCTCCCTCAGGGACAGGGAAAGGTATCAGAGAAAGATAAATCCACCTCCTTTCCTAACTTGAGGTTTAGTTGGGGTCTCCCTCAGGGACAAGGAAAGGTATCAGAGAAAGCTAAATGCACCTCCTTTCCTAACTTGAGGTTTAGTTGGCGTCTCCCTCAGGGACAGGGAAAGGTATCAGAGAAAGCTAAATCCACCTCCTTTCCAAACTTGAGGTTTAGTTGGCGTCTCCCAAAGGGACAGGGAAAGGTATCAGAGAAAGCTAAATCCACCTCCTTTCCAAACTTGAGGTTTAGTTGGTGTCTCCCAAAGGGATGGGGAAAGGTATCAGAAAAAGCTAAATCCACCTCCTTTCCTAACTTGAGGTTTAGTTGGCGTCTCCCTCAGGGACAGGGAAAGGTATCAGAGAAAGCTAAATCCACCTCCTTTCCAAACTTGAGGTTTAGTTGGCGTCTTCCTCAGGGACGGAAAGAGGAGCTCAAACAACCTCCCTCCCATTTGGTGTCTCCCCCAGAGACAGGGAAAGGTATCAGAGAAAGCTAAATGCACCTCCTTTCCTAACTTGAGGTTTAGTTGGCGTCTCCCTCAGGGACGGGAAGAGGAGCTCAAACAACCTCCCTCCCATTTGGTGTCTCCCCCAGAGACAGGGAAAGGTATCAGAGAAAGCTAAATCCAGTGTCCCTCCTTTGCTTGAGGTTTGTACTGAGGTTTATTGTGTGTCTCAACAACAGTGAGAGGGGTGGAACAGAGCTAAATTCACCTCCCTCCTTTACCTGAGGTTTGTACTGAGGTTTATTGTGTGTCTCAACAACAGTGAGAGGGGGGGAACAGAGCTAAATTCACCTCCCTCCTTTACCGGAGGATTGTACTGAGGTTTATTGTGTGTCTCTCTCAGAGTCAGGGAAAGGGGTGGAACAGAGCTAAATTCACCTTGGGTGTCCCTCCTTTACCTGAGGTTTGTACTGAGGTTTATTTGTGTGTGTCTCTCAGAGACAGTAAGAGGGGGGGGGGGGGGATAGAGCAAAATTCACCTTGGGTGTCCCTCCTTTACCTGAGGTTTGTACTGAGGTTTATTGTGTGTCTCTCTCAGAGACAGGGAGAGGGATAAAACAGAGCTAAATTCACCTCCTTCTTTGCAAAATTACTCAGTGTGCCAATAGTTAAGGATATGTACAGAAAGGACTTAAGGTGTCTTAATCTTCTGTCCAGGCATAATATTTAAGATTATTTGACTATTTTGGCCATAAAGGAGAACTCAATCATGTCAAAGTTTTCTCTTTTGTTGATACCCCAGGTTTAAGTAGAGGACAAAATGATGGCTATTCTCTTTAAGAGATGGCATTGAGTAAATGGCTAATATCTGGATTCAGAATGTTAAAGGTTTGGTCTGGATTAAAGCCTGAGGGCTACAACTGTAAACATAGATATTTAATTATACTACATATTACTGAGGTGCAAATAAGGTGTTGATAGGATAGGTCTATTTGTTATATGGGCTATTACTTTCCTGTAACATATAGCCATATTTCTCATTTCTCTGAGGAAACATTTTTTCTGAATTTTCCGAGAAACACATTACACATCTACCAAACGCTCGAATGCTCAACATCTGGTTGAATATTAAAAACAATTCCTCCAGGAAGAGAATCAAAAATCAGGGAATGTCATGCAACAGACTATGCAATCCTAGGTTTGTGGTATAAATTTGAGGTCAGAAAGTTCTCTCGTTTTGTCAGATTTACATTTCCCGTAAAATAGGTGTACCAGAATTCGACAGGAACGTGTTTATCCCGCAAAAAGTAAATATGACCTAGTGAGAATACTTTCTGAGCTCGTATTTATACCACAAACGCAGGAATCCATAGGCTGTTGCATGACATTCTCCGATTTTTTATTTTCTTCATAGACAGTTGTTTTTAATATTCAACCAGATGTTGAGCATTAGAGTGTTTGGTAGGTGTAACATTATGTGAAAGTATCTTAAGGAGGCATTCTCAATGATCACAACAAGAAAAATATTGCCTTTTTGGGTTAAAGAAATGAAACAAATATTTTATAGGAGGCAAGTGGAGGAAAATAACCTTCATCATCAGATTGATTTGTTTTGTAAACTTTTCGAGGAAATATGATATTAAACTTAAGATTTCATCTCTGTTTTTGCAATTTTAATATGTAGACATAATGTCTTAACCCTTGTCCAGCTGAGTTGAATATATGAACAAAATGGATAAGTAGGTAGGAAAGTAATTAAACGTTTGACTTTATTTAAGAAGGGTTGCCCAGTTGGTCTTATAAACAGGGCGTGGACACTGACAGTATGAACAAATCCAACATTTGTGCCATTCCAATTTTGCATTTTTGGCAAACCAAAATGTAGTCAGCATAATTTCTTATCAGAGCACCATTAACTCTTTGTATGCTGGTATTTTTTTTAAAGATTTTTTGTCATCTGCTGAACATTTTCAAAGTTAACTTTTTTTATATTTTTTTCAGGAATACTTACAGAGTGTCAAACAGTTTGGATCCAGATCAGGCCCGGCATTTTGCCGGGCCTCATCTGGGTCCAAACTGTTTGCAAAGGTTTTTAATAAGCAGATAAAAAGTTAAAATGAAGTCTTTATTCCTTATCTATAGTTATGGCGGATATAGCCCGACATTTAGATCACAATCAGCTGATCATCATAATACACAGGTAGGGTTCTGACGTTATTCTATGTAAGACGCCTAGAGGACAAGCGAGAGTTATGACAATAAAATAAATCCTTATCTGCTACATTAAAGCAAATCAAAATAACATGTCACAATATTGGTTTTATACCTTGAGAAAATGTTGTGTTCAGACTGAGCATTATATACTCGTGTGTTCAGGGTCTACACTGTTTGCAACTGAGCAAGAAATTCTCAACATTTCAACACTTAAATTGATATGTTATCTCGCCATAAATGTCATCTGCTTTTTAAGTCTGCTGCATATATTCAACTGCACTTAAGACTAAATTTTATCAGTGAAACACTGATCAGACTGCACCTTTGGGGGTCCATATTGTTTGCAATTGGTTTACAAGTCAAGGAATCAGGTAGATATTTCATGAGTGGATTAATTATCGCATGTAAACATGCACAAACCATGCAATAATTTGCTTGAAGCATAACATGCACCTGCTCCTATTTGATGATCTTTAAATTTGTTCACACACAGTTGTCTGCTGATTTTTTTCAAAATCAACTTTTTTCAAAAATTTGTTTCAGGAATACCATCAAAGTGTCAAACAGTTTGGATCCAGATCAGGCCCGACATTTTGTCGGGCCTGATCCGGGTCCAAACTGTTTGCCAAGGTATTCAGTAGACAACAAGGGCAGGTGAAGATTTAGTCATTGGAATTTCCCTGAGAGGTTACACTACAATTGAAATAAAAAAGTTATTTGGATTGCTAACATCAGAATAGTAAACAGCACGTAACTTGTAAAACAACCTATATAGCAGACAGATAATTCAAAAACTGATACATAAAAATATTATTTTATGATATTCTTACACACCTATTACCGGTATAGGTATCCATAAATAGGTGAGGCTCCTAACAGGGTATAAAACTGAACAAGCCAACAGCTGGCAATAGACTTCTTGTTATCTTTGGAGACTACCTACCGACTCAAGTCATACCCAGATCCCGAAAGTTTTGTCAGAGGGGGTCCAACATGTTAGTTTTGTTTTTTTTTTGATGAGGGAAGAGAGGATCCAAATACCACTATAAGTGGGCCATCATCGGCCCGCCAGCGAAATGCCATTTACATGGCCTTTTGCTGGCGTGTCGGTGTTGGCCCAACATTGAAAGCTGGTTTTGTAGCTTTGTGATTTTTTAGGGGCCGGACCAATATTGCTAAAAAACCTATATTTTTGTGATTTTTCAGGGGGTCCGGACCCCCTGTCCACCCCTTTGGATCTGTGCATGCTATTTCATTTTAATCTTCTATTGTTCATTTAACTCTGCATGATGGGTAATTTTGCATGCTTTTTTGTCGTCTGCTGGTTTCTTCATCTTCCAAAAATTAACTTAAAAAAATCTTTAAGGAACACTATCAGAGTGTCAAAAAGTTTGTATCCAGATCAGGCTAAATGTCATTGTTGAGCCTTATATGGCTCCAAAAGTTACTGCTAGCAGGCAATGAGTTGACCCTTTTAATTTTGATGGATTATCCCACATATACAATAAGTATGGAATTGTCCATTTTGTATCTTAAGGGGGTTGCCAGTCAAACTTTCTGTAAATTATATATTTCTGTCTCTGGAGATTGTCAACAGTGCAGACATTGATGAAATGCAGCCCCATGTACTAGTCCTGTTTATCAGTATCCAGAATGAAAAGGGCTAATAGTGTTCCATGAACAAAATACAACAATTCAAGTAAGATGTATTTATGTAAATATCTCTAGACTGCTGTTGAAACAAGCAAATTCAGAGAATTTATGTCCCCCGCCACTTTATGTTTGTCTTTGAATATATGAGCTATCATAAAACAACTTAATACACAAGATACTTAGTATTTATTCACTTTGGCCGCAAAAATGACTAAGTTCATTTTGTGTAAAAAGTTACAAAAATAATCTGAGGATTATATCCAAACAATATGCGCACCTAAACACCTGTAAAATTTCAAAGGAATCAGAGTAAAACTGTAGGAGTAGATGCATACAGAAGATACATAGTATCTTGGCGGTATAAATGACAAAGTGCATTTTGTGAAAAAAGTTTCAAAAGAATCGGAGTAAAACTGTTGGAGGAGTTCCATACACAAGATACCTACTTCTTGAGGGGGGACAGAAGGACAGAATGCCGAATACTATGTCCTCCAGCTATTTGGAAGGTGCAAGGGGCCTTTAAGTTCCTGTTGAATATCATTAGGCCTGTTTCTATACATGACATGTAACTTGTGCTTGCCTTTTTCAAAAGCCCGACGATGCACATGACAGTTGGCGTTTGGTACAAGACATTATCACTTTGTGACATAACGTTATAAGATTTGTGACATCACGTCATGGGGATCACACAGCCGCTTGTTTGAAACCCCTATCATTAACGTTGAAGCTTCTGGTGATCAAACAAATCCCTCAGTCTTATGGCTAAAGTACGACTTAAATATCAATAAACACGGTATCTTCGCAATTCAGCTTTATTTTTTTGTGTTTTTTCATTGTCAAAAATGATCACGGCACATTTTTCAACGTTAGAATAAGGTTTTTACTTCGATGGAATCAACTCTGTATAGATACCGGAACTTGATGACAGAATGAAAATCTGGCATTCATACTGCAACTGAATAGAACAGAACAGAACCTCTAATCGTAACAGCAACTCGTTGGTTGGTTGCTATTAATACGAGATTAGGTCCAGGACAGAAGGAATAATAGACAACAGTTACTTTGTTTTATTGTGATCAATGTGTTTCGACAGTAAAACCTGTGTAAAATGCCACTCAAAATAGACAAAATAAAGATCTTAATGACAAATGGTAGCTTAATGAAGGTCCTCTTGGGGCATTCTGCAATACTTTTGACCCGCATTAAGTGATAATTGGTCTTGAAAACCAAAATTTGGGTCCTTTTGAGAGTGGCAGTTTTACACAGGTTTTACCATATACATAGACTCTTTCCTGAAGTAAAAAACAAACAAAAAAGAAGTATTTTGTCTCCTGATCTAATAGTTAATCTATAAGTAGAACAAGGAATTTCCTCAAGATCAAGATAGTTTACTGATGAAACACCAAAACTAATAATAGACTCTTTTCACATTGTTAGTGCACATGCGCCAAACAGTCTCGTTTCGCGTTATCTCTGCGAAATTACACGTGAAAGGGCAACCTTTTTACGGCAAAAGAAAAATAATTCCGCAAATAAGGATTAGACAAATAGTAAAATTAAATAATAAATGTATCAAAAATAAGTGATTAATTCCAATATTTCGAATAGTTGAGATAAAAAAAAAGATTTCTAAGCATCCTAGACTGACTTTTTTCCGAATCGTGTGCGTTAAGGACTGTGTTGGTCATATATATAACATACACTGTATCAGTATAATTTCCTTCCATACTATGGATATGCGAGCAGTGAAGAGTCTGGTAAGTTCCGTTCAAGGTCTACATGATCTATGATTACCTTCCATACACTTGACGTCTAAACAGGGTCTTCTGGTTTAAATAAGTGGTAAGATACATTAAGGCCATCTTGGGAGAAACCTGTCTTGCGGCTTTCTGACTGAGTAAGACTCAAACTAGTCTGTTCAGCTACAGAGACTAGTTAAAATGCAATTTTGCATGAAGTAAGTTTAGATATTATACTTTCCAATACGCAAACAATAAAGGTGCTGATACGAATACAGGTTTACGCCTTTGTTTTTCGCATGCACCAAAGTCAGGTTTTCTCGCGTCGAGGCCCATTTTAACATCTACTACTGTGCATCCGGTCCTTTAATCCTATGCTCAGGGCTCCTTGATAGCAATAAAAGCACACGTGCCCTGCACGCGTTTGTAATTCGATGGTACTATTTGAATGATTTATGACGTGATGTGGCGCTTTCTTTAATTGGAACTTTGTAAAAGGCGCAAAAATATACCCACACATTCTTAACCAGTGGACTGGTGTTTAAAAAAAAGATCTGAGTCTTCATATACATCCATAATTTGTGTGTACGAGCAGTGATGATTCTCGCGAGCCTGCACATAAGCGGAGGTTGTGTAGAAACGATGTAATTTAATGGTTTTTTGATTAGAAGAATGTACTTATATACATGTATGCATTTCAATTTCGACATTTATGGCATATGCTTACGTAGTCATCTAGCAGCATACAGGCACGTCCATTTTGGTAGAATGCAGTAGCATGCGTGCACTACTGCATGCTTATCTGATGGGATCTATTTTTGTCTGAGCATCAGTCTACATGTTTTGCCTTTTTGTGCGCTCGGACACAACAATGGATCCGATGTGTGTGCAAGCAGCGAATGCCCTGATGAGAGTGTACATTTGCCCAGGCTCTTCTGAGTTGTCATGTGTTTCAAATAGTTTTTGGCGAATTCTGTGTGCCCGAAGAAGCGATTTCGAGCCTGAAGAAGAAGCCGATTTTTGCTAGATATCAAACATGATGTTACACTAATTAAAGTGAAAAAATACTTATAAAATGGATATGAAAACACTAATTTATCTTATTTCTATAAGACATCTCATTATAGCGGCCAAAGACCAAAACAATCGAATTATAAAGCATAACTATGTGTTTTGCTATGTAACTAATAAGAAATCTGCCCCTTCATTTTCAAAAACGGTTTTATCGATTTTTCAATTGAAGAGAGATTGCTAAGGGAGGTAACAATTTGAAAGGGGTCTATTATTCACCAGGCCTGTAATTGGGGACAAACATCAATGGTGTCATGTATATAAAATATAATAACTATTTTATAAGCAAGTATTACTGTGTACTTGGTCAAAATAAATGACCCCTTCTACTGTTTTTCAAAACATTGCAAACCCTGATTTGTATGCATGGCATCTCAGGTGTCAGTCCATTGAGTTCATCTTGGAAGTCTGTCCATAAGATGGAAGACTCTGAGGAAGCGGCCTTCCAAGAGTATCTCAGTTGTTACCCCTGTGGAAAATGTTTCATCAATTTCCTTGAGTGTGTAAGTTATCCAGATTGGTTCCGATGGGTGTTTGTGGTTGTCTGGTGTTCTGGAAGTTGTGGATCTTAGTTTCAGTTTTTTTTCTGAAGTGAGCCATAATCCTGATTATGTTTCCTATCTTGGTCCTGGTTATAGGTAGTGCTTATATGTTGGAAGCATTGATAAATGGCACTACCTAGGTAACTTCTGGACTTAAAAATATCTTTCCAGAAAGCATTTTCTGGAGCCTTGGAAATAAAAAGAAGTCACAGGGGTTCAGGTCTGGTAAATAAGGTGAATGGTTTACAAATACATTTATCTGCTTTTTGTGAATGGGTAATGAGGTTACAAAACTGTGTTTCAGTAGATGGCAAATAATAGAAATAAGTTTGATAAAATGTAGAAATTAAAGCCAAATGACAGAACTTTCTGCAGAACTCCCATATTCTCAAATATCAAACCATCTTCTCTCAGAATATAAAGAGAGGTGCCACAAAAAATGCTGTCAACAATGATAGACCCTTAACTCTTGGCATGCTGGGTAATGTTTCATGATTTTGTATGTTGTCGGCTGACTTTTTTCAAAATTATCTTTTTCAAAAAATTCTTTCATGAACACTATCAGAGTGTCAAATGGTTTGGATCCTGTTCAGGACGTTTTGTCCGTCCTGATCTGGATCCAAACTGTTTGCAAGGATCATCAGCAGACAAGAAAATTCACCACAAGTGGGCACAGCAATAGCAATGAATCTTGCAATAAGAATAATGTGTTTAGGGCTGGATGGGATTGATTTTCCTGAAACGTGTACAATAAAAAAAACAGCATACCTCATTAAACTCTGGCATCTGATTGGCTGATCTACTATCATAGAGACTCTCCACTAACTCTGCCAGTCCCACTGAAAGGTGAATTTTCATTTTGCCCTGTCGCCGTGACGAAGTCTGTGAACACTCCATATTTATTGGTTTCCCCAGTAACCTAGTAACAAAAGGAAATTGTTTTTCTAAAAATTGTTCTTCTCAAATATTTGTCACACAACTGGCATCAAGGTAATAAAACTTGAGTACAGTCTTAAACTCAAAATAAAGTGCAATGATTGGCTGCTTGCGAACACATGTCCGGACACTTGTCCGCAAGCAGCCAATCCTTGCACTTTATTTTGAGTTTGAGAATGAACTCAAGTTTTAAAACCATGATGCCAGCTGTTATTCCTTCACCCATCAATACAATTATGAAATTTGTCATCTGTTCTCTAATCTGCTCTTTTGAAGTCTATATATAATGCAAACGATATGGACCAATATCAGACTGCTCCCTTAGGGAAACATTCTTAGGAGCAGTCTAATCAGGGTTCATAGATTGATAGTGTTTGCTTCCATGGTACAAGTGTTTTGGAGATCATTTAAATATATGCAGCAGATGTACTAAGCAGACAAAATTTTAGGATGAAAAATAATGGCAGAATAAGGGTCAACTGCATTATTTTAGCTACAGTAAAGCCTGTCTTAAGCCGCCACTCAAAAATAGACAAAACAAAGATCTTAAAGACAAATGATAGCTTAATGAAGGTCAAAAGTATTGCAGAATGCTCTCTTGGAGCATTCTGCAACACTTTTGACCTGCATTAATGATAATCGGTCTCGAAAACCAATTTTTGGTCTTCCTTTTGAGTGGCCGCTTAAGACAGGTTTCACTGTATTCTGGGTCCCAAATGATACAGTGTTCATGGTGTATAGTATATAGTCTGTATTAAAAAATGTGCATATAGAATTAATTCTCAAAGTTGTCCCTGCTCCAAGAAAGCAGTTTGACTTGATATATCGTGTGAATTATCTGTTGTAGTCATTATTTGCATTTTAAGGGTTTAAGAAATCACTATGAGTGAAAAAAAATCAATAAGGATTGCTTATTAAATTGCCAGCCCCTACTAATGTTCATCTGAGCCTTGGCTACTCACCAATTACACTGTGGTCATACCACAATGGCAATTTGGGTTTCATTACTTATTCCGGTGTTAAGGTAACTTTCTCATCATGTTCAATTTCTCCATTTAATCACAGATAAACACCCCAAAATGCTTGGGTTCGGATTGATTTTTGTTCATCAAACTCACATTGTATCTTTTAGCTTTAAAATTATATGAAAACTTTAACGTTTTATGTCTAGGCATGAAATAACTAATTACGATTTTGTCATTGTGGATAATTAATCAATGACAAAACCGAATAATTATTACTAAACTGTAATTGACAATTTTTTAATATAACTGTAAAATAATACTTTCAAAATCTTATTTTATCTCGGTTTTAGCAAAACAATACAGAGGTTGTTTACAAGAGGATGCAATCTCTAAGCAAACATATTCCCAAGTTCTGATTTTTGTCAGCCTTTCTTTGAAGATAATTTTACTATAACACCGGAGTGGGTGACAAACCCCAAATTGCCGTAGTAGTATGACCACAGTGAATTAGATAAGTGCAAAAATCTCATGTACTGCCCCACATGCATTTTGGTTGGTTTGTGAAGGGAAAAGAGCCAGTTCATGAGTTTGGGGTAATTATCAACTCAGCCAACAGCCAAGGTTCAGTCTAGCCTGCACATCCATGCAGTCTCTTCAGAGCCTTTTCTGTTTGCATAGACAAAGAATAGAAGTAAAGATTGGCTCAGTCAGACCAAAGATTAGACCTCCAGTTCCATTTGATAGCTGCACATGCACATCTAAATACAGTAAAACCTGTCTTAAGCGGCCACTCAAAAAAGGACCAAAATTGGGTTTCAAGACCACTTCTTGCCTAATGCAGGTCAAAAGTATTGCAGAATGCTCCAAGGGGGAGCATTCTGCAATACTTTTGACCTGTAGTAAACGATTATCGGTTAAATGCAGGTCAAAAGTACTGCAGAATGCTCCAAGGGGGAGCATTCTGCAATACTTTTGACCTGCATTAAAAGATAATCGGTATTTAAGACTTTTTTTGTCTATTTTTGAGTGGCCGTTTAAGACAGGTTTTACTGTAGTGACTTTAAGCAAATACAAAAAGTACTATTAAAATCTCAAATGTTCAATTATACCTGAGATTGTCTTGAGAGACAAGCCCTGCAAACTGCTTTCTAATCTCCTTTAGTTCTGTCATCCCAGCAATGCTCATTCCTACCACTCGCTGGAAAAACTTGGACGAGACGTCCTTCATGGCTTCATTTAACGTGGTCTCTGCTATACTCGGTGAGCCAGAGGGATTGTTATGGAAGACGGTGACAGAGAAAAATGCCACTCTTAAATGGAATGTGCTCAACAAAGCTGCAGATGGGTCCTCGAATTTCGGAACTGTGACAGGGTCTGAAGATTAATATAAACAAATCATAAAACATGTAAGCCTCATCATAAGAAAGCATGTCAATGAGAAAACACATGAAAAACAGTGTTTATGAAAAGTCACACAAAATACATGTATGTTTATGAGAAGACACATCCAAAAAAACATGGTACTGTCCTGCCAGCCAACTATCAGGGACTAAGAATCAATAGATCACTTGTGTATTAATCCTATCCACAGGATAGGACTAATACACAAGTGATCTGTCAATTCACATTAGCTCAAGTGGAGTGTACAAATTAATGTTTCACTTAACAATTGTAAACAAAATATTACGTCACTTTCACACTTGGTTAGCACGACAGTATAAGAAGACACATAATAAGACTAGAACGCACAGACGATGTGGCGCCATCGCAAATCCCCACGCTTAAGTTTTTGAACCCCTCAGAACCCCAAGTCCCACCCCTGTGGCATGACACCGGCAACAGAATGAAAATTCTGTTCAATATGCTTTCTATCTTTTATTTGTGAGAACACACACAATGCTTGGTATAAAAATCTTTGAAATGACATGGTAACCGAAATTTAATGATATTTGACCTTTTGACCTCAGCCCAAGGTCACCAGTTAGACCCTAGGATGAAAATTTTACTTGCATTCAGTTCTGCTCGTCACCCCCCTCCATTTGATATGCCACATGGCCATATTTGAAAAAAACAATTTTTTTGACCCCCCTGGGGATCCCCAGTGCCCCTAAGTCCACCTCTTGGGCATGACTCAGGTGACAGAATGAAAATACCGTCTGATATGTTTTGTATCTTTCATTTGTGAGAACACACACAAAGTTTGGTGTAAAAATCTTTGAAATTGACATGGTAACTGAAAATTACTGATATTTGACCTTTTGACCTCACCCCAAGGTCACCAGTTTGACCCTAGGATGAAAATTATACTTGCTTTCTGTTGTGCTCGCCATCCCCATCGATTTGATATGCCTCATGATTATGTTTGAAAAGAAATAATTTTTGAACCTATGGGCACCCCAGCCCCCCCCCCCCCCCCCCCCTACACACACACACACAAAGTCCCACACCTGTGGCATGACCCAGGCCACAGAATGAAAATCCCGTCTGATATGTTTGTATCTTCCATTTGTGAGAACACACTAAAAGTTTGGTATAAAAATCTTTGAAATTGACTTTGTAAGTGAAATTAAATGATATTTGACCTTTTGACCCCTACCCAAGGCCCCTGGGGACGGGGCCAAAAAAAGTTTGCCGTTGCACGCCCCATTCATGTGAGTGACTCACACACCATATTTGGTTGAATTTCGTCCAATGGTTTAGGAGATAGCATAACGGACAGACGGACGGAGGCGATTACAATATCCCCTTCGCTTTTTAAAAAAAAGCGTGGGGATAAAAACATACTTTTGAGATGACACATCAAGAGTAAACATGTTTGAACAGGTTTTTGAGAAGAAGACAGCCATTTTCTAGCACTTTTAAAATAAATGTTTTCAGGACTTTTTCAAGAAAGCCTTTCATATCTATGTACTGTTCAACCCTACATGAACCCTGCACTTTTTTAAGTTTGAAAGTCACACTTCAGAAAACTTGGTTTGAAAAGATTTTGGCATTAATTCATAGCCAAATGTCAGAGACTGGTCCTGCACTTTTTGTGTATGTCCCAGAAAAAATATGCTATGCTTATACCAGTTAAACAAGACTAAATGTCAATCCAGGTATTATCGGACAATGGTAGTTATCGAACAATATCAAACAATTATTGATTCCCGGCCAGGGCTTACCCTGGCTCAGAATTTGTTGTAGCCAACACTTTAGCCAAATGGAAAAAGATGGAGCCAAATGAAACTAACTTTAGCCAAGGTTTTAGCCAGAAGTTGTTTTGCATTGAACTCTTTGCCTGCTAGGGGGGACTTTTGTTGTCTGCTGATAACATTTGCAAACAGTTTGGACCCAGATCAAGCCCGACAAAATGCCGGACATGATCTGGATCCATACTGTTTGACACCCTGATGGTATTGAAAAATCCAGTATTCAAAGAGTGAAATATGGCACAATAATAAAGTATCTAGGAATGATAAAAGTGCGCTATTGGAAAAACCAAAAGCTGATCAAAATACACTTTTTCGCAAATACATGTATGTAATTTTTGAACCACCTAGACTGTACTTTTAGCCAATGACTTATATTTGTAGCCACTCTACAATTTTAGTAGCAAATGGCTACAATGGCTAATGGCAGGGTGAGCCCTGCCGGCACCTGATATATCTCTGAATAAGGAGAATGGAAAATAAGATTACATTAGAACATAAACATCTGACATACCTCTGCCATGCTTTCCTGCTGAGCTCTGGGTTTTGTCTGTTAAAATAGTAAACATAACAAATATTAAAAGAAGATTATTTTTTCAAAAGCAAAAAAGGAAGAAACTGAACAATCATCTTCTGCAAATAAAAGGTGGCAGTTAAACTATTTGTAAAGAATAGAACCATTCATCTTGAATTTTTCTATCAAGCTAGAATGGTCTTATATTCATAATACAATGTATTTAGTTGTTGACAAAAGTTTTAAATGGTTTCATTTGATGTATATTGCTATAAATTAATGAAAGCAAATAGTGTAAACTCCAACAAGCTGCCATGCTTGGTGCAGACCTGGAGTAATTGTAATCAGTAATTGTAATTTTCTTTAAATAAATACAATTTTCAAAGACCGGGCCGCGTAGCGCAGTCGGTAACGTGTCTGGCTACAGATGCGTGTCTGACTGCAGATCCAGGGGTCGCGAGTTCGATCCCGGTCCGGACCCATACTTTCGTGGAGATTGATCATGAAATAATTTCTATGGTCATTCTCCTCCCTTCCGCTGATTTATTCAAGAAGGGTTGTTGTCAGTTACAAGCGAAAGTATGTGCACGAATTACTGGTTAACCGCTTGTTCAAGCCTGCCCAGGAAAAAGTGTGGTTAGGTGAACTGACCGTCCCGCAATGACCATAGCTGTTGACTTGGGACGTAAAGCAACAAAACAAACAAACAAACAATTTTCAAAGTAATCATATGTAATTGTAATCGTGGTTTGGCTCAAATACATGTAATGCAAATGTAATCATTACTAAAAATATTTTAGCTGTAATTATAATTACTTTCAAATACATTGTAAATACATTTAGCTACTTACTTAGAAAATTTGCTCACCACTAGACACTAACTAATGGTATTATTTTGATTCAGATGATTGGGAAAATGTAGAGTGTGGATAATTGAAAAATATTGACTTTTGTGGACAAAAAAAATAATACGAGGGCGGGATCAAAAGTAATGCAACCAATGATGTTAAATGACAACTAAAGGTGGGATTGCATATTTGTTTATTTCAAATTGTCAAAATACCATCCCTCCACAGATACACAAATTCTCAAATTTTTAATTCAATCCTTGAAGACTTTCTCATTGTCTTTTGGGGGTATACCTCTAAGGAGGTTTAATATGGACACCTAACTTTTGGCGGTAGGTATATTTCGGCCAGCAAGATTTTTCTTGAGACGAGGGAAGAAAAAAAAGTCACAGGGGACTAGATCAGAGGAATAGGGTGAATGTTCTAGAACATAGACCCCCTGTTATTTCCAAAAGGGACGCCACACTTTTGGCCTTGTGACTTGAGGCATTGTCATGTTACAAATAAATACCACAGATGCCTATCTTCGGTCAACATTTCTGGTAGAATTTGACAAATTTTCTAAGAACTTTGTTCCTGTAAAACTTTGTATTCATTGACTTGCCTTTGGGTATAGAGACTTGTAGTGCTAGTCCGTTAGGAGTGAAAAATATGGCATACATAACCTTTTTTACACTGGTAATCCTTTTGGCAATACAAGGCCTTCTTGCATTTTGGTAAGCCATACTTGATTACTTATTTTTCGATGCGGTTCGAAATAGTGCATCCAAGACTCATCATATGTTACTTCATTCATAAATAATTTCTGATCATATCTTGGAAATCGTTTTAACAGTTTGCGCGCCGTCCTAACATGCGTGTATTTTTGCTCAAATCGAGCAAATTTTGGGGCCCACCAAGTGCTTTCCTTCTTCATTCTCAAAATATTTTGCCAAAAGCGCAGTGCAAATGCTTTTGAAATGCCAACCATGTCCGCAATCTGCTGAGAAGTATATCTTTGCGTCTGATTTTACTATATAATTTTTTATAACAATCTTTGGACTACTTGCAGATTTAGATCTACAATGTTTTCGAGCACTTGTAACAGACCCTACGCCTGCACTGAAATCCCTAAACTGTCTGCAAACTGTGGAAAATGACATTGAATTACTAACATAAATAGTACATATGTCAGCATAAATGTCCGTTTAACCTCTGCGAAGTAATGCGCCAGTCTTAATGTCAGCCCTGATTTCTATATCATTTTCAACGCTTCTCCCAACCATTTTGCTTAACCACCTATGAGTAGGGTTTGTGCAAAAGTAAATTTCACGAGAGATATTGGGTCTACATGTGCAGTTGATACATCGATTGAAAGGTGAGAGAATGGAGAACACGTACAAGGCGTGGGTTTTATCTTCCCGCCAACAGTTGCGGTGAAAATTAGCCAGTGGCATTACTTTTGACCCCATCCTCGTAAAAGCAAACTTTAAAGATTTAGTCACTTTCAGAATTAACTTCAATTTTATTCAGGTACTTGAGATAAATACGCATTGTGTATAAAAAAATATAAATCTGATTGAATTTTTTTGACAAAATTAAAATATTTAAAAAAAAATACTGCAATAGATGTTGTCAATAGTATAAGGTACATTTTTCTCCTAAAATTTACTCTAACAGCTTTTTTTCTCCTTTCCTATGCTGGATTTGAGAAACAAAATTAGTTCTGTTCATGTTGACATGCTTAGCTTATTTCATAGGTGAATTTGTCAAATTCAGACCATAAAAACAATACTTCTCAAAGGTGTTAAAATGTTTTGTTATTGAATATAGCTAGCTCGTGTGAAATAGGACTTACAACCCTCTAAATAGAGGTGTGTATGTGTATGACAAAAGCCCACTAGGACAAAAGTCCACTAGGACAAAAGCCCACTGGACAAAAGCACGCTAGGACAAAAGCCCACTGGGACAAAATGCCACTAGGACAAAAGCCCACTAATATGCATTTAACAGCAATAGGTTTGAACTGATCGACAAACAGACAGACGGACCTAAGATGAAGAATCTCTCTTCTTCTCAAATCTGAAATTTCAAACATCTCTTTTGGTTTGGCACCTCCTCATAAAAGTGCCTGCTAATTGTTATTACCAGATCAAAGGTCATTTGGATTAATTAGACATATGTTTCCCAATTATAATAGATAGTTTGACCCATACTGTTAATTGATTCTCTTCAAATATCAATGGCTTTTAACACCCAAATTAAGTTGTTTGTCACAATATACAGGAGAAATAATAATCACTACAGGTGTGACTTACCATGAATGAGCAGAATGGGATATTGTCCAGTGGGCTTTTGTCCTAGTGGGCTTTTGTCCCAGTGGGCTTTTGTCCGGTCCCCGTTTGTGTGTGCATGCATTACACAAAATACCTTTTTTGTGGAATGGCTAAATAATAGCAAGTTACAAGTATTCACATCACTAAAACTTCTAAAT
This sequence comes from Loripinus fragilis, assembly GCA_964019695.1. Classification (NCBI taxonomy): domain Eukaryota; kingdom Metazoa; phylum Mollusca; class Bivalvia; order Lucinida; family Lucinidae; genus Loripinus; species Loripinus fragilis. Next base: position 91,796,514 of record OZ026514.1, read on the forward strand.
CAATAATTGTGCAATGGCAGCACTGGTTTTAAGCCATTTTGAGTTATGTTCCCTCAAATATCACACTTGAAAAACGTATGATGAATAAAAGTTATCATCACAGTAAATCTGTTAACAATCTAAAAATAGCTCACTAACTGAGCAAAGAGATGAAGTACCAGACAAATTCCATTTTACTGTACTTTATAAATCTATCTTACCATGTGGCACACTCATCATTTATAAAGTATGTAGGCAGATCTGATGTATGATATATCAAAAATTTTAAACAATATTGGTATGAACTATGCACTGTGTACTATATATATATTTTTTATCTTCGAAAACTTGAAGTTCTTCATATCTAGTTCTAGTAAGTTATTTCACATTTATTCAAGAAACAGCAGTATAGGACATGACATTACATGTGTATAAAGCTGCAAAGACCCTACTTTTTCATAACTTTAAAAGTGACTACCATATAGCATAACAATTTTCTACGAAAACAATCAAAGTAATCAGTAATTGTAATCATTACATTTCTACAGTTCCTGTAATTGTAACCATTGATCAGTGAAAGTAACTGTTATGTATTTGAATACTTTTTCAATGTATTTGGCCTCGGTATCTCATCTAGTTGGCCTGCACTGTTTGATCAAGACACAAAAAGAGTAATCTGGCACCAATTCACATGATGTTTTAGTCTTGTTTGGCAGTTCTATTTCAACCCTTCTATTTATACATTTGGCCACAATGAAAAGCACATATGAGCCGCGACATGTGATTTCCAACAATGTGGCATTTTGACAAGTGTAGACTCTGACAAGCCTGTGCAGCCTCCTTTTAAGCTTAGAAACTCCAAATTTTGTTCAGTCAGTAGCTAATGACTCATAGAATATTCAAGCGATTAGCATAGGCTCTGATCAGATTTCCCGTATGCCCAGGCTGATCTGAGGCTATGCTGGTCACACATACCACATTGTTGGAAATCTCAGGTCGCGGCTCCATTATATGCAAGTGTCCAAGATTTCAGTTCTATTGCATCCGTGAGCAGTGTAGGTTCAGAGCCCTTGCTGCTTGAACACACAAAGTATGGATGTAGATCAAGGTCAAGACTAAAATTTAAACCTCTAGCCTGGCTAGATACATCAGCATATGCTTTTATCATTTAACATTTGCAGACCTCCAGATAAGAGTGCATATGCATAATAATAAATCTTATTTTCTTAATTCTCAACCAAAACATATGTTGTAGGTACTCAAAAGAATCGTCTCAATGAGACTGTTCTTTTGAGCACCCAAAACACATGTTTACACCAATGAATAAGAAAAATAATCACAATTTTATGCACAAAAAAGATGCTTATCTAAAACCTGTATATTTGTCCATACACCATAAGTACCAAAATCTTATGGTAGTGATAACACAGCGTCCATGACTTTTCGCCGAAAGCCCTTTCGTTGAATGCGACTTTCCGTCAAATCTGACATAACGTCGAACACGACCATTCGTCGAATTATCGTCGAAAGACAACTCGTCGAATGGAAATCTGTTGAAATTTCGACGAAAATTCATCGAAATTTGGTTGAAAAATGAGATAATGCAAAAATGAAGTAACTTACCAAAATAGTGCAATGCGCATGCGTCTAGAAATGACAGGCGTGATTGTTTACACCACCAATAAGATGTGGTGCTACGGGTCACCGAAAAAAGGAAAAAGATTGAATAGAACAAATTGACTTTTATTACATCAATTTGATGTACTACAATTTGATGTACTGTTGAGAATGTGAATAAATCTGCGATCCAAAAGTAGATCTAAATAATACCAATAGTGAAAAGTCGAGCTGATCTCACCCCAATTCAAAATATATACCTACCTATTTATCCTATTGTTAATCCTCTTTGAGCAAACAATCAAACCAATCGCTCCATCATACATAACGGTAAAACGTAGGCCAAAACCCTTACCAGACTACTCAGCTTACCTAACAATCGAGTAAGCCATTCAGATTTTTTGTAATGGCCGATGCCAGGTAAAATATTTTGATACTTGTTTCGAAAAAAGCAAAGTCCGACACTTGGTCAATTTTTTTTTCGACCAGGTGTCGTACTTCAGATGAAAATAAAATCCACCAAATGTCGGACTTGGCCGTTTTTTTTCGACCAGCAGTCGTATTCGACGAGTTGTCATGTTTGACGAGAAGTCGTGCATCGGATAACACAGTATGGGAAAAATTACGTTTCCTTTCTGACAACAGTGAAAAATAGGTCATTTTCAAATCCATATTTTTCTATGAAATTTTGTTACTTTTAAAAAAAGAATATTATTTTAGAGTAAATAAAACATTTGTCTTTCGTTATTCCATATTTGTTAAGTTTATAATAAAGAAACCAGCGAGAAACAATAATCCAAAGTGAGCAACCATCGGTGAAATTTTACCGCATACCGGCAGCCATTTTATATGATGAAATCATAGAAAAGAGCATGTCATGACCCTGTGTTGTTTTGACTGAGCTCATTTGCATAGCCAATCAAATTGCAGAATTTTTAATTTATCAGGGATGACATAGATTGGATCAAGGAATCTAACGGTTAGTTTTGTTTTTAGAATTTCCGTTTATTTCCATAAGCAAATGCGCTTCAAAAATTGGTCAATTTTCAGAACCAAATATCTCCACCATACGAAAGTAAACGAAAGGTAGCCCAATAATGCTGGGGATTTCCTCTACAAAATGATGTTAATTTTAGAAGTGTAAATAATAGTGCATCTGTGCGAAGAGCATTCAAACACACCCAGAGTTTGCATTGGTGGCAATGGAAAAATGTGCCGGGACAGATATCCCAATACACAGAGACCGGTAAAACATAAAAGTACTTGACTGAGCAATGTGTAAAGTGATTGATAAACTGTCAGACAAAATTTGAGGGGTTGTGTAGTTTGAAAGTAGCCTAACTTTTTTTTATTTCTTTACTGATTTTGAAAATTTAAACATCGTTATATTTCTAATGGAATGAACTTTTCCATGCTGTTTTTATTTTTGAAAAAAATCACATTTTTTAGAAAATCATTGTTATCTCTACTTATGGGCTGGCCTATATTATGCTATTAAGGTCACATTACACAGTTGGAGTGAGCCTATTTATTAAAGGTATGTAAGGTAAATCATGACTAAGAGGTTAAACAAGAGGGCCCAGATGGCCTTAAATCACTCGGCTGAGAAAGCTAGCAGGCAGTAACTGACAAATGCATTGGAAGAAAACAAATTCTAAGATGTTACATTACATATGAAGGGAATGGAGTTAGATATGCCTCAAGGGCTTCTGCTGCCAATGTCAATGAATGAATTTTGTCAAAAAGAACAATAATATATCTTGATAAAAGGTAGGGATCTGAATGGTTTCTGAGATATAAATTAAGCTTATATGAATAGGTGTGGGATATATCCAGAGCTCTATGTATACTTACATGATGGTGTGGTGCTAGAAGTTCTGGATGAGACACCACTCAAGTTACTGGAGATAGAGGATTCCATATCACTTGTACCTCGTCCTGGAGACATCACAGAGAAGAAATGATCATCCTCACCACCTGTCAACACAAGTAAATGGGACTGCCTTTGAGATAATTGTATACAAAGTAAAATGAAGTCAACCTTTTAATATGTAAACATGCTTATGAGCAGAGCAAGACCTTTTAGTTATGTACCAAACTGTCATCTACTGCTACATTTTGTGCTAACAGGCCTTTAGTTAAGAGTGCGTAACAAAAAATAATTTCATATTTCTCAACCAAAACATATGCTGTGGGAACTCAAAAGAACCATCTCACATGGGTGAGTATGCTTGCTGATTGTGTGATAAACATTACAATACTATATGTTAACAGGATGAAGTTATATTCTAACACACCTCGCCTATATAGCCAATGGTTAAACTCAGTGATTTATTGGTTGATAAATCACTGCACGGACAGGGCACAGACCGGTGTGACGTCATTCGGTCGGCAGTTTGATTTTCATGACGTCACTTATCACGAACGGCATTGTAACGTTGACAATAGACGGCGTAACGTCGTTTTACAGCTACTTGACGTTCAAAATATACGTAAAAATATGCGTTTCAGTCTAAACAATGGTTGCGGGAAATTCTGACAGTCTGTTCAAGATGGCGGTATCGCTATAGACTACCACGGATTCGTTCATATTTTTAATCTTTTTGTGTGTTAGAATCGAAATAAATTCGCACTAGCAGTGATTTGTTGCTTAATATATCACTGTCTGTCGGTCAGTCGTAAGTAGATAAATCATTCGCGCTTCGCGCTCATGATTTATTCACTTTAACGACTGACCTCCAGCCAGTGATATATTAAGCAACAAATCACTGCTAGCGCGAATCTATTTCTTAAACAATTACATTCACTGGCAAATGATACCCTGGTTTTTAGGGGTGCAACGATATATAAAGTGTATGCTAAAAAGCATATTGTTATATGGAAATCCTGTATTGTGATATATATTGCGATACATCAAGTATCTACATTTCTCTCTGTTACTGATCTCAATTCACGAATGTGCCTCTATAATATTAAACCTTACAAGATGGCAAGACAAACAGCTAATCTAATGGATATTTGAATGCAAATATTATCACTATGATACTTCTTTTCCATAATATCTGTCCTAGTCTGGAGTTGGTGTACATCATTGCATGACAATCACATTCAGAATGAAAGAAATAAACATGAAGCCTTTAATCCCAGTAACATCCACTGTTTGGTATAAACAGGGTTCCCACAGAAATTCAAAAACACAATTCCATGATTTTTCCATGATTTTCCATGATCAACAATGTAATTTCCATGACTATTTAATGCACGGCCTCCAACCTCCCCTTTAAGCAGCATCTTCACCACACTAAGCATAAATGAGGTATGCAGCAACAACAACATGCTTTTAGACCATGCATGCATTTTGAAATTATTAAAACTCGCAACCACCAGTAGCCAGAAAACTAGCTGTCGGACACACAAGTGTCCGACAGCTAGTTTTCTGGCAACTGGTGGCTTCATCAAATTATTTCACAAAATTCCATGATTTTTCCATGATTATTCAGGGTTTTTTTTAAATTCCATGATATTTCCACGCATGGAACTTTTTTAGTGATTTTCCAGGTTTTCCATGATTTCCAGAGCTTGTGGGAACCCTGTATAAAAGTGATTACATTTACTTCACCAATCTGATTTATATGGCTTTTTTTAGACTTTTCATATATTAACTTTAATCAATATGCTTTTGCTCTATTTGCAGTCTGCTTTTTAAAAGCTCAACTTGTTGCAGTTCTATAAATAGTAAAATACTTGTTATCTGCCCAATTTTAAATGACTCACAAAAATATTAAGGTTGCTGCTTTCTGGTGTTGAAGGTCTTGCTTTTATTTACTTATAAATCATAGTTCAATTTTCTGAGATTTTAGCTGTTGCTTTCGGAAGAAACACATCATGCCTAATGCAGAAATGTAATATTAAGTTTAGAAACACTGTTCTCTCGTTGTACAAACAAAATACAACAAATATTGAAACGAAAATTTTTGGAGATTTATGTCACATAGATGAGCAACTGGTATTTACTATCGTCCAGACGAATTTTTCTCGCCATGGGCGACTGAGCGGGTTCTCTTTATCCCTGATTTCACAGAAAATAATGGATGTTTTCTTGCAATTTTTAGATGGAAATGGAGCTTATGTACCAGTACAGCCAGAAGCGAATGGTGATATGATATTTATTTAAGCATATCGTGATTTACCCGCATACTGGTATATCATTGCACTGTGACACCCCTACTGTTTTCCCTAAACTAGAGGACCTGAAGGTCCTGAGGCGCTCACCTGATCTCCTTAATAATGTTAAAATAGGTCAAGGTCAACTACAGCTTATAATGAAACAAATTTTGTTTTACCACATATTGGGGTTGCAGCCATTTTGGTCAAGTGACCTAAAAAATCCAATGAATACTCCATCAAACAGCCCAGTGATTTCTGAGGAAAAGATGTTTAGATAGGTATGTGGCAGTCTAAATGAGTGGCCTTGGGTAAAAGGTCACAGGTCAGCTTGACATTTGGTACTTATATAAAACCAATGTCTCATTAGGTTAAACATTTCTTACATGTATTATGATTTCGGCCTAAACAGTTATAGAAAAATGAACATTTCAAGATTTTTCCCATATAAATGCATAAGGAATCAAATTTGACATTGCTATAAAGTAGGTCAAGGTCAACCCAGATTCATCATTTGTGCAAATTGGATAGGGCCTACATTGGCAATGCTACATACCAAGTCCCAAGGCCATTGGCCTTTTGGTTCCAGAGAAGAAGATATTTAAATGGTTTTTACCATATTTGGAAATGATGGCCATCTTGGTAAGGTGACCAGTGCAATTGGTATAAATTTTGGCTAACCTATCATGAGGAGTCTTCATATGAAGTTTGAGTTCAATTGGCCTAGTGGCCTCTGAGGAAACTATGTTTTAATGTGTTGATGGGACTCCATTATGAGCGACCTTGGCTGAATTTAAAAGGTCAACCTTGACCTTTGAAACTTATTTATAGCCATTGTCTCATTAGTTTTAACATATCAAGTGAGAATAATGTCTTTGGCTTCAAAAGTATTCAAAAAATCAACTTTTCAAAAAAAATCCCATTTAAAAGCATTAGGAATCAAATTTGACCTTGACATATAGTAGGTCAAGGTCAACCTAGGATCATCATTTGAACAAACTTAGTAGGCCCCACGTCCCCAATGCTACATACCACGTCCCAAGGTCATCGGTCTTCTGGTTCTGGAGAAGAGGAGTTTTAAAGGGTTTTTACCATATATGGGCATGGCAGCCATCTTGGTTATGTGACCAATATATTTTGCATAAATTTTAGCTAACTTAGCATAAGGAGTCTTCACATGAAATTTGAGTTAAATTGAACCAATGGTTTGTGAGAAAACTATGATTTAATATATATGGGACTCCAATATGAGCGACTTAGCTGAAAGGTCAAAGGTCAACCTTGACCTTTGGAACTTATCTATAGCCATTGTCTCATTAGGTTTAACATATCAAGTGGGAATAATGACTTTGGCTTCAACAGTTTTCAAAAAATCAAATTTTCAAAAAAATTCCCATTTAAATGCATTAGGCAGCAAATTTGACCTTGACGTTAAGTAGGTCAAGGTCAACCTAGGATCATTATTTGAACAAACTTGGTAGGGCCCACATCCCCAATGCTACATACCAAGTCCCAAGGTCATCGGCCTTCTGGTTCTAGAGAAGAAGATTTTTAAAGGGTTTTTACCATATATGGGCGTGGCGGCCATCTTGGTCATGTGACCATGACCATTTGAACAAACTTTCTTTCCCGCGTCCTAAGGAGTCTCCATATGAAATTTGAGTTTAATTGGCCCAGTGGTTTCAGAGGAGAAGATGTTTGAAAATGTTGACGGACGGACGGACGACGGACGGACGGACGACGGAGTGACTGGTATACTATTAGCTCACCCATGAGCCTTCGGCTCAGGTGAGCTAATAAACAGACAGAATAGGGGTGTGGAAATATTATGTCTGACTTGGCCTACCGGGGCTCATTTCATTCAGTACAAGTTAGAAATTTCTATTTACTTGTTCTGAGATAAACAAAAAGAAAGTGAATATAAAAAATAGTAAGTGAGTATGATCAGGAAATACCACAATCTCAAACTGCAGACAACCCCAAGGCACCGCGAGGAAGAGCCACTCAACCATCACGAGACACCAGGGAGACAAATTAAGCATAGCAACCAGCTCTCTCTTCTCCATCAAGATGATTGCAATTCTGTTCTTACTAAGGTGTACAGATCATATTTATATTGTCCAATTTGATTTTCCTTTAACATGGTGAATAAATTTATATTCTGTAGTCTGATTTTCAAGCAATCCAATTGCCATGGTTCAATTAATTATCATGAACCAGGACTTTAGTTAAAAGTGCTTAACAAGTTAAAAGTTCGTAACAGAAATATAGTTATCTTATTTCTCAGCCAAAACATATGCTGTGGGTACTCAAAAGAACCGTCTCAATGGGACGGTTCTTTTGAGCACCCAAAACATATGCTTAAAATTAATGGTAAGAAAAAATTTACAATTTTACGATGAAAAATTTTGCTTATCCAAACCTGTGTGAACTCATATGTTGTATGAAAAACAGTGTGGATCTTGATCACCTGGCTTCTAAAGAAGCCATCTGATCTTGATCTACAACACTGTTTTCAATAGAGTATAGTACTGATTTCACAATTTTCATTCAAAAGAGTTAATATATTATTTCAGCACAGTAAGGGCTAAGCTCTTTGTGCATTATCTGTTCTTTGGACAAAATCTGTTCTTTGGGACAAGTAAAACCTTCTTTGGACAAATACATTATGGCCATTTCTTGTCCTGGGCAAGTTAATTTTGATATTTCTATTCCCCTGAGACTGATGGAATCAAGCAATCACTGTAAACTCTGAAAAGACTGCTCATGAAGGAGCAGATTATTCACACGGGTCACTATAACACTGCTACATTTTAACCCATATAAGCTGAATGGAATTTCCCTTTCTTATCATTTAGACCAGTCCATTTCCATTTTAAGGGTTGTTGGATGGTATTTTTTATTTTTAATAACATTTTTATAGGACATTCATAGGTGGAAAATTCTTAAAATTTCTATGTGGCCTACATCACCATATGTATTGGTAAATTCAATGATTTACATTAGAAACAGACAAAGTTTTTACTCATCCTACAGCATAAGGCACTCACCATGGCGAGCTGATGAGTGGATTTTTCCAGGCCTGACATTCTGTAAGCAATTATTGGAGAACTTGATCAGACGCCACATTCTGCAGCATCTGATCTGGTTATGCACTGTTTGCCGATGTCCCATAAAAAGGACACCAGGTTTTAATTGGTTAAACACATCAATAAGAATTCTCAGCGACAGATCATCAATATAATTTTAAAATCTAATTTGTGACCCCTTGAAAATACAATAAACCATCTTAACTTTATTAATTCATCATACCAAATTGAAGATACTTAACACATAGAGTTCCCTCACCCCAGTGTTTCCCAGGGTTGACAGAGGGAACTCTATAGTTACCTGTGGGACTTAGAGGGAAATCTTGCAGCATCAGTCTATTACTCTGTATATTGCCAAGCCGATCAGAATGCAACTGTCTCTGAAGATCTACCTCTACCCTCTGAAAATCCACAGAATCCATGGGTTTGTTCCGACTCTTAGATTTACCAGGACTCCCATCCCCTGAAATTTGACAAAGCAGAGATACTTATACACAAGTTCTTATTAAAGGGACTAAGTCTGTAACTATGAACATTTTCGAATTTTTTTTTTTTATCTTTAAATCATTTGCAAAAATAGAATTAAGTTATGTTTTCACAATAAATATGTTCAGTACGGCTGAAAAATGCATGGAAAAGTTGAATTATCTTATAAAAACGGGTGTTTTTTCTCTTGTTGGTAATTATTTACGTCCCTCCAATAATTCTAGACAGTTGATTTTTAATATAAATGCTGTTGTTTTGATAGTGAAAATCTGTTAAGATTTATGAAAATGGTAAAATGTTTACCTGAATTTGAGTACTTTAACTGTGTTCTTGAAAAATAGAAACTTTATTTCTAAAATTAATAGATGAAAAGTTACAGACTATGCAGCTTAAACCCAACCCTACCTAAAATAACTGGTGAAACCTAGAGTTTTTTCAGGTTTTCTGGAAAAAATATAATTCTATGCATTTTGAAAGGCGAAATGCCTTTCAAAATGCATAAAATTATACCTTTTTCCAGAAAAAAAAAATTCAAAAAAAAATTTATGTGTGCCTACCCTTCCTTAAATTTTCAGACCCGTCACCGGAAACACACTTATTTTTTTATTTAGCCTTATACAACATCATATTAGATAACTTCCAATTTTTTTCAAATGTGATGTGCCACGCCAACCAGGCGCGTTTCTGGGGCATTTTACAGAGTACGCACTCTTAAGTGGGTCTGGGGGTACCCCCCAACTGTATTGGGCCTGGGGTGAAGCCCTGTGGCAGAAAATGTTTTAGGGCATTCCAAAAGGCTAAACTGAGCCCTCAAGACACGCAACTAAACACTATTAGCTGCATTTTTCTTCCAAAACTCAAATTAAATACAGTAGAACCTGCCTTAAGTGGCGACTCAAAAGAAGACCGATTATCACTTAATGCAGGTCAAAAGTATTGTAGAATGCTCCAAGGGGAGCATTCTGCAATACTTTTGACCTTCATTAAGCTACAATTTGTCATTAAAATCGGGTTTTATTTTTGTCTATCTTAAGACAGGTTTAACTGTAACTGCTTGCTGCGTCAAATTGTATGCACATACATATTTGCGTACACGAAGGTACGCCCTGCCAACACATGTTGGAAGGTGAAGTTTTCCAAATGAAACTGTTACATGCCAATATCTTTAAGACAGGACTCCAGATAAGTGTGCGTTATTAAAAATCATTTTTTCTTATTTACCAAATGACATTAAAGTAAAGTTGAAATCACATTTTTTGGCGTGAAAAAGATTTTGTCATTTTATATGCAATGTTGTTATGAATATCACTACCAAACCTTATAAAATATGTAAATATGGATTTTATTACATGGTGTTATATCACTCCCAGACATGTATGCTGGTTGTCCCAGCTTTCGTGGTATTAACATATCAAAGTATAAATCTAGTTATGAAATTTTATTAATTTTAGAATAAAAATATTTGGACATACATATCTCCGCTATATTTGATAATCATTACTCACCATTGATGTGCTGACAGGTTAAATCCAGATTGGACTCTGGCTGGGTCACTCTCCAAAAAAGCGCCAGTTTTCGTGGTAACCATGGCAAATCTAGGTTTATATAATCAGTTGCCGAAATTTTAGCAATAAAATGCCACCAAATTATAGTTTATTCTAATCTAATGGCTTTTAGGTCAATTTTTACAGAAACAACCTTTCAATTTGTTCATGTGACGAAAAATTTAAGCCACTGTAGCCTGTTGTCATCGTTAGCTTTCTGACAATTGTAAAATGGTGGCTGTCACATTCAAAGATAATTATGTCATATTGATGTCATCGGTGAAGTCATGTCGCAGGATATTTATTACATGATGAGCAAATTTAATTGTTTCGGTAACTGATGGAATTTCATTGCTCAATTTCTAGGGGTTGATAAATGGTGGCTTCTTTTCTGTCATACCATGATTTCTGGAGCTACCATGAATACTGGTACATCTACCATACATGTAATAATAAGTTTATACCTGGAGTAGAAATACCAGATAACAGTTCCATTAGTCCATGTAGTTGTCTTGGGGATAGTAGCAGGTGTAAGGCACCAAATTGGAAGGACATCTCAAACTGTAAATTAGACAATAATTCAAGCTCATTACAGAAGGCTATAAATATCTAAGCCCTTTTCCCACCAGTCACAAGCCCTTTTCCCACCAGTCACAAGTTTTGTCGTCTGCTCTCTTAAGCTTAAGTAGCCTATATCGCAAATAATATGAACCCAGATCAGACTGCTCCCTTGGGAGCAGTCTGATCAGGGTTCATAGGGTTTGTTTCCATCATAAAATCTAGTCCAAAGTGCACTTGAAAATATGGAGCAGGTATAAAAAGCAGACATTTTTAGGACAGAAAAATATTGGAAGGATGTAAAGAATGAGTAACTGTATGTAAGATTCAATCACAACTGTTTGAGGCCATGCTTAAAAAATACTTGGTTAATCGTTTCCTACTGGGGGGTTTTAGAGATGGGTTGCTAGGTTGCAAATTATTTTTACATATTCATGATGCATTGAGAATACTAGTTTGTGTCTAGAATACTAGAGTGTCTTTTGACATCAAGTTTACCAGGCAAGGCTTTGAGAATGCATGTTGACATAGTGAGGCTTGCCCAGCGATAAAACATGTATTCTCAAAGCCAAGCCTGGTAAACTTGACATCAAAAGACGCGAACATGGTATTCTATTTAACAGCTTACCAAGTTGATTCACTCTTCAAACTAGCGAATATGACGTAATTATAGATTTTTGTGTCGATTCAGCATCATTGGTGACGTCATTCAAAAAGTGCAACGTCACCTTGACCTGATAAAGCACATGCCGTGAGATAGACAACATTTATCAGGCAACGTGCAACGCTGCAATTAATATGAGAGGTGACTGATAAAATTAAATGTTTTAGTAGAAGGGTGTAAAATAGCTTGTTTAAGGTGATACCGGACCCATGTTAAAAGATAACCAAGTGTTTTAATAAAAGTAAGAGTTATCTTTATTTCTTGTCTTAAAACATACAAGTACAGGTCAACCTCGTTATCTCAAAGTCGAAGGGAATGGAGAAAATACTTCGAGTTATCAGAAGTTCGACATAGCCAAAATGTGACGTCACCAAAATACAGTATACATGTTGAATTTCGTTGAACCAGATTTCCTCCGATATACATTTGCAGTACAGACGTAGTAAAACTGTTTCTACTCAAAACTGGATTGAAATAAAGACAAAAGAAAAATCTTTTGAGTTAGTTTATTTCCATTTAATTACATAATAAAATAAAATAAGTAAACATCAAACAAAACAAGTTAATATCTCCATGTACGAGAGCATATAGATAGCTTAAAACGGAGATAATTGCAGCACACATCACTGAAAAAAAACGTCAATTTTGTTGGAGCAGAACCACAGATATTCTAGCTGAATCAGATTAGGCTGCACTCTCTCAGTCTAATCAGAGTCTGCACATGAAGAAATATTACACCCTTTGATATCGAAATATCTCGCAGCAATCTAAAGACTGTTGAAAACATCTCTCATCAAAAGACGCCGATGAACAATATTAAGTCGTTAATATTTGAAAGGGACCGCTAATTTCCTGATGCTCCAATCCAACACACCTGAGTGGTCACGTCAAGGTCAGTTGGGTCAATGATCTACACAAACAGCTGATCAATTAACAATGACCGCCTCAACACACACTATAACTAATTGGCGATTACTTGAAACAATGGATTAATTGGGCTGAAATTAAGGCTATTGTTCAATCTATCAGGTAAATTACTTTGCTTGTCATTCGGACCGTTTCACTTTTTGACCACTTCGATACAAGCAGTGGTAAACAAAGGGAAAATTGACTTAAGGGAATGAAAAATCACTTCGAAATAGCCGAGTTTTCATGATTACGGAGTTTGACATAAGCAAGGTCGAATTACAATGCAATATAGGGGAAAAATTCAGGAATGGATGATCACTTCGACATAGGCCATGTATTCGAGATAGGCAAGGTTGACATAAGGAGGTTGACCTGTATTGGCGTTCACTAAAAATACTTATTATACCCGCTTTTTCGTAAGAAAAATAGGGTATATTAATTTCGTACCAAAGTCGGTCCGTCGTCCGTCCGTCCGTCTGTATGTCCGTCCGTCCGTCCGTCCGTGCGTCTGTCTGTCCGTCCGTCCGTCACTTTTCTTGTAATTGTATCTTCTCCTAAACCGTTGGACGTAGCAACTTGAAACTTTGTAGGTGCATAGATCACATGATGTAGAGGGTACTGGGTGACATTTTGTGTGACCTTGACCCCAAGGTCAAGGTCAAAGGTCAAATAATGTATTTTCTTGTAAATGCATCTCCTCATAAACTTTTCAAAGTAGCAGCTTCAAATTTTGCCTGTGCATAGGTCACATGATGTCAAGGGTACTGGGCGACGTTTCGTGTGACCTTGACCCCAAGGTCAAGGTCAATGGTCGAATAATGTATTTTCTTGAAAACGCCTCTCCTCATAATGTTTTGGAAGTAGCAACTTCAAATTTTGCCTGCGCATAGGTCACATGATGTTGAGGGTACTAGGCAACACTTCATGTGACCTTGACCTTGGGGTCAAGGTCAAATATCCCAAGGTCAAATAATGTATTTTCTTGTAAATGAATCTTCTCCTGAACCATTGGACATAGCAACTTCAAAGTTTACTGGTGCATAGGTCACATGATGTGGATGGTACTTGGCAACATTTTGTGTGACCTTGACTCCAAGGTCAAGGTCATATAATTTACTTTCTTGTAAATCCATCTTCTCCTAAACTGTTGGATGTAGCAACTTCAAATTTGGCAGGTGCATAGGTCATATGATTTGGACGGCACTGGACAACATTTTGTGTGACCTTAACAACTAGGTCAAGGTCATATAATGTATTTTCTTGTAAATGCATCTCCTCCTTAACCATTGGACATATCAACTTCAAACTTCACAGGTACATAGGTCACATTATGTAAAAGGTACTGAGCTACATTTTGTATGACCTTGACCCCAAGGTAAAGGTTATAGGTAAAAAAGCGGGTATTTGCGATGGTGTACCATCGACTGCTGCTCTAGTCATTTATCAACACATCTGTATGACCAAATATATTTTGAGCTTCGGGTCCAGTTTCAAATCTCAATACGTTTCAAGTTATACCTGGTCTGACAATTATGGTCAGAAAAGTTAATATTCATGTGTATTCAATGTCTGTAACGTCATCCACGCTTTATTGAAGTTAGATAGCTGCCACTCACATCTCAAGTTAAGCTATGCAGGCGGAGAATTTGAATTATAAACTATATCTATGATGTAACTACGGGTAAGTAAACACTTTGATGTGCCTGCACATGCGCACAGGCTGATCAAAGCATCTGCTTTCCCATCTTTTTTCAAATTATACGTCATTCTAGTATGGGATGTTTTGCTTTATCTGTCAATGCCTTCTGCAGTATAAAAATATTTAATGATGGACAAAAAAAGAGAAAAAAAACACATAGGAAACACAATCTGAGGTCGAACTACCCAGAGTAAGACCCAGAAAAAAAGAAGGGTTGAAACATATCGTAGTTGCCGTAGATGCGATTCCAGTACCTATAAGATATGAATGGAAACAGAGTTGTTACATAGGCTGTTCTTCTCAAGATAAGAAGTTGCTGCTAATGTTACCATTTTAAGAGAGTCAGTGTGTCGTCTCTGGTGTATGCCTTTCAGTTTTTGCGTATGCCTTTCAGGGAATGCTCTGATTTACGCCCATTTGTTTTGTTTGTTTGTGTTGATCCTTTACCTCCCGATCAACAATTTTAGTCATGTTTGGACGAATTCCTGTCTTCAACCAATACTATAAGCTGACAAAGTGTCTTGCCCCATAACACAAAACTATGACTGGTGATTCACAAATTAGCAATCCTTCGATCCCTAGTTTAACACTCAACCAAATGTGCCACTGTGCTTCTTACATCCATTAATTTTGTAAAATGACGTTGTGGGTCTTTTTTTAGCTTGGGTGAAACTCAAGAGCAACATATTGGACACTGTGAGAGTACTCGCTGAATGCTTGGGCGTGCCTTTGCGCTATTTTTAGCTAGCCAGTGGGGATTTTTTACTGAGGTTTATTTTGTATATATATATGCGAGCTGTGAGTAACCTAATATGGCCGTTCACATATGCATGCTTGTCTTAGCATTAACTAAATGCCTATATGAAAAGAACTAAACTTGTGTATCATTACTTCCTTACCCATTGCCTCAGTGGTAGAATGTTCAACTTGAGGCTACGAAGTCCCTGGTTTGTTTGTTTGTTTGCGAGTGATATAACGACATGCATTAAAGGGGTACTTGCATTAAGGGGCTATAATGCCCCCCTCTGGACCCCCAAAAATGAAAATTGCTTCTCACAAATTTCTTTTGATGTGTTTATTAGAACAATAATTGTAAAATTTCGGCATTTATTTAAAATTTACCGTTGCTATGGTAACAAAATGGCTGTCAAAACAGGCTTAAAATAGAGAAATTGCAATTTTAGACCAAATTTAAGGCTTTTACAGACCATTTTTTTAAGAATTAGATATCAGCACAGCTAAATACCAAAAAATACTTTTAATTTGTTGTGTGCCATGATAATTCTCATGATCTGTTTAAATATCTTTTAGGTATTTGCTTGTGCTCTATGTTAATTCCTCCGTCAAATGTCTATAATTTGCTGGAAAATGATTAATTTCCTATTTTCATCCTATTTTAGCGGCCATTTTTGTTAACATTGCAATGGTAAAAGTCTAATTAATACCAGACTTATACACTTGGACCATTGCTCTAATAAACTTATAAGAAGAATTTGGTGAAAAGCAATTTTCAATTTTTGACCTCTTGTGGGGGGGGGGGGGGGGGGCAAAATAGCCTCTTAATGCACAAAGCTCTTTGATATATCACTAGAGGTTTACAAATTCCTGATTCAATCCTGTTGTGGTCCTAGATATATGTTAATGTCTCATGCAAAGGGGAGGGCATAAATTTGACTAAGAAACACAAGCAAGATTGAACACTGAATACCAATGATTTATCTTTTACTAATTTTTTTAGCTTTATTTATTCTCATAAAAATTATTGTGAAAACAAAGAAAATTAGGATCAACTAAAAATGCAGTAAACAAAAACTATTTCTTTTTGTGATGCGTTGTAAAATAATTTCTCCCCCAAATCTGTCCCAATTTTCATTTAAGAAATGAATTCAATTTTTGGAATGAACATGGATCATGAATACTTCGGGTCTCTTGCAAAGTAAGCGAGGCCTGATGGGCTTCATGTTTACTTTGCAAGAGACCCGAAGGATTCATGATTCCATGAACACACCAAAAATTGAATTTATTGCTTATATTTACATTTTGTTATAAATATCTAAAACATAAAAAATATTTTTAATTTAGGAATTAAAACAGTTTTGTATTTAAAATATAATCATATTAACGGTTTAGTCGGAGTGTAAAATGGAAAAGCGGAACAGCCAGCGTGAACACGGACAGCAAATGGAGCAAACAAGAAGCTTGTTTTGCACGTGCGACTCGGGTGTGGCTCATTGTCAATCACAACACCAGTATCACTTCTGGCGAATGAGTTCCATGTTTGAAGCGTATTGCTAGGGCAAGTGAGCTTGGCAGTTGTCAATCAAATTTGTGTAATTCATATGGCTATGAACAGTTGCAAAAATCTAAAGGTTCATTAAAGCATTGCTTTGAAAATGTAGATATTTGACTATAACTGTTCACTAGATTACCTTTGCTCCAGGAACATTGTCTGACTGTTTGATCTTCAAGCGTAGTTCTTGTCTGCCTGTGAGGATGGCCACCTGGACTGGATCAGACTGTGCCGAGAGAGTATCTTGGGAGGGACTTTGATAGCTGTGTAAACTAGCCTCATCAGCTGATTCATACATACCACTATGGATGGTGCTGGCCACAGATGTGTACATCTAAAACAAGTATAATCACAAGTACAATTCACATGCTTTAAAGAGACAAGGTCTGCAACTATGAACATTTTTCGAATTTTTTTATTTTCTTTTTAAATCATTTGTAAAAGTAGAATTAAGTTATGTTTTCACAATAAATCTGTTCACTATAGCTGAAAACTGCACGGAAAAGTGAATTATCTTATAAAACAGGTGTGTTTTTCTCTTGTTGGTAATTATTTGCGTCCCTCCAATAATTATAGACAGCTAATTTTAACACAAAAACCCTTGTTTTGATACTGATAAGTTGTTAATATTTACGAAATTGGTAAAATGTATACCTGAATTTTAGTTTTTTAGTGTGTTCTTGAAAAATAGAAACATTAGTTCTAAAATTAAAAGATCAAAAGTTACAGACTATGCAGCTTTAATATGTTACTAAAAATAGCCATCGAAATTTGAATTTTGGGGGACAAAAAGGGACAATGACATAGGAATGCCCATAAAAGATTAAGTTAGCATGCAAAATGTACAGCTAGTGATTTCTATGCACTACAACTTGTGACAGGTATGGGAAACAACCAATTTGTCTTCCAGATGAAATAAGGAAAGTGCCTAGTTTCAACCCAAGGAAATGTCTAACAAAATACTTGCTTGCAAATTCAAAACCTTGCAAATAATTCGGAAATCAAAAATTCACAAAATAAGATAAGACAATATATATCTGAAGCTATGGAAATACTTTTCTAAGAACTCAAGAAGGAGTTGGAATTAACTGTGAAAAACCAGCCATTGGTGTTCTAGTCATTGAAGTTTAACTTTAACTAAACTTGCTGTAATCAAATTTCATTTTACTTGAATTGAGGTTTACGGTCACAGTCTGAGTTTACAATATTTCAGTCATGTCACGACTATGCCTCAGTGGGAATTTTACCCACATTACAATACACAACACTCAACCCTTGCTATAATTTCTCAGTAGCTCTGCCAAAGAGGCAACAGACAGCTCATCTATTTCCTGAGCCCTTATTGGTAATAGCCTAAATCAATCAATTTTAAACTTATAAAATTCTAGCTAGTCTTTGTAGCTGAGCAGATAATTAGGTTTACGAGTTACCTGATTATCCCTTAATGCACCAATCGCAACAAAGATTGTCTGCTTTTCTCGTCTGCTAAATTGTTTAAAAAGCCTCTATGACAAACAGTGTGGACCCAGATCAGACTGCTCCTAGAGAGCAGTCTGTTCTGGGTCCACGCTGTTTGCTTCTATTCTTAATTTGTCAGTAATGTTAGGCAATTATTTGTAGCAAACGACTTCAGTAGACTACTTTTTCAGATGCAGTCTTTTCTTGGCGCTTTAAGGGTTAATAATCTGAAAGACTGGTTTTATTCTGACACTGTCCATTTATAAGAGGCCTATCTAAATTGTATTTTCTTATTTTTTCTTAGTAGATTAAACTGTAAATTCTCAAAAAACATTTCTCGTCTATTCACATGCTCAATGTCTAATAAGATTTGTAATCCAATATCTATCAACTGCAATAGTGGAGTCATGAGTTTGAGCCCCAGTCCAGCCTCATACTTTCATAGAGATTATTTTCTTACTATTGCTTATCTACATAGGGCAGCTGTCAGTTACTGACAAAAGAACGAGCTGAAAGTACTAATAAACAAATGAGGAAAATCCTGCCAAGGAACAGTGTGAAAAGATAACAGACCATCATGATATGAACCTTGTCATGTGAAAATCCTGTCTTCTATGTTTCTGACCATGTAAGACTCAAATCTGTCTGCTAAGATTATTATACTTTCTATATAGTGAAAAGCAAAGGCACTTATCAGACTGCACGGATGCGCAGGCTGGTCTGCGCTTTTTTGTTCGCAAACCCTGAAGAAAGGTGTTCTCATGTCAAAGCCCACATGACTACACATTTTTTGAAATCAAAGCCCAAAATCTCTAATTAATTAACATCCCATTTGCTTATCAAGCAGATATAGAAAATTATTATGAAAGTTAACTCTAAAATTTCACAATGCAGCATTCAATTTTATTATAACAAACTCGATAGAAGATTCCACCAGTATATAAAGAGTTTATATAATATCATAACACAGGTTCGTAACAAAAAAATTGTTTTCTTATTTCTCAACCAAAACATATGTTGTGGGTACTCAAAAGAACCGTCTCAATGAGACGGTTCTTTTGAGCACCCAAAACATATGTTGAAACTGATGGGTAAAAAAATATTTACAATTTTATGCTCAAAATAGTTGTTTATCTAAACCTGTGATAGCAACTAACCTGTGATGAAGCTGTCGACTCACTCCTTTCTCTACTGGTCCCTGTGCTGGTTCTTGACGTCTTTGTGTTGATTTCATCATAGAAAATCTGTACACCTTCTATATGCAAATTCTTCTGGTTGAATGCTACTGGTTCCCAGGTGTCCACAGAGGAACCATCCGCTGTTGTGGCCATGTCATCAAAGTACTCAATTCTGAAACAACAGGAACATATACGTTTTAGAGGATACAATTTCTGAGGTTACTTCAATTTGGTTGGCTTCAGTTTCCGATCTTTATCACTTTTGAACCAGAAAAGCAAATGAGCCACAACATGAGATTTCCAACAATGTGGTGCATATGCGCAGTCTGATCAGAGCCTTTGCTAGTCACTTGACTATTCTATGACTGTTGAGCTACTGACCAAACATAATTTGGAGTTTCTAAGCTTAAAAGGGGGCTGCACAAGCTCAACTGAGTCTACACTAGTCAAACTGCAATATTGTTGTAAATGACAAGTCGCAGCTCAAATGAGTTTTTATCACATGATGTTGCATCCAGGAATAATATAACGCCATGTCTTAAAATCGATAAACCACTAGTGGTTTACAGATTTTGATGGCATTATGAAATGACGCCCATAACAACGCCATGTAAATATGGCCAAATCCTAATGTTTTCACGCCCAAATTATGATTTCAAAGTAATCTAAATGTCATATGATAAAAAGAATCTAACAGTCGTGCTCCCTAATTATTGAATTTATTGAATGAGTTCAGAAAAAGCAGTAAAATGCGAGGTAAGACACTATGTCAGTGAAATGTTTGTACTTTATTAAGTGTACAGTGTTTGATGTCATACATCAGAGATTTGTCTCAATTTTAGCATTCAACTTTTAATCCTTCATATTTACATTTTCAAAGCAAGCCTTTAATGAATCTTTAGATTTTTGCAACCGCTCATAGCCTCATGAATGACATAGAATTGATTGACAGCTGCCAAGCCCACTTGCCTGTGCAATACGCTTCGAACATCAAATTCATTCGCCAGAAGTGACAATGGTGTTGTGACTGACAGCGAGCCACACCTGAGTCGCACATGCAAAACAAGCTTCTTGTTTGCTTCATTGGCTGTCCGTGTTCACACTGGCTGTTCCGTTTTTCTGTTTTACACTCAACAAAACAGTTAATACAATTACATTTTAAATACAAAAACTGTTTTGTCTCCTAAATTATAAATAATTTCTATATTTTAGATATTTACAATAAAACGTAAATATAAGCAATAATTCAATTTTTGGAATGTTCATGGAATCAGGAATACTTCGGGTCTCTTGCAAATTTAACGTGAAGCTGCTCCATGAACATTCCAAAAACCAAATTCATTTCTTCAATAAGGGCAAAGCCAATCTTAATTGCAGAAGATGACATTTTTGTGTCATTGCATTTTCATTATCAAGACAAATAAGGCTCAAAATGGGCCTTGTCCCGTCCAAACATGTCTTTGGGGTTTTCAACAAAGCCAGGCTGAAACCAGTCTCCTCAGCTAGAGGGAGTAGCTAGAAAATTTTAATTTCTCCCATAGCAAGCTTAGATATGATACTTTCCAAAAAGTGAATAACAAAGGCGCTGAACAGTCTGCACGGATAGGCTGGCTGGTCTGCGCCTTTGTTGTTTGCTAACCCTGAAGACAGGGTTTCTTGCATTGCGGCCCAAATATTGCCTGGTGCAAATTAGAATGTGTGCTTAAAGGATTAAACTGATGTATGTAAACTTTATACAAAGTTTTAGATACTCAATTTTTCAGTGCAAAATTGTGAATATTTTCTTATCCATCAGGGTAAAATTTCTTTCAGGTGCTCAAAAGAACCGTCTCATTGTGACGGTTCTTTTGAGTACCCACAACAAATGTTTTGGTTGAGAAATTAGAAAAATAATCTTAAGATACACGTTTTTTAACTAGTGGCCTATTTAGAGCAACCCACCTTTTAATTCTCAGTTCAAGAGCCACACCTTTTGTAGATCCCTCTGGATGGTGTTCCAGTCTGATCACTGTGTCATTAAGAGACACCCTCACTTTAGACAAAACTGAAGAAAAAAGTCATTCAAACTGTACTTTCAGCAAATGGCAATTCCAACATTTACAATAATCGGCTTTCATGTATGTTTTTTTCAAATATGGTTCCTCTGATTTTTGTTTGATTTGATTCTTTACATCCCATCAACAATCTTTCAGTTATAAAGGGACGGGTCTTCCTGGGTTGAACCAGTACTGAGCTAGGATTAATGTGTCTTTCTCAAGGACACAACACAGTGACAACAGTGAGGCTCGAACCCGAGGCACTTCAGTCTCCAGTCAAGCACTCTACCACTGAGCCACAAGGCTCCCGTTGGTTCCTCAGAGATATTTTTTTGCCCCAGAATTTAATAAAAGACATTCATTTTTTTATCTCTGTAATAATTCATAACATAGATTAAATTATCATATACGCATAATTTATTTCTGTTAAGAGCTTAGATAATAAGAGCTGTCTTAACAACTTAAGCTCACCTGGCCCTGAGGTTATAGAACTTTTTCTATGCTCAACTCAGCTGAGCATGCAATTTATCCTGCTCATAAATGTAATTGTTGGCATTTTAACATTTATTAGCAAGATAAATACACCATCTGAGAGACTTAAAGCAAGAAACTTCTTCATTTGTCAGTGTATAGTTTTTATGAGCAGTTGAAATTTTGTGCTCAGTTGAGTTGAGCATGAAAACAGCTTTATAACCTCTGGGCCTGATTTGCACTCTGCCATCCAACATTAACCCTTGTCCTGCTGACCCCAGATTTAACCTTTTTTGTAATCAATGTAGATCAAGATCAGCTGACTCTTGACAAAGCCATCTGATCAGGATCCACATTGTTTTCCATTCTGATAGAAAATACAGTACAGTCATGTTTACAATTGGAATGGTGTAGGTTTACAGGATAACAATTGAGGAGATGTACATAAAAATATTCAGAAATACAAAATTATTCAATAATAATAGCCTGTGACCCCTTGATATACAATAAAACCTGGCCCTGGGGTGATAAAACTTTTTCCATACTCAACTCAGCTGAGCACGAAATTTATCCTGCTCATAAATGTTTAAATGCCAACAATTGTTGGCATTTTAACATTTATTAGCATGATAAATTTCGTGCTCATTTTGTTGGCATTTAAACATTTATGAGCAGGATAAATTTCGTGCTCAGCTGAGAGACTTATAAAAGCAAGACACTTCTTTATTTGTCAATATTTCAGTTTTTATGAGCAGTTGAAATTCCATGCTCAGTTGAGTTGAGCATGAAAAAAGTTTTATAACCTCGAGGCCTGTTTTAAGCAGCCATTCATGAATAGACAAAACAAAAGCCTTAAAGACAAATATTAGCTTAATGAAGGCCGAAAGTATTGCAGAATGCTCTCTTGGAGCATTCTGCAATACCTGACCTGCATTAAGCGATAATCGGTCTTGAACACCAATTTTTTGGTCTTCTTTTTGAGTGGCCGCTTAAGAAAGGTTTTACTTTACACAATTGACCAGTTATGGGTTTACAAATGGTTAGACAATTTAAATTTGAGCCCTAAAATCTGAGTGTACCTGAGTCAATCATATGAGCAAACTTCTGAACTCCCTCAATCTGTTCTGTCTTGGTGGTTTCTACTTTCTCAGACTCGAGACAATCTTTGGCCAGCTGTAGACTGGTTGTCATACTACTACTCATACTGGATATACTACTGAACATCTCACCAGCCTCATAATACCCTGAACATAGAAAAAGCATGTTAGTTTCGTACTCTAGCAGACTCGAGACAATCTTTGGCCAGCTGTAGACTGGTTGTCATACTATTACTCATACTGGATATACTACTGAACATCTCACCAGCCTCATAATACCCTGAATATAGAAAATACATGTGAGTTTCTACTCTCTCCGACTCGAGGCAATCTTTGGCCAGCTATAGACTGGTTGTCATACTGCTGCTCATACTGGATATACTACTGAACATTTCACAGCCTCATAGTTGGTTTCTACTCTCTCAGACTCGAGGCAATCTTTGGCCAGCTGTAGACTGGTTGTCATACTACTACTCATACTGGATATACTACTGAACATCTCACCAGCCTCATAGTATCCTGAATATAGAAAATAGTAATACATGTGAGTTTCTACTCTCTGAGACTTGAGACAATCTTTGGCCAGCTGTAGACTGGTTGTCATACTACTACTCATACTGGATATCCTACTGAACATCTCACCAGCTTCATAATACCCTAATATAGAAATACATGTTAGTTACTACTTTCTCGGACTTGAGATAATGTTTGGCCAGCTGTAGACTGATTGTCATACTACTTCTCATACTGGATATACTACTGAACATCTCACCAGCCTCATAATACCCTGAATATTGAAAATGCATGTTGGTTTCTACTCTCTGAGACTGGATACAATATTTGGCCAGCTGTAGACTGGTTGTCATACTACTACTCATACTGGATATACTACTGAACATCTCACCAGCCTCATAATACCCTGAATATAGAAAATACATGGTAGTTTCTACTCTCTGAGACTCGAGACAATCTTTGGCCAGCTGTAGACTGGTTGTCATACTACTACTCATACTGGATATACTACTGAACATTTCACCAGCCTCATAATACCCTGAATATAGAAAATACATGTTAGTTTCTACTCTCTCCGACTCGAGACAATCTTTGGCCAGCTGTAGACTGGTTGTCATACTACTACTCATACTGGATATACTACTGAACATTTCACCAGCCTCATAATACCCTGAATATAGAAATTACATGTAAGTTTCTACTCTCTCCGACTCGAGGCAATCTTTGGCCAGCTATAGACTGGTTGTCATACTGCTGCTCATACTGGATATACTACTGAACATTTCACAGCCTCATAGTTGGTTTCTACTCTCTCAGACTCGAGGCAATCTTTGGCCAGCTGTAGACTGGTTGTCATACTACTACTCATACTGGATATACTACTGAACATCTCACCAGCCTCATAGTATCCTGAATATAGAAAATAGTAATACATGTGAGTTTCTACTCTCTGAGACTTGAGACAATCTTTGGCCAGCTGTAGACTGGTTGTCATACTACTACTCATACTGGATATCCTACTGAACATCTCACCAGCTTCATAATACCCTAATATAGAAATACATGTTAGTTACTACTTTCTCGGACTTGAGATAATGTTTGGCCAGCTGTAGACTGATTGTCATACTACTTCTCATACTGGATATACTACTGAACATCTCACCAGCCTCATAATACCCTGAATATTGAAAATGCATGTTGGTTTCTACTCTCTGAGACTGGATACAATATTTGGCCAGCTGTAGACTGGTTGTCATACTACTACTCATACTGGATATACTACTGAACATCTCACCAGCCTCATAATACCCTGAATATAGAAAATACATGGTAGTTTCTACTCTCTGAGACTCGAGACAATCTTTGGCCAGCTGTAGACTGGTTGTCATACTACTACTCATACTGGATATACTACTGAACATTTCACCAGCCTCATAATACCCTGAATATAGAAAATACATGTTAGTTTCTACTCTCTCCGACTCGAGACAATCTTTGGCCAGCTGTAGACTGGTTGTCATACTACTACTCATACTGGATATACTACTGAACATTTCACTAGCCTCATAATACCCTGAATATAGAAATTACATGTAAGTTTCTACTCTCTCCGACTCGAGGCAATCTTTGGCCAGCTATAGACTGGTTGTCATACTGCTGCTCATACTGGATATACTACTGAACATTTCACAGCCTCATAGTTGGTTTCTACTCTCTCAGACTCGAGGCAATCTTTGGCCAGCTGTAGACTGGTTGTCATACTACTACTCATACTGGATATACTACTGAACATCTCACCAGCCTCATAGTATCCTGAATATAGAAAATAGTAATACATGTGAGTTTCTACTCTCTGAGACTTGAGACAATCTTTGGCCAGCTGTAGACTGGTTGTCATACTACTACTCATACTGGATATCCTACTGAACATCTCACCAGCTTCATAATACCCTAATATAGAAATACATGTTAGTTACTACTTTCTCGGACTTGAGATAATGTTTGGCCAGCTGTAGACTGATTGTCATACTACTTCTCATACTGGATATACTACTGAACATCTCACCAGCCTCATAATACCCTGAATATTGAAAATGAATGTTGGTTTCTACTCTCTGAGACTGGATACAATATTTGGCCAGCTGTAGACTGGTTGTCATACTACTACTCATACTGGTTATAGTACTGAACTTCTCACCAGCCTCATAATACACTGAATATAGAAAATAAAAGTGAGTTTCTACTCTCTGAGACTCAAGACAATCTTTGGCCAGCTGTAGACTGGTTGTCATACTATTACTCATACTGGATATACTACTGAACATCTCACCAGCCTCATAATACCCTGAACATAGAAAATACATGTTAGTTGCTACTCTCTGAGACTTGAGACAATCTTTGGCCAGCTGTAGACTGGTTGTCATACTACTACTCATACTGGATATACTACTGAACATCTCACCAGCCTCATAATACCCTAAATATGGAAAATACATGTAAGTTTCTACTCTCTGAGACTTGAGACAATCTTTGGCCAACTGTAGACTGGTTGTCATACTACTATAAAATACATGTACACATGTATCTCACTGAGATGTTTCTTTTTAAGCACCTAGAACATATGTTTTGATTAGAAATATTAATATAGTTTATAAACACTCCCTGAATCCAATACATGTATATATCTCCATTTTAATTCAAATTAGCAAGTACTTTGAGCTTATAGTCAGAGCTCCAGATAAGAGGGAGTAAAGGGTATTTCAGCATTGATATTTTGGAAATCAGCATTGAAAATTAAATTGAAGGGTAAAAATACCCTTTGCAGTTTGAAGTTTCAGCACTGATATTCAATTTATGTGGTGAAATCTTTTATCCTTAGTATTAAAGAAAAAAAACCCTAATATACACTAATTGTATAAATCTGAAAAACTTTCCCAAAAATGTAACATGTATTTAATACAATCAACTTTTTAAGCAAATACAAGTCTTTGCAACAGAACTTATGCTTCTGAGGCTAAGTTTCTGCAATTTGATATTTTTAAGTAGGAAGTATAATACTCATTAAATTAAAAAGTAGGGGGCGAAATACCCCTTGGTCAAAATCCTTATCTAGACCACTGATAGTGGTCAAATTATTGAGTGATAACTGCAGTTCAAGCTATCAGAATTCAAGTAATTCAAAATCCATCGTACCTAGGTCCTCTCTTGCTACAGGCCGAAGAGTGAGTTCAAGCCCTGTCACCTCCAGTTTGGTACTGTCACTAACCAAGGCCGACCATGGGATTACTACTGCTATACACTCCACAAACCCATCCACCAACTCCAGCGGGGCATGCACATTGGACAGATCTTCATTTATAGCCTGCAATAGAAACCAGAAGCTCACAAATGTAGATATATGCAATTTGAAATTTTTGAACATAAAAATACCAATATTTTCTTAGCCATCCGTTTAAACATGTGTTTTGGGTGCTCAAAAGAACTGTCTCAGTGAGACAGTTCTTTTGAGTACCCACAACATATGTTTAAGTTGAGAAATAAGAAAAATAATTTTTCGTTACACACCCTTATCTGGGGGCCTAGCTGTAGAGATTCCTGTGACAAATGAAACCACCCAAAATGACCTCTTGTTTCCTGATTTTTAGAAAGCGGTGAATCGGGCATTGGTCTGATCATACCATAGTATTCCTTTCTTTTTTTAATAGCAGCCTGGCGAGCTAAACCTTGTCCAAATCCAGGAGGATAATATCCACCTGTTTGCCCTTGGAAAGACATGAGGCTATCTCCTGGATTGTGATGAGAGCTAAGCCTGAAAGCCATGTATGACACACAGTGTTGTTCAAAGTGCACAATGCTATGGAAGATGTGTTCCATTAACTTACATGTTATTGGTGTCAAGGAGACAGAATGGTAGTTTGCTGCTTTGTCAGGGCTTCAGATTTTTTTCAAGATTGTTGGGCCGAAGTGACCCATGGAGCAAAAAATGGTGGGTCATTTTCTGAAATGATGGGCCCAAGTTGACATTTGGGTAGTATACTTTACCTACACACTGACACAGACACTTGTATGCATACAGGTAAGTACCCAAACCAAAGACCTGGCTAAAATAAATGTCTCTAGCGCTGTTGGTCATCTATGAAAATTAAAGATAACTGTATTGGTGATAGCCTACCATTTTGCCTCTTCATTTCATATCGATGCAGTGTTCTTATTCATTTGCGGTAGGGGGTCTCATACACATATACTACAATGAAAATTAATTTTCTTCCTATCCGCAATTTCAATTTTTACAAAACTTTCAGGATATATAGATACCAATATATCACTTAGTTTATAAGCAAATTATTAGTTTTTATAACCTCGCTGTTTCATAACCTATCCTCTACCACTCACTGAGCCACAGTGCTTCCTAATGGGCAGATTGTATCTGGTACTGGACACCCTGTTTGAGGTCGCTTGTATCTATCTGTCTTGATCTCTCTTTAATTCTGTTTGCCTTGATTGGCTGACAAACCCAAGTCTATATCGCCAATGACAAAACACAGATTCACAGAAATCATGGGAAACCTATTTCATATATGAAACAGGCGGAGAAATTTGTTATTTTTGGAAAATATGTGCATATTTTAAACTTAAAACGGTCATTATTGTTCAGTTTTACCAGAGGAAAGTCCTGTGATGAACGTGAAAAATCTGTGGGATTAACCATTGTTATTCCGTGAATCAGTGGGTCAGTGAAAGATATCTGTGATATATATATATAAAAAAGTTCCTTGACTTAGTGTTTCCCCCAGCCCCCAAAAAGGGCATGGTAAAGTTTCCAGGAAAAGGGTAATTTTAAGTGCGCAACAACAGGCTAAGAGGGCACTTAAAGTCTTTGAATACGTGGCGATATACTAAGAGGGCTCTTTGAAGTCCGAGTTCGAAATTGAATGTGGTATTGTCATATATAAATTTATGTCCCTTAGCATTTTGCAACTGTTATCTGTCCTTTTTAAATGCAAAATATACTACCAGTAACCTATTCAATTATTATTTTAGAATTTACAAACCAGTTTTGGGACTCCTATTTGAGCACACATTCATTTAATATATATATATATATATATATATATATATATATATATATATATATATATATATATATATATATATATATATATATATAATTCTTAAAATTTATCAGAATCACTTTATTTATATGGGAATCTTTTTTTTTTCAATTGCCAAGATCACTTCCTAAGTTTTTAAAAGACTGCCTTTCTTTCCAGTACTTGTTTTGACAATCTTACTTGAACCTGGTTCAGATTCCCACTTCATTTTAAATAATTGCTACATGTAATTGAGGTATTGTCATTAAAGTGATGTGTCAAAATTGCCTCAGGTAATTAGTGACCATTGTAAAAGGATTAACACCCAGTAAAATAATGTATCAGCAGGTGTCTTCCTCGCTACTTCAGGCTTCAAACTGAAAAAACAACAACATGTAACTTCCTTATTTTTGTCAGATTTTCATGATTTTTTACCAAAATGTAGGGCATTTTATTTAGTTTTAGAAAAGGGGCATGGCGCTGGGAAAAAGGGCATGGGGCTAGAGAAAAATGGCATGGCACGACGCCATGCTAAAACTGTCCATTAAAGGAAAATAGCTGCCAGATGAATAATGATTCCATTTAATAAGATTTTAAAACAATAATAAAATATATACATGTATAGTCATTTTGACTGACATTCCAGGCATTTTAGAGTTCTTGAATGTTTCAAATGTGTGTGTGTGTCAAGCATACAGCAAATCCTATGGCATAAACGGAACAGTCTTGTTGCAAAAAGTGGTCAACCTTGCATAAAGCCAAACTACTCTATGTAGCCATAGGCTCCTCTAATGATGTTTTTTTCTATTTCCATTTGTGAGCGATTTGATTATGGAGCGTCCATTGTTACTATGAAAATGACTTGATGTCAGGTAACGTCTGTTGCTAAAGACAAAATTTTACGTCCTTGATGGCTCCAACTTTCTGTGTTTTGTAAATATTTCACAGGCTTTTACCTGCTGGTGACGTTTTCCATAACCAATCCGTGGTTTGTTAAAAGAATCTGAATATTCAGTGTTTTGTACACAATAGATCAGTCCAATGTTATTGTTTTCATCCGGGCTTATTGACCATGTGATAGCAATTTTGACCACGTGACTTTTTATTGTGGTTGGCAAAAAACCTTACGCTGAATGCATTGGCCATTGAGCTGAGCCAACATTTACTTGATAAAAAATTATCTTACACGATATTTTAGCCCCAGGTTTTGATTGGGATATGTAGAATAATGATCAGACATTGATTAACAATAATTTTCTTGCGAAAAAATTAATTAATTTTCTTAGTTTTTTATTGTTTTTGACAGGCCATCGCTCCGGTGTTTTGGTCCGATGTAGACCGTTTCAATCTCAGAAATTCTTGTAAAAATGACGATAAAATATGTGAGAAACACATCATTTGATAGGTCAATGATCAAACTTTTGCTTTAAATCGCTATAAAACATGTGCTGTTTCCATGTCCGATACAGGTAAACAACAGTTTACTGCCAACCAGAGTATTTACCAGATATCGGATAAAGACCGGATGATATTGATTTGTGACATGATGTTTGGACTCGTATATACTACGGACATTGACATCAGAGCTCTCCCTAGGATTTTGAAAACAGGAGTTCAGGACTCCCATCCCAAAAAGTGAGAGTCCCATTGGAAAAAGTGGGAATCCCACTCCGAAAAATTTGGAGTCCCGCCAATTTGTACATACCGTATATCTATTCCATTTTAGCCGGAAGTGATACATTTGAATAATTTTTAGATCGACTGATTTTAAACCTTTAAGCATTTACGGATTGTTCCTACTTAACAAACAAAATATTTTGGTGTATTTTTTCATGTAACCTCAACACACATTTTTTTGTTTGGCCTTATCAAAATAAAAGATTAAACTGTTGGTACTTGTTTTATTCATTAACAAGACAGACAGACAGACAGACAGGCCTAACCCTTACCCACTGCCAGGCAGGCAGGCAGGCAGACAGACAGCAGTCCTCTGTTTTGTATAATCTTATGCAGATGGAAGTCTTTTTTCTTCTAAAAAACCCGTCTTGCTTGTGTCTACGGCAATTGCGATGAATAGACTGACTTTGCTTAGCCATTTAACATGGCTTCCATGATTTAGAATGAATGATTTTACTTGATGAAAGCGATTTGTTTGTGTTATTCAGCTAGACAATCGGCTTGAACCGATGATATCATCGCACAACTCATTTGGAACTGCTAGCAGTCGGACATTACCGTATACGGCTTACCGCTGTACCGTTTTTTTTCAACAATTCTCAGACTCTTTTGTTTGCCGTAGCAATGAACGAATGAAGAAATGCGAATCCATAAACTAATTGTTTTTTCTCCATGTTTATGTTGCTCAAATCGCAAACGAGTGCAATTAAATATGTCTTCTCTTTCATCCCTATTCCGTCGAATTCTGAAGTCCGATGTTGTGTACAAAACCCTATTAGTTTTTCTCCCTTTAATTAGCGGTAAATCGCAGGGCTTCCATTAACTTTCAAATCCAGGAAGTCCAGACTTCCTACCCTTGAAATTTGGAAGTCCCATTGAATTTTTTTGGAAGTCCCGCTTTTTTTCTGTGATACCGACACGGTGTGGCGGATTGTCAAACTTGCTTTGAAAAATAAGATAAATATTTCAGAGATCATTCTTTGTTCCTTACAAGATGGTAGGGTAGGGTGGGGTGGGGTGGGGTGGGGAAGGGTAGGGTAAAGTAGGGTAGGGTAGGGTAGGGTAGATAGATAGATTTGTTTGGGAGAGTGTTTGTGTAGCAATTTTTGTTTTAAAAGCTTGTACTTATTTTGTGTACCAATTATTTTTTATAAGCTTGTACTTGTACATCGTAAAAATTGCAACAAAACAACATTCGTTTTTAATATGTTGTATGTTTGTTGGTTAAGTGCCTGTGTAGAAGGAACCTTCAAGTACTAAATTATCGCATGCACAGGATCTACACAATTAATTACGACGCAGACGTACAGAGTTTATAAAAGTTATTTCACAAGCGTGCAAAGTGTCACGTCGGCACTTCAAACAAAACGGATAGTGATTGGGCTGTTGGCCGTTTCGCTTTATTGCTCAGGGACTGGACGTCAGCCTCGCGGGAATGGTTTCTAAGGCCGTTGTCAAGATGTGTCGATGTAAAATTTCACACCTGTTGGATGACACGCTTATATAATTAAGCTTCTGACTGAAGCCTACACGTGATACTGGCTGTCAATAAAACTCTCGAAATCAGTCAAGTGGGACATCCTAGCTTGGTCAATAAACAAAATAAATGAGTTTCCAATACGAAGGCTGGACATAAATCACGTAATCTGGTAAATGTGGGCGGGTTTTTTCTGCAGACAGGACGTCTCGATATCCATTTTCGGCCGTACTAAGGAATTTTCAGAAGTCCGCGGTACGTCTTTGATGTGTAATTTCGGCGTACGCAGCCAATTTTTGGACGTAATATACGGCGTACGTCCGCCTAACGGAAGCCCTGTAAATCGGTAGCGTATCTGTTTCAAACAATTATCCGATAATCCTTGCTTAATTACTTTAATAATCACCTTGTAATAATCACACTGTCCTGCATCGGTAATCCTGTCAATCACCTGTCAGAATTGCTATCCTACAGTCCGAGTCATAGGATTGGTCAACAGAGACAGGACAATAATCCTGTCTCCCGCGGCTCGCGATCGATAATATCAAAGGGCTTTTGATCTCCCGTGTGTATTTATCTCTCAGCTACTGGAATTTTGGCGCGTGCTGACCAAAAAAAAACATGCATACGCGGAACTCCAGCCTAGCGAAAATCATGCTTCCCAGGGAAAAAACGTGCATACCAATATGCGTACTTCTGCGTTTCTGTGAGCTCTGTCTATAATTTTGGAACAATCTGTGATAAATGGATATTTCGGGCGGGATATTTCCGTGTTTTGTCAACCTCCAGCCAATAGGCTAAGGGAAAGTGATAAGAAAGGAGTGACTCAAACTTAAATTTATAAGATTTTCACTCAGTTTTTCTTTTTTAATTTGAATGAAATCTATGACATAATAACACAAAATTCAAATCGCTATTTCTGAGAAGTACACACCTGCACATCTAAATTTAACTCGGTGATTTTGCCCGTCCCGTTGTAGAGGTCTAAACTCAGCTGATCCAGTGACAAGGTTTCTTTCAAAAACTGGCCCAAATAATGCTTCAAAATATATCTGCATGCTTTCTTTTTCAGGAAATCCTGCCAATTTCCGAAATACCAAGACATTCTTGGCTCACTGGACACGATTAAATGTTATATAATCAATCTTTAAATGAAATATTCTTATAAAAACAAAAAGGAAACTGAAACAAAACGTGATGCGCCATTTTTCTTGTGTACATGTGTTCGGATATTTCGGCTTTCTTCCAAAACAAAGAACGGCAACTCTTGGTGCTCTCCATTTTGGCGGATCTAGACCCTATCTATCTATCTATCCATCCATCCATCCATCCATCCATCCATCCATCCACCCACCCACCCACCCACCCATCCATCCATCCATCCATCCATCCATCCATCCATCTACATCTACATCTACATCGATACGTTGTACCGTCACAATTGACTTTTACACAACGGGTTGACTTCGGTTGGTAACGCTAAAAGAATGAGACAAAGAGAATATAGGCAGAAGAAGTAAATACAAATAATAATAGGGTTAAGGTTTTAATGAATAATAAAAATAAACATAACACAATTAATAGTTGGGGTATAAATTTAAGAGGTACAGTATATAAAAAGAATAGAAGGAAGAAAGTTTTCCCAGATGCCTTTTGCTCACTAGGCGAAGACCAAACTGCCTTCCTTGCAGGTACCAGGGCCCTTACGTCCCCGACAGCATAGCTCCTCACCTTGGTAAGTTACTCAGCACCTGGGCCCCTACCTAATTTTAGAATGAAAGGGTGGATAACCCCTTCTTGAAAGTTACCAAAGAAGGGGCCTCAGCTATATCAGCTGGAAGTGAGTTCCACAAAGGTACAGTACGCGGAAAGAAACTGAATTTAAAGGAACCTGTAGATGGCGAGAATTGTCTGTATTTCTTCGAATGAGTCGATCGTGTCCTTGTTGTTGAAGGTGTCAGATAATTGTCTGGTGGTATGTCGATCAAGTTGTGTATCACTTTGAAGAAGAGGGTCAACTGAATTTTGGATCTTCTAGACTCAAGTGATTCCCATTGTAGTTGATCGATCATTGATGAGACACTGCTGGTATTCCTGAAGCGATTAGTCGTGTACCGTGCTGCTCGTCTTTGCACCATTTCTATTTTGTGTATCTGATCCTTGTGATGAGGACTCCATACAGAAGAACAATATTCAAGGTTGGACCTGACCATACTAAAGTAGGCGTTTGCTTTGGTTTCTTCACTGCAGGATCTCAGATTCCGGCGTAGGAAGCCCAACATACTGTTTGACTTCTTGGTTATCCTGTCGATGTGGGTCTTCCAAGACAGTGATGATTGTATGTCTACGCCCAGGTACTTCGTGGAGTCTTGCAGATCCAGAACATGTCCTTTCAGGTGGTAGGAGTATTTGACAGGGGAGCGAGATCTTGTGATGCTCAAGACGCTGCACTTCTGGGGATGAAACGCCATACCCCATTTCGATTCCCACTCTGCCAGAGAATTTAGGTCCTCTTGAAGTATTAAGAAGTATCCATCCATCCATCCATCCATCCATCCATCCATCCATCCATCCATCTATCTATCTATCTATCTATCTATCTATCTATCTATCTATCTATCTATCTATCTATCTATCTATCTATCTATCTATCTATCTATCTATCTATCTATCTATCTATCTCCAAACCCTCGTATTGAGTATTATTTGAATGTGACTTGCGCATGGTGTGTTAGTAAGAAAGATTAAAAACAGTGAAGTGAAGGTAAAAGAATGATAGTGAGATGAAAATAAAGATGATATTGTTAGGTGTTAATAAGATGGAGTTAAAAGCAGATTAAAAACAGTATGCATTTAAGGGTATGTATGATTGATCTTGCTGACTCCTGACCCTGTCTATCTATCTCTACACTCAATGCCCAAAATGGCAAACGTTGTTTCATTTCCAAAAAATTAAGTACATTATTATTTTTTTTTTGTTTTGTATTATTATTGTATAAAAATTTCAAAATAAGCCCTAGCGTAATGCTCAAGTATGAGCGAAGCCAGTAAGAGAAAGAAAGAAAGACATTTAAAATTTAGATAATTTAAAAACGAGGAATGCAAATCATCTGAAAATTTTGAACATATCACTTTTTACTTTTTTCAACTTATTAGAATACTAGATTATTCTAGAAATAATATCATCTAGAGGTCGTGTGTGTTATTAATTTTGACCACCCCTTATTTTTTAAACAGTTTGAAAATTTGATTTGGGTTCTAATCTTCTTTCTTTTTTACAAAGACGATGCCAATGGATTTATTGCGCTAACATGACTAAAGATATTGCTAAATTTCTATAAATCTTGGTGATAATGGTGCTAATATGTTATAATGGTGAGCTGTGAACAAGATGTGTTCACATCTTTTTTAATTTATTCACCGTCAATTTGGGTGGGGGTATTTGTACCCCTGACCCAAAAATCTAAATTATTGAATAAATCCACATGGAAACTTAGCAACAAGTATCGGTCTTTCTATATGTCTGAAACAATGAGTCTTTATATGTTTCGTTCTTTCAAATCGAAAAGACAGTACCCAATCATACCTAACCCCTAAGTCAAGTTTTGTTTAACAAGGGGCTAGCCAAACTTTCATACAAAATTATAGGATAGATCTTCTTTAAAAAATAATGTTCTGTAAAAATGTAACTCCAAATGGTACTTTCAACTAAAAATAATTATTACACAAATATCACATCACTGGTTATGCTGTTTGTGGCACCAATATCAGGGCTGACAGTGAAAATAAGCAGATTTTCTTAGGATACAACCATAGCTTGTATCAATCTCGGACCTAGTTCATTGTGTTCGAGTATCAATCAACATTTATTCAAAACATATTATTTTCAAACAGACCACTGTTATGATACCTCACAACACATACATACCCCATAGTCCTGCATTTGTTTATTTAGATTGTTTTTACAGCCAACGTATACTGCAATCAAATAATTTTCATGGCATTACTGTGCTCTGCATTATATTTTTCCGTGTCTATACTAATTTCAACTTTATCAGAATGTTTTCCAGTACATTTTAAAAAAAGGACCTCTGACACTTTGATAGGGTATCTGCCTATTTTTCAGATGCTTCCCAAAACTTCCCTATTTTTAAGATATCACTGGTATCCTTTTGAATAGGACGCTTGATGTACTAGGAACGAATTAAGGTTATAATTAGACAGGCAGACCCCAACGACAAAACGGGAGACGCTACCAAAGGGGGAAGGGGTTGCAAAATTTGACTTCATCAAAACATTTAGAAATCAATTATTTTCACATGTAAGGGTATTATATCATCAATACTCGATTACAGATCACAGTGAAAGTATGTTTAAGTCCAAAGTCATGAGCATTATAATGATTATTTTTGTTGTTGTTTTTTTTTCTATCTGATTTGTTAAGAAATATTTTGAAGTGCAACTGTAGTCCAAATTCAACCTTGGTGACACTGTATTTACCTGGTGCAATATTATGCAGCAATGTACTATAACCATGATTCATCCATGCGTAAAGTACACCTAGTCAAGGACCGTGTAGTTAATGTTTATTGGATAGATACAGTATATGTGCAAAATACTCAAGCAACTGAATTAAGTAAAAAGACAATTTCATAATCTAAAGAAAAAATATGCTAAAAACGTTGTAAAATTTCACGACTAATGGGTTAAGAAAAACAAGCTTACTTGTACTAATTATTTCATTATACTGGGAAATTTTTTTTCAAGAGAGCACACCAAAAATCCAAATGCTACTGTTCGGGCTCGCCCAGACGTCAGAATTTGGGCTGTGGGATATCATTCCCCCACGAGTCCCAACTAGCTTTTCAGATATATTATGTAAAATATAAGAACACACTTGATGATGTTTTAAAAAAAAATCTATTTCCTATATGTATAATACAAAAAGTGACCATTTTAGCCCCAAAATAAAGCTGACTTTAATTTTTATCAAATTATAGGCAGCGATAAGCTGACTTTAATTTTTATCAAATTATAGGCAGCGATACACTGTGATTCCCATTACCACCGTCAAAGGTCCTCCTGCTAATTTTCAATACAACAGCAGAGAATCTAACATCCAGATCATCATATGCCTTTTCAAACTTTGATTTTGGCATTTACAATTTCACGGAGGACAACTTTAATATTTATAGTGCTTCTTACAGAATTGGTACATTTATATACTGATATCTTAAAAGATATGTTGAAAAGTGTTAGATTCAGGTTAATGAGGCCTCGATCTGATTTGAGTCGTCTCTTTCATCAAATGTTATTTATATGATTCAACCGTCTTTAGAAATGTACATAATACAGGCATTATTTCTTAATTTAAAATGAGTTTCTTCTTCTTTTTTTAATATACAAGGCGTTCACAATGGTTCCTTATTGTGACCATATGAATTAGTACCCTGCATTTTCACTGGACACCAATTTGCCCCATAGAAATTTCACAATGATGATATTTCAAGCTGCATTTCATTCATGTCTTCAAATTAATGAAGCAATTAGCACAAAATGCTATATTCATTGTGTTATTTACAAACACTAACACTACATATTTTAATATTTCTGGCATACTTAAATTTCACTGAATTTGAGCATCCCAGTATGTTTTGTTGTTGTAGGCCACGCCTTACGAGCCTTTTCCTATAAAGGCTCGTCCACAAGTGGATCCTCCGAGGGAGGGTTGGCAAAGTTAGCTCCCCCTTTTTTTTTATTTCTTTTTATTTTTTATTTCTTTTTATTATTTTTTTTTCGCTGGGTCTTGGCTTGGTCTGGACATTTTTACATTGGGGTGGTGGAACTCCCTGGGTTACTACCAGGTAATACTGGTATTCAATGGGAGATGAGTAATTATGGGGGAAACAAACCAGTATGGCCCTTTCTATAAAACAGCACAGAATCTAACATCCAGATCATCATATGCCTTTTCAAACTTTGATTTTGGCATTTACAATTTCATGGAGGACAACTTTAATATTTATAGTGCTTCTTACAGAATTGGTACATTTATATACTGATATCTTAAAAGATATGTTGAAAAGTGTTAGATTCAGGTTAATGAGGCCTCGATCTGATTTGAGTCGTCTCTTTCATCAAATGTTATTTATATGATTCAACCGTCTTTAGAAATGTACATAATACAGGCATTATTTCTTAATTTAAAATAAATTTCTTCTTCTTTTTTTAATATACAAGGCGTTCACAAAGGTTCCTTATTGTGACCATATGAATTAGTACCCTGCATTTTCACTGGGCACCTATCTTCTAGCAGACTATATAGGACATCTCGTCAGATGCCTGATAGCATAGGCAAAAAACGAAGGCTCCAATGAGCCTGTGCATCGATGCAGTCGAATAAGAATGACTGCATTTATCCTAATCAAATCAATAGAATTACTTGGTAAAAACAGCAATGATGAAAGAACGTCGATGTATCGTTATATCGGTGTGATTAACTTGCATTGATGCCAATTTTGACTGAACCAAAGGTTGCTACTGTTGGGGAGTTCTGCACATAAAAGGAAATTCCTATTTTGGTAGCCCACGAAAATAGTACCTTTTAACATTTTAAAATTCACAGTTTCTGTGCCCTCTACTTGGTTAATGAGTGCTCTATTGGATTTTAAACTTGCGTAGGAGTATGCATTGATGCCTGTTTGTCATGTAGATGAAAGCAAATGCATCTTTGTGTGGACTATTTTGTCACGGTAAATAGAGCTGACTACCATGGTAACGTTTGACGCTGGTCTGATTTCCGGTTTACTTTTGTCAAAGTCATCAAGGCAGATTGTTGAAGGTGGATAACAAATCTTGTCACTCACAGGAAGAGAAACATTTAAACATTCATCTGAATAAAGATGCTGATGGCTCAAATCAGCCAATTTACGTCAATTTAAATGGCAGTTATTGTGCACGGACACCTGATGACAAAAGAACATGGATGCACATTTCATGTGCGATAACTTGGAATGTTCTCTGCTCGTTTCATGTGCGCGGTTTGCAATAAATGTGTCCTGATAGGGACGATTTTTGTCGTCTTTTGATACCCTTTGCAAACAGTTTGGACACAGATCAGGCCTGACAAAAAGTCGGGTCTGATCTGGATCCGAACTGTTTGACATTCATTTTGATGGTATCCCTCAAAGACATTTTGAAAGGAGTTTCTTTTAAGTAAAACATCAGCATGCGGAAAAAGCCTGTACAATAATTCAGCATGCAAAAGTACAACCCTTTACCTACCAGCCACGAATAGAAGTTCTCCATGTTGTTTTAGGTACCTTATATTGAATGAATGTGCACGCTCGTCTGCATGGGCCCTCGCTGCTCGCATATGTGACTTGCACCAAACTTTCATGAACTGGCCCTAAAATTTTGGTCTGAGCCTTCATCTACATCCCTTCTCTTTTAGGGATTCGCTGCTCGTTGCGTTAAGTACCAAACTTTCTTGAACTGGCTTGTACAATTTGACTGAGCATTCATCTACATCCGTTCTTTTTAGTGGGATTTGCAAAGGCCCTGGCGATACTGCGCAAATGTGCAGTCTCGCCTGATTCGCTGCTGCTCGCATATGTGACAAGTACCAAACTTTCTTGAACTGTCCTATAAAATTTGGCCTGAGCCTTCATCTACATCCCTTCTTTTTACTGCGATTTGCAAAGGCTCTGGCGAGACTGCGCCAATGTGAAGTCTCGTCTGATTCTTTGATGTTCGTTTATGCGATAAATACCAAACTCTCATGAACTGGCCTATAAACAGTAATTGAGTATGATCAGGCAGTACCACAATAACACACTTCAGACCAACCAATGGCACCGTGAGGAGCAGTCACAGAATCTTAAATAGTAGAAAGACAATTAAAGTAAGACATTATGCTCTTCTCTCTTCCTCGTCAAGATGATTGAAACACTACAATGCATAACTAAGCAAGGAACAAACACGGAGTACCCACAACCCAAGGGAAAGAACACTAAAGAATGATCAACAACAACAACAGAACCAACGCCTTAGAAGGGACAGAGTTTGGCCTGAACCGTCATCTACATCCGAACTGTCTCATAAAGTTTGGCATGAACCTTCATCAACATCTTCTTTTGGCGTGCAAAAGTACCAAAATCTTATGAACTGGCCCATATATGAATCTACTAGCATGACCTTGGAATAACACACGACAGACAAACAAGCTCTGTGAACATTGCAACATTAAAACTTAGGAGAAGGATGCGTTTCTCTGCAGTCTTATATATTGCGTTGTAGTTCGCTTACAGGTAACGAGCGACCTCATCTCGTTTGGCTCCTCATAGTAAACTTGTCCTTCCATAACCAAAATGAAGAGAAATATAGCCTGTGAAAAATCTTTATTGTCAGTTGTAATGAGCCAACTCATATATTTTAAGAAATACAACGAGGGCTAATATCGTTACGAATCTATACAGTCACCCATTTTCTCCAGCGTCTACAGTGTGTGCATACCAAAAGTATGGTAGTAGATGAAGGTATACATCAAAATCTAGACCCTAGCCCAATGAATAGTGGTGCAAGTACGTTTAACTCGTTCCTTACTAGAGGCTACACTTACTGTCTTCTGCTGATAACCTTACTGCTTATTTCAAATCTCAGCATTCAGTATTCTGATTTCGCAATTCCAATGGATATACAAAAAAGGATGTTAATTGTTTTTATTATGTTTTATCTGTTCATATAAAAAAGTAAAAAAAAAAAAAAAAAATGGGCCATGTAGATTTTGTGGGATTCGAACCCTTAACATAGATGTTTGACAGCTACAGTTGGTTTTGGAGAACACCTATTATACCACTGAGCTATCTGGGCCTATTAATGTAAAGTATTAACATTTCTTTAAGTAGGTGATTTGTGCAAAAATTGGTCAACAGGGACATCACTCTAGATGTTTAAGCAATTAATCGCAAAATTTAGCAAAAACAAAACAATATAACCAATTTGCCCCATAGAAATTTCACAATGATGATATTTCAAGCTGCATTTCATTCATGTCTTCAAATTAATGAAGCAAATAGCACAAATGCTATATTCATTGTGTTATTTACAAACACTAACACTACATATTTTAATATTTCTGGCATACTTAAATTTCACTGAATTTGAGCATCCCAGTATGTTTTGTTGTTGTAGGCCACGCCTTACGAGCCTTTTCCTATAAAGGCTCGTCCACAAGCGGATCCTCCGAGGGAGGGTTCGCAAAGTTAGCTCCCCCTTTTTTTAATTTCTTTTTATTTTTTTATTTCTTTTTATCATTTTTTTTCGCTGGGTCTTGGGTTGGTCTGGACATTTTTACATTGGGGTGGTGGAACTCCCTGGGTTACTACCAGGTAATACTGGTATTCAATGGGAGATGAGTAATTATGGGGGAAACAAACCAGTATGGCCCTTTCGATAAAACAGCACAGAATCTAACATCCAGATCATCATATGCCTTTTCAAATAGAATTACTTGGTAAAAACAGCAATGATGAAAGAACGTCGATGTATCGTTATATCGGTGTGATTAACTTGCATTGATGCCAATTTTGACTGAACCAAAGGTTGCTACTGTTGGGGAGTTCTGCACATAAAAGGAAATTCCTATTTTGGTAGCCCACGAAAATAGTACCTTTTAACATTTTAAAATTCACAGTTTCTCTGCTCTCTACTTGGTTAATGAGTGCTCTATTGGATTTTAAACTTGCGTAGGAGTATGCATTGATGCCTGTTTGTCATGTAGATGAAAGCAAATGCATCTTTGTGTGGACTATTTTGTCACTGTAAATAGAGCTGACTACCATGGTAACGTTTGACGCTGGTCTGATTTCAGGTTTACTTTTGTCAAAGTCATCAAGGCAGATTGTTGAAGGTGGATAACAAATCTTGTCACTTACAGGAAGAGAAACATTTAAAAATTCATCTGAATAAAGATGCTGATGGCTCAAATCAGCCAATTTACGTCAATTTAAATGGCAGTTATTGTGCACGGACACCTGATGACAAAAGAACATGGATGCACATTTCATGTGCGATAACTTGGAATGTTCTCTGCTCGTTTCATGTGCGCGGTTTGCAATAAATTTGTCCTGATAGGGACGATTTTTGTCGTCTGTTGATACCCTTTGCAAACAGTTTGGACACAGATCAGGCCTGACAAAAAGTCGGGTCTGATCTGGATCCGAACTGTTTGACATTCATTTTGATGGTAGCCCTCAAAGACATTTTGAAAGGAGTTTCTTTTAAGTAAAACATCAGCATGCGGAAAAAGCCTGTACAATTATTCAGCATGCAAAAAGTACAACCCTTTACCTACCAGCCACGAATAGAAGTTCTCCATGTTGTTTTAGGTACCTTATATTGAATGAATGTGCACGCTCGTCTGCATGGGCCCTCGCTGCTCGCATATGTGACTTGTACCAAACTTTCATGAACTGGCCCTAAAATTTTGGTCTGAGCCTTCATCTACATCCCTTCTCTTTTAGGGATTCGCTGCTCGTTGCGTTAAGTACCAAACTTTCTTGAACTGGCTTGTACAATTTGACTGAGCATTTATCTACATCCGTTCTTTTTAGTGGTATTTGCAAAGGCTCTGGCGATACTGCGCAAATGTGCAGTCTCGCCTGATTCGCTGCTGCTCGCATATGTGACAAGTACCAAACTTTCTTGAACTGTCCTATAAAATTTGGCCTGAGCCTTCATCTACATCCCTTCTTTTTACTGCGATTTGCAAAGGCTCTGGCGAGACTGCGCCAATGTGAAGTCTCGTCTGATTCTTTGATGTTCGTTTATGCGATAAATACCAAACTCTCATGAACTGGCCTATAAACAGTAATTGAGTATGATCAGGCAGTACCACAATAACACACTTCAGACCAACCCATGGCACCGTGAGGAGCAGTCACAGAATCTTAAATAGTAGAAAGACAATTAAAGTAAGACATTATGCTTTTCTCTCTTCCTCATCAAGATGATTGAAACACTACAATGCATAACTAAGCAAGGACCAAACACGGAGTACCCACAACCCAAGGGAAAGAACACTAAAGAATGATCAACAACAACAACAGAACCAACGCCTTAGAAGGGACAGAGTTTGGCCTGAACCGTCATCTACATCCGAACTGTCTCATAAAGTTTGGCATGAACCTTCATCAACATCTTCTTTTGGCGTGCAAAAGTACCAAAATCTTATGAACTGGCCCATATATGAATCTACTAGCATGACCTTGGAATAACACACGACAGACAAACAAGCTCTGTGAACATTGCAACATTAACACTAAGAAGAAGGATGCGCTTCTCTGCAGTCTTATATATTGCGTTGTAGTTCGCTTACAGGTAACAAGCGACCTCATCTCGTTTGGCTCCTCATAGTAAACTTGTCCTTCCAGAACCAAAATGAAGAGAAATATAGCCTGTGAAAAATCTTTATTGTCAGTTGTAATG
This sequence comes from Loripinus fragilis, assembly GCA_964019695.1. Lineage (NCBI taxonomy): Eukaryota > Metazoa > Mollusca > Bivalvia > Lucinida > Lucinidae > Loripinus > Loripinus fragilis. The sequence continues at coordinate 91,839,997 of OZ026514.1, forward strand.
AGCCAACTCATAGATTTTAAGAAATACAACGAGGGCTAATATCGTTACGAATCTATACAGTCACCCATTTTCTCCAGCGTCTACAGTGTTTGCATACCAAAAGTATGGTAGTAGATGAAGGTATACATCAAAATCTAGACCCTAGCCCAATGAATAGTGGTGCAAGTACGTTTAACTCGTTCCTTACTAGAGGCTACACTTACTGTCTTCTGCTGATAACCTTACTGCTTATTTCAAATCTCAGCATTCAGTATTCTGATTTCGCAATTCCAATGGATATACAAAAAAGGATGTTAATTGTTTTTATTATGTTTTATCTGTTCATATAAAAAAGTAAAAAAAAAAGTGGGCCATGTAGATTTTGTGGGATTCGAACCCTTAACATAGATGTTTGACAGCTACAGTTGGTTTTGGAGAACACCTATTATACCACTGAGCTATCTGGGCCTATTAATGTAAAGGATTAACATTTCTTTAAGTAGGCGATTTGTGCAAAAATTGGTCAACAGGGACATCACTCTAGATGTTTAAGCAATTAATCGCAAAATTTAGCAAAAACAAAACAATATAACCAATTTGCCCCATAGAAATTTCACAATGATGATATTTCAAGCTGCATTTCATTCATGTCTTCAAATTAATGAAGCAATTAGCACAAAATGCTATATTCATTGTGTTATTTACAAACACTAACACTACATATTTTAATATTTCTGGCATACTTAAATTTCACTGAATTTGAGCATCCCAGTATGTTTTGTTGTTGTAGGCCACGCCTTACGAGCCTTTTCCTATAAAGGCTCGTCCACAAGCGGATCCTCCGAGGGAGGGTTCGCAAAGTTAGCTCCCCCTTTTTTTAATTTCTTTTTATTTTTTTATTTCTTTTTATTATTTTTTTTCGCTGGGTCTTGGGTTGGTCTGGACATTTTTACATTGGGGTGGTGGAACTCCCTGGGTTACTACCAGGTAATACTGGTATTCAATGGGAGATGAGTAATTATGGGGGAAACAAACCAGTATGGCCCTTTCTATAAAACAGCACAGAATCTAACATCCAGATCATCATATGCCTTTTCAAATAGAATTACTTGGTAAAAACAGCAATGATGAAAGAACGTCAATGTATCGTTATATCGGTGTGATTAACTTGCATTGATGCCAATTTTGACTGAACCAAAGGTTGCTACTGTTGGGGAGTTCTGCACATAAAAGGAAATTCCTATTTTGGTAGCCCACGAAAATAGTACCTTTTAACATTTTAAAATTCACAGTTTCTGTGCCCTCTACTTGGTTAATGAGTGCTCTATTGGATTTTAAACTTGCGTAGGAGTATGCATTGATGCCTGTTTGTCATGTAGATGAAAGCAAATGCATCTTTGTGTGGACTATTTTGTCACTGTAAATAGAGCTGACTACCATGGTAACGTTTGACACTGGTCTGATTTCCGTTTTACTTTTGTCAAAGTCATCAAGGCAGATTGTTGAAGGTGGATAACAAATCTTGTCACTCACAGGAAGAGAAACATTTAAACATTCATCTGAATAAAGATGCTGATGGCTCAAATCAGCCAATTTACGTCAATTTAAATGGCAGTTATTGTGCACGGACACCTGATGACAAAAGAACATGGATGCACATTTCATGTGCGATAACTTGGAATGTTCTCTGCTCGTTTCATGTGCGCGGTTTGCAATAAATGTGTCCTGATAGGGACGATTTTTGTCGTCTTTTGATACCCTTTGCAAACAGTTTGGACACAGATCAGGCCTGACAAAAAGTCGGGTCTGATCTGGATCCGAACTGTTTGACATTCATTTTGATGGTATCCCTCAAAGACATTTTGAAAGGAGTTTCTTTTAAGTAAAACATCAGCATGCGGAAAAAGCCTGTACAATTATTCAGCATGCAAAAAGTACAACCCTTTACCTACCAGCCACGAATAGAAGTTCTCCATGTTGTTTTAGGTACCTTATATTGAATGAATGTGCACGCTCGTCTGCATGGGCTTTCGCTGCTCGCATATGTGACTTGTACCAAACTTTCATGAACTGGCCCTAAAATTTTGGTCTTAGCCTTCATCTACATCCCTTCTCTTTTAGGGATTCGCTGCTCGTTGCGTTAAGTACCAAACTTTCTTGAACTGGCTTGTACAATTTGACTGAGCATTCATCTACATCCGTTCTTTTTAGTGGGATTTGCAAAGGCCCTGGCGATACTGCGCAAATGTGCAGTCTCCCCTGATTCGCTGCTGCTCGCATATGTGACAAGTACCAAACTTTCTTGAACTGTCCTATAAAATTTGGCCTGAGCCTTCATCTACATCCCTTCTTTTTACTGCGATTTGCAAAGGCTCTGGCGAGACTGCGCCAATGTGAAGTCTCGTCTGATTCTTTGATGTTCGTTTATGCGATAAATACCAAACTCTCATGAACTGGCCTATAAACAGTAATTGAGTATGATCAGGCAGTACCACAATAACACACTTCAGACCAACCCATGGCACCGTGAGGAGCAGTCACAGAATCTTAAATAGTAGAAAGACAATTAAAGTAAGACATTATGCTCTTCTCTCTTCCTCGTCAAGATGATTGAAACACTACAATGCATAACTAAGCAAGGACCAAACACGGAGTACCCACAACCCAAGGGAAAGAACACTAAAGAATGATCAACAACAACAGAACCAACGCCTTAGAAGGGACAGAGTTTGGCCTGAACCGTCATCTACATCCGAACTGTCTCATAAAGTTTGGCATGAACCTTCATCAACATCTTCTTTTGGCGTGCAAAAGTACCAAAATCTTATGAACTGGCCCATATATGAATCTACTAGCATGACCTTGGAATAACACACGACAGACAAACAAGCTCTGTGAACATAGCAACATTAAAACTTAGGAGAAGGATGCGCTTCTCTGCAGTCTTATATATTGCGTTGTAGTTCGCTTACAGGTAACGAGCGACCTCATCTCGTTTGGCTCCTCATAGTAAACTTGTCCTTCCAGAACCAAAATGAAGAGAAATATAGCCTGTGAAAAATCTTTATTGTCAGTTGTAATGAGCCAACTCATAGATTTTAAGAAATACAACGAGGGCTAATATCGTTACGAATCTATACAGTCACCCATTTTCTCCATTGTCTACAGTGTTTGCATACCAAAAGTATGGTAGTAGATGAAGGTATACATCAAAATCTAGACCCTAGCCCAATGAATAGTGGTGCAAGTACGTTTAACTCGTTCCTTACTAGAGGCTACACTTACTGTCTTCTGCTGATAACCTTACTGCTTATTTCAAATCTCAGCATTCAGTATTCTGATTTCGCAATTCCAATGGATATACAAAAAAGGATGTTAATTGTTTTATTATGTTTTATCTGTTCATATAAAAAAGTAAAAAAAAAAAAAAAAAAAAAAAAAAATTGGGCCATGTAGATTTTGTGGGATTCGAACCCTTAACATAGATGTTTGACAGCTACAGTTGGTTTTAGAGAACACCTATTATACCACTGAGCTATCTGGGCCTATTAATGTAAAGGATTAACATTTCTTTAAGTAGGTGATTTGTGCAAAAATTGGTTAACAGGGACATCACTCTAGATGTTTAAGCAATTAATCGCAAAATTTAGCAAAAACAAAACAATATAACCAATTTGCCCTATAGAAATTTCACAATGATGATATTTCAAGCTGCATTTCATTCATGTCTTCAAATTAATGAAGCAAATAGCACAAAATGCTATATTCATTGTGTTATTTACAAACACTAACACTACATATTTTAATATTTCTGGCATACTTAAATTTCACTGAATTTGAGCATCCCAGTATGTTTTGTTGTTGTAGGCCACGCCTTACGAGCCTTTTCCTATAAAGGCTTGTCCACAAGCGGATCCTCCGAGGGAGGGTTCGTAAAGTTAGCTCCCCCTTTTTTTTTATTTCTTTTTATTTTTTTATTTCTTTTTATTATTTTTTTTCGCTGGGTCTTGGGTTGGTCTGGACATTTTTACATTGGGGTGGTGGAACTCCCTGGGTTACTACCAGGTAATACTGGTATTCAATGGGAGATGAGTAATTATGGGGGAAACAAACCAGTATGGCCCTTTCTATAAAACAGCACAGAATCTAACATCCAGATCATCATATGTCTTTTCAAATAGAATTACTTGGTAAAAACAGCAATGATGAAAGAACGTCGATGTATCGTTATATCGGTGTGATTAACTTGCATTGATGCCAATTTTGACTGAACCAAAGGTTGCTACTGTTGGGGAGTTCTGCACATAAAAGGAAATTCCTATTTTGGTAGCCCACGAATATAGTACCTTTTAACATTTTAAAATTCACAGTTTCTGTGCCCTCTACTTGGTTAATGAGTGCTCTATTGGATTTTAAACTTGCGTAGGAGTATGCATTGATGCCTGTTTGCCATGTAGATGAAAGCAAATGCATCTTTGTGTGGACTATTTTGTCACAGTAAATAGAGCTGACTACCATGGTAACGTTTGACGCTGGTCTGATTTCCGGTTTACTTTTGTCAAAGTCATCAAGGCAGATTGTTGAAGGTGGATAACAAATCTTGTCACTCACAGGAAGAGAAACATTTAAACATTCATCTGAATAAAGATGCTGATGGCTCAAATCAGCCAATTTACGTCAATTTAAATGGCAGTTATTGTGCACGGACACCTGAAGACAAAAGAACATGGATGCACATTTCATGTGCGATAACTTGGAATGTTTTCTGCTCGTTTCATGTGCGCGGTTTGCAATAAATTTGTCCTGATAGGGACGATTTTTGTCGTCTGTTGATACCCTTTGCAAACAGTTTGGACACAGATCAGGCCTGACAAAAAGTCGGGTCTGATCTGGATCCGAACTGTTTGACATTCATTTTGATGGTATCCCTCAAAGACATTTTGAAAGGAGTTTCTTTTAAGTAAAACATCAGCATGCGGAAAAAGCCTGTACAATTATTCAGCATGCAAAAAGTACAACCCTTTACCGACCAGCCACGAATAGAAGTTCTCCATGTTGTTTTAGGTACCTTATATTGAATGAATGTGCACGCTCGTCTGCATGGGCTTTCGCTGCTCGCATATGTGACTTGTACCAAACTTTCATGAACTGGCCCTAAAATTTTGGTCTGAGCCTTCACCTACATCCCTTCTCTTTTAGGGATTCGCTGCTCGTTGCGTTAAGTACCAAACTTTCTTGAACTGGCTTGTACAATTTGACTGAGCATTCATCTACATCCGTTCTTTTTAGTGGGATTTGCAAAGGCCCTGGCGATACTGCGCAAATGTGCAGTCTCGCCTGATTCGCTGCTGCTCGCATATGTGACAAGTACCAAACTTTCTTGAACTGTCCTATAAAATTTGGCCTGAGCCTTCATCTACATCCCTTCTTTTTACTGCGATTTGCAAAGGCTCTGGCGAGGCTGCGCCAATGTGAAGTCTCGTCTGATTCTTTGATGTTCGTTTATGCGATAAATACCAAACTCTCATGAACTGGCCTATAAACAGTAATTGAGTATGATCAGGCAGTACCACAATAACACACTTCAGACCAACCCATGGCACCGTGAGGAGCAGTCACAGAATCTTAAATAGTAGAAAGACAATTAAAGTAAGACATTATGCTCTTCTCTCTTCCTCGTCAAGATGATTGAAACACTACAATGCATAACTAAGCAAGGACCAAACACGGAGTACCCACAACCCAAGGGAAAGAACACTAAAGAATGATCAACAACAACAAAACCAACGCCTTAGAAGGGACAGAGTTTGGCCTGAACCGTCATCTACATCCGAACTGTCTCATAAAGTTTGGCATGAACCTTCATCAACATCTTCTTTTGGCGTGCAAAAGTACCAAAATCTTATGAACTGGCCCATATATGAATCTACTAGCATGACCTTGGAATAACACACGACAGACAAACAAGCTCTGTGAACATTGCAACATTAAAACTTATGAGAAGGATGCGCTTCTCTGCAGTCTTATATATTGCGCTGTAGTTCGCTTACAGGTAACGAGTGACCTCATCTCGTTTGGCTCCTCATAGTAAACTTGTCCTTCCAGAACCAAAATGAAGAGAAATATAGCCTGTGAAAAATCTTTATTGTCAGTTGTAATGAGCCAACTCATAGATTTTAAGAAATACAACGAGGGCTAATATCGTTACGAATCTATACAGTCACCCATTTTCTCCAGCGTCTACAGTGTTTGCATACCAAAAGTATGGTAGTAGATGAAGGTATACATCAAAATCTAGACCCTAGCCCAATGAATAGTGGTGCTAGTACGTTTAACTCGTTCCTTACTAGAGGCTACACTTACTGTCTTCTGCTGATAACCTTACTGCTTATTTCAAATCTCAGCATTCAGTATTCTGATTTCGCAATTCCAATGGATATACAAAAAAGGATGTTAATTGTTTTTATTATTTTATCTGTTCATATAAAAAAGTAAAAAAAATAAAATTGGGCCATGTAGATTTTGTGGGATTCGAACCCTTAACATAGATGTTTGACAGCTACAGTTGGTTTTGGAGAACACCTATTATACCACTGAGCTATCTGGGCCTATTAATGTAAAGGATTAACATTTCTTAAAGTAGGTGATTTGTGCAAAAATTGGTCAACAGGGACATCACTCTAGATGTTTAAGCAATTAATCGCAAAATTTAGCAAAAACAAAACAATATAACCAATTTGCCCCATAGAAATTTCACAATGATGATATTTCAAGCTGCATTTCATTCATGTCTTCAAATTAATGAAGCAAATAGCACAAAATGCTATATTCATTGTGTTATTTACAAACACTAACACTACATATTTTAATATTTCTGGCATACTTAAATTTCACTGAATTTGAGCATCCCAGTATGTTTTGTTGTTGTAGGCCACGCCTTACGAGCCTTTTCCTATAAAGGCTTGTCCACAAGCGGATCCTCCGAGGGAGGGTTCGCAAAGTTAGCTCCCCCTTTTTTTATTTCTTTTTATTTTTTTATTTCTTTTTATTATTTTTTTTCGCTGGGTCTTGGGTTGGTCTGGACATTTTTACATTGGGGTGGTGGAACTCCCTGGGTTACTACCAGGTAATACTGGTATTCAATGGGAGATGAGTAATTATGGGGGAAACAAACCAGTATGGCCCTTTCTATAAAACAGCATAGAATCTAACATCCAGATCATCATATGCCTTTTCAAATAGAATTACTTGGTAAAAACAGCAATGATGAAAGAACGTCGATGTATCGTTATATCGGTGTGATTAACTTGCATTGATGCCAATTTTGACTGAACCAAAGGTTGCTACTGTTGGGGAGTTCTGCAAATAAAAGGAAATTCCTATTTTGGTAGCCCACGAAAATAGTACCTTTTAACATTTTAAAATTCACAGTTTCTGTGCCCTCTACTTGGTTATTGAGTGCTCTATTGGATTTTAAACTTGCGTAGGAGTATGCATTGATGCCTGTTTGTCATGTAGATGAAAGCAAATGCATCTTTGTGTGGACTATTTTGTCACGGTAAATAGAGCTGACTACCATGGTAACGTTTGACGCTGGTCTGATTTCCAGTTTACTTTTGTCAAAGTCATCAAGGCAGATTGTTGAAGGTGGATAACAAATCTTGTCACTCACAGGAAGAGAAACATTTAAACATTCATCTGAATAAAGATGTTGATGGCTCAAATCAGCCAATTTACGCCAATTTAAATGGCAGTTATTGTGCACGGACACCTGATGACAAAAGAACATGGATGCACATTTCATGTGCGATAACTTGGAATGTTCTCTGCTCGTTTCATGTGCGCGGTTTGCAATAAATGTGTCCTGATAGGGACGATTTTTGTCGTCTTTTGATACCCTTTGCAAACAGTTTGGACACAGATCAGGCCTGACAAAAAGTCGGGTCTGATCTGGATCCGAACTGTTTGACATTCATTTTGATGGTATCCCTCAAAGACATTTTGAAAGGAGTTTCTTTTAAGTAAAACATCAGCATGCGGAAAAAGCCTGTACAATAATTCAGCATGCAAAAAGTACAACCCTTTACCTACCAGCCACGAATAGAAGTTCTCCATGTTGTTTTAGGTACCTTATATTGAATGAATGTGCACGCTCGTCTGCATGGGCCCTCGCTGCTCGCATATGTGACTTGCACCAAACTTTCATGAACTGGCCCTAAAATTTTGGTCTGAGCCTTCATCTACATCCCTTCTCTTTTAGGGATTCGCTGCTCGTTGCGTTAAGTACCAAACTTTCTTGAACTGGCTTGTACAATTTGACTGAGCATTCATCTACATCCGTTCTTTTTAGTGCGATTTGCAAAGGCCCTGGCGATACTGCGCAAATGTGCAGTCTCGCCTGATTCGCTGCTGCTCGCATATGTGACAAGTACCAAACTTTCTTGAGCTGTCCTATAAAATTTGGCCTGAGCCTTCATCTACATCCCTTCTTTTTACTGCGATTTGCAAAGGCTCTGGCGAGACTGCGCCAATGTGAAGTCTCGTCTGATTCTTTGATGTTCGTTTATGCGATAAATACCAAACTCTCATGAACTGGCCTATAAACAGTAATTGAGTATGATCAGGCAGTACCACAATAACACACTTCAGACCAACCAATGGCACCGTGAGGAGCAGTCACAGAATCTTAAATAGTAGAAAGACAATTAAAGTAAGACATTATGCTCTTCTCTCTTCCTCGTCAAGATGATTGAAACACTACAATGCATAACTAAGCAAGGACCAAACACGGAGTACCCACAACCCAAGGGAAAGAACACTAAAGAATGATCAACAACAACAACAGAACCAACGCCTTAGAAGGGACAGAGTTTGGCCTGAACCGTCATCTACATCCGAACTGTCTCATAAAGTTTGGCATGAACCTTCATCAACATCTTCTTTTGGCGTGCAAAAGTACCAAAATCTTATGAACTGGCCCATATATGAATCTACTAGCATGACCTTGGAATAACACACGACAGACAAACAAGCTCTGTGAACATTGCAACATTAAAACTTAGGAGAAGGATGCGTTTCTCTGCAGTCTTATATATTGCGTTGTAGTTTGCTTACAGGTAACGAGCGACCTCATCTCGTTTGGCTCCTCATAGTAAACTTGTCCTTCCAGAACCAAAATGAAGAGAAATATAGCCTGTGAAAAATCTTTATTGTCAGTTGTAATGAGCCAACTCATATATTTTAAGAAATACAACGAGGGCTAATATCGTTACGAATCTATAGAGTCACCCATTTTCTCCAGCGTCTACAGTGTGTGCATACCAAAAGTATGGTAGTAGATGAAGGTATACATCAAAATCTAGACCCTAGCCCAATGAATAGTGGTGCAAGTACGTTTATCTCGTTCCTTACTAGAGGCTACACTTACTGTCTTCTGCTGATAACCTTACTGCTTATTTCAAATCTCAGCATTCAGTATTCTGATTTCGCAATTCCAATGGATATACAAAAAAGGATGTTAATTGTTTTTATTATGTTTTATCTGTTCATATAAAAAAGTAAAAAAAAAAAAAAAATCGGCCATGTAGATTTTGTGGGATTCGAACCCTTAACATAGATGTTTGACAGCTACAGTTGGTTTTGGAGAACACCTATTATACCACTGAGCTATCTGGGCCTATTAATGTAAAGTATTAACATTTCTTTAAGTAGGTGATTTGTGCAAAAATTGGTCAACAGGGACATCACTCTAGATGTTTAAGCAATTAATCGCAAAATTTAGCAAAAACAAAACAATATAACCAATTTGCCCCATAGAAATTTCACAATGATGATATTTCAAGCTGCATTTCATTCATGTCTTCAAATTAATGAAGCAAATAGCACAAATGCTATATTCATTGTGTTATTTACAAACACTAACACTACATATTTTAATATTTCTGGCATACTTAAATTTCACTGAATTTGAGCATCCCAGTATGTTTTGTTGTTGTAGGCCACGCCTTACGAGCCTTTTCCTATAAAGGCTCGTCCACAAGCGGATCCTCCGAGGGAGGGTTCGCAAAGTTAGCTCCCCCTTTTTTTAATTTCTTTTTATTTTTTTATTTCTTTTTATTATTTTTTTTCGCTGGGTCTTGGGTTGGTCTGGACATTTTTACATTGGGGTGGTGGAACTCCCTGGGTTACTACCAGGTAATACTGGTATTCAATGGGAGATGAGTAATTATGGGGGAAACAAACCAGTATGGCCCTTTCGATAAAACAGCACAGAATCTAACATCCAGATCATCATATGCCTTTTCAAATAGAATTACTTGGTAAAAACAGCAATGATGAAAGAACGTCGATGTATCGTTATATCGGTGTGATTAACTTGCATTGATGCCAATTTTGACTGAACCAAAGGTTGCTACTGTTGGGGAGTTCTGCACATAAAAGGAAATTCCTATTTTGGTAGCCCACGAAAATAGTACCTTTTAACATTTTAAAATTCACAGTTTCTCTGCTCTCTACTTGGTTAATGAGTGCTCTATTGGATTTTAAACTTGCGTAGGAGTATGCATTGATGCCTGTTTGTCATGTAGATGAAAGCAAATGCATCTTTGTGTGGACTATTTTGTCACTGTAAATAGAGCTGACTACCATGGTAACGTTTGACGCTGGTCTGATTTCAGGTTTACTTTTGTCAAAGTCATCAAGGCAGATTGTTGAAGGTGGATAACAAATCTTGTCACTTACAGGAAGAGAAACATTTAAAAATTCATCTGAATAAAGATGCTGATGGCTCAAATCAGCCAATTTACGTCAATTTAAATGGCAGTTATTGTGCACGGACACCTGATGACAAAAGAACATGGATGCACATTTCATGTGCGATAACTTGGAATGTTCTCTGCTCGTTTCATGTGCGCGGTTTGCAATAAATTTGTCCTGATAGGGACGATTTTTGTCGTCTGTTGATACCCTTTGCAAACAGTTTGGACACAGATCAGGCCTGACAAAAAGTCGGGTCTGATCTGGATCCGAACTGTTTGACATTCATTTTGATGGTAGCCCTCAAAGACATTTTGAAAGGAGTTTCTTTTAAGTAAAACATCAGCATGCGGAAAAAGCCTGTACAATTATTCAGCATGCAAAAAGTACAACCCTTTACCTACCAGCCACGAATAGAAGTTCTCCATGTTGTTTTAGGTACCTTATATTGAATGAATGTGCACGCTCGTCTGCATGGGCCCTCGCTGCTCGCATATGTGACTTGTACCAAACTTTCATGAACTGGCCCTAAAATTTTGGTCTGAGCCTTCATCTACATCCCTTCTCTTTTAGGGATTCGCTGCTCGTTGCGTTAAGTACCAAACTTTCTTGAACTGGCTTGTACAATTTGACTGAGCATTTATCTACATCCGTTCTTTTTAGTGGTATTTGCAAAGGCCCTGGCGATACTGCGCAAATGTGCAGTCTCGCCTGATTCGCTGCTGCTCGCATATGTGACAAGTACCAAACTTTCTTGAACTGTCCTATAAAATTTGGCCTGAGCCTTCATCTACATCCCTTCTTTTTACTGCGATTTGCAAAGGCTCTGGCGAGACTGCGCCAATGTGAAGTCTCGTCTGATTCTTTGATGTTCGTTTATGCGATAAATACCAAACTCTCATGAACTGGCCTATAAACAGTAATTGAGTATGATCAGGCAGTACCACAATAACACACTTCAGACCAACCCATGGCACCGTGAGGAGCAGTCACAGAATCTTAAATAGTAGAAAGACAATTAAAGTAAGACATTATGCTTTTCTCTCTTCCTCATCAAGATGATTGAAACACTACAATGCATAACTAAGCAAGGACCAAACACGGAGTACCCACAACCCAAGGGAAAGAACACTAAAGAATGATCAACAACAACAACAGAACCAACGCCTTAGAAGGGACAGAGTTTGGCCTGAACCGTCATCTACATCCGAACTGTCTCATAAAGTTTGGCATGAACCTTCATCAACATCTTCTTTTGGCGTGCAAAAGTACCAAAATCTTATGAACTGGCCCATATATGAATCTACTAGCATGACCTTGGAATAACACACGACAGACAAACAAGCTCTGTGAACATTGCAACATTAACACTAAGAAGAAGGATGCGCTTCTCTGCAGTCTTATATATTGCGTTGTAGTTCGCTTACAGGTAACAAGCGACCTCATCTCGTTTGGCTCCTCATAGTAAACTTGTCCTTCCAGAACCAAAATGAAGAGAAATATAGCCTGTGAAAAATCTTTATTGTCAGTTGTAATGAGCCAACTCATAGATTTTAAGAAATACAACGAGGGCTAATATCGTTACGAATCTATACAGTCACCCATTTTCTCCAGCGTCTACAGTGTTTGCATACCAAAAGTATGGTAGTAGATGAAGGTATACATCAAAATCTAGACCCTAGCCCAATGAATAGTGGTGCAAGTACGTTTAACTCGTTCCTTACTAGAGGCTACACTTACTGTCTTCTGCTGATAACCTTACTGCTTATTTCAAATCTCAGCATTCAGTATTCTGATTTCGCAATTCCAATGGATATACAAAAAAGGATGTTAATTGTTTTTATTATGTTTTATCTGTTCATATAAAAAAGTAAAAAAAAAAGTGGGCCATGTAGATTTTGTGGGATTCGAACCCTTAACATAGATGTTTGACAGCTACAGTTGGTTTTGGAGAACACCTATTATACCACTGAGCTATCTGGGCCTATTAATGTAAAGGATTAACATTTCTTTAAGTAGGCGATTTGTGCAAAAATTGGTCAACAGGGACATCACTCTAGATGTTTAAGCAATTAATCGCAAAATTTAGCAAAAACAAAACAATATAACCAATTTGCCCCATAGAAATTTCACAATGATGATATTTCAAGCTGCATTTCATTCATGTCTTCAAATTAATGAAGCAATTAGCACAAAATGCTATATTCATTGTGTTATTTACAAACACTAACACTACATATTTTAATATTTCTGGCATACTTAAATTTCACTGAATTTGAGCATCCCAGTATGTTTTGTTGTTGTAGGCCACGCCTTACGAGCCTTTTCCTATAAAGGCTCGTCCACAAGCGGATCCTCCGAGGGAGGGTTCGCAAAGTTAGCTCCCCCTTTTTTTAATTTCTTTTTATTTTTTTATTTCTTTTTATTATTTTTTTTCGCTGGGTCTTGGGTTGGTCTGGACATTTTTACATTGGGGTGGTGGAACTCCCTGGGTTACTACCAGGTAATACTGGTATTCAATGGGAGATGAGTAATTATGGGGGAAACAAACCAGTATGGCCCTTTCTATAAAACAGCACAGAATCTAACATCCAGATCATCATATGCCTTTTCAAATAGAATTACTTGGTAAAAACAGCAATGATGAAAGAACGTCAATGTATCGTTATATCGGTGTGATTAACTTGCATTGATGCCAATTTTGACTGAACCAAAGGTTGCTACTGTTGGGGAGTTCTGCACATAAAAGGAAATTCCTATTTTGGTAGCCCACGAAAATAGTACCTTTTAACATTTTAAAATTCACAGTTTCTGTGCCCTCTACTTGGTTAATGAGTGCTCTATTGGATTTTAAACTTGCGTAGGAGTATGCATTGATGCCTGTTTGTCATGTAGATGAAAGCAAATGCATCTTTGTGTGGACTATTTTGTCACTGTAAATAGAGCTGACTACCATGGTAACGTTTGACACTGGTCTGATTTCCGTTTTACTTTTGTCAAAGTCATCAAGGCAGATTGTTGAAGGTGGATAACAAATCTTGTCACTCACAGGAAGAGAAACATTTAAACATTCATCTGAATAAAGATGCTGATGGCTCAAATCAGCCAATTTACGTCAATTTAAATGGCAGTTATTGTGCACGGACACCTGATGACAAAAGAACATGGATGCACATTTCATGTGCGATAACTTGGAATGTTCTCTGCTCGTTTCATGTGCGCGGTTTGCAATAAATTTGTCCTGATAGGGACGATTTTTGTCGTCTGTTGATACCCTTTGCAAACAGTTTGGACACAGATCAGGCCTGACAAAAAGTCGGGTCTGATCTGGATCCGAACTGTTTGACATTCATTTTGATGGTATCCCTCAAAGACATTTTGAAAGGAATTTCTTTTAAGTAAAACATCAGCATGCGGAAAAAGCCTGTACAATTATTCAGCATGCAAAAAGTACAACCCTTTACCTACCAACCACGAATAGAAGTTCTCCATGTTGTTTTAGGTACCTTATATTGAATGAATGTGCACGCTCGTCTGCATGGGCCCTCGCTGCTCGCATATGTGACTTGTACCAAACTTTCATGAACTGGCCCTAAAATTTTGGTCTGAGCCTTCATCTACATCCCTTCTCTTTTAGGGATTCGCTGCTCGTTGCGTTAAGTACCAAACTTTCTTGAACTGGCTTGTACAATTTGACTGAGCATTCATCTACATCTGTTCTTTTTAGTGGGATTTGCAAAGGCCCTGGCGATACTGCGCAAATGTGCAGTCTCGCCTGATTTGCTGCTGCTCGCATATGTGACAAGTACCAAACTTTCTTGAACTGTCCTATAAAATTTGGCCTGAGCCTTCATCTACATCCCTTCTTTTTACTGCGATTTGCAAAGGCTCTGGCGAGACTGCGCCAATGTGAAGTCTCGTCTGATTCTTTGATGTTCGTTTATGCGATAAATACCAAACTCTCATGAACTGGCCTATAAACAGTAATTGAGTATGATCAGGCAGTACCACAATAACACACTTCAGACCAACCCATGGCACCGTGAGGAGCAGTCACAGAATCTTAAATAGTAGAAAGACAATTAAAGTAAGACATTATGCTTTTCTCTCTTCCTCATCAAGATGATTGAAACACTACAATGCATAACTAAGCAAGGACCAAACACGGAGTACCCACAACCCAAGGGAAAGAACACTAAAAAATAATCAACAACAACAGAACCAACGCCTTAGAAGGGACAGAGTTTGGCCTGAACCGTCATCTACATCCGAACTGTCTCATAAAGTTTGGCATGAACCTTCATCAACATCTTCTTTTGGCGTGCAAAAGTACCAAAATCTTATGAACTGGCCCACATATGAATCTACTAGCATGACCTTGGAATAACACACGACAGACAAACAAGCTCTGTGAACATTGCAACATTAACACTTAGGAGAAGGATGCGCTTCTCTGCAGTCTTATATATTGCGTTGTAGTTCGCTTACAGGTAACGAGCGACCTCATCTCGTTTGGCTCCTCATAGTAAACTTGTCCTTCCAGAACCAAAATGAAGAGAAATATAGCCTGTGAAAAATCTTTATTGTCAGTTGTAATGAGCCAACTCATAGATTTTAAGAAATACAACGAGGGCTAATATCGTTACGAATCTATACAGTCACCCATTTTCTCCAGCGTCTACAGTGTGTGCATACCAAAAGTATGGTAGTAGATGAAGGTATACATCAAAATCTAGACCCTAGCCCAATGAATAGTGGTGCAAGTACGTTTAACTCGTTCCTTACTAGAGGCTACACTTACTGTCTTCTGCTGATAACCTTACTGCTTATTTCAAATCTCAGCATTCAGTATTCTGATTTCGCAATTCCAATGGATATACAAAAAAGGATGTTAATTGTTTTTATTATGTTTTATCTGTTCATATAAAAAAGTAAAAAAAAAAAAAAATGGGCCATGTAGATTTTGTGGGATTCGAACCCTTAACATAGATGTTTGACAGCTACAGTTGGTTTTGGAGAACACCTATTATACCACTGAGCTATCTGGGCCTATTAATGTAAAGGATTAACATTTCTTTAAGTAGGTGATTTGTGCAAAAATTGGTCAACAGGGACATCACTCTAGATGTTTAAGCAATTAATCGCAAAATTTAGCAAAAACAAAACAATATAACCAATTTGCCCCATAGAAATTTCACAATGATGATATTTCAAGCTGCATTTCATTCATGTCTTCAAATTAATGAAGCAAATAGCACAAAATGCTATATTCATTGTGTTATTTACAAACACTAACACTACTTATTTTAATATTTCTGGCATACTTAAATTTCACTGAATTTGAGCATCCCAGTATGTTTTGTTGTTGTAGGCCACGCCTTACGAGCCTTTTCCTATAAAGGCTCGTCCACAAGCGGATCCTCCGAGGGAGGGTTCGCAAAGTTAGCTCCCCCTTTTTTTAATTTCTTTTTATTTTTTTATTTCTTTTTATTATTTTTTTTCGCTGGGTCTTGGGTTGGTCTGGACATTTTTACATTGGAGTGGTGGAACTCCCTGGGTTACTACCAGGTAATACTGGTATTCAATGGGAGATGAGTAATTATGGGGGAAACAAACCAGTATGGCCCTTTCTATAAAACAGCACAGAATCTAACATCCAGATCATCATATGCCTTTTCAAATAGAATTACTTGGTAAAAACAGCAATGATGAAAGAACGTCGATGTATCGTTATATCGGTGTGATTAACTTGCATTGATGCCAATTTTGACTGAACCAAAGGTTGCTACTGTTGGGGAGTTCTGCACATAAAAGGAAATTCCTATTTTGGTAGCCCACGAAAATAGTACCTTTTAACATTTTAAAATTCACAGTTTCTGTGCCCTCTACTTGGTTAATGAGTGCTCTATTGGATTTTAAACTTGCGTAGGAGTATGCATTGATGCCTGTTTGTCATGTAGATGAAAGCAAATGCATCTTTGTGTGGACTATTTTGTCACAGTAAATAGAGCTGACTACCATGGTAACGTTTGACGCTGGTCTGATTTCCGGTTTACTTTTGTCAAAGTCATCAAGGCAGATTGTTGAAGGTGGATAACAAATCTTGTCACTCACAGGAAGAGAAACATTTAAACATTCATCTGAATAAAGATGCTGATGGCTCAAATCAGCCAATTTACGTCAATTTAAATGGCAGTTATTGTGCACGGACACCTGATGACAAAAGAACATGGATGCACATTTCATGTGCGATAACTTGGAATGTTCTCTGCTCGTTTCATGTGCGCGGTTTGCAATAAATGTGTCCTGATATGGACGATTTTTGTCGTCTGTTGATACCCTTTGCAAACAGTTTGGACACAGATCAGGCCTGACAAAAAGTCGGGTCTGATCTGGATCCGAACTGTTTGACATTCATTTTGATGGTATCCCTCAAAGACATTTTGAAAGGAGTTTCTTTTAAGTAAAACATCAGCATGCGGAAAAAGCCTGTACAATTATTCAGCATGCAAAAAGTACAACCCTTTACCTACCAGCCACGAATAGAAGTTCTCCATGTTGTTTTAGGTACCTTATATTGAATGAATGTGCACGCTCGTCTGCATGGGCTTTCGCTGCTCGCATATGTGACTTGTACCAAACTTTCATGAACTGGCCCTAAAATTTTGGTCTTAGCCTTCATCTACATCCCTTCTCTTTTAGGGATTCGCTGCTCGTTGCGTTAAGTACCAAACTTTCTTGAACTGGCTTGTACAATTTGACTGAGCATTCATCTACATCCGTTCTTTTTAGTGGGATTTGCAAAGGCCCTGGCGATACTGCGCAAATGTGCAGTCTCCCCTGATTCGCTGCTGCTCGCATATGTGACAAGTACCAAACTTTCTTGAACTGTCCTATAAAATTTGGCCTGAGCCTTCATCTACATCCCTTCTTTTTACTGCGATTTGCAAAGGCTCTGGCGAGACTGCGCCAATGTGAAGTCTCGTCTGATTCTTTGATGTTCGTTTATGCGATAAATACCAAACTCTCATGAACTGGCCTATAAACAGTAATTGAGTATGATCAGGCAGTACCACAATAACACACTTCAGACCAACCCATGGCACCGTGAGGAGCAGTCACAGAATCTTAAATAGTAGAAAGACAATTAAAGTAAGACATTATGCTCTTCTCTCTTCCTCGTCAAGATGATTGAAACACTACAATGCATAACTAAGCAAGGACCAAACACGGAGTACCCACAACCCAAGGGAAAGAACACTAAAGAATGATCAACAACAACAGAACCAACGCCTTAGAAGGGACAGAGTTTGGCCTGAACCGTCATCTACATCCGAACTGTCTCATAAAGTTTGGCATGAACCTTCATCAACATCTTCTTTTGGCGTGCAAAAGTACCAAAATCTTATGAACTGGCCCATATATGAATCTACTAGCATGACCTTGGAATAACACACGACAGACAAACAAGCTCTGTGAACATAGCAACATTAAAACTTAGGAGAAGGATGCGCTTCTCTGCAGTCTTATATATTGCGTTGTAGTTCGCTTACAGGTAACGAGCGACCTCATCTCGTTTGGCTCCTCATAGTAAACTTGTCCTTCCAGAACCAAAATGAAGAGAAATATAGCCTGTGAAAAATCTTTATTGTCAGTTGTAATGAGCCAACTCATAGATTTTAAGAAATACAACGAGGGCTAATATCGTTACGAATCTATACAGTCACCCATTTTCTCCATTGTCTACAGTGTTTGCATACCAAAAGTATGGTAGTAGATGAAGGTATACATCAAAATCTAGACCCTAGCCCAATGAATAGTGGTGCAAGTACGTTTAACTCGTTCCTTACTAGAGGCTACACTTACTGTCTTCTGCTGATAACCTTACTGCTTATTTCAAATCTCAGCATTCAGTATTCCGATTTCGCAATTCCAATGGATATACAAAAAAGGATGTTAATTGTTTTATTATGTTTTATCTGTTCATATAAAAAAGTAAAAAAAAAAAAAAAAAAAAAAAAATTGGGCCATGTAGATTTTGTGGGATTCGAACCCTTAACATAGATGTTTGACAGCTACAGTTGGTTTTGGAGAACACCTATTATACCACTGAGCTATCTGGGCCTATTAATGTAAAGGATTAACATTTCTTTAAGTAGGTGATTTGTGCAAAAATTGGTTAACAGGGACATCACTCTAGATGTTTAAGCAATTAATCGCAAAATTTAGCAAAAACAAAACAATATAACCAATTTGCCCTATAGAAATTTCACAATGATGATATTTCAAGCTGCATTTCATTCATGTCTTCAAATTAATGAAGCAAATAGCACAAAATGCTATATTCATTGTGTTATTTACAAACACTAACACTACATATTTTAATATTTCTGGCATACTTAAATTTCACTGAATTTGAGCATCCCAGTATGTTTTGTTGTTGTAGGCCACGCCTTACGAGCCTTTTCCTATAAAGGCTTGTCCACAAGCGGATCCTCCGAGGGAGGGTTCGTAAAGTTAGCTCCCCCTTTTTTTTTATTTCTTTTTATTTTTTTATTTCTTTTTATTATTTTTTTTCGCTGGGTCTTGGGTTGGTCTGGACATTTTTACATTGGGGTGGTGGAACTCCCTGGGTTACTACCAGGTAATACTGGTATTCAATGGGAGATGAGTAATTATGGGGGAAACAAACCAGTATGGCCCTTTCTATAAAACAGCACAGAATCTAACATCCAGATCATCATATGTCTTTTCAAATAGAATTACTTGGTAAAAACAGCAATGATGAAAGAACGTCGATGTATCGTTATATCGGTGTGATTAACTTGCATTGATGCCAATTTTGACTGAACCAAAGGTTGCTACTGTTGGGGAGTTCTGCACATAAAAGGAAATTCCTATTTTGGTAGCCCACGAATATAGTACCTTTTAACATTTTAAAATTCACAGTTTCTGTGCCCTCTACTTGGTTAATGAGTGCTCTATTGGATTTTAAACTTGCGTAGGAGTATGCATTGATGCCTGTTTGTCATGTAGATGAAAGCAAATGCATCTTTGTGTGGACTATTTTGTCACAGTAAATAGAGCTGACTACCATGGTAACGTTTGACGCTGGTCTGATTTCCGGTTTACTTTTGTCAAAGTCATCAAGGCAGATTGTTGAAGGTGGATAACAAATCTTGTCACTCACAGGAAGAGAAACATTTAAACATTCATCTGAATAAAGATGCTGATGGCTCAAATCAGCCAATTTACGTCAATTTAAATGGCAGTTATTGTGCACGGACACCTGAAGACAAAAGAACATGGATGCACATTTCATGTGCGATAACCTGGAATGTTTTCTGCTCGTTTCATGTGCGCGGTTTGCAATAAATTTGTCCTGATAGGGACGATTTTTGTCGTCTGTTGATACCCTTTGCAAACAGTTTGGACACAGATCAGGCCTGACAAAAAGTCGGGTCTGATCTGGATCCGAACTGTTTGACATTCATTTTGATGGTATCCCTCAAAGACATTTTGAAAGGAGTTTCTTTTAAGTAAAACATCAGCATGCGGAAAAAGCCTGTACAATTATTCAGCATGCAAAAAGTACAACCCTTTACCGACCAGCCACGAATAGAAGTTCTCCATGTTGTTTTAGGTACCTTATATTGAATGAATGTGCACGCTCGTCTGCATGGGCTTTCGCTGCTCGCATATGTGACTTGTACCAAACTTTCATGAACTGGCCCTAAAATTTTGGTCTGAGCCTTCACCTACATCCCTTCTCTTTTAGGGATTCGCTGCTCGTTGCGTTAAGTACCAAACTTTCTTGAACTGGCTTGTACAATTTGACTGAGCATTCATCTACATCCGTTCTTTTTAGTGGGATTTGCAAAGGCCCTGGCGATACTGCGCAAATGTGCAGTCTCGCCTGATTCGCTGCTGCTCGCATATGTGACAAGTACCAAACTTTCTTGAACTGTCCTATAAAATTTGGCCTGAGCCTTCATCTACATCCCTTCTTTTTACTGCGATTTGCAAAGGCTCTGGCGAGGCTGCGCCAATGTGAAGTCTCGTCTGATTCTTTGATGTTCGTTTATGCGATAAATACCAAACTCTCATGAACTGGCCTATAAACAGTAATTGAGTATGATCAGGCAGTACCACAATAACACACTTCAGACCAACCCATGGCACCGTGAGGAGCAGTCACAGAATCTTAAATAGTAGAAAGACAATTAAAGTAAGACATTATGCTCTTCTCTCTTCCTCGTCAAGATGATTGAAACACTACAATGCATAACTAAGCAAGGACCAAACACGGAGTACCCACAACCCAAGGGAAAGAACACTAAAGAATGATCAACAACAACAAAACCAACGCCTTAGAAGGGACAGAGTTTGGCCTGAACCGTCATCTACATCCGAACTGTCTCATAAAGTTTGGCATGAACCTTCATCAACATCTTCTTTTGGCGTGCAAAAGTACCAAAATCTTATGAACTGGCCCATATATGAATCTACTAGCATGACCTTGGAATAACACACGACAGACAAACAAGCTCTGTGAACATTGCAACATTAAAACTTAGGAGAAGGATGCGCTTCTCTGCAGTCTTATATATTGCGCTGTAGTTCGCTTACAGGTAACGAGTGACCTCATCTCGTTTGGCTCCTCATAGTAAACTTGTCCTTCCAGAACCAAAATGAAGAGAAATATAGCCTGTGAAAAATCTTTATTGTCAGTTGTAATGAGCCAACTCATAGATTTTAAGAAATACAACGAGGGCTAATATCGTTACGAATCTATACAGTCACCCATTTTCTCCAGCGTCTACAGTGTTTGCATACCAAAAGTATGGTAGTAGATGAAGGTATACATCAAAATCTAGACCCTAGCCCAATGAATAGTGGTGCTAGTACGTTTAACTCGTTCCTTACTAGAGGCTACACTTACTGTCTTCTGCTGATAACCTTACTGCTTATTTCAAATCTCAGCATTCAGTATTCTGATTTCGCAATTCCAATGGATATACAAAAAAGGATGTTAATTGTTTTTATTATTTTATCTGTTCATATAAAAAAGTAAAAAAAATAAAATTGGGCCATGTAGATTTTGTGGGATTCGAACCCTTAACATAGATGTTTGACAGCTACAGTTGGTTTTGGAGAACACCTATTATACCACTGAGCTATCTGGGCCTATTAATGTAAAGGATTAACATTTCTTAAAGTAGGTGATTTGTGCAAAAATTGGTCAACAGGGACATCACTCTAGATGTTTAAGCAATTAATCGCAAAATTTAGCAAAAACAAAACAATATAACCAATTTGCCCCATAGAAATTTCACAATGATGATATTTCAAGCTGCATTTCATTCATGTCTTCAAATTAATGAAGCAAATAGCACAAAATGCTATATTCATTGTGTTATTTACAAACACTAACACTACATATTTTAATATTTCTGGCATACTTAAATTTCACTGAATTTGAGCATCCCAGTATGTTTTGTTGTTGTAGGCCACGCCTTACGAGCCTTTTCCTATAAAGGCTTGTCCACAAGCGGATCCTCCGAGGGAGGGTTCGCAAAGTTAGCTCCCCCTTTTTTTATTTCTTTTTATTTTTTTATTTCTTTTTATTATTTTTTTTCGCTGGGTCTTGGGTTGGTCTGGACATTTTTACATTGGGGTGGTGGAACTCCCTGGGTTACTACCAGGTAATACTGGTATTCAATGGGAGATGAGTAATTATGGGGGAAACAAACCAGTATGGCCCTTTCTATAAAACAGCACAGAATCTAACATCCAGATCATCATATGCCTTTTCAAATAGAATTACTTGGTAAAAACAGCAATGATGAAAGAACGTCGATGTATCGTTATATCGGTGTCATTAACTTGCATTGATGCCAATTTTGACTGAACCAAAGGTTGCTACTGTTGGGGAGTTCTGCAAATAAAAGGAAATTCCTATTTTGGTAGCCCACGAAAATAGTACCTTTTAACATTTTAAAATTCACAGTTTCTGTGCCCTCTACTTGGTTATTGAGTGCTCTATTGGATTTTAAACTTGCGTAGGAGTATGCATTGATGCCTGTTTGTCATGTAGATGAAAGCAAATGCATCTTTGTGTGGACTATTTTGTCACGGTAAATAGAGCTGACTACCATGGTAACGTTTGACGCTGGTCTGATTTCCAGTTTACTTTTGTCAAAGTCATCAAGGCAGATTGTTGAAGGTGGATAACAAATCTTGTCACTCACAGGAAGAGAAACATTTAAACATTCATCTGAATAAAGATGTTGATGGCTCAAATCAGCCAATTTACGCCAATTTAAATGGCAGTTATTGTGCACGGACACCTGATGACAAAAGAACATGGATGCACATTTCATGTGCGATAACTTGGAATGTTCTCTGCTCCTTTCATGTGCGCGGTTTGCAATAAATTTGTCCTGATAGGGACGATTTTTGTCGTCTTTTGATACCCTTTGCAAACAGTTTGGACACAGATCAGGCCTGACAAAAAGTCGGGTCTGATCTGGATCCGAACTGTTTGACATTCATTTTGATGGTATCCCTCAAAGACATTTTGAAAGGAGTTTCTTTTAAGTAAAACATCAGCATGCGGAAAAAGCCTGTACAATTATTCAGCATGCAAAAAGTACAACCCTTTACCTACCAGCCACGAAAAGAAGTTCTCCATGTTGTTTTAGGTACCTTATATTGAATGAATGTGCACGCTCGTCTGCATGGGCCCTCGCTGCTCGCATATGTGACTTGTACCAAACTTTCATGAACTGGCCCTAAAATTTTGGTCTGAGCCTTCATCTACATCCCTTCTCTTTTAGGGATTCGCTGCTCGTTGCGTTAAGTACCAAACTTTCTTGAACTGGCTTGTACAATTTGACTGAGCATTCATCTACATCCGTTCTTTTTAGTGCGATTTGCAAAGGCCCTGGCGATACTGCGCAAATGTGCAGTCTCGCCTGATTCGCTGCTGCTCGCATATGTGACAAGTACCAAACTTTCTTGAACTGTCCTATAAAATTTGGCCTGAGCCTTCATCTACATCCCCTCTTTTTACTGCAATTTGCAAAGGCTCTGGCGAGATGCGCCAATGTGAAGTCTCGTCTGATTCTTTGATGTTCGTTTATGCGATAAATACCAAACTCTCATGAACTGGCCTATAAACAGTAATTGAGTATGATCAGGCAGTACCACAATAACACACTTCAGACCAACCCATGGCACCGTGAGGAGCAGTCACAGAATCTTAAATAGTAGAAAGACAATTAAAGTAAGACATTATGCTCTTCTCTCTTCCTCGTCAAGATGATTGAAACACTACAATGCATAACTAAGCAAGGACCGAACACGGAGTACCCACAACCCAAGGGAAAGAACAGTAAAGAATGATCAACAACAACAGAACCAACGCCTTAGAAGATACAGAGTTTGGCCTGAACCGTCATCTACATCCGAACTGTCTCATAAAGTTTGGCATGAACCTTCATCAACATCTTCTTTTGGCGTGCAAAAGTACCAAAATCTTATGAACTGGCCCATATATGAATCTACTAGCATGACCTTGGAATAACACACGACAGACAAACAAGCTCTGTGAACATTGCAACATTAAAACTTAGGAGAAGGATGCGCTTCTCTGCAGTCTTATATATTGCGTTGTAGTTCGCTTACAGGTAACGAGCGACCTCATCTCGTTTGGCTCCTCATAGTAAACTTGTCCTTCCAGAACCAAAATGAAGAGAAATATAGCCTGTAAAAAATCTTTATTGTCAGTTGTAATGAGCCAACTCATATATTTTAAGAAATACAACGAGGGCTAATATCGTTACGAATCTATACAGTCACCCATTTTCTCCATTGTCTACAGTGTTTGCATACCAAAAGTATGGTAGTAGATGAAAGTATACATCAAAATCTAGACCCTAGCCCAATGAATAGTGGTGCAAGTACGTTTAACTCGTTCCTTACTAGAGGCTACACTTACTGTCTTCTGCTGATAACCTTACTGCTTATTTCAAATCTCAGCATTCAGTATTCTGATTTCGCAATTCCAATGGATATACAAAAAAGGATGTTAATTGTTTTTATTATGTTTTATCTGTTCATATAAAAAAGTAAAAAAAAAAATTGGGCCATGTAGATTTTGTGGGATTCGAACCCTTAACATAGATGTTTGACAGCTACAGTTGGTTTTGGAGAACACCTATTATACCACTGAGCTATCTGGGCCTATTAATGTAAAGGATTAACATTTCTTTAAGTAGGTGATTTGTGCAAAAATTGGTCAACAGGGACATCACTCTAGATGTTTAATCAATTAATCACAAAATTTAGCAAAAACAAAACAATATAACCAATTTGCCCCATAGAAATTTCACAATGATGATATTTCAAGCTGCATTTCATTCATGTCTTCAAATTAATGAAGCAAATAGCACAAAATGCTATATTCATTGTGTTATTTACAAACACTAACACTACATATTTTAATATTTCTGGCATACTTAAATTTCACTGAATTTGAGCATCCCAGTATGTTTTGTTGTTGTAGTCCACGCCTTACGAGCCTTTTCCTATAAAGGCTCGTCCACAAGCGGATCCTCCGAGGGAGGGTTCGCAAAGTTAGCTCCCCCTTTTTTTTATTTCTTTTTATTTTTTTATTTCTTTTTATTATTTTTTTTCGCTGGGTCTTGGGTTGGTCTGGACATTTTTACATTGGGGTGGTGGAACTCCCTGGGTTACTACCAGGTAATACTGGTATTCAATGGGAGATGAGTAATTATGGGGGAAACAAACCAGTATGGCCCTTTCTATAAAACAGCACAGAATCTAACATCCAGATCATCATATGCCTTTTCAAATAGAATTACTTGGTAAAAACAGCAATGATGAAAGAACGTCGATGTATCGTTATATCGGTGTCATTAACTTGCATTGATGCCAATTTTGACTGAACCAAAGGTTGCTACTGTTGGGGAGTTCTGCACATAAAAGGAAATTCCTATTTTGGTAGCCCACAAAAATAGTACCTTTTAACATTTTA
Source organism: Loripinus fragilis (assembly GCA_964019695.1). Taxonomy (NCBI): domain Eukaryota; kingdom Metazoa; phylum Mollusca; class Bivalvia; order Lucinida; family Lucinidae; genus Loripinus; species Loripinus fragilis. Next base: position 91,865,792 of record OZ026514.1, read on the forward strand.
AAATTCACAGTTTCTGTGCCCTCTACTTGGTTAATGAGTGCTCTATTGGATTTTAAACTTGCGTAGGAGTATGCATTGATGCCTGTTTGTCATGTAGATGAAAGCAAATGCATCTTTGTGTGGACTATTTTGTCACAGTAAATAGAGCTGACTACCATGGTAACGTTTGACGCTGGTCTGATTTCCGGTTTACTTTTGTCAAAGTCATCAAGGCAGATTGTTGAAGGTGGATAACAAATCTTGTCACTCACAGGAAGAGAAACATTTAGACATTCATCTGAATAAAGATGTTGATGGCTCAAATCAGCCAATTTACGCCAATTTAAATGGCAGTTATTGTGCACGGACACCTGATGACAAAAGAACATGGATGCACATTTCATGTGCGATAACTTGGAATGTTCTCTGCTCCTTTCATGTGCGCGGTTTGCAATAAATTTGTCCTGATAGGGACGATTTTTGTCGTCTTTTGATACCCTTTGCAAACAGTTTGGACACAGATCAGGCCTGACAAAAAGTCGGGTCTGATCTGGATCCGAACTGTTTGACATTCATTTTGATGGTATCCCTCAAAGACATTTTGAAAGGAGTTTCTTTTAAGTAAAACATCAGCATGCGGAAAAAGCCTGTACAATTATTCAGCATGCAAAAAGTACAACCCTTTACCTACCAGCCACGAAAAGAAGTTCTCCATGTTGTTTTAGGTACCTTATATTGAATGAATGTGCACGCTCGTCTGCATGGGCCCTCGCTGCTCGCATATGTGACTTGTACCAAACTTTCATGAACTGGCCCTAAAATTTTGGTCTGAGCCTTCATCTACATCCCTTCTCTTTTAGGGATTCGCTGCTCGTTGCGTTAAGTACCAAACTTTCTTGAACTGGCTTGTACAATTTGACTGAGCATTCATCTACATCCGTTCTTTTTAGTGCGATTTGCAAAGGCCCTGGCGAAACTGCGCAAATGTGCAGTCTCGCCTGATTCGCTGCTGCTCGCATATGTGACAAGTACCAAACTTTCTTGAACTGTCCTATAAAATTTGGCCTGAGCCTTCATCTACATCCCCTCTTTTTACTGCAATTTGCAAAGGCTCTGGCGAGATGCGCCAATGTGAAGTCTCGTCTGATTCTTTGATGTTCGTTTATGCGATAAATACCAAACTCTCATGAACTGGCCTATAAACAGTAATTGAGTATGATCAGGCAGTACCACAATAACACACTTCAGACCAACCCATGGCACCGTGAGGAGCAGTCACAGAATCTTAAATAGTAGAAAGACAATTAAAGTAAGACATTATGCTCTTCTCTCTTCCTCGTCAAGATGATTGAAACACTACAATGCATAACTAAGCAAGGACCGAACACGGAGTACCCACAACCCAAGGGAAAGAACAGTAAAGAATGATCAACAACAACAGAACCAACGCCTTAGATGATACAGAGTTTGGCCTGAACCGTCATCTACATCCGAACTGTCTCATAAAGTTTGGCATGAACCTTCATCAACATCTTCTTTTGGCGTGCAAAAGTACCAAAATCTTATGAACTGGCCCATATATGAATCTACTAGCATGACCTTGGAATAACACACGACAGACAAACAAGCTCTGTGAACATTGCAACATTAAAACTTAGGAGAAGGATGCGCTTCTCTGCAGTCTTATATATTGCGTTGTAGTTCGCTTACAGGTAACGAGCGACCTCATCTCGTTTGGCTCCTTATAGTAAACTTGTCCTTCCAGAACCAAAATGAAGAGAAATATAGCCTGTAAAAAATCTTTATTGTCAGTTGTAATGAGCCAACTCATATATTTTAAGAAATACAACGAGGGCTAATATCGTTACGAATCTATACAGTCACCCATTTTCTCCATTGTCTACAGTGTTTGCATACCAAAAGTATGGTAGTAGATGAAAGTATACATCAAAATCTAGACCCTAGCCCAATGAATAGTGGTGCAAGTACGTTTAACTCGTTCCTTACTAGAGGCTACACTTACTGTCTTCTGCTGATAACCTTACTGCTTATTTCAAATCTCAGCATTCAGTATTCTGATTTCGCAATTCCAATGGATATACAAAAAAGGATGTTAATTGTTTTTATTATGTTTTATCTGTTCATATAAAAAAGTAAAAAAAGAAAATTGGGCCATGTAGATTTTGTGGGATTCGAACCCTTAACATAGATGTTTGACAGCTACAGTTGGTTTTGGAGAACACCTATTATACCACTGAGCTATCTGGGCCTATTAATGTAAAGGATTAACATTTCTTTAAGTAGGTGATTTGTGCAAAAATTGGTCAACAGGGACATCACTCTAGATGTTTAATCAATTAATCACAAAATTTAGCAAAAACAAAACAATATAACCAATTTGCCCCATAGAAATTTCACAATGATGATATTTCAAGCTGCATTTCATTCATGTCTTCAAATTAATGAAGCAAATAGCACAAAATGCTATATTCATTGTGTTATTTACAAACACTAACACTACATATTTTAATATTTCTGGCATACTTAAATTTCACTGAATTTGAGCATCCCAGTATGTTTTGTTGTTGTAGTCCACGCCTTACGAGCCTTTTCCTATAAAGGCTCGTCCACAAGCGGATCCTCCGAGGGAGGGTTCGCAAAGTTAGCTCCCCCTTTTTTTTATTTCTTTTTATTTTTTTATTTCTTTTTATTATTTTTTTTCGCTGGGTCTTGGGTTGGTCTGGACATTTTTACATTGGGGTGGTGGAACTCCCTGGGTTACTACCAGGTAATACTGGTATTCAATGGGAGATGAGTAATTATGGGGGAAACAAACCAGTATGGCCCTTTCTATAAAACAGCACAGAATCTAACATCCAGATCATCATATGCCTTTTCAAATAGAATTACTTGGTAAAAACAGCAATGATGAAAGAACGTCGATGTATCGTTATATTGGTGTCATTAACTTGCATTGATGCCAATTTTGACTGAACCAAAGGTTGCTACTGTTGGGGAGTTCTGCACATAAAAGGAAATTCCTATTTTGGTAGCCCACGAAAATAGTACCTTTTAACATTTTAAAATTTACAGTTTCTGTGCCCTCTACTTGGTTAATGAGTGCTCTATTGGATTTTAAACTTGCGTAGGAGTATGCATTGATGCCTGTTTGTCATGTAGATGAAAGCAAATGCATCTTTGTGTGGACTATTTTGTCACAGTAAATAGAGCTGACTACCATGGTAACGTTTGACGCTGGTCTGATTTCCGGTTTACTTTTGTCAAAGTCATCAAAGTAAGTAATGGTGCAAAGATCAGGAATCGATACAATCAAGTACCACACCTGACCCAGGATACCAATGGAAAAATGACAAACTCACAGAAGACACCACAAACGAGAGCCAAGAGGTCAGCCCTTTCCCAGCAGGTGACCAAAAAGCACATATAAACAGACGCGCACAAAACATAGCAAACACAAGACAGAACAAAAACATAAAAGATCCACAAAAGAAGTACCGCCTTGGAACGGTCAGTAAAATATTTTACTGGAGGGCTAAAGGCAGATTGTTGAAGGTGGATAACAAATCTTGTCACTCACAGGAAGAGAAACATTTAAACATTCATCTGAATAAAAATGCTGATGGCTCAAATCAGCCAATTTACGTCAATTTAAATGGCAGTTATTGTGCACGGACACCTGATGACAAAAGAACATGGATGCATATTTCATGTGCGATAACTTGGAATGTTCTCTGCTCGTTTCATGTGCGCGGTTTGCAATAAATGTGTCCTGATAGGGACGATTTTTGTCGTCTGTTGATACCCTTTGCAAACAGTTTGGACACAGATCAGGCCTGACAAAAAGTCGGGTCTGATCTGGATCCGAACTGTTTGACATTCATTTTGACGGTATCCCTCAAAGACATTTTGAAAGGAGTTTCTTTTAAGTAAAACATCAGCATGCGGAAAAAGCCTGTACAATTATTCAGCATGCAAAAAGTACAACCCTTTACCTACCAGCCACGAATAGAAGTTCTCCATGTTGTTTTAGGTACCTTATATTGAATGAATGTGCACGCTCGTCTGCATGGGCCCTCGCTGCTCACATATGTGACTTGTACCAAACTTTCATGAACTGGCCCTAAAATTTTGGTCTGAGCCTTCATCTACATCCCTTCTCTTTTAGGGATTCGCTGCTCGTTGCGTTAAGTACCAAACTTTCTTGAACTGGCTTGTACAATTTGACTGAGCATTCATCTACATCCGTTCTTTTTAGTGGGATTTGCAAAGGCCCTGGCGATACTGCGCAAACGTGCAGTCTCGCCTGATTCGCTGCTGCTCGCATATGTGACAAGTACCAAACTTTCTTGAACTGTCCTATAAAATTTGGCCTGAGCCTTCATCTACATCCCTTCTTTTTACTGCGATTTGCAAAGGCTCTGGCGAGACTGCGCCAATGTGAAGTCTCGTCTGATTCTTTGATGTTCGTTTATGCGATAAATACCAAACTCTCATGAACTGGCCTATAAACAGTAATTGAGTATGATCAGGCAGTACCACAATAACACACTTCAGACCAACCCATGGCACCGTGAGGAGCAGTCACAGAATCTTAAATAGTAGAAAGACAATTAAAGTAAGACATTATGCTCTTCTCTCTTCCTCGTCAAGATGATTGAAACACTACAATGCATAACTAAGCAAGGACCAAACACGGAGTACCCACAACCCAAGGGAAAGAACACTAAAGAATGATCAACAACAACAGAACCAACGCCTTAGAAGGGACAGAGTTTGGCCTGAACCGTCATCTACATCCGAACTGTCTCATAAAGTTTGGCATGAACCTTCATCAACATCTTCTTTTGGCGTGCAAAAGTACCAAAATCTTATGAACTGGCCCATATATGAATCTACTAGCATGACCTTGGAATAACACACGACAGACAAACAAGCTCTGTGAACATTGCAACATTAAAACTTAGGAGAAGGATGCGCTTCTCTGCAGTCTTATATATTGCGTTGTGGTTCGCTTACAGGTAACGAGCGACCTCATCTCGTTTGGCTCCTCATAGTAAACTTGTCCTTCCAGAACCAAAATGAAGAGAATTATAGCCTGTGAAAAATCTTTATTGTCAGTTGTAATGAGCCAACTCATAGATTTTAAGAAATACAACGAGGGCTAATATCGTTACGAATCTATACAGTCACCCATTTTCTCCAGCGTCTACAGTGTTTGCATACCAAAAGTATGGTAGTAGATGAAGGTATACATCAAAATCTAGACCCTAGCCCAATGAATAGTGGTGCAAGTACGTTTAACTCGTTCCTAACTAGAGGCTACACTTACTGTCTTCTGCTGATAACCTTACTGCTTATTTCAAATCTCAGCATTCAGTATTCTGATTTCGCAATTCCAATGGATATACAAAAAAGGATGTTAATTGTTTTTATTATGTTTTATCTGTTCATATAAAAAAGTAAAAAAAAAAAAAAAAAAAATTGGGCCATGTAGATTTTGTGGGATTCGAACCCTTAACATAGATGTTTGACAGCTACAGTTAGTTTTGGAGAACACCTATTATACCACTGAGCTATCTGGGCCTATTAATGTAAAGGATTAACATTTCTTTAAGTAGGTGATTTGTGCAAAAATATGGTCAACAGGGACATCACTCTAGATGTTTAAGCACTTAATCGCAAAATTTAGCAAAAACAAAACAATATAACCAATTTGCCCCATAGAAATTTCACAATGATGATATTTCAAGCTGCATTTCATTCATGTCTTCAAACTAATGAAGCAAATAGCACAAAATGCTATATTCATTGTGTTATTTACAAACACTAACACTACATATTTTAATATTTCTGGCATACTTAAATTTCACTGAATTTGAGCATCCCAGTATGTTTTGTTGTTGTCGGCCACGCCTTACGAGCCTTTTCCTATAAAGGCTCGTCCACAAGCGGATCCTCCGAGGGAGGGTTCGCAAAGTTAGCTCCCGCTTTTTTTATTTCTTTTTATTTTTTTATTTCTTTTTATTATTTTTTTTCGCTGGGTCTTGGGTTGGTCTGGACATTTTTACATTGGGGTGGTGGAACTCCCAGGGTTACTACCAGGTAATACTGGTATTCAATGGGAGATGAGTAATTATGGGGGAAACAAACCAGTATGGCCCTTTCTATAAAACAGCACAGAATCTAACATCCAGATCATCATATGCCTTTTCAAACAGTCGAATAAGAATGGCTGCATTTATCCTAATCAAATCAATAGAATTACTTGGTAAAAACAGCAATGATGAAAGAACGTCGATGTATCGTTATATCGGTGTCATTAACTTGCATTGATGCCAATTTTGACTGAACCAAAGGTTGCTACTGTTGGGGAGTTCTGCACATAAAAGGAAATTCCTATTTTGGTAGCCCACGAAAATAGTACCTTTTAACATTTTAAAATTCACAGTTTCTGTGCCCTCTACTTGGTTAATGAGTGCTCTATTGGATTTTAAACTTGCGTAGGAGTATGCATTGATGCCTGTTTGTCATGTAGATGAAAGCAAATGCATCTTTGTGTGGACTATTTTGTCACGGTAAATAGAGCTGACTACCATGGTAACGTTTGACGCTGGTCTGATTTCCGGTTTACTTTTGTCAAAGTCATCAAGGCAGATTGTTGAAGGTGGATAACAAATCTTGTCACTCACAGGAAGCGAAACATTTAAACATTCATCTGAATAAAGATGCTGATGGCTCAAATCAGCCAATTTACGTCAATTTAAATGGCAGTTATTGTGCACGGACACCTGATGACAAAAGAACATGGATGCACATTTCATGTGCGATAACTTGGAATGTTCTCTGCTCGTTTCATGTGCGCGTTTTGCAATAAATGTGTCCTGATAGGGACGATTTTTGTCGTCTGTTGATACCCTTTGCAAACAGTTTGGACACAGATCAGGCCTGACAAAAAGTCGGGTCTGATCTGGATCCGAACTGTTTGACATTCATTTTGATGGTATCCCTCAAAGACATTTTGAAAGGAGTTTCTTTTAAGTAAAACATCAGCATGCGGAAAAAGCCTGTACAATTATTCAGCATGCAAAAATTACAACCCTTTACCTACCAGCCACGAATAGAAGTTCTCCATGTTTTTTAGGTACCTTATATTGAATGAATGTGCAGGCTCGTCTGCATGGGCCCTCGCTGCTCGCAAATGTGACTTGTACCAAACTTTCATGAACTGGCCCTAAAATTTTGGTCTGAGCCTTCATCTACATCCCTTCTCTTTTAGGGATTCGCTGCTCGTTGCGTTAAGTACCAAACTTTCTTGAACTGGCTTGTACAATTTGACTGAGCATTCATCTACATCTGTTCTTTTTAGTGCGATTTGCAAAGGCCCTGGCGATACTGCGCAAACGTGCAGTCTCGCTTGATTCGCTGCTGCTCGCATATGTGACAAGTACCAAACTTTCTTGAACTGTCCTATAAAATTTGGCCTGAGCCTTCATCTACATCCCTTCTTTTTACTGCGATTTGCAAAGGCTCTGGCGAGACTGCGCCAATGTGAAGTCTCGTCTGATTCTTTGTTGTTCGTTTATGCGATAAATACCAAACTCTCATGAACTGGCCTATAAACAGTAATTGAGTATGATCAGGCAGTACCACAATAACACACTTCAGACCAACCCATGGCACCGTGAGGAGCAGTCACAGAATCTTAAATAGTAGAAAGACAATTAAAGTAAGACATTATGCTCTTCTCTCTTCCTCGTCAAGATGATTGAAACACTACAATGCATAACTAAGCAAGGACCAAACACGGAGTACCCACAACCCAAGGGAAAGAACACTAAAGAATGATCAACAACAACAGAACCAACGCCTTAGAAGGGACAGAGTTTGGCCTGAACCGTCATCTACATCCGAACTGTCTCATAAAGTTTGGCATGAACCTTCATCAACATCTTCTTTTGGCGTGCAAAAGTACCAAAATCTTATGAACTGGCCCATATATGAATCTACTAGCATGACCTTGGAATAACACACGACAGACAAACAAGCTCTGTGAACATTGCAACATTAAAACTTAGGAGAAGGATGCGCTTCTCTGCAGTCTTATATATTGCGTTGTAGTTCGCTTACAGGTAACGACCGACCTCATCTCGTTTGGCTCTTCATAGTAAACTTGTCCTTCCATAACCAAAATGAAGAGAAATATAGCCTGTGAAAAATCTTTATTGTCAGTTGTAATGAGCCAACTCATAGATTTTAAGAAATACAACGAGGGCTAATATCGTTACGAATCTATACAGTCACCAATTTTATCCAGCGTCTACAGTGTTTGCATACCAAAAGTATGGTAGTAGATGAAGGTATACATCAAAATCTAGACCCTAGCCCAATGAATAGTGGTGCAAGTACGTTTAACTCGTTCCTTACTAGAGGCTACACTAACTGTCTTCTGCTGATAACCTTACTGCTTATTTCAAATCTCAGAATTCAGTATTCTGATTTCGCAATTCCAATGGATATACAAAAAAGGATGTTAATTGTTTTTATTATGTTTTATCTGTTCATATAAAAAAGTAAAAAAAAAAAAAATTGGGCCATGTAGATTTTGTGGGATTCGAACCCTTAACATAGATGTTTGACAGCTACAGTTGGTTTTGGAGAACACCTATTATACCAATGAGCTATCTGGGCCTATTAATGTAAAGGATTAACATTTCTTTAAGTAGGTGATTTGTGCAAAAATTGGTCAACAGGGACATCACTCTAGATGTTTAAGCAATTAATCGCAAAATTTAGCAAAAACAAAACAATATAACCAATTTGCCCCATAGAAATTTCACAATGATGATATTTCAAGCTGCATTTCATTCATGTCTTCAAATTAATGAAGCAAATAGCACAAAATGCTATATTCATTGTGTTATTTACAACACTAACACTACATATTTTAATATTTCTGGCATACTTAAATTTCACTGAATTTGAGCATCCCAGTATGTTTTGTTGTTGTAGGCCACGCCTTACGAGCCTTTTCCTATAAAGGCTCGTCCACAAGCGGATCCTCCGAGGGAGGGTTCGCAAAGTTAGCTCCCCTTTTTTTTTATTTCTTTTTATTTTTTATTTCTTTTTATTATTTTTTTTCGCTGGGTCTTGGGTTGGTCTGGACATTTTTACATTGAGGTGGTGGAACTCCCAGGGTTACTACCAGGTAATACTGGTATTCAATGGGAGATGAGTTATTTTGGGGGAATCTAACCAGTATGGCCCTTTCTATAAAACAGCACAGAATTTAACATCCAGATCATCATATGCCTTTTCAAACAGTCGAATAAGAATGACTGCATTTATCCTAATCAAATCAATAGAATTACTTGGTAAAAACAGCAATGATGAAAGAACGTCGATGTATCGTTATATCGGTGTCATTAACTTGCATTGATGCCAATTTTGACTGAACCAAAGGTTGCTACTGTTGGGGAGTTCTGCACATAAAAGGAAATTCCTATTTTGGTAGCCCACGAAAATAGTACCTTTTAACATTTTAAAATTCACAGTTTCTGTGCCCTCTACTTGGTTAATGAATGCTCTGTTGGATTTTAAACTTGCGTAGGAGTATGCATTGATGCCTGTTTGTCATGTAGATGAAAGCAAATGCATCTTTGTGTGGACTATTTTGTCACAGTAAATAGAGCTGACTACCATGGTAACGTTTGACGCTGGTCTGATTTCCGGTTTACTTTTGTCAAATTCATCAAGGCAGATTGTTGAAGGTGGATAACAAATCTTGTCACTCACGGGAAGAGAAACATTTAAACATTCATCTGAATAAAGATGCTGATGGCTCAAATCAGCCAATTTACGTCAATTTAAATGGCAGTTATTGTGCACGGACACCTGATGACAAAAGAACATGGATGCACATTTCATATGCGATAACTTGGAATGTTCTCTGCTCGTTTCATGTGCGCGGTTTGCAATAAATGTGTCCTGATAGGGACGATTTTTGTCGTCTGTTGATACCCTTTGCAAACAGTTTGGACACAGATCAGGCCTGACAAAAAGTCGGGTCTGATCTGGATCCGAACTGTTTGACATTCATTTTGATGGTATCCCTCAAAGACATTTTGAAAGGAGTTTCTTTTAAGTAAAACATCAGCATGTGGAAAAAAAGCCTGTACAATTATTCAGCATGCAAAAAGTACAACCCTTTACCTACCAGCCACGAATAGAAGTTCTCCATGTTGTTTTAGGTACCTTATATTGAATGAATGTGCACGCTCGTCTGCATGGGCCCTCGCTGCTCGCATATGTGACTTGTACCAAACTTTCATGAACTGGCCCTAAAATTTTGGTCTGAGCCTTCATCTACATCCCTTCTCTTTTAGGGATTCGCTGCGTTGCGTTAAGTACCAAACTTTCTTGAACTGGCTTGTACAATTTGACTGAGCATTCATCAACATCCGTTCTTTTTAGTGCGATTTGCAAAGGCCCTGGCGATACTGCGCAAACGTGCAGTCTCGCCTGATTCGCTGCTGCTCGCATATGTGACAAGTACCAAACTTTCTTGAACTGTCCTATAAAATTTGGCCTTAGCCTTCATCTACATCCCTTCTTTTTACTGCAATTTGCAAAGGCTCTGGCGAGACTGCGCCAATGTGAAGTCTCGTCTGATTCTTTGATGTTCGTTTATGCGATAAATACCAAACTCTCATGAACTGGCCTATAAACAGTAATTGAGTATGATCAGGCAGTACCACAATAACACACTTCAGACCAACCCATGGCACCGTGAGGAGCAGTCACAGAATCTTAAATAGTAGAAAGACAATTAAAGTAAGACATTATGCTCTTTTCTCTTCCTTGTCAAGATGATTGAAACACTACAATGCATAACTAAGCAAGGACCAAACACGGAGTACCCACAACCCAAGGGAAAGAACAGTAAAGAATGATCAACAACAACAGAACCAACGCCTTAGAAGGGACAGAGTTTGGCCTGAATCGTCATCTACATCCGAACTGTCTCATAAAGTTTGGCATGAACCTTCATCAACATCTTCTTTTGGCGTGCAAAAGTACCAAAATCTTATGAACTGGCCCATATATGAATCTACTAGCATGACCTTGGAATAACACACGACAGACAAACAAGCTCTGTGAACATTGCAACATTAAAACTTAGGAGAAGGAAGCGCTTCTCTGCAGTCTTATATATTGCGTTGTAGTTCGCTTACAGGTAACGATCGACCTCATCTCGTTTGGCTCCTCATAGTAAACTTGTCCTTCCAGAACCAAAATGAAGAGAAATATAGCCTGTGAAAAATCTTTATTGTCAGTTGTAATGAGCCAACTCATAGATTTTAAGAAATACAATGAGGGCTAATATCGTTACGAATCTATACAGTCACCCATTTTCTCCAGCGTCTACAGTGTTTGCATACCAAAAGTATGGTAGTAGATGAAGGTATACATCAAAATCTAGACCCTAGCCCAATGAATAGTGGTGCAAGTACGTTAAACTCGTTCCTTACTAGAGGCTACACTTACTGTCTTCTGCTGATAACCTTACTGCTTATTTCAAATCTCAGCATTCAGTATTCTGATTTCGCAATTCCAATGGATATACAAAAAAGGATGTTAATTGTTTTTATTATGTTTTATCTGTTCATATAAAAAAGTAAAAAAAAAAAAAAATGAGCCATGTAGATTTTGTGGGATTCGAACCCTTAACATAGATGTTTGACAGCTACAGTTGGTTTTGGAGAACACCTATTATACCACTGAGCTATCTGGGCCTATTAATGTAAAGGATTAACATTTCTTTAAGTAGGTGATTTGTGCAAAAATTGGTCAACAGGGACATCACTCTAGATGTTTAAGCAATTAATCGCAAAATTTAGCAAAAACAAAACAATATAACCAATTTGCCCCATAGAAATTTCACAATGATGATATTTCAAGCTGCATTTCATTCATGTCTTCAAATTAATGAAGCAAATAGCACAAAATGCTATATTCATTGTGTTATTTACAAACACTAACACTACATATTTTAATATTTCTGGCATACTTAAATTTCACTGAATTTGAGCATCCCAGTATGTTTTGTTGTTGTAGGCCACGCCTTACGAGCCATTTCCTATAAAGGCTCGTCCACAAGCGGATCCTCCGAGGGAGGGTTCGCAAAGTTAGCTCCCCCTTTTTTTTTTATTTCTTTTTATTTTTTTATTTCTTTTTATTATTTTTTTTCGCTGGGTCTTGGGTTGGTCTGGACATTTTTACATTGGGGTGGTGGAACTCCCAGGGTTACTACCAGGTAATACTGGTATTCAATGGGAGATGAGTAATTATGGGGGAAACAAACCAGTATGGCCCTTTCTATAAAACAGCACAGAATCTAACATCCAGATCATCATATGCCTTTTCAAACAGTCGAATAAGAATGACTGCATTTATCCTAATCAAATCAATAGAATTACTTGGTAAAAACAGCAATGATGAAAGAACGTCGATGTATCGTTATTTCGGTGTCATTAACTTGCATTGATGCCAATTTTGACTGAACCAAAGGTTGCTACTGTTGGGGAGTTCTGCACATAAAAGGAAATTCCTATTTTGGTAGCCCACGAAAATAGTACCTTTTAACATTTTAAAATTCACAGTTTCTGTGCCCTCTACTTGGTTAATGAGTGCTCTATTGGATTTTAAACTTGCGTAGGAGTATGCATTGATGCCTGTTTGTCATGTAGATGAAAGCAAATGCATCTTTGTGTGGACTATTTTGTCACAGTAAATAGAGCTGACTACCATGGTAACGTTTGACGCTGGTCTGATTTCCGGTTTACTTTTGTCAAAGTCATCAAGGCAGATTGTTGAAGGTGGATAACAAATCTTGTCACTCACAAGAAGAGAAACATTTACACATTCATCTGAATAAAGATGCTGATGGCTCAAATCAGCCAATTTGCGTCAATTTAAATGGCAGTTATTGTGCACGGACACCTGATGACAAAAGAACATGGATGCACATTTCATGTGCGATAACTTGGAATGTTCTCTGCTCGTTTCATGTGCGCGGTTTGCAATAAATGTGTCCTGATAGGGACGATTTTTGTCGTCTGTTGATACCCTTTGCAAACAGTTTGGACACAGATCAGGCCTGACAAAAAGTCGGGTCTGATCTGGATCCGAACTGTTTGACATTCATTTTGATGGTATCCCTCAAAGACATTTTGAAAGGAGTTTCTTTTAAGTAAAACATCAGCATGCGGAAAAAGCCTGTACAATTATTCAGCATGCAAAAAGTACAACCCTTTACCTACCAGCCACGAATAGAAGTTCTCCATGTTGTTTTAGGTACCTTATATTGAATGAATATGCACGCTCGTCTGCATGGGCTTTCGCTGCTCGCATATGTGACTTGTACCAAACTTTCATGAACTGGCCCTAAAATTTTGGTCTGAGCCTTCATCTACATCCCTTCTCTTTTAGGGATTCGCTGCTCGTTGCGTTAAGTACCAAACTTTCTTGAACTGGCTTGTACAATTTGACTGAGCATTCATCTACATCCGTTCTTTTTAGTGCGATTTGCAAAGGCCCTGGCGATACTGCGCGAATGTGCAGTCTCGCCTGATTCGCTGCTGCTCGCATATGTGACAAGTACCAAACTTTCTTGAACTGTCCTATAAAATTTGGCCTGAGCCTTCATCTACATCCCCTCTTTTTACTGCGATTTGCAAAGGCTCTGGCGAGATGCGCCAATGTGAAGTCTCGTCTGATTCTTTGATGTTCGTTTATGCGATAAATACCAAACTCTCATGAACTGGCCTATAAACAGTAATTGAGTATGATCAGGCAGTACCACAATAACACACTTCAGACCAACCCATGGCACCGTGAGGAGCAGTCACAGAATCTTAAATAGTAGAAAGACAATTAAAGTAAGACATTATGCTCTTCTCTCTTCCTCGTCAAGATGATTGAAACACTACAATGCATAACTAAGCAAGGACCAAACACGGAGTACCCACAACCCAAGGGAAAGAACAGTAAAGAATGATCAACAACAACAGAACCAACGCCTTAGAAGGGACAGAGTTTGGCCTGAACCGTCATCTACATCCGAACTGTCTCATAAAGTTGGGCATGAACCTTCATCAACATCTTCTTTTGGCGTGCAAAAGTACCAAAATCTTATGAACTGGCCCATATATGAATTTACTAGCATGACCTTGGAATAACACACGACAGACAAACAAGCTCTGTGAACATTGCAACATTAAAACTTAGGAGAAGGATGCGCTTCTCTGCAGTCTTATATATTGCGTTGTAGTTCGCTTACAGGTAACGAGCGACCTCATCTGGTTTGGCTCCTCATAGTAAACTTGTCCTTCCAGAACCAAAATGAAGAGAAATATAGCCTGTGAAAAATCTTTATTGTCAGTTGTAATGAGCCAACTCATAGATTTTAAGAAATACAACAAGGGCTAATATCGTTACGAATCTATACAGTCACCCATTTTCTCCAGCGTCTACAGTGTTTGCATACCAAAAGTATGGTAGTAGATGAAGGTATACATCAAAATCTAGACCCTAGCCCAATGAATAGTGGTGCAAGTACGTTTAACTCGTTCCTTACTAGAGGCTACACTTACTGTCTTCTGCTGATAACCTTACTGCTTATTTCAAATCTCAGCATTCAGTATTCTGGTTTCGCAATTCCAATGGATATACAAAAAGGATGTTAATTGTTTTTATTATGTTTTATCTGTTCATATAAAAAAGTAAAAAAAAAATTGGGCCATGTAGATTTTGTGGGATTCGAACCCTTAACATAGATGTTTGACAGCTACAGTTGGTTTTGGAGAACACCTATTATACCACTGAGCTATCTGGGCCTATTAATGTAAAGGATTAACATTTCTTTAAGTAGGTGATTTGTGCAAAAATTGGTCAACAGGGACATCACTCTAGATGTTTAAGCAATTAATCGCAAAATTTAGCAAAAACGAAACAATATAACCAATTTGCCCCATAGAAATTTCACAATGATGATATTTCAAGCTGCATTTCATTCATGTCTTCAAATTAATGAAGCAAATAGCACAAAATGCTATATTCATTGTGTTATTTACAAACACTAACACTACATATTTTAATATTTCTGGCATACTTAAATTTCACTGAATTTGAGCATCCCAGTATGTTTTGTTGTTGTAAGCCACGCCTTACGAGACTTTTCCTATAAAGGCTCGTCCACAAGCGGATCCTCCGAGGGAGGGTTCGCAAAGTTAGCTCCCCCCTTTTTTTTTTATTTCTTTTTATTTTTTTTATTTCTTTTTATTATGTTTTTTCGCTGGGTCTTGGGTTGGTCTGGACATTTTTACATTGGGGTGGTGGAACTCCCTGGGTTACTACCAGGTAATACTGGTATTCAATGGGAGATGAGTAATTATGGGGGAAACAAACCAGTATGGCCCTTTCTATAAAACAGCACAGAATCTAACATCCAGATCATCATATGCCTTTTCAAATCGAAGTACTTGGTAAAACAGCAATGATGAAAGAACGTCGATGTATCGTTATATCGGTGTCATTAACTTGCATTGATGCCAATTTTGACTGAACCAAAGGTTGCTACTGTTGGGGAGTTCTGCACATAAAAGGAAATTCCTATTTTGGTAGCCCACGAAAATAGTACCTTTTAACATTTTAAAATTCACAGTTTCTGTGCCCTCTACTTGGTTAATGAGTGCTTTATTGGATTTTAAACTTGCGTAGGAGTATGCATTGATGCCTGTTTGTCATGTAGATGAAAGCAAATGCATCTTTGTGCGGACTATTTTGTCACAGTAAATAGAGCTGACTACCATGGTAACGTTTGACGCTGGTCTGATTTCCGGTTTACTTTTGTCAAAGTCATCAAGGCAGATTGTTGAAGGTGGATAACAAATCTTGTCACTCACAGGAAGAGAAACATTTAAACATTCATCTGAATAAAGATGCTGATGGCTCAAATCAGCCAATTTACGTCAATTTAAATGGCAGTTATTGTGCACGGACACCTGATGACAAAAGAACATGGATGCACATTTCATGTGCGATAACTTGGAATGTTCTCTGCTCATTTCATGTGCGTGGTTTGCAATAAATGTGTCCTGATAGGGACGATTTTTGTCGCTGTTGATACCCTTTGCAAACAGTTTGGACACAGATCAGGCCTGACAAAAAGTCGGGTCTGATCTTGATCCGAACTGTTTGACATTCATTTTGATGGTATCCCTCAAAGACATTTTGAAAGGAGTTTCTTTTAAGTAAAACATCAGCATGCGGAAAAAGCCTGTACAATTATTCAGCATGCAAAAAATACAACCCTTTACCTACCAGCCACGAATAGAAGTTCTCCATGTTGTTTTAGGTACCTTATATTGAATGAATGTGCACGCTCGTCTGCATGGGCCCTCGCTGCTCGCATATGTGACTTGTACCAAACTTTCATGAACTGGCCCTAAAATTTTGGTCTGAGCCTTCATCTACATCCCTTCTCTTTTAGGGATTCGCTGCTCGTTGCGTTAAGTACCAAACTTTCTTGAACTGGCTTGTACAATTTGACTGAGCATTCATCTACATCCGTTCTTTTTAGTGCGATTTGCAAAGGCCCTGGCGATACTGCGCAAACGTGCAGTCTCGCCTGATTCGCTGCTGCTCGCATATGTGACAAGTACCAAACTTTCTTGAACTATCCTATAAAATTTGGCCTGAGCCTTCATCTACATCCCTTCTTTTTACTGCGATTTGCAAAGGCTCTGGCGAGACTGCGCCAATGTGAAGTCTCGTCTGATTCTTTGATGTTCCTTTATGCGATAAATACCAAACTCTCATGAACTGGCCTATAAACAGTAATTGAGTATGATCAGGCAGTACCACAATAACACACTTCAGACCAACCCATGGCACCGTGAGGAGCAGTCACAGAATCTTAAATAGTAGAAAGACAATTAAAGTAAGACTTTATGCTCTTCTCTCTTCCTCGTCAAGATGATTGAAACACTACAATGCATAACTAAGCAAGGACCAAACACGGAGTACCCACAACCCAAGGGAAAGAACACTAAAGAATGATCAACAACAACAGAACCAACGCCTTAGAAGGGACAGAGTTTGGCCTGAACCGTCATCTACATCCGAACTGTCTCATAAAATTTGGCATGAACCTTCATCAACATCTTCTTTTGGCGTGCAAAAGTACCAAAATCTTATGAACTGGCCCATATATGAATCTACTAGCATGACCTTGGAATAACACACGACAGACAAACAAGCTCTGTGAACATTGCAACATTAAAACTTAGAAGAAAGGATGCGCTTCTCTGCAGTCTTATATATTGCGTTGTATTTCGCTTACAGGTAACGAGCGACCTCATCTCGTTTGGCTCCTCATAGTAAACTTGTCCTTCCAGAACCAAAATGAAGAGAAATATAGCCTGTGAAAAATCTTTATTGTCAGTTGTAATGAGCCAACTCATAGATTTTAAGAAATACAACGAGGGCTAATATCGTTACGAATCTATACAGTCACCCATTTTCTCCAGCGTCTACAGTGTTTGCATACCAAAAGTATGGTAGTAGATGAAGGTATACATCAAAATCTAGACCCTAGCCCAATGAATAGTGGTGCAAGTACGTTTAACTCGTTCCTTACTAGAGGCTACACTTACTGTCTTCTGCTGATAACCTTACTGCTTATTTCAAATCTCAGCATTCAGTATTCTGATTTCGCAATTCCAATGGATATACAAAAAAGGATGTTAATTGTTTTTATTATGTTTTATCTGTTCATATAAAAAAGTAAAAAAAAAATTGGGCCATGTAGATTTTGTGGGATTCAAACCCTTAACATAGATGTTTGACAGCTACAGTTGGTTTTGGAGAACACCTATTATACCACTGAGCTATCTGGGCCTATTAATGTAAAGGATTAACATTTCTTTAAGTAGGTGATTTGTGCAAAAATTGGTCAACAGGGACATCACTCTAGATGTTTAAGCAATTAATCGCAAAATTTAGCAAAAACAAAACAATATAACCAATTTGCCCCATAGAAATTTCACAATGATGATATTTCAAGCTGCATTTCATTCATTTTTGCAAATTAATGAAGCAAATAGCACAAAATGCTATATTCATTGTGTTATTAACAAACACTAACACTACATATTTTAATATTTCTGGCATACTTAAATTTCACTGAATTTGAGCATCCCAGTATGTTTTGTTGTTGTAGGCCACGCCTTACGAGCCTTTTCCTATAAAGGCTCGTCCACAAGCGGATCCTCCGAGGGAGGGTTCGCAAAGTTAGCTCCCCCTTTTTTTCATTTCTTTTTATTTTTTTTATTTCTTTTTATTATTTTTTTTCGCTGGGTCTTGGGTTGGTCTGGACATTTTTACATTGGGGTGGTGGAACTCCCTGGGTTACTACCAGGTAATGCTGGTATTCAATGGGAGATGAGTAATTATGGGGTAAACAAACCAGTATGGCCCTTTCTATAAAACAGCACAGAATCTAACATCCAGATCATCATATGCCTTTTCAAACAGTCGAATAAGAATGACTGCATTTATCCTAATCAAATCAATAGAATTACTTGGTAAAAACAGCAATGATGAAAGAACGTCGATGTATCGTTATATCGGTGTCATTAACTTGCATTGATGCCAATTTTGACTACTGAACCAAAGGTTGCTACTGTTGGGGAGTTCTGCACATAAAAGGAAATTCCTATTTTGGTAGCCCACGAAAATAGTACCTTTTAACATTTTAAAATTCACAGTTTCTGTGCCCTCTACTTGGTTAATGAGTGCTCTATTGGATTTTAAACTTGCGTAGGAGTATGCATTGATGCCTGTTTGTCATGTAGATGAAAGCAAATGCATCTTTGTGCAGACTATTTTGTCACAGTAAATAGAGCTGACTACCATGGTAACGTTTGACGCTGGTCTGATTTCCGGTTTACTTTTGTCAAAGTCATCAAGGCAGATTGTTGAAGGTGGATAACAAATCTTGTCACTCACAGGAAGAGAAACATTTAAACATTCATCTGAATAAAGATACTGATGGCTCAAATCAGCCAATTTACGTCAATTTAAATGGCAGTTATTGTGCACGGACACCTGATGACAAAAGAACATGGATGCACATTTCATGTGCGATAACTTGGAATGTTCTCTGCTCATTTCATGTGCGCGGTTTGCAATAAATGTGTCCTGATAGGGACGATTTTTGTCGCTGTTGATACCCTTTGCAAACAGTTTGGACACAGATCAGGCCTGACAAAAAGTCGGGTCTGATCTTGATCCGAACTGTTTGACATTCATTTTGATGGTATCCCTCAAAGACATTTTGAAAGGAGTTTCTTTTAAGTAAAACATCAGCATGCGGAAAAAGCCTGTACAATTATTCAGCATGCAAAAAGTACAACCCTTTACCTACCAGCCACGAATAGAAGTTCTCCATGTTGTTTTAGGTACCTTATATTGAATGAATGTGCACGCTCGTCTGCATGGGCCCTCGCTGCTCGCATATGTGACTTGTACCAAACTTTCATGAACTGGCCCTAAAATTTTGGTCTGAGCCTTCTTCTACATCCCTTCTCTTTTAGGGATTCGCTGCTCGTTGCGTTAAGTACCAAACTTTCTTGAACTGGCTTGTACAATTTGACTGAGCATTCATCTACATCCGTTCTTTTTAGTGCGATTTGCAAAGGCCCTGGCGATACTGCGCAAACGTGCAGTCTCGCCTGATTCGCTGCTGCTCGCGTATGTGACAAGTACCAAACTTTCTTGAACTGTCCTATAAAATTTGGCCTGAGCCTTCATCTACATCCCTTCTTTTTACTGCGATTTGCAAAGGCTCTGGCGATACTGCGCCAATGTGAAGTCTCGTCTGATTCTTTGATGTTCGTTTATGCGATAAATACCAAACTGGCCTATAAACAGTAATTGAGTATGATCAGGCAGTACCACAATAACACACTTCAGACCAACCCATGGCACCGTGAGGAGCAGTCACAGAATCTTAAATAGTAGAAAGACAATTAAAGTACGACATTATGCTCTTCTCTCTTCCTCGTCAAGATGATTGAAACACTACAATGCATAACTAAGCAAGTACCAAACACGGAGTACCCACAACCCGAGGGAAAGAACACTAAAGAATGATCAACAACAACAGAACCAACGCCTTAGAAGGGACAGAGTTTGGCCTGAACCGTCATCTACATCCGAACTGTCTCATAAAGTTTGGCATGAACCTTCATCAACATCTTCTTTTGGCGTGCAAAAGTACCAAAATCTTATGAACTGGCCCATATATGAATCTACTAGCATGACCTTGGAATAACACACGACAGACAAACAAGCTCTGTGAACATTGCAACATTAAAACTTAGGAGAAGGATGCGCTTCTCTGCAGTCTTATATATTGCGTTGTAGTTCGCTTACAGGTAACGAGCGACCTCATCTCGTTTGGCTCCTCATAGTAAACTTGTCCTTCCAGAACCAAAAATGAAGAGAAATATAGCCTGTGAAAAATCTTTATTGTCAGTTGTAATGAGCCAACTCATAGATTTTAAGAAATACAACGAGGGCTTATATCGTTACGAATCTATACAGTCACCCATTTTCTCCAGCGGCTACAGTGTTTGCATACCAAAAGTATGGTAGTAGATGAAGGTATACATCAAAATCTAGACCCTAGCCCAATGAATAGTGGTGCAAGTTCGTTTAACTCGTTCCTTACTAGAGGCTACACTTACTGTCTTCTGCTGATAACCTTACTGCTTATTTCAAATCTCAGCATTCAGTATTCTGATTTCGCAATTCCAATGGATATACAAAAAAGGATGTTAATTGTTTTTATTATGTTTTATCTGTTCATATAAAAAAGTAAAAAAAAAAAATTGGGCCATGTAGATTTTGTGAGATTCGAACCCTTAACATAGATGTTTGACAGCTACAGTTGGTTTTGGAGAACACCTATTATACCACTGAGCTATCTGGGCCTATTAATGTAAAGGATTAACATTTCTTTAAGTAGGTGATTTGTGCAAAAATTGGTCAACAGGGACATCACTCTAGATGTTTAAGCAATTAATCGCAAAATTTAGCAAAAACAAAACAATATAACCAATTTGCCCCATAGAAATTTCACAATGATGATATTTCAAGCTGCATTTCATTCATGTCTTCAAATTAATGAAGCAAATAGCACAAAATGCTATATTCATTGTGTTATTTACAAACACTAACACTACATATTTTAATATTTCTGGCATACTTAAATTTCACTGAATTTGAGCATCCCAGTATGTTTTGTTGTTGTAGGCCACGCCTTACGAGCCTTTTCCTATAAAGGCTTGTCCACAAGCGGATCCTCCGAGGGAGGGTTCGCAAAGTAAGCTTCCCCTTTTTTTTTATTTCTTTTTATTTCTTTTTATTATTTTTTTTCGCTGGGTCTTGGGTTGGTCTGGACATTTTTACATTGGGGTGGTGGAACTCCCAGGGTTACTACCAGGTAATACTGGTATTCAATGGGAGATGAGTAATTATGGGGGAAACAAACCAGTATGGCCCTTTCTATAAAACAGCACAGAATCTAACATCCAGATCATCATATGCCTTTTCAAATAGAATTACTTGGTAAAAACAGCAATGATGAAAGAACGTCGATGTATCGTTATATCGGTGTCATTAACTTGCATTGATGCCAATTTTGACTGAACCAAAGGTTGCTACTGTTGGGGAGTTCTGCACATAAAAGGAAATTCCTATTTTGGTAGCCCACGAAAATAGTACCTTTTAACATTTTAAAATTCACAGTTTCTGTGCCCTCTACTTGGTTAATGAGTGCTCTATTGGATTTTAAACTTGCGTAGGAGTATGCATTGATGCCTGTTTGTCATGTAGATGAAAGCAAATGCATCTTTGTGCGGACTATTTTGTCACAGTAAATAGAGCTGACTACCATGGTAACGTTTGACGCTGGTCTGATTTCCGGTTTACTTTTGTCAAAGTCATCAAGGCAGATTGTTGAAGGTGGATAACAAATCTTGTCACTCACAGGAAGAGAAACATTTAAACATTCATCTGAATAAAGATGCTGATGGCTCAAATCAGCCAATTTACGTCAATTTAAATGGCAGTTATTGTGCACGGACACCTGATGACAAAAGAACATGGATGCACATTTCATGTGCGATAACTTGGAATGTTCTCTGCTCGTTTCATGTGCGCGGTTTGCAATAAATGTGTCCTGATAGGGACGATTTTTGTCGTCTGTTGATACCCTTTGCAAACAGTATGGACACAGATCAGGCCTGACAAAAAGTCGGGTCTGATCTGGATCCGAACTGTTTGACATTCATTTTGATGGTATCCCTCAAAGACATTTTGAAAGGAGTTTCTTTTAAGTAAAACATCAGCATGCGGAAAAAGCCTGTACAATTATTCAGCATGCAAAAAGTACAACCCTTTACCTACCAGCCACGAATAGAAGTTCTCCATGTTGTTTTAGGTACCTTATATTGAATGAATGTGCACGCTCGTCTGCATGGGCCCTCGCTGCTCGCATATGTGACTTGTACCAAACTTTCATGAACTGGCCCTAAAACTTTGGTCTGAGCCTTCATCTACATCCCTTCTCTTTTAGGGATTCGCTGCTCGTTGCGTTAAGTACCAAACTTTCTTGAACTGGCTTGTACAATTTGACTGAGCATTCATCTACATCCGTTCTTTTTAGTGCGATTTGCAAAGGCCCTGGCGATACTGCGCAAACGTGCAGTCTCGCCTGATTCGCTGCTGCTCGCATATGTGACAAGTACCAAACTTTCTTGAACTATCCTATAAAATTTGGCCTGAGCCTTCATCTACATTCCTTCTTTTTACTGCGATTTGCAAAGGCTCTGGCGAGACTGCGCCAATGTGAAGTCTCGTCTGATTCTTTGATGTTCGTTTATGCGATAAATACCAAACCCTCATGAACTGGCCTATAAACAGTAATTGGGTATGATCAGGCAGTACCACAATAACACACTTCAGACCAACCCATGGCACCGTAAGGAGCAGTCACAGAATCTTAAATAGTAGAAAGACAATTAAAGTAAGACTTTATGCTCTTCTCTCTTCCTCGTCAAGATGATTGAAACACTACAATGCATAACTAAGCAAGGACCAAACACGGAGTACCCACAACCCAAGGGAAAGAACAGTAAAGAATGATCAACAACAACAGAACCAACGCCTTAGAAGGGACAGAGTTTGGCCTGAACCGTCATCTATTTCCGAACTGTCTCATAAAGTTTGGCATGAACCTTCATCAACATCTTCTTTTGGCGTGCAAAAGTACCAAAATCTTATGAACTGGCCCATATATGAATCTACTAGCATGACCTTGGAATAACACACGACAGACAAACAAGCTCTGTGAACATTGCAACATTAAAACTTAGGAGAAGGATGCGCTTCTCTGCAGTCTTATATATTGCTTTGTAGTTCGCTTACAGGTAACGAGCGACCTCATCTCGTTTGGCTCCTCATAGTAAACTTGTCCTTCCAGAACCAAAATGAAGAGAAATATAGCCTGTGAAAAATCTTTATTGTCAGTTGTAATGAGCCAACTCATAGATTTTAAGAAATACAACGAGGGCTAATATCGTTACGAATCTATACAGTCACCCATTTTCTCCAGCGTCTACAGTGTTTGCATACCAAAAGTATGGTAGTAGATGAAGGTATACATCAAAATCTAGACCCTAGCCCAATGAATAGTGGTGCAAGTACGTTTAACTCGTTCCGTACTAGAGGCTACACTTACTGTCTTCTGCTGATAACGTTACTGCTTATTTCAAATCTCAGCATTCAGTATTCTGATTTCGCAATTCCAATGGATATATAAAAAAGGATGTTAATTGTTTTTATTTTGTTTTATCTGTTCATATAAAAAAGTAAAAAAAAAAAAAAAAATTGGGCCATGTAGATTTTGTGGGATTCAAACCCTTAACATAGATGTTTGACAGCTACAGTTGGTTTTGGAGAACACCTATTATACCACTGAGCTATCTGGGCCTATTAATGTAAAGGATTAACATTTCTTTAAGTAGGTGATTTGTGCAAAAATTGGTCAACAGGGACATCACTCTAGATGTTTAAGCAATTAATCGCAAAATTTAGCAAAAACAAAACAATATAACCAATTTGCCCCATAGAAATTTCAAAATGATGATATTTCAAGCTGCATTTCATTCATGTCTTCAAATTAATGAAGCAAATAGCACAAAAAGCTATATTCATTGTGTTATTTACAAACACTAACACTACATATTTAATATTTCTGGCATACTTAAATTTCACTGAATTTGAGCATCCCAGTATGTTTTGTTGTTGTAGGCCACGCCTTACGAGCCTTTTCCTATAAAGGCTCGTCCACAAGCGGATCCTCCGAGGGAGGGTTCGCAAAGTTAGCTCCCCCTTTTTTTCATTTCTTTTTATTTTTTTTATTTCTTTTTATTATTTTTTTTTCGCTGGGTCTTGGGTTGGTCTGGACATTTTTACATTGGGGTGGTGGAACTCCCTGGGCTACTACCAGGTAATACTGGTATTCAATGGGAGATGAGTAATTATGGGGGAAACAAACCAGTATGGCCCTTTCTATAAAACATCACAGAATCTAACATCCAGATCATCATATGCCTTTTCAAATTGAATTACTTGGTAAAAACAGCAATGATGAAAGAACGTCGATGTATCGTTATATCGGTGTCATTAACTTGCATTGATGCCAATTTTGACTGAACCAAAGGTTGCTACTGTTGGGGAGTTCTGCACATAAAAGGAAATTCCTATTTTGGTAGCCCACGAAAATAGTACCTTTTAACATTTTAAAATTCACAGTTTCTGTGCCCTCTACTTGGTTAATGAGTGCTCTATTGGATTTTAAACTTGCGTAGGAGTATGCATTGATGCCTGTTTGTCATGTAGATGAAAGCAAATGCATCTTTGTGTGAACTATTTTGTCACAGTAAATAGAGCTGACTACCATGGTAACGTTTGACGCTGGTCTGATTTCCGGTTTACTTTTGTCAAAGTCATCAAGGCAGATTGTTGAAGGTGGATAACAAATCTTGTCACTCACAGGAAGAGAAACATTTAAACATTCATCTGAATAAAGATGCTGATGGCTAAAACCAGCCAATTTACGTCAATTTAAATGGCAGTTATTGTGCACGGACACCTGATGACAAAAGAACATGGATGCACATTTCATGTGCGATAACTTGGAATGTTCTCTGCTCGTTTCATGTGCACGGTTTTTAATAAATGTGTCCTGATAGGGACGATTTTTGTCGTCTGTTGATACCCTTTGCAAACAGTTTGGACACAGATCAGGCCTGACAAAAAGTCGGGTCTGATCTGGATCCGAACTGTTTGACATTCATTTTGATGGTATCCCTCAAAGACATTTTGAAAGGAGTTTCTTTTAAGTAAAACGTCAGCATGCGGAAAAAGCCTGTACAATTATTCAGCATGCGAAAAGTACAACCCTTTACCTACCAGCCACGAATAGAAGTTCTCCATGTTGTTTTAGGTACCTTATATTGAATGAATGTGCACGCTCGTCTGCATGGGCCCTAGCTGCTCGCATATGTGACTTGTACCAAACTTTCATGAACTGGCCCTAAAATTTTGGTCTGAGCCTTCATCTACATCCCTTCTCTTTTAGGGATTCGCTGCTCGTTGCGTTAAGTACCAAACTTTCTTGAACTGGCTTGTACAATTTGACTGAGCATTCATCTACATCCGTTCTTTTTAGTGCGATTTGCAAAGACCCTGGCGATACTGCGCAAACGTGCAGTCTCGCCTGATTCGCTGCTGCTCGCATATGTGACAAGTACCAAACTTTCTTGAACTGTCCTATAAAATTTGGCCTGAGCCTTCATCTACATCCCTTCTTTTTACTGCGATTTGCAAAGGCTCTGGCGAGACTGCGCCAATGTGAAGTCTCGTCTGATTCTTTGATGTTCATTTATGCGATAAATACCAAACTCTCATGAACTGGCCTATAAACAGTAATTGAGTATGATCAGGCAGTACCACAATAACAAACTTCAGACCAACCCATGGCACCGTGAGGAGCAGTCACAGAATCTTAAATAGTAGAAAGACAATTAAAGTAAGACATTATGCTCTTCTCTCTTCCTCGTCAAGATGATTGAAACACTACAATGCATAACTAAGCAAGGACCAAACACGGAGTACCCACAACCCAAGGGAAAGAACATTAAAGAATGATCAACAACAACAGAACCAACGCCTTAGAAGGGACAGAGTTTGGCCTGAACCGTCATCTACATCCGAACTGTCTCATAAAGTTTGGCATGAACCTTCATCAACATCTTTTTTTGGCGTGCAAAAGTACCAAAATCTTATGAACTGGCCCATATATGAATCTACTAGCATGACCTTGGAATAACACACGACAGACAAACAAGCTCTGTGAACATTGCAACATTAAATCTTAGGAGAAGGATGCGCTTCTCTGCAGTCTTATATATTGCGTTGTGGTTCGCTTACAGGTAACGACCTCATCTCGTTTGGCTCCTCATAGTAAACTTGTCCTTCCAGAACCAAAATGAAGAGAAATATCGTTAGGGCTAATATCGTTACGAATCTATACAGTCACCCATTTTCTCCAGCGTCTACAGTGTTTGCATACCAAAAGTATGGTAGTAGATGAAGGTATACATCAAAATCTAGACCCTAGCCCAATGAATAGTGGTGCAAGTACGTTTAACTCGTTCCTTACTAGAGGCTACACTTACTGTCTTTTGCTGATAACCTATGCAAGCAGCTTTGACCCAGATCAGGACCGACTGAAGAAAGTTAATTTTGAAAAAAGAAAGCCAGCAGACGCCAGTAAAAGCATGAAAAATTACCCAGCATGCAAAAAGTTAATGAAGAGTTTGACGCACGTGCGATAAGTGCGATTAGACAACGAGCAGTCAAATGCTTTGGCGAGACTGCGCAGCTGGCCAGGATCACATGTACATTCTTTGGTCACTCATGCAATAAGTACTTAATTCTCATGGACAGGTTTGTTACTGATGTGTAACCAGTGAAGACTCAAATGAGTTTGACCATCCACACATTCTCATAAGCGCCTGCAATGCGTGCGCACACAACATGTATACACCAAAATTTAGAACTAAAGCCTACTGGATAGTTGCATCTGCATGTTAAAAATGGTTACATGTATGTGCATATGCAATAAATACACTGTGTCCAAGCAGGAAATTCTCTTGCAAGACTGCACATATGTGTAGGCTGATTTGAACGGATACTGGATACACATGAGATAAGTACTAATACCTCACAAAAAGGCTCATTGCTCATGGGCGACATTTTCAAATGAGAACAAGCTGGCCAGGGCCTTTGCTAAACGCCCAGAAATAAGTACTACATTTGCAGTAGGCTTTTTGCACATGGACGCATAGGAAGTGTTTGAACGAGCCAGCGAATCTGCACATACTTTACAAGGCCACCGCTATCAACAAACACAAAGTATGGTGGTATACGAAGGTACACCTTAAAACTAGAACCAGCCTCACTGGATAACTACGCATGCTCGTTTTAATGATTAACTGTACGCATATCTGTGAAAGGTACCATTTTCTAATGGTTTCTCTCGTGTAAACCCATGCAGAAAATGTGATAGTTAGAATATGCGTAAAAGAAAGATTCGCATTAGCTTGCAAGGTTACACAGAGATGGTCAAATATTTCATCTGAGGCTGGTAAGTGTGTTTATTTTGTCTTCGCATTTGCTCAATGGCCATTGTGGTATGTAACGGTTTTAAAACTAAGATATGTACACGTTTACTGCTTATTTCAAATCTCAGCATTCAGTATTCTGATTTCGCAATTCCAATGGATATACAAAAAAGGATGTTAATTGTTTTTATTATGTTTTATCTGTTCATATAAAAAAGTAAAAAAAAAAAAAAAAAAGTGGGGCATGTAGATTTTGTGGGATTCGAACCCATAACATAGATGTTTGACAGCTCCAGTTGGTTTTGGAGAACACCTATTATACCACTGAGCTATCTGGGCCTATTAATGTAAAGGATTAACATTTCTTTAAGTAGGCGATTTGTGCAAAAAATGGTTAACAGGGACATCACTCTAGATGTTTAAGCAATTTATCCCAAAATTTAGCAAAAACAAAACAATATAACCAATTTGCCCCATAGAAATTTCACAATGATGATATTTCAAGCTGCATTTCATTCATGTCTTCAAATTAATGAAACAAATAGCACAAAATGTTATATTCATTGTGTTATTTACAAACACTAACACTACATATTTTAATATTTCTGGCATACTTAAATTTCACTGAATTTGAGCATCCCAGTATGTTTTGTTGTTGTAGGCCACGCCTTACGAGCCTTTTCCTATACAGGCTCGTCCACAAGCGGATCCTCCGAGGGAGGGTTCGCAAAGTTAGCTCCCCCTTTTTTTTTATTTCTTTTTATTTTTTTATTTCTTTTTATTATTTTTTTTCGCTGGGTCTTGGGTTGGTCTGGACATTTTTACATTGGGGTGGTGGAACTCCCTGGGTTACTACCAGGTAATACTGGTATTCAATGGGAGATGAGTAATTATGGGGGAAACAAACCAGTATGGCCCTTTCTATAAAACATCACAGAATCTAACATCCAGATCATCATATGCCTTTTCAAACTTTAATTTTGGCATTTACAATTTCATGGAGGACAACTTTAATATTTATAGTGCTTCTTACAGAATTGGTACATTTATATACTGATATCTTAAAAGATATGTTGAAAAGTGTTAGATTCAGGTTAATGAGGCATCGATCTGATTTGAGTCGTCTCTTTCATAAAATGTTATTTATATGAGTCAACCGTCTTTAGAAATGTACATAATACAGGCGTTATTTCTTAATTTAAAATGAGTTTCTCCTTCATTTTTTAATATACAAGGCGTTCGCAAAGGTTTCTTATTGTGACCATATGAATTAGTACCCTGCATTTTCACTGGACACCTATCTTCTAGCAGACTATTTAGGACATCTCGTCAGATGCCTGATAGCATAGGCAAAAAACGAAGGCTCCAATGAGCCTGTGCATCGATGCAGTCGAATAAGAATGACTGCATTTATCCTAATCAAATCAATAGAACTACTTGGTAAAAACAGCAATGATGAAAGAACGTCGATGTATCGTTATATCGGTGTCATTAACTTGCATTGATGCCAATTTTGACTGAACCAAAGGTTGCTACTGTTGGGGAGTTCTGCACATAAAAGGAAATTCCTATTTTGGTAGCCCACGAAAATAGTACCTTTTAACATTTTAAAATTCACAGTTTCTGTGCCCTCTACTTGGTTAATGAGTGCTCTATTGGATTTTAAACTTGCGTAGGAGTATGCATTGATGCCTGTTTGTCATGTAGATGAAAGCAAATGCATCTTTGTGTGAACTATTTTGTCACAGTAAATAGAGCTGACTACCATGGTAACGTTTGACGCTGGTCTGATTTCCGGTTTACTTTTGTCAAAGTCATCAAGGCAGATTGTTGAAGGTGGATAACAAATCTTGTCACTCACAGGAAGAGAAACATTTAAACATTGATCTGAATAAAGATGCTGATGGATCAAATCAGCCAATTTACGTCAATTTAAATGGCAGTTATTGTGCACGGACACCTGATGACAAAAGAACATGGATGCACATTTCATGTGCGATAACTTGGAATGTTCTCTGCTCGTTTCATGTGCGCTGTTTGCAATAAATGTGTCCTGATAGGGACGATTTTTGTCGTCTGTTGATACCCTTTGCAAACAGTTTGGACACAGATCAGGCCTGAAAAAAGTCGGGTCTGATCTGGATCCGAACTGTTTGATATTCATTTTGATGGTATCTCTCAAAGACATTTTGAAAGGAGTTTCTTTTAAGTAAAACATCAGCATGCGGAAAAGCCTGTACAATTATTCAGCATGCAAAAAGTACAACCCTTTACCTACCAGCCACGAATAGAAGTTCTCCATGTTGTTTTAGGTACCTTATATTGAATGAATGTGCACGCTCGTCTGCATGGGCCCTCGCTGCTCGCATATGTGACTTGTACCAAACTTTCATGAACTGTCCCTAAAATTTTGGTCTGAGCCTTCATCTACATCCCTTCTCTTTTAGGGATTCGCTGCTCGTTGCGTTAAGTACCAAACTTTCTTGAACTGGCTTGTACAATTTGACTGAGCATTCATCTACATCCGTTCTTTTTAGTGCGATTTGCAAAGGCCCTGGCGATACTGCGCAAACGTGCAGTCTCGCCTGATTCGCTGCTGCTCGCATATGTGACAAGTACCAAACTTTCTTGAACTGTCCTATAAAATTTGGCCTGAGCCTTCATCTACATCCCTTCTTTTTACTGCGATTTGCAAAGGCTCTGGCGAGACTGCGCCAATGTGAAGTCTCGTCTGATTCTTTGATGTTCGTTTATGCGATAAATACCAAACTCTCATGAACTGGCCTATAAACAGTAATTGAGTATGATCAGGCAGTACCACAATAACACACTTCAGACCAACCCATGGCACCGTGAGGAGCAGTCACAGAATCTTAAATAGTAGAAAGACAATTAAAGTAAGACATTATGCTCTTCTCTCTTCCTCGTCAAGATGATTGAAACACTACAATGCATAACTAAGCAAGGACCAAACACGGAGTACCACAACCCAAGGGAAAGAACATTAAAGAATGATCAACAACAACAGAACCAACGCCTTAGAAGGGACAGAGTTTGGCCTGAACCGTCATCTACATCCGAACTGTCTCATAAAGTTTGGCATGAACCTTCATCAACATCTTTTTTTGGCGTGCAAAAGTACCAAAATCTTATGAACTGGCCCATATATGAATCTACTAGCATGACCTTGGAATAACACACGACAGACAAACAAGCTCTGTGACCATTGCAACATTAAAACTTAGGAGAAGGATGCGCTTCTCTGCAGTCTTATATATTGCGTTGTAGTTCGCTTACAGGTAACGACCTCATCTCGTTTGGCTCCTCATAGTAAACTTGTCCTTCCAGAACCAAAATGAAGAGAAATATAGCCTGTGAAAAATCTTTATTGTCAGTTGTAATGAGCCAACTCATAGATTTTAAGAAATACAACGAGGGCTAATATCGTTACGAATCTATACAGTCACCCATTTTCTCCAGCGTCTACAGTGTTTGCATACCAAAAGTATGGTAGTAGATGAAGGTATACATCAAAATCTAGACCCCAGCCCAATGAATAGTGGTGCAAGTACGTTTAACTCGTTCCTTACTAGAGGCTACACTTACTGTCTTCTGCTGATAACCTTACTGCTTATTTCAAATCTCAGCATTCAGTATTCTGATTTCGCAATTCCAATGGATATACGAAAAAGGATGTTAATTGTTTTTATTATGTTTTATCTGTTCATATAAAAAAGTAAAAAAAAAAAAAATGGGCCATGTAGATTTTGTGGGATTCGAACCCTTAACATAGATGTTTGACAGCTACAGTTGGTTTTGGAGAACGCCTATTATACCACTGAGCTATTTTGGCCTATTAATGTAAAGGATTAACATTTCTTTAAGTAGGTGATTTGTGCAAAAATTGGTCAACAGGGACATCACTCTAGATGTTTAAGCAATTAATCGCAAAATTTAGCAAAAACAAAACAATATAACCAATTTGCCCCATAGAAATTTCACAATGATGATATTTCAAGCTGCATTTCATTCATGTCTTCAAATTAATGAAGCAAATAGCACAAAATGCTATATTCATTGTGTTATTTACAAACACTAACACTACATATTTTAATATTTATGGCATACTTAAATTTCACTGAATTTGAGCATCCCAGTATGTTTTGTTGTTGTAGGCCACGCCTTACGAGCCTTTTCCTATAAAGGCTCGTCCACAAGCGGATCCTCCGAGGGAGGGTTCGCAAAGTTAGCTCCCCCTTTTTTTTTATTTCTTTTTATTTTTTTATTTCTTTTTATTATTTTTTTTCGCTGGGTCTTGGGTTGGTCTGGACATTTTTACATTGGGGTGGTGGAACTTCCTGGGTAACTACCAGGTAATACTGGTATTCAATGGGACATGAGTAATTATGGGGGAAACAAACCAGTATGGCCCTTTCTATAAAACAGCACAGAATCTAACATCCAGATCATCATATGCCTTTTCAAATCGAAGTACTTGGTAAAACAGCAATGATGAAAGAACGTCGATGTATCGTTATATCGGTGTCATTAACTTGCATTGATGCCAATTTTGACTGAACCAAAGGTTGCTACTGTTGGGGAGTTCTGCACATAAAAGGAAATTCCTATTTTGGTAGCCCACGAAAATAGTACCTTTTAACATTTTAAAATTCACAGTTTCTGTGCCCTCTACTTGGTTAATGAGTGCTCTATTGGATTTTAAACTTGCGTAGGAGTATGCATTGATGCCTGTTTGTCATGTAGATGAAAGCAAATGCATCTTTGTGTGGACTATTTTGTCACAGTAAATAGAGCTGACTACCATGGTAACGTTTGACGCTGGTCTGATTTCCGGTTTACTTTTGTCAAAGTCATCAAGGCAGATTGTTGAAGGTGGATAACAAATCTTGTCACTCACAGGAAGAGAAACATTTAAACATTCATCTGAATAAAGATGCTTATGGCTCAAATCAGCCAATTTACGTCAATTTAAATGGCAGATATTATGCACGAACACCTGATGACAAAAGAACATGGATGCACATTTCATGTGCGATAACTTGGAATGTTCTCTGCTCGTTTCATGTGCACGGTTTGCAATAAATGTGTCCTAATAGGGACGATTTTTGTCGTCTGTTGATACCCTTTGCAAACAGTTTGGACACAGATCAGGCCTGACAAAAAGTCGGGTCTGATCTGGATCCGAACTGTTTGACATTCATTTTGATGGTATCCCTCAAAGACATTTTGAAAGGAGTTTCTTTTAAGTAAAACATCAGCATGCGGAAAAAGCCTGTACAATTATTCAGCATGTAAAAAGTACAACCCTTTACCTACCAGCTATGAATAGAAGTTCTCCATGTTGTTTTAGGTACCTTATATTGAATGAATGTGCACGCTCGTCTACATGGGCTTTCGCTGCTCGCATATGTGACTTGTACCAAACTTTCATGAACTGGCCCTAAAATTTTGGTCTGAGCCTTCATCTACATCCCTTCTCTTTTAGGGATTCGCTGCTCGTTGCGTTAAGTACCAAACTTTCTTGAACTGGCTTGTACAATTTGACTGAGCATTCATCTACATCCGTTCTTATTAGTGCGATTTGCAAAGACCCTGGCGATACTGCGCAAATGTGCAGTCTCGCCTGATTCGCTGCTGCTCGCATATGTGACAAGTACCAAACTTTCTTGAACTGTCCTATAAAATTTGGCCTGAGCCTTCATCTACATCCCTTTTTTTTACTGCGATTTGCAAAGGCTCTGGCGAGACTGCGCCAATGTGAAGCCTCGTCTGATTCTTTGATGTTCGTTTATGCGATAAATAAAAAACTCTCATGAATTGGCCTATAAACAGTAATTGAGTATGATCAGGCAGTACCACAATAACACACTTCAGACCAACCCATGGCACCGTGAGGAGCAGTCACAGAATCTTAAATAGAAGAAAGACAGTTAAAGTAAGACATTATGCTCTTCTCTCTTCCTCGTCAAGATGATTGGAACACTACAATGCATAACTAAGCAAGGACCAAACACGGAGTACCCACAACCCAAGGGAAAGAACATTAAAGAATGATCAACAACAACAGAACCAACGCCTTAGAAGGGACAGAGTTTGGCCTGAACCGTCATCTACATCCGAACTGTCTCATAAAGTTTGGCATGAACCTTCATCAACATCTTTTTTTGGCGTGCAAAAGTACCAAAATCTTATGAACTGGCCCATATATGAATCTACTAGCATGACCTTGGAATAACACACGACAAACAAACAAGCTCTGTGAACATTGCAACATTAAAACTTAGGAGAAGGATGCGCTTCTCTGCAGTCTTATATATTGCGTTGTAGTTCGCTTACAGGTAACGACCTCATCTCGTTTGGCTCCTCATAGTAAACTTGTCCTTCCAGAACCAAAATGAAGAGAAATATAGCCTGTGAAAAATCTTTATTGTCAGTTGTAATGAGCCAACTCATAGATTTTAAGAAATACAACGAGGGCTAATATCGTTACGAATCTATACAGTCACCCATTTTCTCCAGCGTCTACAGTGTTTGCATACCAAAAGTATGGTAGTAGATGAAGGTATACATCAAAATCTAGACCCTAGCCCAATGAATAGTGGTGCAAGTACGTTTAACTCGTTCCTTACTAGAGGCTACACTTACTGTCTTCTGCTGATAACCTTACTGCTTATTTCAAATCTCAGCATTCAGTATTCTGATTTCGCAATTCCAATGGATATACACAAAAGGATGTTAATTGTTTTTATTATTATGTTTTATCTGTTCATATAAAAAAGTAAAAAAAAAAAAAATGGGCCATGTAGATTTTGTGGGATTCGAACCCTTAACATAGATGTTTGACAGCTACAGTTGGTTTTGGAGAACGCCTATTATACCACTTAGCTATCTGGGCCTATTAATGTAAAGGATTAACATTTCTTTAAGTAGGTGATTTGTGCAAAAACTGGTCAACAGGGACATCACTCTAGATGTTTAAGCAATTAATCGCAAAATTTAGCAAAAACAAAACAATATAACCAATTTGCCCCATAGAAATTTCACAATGATGATATTTCAAGCTGCATTTCATTCATGTCTTCAAATTAATGAAGCAAATAGCACAAAATGCTATATTCATTGTGTTATTTACAAACACTAACACTACATATTTTAATATTTATGGCATACTTAAATTTCACTGAATTTGAGCATCCCAGTATGTTTTGTTGTTGTAGGCCACGCCTTACGAGCCTTTTCCTATAAAGGCTCGTCCACAAGCGGATCCTCCGAGGGAGGGTTCGCAAAGTTAGCTCCCCCCCTTTTTTTTATTTCTTTTTATTTTTTTATTTCTTTTTATTATTTTTTTTCGCTGGGTCTTGGGTTGGTCTGGACATTTTTACATTGGGGTGGTGGAACTTCCTGGGTAACTACCAGGTAATACTGGTATTCAATGGGACATGAGTAATTATGGGGGAAACAAACCAGTATGGCCCTTTCTATAAAACAGCACAGAATATAACATCCAGATCATCATATGCCTTTTCAAACAGTCGAATAAGAATGACTGCATTTATCCTAATCAAATCAATAGAATTACTTGGTAAAAACAGCAATGATGAAAGAACGTCGATGTATCGTTATATCGGTGTCATTAACTTGCATTTATGCCAATTTTGACTGAACCAAAGGTTGCTACTGTTGGGGAGTTCTGCACATAAAAGGAAATTCCTATTTTGGTAGCCCACGAAAAAAGTACCTTTTAACATTTTAAAATTCACAGTTTCTGTGCCCTCTACTTGGTTAATGAGTGCTCTATTGGATTTTAAACTTGCGTAGGAGTATGCATTGATGCCTGTTTGTCATGTAGATGAAAGCAAATGCATCTTTGTGTAGACTATTTTGTCACAGTTGTAACATGTATGGTGTTTATCTATTTCATATTTTGTTTACTTAGTTTCTGTTGACCCAGATATTGGAGACATTGATGGTAAATAAGTTGTTGTAAACAAGGTATTTATTTGGTTATAAGATTTTTCTAGAAGGATGACCAATCATCTAGATGGTTCTTGAACCTTGGAGAAAAGACCAGAACTTACTAGAATTTTCTTTTCCATGCAAATAGAAACTTTGAGTGGGTTCTAGAATTCAGTAGAAGTTTGTGGAATTTTCCAGAATAAATAAATATAGCATATGATATAATAGTCTTTCTTGACCGTTCTAGAACTTTCTTAAAGGGTATATATAAGAGTAAATTTTTCATAAGGGCATCTTTGAAATAATTTCACCATTTAAAAGTCTAAACCTTTTGTACTGGAATTCTATAGTGGAATACTGTGTTTAATTATTCATTCTGGATTACTTTGGATTATTCAGTTTTGGATTCAGACTTCGTTTTCATTTGGATTTATCTTCAAAATCTAGGATCAGAAACTGCTGAAAGACTTGTGTTGATAAATATTCTGAGGGACAGTTCGGACATACAAGGTATTGTAAATTAGACTTTCTTTGATTGTATAACTATTTTCCATTGCTTATTGTAAATGATAATTTTGTTTTTAATAAATTTTGTTAAATTTTAAAAGTGCTTTTTGCTGACTTTCCAAATAGCTAAATTTTGGTTTCCTGAATCTGTTTCTAGTTACGCCTGGCACGTAACAGAAATTGGGGGCTCAGAGTCCGGGATTGAAATTTATTCTGCACCAAATTAGTTTGAAATTTAAAATAATCTTTACTGTTTGCGGTTTAACTAGCTGAAGCCAGCAGAAAGCAAAAATGTCATTCAAACTTAGTGATTTTACTGCGTCACCTTCTCAGGAGCTGTTAGACTTGGCAAAAAAGTCTGATCTTTTGGACATTGCTGACCATTATGGCCTACCCAATATCAAAAAGACTATGTTAAAACATGAAATTAAGAATATTCTGATTCAGTTCTTTGTAGACGAGGAAATATTTGATTCCTCAGCCACATCTCAGATTCTGGTTACCCAGACTGATTTGCAGTTGAGAGAATTAGAAATAAAAAGGCAAGTTGAGATGGAAAAAATAAGGTTAGAACATGAAGAGAGATTGAGACGTGAGAAAGAAGAGCGAGAAGACAGAATTATGTTGGAAACATTAGAACAAGAAGATAGGCTGTTGAGAGAAAAAATAGAACATGAAAAATTAAGGTTAGAAATGGAAGAACGAGAGAAGGAAAAACAAAGAGAAATAGAAAGAGAAAAATTAGAAAATGAGAAATTAAGGCTAGAAGCTGAAGAACGCATTGAAATTGAAAAAGAAAAATTACAATTTGAGTTAAAAATGAAAGAACTTGAGTTAGAAGGAAAATCTAAATCAAAACCTTTGCCTTTAGACTCTGGCAAATCTTTTGATGTGACAAAACACATCCGGCTCGTTCCTCCATTTCAAGAAAAAGAAGTTGATAAATATTTTTTACATTTTGAGAAGGTAGCAGAAAACCTGAAATGGCCAAGAGAGCACTGGACCTTACTTTTGCAGAGCGTTGTAATAGGCAAAGCTCGAGAAATTTACACTCAGCTTTCACTAGAACAAAGCTCAGATTATGACAAAGTAAAAGAACTTATTCTTAAGGCTTATGAGTTGGTCCCTGAAGCTTACAGGCAGAAATTTAGAGATTGTAGAAAAGAACCTAACCAGACTCATGTGGAATTTGCTAGAACAAAAGAACAATTATTTGATAGGTGGTGCTCTTCAAAGAAAGTAGGCTCTGATCATGAAAAACTAAGACAGCTCGTGCTTGTTGAAGAATTCAAATGGTGTATAAATTCTGATGTCAGGGCTTTCTTAAATGAAAAAGAAGTTGAAAATTTGGATGTAGCAGCTAGACTAGCTGATGATTATTCTTTGACTCATAAAACTTCTTTTGTTAGCAAGCCATTCCCTAGGAAACCATTCAACCCTCAATTGAAATTTACACCTCAATCAAGACCATTTTCCCCTCAGTCAAAACCATATTCCCCTCAGTCAGGTCCAAAATCCAACCCCAGTAATCCATCAGATAATTCCAGTCATTCATTTACTCCAAAACCTAGATTTTCTGGTGAAAACAAAGGTCAAAGTCCATTATTCCAGCCAATTTGCAATTATTGTAAACAATCTGGTCATATCATATCTGAATGTATTGCTTTGAGAAGAAAGAGAGAAAAAGAATGACAGGAGGGTCCTAAACCCACAGGTCTCACCTCTTTAAGGCTAAAACCACAGTCTTCTATTCAGGATGAGAATCCTATTTTGGTCAAAACATCTGAGACTGATACCGTTATGGAGATTTATGAACCATTCTTATCAGATGGTTCCGTGTCACTAAATAGTGACTTTGCCCAGTCTACCCCTATTAAAATCTTACAAGATACTGGTGCTTCTCAATCTCTTATCTTAGCAGATACCCTGCCTTTTTCTGAGAAGACTTTTTCTGGGACAAGTGTCCTTATCCAGGGTGTAGAGTGTGGGTTTATTAATGTACCGCTCCATAACATTTTTTTGTCCTCAGACTTAGTTACTGGTCTCGTGGCTGTAGGTATTAGACCTTCTTTACCTTTTAAAGGTGTTCACTTGCTGTTAGGCAACGATTTGGCTGGAGATAAGGTTGTGGTAGACCCACTTTTGACCAACACACCTTGTGTTGATCAACCGCCTGATCCTATTGAGCAGGAAATTCCTGACCTTTACCCTTCTTGTGCTGTCACTAGGGCAATGGCAAAGAAAGCCAATCAGAATTATGGGATGCAGGATATTAATTTAACTGACACTATGATCGGTCAGTTCTATAAAGATGAGATTTAAAATTCTCTTTCTTCCAGCCAGTCTGGCATTCAGACTGACTTTGACACTTCAAGGTCAAACCTTGACCTTTCACCTTTAATTTCAAATGACCAAGGTCATGAGCAGCTGTCAAGGTCACAACTTTGTAAGGAACAACACAGTGATCCTGAGATCTCGTGTTTATTTGATAGAGCTTTAGATGAAAATGAAATGTCACAAGTCCCTGTTTGCTATTATGTAAAAAATGACATTTTGATGAGAAAATGGCGTCCTCCTGATGTCTTAGCAGATGATGAGTGGACTGTTAACCACCAGATTGTGGTTCCTAGGGCTTATCGTCCTGAAATTTTAAATTTGGCTCATGAAACTACCATGTCAGGCCATTTAGGTGTAAATAAGACCTATCACAAGATTCTTAATCATTTCTTTTGGCCAGGATTAAAATCTGATGTTTCTCAACACTGAAAATCTTGTCACACTTGTCAAATGGTAGGAAAACCCAATCAGACCATTCCAAAAGCTTCTTTACAGCCCATTCCTGCCTTTGATGAGCCTTTTAGCAGAATCATTATTGACTGTGTAGGTCCCCTACCCAAAACAAAGTCAGGTTGTCAATATCTTTTGACTATTATGTGTGATTTCAACACGCTTCCCTGAAGCCATTCCATTCAGAAATATCAAGACTAAGACAATTGTTAAGGCACTTGTGAAGTTTTTCACCTTTGTGGGACTTCCAAGGTCTGTACAATCTGATCAAGGTTCAAATTTTATGTCTGGAATTTTTCAACAAGTCATTCATGAACTTGGCATCAAACAATATAAGTCATCAGCTTATCATCCTGAAAGTCAGGGTGCCTTAGAAAGATTTCATCAAACTTTGAAAAACATGATCAGATCTTACTGCTTTGACACAGAAAAAGATTGGGATGAAGGTATACATTTGCTTTTATTTGCTGTAAGGGAATCTGTACAAGAGTCTCTTGGGTTCAGCCCATTTGAACTGGTATTTGGGCATACTGTGCGTGGACCCTTGAAACTTCTGAAAGAAAAATTTCTCTCAGATGATGACAGCTCTTTGAACCTACTTCAGTATGTGTCTGATTTCAAAAATAGACTATCAATAGCCTGTGAAGCTGCTCGGTCCAATCTCAAATCAGCTCAAAGCAAAATGAAAATGCATTATGATGAAAATGCTCAGGATAGAAATTTTGAACCTGGAGACAAGGTACTTGCTCTTTTGCCCATTCCTGGTAAGCCATTGCAAGCTAGATATTATGGTCCTTATACTGTTGACAAAAAGTTAAGTGATGTTAATTACATTGTCAACACTCCTGGGAGGCGCAAACAAAAACAGCTATGTCATATTAACATGCTTAAAAAGTACATTGATAGGGATAGTTCTGTTATTTCATCAGTAAATCTAGTTAATACTGTCCCTCTTGAACAAAATGAAATGGACTCTGAAGATATGAACTTTGTGAAATCTGATCCTGCGTCGTCAAAATTCCAGAACTCTGATATCTTAAAGGATCTTGACCAGAAATTGTCTCATCTTAGTTCAGACA
This sequence comes from Loripinus fragilis, assembly GCA_964019695.1. Taxonomy (NCBI): domain Eukaryota; kingdom Metazoa; phylum Mollusca; class Bivalvia; order Lucinida; family Lucinidae; genus Loripinus; species Loripinus fragilis. Next base: position 91,905,960 of record OZ026514.1, read on the forward strand.
AGAGACTTGAACTGAAGCAGTTGATTCTTGAATATGAACACTTATTTCCAGATATTCCATCCAAAACTGACAAAATTTATCATGATGTTGAACTTATTGATGGTTCAAAACCTGTGAAACAACATCCATACAGAATGAACCCTGTAAAACAACAAATTCTCAGAGATGAAGTTCAATATTTGCTGGATAATGACTTTATAGAACCTAGTCAAAGTGAATGGAGTTCTCCTTGTATTCTTGTTCCAAAACCTGATGGGACATTCCGCATGTGTACAGACTACCGTAAAGTAAATTCTGTCACCAAAACAGACACTTTTCCTATCCCACGAATCGATGACTGCATCGATAACATTGGACAAGCCAAATATGTTACAAAATTCGACCTGCTTAAAGGATTTTGGCAAATACCTCTGACAGACAGAGCAAAGGAGATCTCAGCATTTGTTACTCCAGACGGATTGTATCAGTATAAAGTTATGCCATTTGGAATGAAGAACTCTCCAGCAACATTTCAACGCTTGGTTAACAGCTTGATATTTAATCTGGTTGGCTGTAAAGCCTATATCGACGACGCTATCATCTTCAGCGAAGAATGGGAACGACACTTACAAACTATCAGAGATTTCTTCGACAGACTTAGTGAAGCTAAACTAACAGTTAACTTAACAAAGAGTGAATTTTGCCATGCAAATTTGACATTTTTAGGTCATCTGGTGGGACAAGGTCTGGTAAAACCTTTAGAAGCTAAAGTTGAGGCTATTGCAGATTTTCCCGTGCCTTCTGGCCAAAGACAACTGATGCGCTTTCTCGGTATGGCTGGATATTACAGGAAATTCTGTAATAACTTCTCTGTCATAGCAGAGCCTTTGACAAACTTGCTTGGCAAAAGGGTCAAGTTCATTTGGACTGATAATTGTCAGAAGTCTTTTGATAAGCTTAAAGCCATACTTAAAAGTGCTCCAGTTCTCTTAGCACCAAGCTTTAACAAAGAATTTAAGTTGGCCGTAGATGCCAGTGATGTTGGTGCAGGCAGCGTATTGTTACAAGAAGATGACAATGGTGTTGATCATCCTGTTTGTTACTATTCTAAAAAGTTTAACAAACATCAGAGAAATTACTCTACCATAGAGAAAGAATGCTTATCTCTCATCCTTGCACTTCAGCACTTTGAAGTTTACCTAGCCTCTTCAGTTGCACCTATTGTCATTTTCACTGATCACAACCCACTGACTTTCATTCATAAAATGATAAACAAGAATCAGCGTTTACTCAGATGGAGTCTCATGTTGCAAGAGCACAATCTAGATATCAGACATATTAAGGGAAAAGATAATATCATTCCAGATGCACTCTCTAGGGCTCAGATGCCTCAGCATTATTGATATGTGAGTTTGTGCTATTGCTCTTTATTAATCTGATGTGATTTTACAGTATAGTTTGTTATATAATTGTTCATTATTGCAAAAGAAAGCTTTACTTCATAAAACTTTCTTTTCTTTGAGGAGGGGAAGTGTAACATGTATGGTGTTTATCTATTTCATATTTTGTTTACTTAGTTTCTGTTGACCCAGATATTGGAGACATTGATGGTAAATAAGTTGTTGTAAACAAGGTATTTATTTGGTTATAAGATTTTTCTAGAAGGATGACCAATCATCTAGATGGTTCTTGAACCTTGGAGAAAAGACCAGAACTTACTAGAATTTTCTTTTCCATGCAAATAGAAACTTTGAGTGGGTTCTAGAATTCAGTAGAAGTTTGTGGAATTTTCCAGAATAAATAAATATAGCATATGATATAATAGTCTTTCTTGACCGTTCTAGAACTTTCTTAAAGGGTATATATAAGAGTAAATTTTTCATAAGGGCATCTTTGAAATAATTTCACCATTTAAAAGTCTAAACCTTTTGTACTGGAATTCTATAGTGGAATACTGTGTTTAATTATTCATTCTGGATTACTTTGGATTATTCAGTTTTTGATTCAGACTTCATTTTCATTTGGATTTATCTTCAAAATCTGGGATCAGAAACTGCTGAAAGACTCGTGTTGATAAATATTCTGAGGGACAGTTCGGACATACAAGGTATTGTAAATTAGACTTTCTTTGATTGTATAACTATTTTCCATTGCTTATTGTAAATGATAATTTTGTTTTTAATAAATTTTGTTAAATCTTAAAAGTGCTTTTTGCTGACTTTCCAAATAGCTAAATTTTGGTTTCCTGAATCTGTTTCTAGTTACGCCTGGCACGTAACACAGTAAATAGAGCTGACTACCATGGTAACGTTTGACGCTGGTCTGATTTCCGGTTTACTTTTGTCAAAGTCATCAAGGCAGATTGTTGAAGGTGGATAACAAATCTTGTCACTCACAGGAAGAGAAACATTTAAACATTCATCTGAATAAAGATGGTGATGGCTCAAATCAGCCAATTTACGTCAATTTAAATGGCAGTTATTGTGCACGGACACCTGATGACAAAAGAACATGGATGCACATTTCATGTGCGATAACTTGGAATGTTCTCTGCTCGTTTCATGTGCGCGGTTTGCAATAAATGTGTCCTGATAGGGACGATTTTTGTCGTCTGTTGATACCCTTTGCAAACAGTTTGGACACAGATCAGGCCTGACAAAAAGTCGGGTCTGATCTGGATCCAAACTGTTTGACATTCATTTTGATGGTATCCCTCAAAGACATTTTGAAAGGAGTTTCTTTTAAGTAAAACATCAGCATGCGGAAAAAGCCTGTACAATTATTCAGCATGCAAAAAGTACAACCCTTTACCTACCAGCCACGAATAGAAGTTCTCCATGTTGTTTTAGGTACCTTATATTGAATGAATGTGCACGCTCGTCTGCATGGGCCCTCGCTGCTCGCATATGTGACTTGTACCAAACTTTCATGAACTGGCCCTAAAATTTTGGTCTGAGCCTTCATCTACATCCCTTCTCTTTTAGGGATTCGCTGCTCGTTGCGTTAAGTACAAAACTTTCTTGAACTGGCTTGTACAATTTGACTGAGCATTCATCTACATCCGTTCTTTTTAGTGCGATTTGTTAAGGCCCTGGCGATACTGCGCAAATGTGCAGTCTCGCCTGATTCGTTGCTGCTCGCATATGTGACAAGTACCAAGCTTTCTTGAACTGGCCTATAAAATTTGGCCTGAGCCTTCATCTACATCCCTTCTTTTTACTACGATTTGCAAAGGCTCTGGCGAGACTGCGCCAATGTGAAGTCTCGTCTGATTCTTTGATGTTCGTTTATGCGATAAATACCAAACTCTCATGAACTGGCCTATAAACAGTAATTGAGTATGATCAGGTAGTACCACAATAACACACTTCAGACCAACCCATGGCACCGTGAGGAGCAGTCACAGAATCTTAAACAGTAGAAAGACAGCTAAAGTAAGACATTATGCTCTTCTCTCTTCGTCGTCAAGATGATTGAAACACTAGAGAGAACACCAAGTAATGCATAACTAAGCAAGGACCAAACACGGAGCACCCACAATCCAAGGGAAGGAAAATTAAAGAATGATCAACAACAACAGAACCAACGTCTTAGAAGGGACAGAGTTTGGCCTGAACCGTCATCTACATCGCTTCATTTCTTTCAGTGCGAGCAGCAAAGGCTGTGGCGATACTGCGCAAATGTGCAGGCTCATCTGAGCCTTTGCTGCTCGCATATGCGATAAATACAAAAGTCTCATGAGCTGTCTCATAAAGTTTGGCCTGAACCTTCATCTACATCTTTCTTTTGGCGTGCAAAAGTACCAAAATCTTATGAACTGGCCCATATATGAATCTACTAGCATGACCTTGGAATAACACATGACAGACAAACAAGCTCTGTGAACATTGCAACATTAAAACTTAGGAGAAGGATGCGCTTCTCTGCAGTTTTATATATTGCGTTGTAGTTCGCTTACAGGTAACGACCTCGTCTCGTTTGGCTGCTCATAGTAAACTTGTCCTTCCAGAACCAAAATGAAGAGAAAGATAGCATGTGAAAAAATCTTTATTGTCAGTTGTAATGAGCCAACTCATAGATTTTAAGAAATACAACGAGGGCTAATATCGTTACAAATCTATACAGTCACCCATTTTCTCCAGCGTCTACAGTGCTTGCATACCAAAAGTATGGTAGTAGATGGAGGTATACATCAAAATCTAGACCCTAGTCCAATGAATAGTGGTGCAAGTACGTTTAACTCGTTCCTTACTAGAGGCTACACTTACTGTCTTCTGCTGATAACCTATGCAAGCAGCTTTGACCCAGATCAGGACCGACTGAAGAAAGTTAATTTTTAAAAAGAAAGCCAGCAGACGCCAGTAAAAGCATGAAAAATTACCCAGCATGCAAAAAGTTAAAGAAGGGTTTGACGCACGTGCGATAAGTGCGATTAGACGACGAGCAGTCAAATGCTCTGGCGAGACTGCGCAGCTGGTCAGGATCACATGTGCATTCTTTGGTCACTCATGCAATAAGTACTTAATTCTCATGGACAGGTTTGTTACTGATGTGTAACCAGTGAAGACTCAAATGAGTTTGACCATCCACACATTCTCATAAGCGCCTTCAATGCGTGCGCACACAACATGTATACACCAAAATTCAGAACTAAAGCCTACTGGATAGTTGCATCTGCATGTTAAAAATGGTTACATGTATGTGCATATGCAATAAATACACTGTGTCCAAGCAGTAAATTCTCTTGCAAGACTGCACATATGTGTAGGCTGATTTGAACGGATACTGGATACACATGAGATAAGTACTAATACCTCACAAAAAGGCTCATTGCTCATGGGCGACATTTTCAAATGAGAACAAGCTGGCCAGGGCCTTTGCTAAACGCCCAGAAATAAGTACTACATTTGCAGTAGGCTTTTTGCACATGGACGCATAGGAAGTGTTTGAACGAGCCAGCGAATCTGCACATACTTTACAAGGCCACCGCTATCAACAAACACAAAGTATGGTGGTATACGAAGGTACACCTTAAAACTAGAACCAGCCTCACTGGATAACTACGCATGCTCGTTAAAATGAATAATTGTACGCATATCTGTGAAAGGTACCATTTTCTAATGGTTTCTCTCGTGTAAACCCATGCAGAAAATGTGATAGTTAGCATATGCGTAAAAAAAGATTCGCCTTAGCTTGCAAGGTTACACAGAGATGGTCAAATATTTCATCTGCTGGTAAGTGTGTTTATTTTGTCTTCACATTTGCTCAATGGCCATTGTAGTATGTAACGGTTTTAAAACTAAGATATGTACACGTTTACTGCTTATTTCAAATCTCAGCATTCAGTATTCTGATTTCGCAATTCCAATGGATATACAAAAAAGGACGTTAATTGTTTTTATTATATTTTATCTGTTCATATAAAAAAGTAAAAAAAAAAATTGGGCCATCTGGATTTTGTGGGATTCGAACCCATAACATAGATGTTTGACAGCTTCAGTTGGTTTTGGAGAACGCCTATTATACCACTGAGCTATCTGGGCCTATTAATGTAAAGGATTAACATTTCTTTAAGTAGGCGATTTGTGCAAAATCTTCAAATTAATGAAGCAAATAGCACAAAATGCTATATTCATTGTGTTATTTACAAACACTAACACTACATATTTTAATATTTCTGGCATACTTAATTTTCACTGAATTTGTGCATCCCAGTATGTTTTGTTGCTGTAGGCCACGCTTTACGAGCCTTTTTCTATAAAGGCTCGTCCACAAGCTGATCCTCCGAGGGAGGGTTCGCAAAGTTAGCTCCCCCCCTTTTTTTTTTATTTCTTTTTTTTTTTTTTTTTTTATTTCTCTTTATTATTTTTTTCGCTGGGTCTTGGGTTGGTCTGGACATTTTTACATTGGGGTGGTGGAACTCCCTGGGTTACTACTACGTAATACTGGTATTCAATGGGAGATGAGTAATTATGGGGGAAACAAACCAGTATGACCCTTTCTATATAACAGCAGAGAATCTAACATCCAGATCATCATATACCTTTTCAAACTTTGATTTTGGCATTTACAATTTCACAGAGGACAACTTTAATATTTATAGTGCTTCTTACAGAATTGGTACATCTATATACTGATATCTTAAAAGATATGTCGAAAAGTGTTAGATTCAGGTTCATGAGGCCTCGATCTGATTTGAGTCATCTCTTTCATCAAATGTTATTTATATGATTCAACCATCTGTAGAAATGTACATAATACAGGCATTATTTCTTAATTTAAAATGAGTTTCTTCTTCTTTTTTTAATATACAAGGCGTTCACAATGGTTCCTTATTGTGACCATATGAATTAGTACCCTGCATTTTCACTGGACACCTATCTTCTAACAGACTATATAGGACATCTCGTCAGATGACTGACAGCATAGGCAAAAAACAAAGGCTCCAATGGGCCTGTGCATCGATGCAGTCGAATAAGAATGACTGCATTTATCCTAATCAAATTAATAGAATTACTTGGTAAAACAGCAATGATGAAAGAACGTCGATGTATCGTTATATCGGCGTTATTAACTTGCATTGATGCCAATTTTGACCAAACCAAAGGTTGCTACTGTTGGGGAGTTCTGCAAAAAAAGGAAATTCCTATTTTGGTAGACCACGAAAATAGTACCTTTTAACATTTTAAAATTCACAGTTTCTGTGCCCTCTACATGGTTAATGAGTGCTCTATGGGCTTTGAACTTGCATAGGAGTATGCATTGATGCCTGTTTGTCATGTAGATGAAAGCAAATGCATCTTTGTGTGGACTATTTTGTCACAGTAAATAGAGCCGACTACCATGGTAACGTTTGACGCTGGTCTGATTTCCGGTTTACTTTTGTCAAAGTCATCAAGGCAGATTGTTGAAGGTGGATAACAAATCTTGTCACTCACAGGAAGAGAAACATTTAAACATTCATCTGAATAAAGATGCTGATGGCTCAAATCAGCCAATTAACGTCAATTTAAATGGCAGTTATTGTGCACGGACACCTGATGACAAAAGAACATGGATGCACATTTCATGTGCGATAACTTGGAATGTTCTCTGCTCGTTTCATGTGCGCGGTTTGCAATAAATGTGTCCTGATAGGGACGATTTTTGTCGTCTGTTGATACCCTTTGCAAACAGTTTGGACACAGATCAGGCCTGACAAAAAGTCGGGTCTGATCTGGATCCAAACTGTTTAACATTCATTTTGATGGTATCCCTCAAAGACATTTTGAAAGGAGTTTCTTTTAAGTAAAACATCAGCATGCGGAAAAAGCCTGTACAATTATTCAGCATGCAAAAAGTACAACCCTTTACCTACCAGTCACGAATAGAAGTTCTCCATGTTGTTTTAGGTACCTTATATTGAATGAATGTGCACGCTCGCCTGCATGGGCCCTCGCTGCTCGCATATGTGACTTGTACCAAACTTTTATGAACTGTCCCTAAAATTTTGGTCTGAGCCTTCATCTACATCCCTTCTCTTTTAGGGATTCGCTGCTCGTTGCGTTAAGTACCAAACCTTCTTGAACTGGCTTGCACAATTTGACTGAGCCTTCATCTACATCCGTTCTTTTTAGTGCCATTTGCAAAGGCCCTGGCAATACTGCGCAAATGTGCAGTCTCGCCTGATTCGCTGCTGCTCGCATATGTGACAAGTACCAAGCTTTCTTGAACTGGCCTATAAAATTTGGCCTGAGCCTTCATCTACATCCCTTCTTTTTACTACGATTTGCAAAGGCTCTGGCGAGACTGCGCCAATGTGAAAGTAAGTAAGGTTGCAAAGATCAGGAATCGATACAATCAAGTACCACACCTGACCCAGGATACCAATGGGAAAGTGACAAACTCACAGAAGACACCACAAACGAGAGCCAAGAGGTCAGCCCTTTCCCAGCAGGTGACCACGAAGCACATATAAACAGACGCGCACAAAACATAGCAAACACAAGACAGAACAAAAACATAAAAGATCCACAAAAGAAGTACCGCCTTGGAACGGTCAGTAAAATAATTTACTGGAGGGCTTAAACCGGTTTAACGGCGCCAACCTCACCCTTAATTCAGATGTGGATCAAGACACATAGATATTTGGTTTGCATGAAAGACCCCTAACTTATCAATGCATCATCTCCTAAAACATATAAATCAAGATATAACAAGGAGATAAAGCTAGGATAAGGACTCAACAGTAAATTAAACTGAATACTGGAGCAAAATAAATCCAACAGGTAAACCCCGGTGGGCCCGACAAACAGCCAAAGCATCAGGCCCCTACCATCTCATCAATAGATAAGTCTTTAAGTCGGAACCATCATAGAGTCTGAAGTCCGACCCACCGTCTGATTCTTTGATGTTCGTTTATGCGATAAATACCAAACTCTCATGAACTGGCCTATAAACAGTAATTGAGTATGATCAGGCAGTACCACAATAACACACTTCAGACCAACCCATGGCACCGTGAGGAGCAGTCACAGAATCTTAAACAGTAGAAAGACAGTTAAAGTAAGACATTATGCTCTTCTCTCTTCGTCGTCAAGATGATTGAAACACTAGAGAGAACACCAAGTAATGCATAACTAAGCAAGGACCAAACACGGAGCACCCACAATCCAAGGGAAGGAAAATTAAAGAATGATCAACAACAACAGAACCAACGCCTTAGAAGGGACAGAGTTTGGCCTGAACCGTCATCTACATCGATTCATTCTTTCAGTGCGAGCAGCAAAGGCTGTGGCGATACTGCGCAAATGTGCAGGCTCATCTGAGCCTTTGCTGCTCGCATATGCGATAAATACAAAAGTCTCATGAGCTGTCTCATAAAGTTTGGCCTGAACCTTCATCTACATCTTTCTTTTGGCGTGCAAAAGTACCAAAATCTTATGAACTGGCCCATATATGAATCTACTAGCATGACCTTGGAATAACACATGACAGACAAACAAGCTCTGTGAACATTGCAACATTAAAACTTAGGAGAAGGATGCGCTTCTCTGCAGTTTTATATATTGCGTTGTAGTTCGCTTACAGGTAACGACCTCGTCTCGTTTGGCTGCTCATAGTAAACTTGTCCTTCCAGAACCAAAATGAAGAGAAAGATAGCATGTGAAGAAATCTTTATTGTCAGTTGTAATGAGCCAACTCATAGATTTTAAGAAATACAACGAGGGCTAATATCGTTACAAATCTATACAGTCACCCATTTTCTCCAGCGTCTACAGTGCTTGCATACCAAAAGTATGGTAGTAGATGGAGGTATACATCAAAATCTAGACCCTAGTCCAATGAATAGTGGTGCAAGTACGTTTAACTCGTTCCTTACTAGAGGCTACACTTACTGTCTTCTGCTGATAACCTATGCAAGCAGCTTTGACCCAGATCAGGACCGACTGAAGAAAGTTAATTTTTAAAAAGAAAGCCAGCAGACGCCAGTAAAAGCATGAAAAATTACCCAGCATGCAAAAAGTTAAAGAAGGGTTTGACGCACGTGCGATAAGTGCGATTAGACGACGAGCAGTCAAATGCTCTGGCGAGACTGCGCAGCTGGTCAGGATCACATGTGCATTCTTTGGTCACTCATGCAATAAGTACTTAATTCTCATGGACAGGTTTGTTACTGATGTGTAACCAGTGAAGACTCAAATGAGTTTGACCATCCACACATTCTCATAAGCGCCTTCAATGCGTGCGCACACAACATGTATACACCAAAATTCAGAACTAAAGCCTACTGGATAGTTGCATCTGCATGTTAAAAATGGTTACATGTATGTGCATATGCAATAAATACACTGTGTCCAAGCAGTAAATTCTCTTGCAAGACTGCATATATGTGTAGGCTGATTTGAACGGATATTGGATACACATGAGATAAGTACTAATACCTCACAAAAAGGCTCATTGCTCATGGGCGACATTTTCAAATGAGAACAAGCTGGCCAGGGCCTTTGCTAAACGCCCAGAAATAAGTACTACATTTGCAGTAGGCTTTTTGCACATGGACGCATAGGGAGTGTTTGAACGAGCCAGCGAATCTGCACATACTTTACAAGGCCACCGCTATCAACAAACACAAAGTATGGTGGTATACGAAGGTACACCTTAAAACTAGAACCAGCCTCACTGGATAACTACGCATGCTCGTTAAAATGAATAACTGTACGCATATCTGTGAAAGGTACCATTTTCTAATGGTTTCTCTCGTGTAAACCCATGCAGAAAATGTGATAGTTAGCATATGCGTAAAAAAAAGATTCGCATTAGCTTGCAAGGTTACACAGAGATGGTCAAATATTTCATCTGCTGGTAAGTGTGTTTATTTTGTCTTCACATTTGCTCAATGGCCATTGTGGTATGTAACGGTTTTAATACTAAGATATGTACACGTTTACTGCTTATTTCAAATCTCAGCATTCAGTATTCTGATTTCGCAATTCCAATGGATATACAAAAAAGGATGTTAATTGTTTTTATTATGTTTTATCTGTTCATATAAAAAAGTAAAAAAAAATATGGGCCATCTGGATTTTGTGGGATTCGAACCCATAACATAGATGTTTGACAGCTCCAGTTGGTTTTGGAGAACGCCTATTATACCACTGAGCTATCTGGGCCTATTAATGTAAAGCATTAACATTTCTTTAAGTAGGCGATTTGTGCAAAAAATGGTTAACAGGGACATCACTCTAGATGTTTAAGCAATTAATCCCAAAATTTAGCAAAAACAAAACAATATAACCAATTTGCCCCATAGAAATTTCACAATGATGATATTTCAAGCTGCATTTCATTCATATCTTCAAATTAATGAAGCAAATAGCACAAAATGCTATATTCATTGTGTTATTTACAAACACTAACACTACATATTTTAATATTTCTGGCATACTTAATTTTCACTGAATTTGTGCATCCCAGTATGTTTTGTTTCTGTAGGCCACGCTTTACGAGCCTTTTCCTATAAAGGCTCGTCCACAAGTGGATCCTCCGAGGGAGGGTTCGCAAAGTTAGCTCCCCCTTTTTTTTAATTTCTTTTTATTTTTTTTTCTCTTTATTATTTTTTTTCGCTGGGTCTTGGGTTGGTCTGGACATTTTTACATTGGGGTGGTGGAACTCCCTGGGTTACTACTACGTAATACTGGTATTCAATGGGAGATGAGTAATTATGGGGGAAACAAACCAGTATGACCCTTTCTATATAACAGCAGAGAATCTAACATCCAGATCATCATATGCCTTTTCAAATTTTGATTTTGGCATTTACAATTTCACGGAGGACAACTTTAATATTTATAGTGCTTCTTACAGAATTGGTACATCTATATACTGATATCTTAAAAGATATGTTGAAAAGTGTTAGATTCAGGTTCATGAGGCCTCGATCTGATTTGTGTCGTCTTTTTCATCAAATGTTATTTATATGATTCAACCGTCTTTAGAAATGTACATAATACAGGCATTATTTCTTAATTTAAAATGAGTTTCTTCTTCTTTTTTTAATATACAAGGCGTTCACAATGGTTCCTTATTGTGACCATATGAATTAGTACCCTGCATTTTCACTGGACACCTATCTTCTAGCAGACTATATAGGACATCTCGTCAGATGACTGATAGCATAGGCAAAAATCGAAGGCTCCAATGGGCCTGTGCATCGATGCAGTCGAATAAGAATGACTGCATTTATCCTAATCAACTTAATAGAAATACTTGGTTAAAACAGCAATGATGAAAGAACGTCAATGTATCGTTATATCGGCGTCATTACCTTGCACTGATACCAATTTTGACTGAACCAAAGGTTGCTACTGTTGGGGAGTTCTGCAAAAAAAGGAATTTTTTTTTTGGTAGCCCACGAAAATAGTACCTTTTAACATTTTAAAACTCACAGTTTCTGTGCCCTCTACTTGGTTAAAGAGTGCTCTATTGGACTTTGAACTTGCATAGGAGTATGCATTGATGCCTGTTTGTCATGTAGATGAAAGCAAATGCATCTTTGTGTGGACTATTTTGTCACAGTAAATAGAGCCGACTACCATGGTAACGTTTGACGCTGGTCTGATTTCCGGTTTACTTTTGTCAAATTCATCAAGGCAGATTGTTGAAGGTGGATAACAAATCTTGTCACTCACAGGAAGAGAAACATTTAAACATTCATCTGAATAAAGATGCTGATGGCTCAAATCAGCCAATTTACGTCAATTTAAATGGCAGTTATTGTGCACGGACACCTGATGACAAAATAACATGGATGCACATTTCATGTGCGATAACTTGGAATGTTCTCTGCTCGTTTCATGTGCGCGGTTTGCAATAAATGTGTCCTGATAGGGACGATTTTTGTCGTCTGTTGATACCCTTTGCAAACAGTTTGGACACAGATCAGGCCTGACAAAAAGTCAGGTCTGATCTGGATCCGAACTGTTTGACATTCATTTTGATGGTATCCCTCAAAGACATTTTGAAAGGAGTTTCTTTTAAGTAAAACATCAGCATGCGGAAAAAGCCTGTACAATTATTCAGCATGCAAAAAGTACAACCCTTTACCTACCAGCCACGAATAGAAGTTCTCCATGTTGTTTAAGGTACCTTATATTGAATGAATGTGCACGCTCGCCTGCATGGGCCCTCGCTGCTCGCATATGTGACTTGTACCAAACTTTCATGAACTGGCCCTAAAATTTTGGTCTGAGCCTTCATCTACATCCCTTCTCTTTTAGGGATTCGCTGCTCGTTGCGTTAAGTACCAAACCTTCTTGAACTGGCTTGCACAATTTGACTGAGCCTTCATCTACATCCGTTCTTTTTAGTGCCATTTGCAAAGGCCCTGGCGATACTGCGCAAATGTGCAGTCTCGCCTGATTCGCTGCTGCTCGCATATGTGACAAGTACCAAGCTTTCTTGAACTGGCCTATAAAATTTGGCCTGAGCCTTCATCTACATCCCTTCTTTTTACTACGATTTGCAAAGGCTCTGGCGAGACTGCGCCAATGTGAAGTCTCGTCTGATTCTTTGATGTTCGTTTATGCGATAAATACCAAACTCTCATGAACTGGCCTATAAACAGTAATTGAGTATGATCAGGCAGTACCACAATAACACACTTCAGACCAACCCATGGCACCGTGAGGAGCAGTCACAGAATCTTAAACAGTAGAAAGACAGCTAAAGTAAGACATTATGCTCTTCTCTCTTCGTCGTCAAGATGATTGAAACACTAGAGAGAACACCAAGTAATGCATAACTAAGCAAGGACCAAACACGGAGCACCCACAATCCAAGGGAAGGAAAATTAAAGAATGATCAACAACAACAGAACCAACGCCTTAGAAGGGACAGAGTTTGGCCTGAACCGTCATCTACATCGCTTCATTCTTTCAGTGCGAGCAGCAAAGGCTGTGGCGATACTGCGCAAATTTGCAGGCTCATCTGAGCCTTTGCTGCTCGCATATGCGATAAATACAAAAGTCTCATGAGCTGTCTCATAAAGTTTGGCCTGAACCTTCATCTACATCTTTCTTTTGGCGTGCAAAAGTACCAAAATCTTATGAACTGGCCCATATATGAATCTACTAGCATGACCTTGGAATAACACACGACAGACAAACAAGCTCTGTGAACATTGCAACATTAAAACTTAGGAGAAGGATGCGCTTCTCTGCAGTTTTATATATTGCGTTGTAGTTCGCTTACAGGTAACGACCTCGTCTCGTTTGGCTGCTCATAGTAAACTTGTCCTTCCAGAACCAAAATGAAGAGAAAGATAGCATGTGAAAAAATCTTTATTGTCAGTTGTAATGAGCCAACTCATATATTTTAAGAAATACAACGAGGGCTAATATCGTTACAAATCTATACAGTCACCCATTTTCTCCAGCGTCTACAGTGCTTGCATACCAAAAGTATGGTAGTAGATGGAGGTATACATCAAAATCTAGACCCTAGTCCAATGAATAGTGGTGCAAGTACGTTTAACTCGTTCCTTACTAGAGGCTACACTTACTGTCTTCTGCTGATAACCTATGCAAGCAGCTTTGACCCAGATCAAGACCGACTGAAGAAAGTTAATTTTTAAAAAGAAAGCCAGCAGACGCCAGTAAAAGCATGAAAAATTACCCAGCATGCAAAAAGTTAAAGAAGGGTTTGACGCACGTGCGATAAGTGCGATTAGACGACGAGCAGTCAAATGCTCTGGCGAGACTGCGCAGCTGGTCAGGATCACATGTGCATTCTTTGGTCACTCATGCAATAAGTACTTAATTCTCATGGACAGGTTTGTTACTGATGTGTAACCAGTGAAGACTCAAATGAGTTTGACCATCCACACATTCTCATAAGCGCCTTCAATGCGTGCGCACACAACATGTATACACCAAAATTCAGAACTAAAGCCTACTGGATAGTTGCATCTGCATGTTAAAAATGGTTACATGTATGTGCATATGCAATAAATACACTGTGTCCAAGCAGTAAATTCTCTTGCAAGACTGCACATATGTGTAGGCTGATTTGAACGGATACTGGATACACATGAGATAAGTACTAATACCTCACAAAAAGGCTCATTGCTCATGGGCGACATTTTCAAATGAGAACAAGCTGGCCAGGGCCTTTGCTAAACGCCCAGAAATAAGTACTACATTTGCAGTAGGCTTTTTGCACATGGACGCATAGGAAGTGTTTGAACGAGCCAGCGAATCTGCACATACTTTACAAGGCCACCGCTATCAACAAACACAAAGTATGGTGGTATACGAAGGTACACCTTAAAACTAGAACCAGCCTCACTGGATAACTACGCATGCTCGTTAAAATGAATAATTGTACGCATATCTGTGAAAGGTACCATTTTCTAATGGTTTCTCTCGTGTAAACCCATGCAGAAAATGTGATAGTTAGCATATGCGTAAAAAAAAGATTCGCATTAGCTTGCAAGGTTACACAGAGATGGTCAAATATTTCATCTGCTGGTAAGTGTGTTTATTTTGTCTTCACATTTGCTCAATGGCCATTGTAGTATGTAACGGTTTTAAAACTAAGACATGTACACGTTTACCGCTTATTTCAAATCTCAGCATTCAGTATTCTGATTTTGCAATTCCAATGGATATACAAAAAAGGATGTTAATTGTTTTTATTATATTTTATCTGTTCATATAAAAAAGTAAAAAAAAAATTGGGCCATCTGGATTTTGTGGGATTCGAACCCATAACATAGATGTTTGACAGCTCCAGTTGGTTTTGGAGAACGCCTATTATACCACTGAGCTATATGGGCCTATTAATGTAAAGGATTAACATTTCTTTAAGTATGCGATTTGTGCAAAAAATGGTTAACAGGGACATCACTCTAGATGTTTAAGCAATTAATCCCAAAATTTAGCAAAAACAAAACAATATAACCAATTTGCCCCATAGAAATTTCACAATGATGATATTTCAAGCTGCATTTCATTCATATCTTCAAATTAATGAAGCAAATAGCACAAAATGCTATATTCATTGTGTTATTTACAAACACTAACACTACATATTTTAATATTTCTGGCATACTTAATTTTCACTGAATTTGTGCATCCCAGTATGTTTTGTTGCTGTAGGCCACGCTTTACGAGCCTTTTCCTATAAAGGCTCGTCCACAAGCGGATCCTCCGAGGGAGGGTTCGCAAAGTTAGCTCCCCCCTTTTTTTTTATTTCTTTTTATTTTTTTTTTATTTCTCTTTATTATTTTTTTTCACTGGGTCTTGGGTTGGTCTGGACATTTTTACATTGGGGTGGTGGAACTCCCTGGGTTACTACTACGTAATACTGGTATTCAATGGGAGATGAGTAATTATGGGGGAAACAAACCAGTATGACCCTTTCTATATAACAGCAGAGAATCTAACATCCAGATCATCATATGCCTTTTCAAACTTTGATTTTGGCATTTACAATTTCACGGAGGACAACTTTAATATTTATAGTGCTTCTTACAGAATTGGTACATCTATATACTGATATCTTAAAAGAAATGTTGAAAAGTGTTAGATTCAGGTTCATGAGGCCTCCATCTGATTTGAGTCGTCTCCTTCATCAAGTGTTATTTATATGATTCAACCGTCTTTAGAAATGTACATAATACAGGCATTATTTCTAAATTTAAAATGAGTTTCTTCTTCTTTTTTTAATATACAAGGCGTTCACAATGGTTCCTTATTGTGACCATATGAATTAGTACCCTGCATTTTCACTGGACACCTATCTTCTAGCAGACTATATAGGACATCTCGTCAGATGACTGATAGCATAGGCAAAAAACGAAGGCTCCAATGGGCCTGTGCATCGATGCAGTCGAATAAGAATGACTGCATTTATCCTAATCAAATTAATAGAATTACTTGGTAAAACAGCAATGATGAAAGAACGTCGATGTATCGTTATATCGGCGTCATTAACTTGCATTGATGCCAATTTTGACCAAACCAAAGGTTGCTACTGTTGGGGAGTTCTGCAAAAAAGGAAATTCCTATTTTGGTAGCCCACGAAAATAGTACCTTTTAACATTTTAAAATTCACAGTTTCTGTGCCCTCTACTTGGTTAATGAGTGCTCTATTGGACTTTGAACTTGCATAGGAGTATGCATTGATGCCTGTTTGTCATGTAGATGAAAGCAAATGCATCTTTGTGTGGACTATTTTGTCACAGTAAATAGAGCCGACTACCATGGTAACGTTTGACGCTGGTCTGATTTCCGGTTTACTTTTGTCAAATTCAACAAGGCAGATTGTTGAAGGTGGATAACAAATCTTGTCACTCACAGGAAGAGAAACATTTAAACATTCATCTGAATAAAGATGCTGATGGCTCAAATCAGCCAATTTACGTCAATTTAAATGGCAGTTATTGTGCACGGACACCTGATGACAAAAGAGCATTGATGCACATTTCATGTGCGATAACTTGGAATGTTCTCTGCTCGTTTCATGTGCGCGTTTTGCAACATATGGGACAATATTAGCTGTTATCGGTTTTATCTCCCCGATTATCTCCCTTGAATATTGACCACTCCCGCAACTTACCTGTTGAAAACTGTGGCATGAATTACACAGAAAAGTATGCAACCCTTTAAATAAATTTTTAATAACTAACTTATTATAAAGCTGCCATTATTTTATAAGTTATCAAAAGAAAATTTAATGTTTTATCTTTATAATGATATAAACAAATACGAAATAACTTAATATTTAGTTTTGTCAAATTGTTCATCTTTTTAACTGGTAAAATCCCATTCATTTCTATGTAAACTGACTGCAAATGCCCTTGGTGAGCCTTTTATGACCCCAAAATAATCATGTTCTGATATTTTCTCGATGTTTTATAAGTTATAAATGGTATCTCGATCACCCAACGATATCAACCATATAAGTTTCACAGAAATAAAATAAATTTTAGTTCTGTCATTTTTAGGTTGAAAATTGAGTTTAAGCGCCTTCTTGAAAGGGCGGAGAAAATGACTAAGTTCTCATAGTTTGTGTCTATTATGCTTCCGCATTAGTCAATATGCGGATAATGTCGAGAAACCTAACATCATTTTTAAATAGAAATTTAAGGGGATAACTTAGCTGAATGGGAGACAAGATACTGAAAAAAAATCTTAAAGGAAATTGTTAGAAAATAACATTACCATAAATTATCACACCGAAATAAAAATCATTTTATTACAAGTTGCTTCAATTTATTTTTTATTTTAAATATAACAATTATTATTTTTATAATAATAATACTTATTTTATTATTATTATTTTTATTATTATTATTATTATTTTTATTATTATTATTAATGCCTAAATTTATTCGAAGACTTTCATCTGGCAGTATATTCGTACTTCATTCTCACACCGGATAGGCGGCAATCGAATACACTTATATAATCGGCGAACGAAGATCAAAATTTTTAGAACCAGAGTTTTCGATTGCTAATCGTGGCCCGAATGGTGACAAATGGCGATTTAAAACTCTTTTTCTATCAGTTTTTGATCCGCGTCTGTCGATTGTTAAGAGCGTTTTCGATTGCCACCTATTCGGTGTGCCTCTGGTGAGAAACGATTTTGAGACGTTCATAACGGGATATGCGATAATCCTAGGTGTCAGATAATCCCTCGGGCTAAGGTCTTATCTCGGTCATAAAATACTGATTTTACGGTTTTTACCGATTAAACGACTCTGCATAAAGTGTCCTGTGTGGAAGCCTTGGCATTCTACTAAAAACTTATTCATAAATAAAATGGTGCGTATCAGATACCCAGGCTGATCACAGTGTTCGTGTTCTGTACACCCTTCTTACTAGTTTTGTCATGCGGCGTCTCGTCAGGGTCTTTACTGTTCAGTATAACAACCTTTTTCGGTCATACTACCAAAACTGTCACTTCATGGGTAGATGCTCAGACTGCGCAAATGGTGTCGTTTGAATTCTACTAATGTTTAGGCTTTGCAATTACAGTAAAAGACATGCATATATTATGAAATGAAGCAAAATCAACAGTGTAGATCCAGATACTTTATAACAAGATGTCTCTCCGTGCCTGTATATTTGTAAGAATTGAACCTTTAAATAAATTGTAAACTAATACTTAAGTTTTAAGTGATGCCATTTAATTTTTCCGGAGAAGGTTAAACTTGAACGAACAGCAAAGGTTCGGGTGAGATGGGACAGAGCGGTCAGGCCTGATCCATTGCTGTTTGCATTCCATATCTCTCAGTTAAAAATTCCCAAAATACACAGATTTAAACAAATCTCTTCACACCGAGCTGATCGGGACCAGTAAGAACCAGACCTGACCAAAAACAATTTATAATTTCAACCGTAAACAGCAATGGGACTGATCAGACTGCGCTGATGATTTACTATGCGCATATGTTGTTCCGAGAATTCATGCTTTACAGTAGCATCTGAGCAGTGAACACAAGAAACTGCGATGAGCATGTAATATATGCACAGACTGGCCTGCTCCATTAATGTTCGCTGTTGGAGAGCTGAAACATAAAATCATGCAGTCGTTTAATGATGGTCATCTTATTGACGCAGCGGGAACTCAGTGGGAGTTCGTTCATCTGCGTTAAAAGTGTGAAAATAGTTGATAAGGATTTGGCCTAAAGCGACTGTTCTCATTTATTTTGACTGCGTTATAATCCTTTATTATGTTTTTTAACTTGAAGCGAAGACGCTGATCAGACCCTTTTTGTCAAACTCAACGTTCTTTACCTCGGACCCTGTCCGAGTCTTTACAGATGTCGGCTGATTTTATTTTCGAAAAAAGTGTACAGTGTGGATCCAGATAAAGATCGAGCTCACCAAATTTCTGATAATTCGTTTACAGATTATTTTTGATAAATTAAGCCTGAGTAATTATCCGCTTACCCACTCTCAGTTTTTCAACCTGAACATAAAAATACTGTGGGTACGTGTACTCAAAGAATGGTCTCAATGAGACGGTTCTTTTGAGCGCTCTAAGCAAACGCTAAAATGTTGGAACAATATTTTGCTGGATTTTCTCTTATCAAGACCTATGCCGAGAGAAGACCCAAATCAAGCGGCGCATCTACAATACTGATACGGGTAAACATGAAAAAACACCGCATTAAAAAGTCTAGAGGAAACTGAAAAAATGACCAGACCAGACCAAATAAGCACATTTGACCATACCGCCGCCGACGGCCTTGTTTGGTGAAGCTGTGTTATTTCTAAATCACTGCGGATGCGCAGGCTGGTCTGCGCATTTGTTGTTTGCAAAACCCCGCAAGACAGTTTTCTCACATCGAGGCCCATATTATGTTTTCTGAACATTAAAGGGGACATATTAAAGTTCCAAATCCAATAAAATATGGAAGGAAATGTTACTAAGAGCAAAACATATAATTTTTGTGGTAAGAAAATAAGAATATCTTCGTTAATTAGACCGTTGATTAATTGTTAATGATAATTCATTATCCTGCTTATCCAGTAAATGCAGTACTCAAGTGCTCATGTACTCAATTCAGAACACACGAATAGTGGACAAACATGTTTTACATTTGGAGGTGAAAAATATTTTTCTTGATTTCAACTAGTTGAGCATGCATACTCCAATTTGAACTATTTATGTAACATAAATTAAATTGGGTACCCTCTTAGACCTCTTTCGTCAGCACACAAAACTATACAGCAAATACTATACACTCAATGCCAGACTAATATCATGGATACCTGGACTCAGATACAATCGATTTCGCGATATAGTCGCCGCGGTGTAAGGGGGACAATTGACTTATCGATTATCTAGGTGATCAAGAACCACAACTTCCCTGTTAAGCCGGGCCATAGTTCTATTTGTAAATGTGTCCTGATAGGGACGATTTTTGTCGTCTGTTGATACCCTTTGCAAACAGTTTGGACACAGATCAGGCCTGACAAAAAGTCGGGTCTGATCTGGATCCGAACTGTTTGACATTCATTTTGATGGTATCCCTCAAAGACAATTTGAAAGGAGTTTCTTTTAAGTAAAACATCAGCATGCGGAAAAAGCCTGTACAATTATTCAGCATGCAAAAAGTACAACCCTTTACCTACCAGCCACGAATAGAAGTTCTCTATGTTGTTTTAGGTACCTTATATTGAATGAATGTGCACGCTCGCCTGCATGGGCCCTCGCTGCTCGCATATGTGACTTGTACCAAACTTTCATGAACTGGCCCTAAAATTTTGGTCTGAGCCTTCATCTACATCCCTTCTCTTTTAGGGATTCGCTGCTCGTTGCGTTAAGTACCAAACCTTCTTGAACTGGCTTGCACAATTTGACTGAGCCTTCATCTACATCCGTTCTTTTTAGTGCCATTTGCAAAGGCCCTGGCGATACTGCGCAAATGTGCAGTTTCGCCTGATTCGCTGCTGCTCGCATATGTGACAAGTACCAAGCTTTCTTGAACTGGCCTATAAAATTTGGCCTGAGCCTTCATCTACATCCCTTCTTTTTACTACGATTTGCAAAGGCTCTGGCGAGACTGCGCCAATGTGAAGTCTCGTCTGATTCTTTGATGTTCGTTTATGCGATAAATACCAAACTCTCATGAACTGGCCTATAAACAGTAATTGAGTATGATCAGGCAGTACCACAATAACACACTTCAGACCAACCCATGGCACCGTGAGGAGCAGTCACAGAATCTTAAACAGTAGAAAGACAGCTAAAGTAAGACATTATGCTCTTCTCTCTTCGTCGTCAAGATGATTGAAACACTAGAGAGAACAATAAGTAATGCATAACTAAGCAAGGACCAAACACGGAGCACCCACAATCCAAGGGAAGAAAATTAAAGAATGATCAACAACAACAGAACCAACGCCTTAGAAGGGACAGAGTTTGGCCTGAACCGTCATCTACATCGCTTCATTCTTTCAGTGCGAGCAGCAAAGGCTGTGGCGATACTGCGCAAATGTGCAGGCTCATCTGAGCCTTTGCTGCTCGCATATGCGATAAATACAAAAGTCTCATGAGCTGTCTCATAAAGTTTGGCCTGAACCTTCATCTACATCTTTCTTTTGGCGTGCAAAAGTACGTAAATCTTATGAACTGGCCCATATATGAATCTACTAGCATGACCTTGGAATAACACACGACAGACAAACAAGCTCTGTGAACATTGCAACATTAAAACTAAGGAGAAGGATGCGCTTCTCTGCAGTTTTATATATTGCGTTGTAGTTCGCTTACAGGTAACGACCTCGTCTCGTTTGGCTGCTCATAGTAAACTTGTCCTTCCAGAACCAAAATGAAGAGAAAGATAGCATGTGAAAAAATCTTTATTGTCAGTTGTAATGAGCCAACTCATAGATTTTAAGAAATACAACGAGGGCTAATATCGTTACAAATCTATACAGTCACCCATTTTCTCCAGCGTCTACAGTGCTTGCATACCAAAAGTATGGTAGTAGATGGAGGTATACATCAAAATCTAGACCCTAGTCCAATGAATAGTGGTGCAAGTACGTTTAACTCGTTCCTTACTAAAGGCTACACTTACTGTCTTCTGCTGATAACCTATGCAAGCAGCTTTGACCCAGATCAGGACCGACTGAAGAAAGTTAATTTTTAAAAAGAAAGCCAGCAGACGCCAGTAAAAGCATGAAAAATTACCCAGCATGCAAAAAGTTAAAGAAGGGTTTGACGCACGTGCGATAAGTGCGATTAGACGACGAGCAGTCAAATGCTCTGGCGAGACTGCGCAGCTGGTCAGGATCACATGTGCATTCTTTGGTCACTCATGCAATAAGTACTTAATTCTCATGGACAGGTTTGTTACTGATGTGTAACCAGTGAAGACTCAAATGAGTTTGACCATCCACACATTCTCATAAGCGCCTTCAATGCGTGCGCACACAACATGTATACACCAAAATTCAGAACTAAAGCCTACTGGATAGTTGCATCTGCATGTTAAAAATGGTTACAT
Source organism: Loripinus fragilis (assembly GCA_964019695.1). NCBI lineage: Eukaryota > Metazoa > Mollusca > Bivalvia > Lucinida > Lucinidae > Loripinus > Loripinus fragilis. Next base: position 91,928,446 of record OZ026514.1, read on the forward strand.
GTATGTGCATATGCAATAAATACACTGTGTCCAAGCAGGAAATTCTCTTGCAAGACTGCACATATGTGTAGGCTGATTTGAACGGATACTGGATACACATGAGATAAGTACTAATACCTCACAAAAAGGCTCATTGCTCATGGGCGACATTTTCAAATGAGAACAAGCTGGCCAGGGCCTTTGCTAAACGCCCAGAAATAAGTACTACATTTGCAGTAGGCTTTTTGCACATGGACGCATAGGAAGTGTTTGAACGAGCCAGCGAATCTGCACATACTTAACAAGGCCAACACTATCAGCAAACAAAAAGTATGGTGGTATATGAAGGTACACCTTAAAACTAGAACCAGCCTCACTGGATAACTACGCATGCTCGTTTAATGAATTAACTGTACGCATATATGTGATAGGTACCATTTTCTAATGGTCTCTCTCATGTAAACCCAATGCAGAAAATGTGACAGTTAGCATATGCGTAAAAGAAAAAGTCACATTAGCTTGCATAGTTACACAGAGATGGTCAAATATTTCATCTGAGGCTGGTAAGTGAGTTTATTTGGTCTTCACATTTGCTCAATAGCCATTGTCATATGTCATGGTTTTAAAACTAAGATATGTACACGTTTACTGCTTATTTCAAATCTCATCATTAAGTATTCTGATTTCGCAATTCAAATGGTTATACAAAAATTAGGATTTTTTTGTTGTTATGTTTTATCTGTTCATATAAAAAAGTAAAAAAAAAAAAATTTTTGGCCATCTGGATTTTGTGGGATTCGAACCCATAGCTTGGATGTTTGGAGTTGCAGTTGGTTTTGGAGAAAGCCCATTAAACCCCTGTGCTATATGGGCCTATTAATGTAAAGGATTAACAATTATTTAAGTAGGTGATTTGTGCAAAAAATTTGTTTACAGGGACATCACTCTTGATGTTTAAGCAATTGATCCCAAATTAAGCAAAAACAAAACAATATAACCAGTTTGACGCATAGAAATTTCACAATGTTGACATTTCAAGCTGTATTTCATTCCTGTCTTCAAATTGATAAAGCAAATATCACAGAATGCTATATTCATTATGTTATTAACAAACACTAACACTACTTATTTTAATATTTCTGGCATACTTAATTTTCACTGAATTTGAGCATCCCAGTATGTTTTGTTGCTGTAGGCCACGCCTTACGAGCCTTTTTCCTATGAAGGCTCGTCAACAAGCGAATCCTCCGAGGGAGGATTCGCAAAGATAGTTCCCACCCACCCCCTTTTTTTTATTTGTTTTTAATTTGTTTTTTAATTTTTTTTTTCGCTAAGTCTTGGGTTGGTCTAGACATTTTTACATTGTGGGTGGTGGAACTCCCTGGGTTACTGCCAGGTAATACTGGTATTCAATGGGAGATGAGTAATTATGGGGAAAACAAACCAGTATGGCCCTTTCTATATAACAGCAGAGAATCTAACATCCATATCATCATATACCTTTTCAAACTTTGATTTTGGCATTTACAATTTCATGGAGGACAGCTTTAATTTTTAGAGTGCTCCGTACAGAATTGGTACATTTATATACTGATAACTTAAAAGATATGTTAAAAAAATTAAGATTTTGGTTAATGAGGCCTCCATCAGATTTGAGTCATCTCTTTCATCTAATGTTATTCATATGATATACGATTCAACCGTCTTTAGAAATTACACAATACAGGCAGTATGTCTTTATTTAAAATGAGTTTCTTCTTCATTTGTTTAATAATTAAAGTCAGTAATAGGCGTTCACAAAGGTTCCTTATTTTGGCCATATTTATTAGTACCCTGCATTTACACTGGACACCTATCTTCTAGCTGACTATATAGGACATCTCGTCAGATGCCTGATATCATAGGCAAAAAGCGAAGGCTCTAATGAGCATGTGCATCGATGCAGTCGAATAAGAAGGACTGCATTTATCCTAATCAAATTTAAAGAATTACTTGGTAAAACAGCAATGATGAAAGAACGTCAATGTGTCGTTATATCCGCGTCATTACCTTGCATTGATACCAATTTTGACTGAACCAAAGGTTGCTACTGTTGGGGAGTTCTGCACATAAAAGGTTATTCCTATTTTGGTAGCCCACGAAAATAGTACCTTTTAACATTTTAAAATTCACAGTTTCTGTGCACTCTACTCGGTTAATGAGTGCCTTATTGGATTTTATACTTGAATAGGAGTATGCATTGATGCATGTTTGTCATGTTGATGAAAGCAAATGCATCTTTTTGTGGACTATTTTGTCACACAGTAAATAGAGCCGACTACCATGGTAACGTTTGACGCTGGTCTGATTTCCGGTTTACTCTTGTCAAGTCATCAAGGCAGATTCTTGAAGGTGGATGACAAACCTTGCCACTCACAGGATGAGAAACTTTCAAACATTCATCTGAATAAAGATGCTGCTCCAATCAGCCAGTTTACGTCAATTTAAATGGCAGTGATTGTGCACGGACACCTGATGACAAAAGAACATGCACATTTCATGTACGATAACTTGGAATGTTCTCTGCTCGTTTCATGTGCGCGGTTTGCAATAAATGTGTCGTGATAGGGAGATTTTTGTCGTCTGTTGATACCCTTTGCAAACAGTTTGGACCCAGATCAGGCCTGACAAAAAGTTGGGTCTGATCTGGATCTGAACTGTTTGACATTCATTCTGATGACATTTTGAAAGGAGTTTATTTTAAGTAAAACAACAGCATGCGACAAAAAAAAGCCTGTACAATTATCCAGCATGCAAAAAGTACAACCCTTTACCTACCAGCCACGAAGTTGCCGTCTGCTACTCTTGTCTCCATATTGTTTTAGGTACATTATATATTGAATGAATTTGCACGCTCGCTTGGGCCCTCGCTGCTCGCATATGTGACTTGTACCAAACTGTCATGAACTGGCCCTAAATTTCTGGTCTGACCCTTCATCTAGAGACCTTCCCTTTTAGGGATTCACTGCTCGTTGCGTTAAGTACCAAACCTTCTTTAACTGGCTGCTGCAATTTGACCAAGCCTTCATCTACATCCGTTCTTTTTAGTGCGATTCGCAAAGGCCCTGGTGATACTGCGCAAATGTGCAGTTTCACCTGATTCGATGCTGCTCGCATATGTGACAAGTACCAATTTTCTTGAACTGGCCTATAAAATTTGGCCTGAGCTTTCATCTACATCCCTTCTTTTTACTGTGATTTGTAAAGGCTCTGGCGAGACTGCGCCAATGTGAAGTCTCGTCTGATCCTTTGATGTTCGTTTATGCGATAAATACCAAACTGCAGTCATAGAATCTTAAATAGTAGGAAAACAGTTAAAGTAAGACATAATGCTCTTCTCTCTTCCTCGTCAAGATGATTGAAAAACTAGAAAGAAAACCCAATTAATGCATAACTAAGCAAGGACCAAACACGGAGCCCCTACAGTCCAATGAGAGGAACATTAAAGAATGATCAACAACAACAGAACCACCGCCTTAGAAGGGACAGAGTTTCATCTACATCGCTTCATTCTTTCAATGCGAGCAGCAAAGGCTGTGGTGATACTGCGCAAATGTGTAAACTCATCTGAGCCTTTGCTGCTCGCATATGCGATAAATACAAAAGTCTCATGAGCTGTCCCATAAAGTTTGGCCTGAACCTTCATCTACATCTCTCTTTTGGCGTGCAAAAGTACCAAAATCTCATGAACCGGCCCATATATGAATCTACTAGCATGAACTTGGAGTAACACACGACAGACAGACAAGCTCTGTGAACATTGCAACATTAAAACTTAGGAGAAGGATGCGCTTCTCTGCAGTCTTTTATATTGCCTTGAAGTTCGCTTACAGGTAACGACCTCATCTCGTTTGGCTCCTCATAGTAAACTTGTCCTTCCAGAACCAAAATGAAGAGAAAGTCAGCTTTTCTGTAATAACCTGTGAAAAAATCTTTATTGTCAGTTGTAATGAGCCAACTCATAGATTTTAAGAAATACAACGAGGGTTAATACCGTTATGAATCTATACAGTCACATATTTTCTCCAGCGTCTACAGTGCTTGCATACCAAAAGTATGGTAGTAGAGGAAGCTATACATCAAAATCTAGACCCTAGCCCAATGGGTAGTGGTGTAAGTACGTTTAACCTTTCCTTACTAGAGGCGACACTTACTGTCTTCTGCTGATAACCTATGCAAGCAGTTTTGACCATGATCAGGACCAACTGAAAAAAGTTAATTTTGAAAAAAAACCAGCAGACGCCAGCAAAAGCATGAAAAAATATCCAGCATGCAAAGATTTAAGAAGGGTTTGACGCACGTGCGATAAGTGCGATTAGACGGCGAGCAGTCAAATGCTTTGGCGAGACTGCGCAGCTGGTCAGGATCACATGTGCCTTCTTTGGTCACTCATGCAATAAGTACTTATTTCTCATGGACAGATTTGTTACTGATGTGTAACCAGTGAAGACTCAAATGAGTTTGACCATCAACACATTCTTATAAGCGCCTTCAATGCGTGCGCACACAGCATGCATACACCAAAATTTAGAACTGATGCCTACTGGATAGTTGCGTCTGGATGTTAAAAATGGCTACATGTATGTGCATATGCGATAAATTCACTGTGTCCAAGCAGTAAATGCTCTTGCAAGACTGCACATATGTGCAGGCTGGTTTGGGCCGATACTGGATACACATGAGATAAGTACAAATACCTCACAAAATAGCTCATTGCTCATGGGCGACATTTTTAAATGAGAACAAGCTGACCCAGGGCCATTGCTGAACGCCCAGAAATAAGTTCTACATTTGCAGTAGGCTTTTTGCACATGGACGCATAGGAAGTGTTTGAACGAGCCAGCGAATCTGCACATACTTAACAAGGCCAACACTATCAGCAAACACAAAGTATGGTGGTATATGAAGGTACACCTTAAAACTAGAACCAGCCTCACTGGATAACTACGCATGCTCGTTTAATGAATTAACTGTACGCATATATGTGATAGGTACCACTTTCAAATGGTCTCTCTCATGTAAACCCAATGCAGAAAATGTGACAGTTAGCATATGCGTAAAAGAAAAAGTCACATTAGCTTGCATAGTTACACAGAGATGGTCAAATATTTCATCTGAGGCTGGTAAGTGAGTTTATTTGGTCTTCACATTTGCTCAATAGCCATTGTCATATGTCACGGTTTTAAAACTAAGATATGTACACGTTTACTGCTTATTTCAAATCTCATCATTAAGTATTCTGATTTCGCAATTCAAATGGTTATACAAAAATTAGGATTTTTTTGTTCTTATGTTTTATCTGTTCATATAAAAAAGTAAAAAAAAAAAAAAAAATTTTTTTTTGGCCATCTGGATTTTGTGGGATTCGTACCCATAGCTTGGATGTTTTGGAGATGCAGTTGGTTTTGGAGAAAGCCCATTAAACCCCTGTGCTATCTGGGCCTATTAATGTAAAGGATTAACAATTCTTTAAGTAGGTGATTTGTGCAAAAAATTTGTTTACAGGGACATAACTCTTGATGTTTAAGCAATTGATCCCAAATTAAGCAAAAACAAAACAATATAACCAGTTTGACGCATAGAAATTTCACAATGTTGACATTTCAAGCTGTATTTCATTCCTGTCTTCAAATTGATAAAGCAAATATCACAGAATGCTATATTCATTATGTTATTAACAAACACTAACACTACTTATTTTAATATTTCTGGCATACTTAATTTTCACTGAATTTGAGCATCCCAGTATGTTTTGTTGCTGTAGGCCACGCCTTACGAGCCTTTTTCCTATGAAGGCTCGTCAACAAGCGAATCCTCCGAGGGAGGATTCGCAAAGATAGTTCCCACCCACCCCCCTTTTTTTATTTTTTTTTATATTTTTTTTTTTATTTTTTTTTCGCTGGGTCTTGGGTTGGTCTAGACATTTTTACATTGGGGGTGGATGAACTCCCTGGGTTACTATCAGGTAATACTGGTATTCAATGGGAGATGAGTAATTATGGGGAAAACAAACCAGTATGGCCCTTTCTATATAACAGCAGAGAATCTAACATCCATATCATCATATGCCTTTTCAAACTTTGATTTTGGCATTTACAATTTCATGGAGGACAGCTTTAATTTTTAGAGTGCTCCGTACAGAATTGGTACATTTATATACTGATAACTTAAAAGATATGTTAAAAAGTTTAAGATTCGGGTTAATGAGGCCTCAATCAGATTTGAGTCACCTCTTTCATCAAATGTTATTCATATGATATACGATTCAACCGTCTTTAGAAATTACACAATACAGGCAGTATTTCTTTATTTAAAATGAGTTTCTTCTTCATTTGTTTAATAATTAAAGTCAGTAATAGGCGTTCACAAAGGTTCCTTATTTTGACCATATTTATTAGTACCCTGCATTTACACTGGACACCTATCTTCTAGCTGACTATATAGGACAGTTCGTCAGATGCCTGATATCATAGGCAAAAAGCGAAGGCTCTAATAAGCATGTGCATCGATGCAGTCGAATAAGAAGGACTGCATTTATCCTAATCAAATTAAAAGAATAACGTGGTAAAACAACAATGATGAAAGAACGTCAATGTGTCGTTTTATCCGCGTTATTACCTTGCATTGATACCAATTTTGACTGAACCAAAGGTTGCTACTGTTGGGGAGTTCTGCACATATAAGGTAATTCCTATTTTGGTAGCCCACGAAAATAGTACCTTTTAACATTTTAAAATTCACAGTTTCTGTGCACTCTACTCGGTTAATGAGTGCCTTATTGGATTTTATACTTGAATAGGAGTATGCATTGATGCATGTTTGTCATGTTGATGAAAGCAAATGCATCTTTTTGTGGACTATTTTGTCACACAGTAAATAGAGCCGACTACCATGGTAACGTTTGACGCTGGTCTGATTTCCGGTTTACTCTTGTCAAGTCATCAAGGCAGATTCTTGAAGGTGGATGACAAATCTTGCCACTCACAGGATGAGAAACTTTCAAACATTCATCTGAATTAAGATGCTGCTCCAATCAGCCAGTTTACGTCAATTTTAATGGCAGTGATTGTGCACGGACACCTGATGACAAAAGAACATGCACATTTCATGTACGATAACTTGGAATGTTCTCTGCTCGTTTCATGTGCGCGGTTTGCAATAAATGTGTCGTGATAGGGAGATTTTTGTCGTCTGTTGATACCCTTTGCAAACAGTTTGGACCCAGATCAGGCCTGACAAAAAGTTGGGTCTGATCTGGATCTGAACTGTTTGACATTCATTCTGATGACATTTTGAAAGGAGTTTATTTTAAGTAAAAAAACAGCATGCGACAAAAAAAAAAGCCTGTACAATTATCCAGCATGCAAAAAATACAACCCTTTACCTACCAGCCACAAAGTTGCCGTCTGCTACTCTTGTCTCCATATTGTTTTAGGTACCTTATATTGAATGAATTTGCACGCTCGCTTGGGCCCTCGCTGCTCGCATATGTGACTTGTACCAAACTTTCATGAACTGGCCCTAAATTTCTGGTCTGAGCCTTCATCTAGAGACCTTCCTTTCAGAGATTCACTGCTCGTTGCGTTAAGTACCAAACCTTCTTTAACTGGCTGCTACAATTTGACCAAGCCTTCATCTACATCCGTTCTTTTTAGTGCGATTCGCAAAGGCCCTGGCGATACTGCGCAAATGTGCAGTTTCACCTGATTCGATGCTGCTCGCATATGTGACAAGTACCAATTTTCTTGAACTGGCCTATAAAATTTGGCCTGAGCCTTCATCTACATCCCTTCTTTTTACTGTGATTTGTAAAGGCTCTGGCGAGACTGCGCCAATGTGAAGTCTCGTCTGATCCTTTGATGTTCGTTTATGCGATAAATACCAAACTGCAGTCATAGAATCTTAAATAGTAGGGAAACAGTTAAAGTAAGACATAATGCTCTTCTCTCTTCCTCGTCAAGATGATTGAAAAACTAGAAAGAACACCAAGTAATGCATAACTAAGCAAGGACCAAACACGGAGCCCCCGCAATCCAATGAGAGGAACATTAAAGAATGATCAACAACAACAGAACCACCGCCTTAGAAGGGACAGAGTTTCATCTACATCGCTTCATTCTTTCAATGCGAGCAGCAAAGGCTGTGGTGATACTGCGCAACATGTGTAGACTCATCTGAGCCTTTGCTGCTCGCATATGCGATAAATACAAAAGTCTCATGAGCTGTCCCATAAAGTTTGGCCTGAACCTTCATCTACACTTCTCTTTTGGCGTGCAAAAGTACCAAAATCTCATGAACCGGCCCATATATTAATCTACTAGCATGACCTTGGAGTAACACACGACAGACAAACAAGCTCTGTGAACATTGCAACATTAAAACTTAGGAGAAGGATGCGCTTCTCTGCAGTCTTTTATATTGCCTTGAAGTTCGCTTACAGGTAACGACCTCATCTCGTTTGGCTCCTCATAGTAAACTTGTCCTTCCAGAACCAAAATGAAGAGAAAGTCACTTGTTTCTGTAATAACCTGTGAAAAAATCTTTATTGTCAGTTGTAATGAGCCAGCTCATAGATTTTAAGAAATACAACGAGGGTTAATACCGTTATGAATCTATACAGTCACCCATTTTCTCCTGCGTCTACAGTGCTTGCATACCAAAAGTATGGTAGTAGAGGAAGCTATACATCAAAATCTAGACCCTAGCCCAATGGGTAGTGGTGTAAGTACGTTTAACCTTTCCTTACTAGAGGCGACACTTACTGTCTTCTGCTGATAACCTATGCAAGCAGTTTTGACCCAGATCAGGACCAACTGAAAAAGGTTAATTTTGAAAAAAAAGCCAGCAGACGCCAGCAAAAGCATGAAAAAATATCCAGCATGCAAAGATTTAAGAAGGGTTTGACGCACGTGGGATAAGTGGTATTAGACGGCGAGCAGTCAAATGCTTTGGCAAGACTGCGCAGCTGGTCAGGATCACATGTGCCTTCTTTGGTCACTCATGCAATAAGTACTTAATTCTCATGGGCAGATTTGTTACTGATGTGTAACCAGTGAAGACTCAAATGAGTTTGACCATCCACACTTTCTTATAAGCGCCTTCAATGCGTGCGCACACAGCATGCATACACCAAAATTTAGAACTGATGCCTACTGGATAGTTGCGTCTGCATGTTAAAAATTGCTACATGTATGTGCATATGCGATAAATTCACTGTGTCCAAGCAGTAAATGCTCTTGCAAGACTGCACATATGTGCAGGCTGGTTTGGGCCGATACTGGATACACATGAGATAAGTACAAATACCTCACAAAATAGCTCATTGCTCATGGGCGACATTTTTAAATGAGAACAAGCTGACCCAGGGCCATTGCTGAACGCCCAGAAATAAGTACTACATTTGCAGTAGGCTTTTTGCACATGGACGCATAGGAAGTGTTTGAACGAGCCAGCGAATCTGCACATACTTAACAAGGCCAACACTATCAGCAAACACAAAGTATGGTGGTATATGAAGGTACACCTTAAAACTAGAACCAGCCTCACTGGATAACTACGCATGCTCGTTTAATGAATTAACTGTACGCATATATGTGATAGGTACCACTTTCTAATGGTCTCTCTCATGTAAACCCAATGCAGAAAATGTGACAGTTAGCATATGCGTAAAAGAAAAAGTCACATTAGCTTGCATAGTTACACAGAGATGGTCAAATATTTCATCTGAGGCTGGTAAGTGAGTTTATTTGGTCTTCACATTTGCTCAATAGCCATTGTCATATGTCACGGTTTTAAAACTAAGATATGTACACGTTTACTGCTTATTTCAAATCTCATCATTAAGTATTCTGATTTCGCAATTCAAATGGTTATACAAAAATTAGGACTTTTTGTTCTTATGCTTTATCTGTTCATATAAAAAAGTAAAAAAAAAAAAAAAATTTTTTTTGGCCATCTGGATTTTGTGGGATTCGAACCCATAGCTTGGATGTTTTGGAGATGCAGTTGGTTTTGGAGAAAGCCCATTAAACACCTGTGCTATCTGGGCCTATTAATGTAAAGGATTAACAATTCTTTAAGTAGGTGATTTGTGCAAAAAATTTGTTTACAGGGACATCACTCTTGATGTTTAAGCAATTGATCCCAAATTAAGCAAAAACAAAACAATATAACCAGTTTGACGCATAGAAATTTCACAATGTTGACATTTCAAGCTGTATTTCATTCCTGTCTTCAAATTGATAAAGCAAATATCACAGAATGCTATATTCATTATGTTATTAACAAACACTAACACTACTTATTTTAATATTTCTGGCATACTTAATTTTCACTGAATTTGAGCATCCCAGTATGTTTTGTTGCTGTAGGCCACGCTTTACGAGCCTTTTTCCTATGAAGGCTCGTCAACAAGCGAATCCTCCGAGGGAGGATTCGCAAAGATAGTTCCCACCCACCCCCCTTTTTTTTATTTTTTTTTATTTTTTTTTTTAATTTTTTTTAGCTGGGTCTTGGGTTGGTCTAGACATTTTTACATTGGGGGTAGTGGAACTCCCTGGGTTACTACCAGGTAATACTGGTATTCAATGGGAGATGAGTAATTATGGGGAAAACAAACCAGTATGGCCCTTTCTATATAACAGCAGAGAATCTAACATCCATATCATCATATGCCTTTTCAAACTTTGATTTTGGCATTTACAATTTCATGGAGGACAGCTTTAATTTTTAGAGTGCTCCGTACAGAATTGGTACATTTATATACTGATAACTTAAAAGATATGTTAAAAAGTTTAAGATTCGGGTTAATGAGGCCTCAATCAGATTTGAGTCACCTCTTTCATCAAATGTTATTCATATGATATACGATTCAACCGTCTTTAGAAATTACACAATACAGGCAGTATTTCTTTATTTAAAATGAGTTTCTTCTTCATTTGTTTAATAATTAAAGTCAGTAATAGGCGTTCACAAAGGTTCCTTATTTTGACCATATTTATTAGTACCCTGCATTTACACTGGACACCTATCTTCTAGCTGACTATATAGGACATCTCGTCAGATGCCTGATATCATAGGCAAAAAGCGAAGGCTCTAATGAGCATGTGCATCGATGCAGTCAAATAAGAAGGACTGCATTTATCCTAATCAAATTAAAAGAATTACTTGGTAAAACAGCAATGATGAAAGAACGTCAATGTGTCGTTATATCCGCGTCATTACCTTGCATTGATACCAATTTTGACTGAACCAAAGGTTGCTACTGTTGGGGAGTTCTGCACATATAAGGTAATTCCTATTTTGGTAGCCCACGAAAATAGTACGTTTTAACATTTTAAAATTCACAGTTTCTGTGCACTCTACTCGGTTAATGAGTGCCTTATTGGATTTTATTCTTGAATAGGAGTATGCATTGATGCATGTTTGTCATGTTGATGAAAGCAAATGCATCTTTTTGTGGACTATTTTGTAACACAGTAAATAGAGCCGACTACCATGGTAACGTTTGACGCTGGTCTGATTTCCGGTTTACTCTTGTCAAGTCATCAAGGCAGATTCTTGAAGGTGGATGACAAATCTTGCCACTCACAGGATGAGAAACTTTCAAACATTCATCTGAATAAAGATGCTGCTCCAATCAGCCAGTTTACGTCAATTTTAATGGCAGTGATTGTGCACGGACACCTGATGACAAAAGAACATGCACATTTCATGTACGGTAACTTGGAATGTTCTCTGCTCGTTTCATGTGCGCGGTTTGCAATAAATGTGTCGTGATAGGGAGATTTTTGTCGTCTGTTGATACCCCTTTGCAAACAGTTTGGACCCAGATCAGGCCTGACAAAAAGTTGGGTCTGATCTGGATCTGAACTGTTTGACATTCATTCTGATGACATTTTGAAAGGAGTTTATTTTAAGTAAAACAACAGCATGCGACAAAAAAAAAGCCTGTACAATTATCCAGCATGCAAAAAGTACAACCCTTTACCTACCAGCCACGAAGTTGCCGTCTGCTACTCATGTCTCCATATTGTTTTAGGTACCTTATATTGAATGAATTTGCACGCTCGCTTGGGCCCTCGCTGCTCGCATATGTGACTTGTACCAAACTTTCATGAACTGGCCCTAAATTTCTGGTCTGAGCCTTCATCTAGAGACCTTCCCTTTCAGGGATTCACTGCTCGTTGCGTTAAGTACCAAACCTTCTTTAACTGGCTGCTACAATTTGACCAAGCCTTCATCTACATCCGTTCTTTTCAGTGCGATTCGCAAAGGCCCTGGCGATACTGCGCAAATGTGCAGTTTCGCCTGATTCGATGCTGCTCGCATATGTGACAAGTACCAATTTTCTTGAACTGGCCTATAAAATTTGGCCTGAGCCTTCATCTACATCCCTTCTTTTTACTGTGATTTGTAAAGGCTCTGGCGAGACTGCGCCAATGTGAAGTCTCGTCTGATCCTTTGATGTTCGTTTATGCGATAAATACCAAACTGCAGTCATAGAATCTTAAATAGTAGGAAAACAGTTAAAGTAAGACATAATGCTCTTCTCTCTTCCTCGTCAAGATGATTGAAAAACTAGAAAGAACACCAAGTAATGCATAACTAAGCAAGGACCAAACACGGAACCCCCGCAATCCAATGAGAAGAACATCAAAGAATGATCAACAACAACAGAACCACCGCCTTAGAAGGGACAGAGTTTCATCTACATCGCTTCATTCTTTCAATGCGAGCAGCAAAGGCTGTGGTGATACTGCGCAAATGTGTAGACTCATCTGAGCCTTTGCTGCTCGCATATGCAATAAATACAAAAGCCTCATGAGCTGTCCCATAAAGTTTGGCCTGAACCTTCATCTACATCTCTCTTTTGGCGTGCAAAAGTACCAAAATCTCATGAACCGGCCCATATATGAATCTACTAGCATGACCTTGGAGTAACACACGACAGACAAACAAGCTCTGTGAACATTGCAACATTAAAACTTAGGAGAAGGATGCGCTTCTCTGCAGTCTTTTATATTGCCTTGAAGTTCGCTTACAGGTAACGACCTCATCTCGTTTGGCTCCTCATAGTAAACTTGTCCTTCCAGAACCAAAATGAAGAGAAAGTCACTTGTTTCTGTAATAACCTGTGAAAAAATCTTTATTGTCAGTTGTAATGAGCCAACTCATAGATTTTAAGAAATACAACGAGGGTTAATACCGTTATGAATCTATACAGTCACCCATTTTCTCCTGCGTCTACAGTGCTTGCATACCAAAAGTATGGTAGTAGAGGAAGCTATACATCAAAATCTAGACCCTAGCCAAATGGGTAGTGGTGTAAGTACGTTTAACCTTTCCTTACTAGAGGCGACACTTACTGTCTTCTGCTGATAACCTATGCAAGCAGTTTTGACCCAGATCAGGACCAACTGAAAAAGGTTAATTTTGAAAAAAAAGCCAGCAGACGCCAGCAAAAGCATGAAAAAATATCCAGCATGCAAAGATTAAAGAAGGGTTTGACGCACGTGGGATAAGTGGTATTAGACGGCGAGCAGTCAAATGCTTTGGCGAGACTGCGCAGCTGGTCAGGATCACATGTGCCTTCTTTGGTCACTCATGCAATAAGTACTTAATTCTCATGGGCAGATTTGTTACTGATGTGTAACCAGTGAAGACTCAAATGAGTTTGACCATCCACACATTCTTATAAGCGCCTTCAATGCGTGCGCACACAGCATGCATACACCAAAATTTAGAACTGATGCCTACTGGATAGTTGCGTCTGCATGTTAAAAATGGCTACATGTATGTGCATATGCGATAAATTCACTGTGTCCAAGCAGTAAATGCTCTTGCAAGACTGCACATATGTGCAGGCTGGTTTGGGCCGATACTGGATACACATGAGATAAGTACAAATACCTCACAAAATAGCTCATTGCTCATGGGCGACATTTTTAAATGAGAACAAGCTGACCCAGGGCCATTGCTGAACGCCCAGAAATAAGTACTACATTTGCAGTAGGCTTTTTGCACATGGACGCATAGGAAGTGCTTGAACGAGCCAGCGAATCTGCACATACTTAACAAGGCCAACACTATCAGCAAACACAAAGTATGGTGGTATATGAAGGTACACCTTAAAACTAGAACCAGCCTCACTGGATAACTACGCATGCTCGTTTAATGAATTAACTGTACGCATATATGTGATAGGTACCATTTTCTAATGGTCTCTCTCATGTAAACCCAATGCAGAAAATGTGACAGTTAGCATATGCGTAAAAGAAAAAGTCACATTAGCTTGCATAGTTACACAGAGATGGTCAAATATTTCATCTGAGGCTGGTAAGTGAGTTTATTTGGTCTTCACATTTGCTCAATAGCCATTGTCATATGTCACGGTTTTAAAACTAAGATATGTACACGTTTACTGCTTATTTCAAATCTCATCATTAAGTATTCTGATTTCGCAATTCAAATGGTTATGCAAAAATTAGGATTTTTTTTTGTTCTTATGTTTTATCTGTTCATGTAAAAAAAAAAAAAAAAAATTTTTTGGCCATCTGGATTTTGTGGGATTCGAACTTGGATGTTTTGGAGTTGCAGTTGGTTTTGGAGAAAGCCCATTAAACCCCTGTGCTATCTGGGCCTATTAATGTAAAGGATTAACAATTCTTTAAGTAGGTGATTTGTGCAAAAAATTTGTTTACAGGGACATCACTCTTGATGTTTAAGCAATTGATCCCAAATTAAGCAAAAACAAAACAATATAACCAGTTTGACGCATAGAAATTTCACAATGTTGACATTTCAAGCTGTATTTCATTCCTGTCTTCAAATTGATAAAGCAAATATCACAGAATGCTATATTCATTATGTTATTAACAAACACTAACACTACTTATTTTAATATTTCTGGCATACTTAATTTTCACTGAATTTGAGCATCTCAGTATGTTTTGTTGCTGTAGGCCACGCCTTACGAGCCTTTTTCCTATGAAGGCTCGTCAACAAGCGAATCCTCTGAGGGAGGATTCGCAAAGATAGTTCCCACCCACCCCCCCCCTTTTTTTTTTTTTATTTTTTTTGATTTTTTTTTATTTTTTTTTTGCTGGGTCTTGGGTTGGTCTAGACATTTTTACATTGGGGGTGGTGGAACTCCCTGGGTTACTACCAGGTAATACTGGTATTCAATGGGAGATGAGTAATTATGGGGAAAACAAACCAGTATGGCCCTTTCTATATAACAGCAGAGAATCTAACATCCATATCATCATATGCCTTTTCAAACTTTGATTTTGGCATTTACAATTTCATGGAGGACAGCTCTAATTTTTAGAGTGCTCCGTACAGAATTGGTACATTTATATACTGATAACTTAAAAGATATGTTAAAAAGTTTAAGATTCGGGTTAATGAGGCCTCAATCAGATTTGAGTCATCTCTTTCATCAAATGTTATTCATATGATATACGATTCAACCGTCTTTAGAAATTACACAATACAGGCAGTATTTCTTTATTTAAAATGAGTTTCTTCTTCATTTGTTTAATAATTAAAGTCAGTAATAGGCGTTCACAAAGGTTCCTTATTTTGACCATATTTATTAGTACCCTGCATTTACACTGGACACCTATCTTCTAGCTGACTATATAGGACATCTCGTCAGATGCCTGATATCATAGGCAAAAAGCGAAGGCTCTAATGAGCATGTGCATCGATGCAGTCGAATAAGAAGGACTGCATTTATCCTAATCAAATTAAAAGAATTACTTGGTAAAACAGCAATGATGAAAGAACGTCAATGTGTCGTTATATCCGCGTCATTACCTTGCATTGATACCAATTTTGACTGAACCAAAGGTTGCTACTGTTGGGGAGTTCTGCATATAAAAGGTAATTCCTATTTTGGTAGCCCACGAAAATAGTACCTTTTAACATTTTAAAATTCACAGTTTCTGTGCACTCTACTCGGTTAATGAGTGCCTTATTGGATTTTATACTTGAATAGGAGTATGCATTGATGCATGTTTGTCATGTTGATGAAAGCAAATGCATCTTTTTGTGGACTATTTTGTCACACAGTAAATAGAGCCGACTACCATGGTAACGTTTGACGCTGGTCTGATTTCCGTTTTACTCTTGTCAAGTCATCAAGGCAGATTCTTGAAGGTGGATGACAAATCTTGCCACTCACAGGATGAGAAACTTTCAAACATTCATCTGAATAAAGATGCTGCTCCAATCAGCCAGTTTACGTCAATTTTAATGGCAGTGATTGTGCACGGACACCTGATGACAAAAGAACATGCACATTTCATGTACAATAACTTGGAATGTTCTCTTCTCGTTTCATGTGCGCGGTTTGCAATAAATGTGTCGTGATAGGGAGATTTTTGTTGTCTGTTGATACCCTTTGCAAACAGTTTGGACCCAGATCAGGCCTGACAAAAATTGGGTCTGATCTGGATCTGAACTGTTTGACATTCATTCTGATGACATTTTGAAAGGAGTTTATTTTAAGTAAAACAACAGCATGCGACAAAAAAAAGCCTGTACAATTATCCAGCATGCAAAAAGTACAACCCTTTACCTACCAGCCACGAAGTTATCGTCTGCTACTCTTGTCTCCATATTGTTTTAGGTACCTTATATTGAATGAATTTGCACGCTCGCTTGGGCCCTCGCTGCTCGCATATGTGACTTGTACCAAACTTTCATGAACTGGCCCTAAATTTCTGGTCTGAGCCTTCATCTAGAGACCTTCCCTTTCAGGGATTCACTGCTCGTTGCGTTAAGTACCAAACCTTCTTTAACTGGCTGCTACAATTTGACCAAGCCTTCATCTACATCCGTTCTTTTTAGTGCGATTCGCAAAGGCCCTGGCGATACTGCGCAAATGTGCAGTTTCACCTGATTCGATGCTGCTCGCATATGTGACAAGTACCAATTTTCTTGAACTGGCCTATAAAATTTGGCCTGAGCCTTCATCTACATCCCTTCTTTTTACTGTGATTTGTAAAGGCTCTGGCGAGGCTGCGCCAATGTGAAGTCTCGTCTGATCCTTTGATGTTCGTTTATGCGATAAATACCAAACTGCAGTCATAGAATCTTAAATAGTAGGAAAACAGTTAAAGTAAGACATAATGCTCTTCTCTCTTCCTCGTCAAGATGATTGAAAAACTAGAGAGAACACCAAGTAATGCATAACTAAGCAAGGACCAAACACGGAGCCCCCGCAATCCAATGAGAGGAACATTAAAGAATGATCAACAACAACAGAACCACCGCCTTAGAAGGGACAGAGTTTCATCTACATCGCTTCATTCTTTCAATGCGAGCAGCAAAGGCTGTGGTGATACCGCGCAAATGTGTAGACTCATCTGAGCCTTTGCTGCTCGCATATGCGATAAATACAAAAGTCTCATGAGCTGTCCCATAAAGTTTGGCCTGAACCTTCATCTACATCTCTCTTTTGGCGTGCAAAAGTACCAAAATCTCATGAACCGGCCCATATATGAATCTACTAGCATGACCTTGGAGTAACACACGACAGACAAACAAGCTCTGTGAACATTGCAACATTAAAACTTAGGAGAAGGATGCGCTTCTCTGCAGTCTTTTATATTGCCTTGAAGTTCGCTTACAGGTAACGACCTCATCTCGTTTGGCTCCTCATAGTAAACTTGTCCTTCCAGAACCAAAATGAAGAGAAAGATAGCCTGTGAAAAATCTTTATTGTCAGTTGTAATGAGCCAGCTCATAGATTTTAAGAAATACAACGAGGGTTAATACCGTTACAAATCTATACATCACCCTTTTTCTCCAGCGTCTACAGTGCTTGCATACCAAAAGAATGGTAGTAGAGGAAGCTATACATCAAAATCTAGATCCTAGCCCAATGGGTAGTGGTGTAAGTACGTTTAACATTCCCTAACTAGAGGCGATATTACTGTCTTCTGCTGATAACCTATGTAGGCAGTTTTGACCCAGATCAGGACCAACTGAAAAAATTTAATTTTGAAAAAAAAGCCAGCAGACGCCAGCAAAAGCATGAAAAAGTATCGAACATGCAAAGATTTAAGAAGGGTTTGACGCACGTGGGATAAGTGGTATTAGACGGCGAGCAGTCAAATGCTTTGGCAAGACTGCGCAGCTGGTCAGGATCACATGTGCCTTCTTTGGTCACTCATGCAATAAGTACTTATTTCTCATGGACAGGTTTGTTACTGATGTGTAACCAGTGAAGACTCAAATGAGTTTTACCATCCACACATTCTTATAAGCGCCTTCAATGCGTGCGCACACAACATGTATACAGCAAAATTTAGAACCGAAGCCTACTGGATAGTTGCGTCTGCATGTTAAAAATGGTTACATGTATGTGCATATGCGATAAATTCGCTGTGTCCAAGCAGTAAATTCTCTTGCAAGACTGCACATATGTGTAGGCTGATTTGAACGGATACTGGATACACATGAGATAAGTACTAATACCTCTCAAAAAGGCTCATTGCTCATGGGCGACATTTTCAAATGAGAACAAGCTGGCCAGGGCCTTTGCTAAACGCCCAGAAATAAGTACTACATTTGCAGTAGGCTTTTTGCACATGGACGCATAGGAAGTGTTTGAACGAGCCAGCGAATCTGCACATACTTTACAAGGCCACCGCTATCAACAAACACAAAGTATGGTGGTATATGAAGGTACACCTTAAAACTAGAACCAGCATCACTGGATAACTACGCATGCTCGTTTAATGATTTAACTGTACGCATATATGTGATAGGTACCATTTTCTAATGGTCTCTCTCGTGTAAACCCAATGCAGAAAATGTTACAGTTAGCATATGCGTAAAAGAAAGAGTCACATTAGCTTGCATAGTTTTTGAAACTAAGATATGTACACATTTACTGCTTATTTCAAATGTCATCATTTAGTATTCGGATTTCGCAATTCCAATGGTTATACAAAAATTAGGATATTAATTGTTTTTATGTTTTATCTGTTCATATAAAAAAATAAAAACAAAAATGATTCATTTTTTTGGCAATCTGGGTTTTGTGGGATTCGAACCCAATTGGTTTTTGATAAAGCCTATTATACCCCACAGCTATCAGGGCCTATTAATGTAAAACACTAACACTACTTATTTTAATATTTCTAGCATACTTAATTTCCACTGAATTTGAGCATCCCAGTATATTTTGTTGCTGTAGGCTACGCTTTACGTGCCTTTTTCCAACAAGCGGATCCTCCAAGGATTCGCAAAGATAGCTCTTTTTTTAATTCACTGGGTCTTGGGTTGGTCTAGACATTTTACCCGGGGGTGGTGAATTCCCTGGGTCACTACCAGGAATGGGAGATGAGTAACTGTGGAGGAAAACCCCAGTATGGCCCTTTCTTTATAACAGCAGAGAACCATCTAACATCCAGGTCATCATATGCATTTCAAACTATGATTTTGTCATTTACAGTTTCATGGAGGACAGCTTTAATATTTATAGTGCTTCATACAGAATTGGAACATGTATACACTGATAGCTTAAAAGATATGTTAAAAAGTTTTAGATTCAGGTTAATGAGGCCTCAATCTGATTTGAGTCGTCTCTTTCGTCAAATTATATTCATGTGATATACGGTTCAACCGTTTTTAGAAAAGTACATAATACAGGCAGTATTTCATTATCTAAAATGAGTTTCTTCTTCATTTGTTAAATAATTAAAATCGGTAAAAAGCGTTCACAAAGGTTCCTTATTATGACCATATGAATTAGTACCCTGCATTTTCACTGGACGCCTATCTTCTAGCAGACTATATAGGGTAGCTCGTCAGATGCCTGATAGCATAGGCAAAAAGCGAAGGCTCTAATGATCTGGGCCTCGACGCGAGAAAACCTGTCTCCACGTGATTGCGAACAATAAATGCACAGACAAGCCTGCGCTAAATGTGTTTTACCCTTATCAAATAATGTATATATTTACATAAAATATCCGTGCAATCTGATCAGCTCCTTTGTGATTCGCTGATTGGAAATTTTCATATATAGACTTGCTACTCACAACCAAAATTGCTTGCTAGTCTCTATAGCTGAAGAGGCTGGTGTGAATCTCACTCTGTTGGAAACCCCAAAGACAGGTTTCATGTGCGGATCCAGAAAGTTTTGTCAGAGGGGGTCCAACTTTGATAAATGAGAAGATCCAAATACAATGCACCACTATAAGCGGACCATCATCAACATTTAATGCTGGCTTGGCAGCTTTGTGATGTTGAGGGGATCTGGACCAGTATTGCTAATAAACCCTCTGCCCCCCCCCCCCCCTCTGGATACGCGCATAAGTTTTGTAGCGTCGAGGGCCATCTTATAGTCTATGTCATTTCAATAAGAATACTACTAGTCAGCCAGCATTCAGTCCAACGACATTATCACCAAAATCGCCATTATAATTGCGCTTCGCTGGCGGGTTGATAATGACCCCTCTTTAATATGAGCCGCGACATGATATTTCCAACAATGTGGTATGTGCGACCAGCAAAGCCTCAGATCAGCCTGCGCATACGCGCAGTCTGATCAGAGCCTTTGCTAGTCGCTTGAGTATTCTATGAGTGTTAAGCTACTGACTGAACATCATTTGAACCTTCTAAGCTTAAAGGGAGGCTGCAAAGTCTGGTCTGAGTCTACACTTGTCAAGATGCCACATTGTTGGAAATCACATGTTGCGGCTCAATTATGTTTACTGGGTATAAAATATTTGACATATCCGAAAATATTTAGGAAGGTAATTTTCTTGGATATAAAACGCGACAAACTCACTTAAGAGATGAATTCGACTTTTGGAATGTTCATGGAATCATGAATACTTCGGGTCTCGTGCAAAGTTAACGTGAACACTTACTTTGCAAGAGACCCGAAGTAGTTATGATTCCATCAACATTCAAAAAATTGAATTTATTGCTTATATTTACATTTTATCATAATATCTAAAATATAGACATTATTTATAATTTAGGAAAAAAAAAAGGTTTTATTTTTAATATGAAATTGTATTGACGGTTTAGTCGGCGTGTAAAATGGTAACGTGGAATAGCTAGTGTGAACACGGACAGCCAAAGGAGCAAACTAGAGGCTTGTTTTGCACGTACGGCTCAGGTGTGGCTCGCTGTCAATCACATCACCGGTGTCACTTCTGGCGAATGAGCGTATTGCACGGGCAAGCCTAGTGAGCTTGGGAGCTGTTAATCAAATTTATGTCTTTTATGAGACTATGAACGGTTGCAAAAATCTAAAGATTCATTAAAGGCTTGCTTTGAAAATGTAAATATACACAAATGTTCCGCCTCGCGTTCATGCCACACCCGTGCCGTGGTATATTTTAATTTTGGAAGACTCCTTTTTCATTGTTTAATTATAGATGGCCACTCCAGGATTAAAATTTCTGGAAGAAACACAAAACCTTGAAAAGGGCAATTTTGCGATGTCACTCTTGTTTGTGTTGTTTTATATGTTTTAAAGTACTCAAGTATGCTTGATAAATAGACCGTACCCGTATTAAGGAATTTAACGAAACGTAACTGATAAAAATAACAATACTTTGAAATGTAAACAAGGCGGGGCCTCAGGTGGAGTGAAAATTATTTTTGTGTAGATCCTGTAGAGAGAATTTATCAATCAAAAGACGATTTCATTTGGGTGAGAATATAAAATATTCCGCGCATAATTACTTAATTCATACACCTTAGAAGATGTGGTTGTGGCAAAATTATGTTACCATGCCAACCCGACATCCTAGTTTTCTGAAAATGTACTTAGTAAATTTTTTTCGAACAATTCTTTCAGCAATACAATCAGAGTGTCGAACAGTTTGGATCCAGATCAGGCCCGACGTTTTGTCACTAGTAGGCAAAGAGTTAACTATTTCAAAAATGGAAATTTACAGTTACAGTAAAACCTGTGTAAAGCGGCCACTCAAAAATAGACAAAACAAATGTCTTAATAACAATTGGTAGGGAACATTCTGCAATACTTTTGACCTGCATGAAGCGATAATTAGTCGTGATAACCAATTTTTGGTCTTTTTGAGAGTGGCTGTTTAACACAGGTATTACTGTATTGTCTTAAGTGCTGCCTATACACGTGAAAGATCTTGAGGTACCCGTGATTTCGTTATAAACAAGATGCAGAGACAAGTGATGTCTGAATTGAACTCTGGTGAACAAAATGGGATTATAACAAATGGCAAAGTACCACATCATGCACATGCGGAAAAGGTAAGAATACTTTTCTAATATATTGAACAGAAATATACACATGTATATTACTTGACTTTTCGCTTACTGCAAAAGGCGGCGCCTCGTGAATGCGTAATTAGGACCAGTCAACCTTAGGAATAGGTAAAAGCTGAAAAGGAGGCGAGGTTTTATTCAAAAGTAACTGCATCATCTTGTGCCACCACCTCTTTTCATTATTTAGTCCTTAAAACGCCAGCAAAATAACTACATCTGAAATGTCTATATAACATAAGCAGGAAGGCAAACATTGTGGACCCAGATCAGACTGCTCCTACTGTTTATCTATGAGGCTTCAAATAGTTTAGTGAACGACAAAAACACACATTTTGTGATTATGCGCTTTAAGGGTTAATAAATGTGAGTTCAGCGTGTATACGGTTAGGATTTTCATGAAATGCACGCACGTTTGTGCGGCTCAAAAAGCTTATTAACTCTTTACCAAATTATAAATAAAACCTGATTTCCCCTCCTTAGCAGATGAAATAGCCGAACCACACCCAGATATGAATATTAAAGTTGCCGCCTTTACAGTAAGCGAAAAGTCAAGTAATATCAGATAAATTTAATGCAGTCAACTTCTTTCAAAGTCCACAGAACTACAGTGTACAATTGGATTTATGGATAGTTTGAGCTAAAATTATGTAAGTTAAACAGTTCAAAGAGATTGCAAAAATGAGCATATTGAAATGATTCAGAAATGCCCATGAACGCGATTAAAGCTCTGTACACATGAACCGATTTGCTCACGTGAGTTTTTATTGCTTATGTATGCAAATGGTGCATGTGTACGCTTTTAGTCACATTTATACGCGAAAAGTGCACAGGAGTATTTAGGCCATGTGCACGCTCAGTAAAATTTGCTATCAGGAGTACTGAAAAAAATCGGAAATTTTCGATTGGATTTTACTTTCGCGAAACTTCGCGGATGCGAAGTATGGTGAAACTTAAACCCTCGCGAAATGGCGAAATCACTTTGTCGTTTACCGTTGATGTAGGTAAATCATGCCCTAAATCGCGAATTTTTAGCGTGGCAAATATGTCATTTAATGGTATTCCGAATTTGCAGTATTTCAATTAGTAAAAGACCAAGCTCCATTTGCAGACATTGTTTCACCCATAAACTTATTCTGAAGATTTTCAACCATTGCTCAAAAACGACTGATAAGCATGCTGCCGATTTCTCAAAAGCTGTGTGTTGGGGCGTAAAGGTATCTGTGTGAGATGAACAAATCACAAATTGTTTAGCTCGCATGGATTCTTTCTAACTAATGCAATGTATCATCAAGAGAAACAATCAAATCAAATAAACCCACTATAATGATACAAAGAGAAGGGCTCATGACTCACAGATAGTCAGAGCTAAAGAAGACCTCAAGTTGAGCTACGGAAATCCTGGATTCGCCCCTGCACTTTGACTTGGAAAAAAGTTGCTAGTCCATCACTGTCATCACCACCAGCCAGTGAGTCGGCAGTCACTGTCACTATCAGCAGTCACTGACAGTGCCTCTGAATCTGCCTCATCTTTCTCCACATTTACATATGGCGGGGTGGTTCAATTCTAAGAGGACTGCTTCCCTGGTTCATTGTTGTTCATGTCTCTCCCTGGGAATCACCGAATGAGTTAAGAGTACCTACATCGTACGAAAGCATCCGAATCGATTTCAATTCGGTGACGATGTCTGAGAAAGCACTCGGAGTTTGATTTAGTTAAAACATTCAAAAGAATTGTTGGAAACCCTAATTTTGGTGATCAATTCAAAAAGATTATCAAACGTTATTAAAAAGTTGGATATCATGCGACAGTCTGCATGCGTGGTTGTAAACCAAATTACGGTTATAGCTATGGGTACCTCTTTAATTGCACGACGGTGGGTTAGGCCTCAGACTCAATGATGGCTCTGACATAAAGCTTTAATCGGTGGGTTGGTGTCTAATGCTTGGCTGTAGTTGAGCCCACTGTGGCTCAACTTGTGATTTTCTTTAGCTCTGACTATTTGAGAGTCGTGAGCCCTTTTCTCTGTTTCACCAAAGTGCATTAATTTGATTATATTGTTTCTCTATGATGATACAATGCAAAAGTTAGGAATCCTCCATGCGAGCTTTACATTTTTGTGCTTCAACAACAGCAGAATCTTGGGCGAATATTTGGTACCAGTAAAATCATTTAGGCCCCCAGTGGCTTTGGCTGCTGTCCATTCTAAGGCGGTCGTTCTGTTATTGTTGACTTGTTGTTGATTGTTGCTCCCATTGTGGGATTCTGTAATTGTTCTATGTTTTTTGTGCGTTACTTTGTGTCCATTCTAGTTTTGCAATCATCTCGATGGGGAAGAGAGAGAGCTGGTTGCTTTGCTTTGTTTGTCTTCCTGGTGTCTCGTGATTGTTTAGTGGCTCTTCCTCACGATGCCACGGGTTTGTCTGCAGTTTGTGATTGTGGTATTTCCTGATCATACTCACTTACTATTTTTGTTATGAATGAACTATGACTTGATTTTTTTAAATCGGGAGATTGTGAACAAAGTTTTGCCACGAATTCCCGATTGACTCAAGAATTGGAAGAACTGACGAACTACGGACTATACGATTCAGTTACGAACTTCACGAACTGATTATGATGTTTCAGCTATGAATCCTAAAATTTGCAAATTCGTGTGATTCGAGGTCTGCGATTGAAAAGGGGCATTATAGTTCACACACGATAAGAGTACGGTTACGAAACACATTTACCGTTAGAAATATAAAAGAAATACATGTATTACTTGACTTTTTCGTTACTGTAAAGGTGGCACCTCAATAATGCGTAATTAGGACTGGTCAACCTTAGACATAGGTAAAAGCTGAAAATGAGGCGTGGTTTTATTCAAAAGTAACTGTATCATCTTGCGCCATTACCTCAGTATAGACGCAAAACACACTATTAGTCCTTAAACGCCTGCAAAATAACTGCATCTGAAAATGTATATTTAACATAAGCATAGAGGCAAACATTGTGGACCCAGATCATACTGCTCCTACAGGAGCAGTCTGATCTGGGTCAATGATGTTTGTCTATGAAGCTTTAAATATTTTAGTGGACGACAAAAACATACATGTTTTGATTATGGGCTTTAAGGGTTTAAAAATGTGAGTTCAGTATGTATACGGTTAGAATTTTCATGAAATGCACGCACGTTTGCGCGGCCCAAAGAACTTATTAATTCTTCACCAAATTATAAATGAAACCTGGTTTCCCTTGTTTAACAGATGAAATAGCCGAGCCACGCCCAGATATGAATATTAAAGTTACCGCCATTACAGAGAGCAAAAAGTTATATTATACATGCATGTATCCAATCAAGTGAATGCAATAGCATAACGTGACCAACTACGCAAATTTACTCTGATTGTGTGGCAAGTATACATGCGATCTTATCCGTGTAAATATAAACAAAATGATGCTTTAATTAAAATACAAATACGCTTGAATTGAATTGATGATGGATGTGTTATCTTAGCAAATCTTGATCTAGGGATCTTAAGGCTTTAACAAAGAACAAAAATACCATAAAGAGAGTTCACATAGGAAATAAAACGCAACAGACGTCTCAAATGTAAAAAGATACTAATCGCAAACTTTCGTGCAATTTGCCCATGTTTCATTTTTGAGCCGCGACATGAGATTTCCAACTATAAGGCATTTTGGCAAGTGTAGACTCAGACCAGCCTGTGCAGCCTCCTTTTAAGCTTGGAAACTACAAATGGTATTCAGTCAGTAGCTTAACACTCATAGAATATTCTAGCGAACAGCAAAGGCTCTGATCAGACTGCGTGTATGCGCAGGCTGATCCGAGGCTTTGCTGGTCGCACATATCACATTGTTGAATATCTCATGTCTCCTTTGCTAGTCACTTATATACTCTATGACTGTTAAGCTACTGGCCGAACATCATTGGAGGTTTCTAAACTTAAAATAAGCTGCACAGGCTCGTCTGAGTCTACACTTGTCAAAATGCCACATCATTGGAAATCACATGTCACGGCTCCTATATATGTATATAGTAGAAAAGTTTGAAATATTTTCTCCTTTCTTTCAGGCTGTCCACAAGCCCAATGACATACAGGAGCAGTGTGTGCTCGCCTTCTCGTTCAGCTCCATCATTATCATACCATATTCCATCCTCCTTTGTAAATGGTTGATGCCTTTTATCTACGTCTTCCTCTGGACTTTTTTGTTTGCGTTTAGAATCGTCTCATTCTGGTAAGTTCTTAGTGGTTTACATGTTACACCATGATAATGAAACAATGAAATAAGTAAAGCTACCGCCCCTCCTATCCTACCACCCTACTCATTTTTACCTGCGTCGCTTCAGCGAAACAGGCCCAGCGGTTATAAAACTTTCATACTCAACTTAGCTGAGCACGAAGGGGGTACGTGCATTCAGGGCGTAATTTGGCCCCCTCTGGAGCCAAAAACTGAAAATTGCTTTTCACCAATTTCTTCTGATAATAACTTAAGTGTAAAATTTCGGCATTTAATTAAATTTTACCTTTACTATGGTAACAAAATTGGCCGACAAAATAGGCTTCAAAAAGAGAAAGTGCCATTTTGGACCAAATTGAAGGCTTTTGGGAACGATTTTTTAAGAATTAGATTTCAGCACAGCTAAATACAAAAACATCCTTTTAATATGCCATGTGCCGTGATAATGCTCATCATCTGTAAAAATAACGTTTTGGTATTCGCTTGTGATCTATTTTAATTTCTCTGTCAAACATATCAATCAAACGTCTCAAATTTGGCCAATTTCCTATTTTCATCCTATTTTGGCGGCCATTTTTCTTACCATAGCAACGGCAAAAGTCAAAATAAATCGAGACTTTTACACTTTGGCTTTTGTTCTAATAAACTTACATGAAGAAATTGGTGAAAAACAATTTTTAAATTTGAGCCTCATAGGGGAGGGGGGGGGGTGCAAAAAACCCTTAATGCACGTAGCTCTTTATCCTGCTCATAAATGTTAAAATGCCAACAATTGTTGGCATTTTAACATTCATTAGCATCATAACTACAACACCTGAGAGCATTAAAACAAGAAACTTCTTTATCTGACGGTATTTTAGTGATTATGAGCAATTGAAATTTCGTGCTCAGTTGAGTTGAGCATGAAAAAAGTTTTATAACCCCGGGGGCCAGGTCAAATAGTGGGCCAACTCCGCCGTCCATCCGGAACATTTTTGGGGTGCCTATGTTGTGTAATCTTTAACTCAAATAGTTTTCACTCCATACGCGGATCCAAAAATATGTGTCAGAGGAGGTCCAACTCTGACAACGTCTTTTTGTAGTTGATGAGGGGAGATGGGATCCGAATAGCACTAAAAGCAGGCCATTATCAGCCCTCCAGCGAAACGCCATTTAAACGATGGCCCTTCATTAAATGCAGGCTTGGTAGCTTTGGGAATTTTCAGGGGATCCGGACCAGTATTGCAAAGAAACCCTATATTTTCGTGATTTTTCAAGGAGTGGAGGGGGGGGGGGAGGGTTCCAGACCCCCTGCCCCCTTCTGGATCCGCCCAGGCTTAGACCAAAATTTATACCTCTAGCCCCGCTTTGTACACCAGCATGGCTTTTATTTGAGTTTTCGTGCATATACATACGTGCGAAAATCTCGCATTATTTAATGGCATACCTCTTTAAACGAAACATTCATTTCTCTTTGTAACAACTTAAGTCTCTAAATTGAGTTGACCCTTTTCTTCGTGAATATTCATCCTAAGCTCCACCCACTATGAATAGTTATATAAATAAACTTTCACGTTCGTCGACCCCCTTTACAACGACACAGTTTGTCCCCAAATAATTTGAAGTTTAACTGAATTTCTGTTGTATTGAACTCAAATTCAAGCTAAATGATACATTGGTGCTAATACTAATGACGTTATAAAGAATGTTGCTGTTATAGAGAATGTCAGTATAAAGAGTTTGTACATAGAACGAAGAAACTATATTTCAGGCCCACTAGTGTAGGATCATATCTAATCATAATTCCACGAGCAAGCAGAGTAAGCTCTGACCAGGCAGCTCTTACAAGAGCTGCCTGATCTGGGTCTGCTCTGTTTGCAAAAAAGTTAAAAGGCGTCTCTGTGGAGTAAAGGATTAAAGGGAGTATGCTTAATTGAGCCGCGACATGAGATTTTCAGCAATGTGGTATGTGCGACCAGCAAAGCCTCAGATCAGCCTGCGCAGACGCGCAGTCTGATCAGAGCATTTGATTGTCTTTTGGATATTCTATGAGTGTTAAGCTACTGACTGAACATAATTTGGAGTGTCTAAGCTTAAACGGAGGCTGCTTAGGCTCGTCTGAGTCTAAACTTGTCAAAATGCCACATTGTTTGAAATCACACGTCACGGCTCATATCTTTGTTGATTTACAGGAAAAGGAAGAGAGTGTTTTTACTTGCGGACTTCTGCTATTTTGTCAACATTATGTATGTCATCTTTCTTTGGTGAGTTCATATCCTTCTAAAGTAAAACCTGTCTTAAGCGGCCACTCAAAAGTAGACAAAACAAAGTTTTAAATGACAAATGGTAGTTAAATGAAGGTCGAAAGTAATACTTTTGACCTGCATTAAACGATAATTGTACTTAAAACCCATTTTTGCTATGTTTGAGAGTGGCCGTTTTAAACAGGTTTTACTGTATCTGACTTCGTCTAGCCTAGAGGATGTAATTGTTCATCGTTGTTTTATTGCCTGGAATTAATATTTCTATCAAGTTTCAAGTAATGTAAGTCGATAAACATTTTAAACTCTCACTATAAAAAATGATGCGTTGTTAATAGTTTCATTATTTGCAATTTTTGTACAATTATGCATGCTTGAATAAGAACGATTTTGATGTTTACAAAAGACACGTATCAATAACTAAACTGCTTTCATTTAGTGGTACATGTAAGTAAGTAAGTAATAGTTTATTAAAGTGTCACATCTCGAATATATACATATTAAACAGCCATTAAAAGTAAGAAAGACAGCAAGGACCAGGAATCGATACAATCAAGTATCACACCTGTTCCAGGATACCAAATGGGAAAGTAACAAAATCACAATTAACATTACAAACAAGAGCCAAGAGGTCAGCCCTTTCCCTTCGGTGACCACAAGGCAGCGATGAACAAACGCGAAAGCATAACAAACACAAGACATAGATAACACAAATGATTCACAAAAGCAGTACCGCCTTGGAATATTCAAGATCCTGTATATACTGCCAGTTAAGGCAAATGAGATACTATTTAAACTTAAAAGGTACATGCATTATATAGTTATTTTTACAAATAAAAAATATGCATGCACAGATATAAATATAAAACAATTTGTTTTTATATTTGCTGTGTTGTTAATGTCTCAGAGTATCACTAATACAGTCAACCCTCTTTATAACGACCATGTTTGTTCCAAGCTATCTTCGACGTTAAAGTGAATTTGCTGTTATATAAAGAAATGTCGACCAGTACCAGGTTTCCACATCATAGTCATTTGGTAAAAGAAAATAGTATACAAATGAATTTAAATATTATTATTCCAAATGCTTACATCAGTTAAATTTCATAATGCATCAAAATTCACAAAGCTTCCCTCTTATCAAATGTGACACATACCTGTTCATTCAAAAGACTTTGTCCTGATCACCTAATTGACTGACATATGGTAAACATTCTGTTATAATGAATTTATTTTTAATAGAAAATGTATATCTGTTACCAGAACTTACTGTCGTAGTCATTAAGTGAATATTCTGTTATAAAGAGGGAATTTTAATTGAAACAGATCCGTTCTCTGCAAATTAATGTCGGATAGTGAATATTCTGTTATAAAGAGTGACCTTATAAAGAGTTTTGACTGTAGATTGTATGTGACTAAATATCTTCTCTTATTTATTTTAAATAAAACATTTGCTAACTGTAATTGTAGATCATTGCAGTTCATAAGCCAATTTAATTTATCAATGGACTCATAGTACTTAAATCTATTGTTAATGGTCTGAGCAGATTGAAACAAGTTAAATCTAATATCACTATAAAATTCACAATCAATACTAGAAAGAGGGTTTCGTCCACCATCAAATCCATATGCAGAATATTCCATAACCTTAAGAAACTCACTTAGTTCATTTGAAATTTACAGAACCTAGAAATGTAGAGTACAATGAAGTTTTTGTGCTGATTTGTGCTGAAGATGTGTTCTAAAACCAATCTGGCTTGGTTGCCAGACTGGTAACTTTGAACAACTCCTACAATTTGTATAAAACCAAGATGGCCGCCATGTACTCAATGAAAAATCAACTTTTTGATTTATTGTCATATAATGGTATACAATATGTCTATATTGGGTTTTGGGTATGCATAAACCATTCCTTGCTTTTTTTCCTTCCAATGCTCAATTATACACATGTCGAAGATGGCGGCAAGATGGCGGGTGGGTGCCATCATGAAAGTTGACTGTTTAGCTAATATGTAATACGATATGTTATATGGATTTCTAAGTTTTTGGTATAAAGAAATAGATTTTGCCTTTGTATATGCAAGCTTATGCATCCATAACGCCAAAGGTAGCTGCAAGGATGGATTCTCTTCCACTGGACCATGACTAGGTATTTAAAAGACATAATAAATGAATAAATGGAGAGGTGGATTGGAATAAAATACCTACTAAAGGCAATATAATAAAGTATAATGCCTCCTTTAACACTTTATCTTTATTCCCACTCATCCAAATAGACCAAAATTGGGTCTTCAGGAACACCCCATCCTCATTGTCTTGCTCAAGATGTCAATGTCATCTGTTTTAGTCTCCTCTTCGGCAGATTGGGCGATTTACCTGGCTGCAGTGAATGGATTAAAGCAATCCTGTGAACCATGACAGTTGTAGAATGGCGTGCATGATAGGTGCTGCGTGTGGCATCCACATGTCTTCGTAGAACACTTCTTGGCCTGTGTTTTGCACTGAAAGTAACTCAGGTAGAGCAAATCTCTTTCAGCAGTGACCAGTATAGAAATTTTGTCTCCAAAGTGCAGTGAAACCGGTTTAAGCCCCCCCCCCCCCAGTGACTGTTCCGAGGCGGTACTTCTTTTGTGGATAATTTGTGTTATTTATGTCTTGTGTTTGCCATGTTTTCGCATCTATTCATTGCTGCCTTGTGGTCAACTGCGTGGAAAGGGCTGACCTCTTGGCTCTCGTTTGTGATGGTGAATTGTGTTTTTGTCACTTTCCCATGTGGCCACCTATCTTACTTTTATAATATCCCTTAACTCATCTGGAAGACCATTACTATTGGCTATTTTCCACAACATGACTTGAAGACGATCCTGAAGTATGTGTTGATGTTGGAGGTAAAGCCATCTGTTTAGGGTTTCTCTTCTTCTTTGCGAATATATTGCAGCGAGTAGAGTCCATGGATGTTCCTGGCACCTGGCAGTCAATATTATGTGTTTCACTATTTTTTGTGCATTTTTCTGTATTGCACAGTCGGTTAAAAAGCACCGCAATCAAGGGATGGAAACTTCGACGGTACAGTAAAACATACAGTACATAATGACTGAAAGTGATTTTGTACTGGCAATTTGTGTTTTATTTCCACCTATTTATTAAAAATGATCTCTGATTTATCAAGCAATCACTTGAAGGTCAGTATAGCACTTAAGATCGGATGTATCAGTTTCGGAGCAACTGGGTCTTGGTTTGTTTGTTTGTTTGATTTGATTCTTTACGTCCACTCAACAATCTTTCAGTTATGCGGGACGGTTCTTCCTGGGTTTAACCAGTACTAAGCTAGGATAAATATGTCTTGCTCAAGGACCACAACGCAGTGACGCCGGTGAGGCTCGAACCCGCTACCCTTCGGTCTCGAGTCAAGCACTCTACCACTGAGCCACTGCGCTCCCAACTGGGTCTTGGGTCACTATATATCAGTGTTCAATGGATGCCTTTCGCCAGTGGGCTGACAGTGGTCTGTTTTTATATATTTAGGCTAGAATTGTTTTTTTAGTTGATTTACGTGATTTTTTCTGATTTAGGGTCGGGGGCGAAAAAGAGCTCTGAAAATGACCTGTTGACTGGTCATTGCAGAGCTTTTTTTTAAATATCTCCAGAAAAAACTAGTAAGGTAAACCAACAGTCTGTATTAAATCTTTAAATATTTCACCATTTTCCTAAAAATCTGGACAATCACTTTTAACAGTGTCACTCTCAAAAATACACAGACAGAACCTCAAAAATATATTATTATTTTCAATGAAACAAATAATTTGTACAGTTGGCGGACAAAATAAAAAAAATAATTTTAGATTTTTTCTATTTTCCGGAAAATTACAGTAGGAGAGTTTGTGAATCTAATGAAAAAAATTCTTGCCTTATCAGGATGCTTATCACTACACCTTTTAAAACAATTTAAAAAATATAAAATAATTGAAAACTACCCAATTTCAACAAAAGTAATTGCAACCTATAAATTCCAGAAAATAGAATAATTAATTTGGAGTGTTAATGATAGCGATGGAATGGGCAAATAGTGTAAACATCTGTACCCCAAAACTAAGAGCGGGTTTGCCCAACATGTAACTAACATAATATGCAAGTTAACTAATGTTACCTTTTATGTTTATACAGCATGCCAACGTCACAGTACTTATTCACAATGATGTTCATCTTTGCAAACGGTCCTGTCATTTGGGCCACACGACTGTTTGTAGATTGTATTATGTTACATCGTATACATCGGATGTCGACGTCATTCTTCCACTATGTTCCTGCCCTCATGTCATTCTGGTAAGTAAGGCTGACTTATAAGACAGTATTTACAGTTTTGAAGCACTCTTTATTCTTCTGACCTTAGCAGCCGATCTAAACCTTATGTAAAACAGAAGGATAAAATTTAGCCAGTTAAACCTTCACTCCATAATAGCGCCTTTTGACGCCTTTGAAATACAGTGCATGGCAAATGGAGCCGTTCTTTCGCAGCAAATGCTCAATGTTCCATAATATCTTCAAAAGTATTCAAAACTAAACTTATTTTTTTCTTGAATTTTCACAATGATGTCTAAAATAGAAAATGTTGTCATGATCTAAAAATAGCCTATGGAGTAAAGGGTTAAGTCTACTTGCAGGTACGATAGTAGTGACCGACGGCGAGCCCACGTGCAAAACAAGCCTACGTGCAAAACAAGCCTTATGTTTTCTTCATTGGCTGTCCGAGTTCATGTTGGTTGTTCCATCTGTGTCGTTTTACACTCCAGCAAAACCTTAAATATGATTTAACACTACACACTCAATTATTTTATGACCTAAAGTGTTAACTCATATAAGCATAGCGTCTTTTTTGTGAGACATAGGCAAACGGTGCAGACTGAGATCAGATGCCTCAGACTGAAAATGAAAAATACCACCCAACAACCCCTAATATGGAAATTGACTGGACCAATTGAAACGAGAGGGAAATTCCATTTGGCTAAATAGGTTAGTAAATTTTACATTGGATAATCATTATACTGAAATATGTAAATTCATTATAGGGTCGAAAAGATACAATGGGTTAAAATCGATAAACCACTAGTGGGTTACAGATTTTGGTATAACGTTATGAAATGATGTCCAGAAGAACGTTTTGTACATATTGGATCATGCACAAAAAATGAGATTTCAAAGTAATCATAATGTCATATGAAAAATAGAATCTTACACTTATGGGGGCATAAAAAGAAGATAAAACAATATAAGGACTCAACAGTACATACAACTGAATACCAGAGCAAAAGAAATCCAACAGTTACACCCTGATTGACCCAACAACAGACGCAGCATCAGGCCCAACAATCTCATATATAGATAAGTCTTTAAAATAAGAACCGTCACAGTCACAGAGTCTGAAGTCTGACCCGCTGGAAGGTGCAATTGAAGAGGAAAGCAAAGTTGCTAACCGTGATTGGGTTGACCACCAAGCATTCCGTATGTCGCAATACATTAATGTTATAACAATTTTTTTTATAATGAGAAATTGTTTTAATAAACTGGTGCAAGAGAGATTTCAAATCATAGTATCGGCGATAAAAAATTGAAAAAAAAATGCAATGTTTATGATACTGATGGCCTTGTTTAAGAAGTTTCTGAGTTAACATTTAATCGCAAGTGTTGTTCAAAGTCAGCAACATGGCTAGATGTTCCAGCAAATTGGATGAGTTGAGAAATATAAACTCCATAGTATGTAAAGCGAGACACATTACCATCTAAAATGGGAAATTGATTGACAATTTCAAAATCAAAGTCGTCACGTTTATCGTAAAGTTTGGTAGAAACAATATCATTTGAAATGGACAAATACAAGTCAGAAAAACGCAGGTTCGGTATCAGAGGTATTAGCTTTATTTAGCTGGAGCTTTGAAGGGTATATTTGACTTATCATATTGTCAAAATAAATATTATTTATCATCAAAATATCTGGATATAGTTTTAAAAGCGTCTATAATATCAGCCTGCTTATCATCAGAAAGCTTACTATACAAACTTGTGCCAAATCGTATAAAATGTTGTCCAACAAAAAGGTCAGTGCATCACATACCGTTAGACAAGACTATGCATGTTTTTTAAGCTATTCGGAAGT
Source organism: Loripinus fragilis (assembly GCA_964019695.1). Taxonomy (NCBI): domain Eukaryota; kingdom Metazoa; phylum Mollusca; class Bivalvia; order Lucinida; family Lucinidae; genus Loripinus; species Loripinus fragilis. The sequence continues at coordinate 91,963,376 of OZ026514.1, forward strand.
GAAAAACGCGTTTCTGTAGTTACATGCCAGGTAAGGAGAGCCTTCTCTTTGGAAGCTTCTTTCAATTTGATCAACATGTTTATCTTTGATCAAATAATGAGTTAAAGTAGTGTAAAGAATGGAAAAAATAAATGTAGAAAAAACTTGAAATCCCTAGCTTTAAGTTAACTGTTGTGTTTAACGTCCCACCAACAGCTAAGGTCATATGGAGATGGGGCCATGGCTTAAAGTCTCATCCAACAGACTGGTGAAGCCGGGAATTGAACCAGTGACTCCTGGTTTACAAGGCAAGTGGTTTGTTCACTACACCACAGCGGCTCCTATTAAGTTTATTACTTCACCAGAATTTTTAGTAGATCAACATAGATTCTTACCAGATCTTTCATAAACTTTTTTGCAGTACGTAATAACATGTTTTTTTTGATAGCCGTAAGACAATAATATTACCAATAAGCTCACGTTTTAAAGTGTCAACATAATATAATCATCAAACAACTACAATATTGTTTGCAGCTTTCGCTGGGGGGAACCAAAACATACTTCATATGAAAATCCTGGATACCTCGCTTAAGGTAGACGAAAAGAGATTTAGGTTTAGGGGCAAACAGATTAGTATTACGAGAGTAAAATGAAATACGAGTATGAATAATTTTAAAAATGTTAATTTTCCAACCCTTCAAGGCACCAGGTTTAACATTTTTTTGATTACATAAATCCAATTACCTCCTCACACCAACCTCTGCCACAATCTCATTGCATACTGTACAGATTTTTAAAAAAATCAACGATTTTCATTAAAATGCAAACAAAGTTAAAATGAATAGTAGGAGACTTGTCATTCTATTAAGCATCTTGTTTGAATTAGGGCTTTTTGACTCCGCAATTATCTACTATACACACAGCTATAACTTTCTTCTTTTTCATTCAATTTTGACGTGGTTAGCAACAGATTGTATAGTTTTATAAGGGCCAGGATTTCAGCTAAACTTGCTTTCAACAGTGTCGTCTCTTTTAAATATATTGAACAGTGACATATTTCACTGGTGACGGTGTGATTTCCTGTCTGCCTGTGTCTAACTATGCCTTTTTTAATGTATTGTCTTCTCTGTGAAACACTATACAGGTTTAAATGGTTATGGTGTTTATGCGAGTTCAGCCAAGCCTTCGTGACAGATATTTCATTTCATGGAAACACAATGTATTATTCTCTATATAAAATATACTGAACGAAATTTCCAACGCAAAATATTTCGGGAGTATAATTTCATTTCAAAAAGAGGTCTTGCTATAATTGTTGTACCGTTCAGAGCTTTTGGCACATAAAGCAAATCTGGTTATACTTGAAGAGGAATGTTTAACCGATAAAATTCAACTTTCATTGTCATAAATAATAATATTCTCTGAACGTTACAATAATTCGAGCATGACCTCTTTTTTTTTTTTTAAATTTATACTCTTGAAATATTTCCCGTTGGAATTTTCGTTCAGTACATACACACCTCACAGCTAACATATGCAGTTCTAATCTCATGTTATAGTTCACTATTTTCATAGGACACTAACATCACTTGTCACGAGGCCCTGTACATTGAGCTCTCAGACATCCTGGGTGAACGTGTTTGGGATTATTCTGGAACTCATGAATTCAGTTGATAATGGTAGCTTCTCTGATTTATTATCACTATTTAAAACAATTATTAAACCAGATAAACTTGGAAACGTCAATATTCTGAGGCATACTGCAGGTTTTAGGATTTGATCAAAGATCAGGATTTTGGAAATTTTGAACATTCATCTTTAAACCACGGTCATGAAAGCATGGATGAAAGTTTTCAGGATTTGTCTTGAATTCAGGATTTTGAGGCTGACTTTCTATGGAAAGCCAGCCTCAAAATGCTGAGTTTAACATAATATAATAGCATCTTTCATTTATTTTCAGTTTCTCTAAAGACTATTGTTCAGTTGAACTGACATTGTTGATATTTTGTAAGCATAACGTAAGTTTTGAAATTTGAATTTGTAAAGTTCAGGATTTTTTAAATTCAGAACTTTGACCCATGTTAAAGCTATTTCCTCTTTTTCAGCATTCGTTGGTACCCAGACAAGATGTCCAAATACTGGTTTAGAGATATATCAACAGAAATACAAGAGTTCTCTTTTCTTTGGTCATGTTTTATTCCGTTAGCTTTATTTATAGCCTATTATGTAAGTATAGAACGTCTCAAAGATCCTAACAGCTGTCTTTAAATCTGCTAAACCATTGTTGCAGCTTGGTTTTGTTTGTTTGATTTTATTCTTTACCTCCCAGTCAACAATTTTTCAGCTATGTCGGAACGGGTCTTCCTGGGTAGAACCAGTACTAAGCAGGGATTAATGTGTCTTGCTCAAGGACACAACGCAGTTACACCGGTGAGGCTCAAGCCCGCGGTCCATCGGTCTCGAGTCAAGCGCTTTACCACTGAGTATGTTGCAGCATGGAGAAACCCGTTTCATTGACCAACATTGAAATGCCTTCATTCATGCTGTCTTAAACCAAGTCTCGTATACCATATCCTTTTTGCGGGACATTCGCAAACAGTGCAGAACCCGACCAGACGCCACACAACGCAGCGTCTGATCAAGTTTTCCACTGTTTGCTTAGAGAATGTCCCATAAAATGTTATTAAAAATAGAAAATACCATCCAACAACCCTTAAAACGGGAATTGACTGGTCAAAATGATAACAGTGGGAAATTCTGCTTAGCATAAATGGGTTATAATCCCATCTGATCACCCCCTTGCAAATCTTTTTGGGTAAAAAGCTATTTTTTTGTAGTTTCCGCTTTTCATTTTAACTCTTACGTGCTTAAAAAATTCTCAAAAACATTGGAACAATGAATTTAATAATTTTGAACTAGTGGAAAATATTTTCAATCTATTTCACAGGTCAGCAAAGCATAGCTAGACTAAATCACAATCTATCTCTCAACATTAACATTTTGACCAATTAAGCCATAATCCATTAGTCGATGAACTCGACCCAAGGTCACTGACTTGGAAGGGAATGGTACAGACCAGTTCAATACATCGATTGAATCAGATTTGTGAAAACATTTGATTTCTAAGTCCTTAATCTTGACCTTAAGATCACTAAATATGAGTTCCCGATGGTACAGCTCATCACACACCTGGTCAGGCGTAAACCTGTCCATATAGTTTTTTTTCAAACTTAAACCAATTTATTAAAATTGTAAGTCCGTGACGCTGGGTATTACTCTGCTTTTGGGTCACTGTAACGCCACGCCTCAGCTGGTTCCTAATTCAGTTAGCTTTACAAGAAACTGGTATATTGCATACCACTTGGCGATACAGTGACCAATAAGCTATGTAATGTAGCGTTTAATCTAGAGATTCTAAGGCCAAACGAAGCCTTACAGTAATATAAGCTATTCGGTCACTGTATCGCCACGTGGTATGCAATGTCCCAGTCTCTTGTAAAACTAACGGAGATAGGAACCGGTTGTGGGCGTAGCTAGACAGTGACCCAAAAGCCGACTAATAAGCCATTGGAGGACGCGTACTATGGCGTTATCAGGCGCAGCCATACACAGTATTATGGCATCTGACTATTTTAGTTAGGAGGTACATATGTTTAGGAAGATACTGTACAAGATCATTGGATTAATATTGCGGAATAAGAACATTCTGTTTGCAAGTGATTGACACTCGAAGCACCTCCTATTTTGATAAGTAAAACATAGGCGGGTCCAGAGTGGGTGGGGTGTGTCCAGAGCTTGTAAAAAGTAAAATTGGCCTCATATTTTACAATTCATTGAATGAAACAAAAAAATATTCAAGAAAAATGAATATCTATTTATATGATTAATTTGAGAAAATTCTGATCTAGAAAATGTAACGTTTAATTGCAGTCGACTCTCTAACTCGAAATAAAAGTTACCAGAGTTTTCATTTCGAATTAACTATAGTTCAAGCTTATAGAAGCTAGTCTGTAAATGACATCTGACGAAGAGATAGAATTTTCTTTCAGAACTAAATATTTAGAAAATAAATGTGGCACCACTGTCTGTGGGCTACTCCAGGCAGAATGAGATTAAAGGCTAATCTTTATGAGGTGAGTATAACCTCTTTACAGGGGTAATATAAGAATCTATCATGAGTGTGAGGGTAGGATAGAAAAATCCGTCCCCAGGATCGCCGTTTGGTATCACCAGGCTTACCGAGTGATGACATACGGTGATCCCAAGGGACGGAATTTTCTATCATACCCTCACACGAATAATGGATTCCTTTTCTTTCTCACCACCGTTTTTATTCATTTATTTGTTTATTTATTTTAAAAAAAACTTCCAGAAGTCACTGAATACGCTAAGATGCAATTTCACATGATGATGTTACTTGACGACCTCGGTAAGATAGCATGGGTAAGATAAGACTTTCTATCACAGGGTAAAATCTCAGATATCCTTATCTGGTGTGCCAGAATTCAGTGGTCACATGAAGGGTTTAGGAATTTACTGATTAATTATTGATATTTATCGTAGGAAAAGAAATTTTGTTTTATATAGGTAAGTCCCCTCTTGGGACCGCGTTAATCCAGCGAGGTACTGAAACTGCCCGGTATCAGTTAATCCGCTAATGATCTCTATTGGATAGAACTATACGCCTTCAAATTCCATTAGATTATACATTTGTACTCTGTGGCTACGTAAAAGAACCGTCTAACTGAGGCGGTTATTTTATGTATTAACACCCGTGACAGTCTATTTTTTCAAGGTTTTATTGTTTTTCTAATTGAACACCTTTTTTCTTTCAGTTTATTAATTACATTATTGTGTGCGACATTATCAAACCATCCGCAGAATACAAGACAATATACAGCATTTTGAATGAAGATGGATTCACAAAACAGATTATCGACACCTACGGCAAAAGGTATTTTATGCTCTCCAAAAGGAGAGCACATGATATTATTATACCACCGCTTTTGAAAAAGGGGGTGGGGGCTACATAGGACTTTGGTTGTCTAACATTCAGTCTGTCCATTCGTTCATTCATTGGTCCGTTCGTCCGTCTGTTATAATTTCTTTTCTTCTCAATATCTTAGAATTTATCCAAATTTAAATTTTATATATGAATTCATATTAATGTCTTGAGATTTTCCTGCTTAGAACTTGGCCTTTTTACATGAAAAGCGTTGCAGCGGGGCTATAGTTAGATTTTCTGACAGTTCTCGTGTATTAAAGTGGCTTGAGCAAAACATGAATATAACGAATTATGATTCCTAATAATTACTTCAATTTCAAAACTATACGAGGGGTTTTCCAAAAGTTATGATCCTGACGAAATATCTCTGTAACCAGCAACGCATCTGAAACCAGCAACGCAACATGCCTAGATGGTTTTACAAAATAAAAATATATTATTAAATTTTGTCTAAACACATCTCAAAAAGGTTTTATGTAACTTGAAGGAACTGCTGGAAAGCCAAACCCCAAAGCACTGATTTAACAAGCAGATCGATGATTATTCAAGCAAGGGCAGTCTCAGCCAATCAGCCATTTACTTTCTTGGCTGCTCAAAGTTCATTCGTAATCCAATATGCATGGTAAATATGGCGGCATTTCTATAAAATCTGGGTTTCCTAGGCCCTTCATAGTTTTGCTATGTAACGGCCAGTCACAAGCACATTCTGGATAAAATCTGCCATACAGAACAACAACTATTTTAAAAGTAAAATCGTGAGCTGACTTTTGTCTGATGCAATTATAATCAATGTTTTTAAAATGTGTCCAAAATGGTGTAGTTGTAAATTCCAACGAGTTCATATGAGCTGCAACATGAGATTTCCAACACTGTAGTATGTGTGACCATCAAAGCTTCAGATCAGAACCTGCGCTAGTCCTTTGAATACTCTACGAGTGTTAAGCTACTGACCGAACATCATTTGAAGTTTCTAAGCTTAAACGGAGTCTGCACAGGCTCATCTGAGTCTACACTTGTCAAAATGCCACATTTTTGGAAACCACATGTCACAGCTCATATGTTCTTTTGATTTTTTACGTATGTAGCGCGGTCAGTAGCGTGTCTGACTACAGATGTGCATCTGACTGCAGATCCAGGGACTGTGAGTTCTATCCTGGCCAGGGTCCCATACTTTTGTGGAGATTAATCATATGAAATAATTTCTACGGTCATTCACCTCCTTTCCACTGAATCATCCAAGAAGGGATATTGTCAGTTACAAGCTAAAGTATGTGCACAAAGTACTGGTTAACCGCTTGTTCAAGCTTGCCCAGGAAAAAGTGTGGTTAGGTGAACTGACCGTCCCGCCATGACCATGGCTGTTGACTTGGGATGTAAAGCAACAAATTAAAACAAACCAAACTGGACATGCGCGGATCCAGGAATTTTCTTCAGGAAGGGTCCAGCTCAATCTGACAAAAAAGCTGACAACGTTGTTTTTTTTTAATTCCTAAGCTTATTGTTCAGAAGTCAAATGGTTAATTTCAAGGAAAACTATCATTTTTCAAGGTTCCAGAGGGGGTCCAACATTTTCCAGGGAGGGGTCCAACTTTTTCCAGGGACGTCCAATTGCTTATTCCCTATAGAAACCCATATAACTTGTGATTTACCTGGGGGGTTCGGACCCCCTGTCCCCCCTCTGGATCCGCACTTGCTGGAAAGATAACACATCCACCAAGAAAAGTTCCATAATTTTCTGGTTTCTCTCTTTTCAGGTCTATGTTCTGGACATTGTTTACATTTTTGAGCTGCTATGGCGCTATTACGATGGTCGGTGCAGTTATCACCCTTTATTACTTTGAGGCACACTGCCTTTTAATTCTCGGCGTTTTATTCTTGACCATCATGAGAACTGTAGCTGTTATACAGGGCAGGGCACCTTTAGAAGACGACTCTCGGTAGCTCGAACATTTCAAATGAAATAGCACAGTAGTTCTGCCTCTGTGAATGTACAAACTGCACCTCTTTAAAGTCAAATTAAGATTATCTAAGATACTAATTGGAGCCAAACGGAAAATCTCGGCCCAATTCGAGAATCAAGCCTCGGATTATGTTAGGCGTAGTATTAGGTATGAAAAAGCTGCATTTTTTAAGACAGGACCATGCCATATTATAGCTCAGAGTGTGAACTGGCAAATCCTATAGATATGGTATACTTAGATATTTTACCAGTCATACAGGGTGATCCAAAATATCTGATACGGTTTTGAGGTGGGATAAATAATTATCCACTGACACAATACCTAAATGTTATATACCATTGTAGAGAGAAATGTCACAAGTTTTCCTTATCAGAAGAGAACTTGAAAACTATGACGTCATAGTGTCATTGATGACGTCTCAAATCTGGGTTAGTTTTCAAGATGTCGACGTCAAATTAGACGATTGCAGAAGTACGAGTCAAGCTTTATGTTAGACAAAATATGTTATTGTCATTCGCATGATGCAGAAAAATATTCTGAAGATGACACAGTCACAAAGCTTCAAATACAATGGCTTGTTAATAGATATTAATAGATTGGTTCAGTTGAGGATGCCAACACAACAACAATGTAATTTCAAAAAAGAGACTTGACTTCATTAAAGCGCAAAATGGACGTCATTTTACATATTTGGCGTAAATCTTGATTTGTGAGTTTCATAACCATTTCTTCGACAATTAGAATGACTTAATTAGTAATAGAACTTAGAAATCTCTAGTTTGAGTGGTCTTTCTTCATGGAAAGGATTACCTGAGCAAATTGTAACAGCACCAACCTTAAACACATTCAAGAAACGGCTAGATAGCTTCATAAGTGATAAGCAATACACAGTATTTCCAGATAATCCCTGGGTACTCAACCGAGATGGGGATATATAAGTTGGTCCAACTTGCGTCCCCTACCAGCTAAAGTAAAGTAAAAGTAAAGTAATTATATTTGAGTGATGTATGTAACAGTGACAAGTCGCCAAAATGTTATCAGATATTTTGGATCACACTGTATAAAAGGGTTGCGCTTAAGATCTGGCTGACTTTGAGATCAACAATACATGCAAATATAAGTTGTGTGCCATTATACAATGTTTTTGAATGAATAATTATCCGATCATATTTTGGCTAGGACATCTAATAAATTGTTTTATCTAAACAGAGCAAAGGACTTAACATTAGATACTTGAAATAAATCTGTATTAAATAATAAAACATATTATCATTTAGAGCAGCTCAAGCTGAAAAAGAATACTTCCATATTACATCATAGAAATCATAAACATGAAACATTTAAGGCCAAGAAACAATCTTATTTCGTTGTTAAGAATTCTGCAAGAAAATTTGCTTTGGTTTAAACATGGTTGAAGAACAATCAATATAAGAGCCGCGACATGGGAATTCGAACAATGTGGTATGTGCGACCAGCAAAGGCTCAGACCAACCTGTGCATACGCGCAGTCTGATCAGAGCCTTTGCAAGTCGCTTGAATATTCTGTGACTGTTAAGCTACTGACCGAAATCATTTTGGGTTTCTAAGCTTAAAAGGAGGCTGCACAAGCTTGTCTGAGTCTACACTTGTCAAAATGTCAAATTGTTGGAAATCACATGCCACGGCTCAATTATCATTTAAAGTAGTTCTAGCTGAAAAAAGAATACTTCCATATTGCATCATAGATATCATAAACAAAAAACATTAAAGGCCAAGAAACAATCTTATTTCGTTGTTAATAATTCTTCAAGAAAATTTGCTTTGGTTTAAACTTGGTTGAAGCGCAATCAATATATGAGCCGCGACATGGGATTTCAAACAATGTGGTATATGCGACGAGCAAAGGCTCAGACCAGCCTGCGCATACGCGCAGTCTGGTCAGAGCCTTTGCAAGTCCCTTGAATATTCTATGACTGTTAAGCTACTGACCGAGCATCATTATGGGTTTCTAAGCTTTAAAGGAGGCTGCACAGGCTTGTCTGAGTCTACACTTGTCAAGATGTCACATTGTTGGAAATTACATGTCACGGCTCAAATTTATGAGTTTGTTCTAGAGAATTATGGATTAGTTCTCGCATAAAGAGAGATCACATGTTATTTTAAACATCTAAAAATAGAACAGATGAGATTGCGATGAACATTAAACAATGACCATGCTCTTTACCTTTTTGTTACTAAAGTTTCATAGACTGGAGATTGTGAATTGGGAGTGTTTTTACTAGTATGCTTCAGTGATAGATTAGGAATTAAATCAAAATGGCTGACAAAAAGTATTTGGAAGAAATATAGTTCAACCCATCTCACGCAGGTTCATTTTAAGGACCAAAAAAATATATACCTAGCTATTAGAGCAGATAAAACATTGACAAGGAAGGCAAACACTTTTCTCTTCACATTCTGGGTAATTATGTATGTTTTTAATTGTCTGCTGATTTGTTTTCAAAATCAACTTTTTCAAAAATTATTTCCGGAGTACTGTCAGAGTGTCAGACAGTTTGGCTAAAAATCAGGCACAACATGTTGTCTGGCCTGGTCTGGTCTAAAATGTTTGTAAAGATTATCAGCAGACGACGATAGTAGGCAAAGAGTAAAGGATTTTTTTACAGAATCTAGAAAACCTTGTGTAAAACAATTTATATGTCCTAGCCAGAATATGTCGGGATAAATATTCTTTCAAATTAATTATATACAACTAATATTTCTTAAGTAAATACCCTTAACCGGTTTATAAATATTATTGTTGGACCTAGTATTGACCTCAAAGTCTTTTATATTTACGTGACCAGTAATGCACTTTTATCATTTTGCTCTTGGTTTTATTATAACGTTTGTCAACTACTGCGATAAACAGCAGTTTCACAATGAGCTTACTCTTTGTAGATAGTGGTTTTGGATAAAAATAATTATGATTTAAGTCTGTGATAAAAAATAAAAGTTACCTAATGCTTTACAGTGTCACTTCTATTGCTAATTCCTTTTCTTTATTTCTGCAAGTCTATTTATCTGATCATTTTTTTAGCCCCTAATCATCACAAAACTATACAAAGTTTGTGGAATGCTTGCTCTCTAAAAGTCATTACTTTCCTAAAGCTTTGAGAACTATCACTAATTGTCCAGATTCTTCAACCTGGTGGAATTCTTTGTTATCATTCGGCTCAAATATGAAATTATGAAATAATAGCTATCTAAAAAAAAAAGAGTTCCCATGTCACACGCAGCGTCGCACTATTAATGAACATTACCGGGTAATACTGCATATATAGACCCCTTATACTTAGAAAATAATATTAAATAAACACCAACAGTACCATGAGCAATGCAATGTCTGATGACGTGTGTAATGCTATGATGTTATACAATTATTGACTTCAAAGAGGTAGTAGACACAAGGATTTATCTACCCGAAAAAGTGATATTATACAATTATTGACTTCAATGAGGTAGACATAAGGATTTATCTACCCGAAAAAGTGATGATTCACCGAGGCCGCTAGGCCGAGGTGAGAATTACTTTTAAGGGTAGATAAATCCTTATGTCTACCAAAATTGAAGTCATTAACTATTTTGTTATATGACTTTTTATGTAAGAATGAAAACTTTTGCTAGTTAAAGACATGTTCAACCTTCAATCTGAGGACTTTCTCACAAGTTTTAGCAACTGTTATTAGAATATTTTAATGCAGTATTTTGCATCATTTTCAAATGTATATTAATGCTCTTAAAGGGGAATATAAAATGTTATCATAAAACTGTTTTTACAATTTGTTATTCAAACAAAGATAAATTAGCGAACAAAACAAAACTGTTGTAAAAATTCATGAAAGTCTTTAATTTACCTGTTGGGAGGTGAAACAGCAAATCATGTTAATTTCATGCAGCACATGCTAGTTTCACACTCATCATATTATTTTTAGCTCTCTAGAGGATAGTATTGCAGAAAAGTCAAAACTATTAACTTCTGGAAACTAGTTTGAGCTGGTTTTCATGCAATATTAACTTGTGGGCCGGTTTAGACCAATTTCCAGGTAGACATAGAGATTTATGAAGACAAATTGGGCCAATAAGGAGACCGGATAATCTTCAGTCATATAACAAACTGGCTTAACATACAGAGAGAGAGAGAGAGAGAGAGAGAGAGAGAGAGAGAGAGAGAGAGAGAGAGAGAGAGAGAGATACAAGTCTCTCCCTGGGGCAAAATAGTATGATTTTACTTTCATGTTGTTCTAATCTATATGCCCTTATATTTGATGTATAACACCATTTATACCACCCTTACCAACTTTCGCACAAACTATCTCATGATGCGCAAGGTCTACACTAACGTTGGTGGTATAAAATAGTTATACAATGGTTTGTCCACCTGTATGGGAGATCATCCACTCGCTAAAGCTCGTGGTTTATCTCCACGTACAGGCGGACAAGCCATGGTATAGCTATTACTTATTTCTAAAAATATATCAGGCCTTGCTCCTTATTCTTAACCCTTAAAGCGCTAACTATAATTTGCAGCAGACGACAATTTCAGATTTTTCTGTTTTTTTCAAAAATAACAAATAAGGCATGATATTTCATGAGAATTGTCTGCTGGCAGACAATTATCATGATATGTCATACCTTATTTCTTCTGACAATTAGGAAAGATGTCCCAAAATTTGTCGTCTGCTGCAGTCGTGATTGGCGCTTTAATGGTTAAAGGTTAGATGATTTAAATACTCTTGGCATTACCTTTACCCTTATATGACCTTATATCTCTGCTTATATGAGATATTACTGAAAATGTGTCTTTCGATTTTTGCCCCGCCCTAAATCAGACCCATAACAGCATAACTGTCACTTTTAAGATTTTTATAATCTCTTTTTCAGAAAGTAGTCAAAATGCTATTGAATCGATCAAATGTCACATTTTTCAAAACGTTTTCCTCGTGTATATAAGATTGAAGTGAAAGAAGTCAATCAGAACTTGCAATTAAACCAAAAAATATTATGTATTAAGGCTAGAAACAGCTTTTTGTTGTTAAAAGGTACAAACCTTAACAGATTGCAATGGCTTCTCCATCAACACGTGTTTTTGAGAAATTTTAACCCTTAAAACCCCAATCGCAACAAAAGTCGTCCGCTTTTCTCGTCTCCTGAAATGTTTAAGAAGCCTCTATGGCAAACAGTGTGGACCCAGATCAGACTGTTCCTATAGGAGCAGTCTGTTCTGGGTCCACGCTTATAGGAGCAGTCTGTTCTGGGTCCACGCTGTTTGCTTCTATATTTAATTTGTCAGTAATGCTAGGCAACTATTTGCAGCAGACGACTTCAGCAGACGACATTTTCAGATGCATTTTTTTCTTGGCGCTTTAAGGGTTAAAACACCAGGTTCTGAGATACAGGTTAGTCCATAAACTTACTACTTTGGTTGACCATTCAAATACTCTCTCTCTCTCTCTCTCTCTCTCTCTCTCTCTCTCTCTCTCTCTCAAATAAACCAATCGGTAGAGCTATAGTTTATCTTGAGAATCTAGTTTAAGTTTCAGATAGCCATTCTATCTACTTTTGCATTCATTTGTAGGTAAGCAAGGACCCCGGACAGTCTCCTATTCAATCTGCCTAAATTTTGAGAGTCTGGGGTTAGGATTACGTACATTTGACAACTGATTTTTGTGCTTTAAATTGAACCTGACATTCCAGGAACATAAAAATAATGAAAAAATATTGCATATTGCATATTAATTCCAGGACGTTAGGGTTTTGGGGCTGTGGGTATTTTTGTGATCTTATTTTAACTGAAGAAATCCAAAGTTTTGTCAAGACACGGACATTTAATGTTTGCAGTGTAAACTTAAGACGAAAGTGTTGCATTTGCATAGAATTTGGGTCTGGAATATATCATTGTTTTTGGTTGATAAGTAGGTTATCCAGAACATTTGGCTATTACCTGTAAACGTCTTACACACAGATAGTTTTTAAGCACACATAACATATATTTGGACCAGGATTAAAATGTCATGATGAAAGGCTATTAAAAGGTTATAAGTGTTTTACTATATCTTATTCAGTAGTATTAATAACAAATGCACTTTAAGTTTACCATTCCTCGTTAATACTGTATTATGACTGTTTTGTGTTATGGGCCTGTGGCCTTCAATACGAAATAAAACTTTTGTATTGTTTTGATGTGTATACCTGTTTATCATATGACGTCGCGTCTAGGAATGAAATAACGCCATGCAATAAAATCGATAAACCACTAGTGGTTTATAGATTTACGGGAAACGTTATGACGTCCATAACAACGTTGCGTACATAATGACAAAATTATAAAGTTTTTACGGCAGAAATGACTTAATGTCATATGATAAATAGAATCTAACATTCGTGCTCTTGTATTATTGAATTTATTAAACTCATTGCGAAAAAGAGATAAAATGCTCGGCAAGCCTCGCATTTTATCTCTTTTTCCCAACTCGTTTAATAAATTCAATAAAACATGAGCACTCATGTAAGATCCTCTATTTAATATATAGTCTAATCAGTCGGATCTGTCCACTGAGGTGTGAGGTGTATCAATACTACATGCTGTGTACATGCAATGCTAGAGGTTTGTACAAAATTAGTGACTGATGGGCTTATATAATAATTTGTTTTTGAACATTTTGACATTATTCCCCCTTTGAACAAGCTGGCCATTTTATATGATGTGTGTAATGTAAAACTACTAATGTATGAAGGGTTTCAGTTGTACAAGTGGGAGGAAAGCGTGTGATTGCTAACTCACATGCTAACACAAAGAATTTCTAGCGATAAGGCGTGCCATTTCCCTAAATGAGACGTTCGTTTTATTTTGCTGAAATAAGTATTGGAGACACTAGGCACATTCAACAAATACACAATGACCAGCCGTGTATGCAACCTTGCAGCCTAGTCCGTATATTATAATCGTGATTGTCCTTAATGCATATAATAAACCTACTTCGTTTTGAATGAGAATTTATTATGCTGATCAACTGTGCTTGTTATTTCATTAACATGTATGTGAAATAGACCGTTACACTAAGGTAAACAAATGGTCTATCACGATAGAGTATATATTTTTATACAGTTGATGTACAATAAAAATGACCATTTGGCAAAGCAGTATTATTTCTGTCAGATGTTGGATGTCTTCTTTGGCTTCTACAACCCCTTTCCCCCCTAGACCCAAGACGCTCTTTACATATGTTGTATATGTTTATAGCGACATGTCATTGTCAAAAGGGCATCTTGGGTCTAGGGGGGGGGGGGGGTGAAAGCATCTAAAAACAAACTGAAAGACACCAGTTTCACCTTTCCAATGACAAACGTCACAATTTTAAGTATATTTTGTGCGCATGCAAAGGAACGATATTGTAAAGTTTTGGAAATGAATAGCACTTCTATCCTTCACAGTTTAGCACTTTTACTTTTTGAAAACTAGCAAAGCATTTACTCAAAGTCTGGTTTAAATGACACCCAGTAGAAAGACGTAAAATGAGGGGTGGGAGTAGAAAGCGGAAATTTTTACCGCTTTGCTAACGATAAATTGCTTTGAAACGTACTTTGATGCTTACTTTGCATATTCTGCTGCCGAACCGCACCAATTTTAAAAACGAAGGTGCAGTTTGAAAATTTGGTGTTTGTAATCAACTAGGGAAAATACACGCCTCTTCAATAGAGCATGTTTCCTTACGCCTTTTCCAGCTAACAAAATGGAGCTTTTTTGTACACAGTGCTACGCGTAATGCGCCTTAAGTACATCCCGGGCTTGGGTTGATTCTCTAATTGTGCCGTACATTCCCTAATCGACAGTAGGTCAGGCCTCCGACTTAATAACAATCCTAACCTAACCGTGAGTTGGTGTGTATTTCTTTGTTTGTTTGTGTTCGGCGACTCTATGTCATGGGTTGGTCTGTGATCTGTGATCGTGGCAATTGTATCTACAGACGCATAGCTTGAGTATCTACAGACGCAGTAGCTTTTGTTTATACAGATGCAATAGCTTTTGTATCTACAGACGCATTAGCTTTCGTATCTACTGACGCAATAGCTTCTGTGTCTACAGACGCACTAGCTTTTGTAGCTACAGACGCACTAGCTTTTGTTTCTACAGATGCAATAGCTTTTGTATCTACAGACGCAATAGCTTTTGTATCTACATACGCAATAGATTTTGTATCTACAGACGCAATAGCTTTTGTATCTACAGATGCAGTGCCCTTTGTATCTACAGACGCAATAGCTTTCGTACCTATAGGCGCAGTAGCTTTTGTATATAAAGATGCAATAGCTTTAAAAATGCATCTACAGACGCAATAGCTTTCATATCTCCAGACACAATAGCTTTTGTATCTATAGATGCAGTAGCTTCTGTATCTAAAGACGCACTAGCTTTAGTATTTACAGACGCAGTAGCTTTTGTATCTACACATGCAACAGCTTTTGTATCTACAGACGCAATAGCTTTTGTATCTACGGATGCAGTGGTCTTTGTATCTACAAATGCAATAGCTTTTCTATCTACAGACGCAATAGCTTTTGTATCTACAGACGCATGAACTTAAGTAGCTACAGACACAAAAACTTAAATACTCGTATCTACAGACGTAATAGTTTACGTATCTGCAGTCGCAAAAACTTTGTAATCTATAAAGACGCAAGTGCTTATTTTTTAACAGACGCAAGAGCTTTAGTATCTACAGACGCCAAAACTTTTGTATCTACGGACATATTAACTTAAGCACTTCTATCTATAGACACAATAGTTTATTTATCTGCAGACGCAAGAACTTTGTAATCTATTTAGACGCAAGAGCTTTAGTATCTAAAAAAATGCAAGAGCTTAAGTATCTACAGACACAATAGCTTTAGTACTTGTATATACAGACGCGATAGCTTTAGTAGCTACAGACACAAGAGCTAACCTGGTCCCAAGGTTATAAAACTTTTTTTGTGCTCAACTCAGCTGAGCACGAAATTTATCCTGCTCTTAAATGTTAAAATACCAACATTTTAACATTTATAAGAATGATAAAAACAACATTTGAGAGACTTAGAGCAAAAAACTTCTTTTTATGAGCAATTGAAAGTTCGTGCTCAGTTCTGTTGAGCATGAAACAAGTTTTATACCCTCAGGGCCTGGCATATGCCATGGGATAAGCAAAATAAAAATGAACATAAGATTGTAATTGTTTTTATCTTCCAGTCTAAACATATGTTTTGGTGCTCAAACTAACAATATTATTTCATTGAGATATGAAAACAATTTAACTTAACCTGAACCCAGCCTTTCTGTGACAAAGTGTATGGTATACAGTGGCTGAAATATAATAAACCACAACAATAGTCGTCTGCCAGATCAGACTGATCCTGTTGGACGACTTCAGCAGATGACATTTTCAGATGCATTTTTGTCGCTGCTTTAACTTTTTTCTCCTTGTGTCCCTGCTGATTATCTTTTTTAAACAGTTTTGGACCCAGACAAGGCCCGACGAAACGTCCGGTCTAATCTGGGTCCAATCTGTTTGATGCCCAATTTATATTCCTGAATTTTTTTAAAAAAAAAAAAATGATTTTGAAAAAAAAAAAAATCAGCATATGACAAAAACCCGGAAAAAAGCTTTAAGGGTTAATAGAATGTGTCTGTTGCAACTGACTGACTAGTTCTTTGACGATGTCTCGTCCCTATAAGCAAAAACAGTGTTCCTTATGGTCAAGAGTAACACAAGCAGGATCAAGAAGCAGTGTGCCTCAAAACTATAGAATACTATGACAGCTCCCACCATTGTCAAACCACCATAGCAGCAAAACGAAGAAAACAATATCAGCATGTACAATCTGAAAAAAAAATAGAGAATACTATAGTCATGTCGCAATAATAAGAACCACAAAAATCTGGAATATAAACTCATTACTGGCATTTTTCAAAAAATAAACCACAAATCTGGATTTGAAATATCCTACAGTGTCAAAAGAAAATTGTTTTAACAATCAACTACCTCTGCCCTGGCACTTGATCTCTTTGGTTTTTCTGCATTGTTTGGCTTTCCGAAAAGCGGGGGTATTTCAAAAGGTGTAACAGCCGTGTGGCGGCCTTAATATCTGTATTTAAGATGATATATCTTTCCAAAGCTCTTACTTGCATGGAGGTTTCAATTATAAGCAAAAAAGCTTTTTTTTTTATCAAGGAGACAGAAACCTTTGGCCACATTGTTGTATGAACAATTAATACATCTCACATAGATCACTTTAAGGCCCCAGCATACAGCTTGTCGTACACAATATTGCAAACGGTATCAAACCAGGAAGTAAAAAGACTGATAAACATGCTGCTGATTGCCCAAAAGCTGTATGTTAGGGGCGTAAAGTGATCTATGTGAGATGTATAAATTGCTCATTCAAAAAGTGCAACCAGTTAATGAGCAGCGCTAAGGCGGAAGGATTTTTATCAGACATGCATAGCAACAAAAAAACGTTCCAAATTTTCGTCTTTCTCGGCGAAGCTAAGAACTACATCCCAAAATTAACTAACCTTCGAGCTAAAAAAGGTCCTGCTCCCCCCCCCCCCCTAGGGAATTTTGGTATAAACTCAATGACTAGAAAATTTATTTTCTATTTTGGGTGAAAGCTGTTCTGAACTAATGGCAATATGCCAAGCTGTAATTCAAAAGTTGCTTCTTTCATATTTCTTATTTTTTCAAACTTGAGTTATTGCAAATTAATAAGTTTCTCCTAGAATCTTGCTAACTAAGGATCAGATTGCAGTAAAAACATATACAAGAGATTTGGTTTGATAAATTTTTACATCCTTTAACTTGAATGATTAAATTGTTGTTGTTTTTCGTCAAACATGCGTTAATGCCCTTGGTTTTGCAATTTGAAGTGACAAAATCAATAAAATAGGCCTTAAGAATGTCTGATGACTACAACTTATTGAATAAATATTGAATTTCCCTACACATATGATATATGTCGATGGCTGCTTTAATTGATTTTACGAGGGTGGTTCAATATGCAATGTAAACGAATTCGTAACTCCATCCGTTCTATATTATATGCCAAACAAAAGATCAAAGCCTGGCCTTTTAAATCGTGAATAAAACCTTATTTTATCTTTCTACCTTATTAGTGACAAACTTTGAAAAACACATTCTTGTACACTGTATATACGTTTTTTCCTCGAGGTTGCAAAAATACATTTAAACAAAGGTAGGAAGTTATGCTGTATATTCTAAAGGCATGAATCCGTCGTTTTCGGACTCGATTCCCTATTACCTGCTAAAATGCTGTCACCAATTTCTGTGTGGCGGTTTTATTACGTTACCCCTCTTACGTTGACGTCATTTAAAGCAAGAGACTTAACACTAAATGATGTATGGTTGTTGAAGATTGGCATTTTGGTGTTGGATCAATAAATGACAATTTTTTATAGTATCGAAGTTTAAACGAAAAAAGTCAATAAGCAATTGCTTATTAGATACCCCCCAAACAGTAAGAGTCAGTGAAAAAACTTGGTAAGTTATAGTTCAAACCAGCAGACCTTAGTTTTTAAAAGAAGGTTTCAGTAGAATCTGTGCAAACAAAAATGGGTTTTTTTCCAAACCAAACTCCCTCACGCATATGTTCAATGTGTCTACATTGTATCGGCAAAGTATCAAATTGCTCCATCAAATTGCTGTGGTAAGAGTTGATCGGCCCAAGAAGGCAATATCCATGCATATACAAAAGCAATAAAAGGGAATTAATGTCTAAGTTCTCACAGCTGTCATTTTGTCAACAGTTATTTTTTCTAAACCAAACTCCTTCATGCATATGTTCAATGTGTCTACATTGTATAGGCAAAGTATCAAATTTTTCCATCAAAAGCTGTGGTAGCAGTTGATCGGCCCATGAAGGCACCATCAATGCATATACAAAAGCCATATTAGGGAAAATTGTCTAAGTTCTCACAGCTGTCATTTTGGCAAAAATTATTTCTATCTGAACCAATCTCCTTTATGCATATTTTCAATGTGTCAACATTGTAAAGAAAAAGTATCAAATTGTTCCATCAAAAGCTGTGGTAGGAGTTGATCGGCCCGTGTATGGACTATAATAGCATAAGCATAAACCCTGTATAAAAAGCCATTTAGAACAACAAAGGGAAATAACTTGAATAGAATTGGCCCCTAGCCCTTACTTTTTTATCTAAAGTATTTGTCTTGCATATATGAACATGTTTGCAAAATCCAGCAATGACTCTTCAAGATATTAAGGAAACAAAACGTTACAGACGGACGGACGGACGCACACACGGACGCACGGACGGACGGACATCGTGAAACAGTATACCCACCACAAAAAGTTTGCAGGGGGTATTATAAACACAGTGCATAAGGCGGCAGACCTGTTTAACTTAAAGCAATATCTAGGGGTCTGATTTGAGTGGTATGCCATTTTCGTTTCCTATAATCCTATAATCTTAAATTGACCAGCCAGATTATTTACATGTCAATATGTGTAAAAATGTCCAAAAAATGCACACCAATAAAATACATCGATGAAAAACGGTGTTTTGTCTGATTCATTTCAGTATAAGCCAGATATGGTATTCTTTTAAGGGATTTTTTTTTAAAATTAAGTATTTAGAATTACTTTATGGGCGAGAAAATTATGAAAATTTCAAAAACGGCTGTATTACTTATAAACGAACATCATAGCGACCAGAAGAAATGTAACAAGCGATTTTCGCATAATTATATATTTTTATTATGTAATCGGTCACGCAAAACGCTTATTTGAACTGAATGCCAGAGAAAGTGGCATCAAAATGACGACCTCTTTTTTGTAGAATTTAAAGCAATATCAAAGATCTTTGCAGTAATTAATCACCAACATGCATGTACAGATATTCACCACCAAAGGAACAGGCTGATAACATCCTTAGTTCATGTAGTTTTCTGATTTTGAAAACACTGTTTCATTTGGGCCTCGACGCGAGAAAACCTGTCTTCGGGGGTTTGCGAACAACACAGGCACAGACCAGCCTGCGCATACGCGCAGTCTGATCAGCGCCTTTGTTATTCGTCTTTTGGAAAGTATCATATGTAATCTTGCCACAGGTGAAATTTCAATTTTCTAGCTAGTCTCTGTAGCTGAGGAGACAGGTTTGAAACTCACTTTGCCGGAAACCCCGAAGACAGGTTTTCTGGCGACGAGGCCCATTTCATATTGTATGTATTTCAGTACCATATCCTGAAAGCAACAACTTTGTCTATTCCTTACTTTGTGTTAATTAGGAGAGTAGCTGGGAAGCTTAAACTTTACATTATGCATAGCCAAGAAGCAGACCTTTTTATAAAAAGTAATTACAATACGTTCAAATGTAAAACTTCTCAATCTATTGACCTGTTTTCATTACATATTGAACCCCCCTCGTATTGGCATGTACCAACTACAGAAATGTAAGTTTCCAGTGGAGTGAGCGATATTATAGGAATGAATTTTATTTATGTGGATTTTATCGAGTTGTAAACTCTGGCGAGTCACTAACAAACTGAGTTAAGTTTGTGAGTGAGTCGCCGGAGTTTACACATCGATAAAAGTACACAAAAGTAACAATTCATTCCTATAATATCATTCACGATTCTCTTCAATGACGTGACTGTTTGTTAAGTCAAGTCACATAACCTCGTCATCCAATACATATCTTAGAGTTCCCCCGTTTCTTTGAAGATGCACCACCATACAGTGTAAGAGTTTTCAAATGAGCTTTCAACTTGCTTAAAGGCAGGAATTCTGTACACCCCCCCCCCCCCGGGCAGAGAGGTTATTACCTGTATGAGATGGTCAGTGGGCAGAGTAGGCGGAGCTTAGCTATTGACCAGGCCACTGTCCTAATCTGGTCTAGTAGATAACAGATAAGCCTCAGGCTTCTACTGTTCTGTTTTCTTGTCTCAAAATGACAATATTTTTGTAATAATTAAAATTGGCATTTTTCTTTTTTGAAAAATAAGAACAAACAAGCTGAAAAAAATTGAATGAAGACATGAATGATGAAAGGCAGCTTTCTTCAATGAATTTGATTGTCATCAATATAACGTTTGATTATTTTTTTATTCATACATTTTTTTTCAAAAAAGTTATCGATAATTATCATGCTGAATATTTATGCACTTGATCTTTCCCAAATTTGATCATAATAATTTTACCTAGGATGCAGTTTGAGTTCTGATCGGCATAGCTGATCTGGATCTTCGCCGTTTTCTAAATAAAACTTTATCCCAAACAAATATTAATCTAAACTAAGAAAACAAAAGGTGACTGTGCATCCATGCAATAGATGCTTATTGCGGTATAAACAAACATTCACGGTCAATCGTTTTGTAATATTTGGATCGTGTAGGATAACAGTAAGCTAAATACCAATTATCCAGAGTTATTACAGAGTAATTATGAACCAGTGGACACATCACAATCATGACTCGCCTCATTTATTTTCAAGGCAGTAATTTATAAAGCATCATTACATGTATGTGATTATCTTAGTTTGGATTAGTATAACAAGTAAGAAAAATGTAAAATAAATGAGACTTTATGAATTATAGTTTTTTTTATAAATAATTTGTCCATTTTGTCACAATAAACAACCTTTTTAGTGATTCAAAAACAAGAATGTTATAAATCCTATTGTAAAAAAATATATAAATGAAGAAATAATTTATTATTTCTATTTATGTTTAAATTCTTGATTTATAGTAAAAAAAGTAGCAAATCTTGATCTCCAAAATTTCCATATACAGAAAAATATCCAAAATAAAATTCTTTCAAAATTCAAATTTTATTGCTTAGGTTATGACTAAGTTTCCTAATGATTGATAGTGATTGCAGAATACCCCATATGACAATCCACATGGCCACTGAGCTGATAACGGTTGTCAATAAATTTCACATAAGCCAATCAAATAAAAGATAAGCCTCAAGAGCTTCTGGAGATGTTCACAGCATGAGTGCAAATCAGAAAGTGCCAGAATTGAGGCTTATTTTTCCTTATATACCCCACTCCTGCCTTTAACTATATTTAAACTTGAGAATGTTTTATCTGGGACACAACAATTACTGTGTTCGAAGTTTAATACACAGTTGGTTATAATTACTACTGTGAAATCAAGACAGATATCAAATATTCATACACATGGTTTTTATCGAAGTGTAAAAACAATTTATTTTTGCCAATGGACCAATCAAAATCGCCAAAAAACAATGAAAACATTGAGTTGGAATTATAGACTCTTTATTTTCATTGTGCTAGAGTAGAGAATCACTGAAACAAAAGTGTGGGGTAACAATATCAATTTATTTATAAATGATTATTTTTCTTTAATTAATTTAAATTTCTCACTGATTCAGCTTATTTAATGAAGTTTGTGATATACAGTAAAACCTGTGAAAAACGACCACTCTCAAAACGACAGAAAATTGGTTTCCGAGACCAATTGTCGCTTAATGCTGGAGCATTCTGCAATACTTTTGACCTTAATTTAGGACATATGCTACTAAATACTTCCTATGTTGAAATATGTTTAATGCTTTGCATACAGTTTATTTTATGCATGGACTATCCATTTATGAAATAAAAAGGATATGTCACCTGCTTAGTTTTTCATAATTTCATATGGAAGTTTTAAGCATTTGACCAAATTTCTAGCCAGACGAAAGAACAACACTAGTCCTAATATTAAGCTTAAATAGTTGTTATCTTCAGCCAGTTTCTCTCTTTAACTTAAATTATTGCTCATGACCGCAAACCTTCTAGAAAATGTGCAAGTTTACTTGTTAACCCAAGCTGTAACAAGATACTGCATGCTATACTTTGGCAATTCGTAGAAAATTCGAACTTGCTTTTAGAATAAATTATATATAAAAAATCTGATGTTGAAAATCTCAAGAATTTGTTGTTATTTCATAGACTATCATAGTACCTTTTAGAAAAAGGAATAACAGTATGAGATCACCGAACTAGTGATCTATCTGGAGGGCAATATTTAACCCCACCCCCATTTGTTTCATGCATACTTCAAAATAAAAGTTTAGTCTTGATGATTTCAATCATTATGACAATGCGCTTTTACTAGTATGAAGTAATTCAGCATTAAAATGCTAAAATGGAAGAAAAACACACACTAAAATTACGTGCCAACCTGGAAATTGACCTGGGGCCTCTGACTTTGTAGCCTGACATGCTAATTGCTATGCTACGAGGTCAGGTTGTGCCCAGCTTGAAATATCCATTCATATAGAAGAGACAATCTGAGTCTTGAAACTGTGTACGTAGTTTGATTTTGCCTGATCCATTTATCTATATTTTGTACTGAGACAATCAGTTCTGATAAAAGGTCAATAGATATTTCTGACACATTTTAGTTACTTTATTTTGTCAAGTAAATGTCAGAACATAAGAGTATCTGAAAAGTATATGGATCTGAATTCGTAAATGGTCGAAAGACAGGACCCAGAAATCTTTTCCAGTTTACCCGACGCAGGATTGGTGTGCAGGGGAATTACCCGCATATGTCAGTAAAGACCCTGTCACACAACGACTTATAGCACCTACGTAAGCCGACGTATGAGAGATGGTGTGCGCGGAATAAGTTCAAGATCAACTTTAAATACGAAACGAACATGCTACAGTACGGTGGTATACGTTGTCATACGGCAAAGAGGTCCAAAATATTGACCATGTATAACAAATTTCAGCGTATGTGGACGTATTGCTTATATACGTTAGTCATAAGTTAGATGTACACAACATGCAAGTTATGCATACGTTAAGGTACGTATAGAACCAACCCATGCTGGCGTTTGAGACACGTTACAAACACGCTACAGTACGTTGGTATACGTTGTCATACGGCGAAGAGATCCCAAAATTTTGTGCTTGCATAAAAAATCTTCAGCGTATGCCAACGTTTTGCTTATACGTTAGGCATAAGTTAGATGTACGCAACAGGTACATGTAAGTGAAGGAGTCCCAAAATTTGGTACATGCTTATACGTTAGACAAAAGTTAGATGTATGCTACATGTAGCTTATGCATAGGTTTACGTACGTTACATGTCATAAGCATAAGTTAGACGATCGTTGTGCATAAGTTTCTCATATGTCAAGAATGCTAGTGATACGCTGGGCATACGCTGTTATATGCTAGTACAAGTATAAGTTATGTTGCGCCAGGAATAAGTTATGAATAAGTTACCCATACTTTAGGCACATGTTATATATTCGTTCAGCATACGCTTTGTATACGTTCAGAGAGAGGCTTTCTCTGATTTTTAATTAGACTTCAGCGTATGCCAGCGTTCATACGTCGGCATAAGTTGACTAAACGTTATAGTGTCACATGGCCTTAAGCTATCATTGGCATTAAAATCTTTGTTTTGTCTATTTTTGAGTGACCGTTTTACATAGGTTTTACTGTACAAGCTTCACAAAAAATACATTTGAAATTCTAAAAATATTTGCTGGCTTGTTTGATTGTTTGATTTGGTTCTTTACGTCCATGTCAACATTTTTTACAGAAATGTTGAAACGGGTCTTCCTGGGTTGAACCAGTACTAAGCAAGGATTAATGTGTCTTGCTTAATGCCACAACGTAGAGACGCTGGTTAGGGTCGAGTCTCGAGTCAAGTACTCTACCACTGAGTCACTGCGCTCCCCTTAAAATATTTGAATATGTGATAGTATGCCATAACCATCAGCTACCATACCATAGTTTGCTTATATCTTACTTTATCATGTTTTTTTAGAAAAGGGCGTACGATGCTGGTCTTTGAAATGCCATAGCTTAAATACTTAACGATAACTTCAATTTATTATTGTTTGATAACATCATTGATAAAATGAAACACCAAACAATAGATAAATCCCAGGTGTCATTGGTGACCTCAATTATTGGCTTACACAGATGTTCAAATTTACCTTTTGCTGTTTGTATTGAGCGCCTTTTTTGTAAATCCGCCGCCATTGAGACAATCGAACAGCGTCATGTATTCTTCTGATGACTTTATGAGACACTCCACTAATACAAAATTAATTGTCTGAAAAAAAGCAAAACAGAAAATAAACAACAACAACAACAACAACAACAACAACAACAACAACAACAACAACAACAACAACAACAACAACAACAACAACAACAACAACAACAACAACAACAACAACAACAACAACAACAACAACAACAACAACAACAACAACAACAACAACAACAACAACAGCAGCAGCAGCAGCAGCAGCAGCAACAACAACAACAACAACAACAACAACAACTTAGAAGACAATAAAACAAGAAGAAAAAACTGTCAGTGTTCATAGCGGTTGTACGTGTCGTTTTAAATCTATGGCATATGGTAATATGGTTATACGTGTGGACATTTTTTGTTTTTGTTTTCGATCTATTCGGTTGTCCATTTAGGGCATCATGTCATGGCAACATAAATTGTAGAAGGGTGTATCTTGTGTATGCAAACTATTCAGTCTATAATAAATATAATGTTGCATATGGAAACAAAATACTCATTACATTTTTCTGTTTGTGAGATGATCCAGTTAGATCTTGGCACAAACACACGGCAGGGGTAAGAACGAATCCCTGATAAAACAACAAATGTAATCAGAGGTAAAACTTTTAGAATGGATTAAAGTTTACTATTGTTTTAATTCAAAGGGAGATAATTTAAACACGAAACAAGTTAAACTAATTTAAGACTCAATTTCTGGCAGTATTTTCATGGGCAAGCGATGACCTTTAGCGTGCTCAAATCCTCGATCTACCGAAGAATTCGTGAGAAGATACTGATTTTGTCTTTTTAACCCTTAAAGCGCCAAGAAAAATGTATCTGAAAATGTGGTCTGCTTAAGTCGTCTGCTGCATATAATTGCCTAACAGTACTGGCGAATTAAGCAAAAAAGCAAACAGCTTGGACCCAGAACAGACTAGGAGCAGTCTGATCTGGGTCCACACTGTTTGCCATAGAGGCTTCTTAAACATTTCAGCAGACGAGAAAGCAGACGACTTTTGTTGTGATTTCGCGCATTAAGGGTTAATGAAGACACAGCTAGTGCAAAAGATGATTAACTTGCGTAAGTCGTTTTCCGCGAATTATGTTAGGGCAAGTGCGGGAATGTCATTGTATTTTCTTTTTTAAAAAATGCGTAAAATCAAAACGAGTTAAGATAAACACGGTACTGAAAAGTGTATTTTACTTTTGGTTGTACAGGCAATTATATATTTACAACCTGATTTCCACTCCTTAGCAGATGAAATAGCTGAGCCTCGCCCAGATATAAATATTAAAGTTGCCGCCTTTACAGTAATCGAAAAGTCTACCAATATTAGAACTTATCATTGCGAGATATTTTATATTAAACATTGGAATATCAATCAAAGGTGCACCAATTAACTTCATGGCCCTTTTAAAAAGAACCAATCACGACTGCAACAGACTACGAAGTTAGCAATATCTTACCTAATTTTCGAAAAAATAAGGTATGATATTTTATGAGAATCGTAAAATTTCATGCCTTAATTGTTGGTTTTGAAAACAATCAGTAAAAAAATTGAAATTGTCGTCTGCTGCAAATTACAGGTGACGCTCTAATAGTCGGGGAACCAAGGTAAGAAAAATGCTAACCCTTGCACCCGATAGGTATACAGCTAAATTTTGTTTGGTTGCAAAGGTAATTCTAGGGTGTATCTGAAAACACTGTATAGCAGACTCGATCGACTTGCACAACGCCTGACCAGTCCATTTTCTACATAAGCCCAACAAGGAAATGTGAAAATATTAATTTTCAAAATGTCATATAATTTTATCAAAAAAGATCGGAACTGAAAAATAGTGGGTTTATATAATACTACGATGTCCGTGTAGACCTGAGAAAAAGTGGTGGTTATTTGAAAAAAAAACAACAAACTGCTTATTGATTTTAAAAGCATGTAGAATAGGACACCCCCAATTTGAAATTAAAATTATAGATATCTTAGCTTCAAATGTCATTAAAACTGCAATTATTGGCCAGGAATGTATTTGATAATTATTTATACACTGCTTTAAAGCATATCTTATAAGCATTTGCATGCTTACATATTCCATTTTATCATCCCACTGAAGAGGTCTGCATTGCACATTTTTGTACATAAATAAATAAACTTTAAATTGGATACGCTCAAACACTGCATACAGTTAGACAGACGTTTGGGACATAATTTGAGACATTTTTTCTATTTTCTATAAAAGACTAGAGAATGTATCTAAAAAGTAAAAATATGAAACCACGAGAACTTGATACTTAGTAATTTAGTCCTTGTCAGCTGGCTTGTTGTTAAGTACTATTGACAACTAAATTCCGCGAAATGCAATTCTGCCCGCATGGCTATACAGTGGTTTCATATCAAACACTATTTTGTCTATCAGCATACAAAAATCCAGGCGTATACCTTTCGGCTGCAAAAAATTTGCGTTTTTGCACGATAATCGATTTCGGTTCCCCGACTATAAGGGTTAAGAGCGTCCAGTAGTACTGCTATAATTATGAGGCAGGAGACTTCACACAAACTATAAAAAAATTAATGTTTGGGAGTGAGTTAAACTTACATAATAAACAATAAACAAAGTAAGAGGTATTATCCACGACCAAAGAAAAGAGAACTCGGGTGGTATTTCCGGCGACATCATTCTAAACCAATATTGCCAGTGCTTGTCCGGGTACCAACGAATACTGGAAAAGAGAGTATACAGTATACAGTTATTTGGGCCTCGTCGAGGCAAAACCTGTCTTCGGGGTTCCCGACAAAGTGAGATTCAAACCAGCCTGCTCAGCTACAAAGACTAGCTAGAAAAATGAAAATTCGCTCGTAGCAAGCTTAGATATGGTAATTTCCAAACTGCGAATAACAAAGGCGCTGATCAGACTGCGCGGATGCGCAGGCTGGTCTGCGCCTGTGTTGTTCGCAAACCCCCGAAGACAGGTTTTCTCGCGTCGAGGCCCATTTCATGTCTGTTTTTAGTATAGTTAAACTATTACCCCGAGGTGCTGTGAACGACTTGATGCACTATTGCACGAGGCCGAAACTACAATCAGGCATGGAATATACGTTTTATTAACCAACACTTTTGATGACGTTAAACTGCAGAGTCCCTTGTAGGACTTTAGTTAAGAGTGCGTAGCGAAAATTTAATTTTCTTATTTCTCAACCAAAACATATGTTGTGGGTACTCAAAAGAACCGTCTCAATGAGACGGTTCTTTAGAGCACCCAAATCATATGCTAAAACTGATGGGGAAAATATTTACATCTTTATGCTGAAATGTTTTGTTTATCTAAACCTGTGCGGCCTTGTATGGAGAATGGGTTTTGTTGCAAAACAGAAAGTTCCACCTACTCTGCTCAATGTTGTTCTCAAAGTGTTCTACTCATTTTAACTAAGAAAACGAGTACCAATACTTTATGTTTCTGACCATTAACAACGAAATTATAAGAGTTTCAATGTGCCAAACCATGCCTTTTATCGTGAAGCACGAAATGACAAGTCGATTTGGCGTATTTATAAACATAGAGTTCTGTAGTGAATGTGTATATAAGGTATTGATTCCATTACAGTCTTAAATTCCAACCCAAGAGATTCGACTTATGAGTAAATACATACTATTTCTCTTTGCAACAAAGACGGTATACAGTTTAACTGAGCAAATGGCAAACAAATGTTTGATACTACACAAGCATATCTACTGTTGTGCCAACCAAAAGTGACAGTGACGTAATACTTTGTTTACAATTGCTAAGTAAAATGCTAACGTGTACACTTCACTCGAGCTAACTTGAATCAATAGATCACGTGTGTATTAATCCTATTCTGAGGATAGGATTGATACACAAGTGATCTGTCGATTATAAGTTCCTGATAACTTTGTAAACAAAACATGAAGTCACTGTCACTCTTGGCTGGCAGGACAGTACATGAATTGAAATCAATTAGAACCCTCTCATTCTAACTTACCAGAACGATATCAAGGCAGGAAAGCAATGGAAGAATGCCGACGATAACCTGTGTATACGATGCAAAACAATGGCGTCTCTAAACATTTGTGTAGCCCAGAGGATTGGTCCATTGGAGAAGATGCATACCAGGTTTAATAAGTATGGCGATGAAGGCTTGCTGCAAAACATATACATGTATATATACTCATGCTAAAATAAAGAAGGCCACCATGAGATTTGTATACGGTTCGTTTAATTTGCATAGTTATACTGGGGTCACTTACAGACCAACGCTATATAGATGAAGTCCTTCACCCACATGTCTTGCAAATTTGTCAGACTGTTAAAAATATTTCTCTTTTCCAGCAAGACAATACCAGCATGCCTGCAATATGGCAAGGAACTGTTTGCAAGCTCGCCATGTCATACCCCCTTGACTGGCCTTTCAGGTCCCAATCTATCTCTGATTGGCCACCCCTGGGATCTTCTAGGCTGGCAGAAACATGGTTGTATCGCAACCCACCTGTCACATTCCCTTAATTTGAACACAAGATAATTGAACAATGCCAATACATTCCACAAAGGGTGGGGTACAACCCCTTGGCTTATTTTGAGCATGCGCAAAAGACTCACAGAATGCATTCATAAAAGTGGTGATCATACAAAATATGTATTACAATATATAAATGTATAATTAAAGCATGTTCATGTCTGTATTTATTTTCAATAAAGCCGGAGAATCGGGTGGCCTTCTTCTTATTAGCATGAGTATATCATATCTTCTGCTGATAACGTTTGCTAACATTTTGGATCCAGATCAGGACCAACAGAATGTCGGTCCTAATTTGTATCCAAACGTTTGACACTATGATAGATTTCTTTTTTAAAAAGTAAATTTTGAAAATAGTAAGCAGACGACAATTAAAGCATGGAAATTACTTACGCTGGCGGACCGATGATAGGCTAAGCTCAACATTGAAAGCTGGCTTGGTAGCTTTGTATTTTTTCTGGAGATCTGGAGCAGTATTGCTAAGAAACCATATAGCTTTGCTAAACCGCAAATTTCACATTTCGCAAATTCCACACTGTGAAGAATTGGTACCAATACGTCACATATTTCATACCAATATTTCACATTTGTGAAATTTGCGCATGTAGTGAAATTATTTGAAGCCTACATGCGCAATCTTCACATCGATAAAAACACCCCCAATCTCCTGTATTTTGCAATCGATTCCAATTCTTCACATTTTATAACGTGGTTCAAACAGATTAAACTTTTAGAGGGTCATAATGAAATTTTGTTATCAGGATATTTCATTAACTATAACAGCTAGGAGCTTCAAACTTGATCAGCGTATAAAAAATAATGAGTAAATTACCTGGTGAATATTTAAAAAAATCATTTTATTTTTTTGAGTTATTGCCCATTGCAAATTTGGACATAGAAAACTTGATATCAAAAAACCGTTTCAGCTAGGAGCTTCAAACTTGGTCAGTTTATAGAAGATAATGAGTAGACTACTTGGTGAAAATTGAAAAAAAATCATTTTTTTTAAGTTATTGCCCTTTGCAACTTTTTGACATAGAAAACTTGATATCTCAAAACCGATACAGTTAGAAGCTCCAAATCTGGACAGCTGATAGAGGGTAATGGGTAGATTAACTTGTGAAAATTAATAAAAATATTTTTTGTTTTTAGTTATCGCCTTTGCATTTTTAAGCAAATGCCCTTTGTAAATTTGGACATCAAAAACTTCCAATAAAGATATCTTGAAAACTATTACAGCTAGTAGCCTCAGATTTGGTCAGCTGAAGAAGGATGGTAAATAGATTACCTGGTGAACAGCACGATGGACAAGCTAATGGTGGGGGCATAGCGTTTCATAAACACAATTTCTAGTTTTAGATTGAGAATCTTTGGAGATTTTTCAATCAGTGCAGGAAAATTTTCAATCAGTATAGCAAAGAAATAAAGGCCCTGATCCAGCTATGTATTTACAGAGCTTATCTGCGCCTTTTGGCATATGCAAAAATAATATTTTCTCAGGTTAAGGCTTGTATATAGCCAAAGAAGAGCTTGATTCAGCTTTTCAACAATTTCATATATCTTTGAATGGTGGATCTCTTTTATTAACTCACGTTGTAGTCATAGGATGTCCGTCCTGCCAGCTACCAATCCGTCCTTCCGTCGTCCGTCAATAATAGCTTCCTCCTAAACCACTGGGTGGAATCTCAACAATCTTCACTCGGTTGATTGATCCCCTTTCAAACTTGTTCAAAGATTTCAACTTTATGAGAAATATGGTTGCCTTGTCAAGCAAAAGGAAACACTCTAAAATCTTGTCAAAAACTTCTGGTCAGATTTCAAAAGAACTAGGCACAAATGGTCCGTGGGACACCCTCTACCAAAGTTGTTCAAATTATTTGACTATTTTAAAAAATATGTCAATATTGCTGTAACTTTATTTTTTTTATCTGAAATAGCAAGGCCTAGTAAGAAAGACAACACTTCTTGTCTGAAATCACTTGCTCCAGAGCCTTGATATTTGGTATGTAGAATCAGCTAGTAGACCTCTACCATCTTTGTTCATAATATGACCATGACCAAAAATGACCCCGCCTAGAGTGTCAACATCCTGTGCCTTTTGTCAACATTATAAATGGACACTTTTCCAGGTAAAGCTTTGCAATGGAACTACTGATTAATAAAACATCATAGCTGGGCTTTTAGAGGAGCTATGCTTTGCTATACCCTTATATGAAGTCATTCTCAATGAGCGACCCCTGGTCCGAACACCCTCTTGTTTCCAATAATGAATGAATCGTGTTCCTGATAAACATATTGATTTGGCCAGTGGCACCTGTAACAAAATAATGTCCGCTCTGTCATTTAAAATATTGAAGGGAAGCACTCAAAAGTTATGCAGTACCACCCAGTACCCTCTACATTATTTGACATATGTACCTATTTTGAGGTTTCTACGTCCAACAGCTTAAGAGAAGGTGTATTCGCAAGAAACGTGAAGAAAGCACGGATGAACGGACGGTTAACTGGCCGAATTTGGTAATTTATTGGTATATGCTTTTTTTCTTATAGAAAAGGCGGATAAAATATGATAAAGCGATTAACTCTCATTGTAAGCAATGGCTAAAGGAAACACGAGGGGTGCAACCGAAGTCAGGGATAAAAAGGATCTTTCACATGTGACTAGATATTACGAATTCTGTCATTGACATCTGTAAAGAAATTGACCATACGCAAATTTCACATTTTCCAAAAGTGAAGAATTGGTACCAATTCTTTCACACGGTGTGAAATTTGCAAAATGTGAAATTTGCGGTTCAACATAGCTTTGTGATCCGCGCATGACTTTAAGATGGTTATATAAATATTGTGAGGAGTCATAGGTAAAATTAAATGTTCATTGAAATCGAAAATTGTCTGCAAAATCTTTCATGTCCTTCCAAAACATTGTATGATACATGTAAAATGAAAATAAATGGAATTAACATATGAGCAAGTGCATGAGATTTACAACAATGTGGCAGTTTGACATGTGTAGACTCAGACAAGCCTCTGCAGCATCCTTTTAAGCTTAGAAACTCCAAATGATACTCATTCAGTAGCTTAACGCTCATAGAATATTCAAGGGACTAGCAAAGGCTCTGATCAGACTGCGCGTATGCGCAGGCTGGTCTGAGGCTTTGCTGGTCGCACATACCACATTGTTGGAAATCTCATGCACTGACTCATATAGTACCGATGAAATGAAAACACATTGATATTAAAACTGGATCAAAAAAGAGCACGGGTTCTTTTAAAGAAATTACAGAAGTACAATGATGCATCATTTTACAGTATATGTAGAGAATCTGTTTACTGTCAGAATAAGGAAGATATTTCCAAAAATACGTTACATTAAAAAAGCTGTGTTGATTCTGTTTTTTCCCACTTCTTCCAATACATTGTAACTTGAAGTACTGAGAAACAGAGCCCTACCATACAGCGGAATTCCGTCAGCAATCCAGTAAAACGTGGTTTCCAGTTGTAACACGACCAAGACTTGATGACAGTTCAGAAATTTAATAACACAATTTCTAAAGTGCCAATGTGATCGTTAAGTGGAATCTTGTATCGTGTGCTCGCTAACTGACCGACTGGCTCGCTCTCCAAGCCGGAGAACTACGTCTTAAGAGAACTACATCTCCAACTCTATCTATCTCATCTCTCTCTGCCCACAAGACAGGATGGGTCGCTATTAATACACTTGGACCCACTCAGCACACGATTCTCAGTCAACAGCCTTATGTAACCTATGTGGATATGCTACTTTTGTATAAAGTGAAACGCAATGCTTTGTTGCTTTTGCAAGTATTCTTGTAATTGCTCTTTGGACATTTGAACCCCTAACGAAATCATGACTCCAATTTCACCTGTCAACCTGTAGCATTTCAGTTGCAAGCATGTCTTTTTATTCAGAATGGGAAACAGGGAGGAACCTGATTAGAAGGCATTGTCAGAAGCCACCAGATCTGGCTCCGCAGTGTTTGTAAGTCAGGATTAAATTGGCTTGGCACGACAAGGTGTGACAATAATTAAGGAAAGATACTGTGCCAGGCTCTCACTGGACATTTGAGTGGTTCCAAGTGTACTCTCCTCAACTTTTGATCAAGTCCCAGCTGCCCAAACTGAACAGAGTTTATGTGACCTTGCTCTGCTGAATTCAAGAAATAATATCTTGATGAATCTCTTATCTTGCGATCAAATGTATGCGAATGTGTTACACAGTGAGTGTTGTATGTTAAGTATGTTCGAAACATATTATGACTTGAAAATTTGTGGAATATTTCTTTCTGGCTACTAATTTTATTTTTTCTACACCAACTAGGATATGATGGGGTTTTTGCATAGTATGTTATTTGTTATTACATTGCTTATCAAGATATTATACTGCAAATGTTTTCCAGTGATAATCTTAATGTGTACGAGTAACCGATTGAACTGTCCATTCACTATATACTAGTTATAACATGGGTTGTCCGCCTGTACGTGGAGATAATCCACGAGCTTTAGCGAGTGGATTATCCTACGTAAAGGTGGACAACCATGGTATAACTGTTTTATACCACCTGTATCAGTGTAGACCTTGCACATCATGAGATAGTTCGTACTAAGTTGGTAATGGTGGTATAAATTATTAGAATACTTAACAGGTAATTTTTTTTAAAAAAAACGACGAAAATAAGAAATCAAATGTCCTTTTTTATTTCTAGAAGATCCATTTTTCTGATTTTTTTACGATAACCTATCTTAGGCCCCATTCACATGCACACATTTACTCACATAAGTAAAGATACTTACGAAAGCAAATTTACTTACGGTGTCATGTGAACGCTTTTACTTACGTGATTACTCACGGGAGTATAAATACTCCTGGCGTAAACTGTGGTTAGTAAAAGTATATTTGCACCAGCTCTGGAGGTCATGCAATTATATTTAATTATAAGTAATTATACTCCATGAGCAAAGCATGCCATGTGAACGGACCTCAGATTTACATATGTAAGCAAATTGATGTTTCTAGAATAATTGTGCACCCCTGCAAAATGGTCTGGAACTATTCTAGAATAGTTCTACAATTTTATAGAACTGTGTTCTAGAACTATTCTGAAACTGTTCTAGAAATGTTCTAGAATGTTTATGGGACAGTTGTAGAATATTATATGGAACAGTATTTTGTTCTACAATTGTTCAAGCAAAGGTCATAAGATTTGTTGTATGCTAGGTTTACACTATGTTCCTGGCAGCCACGGCAGTCACGGTAGCCAGAAACGTAACTCGCCGTGATGTTTTTAGTCATTTTTGTCTTTGTGTTCAAGTTCTGTTAAGTCTCGCTACGTTTTCTCACGGTCTGTCAAGGTCTGCCGTAGCAGAGGCTCGCCGGCGCGCTACGGTCTGTCACGGATGGTTCTACGTTCCATACCGGCGTGTCACGTTCTGTTGGGACCTCTCACGTTTTGTTACGTTGCGATCAAGTTCTGCTACGTCTATCAAGTTGTGTCAAGGAACGTGGGCGATGAATGGTGTTTGAACCCCAATATGCCCACGGTATAAAGAGATGGTCCACAAAGCTGCTGCAAGCGTTATATTATGCACCCTTGATCAAAAACATCATTACATGTAATGGCAATGAAGAAGCCGATTTCGTATTTATATAATTGCTAGGAGCTGCGGCAGAAGGTAGACCACCAGCAGCTGTGTAGAAGAATGATCGTCTAGCAGGAAGGTTAAAGACGGATGCAAAGTGCGGGCATGGTTTTCGGAAGAACGATTGCAACAATTGGGATACTTCTCACTTTTTATAGCAAGAGAGCTTCGCATCGAAGATGTCAACGATTTTCAGGCCTCAAAAGCCGTACAAAACTGTTCGAAAAGTCTTGAAACAATAACACCAACCCTTTGTACTCTAGTTACTTATTTATGAGTGTTTTTTAAGCACAAAAGATTCTGATGAAATGGCGCACAATGCAGCATTTTATCAATGTCTACACTGACTGATCTTCAGAGAAATAAATTCAATATTCTGCCACGGGAAATTATAACCTATGACCCCCTCGATAGTACAATGAAACTACCCAAGTCTTTATTGTATTAAACCAGAAGAAGAAGAAAAAAGGTACAAAGCACGCACGCACACAAACACATTCGGTAATGATTATTTCTACCCTTGTCACTACTTTCCTCCTCAGATGCATCTATCTGAGATTCTTAGACTCCATGTTCAGGTTGGAGCTGTGGGGTCGGGTTAGGAAAACGTGGCAGACCGCAACAGAACTTGATAGACCTTGACAGACCTTGGCAGACCTTGGGTTGCCGTCTCGTAACAAGCTGTCCCGCTAGAGTGTAGGACAAAAGCCCACTAGGACGAAAGCCCACTAGGACAAAAGCCCACTGGACAAAAGCCCACTAGGACAAAAGCCCACTGGGACAAAAGCCCACTAGGACAAAAGCCCACTTATATGCATTTTACAGGGATAGGTTTGAACTTGGGGGGTGGGGGGTACTCTCATTTTTTCTTCATACGTAGGCTCAGTCCCAGCATCTACCGTTCTCCGCCAAAAAATATCAAGAATTTCAAGCACCCCAAATAAATATTTGAAATTTTAGCAACCCAAAATATCCTCCATTTTGTACTTTGACCTTCAGAAAAGGCCCTAAAATGCACCGTATAGTCCAATTTTGTGATGACCCCAAAAATATCCACAAAATCTTCATACCCCCCAAAAAATTCAGTTCCCCCCCCCCCATGCTAATTGTTACTGACAGATCAAAGGGCATTTGGATTAATTGGACATATGTTTCCCAATTATAATAGATTGTTTGTCCCAAACTGTAAATTGATTTTCTTCAAATATCAATGGCTTTTAACACCTTAATTAAGTTGTTTGTCACAACATACAGGAGAAATGATGTCAGTGAAAACACACTGCAGGTGTGACTTACCCTGAATGGAGCAGTCTGATCAGGGTTAAAATGTTAAAAAATACTTAGACCTATTTTTTTTCCAAAGAAGTGGGCTTTTGTCCACCCTGCCAAATTAAGCAGTGGGCTTTTGTCCAGTGGGGTATTGTCCAGTGGGCTTTTGTCCTAGTGGGCTTTTGTCCCAGTGGGCTTTTGTCCGTTCCCCGTCCCGCTACGGCCATACGCCAAGTTGTGTTAAGGTCTGTTACGTTCTGTCACGTTTTGTTGCAATCTCCCCGTTCTACTACGGCACATTTAAGTAGGTCAATCGCGCCGTGGCTGCCGTGGCAAATTTTTTGACTGTTTAAAAATCTGTCCCGGTGATCACGGCGACCACGGCGAGCTACGTTTGTCGACCCCGTTCCCCTACGTTGCGTTACGGTCACCCCGTTTCGTCCACGGTGGCCGAAATCGTGACTGCCGTGGCCGCCGGGGACAAAGTGTAAACGTAGCAGTAGAAAAGTTCTAGAACTAGAAAATTTCTAGAAGATACCTTTAGAACTATTCCTAAGCAGTTCCAGAAAAAAAAATCTAAAGAATTGTTCTAGGAGTATTCTAGAACAAACCTTAAGATTTTTTCTAGAACTATTGTAGAATATCTCTTATAAAATGTCCCATATAACGTTCTATAAATGTTTCTGAATTATTCTAGAACATTTTAGAATGGTTTTAGAATAGCTCCAGAAATGTTTAAAGGTTTGTAAGGGCTGTTTTAGAGCTAGAACAAACATTCTAATTTTTCTAAAACAATTGTAGAACACCTCTCCAAATTGTGTCCCATATAACATTCTATAACTGTCCCTGAATTATACTAGAATATTTTAGAACAGTTTCAGAACAATTCCAGAAATGTTCTAGTGGTTCGTTTTACAACATTTCTAAAAAAACATGGACTGTTCTGGAACAGTTGTAGAACACCTCCCATACCCCCCCCCCCAAAAAAAAATGTCCCATATAACATTCTATTAATATCCCAGAATTTTTCTAGTAGATATTTAGTATGGGGTTTGAGTAAATTCAGAAATATTCTAATAGTTTGTTATAGAACTTTTTTAGAGCAAGCATCCAGAACTTTTCTAGAACTGTTCCATAGAAAATTTGTTAACAACAGTTATAGAACAAACCATGTCAACCATTCTAAAATGTTCCAACCAGGTGCCACAGGTTTGATTACCAATGCTATGGTGACGGCCACGGTAAGGAATTTTTGTTTGTTTGTTTGTTTGAGTTGATTCTTTACGTCCCATCAACAATCTTTCAGTTAAACAGGGACGGGTCTTCCTTTTGTTGAACCAGTACTTAGCTAGGATAAATGTGTCTTGTTCAAGGACCACAACGCAGTAACGCCGGTGAGGCTCGAACCCGCGGCCTCTCGGTCTCGAGTCAAGCACTCTACCACTGAGCCACTGCGCTCCCTATGGTAAGGAATGCAATCAAGCAAGGAACATTTTCCCTTGCCCTAACAGATCACATGGGAAGTACTATTTCATTATACAGTAACTTAATTAGTGTGCGTATTTACCCAAATAAATTTTCCAAAAACCAGTTAAAATTGAGATGGTAGGGTAACAAAAAGCAAAAGACATTCAGTGTACCCAAAACAATCAAATAGTCATGGGTACCGGATTTTATCACTCTGCCGTCCACAGTTCAGGTTTAGCTCCGAGTGGCTAAATGTTTACAGCCATGACTGGTTTTCAGCATTTATTCAATATGATCTGAGACAAAAAAGTCAATTGTTATCAACATTTTATGTTCATAGCAGCAATAAGACATACATTGTTTCAATTGGTATGTTAAGTTTTAACGTTTACAAAAATACCCAATTGAAAAATCCAAAATACTCCAAAAATATTTCACAGAAATGTTGAATACCCAATTAACATTTGCAATACCCAAATGAATGAAAAAGGAGTGGGTAACATACCCAATTGTTCAAAAAATTAAGGTACTGAAGTATTATATGTCATCTTTATACATCTGAAATACTGTTGACATGGCAATAAACCCGAAAAAAGTGTATTCCATGTTCATGCTGATAGCACAATAGATAAACAGACCTTAACTGAAGAAGAATTATCAATGAAGAAACCAAACCGAGGCCCTTGTGGGCCCGAATGCTGTCAGTTATTGCCACCCGGTTACCCCATTTAAAAACATTGTCTTACATTTGGTCGAAAAAACAGCAATCGAAACTGTGCCTCTAAGCACTGTTTAGACAATAATACCATCGTATATGCCATCTAGTAATTGCCACATAAATGTTTTTGAAGAGTCTTTATAATCCCTCTAGATTTTGTAGCCATGTTTTCCCACTATCCATCTGGTTATCACATGCTTGTTCTTGAAGTGTTCTAAAAATGTTCCAGAATAATTTGTGAACATTTGTAAAACTTGCTTAAGTACTAAAAAAGTTCTAGAACATAATTTGAGGAGTAAATGCAACAGTTTATTTTGCCCTGAAAAGTTAAAAAAATGTCCTAGAAAATTATACGCAGATTTGTAGAATTCACTTGTTCTAATAATAGTAAGAGAGATGTTCTGGAACTTATTTTGACTCAATTTTTAGAAAAATTCTTTCAACTCATTTTGTGCTTTCGAACAATTTTAGAACCTATTGGTTCTTGAATTGTTGTAAAATGTTCTAGACTTTTTCAAGAACACTTTGAGAGTAATGCAAATGATAGAAATGTGTTGGACAAAAGTTCTAGAGCAAAGATATGTATATGATTCAGAACAGTTGTTGAATTTTAATTCTTTATGCCAATTTCCTTTATTCTGTACCATTGATCGTAAGTAAAAGCTTCTTTAACAACACCAGTCCACCACTCATGAGATTGTTCTTTCGTCCCAATAGTTTTTCATGAGACAACCCATGTGCAAGACCAGTGCACAAATAGGATGGCAGGTGTCATCAACCGCCTATACATGTCTCTTGTACAACAAGTATGTGTACCTTTTTCACCATCGCGTCAGCGATTGTGATATACGTTAGTAAGCTTTACTGGATACCGGCTTGCTTCTGAAAACGAAAGGTCGTAAATAGATCTACTCTTCTGAGCCGAAACCCAAATTCCCCACTGGAGCAAATTCGGATATTCTTGGCGTGACGAAATGAAACTCCCCACAGAGGTGTACTTCCGGTTCTGCCTTCAATCCATGTGTACTTCAAAAACGTCCCCAAGTCGGAATCGAGACAACTCGTCGACAGAACAATTCGTCGACACGTTTATGAGACAACTCGTCCATAAATCGTAAGACAACTCGTCGACACTGTATGAGACAACTCGTCGACACTTTTGACCTGTGACTGACAATTATAGGTAAGGATAATAGTATAATGTATATTGAATGCAGTCGATAAGCAACATTTCTGCATATGACTGCTTGGATGCTTCTTTATACTGGTGATGTACGTGTACGAAAATAGGAGTGGGTTGTTGACAGGATAATATTGCTTCACTTAATGCTAGTTTGGTGGGGATTGGATCTAGGAACGAGGTTAAGCTTACCCCATTCTTTTCTCTCTCTCTCTCTCTCTCTCTCTCTCTCTCTCTCTCTCTCTCTCTCTACGAGGAGTCCAGGCATGACTGAAAGTGTTGACTTGGACTTTAAGCGTTGACTCAATCAAGACATTAATAGTCTATGTGTATTCCCTTTTAAAAATAGCATCATTTATGTATGTAAATTACCTTAAAATGACCAGTGATTCTAAATAGTTATTTTTTTCCCTTTTTTATGCTTTGCGTTCGATGCGTATTTAATGAGAGTTATTTAATTATTTCGTTTTAATGTATTTTTGTTCATATTCATTTTATGAAAAATGGTCATTTATGTAGATAAATTTACGTTTCTTAAAATTACACGTGAACTCATTAAAATTATAGCAATTATCGTTTACTGGTAAATTGACTTCGAATAAAGGTGTCGACGAGTTGTTTCATAAAGTGTCGACGAGTTGTCTCACGATCTGTCGACGAGTCGTCTCAAAAATGTGTCAACGAATTGTTTTGTCGACAAGTTGTCTTGTCCTCCCCCCCCCACAAGTCAAAGAAATGCGTGATTAAAGTGGCTATAGAAAATGCAAAATTAAAACTATTAAAAGTGTTGTCTAGTTACAATAATGCGATAGTTCTAAGCTCTTTTTACAACAATTAACCCTGGAGACATGCAGTCTACAAGCTAACTAGCTTAAGTGTAATATAACTTTCTTTTCTCACAAAATTCAGGATTTAACTCCTGCTAGCGGCTGAACTTGAAAAAGGTGAAATATTCAATTAGCCTATTAATTCCCACAGAAAATTTTTGAGCAGACGGCATACTTTTATATATTATTTCTTAAAGAAAAGAAAATGAATGGCTTGACATGTCACTTTTCAGATCATCCACATGAAAATCAAAGCCTTATGTTTACTGAGAAATAAGGAAAAATAATTCATAATGTTGTCTGCTAACATTTGATGCTGTACAAGGAGATACTGCCTAATATCACATCTGGTAGTTTTCAAGAGCTAGATAAATACAAAGCTAAACTGAGTTTTCTATTGGCTTAGATGGCTGACATCACAATAAAAGGTAGCTCCAGACAATTTGATTGAAAACAAGCAATATTTTATAATTCCATTTTTCTTTTAAATAGAAATTAATGATGTAATGACTTATTTTGCATAATATTTGCATGTATATTATGCATTCATTTCTCTATAAAATTTTATTGAAATGTATTTTAAACCAACTGGAAACATTAATTTTGTTTACATATTCCTGAAGTTTTGTACATGCGCACCCCTTTGGAAAAGCCCCTCATTAAATTCTTTGTTTCATGAATAATTATGAGAAAGTTAGCAAAAAGTGAATCTAGGATCATAAATCTGTCATTTTGTGCCCTCCCACAATCAGTTGGAGGAACCAACATTGGCTGAAGTAAGATCAAAACGAACGCCATCTATGCAAATTACTGTTTACAGTTCATGGAAAATTTTCTGTTTGGCATATTTTCTTCAAGGGCCAATGCAGGGAAATGTTTTTTCCACTAGTATAGTGTGCTTACTAATAATGCTAATAAGCAAAACATTTCCTTTCGGAACCTTTTAAACCAGATGGAAGTAGGAAAATATGACATATTGTTTTGCAATTGTAAGGTCAATGAAGGTTTAATGCATTTATTTCGGCTAATATTGCCAAAGTTTGATGTAAACTAATAACTATTGTATCCTCTTGTTGCAGTAGTATAAATATGAAATGCATACATGTTGGAAATAAACCATTATATCACATTAAAATATTCACCATCTGTAAATAAATGAGACCTATAAATAGCAACATTTGTTGTCTCACAATAAAGCAGTGTGTTTATTAATAGCTAGGCCTGGCTGTGAGCTGATGACTCATTAGTGCTCTACTTAAAGGGATTGATAAGACATAGCGTTATAACTGATGGGGCCTTTGGATATTCTCCGCAAATTGTGACGTAATTCTCAGATTTAGACAGATCAGTTTCAATATGCCCCAAAGGTTTATGCGCATGCCTCGTTAATTAGATTTAGATTTAGGAATAGGGATACAAACATGTACTTCTAAAATGTCTGCTTGGGGAGGCTAGGGTGAACTCTACCTATATTAGAGTTTTATTGGAACATGCATATTTCCCTTTTTTAATTGCTTCCAATGGATCACCTATTCAGAACTTAGTGCATACAAATAGATAACTAAAAACGAAAAAATACTCAGAGTTTGAAATGCATAAAAAATGAAAGAGAGTGATGTCAGCAAATGCAAAATTAAAACTCTAAAATGTTTTCTAGTCTAGTAACTTTTATACGCTATGCGATGGTTCTAAGCTTTTTAAAAGCTAACCTTGTAAAATACTTAAATTGACACTATTAGCATGTGAACGCAGAATAGTTATTCTTTTACTTACGTGTGTATATTTGCTCCATATAGCAAAATACTTACAGATGTACATTGTGCATGTGAATGGGGCTTCGAGTTTGGTTTGTGGCGAATTTCATATAAGAAATAAAGATACTCACCATAGAATAACGATAGTTAGGATGTTGACTACATAGCAAAAGTCTGCAAGGAAGAACATCCATTTTCTCTTCCTGTATATATAGATAGAATGTAAATTGTGGTTCCAGTACAATAGATTTTGGTACATTGTTGAAAATAAAGTCCTCGGGACTGGATGTTTTATTTCGAATCATCAGTAGTTCAAATTATAGGACTGTAGATATAAAAAATATATTAACCCCAAAAATGATTATAACCAGTTTTTTTTCTATCAAAAATAAGTTTCTTTTACGCACCCAAAACATATGTTATTAAAGATAGCTATTAAAATAGATCGTGAATAGGTCCTATTCTCTGAATCCAATGTGCCACGAATGGATTTTGCAATACCGAGTATTTCGAAAAATCGGAGTTTGAATTTACGAGGTTTAACTGTATTGCATATGCGTAAAGTCATTCTTGAAACATACATACACAGCTATCTAGTGGGACTACATACCCAATTCTTTACCAGAGGCTTCATCTACGACCATACGTTGTGTGTGCGAGCAGAAAAGGCTATGGCGAGACTGCGCGGCTGCGCAGGCTCGTCCAAGCCGTGGATGCTCGCCTATAAGACAAGTACCGAACTATATAGTCTGTGTATATTCAGGTATACGGTTGATCTATATCTTCGATTCAAGAATAAAGAGTATTCAACAAGCTTCATCTGTTTGTATGATTGAAAATATTTTTGTAATATATTGTTTGCACTTGAATTGGAATCAAATATGTTAAAACCAATACTTTTTGTGGTTCTGGACAAGGTTTTTTATGACATTATTTTCTTTGATATCCACGGAATAATTAAATGATGTAAAGGATTCATGCTTCAAAATTAAACTTAGACGAGCAAAGACTCAGAATACTTCAACAATCTCAAGAACTATAT
This sequence comes from Loripinus fragilis, assembly GCA_964019695.1. NCBI lineage: Eukaryota > Metazoa > Mollusca > Bivalvia > Lucinida > Lucinidae > Loripinus > Loripinus fragilis. Next base: position 92,006,848 of record OZ026514.1, read on the forward strand.
TTTTGTAAATTAAATTATTAGTCATTTCCCTGTTGACTAAATAAAAAGCCAGATTTAGGTTTGTATTACAGGCAGTCAAACATAGTGATTCGATATAGGTCAACTTACTCGTTGTCAAATTACTCGTAGAATATATGAGTGTTTAAAAAATGACGACAAAATTGAATGCATGTAATCTGAACGAAGTCCTTCTTTAATCATGCAATCTACCCAAAAACCTGACCAAAATTGAGTGAAAAATAAGAAAGTTAAAGATATTTGTTATAGTGCAGCCACTTTTTGGCGGTGCCACAAAACCTTAAAGGGGACAGCAACCCTAATGATAAGTATATTTTTCCAGAAAGGGCTCTATTAACCATGAATTTTGATACAAGTATCATCAAAATCGGTTGAAAAATGGGCAAGTTATGGGCATTTAAAAAGTTCAGTATGACCAACATTTAGTCGCCAATTTGAATATTTAATTAGTTTTCAGAATTTTTTCAACTTCTTAATTTCTAGTTATCACTACTATCACATCATCTGTGATTCAGCAGATATGTAGCTTTATACACAAGGAAAATGTTTCATTAAAGAATAATGCAAATTATCCATTGGTTTGTCTTTTATTTTATTACCCATATTTAATTAGGCTGAGTGACGTCACTAAGCCTACAATATGGCCGCTTCCTTTACAGTCCATTTGCAAATATTCAAACGCCCATAACTTCCACATTTTTCAACCAATTTAGACGAAACTGGTATCAAAATTCATGGTTTATTAAGAACTTTCATATAATCATAGTAATTATCAGGGTTGCCGTCCCCTTTAATTATATAAACTGTATGCATACACGGAATGCTGTTCATTTATCAACTTTGTTTGCATTTTTATTGATTCTTCTGTTGAAAATAGGTGATGATGGAAAAAAACTCTTAACAGTTTGCAATAATACAAGCATCTCACAATTTACAGAATAATAATTCAACATTCAAAATGACGGCATCCGTTGGCTTGATATAAGATAATTCTTATTTTCGGATTGCTATCATTCGATTTTGACCATGTTTGCGGCAGATTGCATTATTTCACAAGGACTTGCATTACAGATTCATTTGTTTCAATGTTGTCGTCGCCTTATGAATCTAAACACAAAAGAAACATACCACCATGTTATTATTCTAATTGGCATCAAAACTGGCCAGAGTGCGAGGTAGATGAAAGGTGTAAGCCACTGGAAGTTGAGGAGGGAGCTCGTGATAAGTATGATGACGACGCACGAACAGATGAACACACACTTTTCTTGTAAGCTGTATGACTTCTGGGATGTCTAAAAACAATACCAACAACAAAAACTAAAGCAGAAAAGCACAATTAAAAGCTAATTTTAGAGAGAACCTGTATGTGGAGTTTGCAAACATTTAACCCTTAAAGCTGCATAGTCTGTAACTTTTGATCTTTTCATTTTAGAAATAATGCTTCTATTTTTCAAGAACACAGTAAAAATACTAGAATTTAGGTATACATTTTATCTTTTTCGTAATAATTAACAAATTATTAGTACCAAAACAACAGCATTTATGTTAAAAATACCTGTCTAGAATTATTGGAGGGACGCAAATAATTACAAATAAGATAAAAAGCACCTGTTTTTAAGATAATTCACTTTTCAATGCAGTTTTCAGCTGTAGAATTTAGATTTATTGTGACAACATAACTTAATTCCACTTTTACAAATGATTTAAAAAGAAAATATTTTTTTTCGAAAAATGTTCATAGTTACAGAGTATGCAGCTTTAAAGCGTCAAGAAAAAATGTATCTGAAAATGCCGTCTGCTGAAGTCGTCTGCTACGGTACAGATAATTGCCTAACATTACGGACGAATTAAGTATAGAAGCAAACAGCGTTGACCCAGAACAGACTGCTCCTATAAGAGCAGTCTGATCTGGGTACACACTGTTTGCCATAGAGGCTTCTTAAACATATCAGCAGACGAGAAAAGCAGACGACGTTTGTTGCGATTGGCGCTTTAAGTGTTAACTTTTTTTCTGGATACCGACAGGCACATTTGCTAACAGTGAAGCCCCAGATGAAATGCCGCCTGAAGCGGTATTTCATCAGGGTGTGCACTGTTTGCTCAGACAAAAACGATCTTTCAGGGAAGGAAATAGAACTACATTTGAGAACTATGTATAAGCTGTGACCCCTCGATATATACATTGAACCATCCTGACTTATTTGTTTTGAACTTTTTTTTGAGAAGTCGATTGGTTGCATATGGTTAAATGATTTGCATCAGAAACAAATGTGATGACCAATGAACCACTTTCAAAAGCTTTTGTTTTGTTTGATTTGATTCTTTACGTCTCATCAACAATCTTCCAATTATAAAAGGGACGGGTCTTCCTGGTTTGAACAAGTACTAAGCTAGGAATAATGTGTCTTGCTCAAGGACACAACGCAGTGACGACGGTGAGGCTTGATCCCGCGCCCCTCGATATCGAGTCAAGCACTCTACCACTGAGCCACTGTGCTTCCACTTTCAAAGGTAAATATTTTGCTACCACTCTCTGTTCTGTCCTAACAGCAACCTTTGATGAGGCAACAACAAGCAACGATATCAAACCAGCAAGAACAAATTATTAGTGCATAAAGGCATTAAAGGGCTAAGCGCTCAACTTCTTTACAGCGACTTGCTTAATATACTTTATATTACAATGTATCAGTTACCTCTCATATTAACTGTATTGTTGCACATTGACCTGATACTGCTTGTACGAGTATATTTATCAGGTCAACATGCATGGCTTTTCACTTTTTGAGTAAAGTCGATGGTGTTGAATCGATGCAAAAATCAGAAATTACGTTATAATCGCCATTTTGAAGAGTGAACCAATGAGTAAACTGACGAATGCGTCTTTTGATATAAAGTTTACCAGGCAAGGCTTTGAAAACGCATGTTGAATCGCTCGGCAAGCCTCGAGATTCAACAAGCGTTCTCGAAGCCTTGCCTTGTAAACTTGATTTCAAAATACACTCACCCCCTTTTTACTGGTAGCCTATTCTCTGTATCTTTTGCAATGATATATAAAGGTGCTGATCAGACAGAAGGAATGAAACATGTTTTTTTCATAGTTGTACCTCAATTTCATGAGTATAGTAATATAACAATCATTTTGCTGAATGTGACCAGTTCATTTATTGCACATTTTTTCTTCTGGCACTTAGGGGATAACTGTATTCAAAAGTTTCATTTGGGGACGTATATCGTCGATACATGTATACGGTCGGAAACTTTAGTTTTACGGCGACGCGCGAGCGGAGCCGTAAAACGTGATTTCCGAACGTATATCCGCAATATACGTCCCCAAATGAAACTTTTGAATGCAGTTATCCCCGCATAAAGCCGCAAGTCATCAACAAAATGTGACATAATTAATGACGTCAAACTGATTCCGACAGTATATCGCATTAGCATAAGAATGTACGCTTAACAAGGGTCCTGCATATTAGACTGCCATCCTTAGTGTTTCATTCAGTTTAGACCAATGGTAGCATTGCATTATCTAATCTCCTAAACTTAATTGAACCAAAATGATGCTGCGATAGCAACTGAATGGTGTAGAGAAGTTTTGTTGACGGTATGCAAAAGTGTGTTGCTATGACAACAATAAAATGGCAACACTATTTATAATGCAATGATATCGATAATATACATATATAGCAGAGGCATTCCGCACTGTAAAAAATCAGTGCAAGTTAAACACCAAAGAGGTGGCAGCTTAGCTGTCACCCTTTTTGCCGTGTAAACATATAATTACTTTCAATGATTAAAACAACTTGAGGTCAGCATTTCTTCAGTGATAAATGTTAAAACCCCGGATTAACGTAGGTTTTAACGCTGGTGAAAGATTACGTCCAAACAAGTTCAGCTGCCACCAAATTTGGTGTAAAGTTATAGGGTAAAGTCAGGTAACTTCGGACTTTAGGTAAATCCGGACAGTGACCGTGTTGGCTTCTTTTTTTAATTTTTGGAATAAAAAAACAAAGTAATTAAGCAATCAGTGGAAATCGTGATGAGACGGCTCAAAAGGAGCCGTCTCATCTGTATTTCCACTGTTTGCAAATGTATGTCCGAATTTACCTGATGTCCGAAGTAACCCAATTTTACCCTACTTATTTTTACAGTTTAGGCATGTCGTTGTTTAAAATGACTGACTATATAAACGAAACGTTCCCGTGAAATAAGTTATCACATGAAGTTCTGTTTTTAATTTCACCCTTTCCTTAATGAAAAAATCGTGCTAGGCTTCACCCACTATGAATAATTATAATATGAATTAAATAGGCACTACCTATTTTCGTGCGTCCAAGTTAAACTTTCCAGATTTGTATTTGGAAAGAAAAAAATGACTTTTTGGTAATAAGCAAGAATTTTATTTTTACTTTAATGACATGCCCATAAGTAAAGCATAGACATTTGCTATTTTTACAAATAAAATAAAGGGTGTTGATCATAATTGGAGTATATTATTGGCTACTTCTCATTGCATCAAATGGAGAGTATTTTCGTACACAGCTTCTTTCCAGCAAATATACCAAGGCCTATTAGTTTCATGTGGACCTGAATTGCTCACCTGATATTGAATCACAATATCTCCTTAATAATGTTAAACTACGTCGTGGTCAACCTAGGCTTATTATTATTAAAATATTGTATATGGCTCCCAAGCCTCACACCCCAATGCTACATACCAAAACGACCTTATGCTACAGATCAAGCATAATTTGCCTTTTGGCTCAAGAGAAGAAAAAATTAAGGGTTTTTACAATATTTGGGCTCGGTGCCCATTTTGGTCAAGTTACTTTAAACAAAATTTAATATATTGTTTTATTTAATGCATACTCCATATGAAATTTGAGTTCAATCAGCCAAGTAGTTTCTGAGAAAAAGCTGCTTAGATATGTATGTGACAGTCCAAAGTGAATTGCCTTGGGTGAAAGGTCAAGGTCAGCTTTAGATTTGGTACTTAAATAAAAGTTGTTAGGTATAATAGTTTTGGGGAAATGTGAAGTTCCATACACAAAAAGCCAATATAGCTTTAAAGGGCTTCTTACATGGTATGGGATATTACCATGGGAGTCTGCCCACGCTAGGAATTTTATAATATTATGTTTATTAATTGTCTGGGGTATGACTTTTATATTTAAGGTGCATTTGAGTTTTTATGCAATTCCATTGCTAACTTATGACGTGATGTATATCACTACAATACATTAGGGTACCCATTTATAATTATTTCTAAAGTAATTGACATATCATGTAACGAGCGCAGAAATGTTTTATTAATTAACTATATCATTGATAAGTTCGTTGATACTATAAATGGCTTTGTATGTATTTAGATAGCGGGTGGGCATTCATTTTTATGACATGGTACCCCAATTTTCAACTGTATAATATGTATTCAGTCTTTGAAATTAAATTTTTTACAAGTTGCGGTCTTTGTCAAGATACCATTTCAACATATAATTTATCCATATATGTTAAGAATATGTAGACCAAATTTCATGAAATTCAAGGACCGGTAACATATTTTTTCAACTTTATGTTAACACATGGCTCTAATTCATTGAAATGTAATAATACCATAATTATTTTTCAGTGTGAACTATAATTGAATTTTTGCTTTGCTTGAATCAACATGCTGGTATGTTTATTGGTAGAAGTTGACATGTTCAGTGTTTTTCCCAATTATGAATTGGCAAAGAAAAATACAATATATTTTTATATTAAGTGCCATGATTCTTATTTAGTGAAGTGCTTACACAATAATACTACCCAAAATGATACAATATGGTGGCACCTGTACTTACCACATCTAGTTTCTAACGTTAAACCTACATCTAACCAATGTCATACGTAAAATGTAACATTATTAAGAATTTTAATTCATACAGAAGAGAAACCTTATGACAAGTCAGTTCATACAGAGGAAACTAATATGTATGATTTTATAATTGTAAAAGTAAGTACGGGTGCAAAGATCAGGAGTCGATACAATCAAGTACCACACCTGACCCAATTAAGCCTAATTAATAAATCTGGTTCACAAGAATAACCCCCTGTCAAACCTATTGTTTTAATTAACCATTTTGGTCACAGAGAACTTCTGGCCTCAAAGATATTGCTAATTTAATGCTGAAATCTTCTCTGAACATTCTGTTCTGTAAAACTGATGCTGATTTTCATCAAATATCAACATTTATACTTTAGCTGGCTCGTTTTTGGACCTCACTTATTCATGTAGAACACTGTTCTATGATACCTTTGATAAGACTCAGTTACACTTTATCCTGGTCACAGCACCAAAATGCGGTTACTCTAGTTCAGTTGGGATGTAAAGAAAATATTTGGTCTTCTTGTTTACACACGTTTATTGTTATGATATAATGTTTCTTAAACAATAGTATTCAGGACTTGAGGAATAATTACACATTGTCTTGGCCCCATAGTGCCATGACATGGGACCATGACCTTCGGCATTTCCAACCATTGAATCATTTGAAATTGTCTTAACATGTCTTTCTTTACGAAAAGTTGAAGTAGATTTAAAAAACAACAACCTCCTTTTGTCCAGTTATTGATTCATTTCAACTAAATAATAAATTTTGCTAAAACTGAACTATACCCATAAGCAATAGGAAATAACAAAGTTACCGCTTTTGGATTTTTATGAAATTTGGCTCAGATCAGCAGGATATAAATGGCATGTTTTTGTGATAATATGATATCTTGACAAAGACTAGAACATATCTATCTTTGGAATTAAATGTTGAATTTTTTGTATTATTTTGAGAAAAAATATTGAATTTTTATAATCACTTCTTCAGAAAACGTAAATCATAATTAATCCAGATGGGATTGTGGTATTAATATATTGCCTATGGTATTTGGATTCAATCTAGATGACAAATCATAGAAATAAACAAAACTATAGATTTAGGACATAGAAATTTAGAGATAGGTACCACCTCAAAGGTGGAGTACGTCAGGGTTGCTTCCTAAGCATTATTCTTAACAATCTAATTCGATAAATACATTTTCATAGTTTGTATATAATGAGTTATTAATACGCAAAGTTTAAAGAAAATCCATGCATGGGCACAGATGTAAGTACCCCTTTGCATTATAATCCTCATATATACAAGAGAGCCCTAGGGCCCTGGATCGCGCATCCGGATTCCTGACACATGATATATTGGTCTGTGGCTAAAGAGATATGATTTCAAGATTTTAGCTCTTATAGCCATGTTGTTCAGCCAAGCTGAACGTTCTGAAAAATTTAGGTAGGGGGCATCATGAGGAACATTTCTGTGATATTATTTTTTAATTTGAACCAGTGGCTCAGGAGAAGACATTGTTAATAGTCATTTCTCATCGAGAGCTCTGGTGATCCTCTAGTTCAGTGGAGCAAAACCATTTGTGCAATTTTGGTAGAGGACATTTTACGGACAATTTTGAGAAATTATTTTGAATTTGGACCAGCGGTTTGGGAGGAGATGTCATTTAAAGACATTTCATATCTAGAGCTCTGGAGGCCCTTTTGCTCGACAGAGAGAACCATTTGTGCAATTTTTGTTAGAGGGCATCATCAGTAACAATTCTGTGAAATTATTTGTATTTTGACCAGTGGGTCAGATGTCGTTTAAAGACATTTATCTAGAGCTCTGGCGACCCCTTTATTTGGCCAAGCGGAGCCATTTGTGCAATTTAAGTAGATGCCATCATGAGGGACAATTCTGAGAAATTATTTTGAATATGAACCAGTGGTTCAGGAGATTCCGTTTTAAAGATAATTCTTATCTAGAGCTCTGGAGGTCCTTTTGTTCAGCGGAGCAGAACAATTGGTAGAATTTTGGTAAAGGGCATTATGATGAACATTCCAAGATGCATACACACGTCGAATTTGGGATTCCTAACTCAAAAAGTGTAGGAGATATGCTACGGACACAAATATTCTTGAAACGAGGTCAAGGTCAACAGTGACCCCAAAATGGTACTCGACACTGGCATCCCAAGATGCATCCACACATCAATTTTTGGATTCTACCTCAAATAATGTAGGAGATATGCTAGGGACGCGATTATTCTAGATATGAGGTCACAGGACAAGGTCACAGTGACCCAAATATCGTGTGTTACACTTTGCCATCCCATTATGCATCCATACACCAAATTTTAGATTCTTACCTCAAATAATGTAGAGGATATGCTCCGGACACGAATATTCTAGAAATTAGGTCAGCGGTCAAGGTCACAGTGACCCCAAACTAGTGCGAGACACTCAGTTATTTCAAGATGCATCCAAACACCGAATTCGAGATGCCTATCTCAAATAATACTGGAGATATTCCTCGGACACGAAAGCGTAATTGACGGAGAGACGGATACAATCGAGCAAACTTATAGCCCCCCCCCCCCCCCCCCCCCCAAATAGGGATTAATACTTTGAACAGACTTGGGTGATGCTACATACCAAATATCAGGCTCTAGGCATTGTGGTTTCAGACAAGAAGATTTTTAGTTTTCATCTCGCAGATATATTCTTAGCCCATCTGATCTAGATATACAACGGACATGAACCATTGTGAATAATAATTATTGAAGAGGGCCATAAAAGGATCATTCCTGTAAAAGCGCCGCGGGTTGGTCTGCAGTGTGTGATTGTGGTATTTCCAATAAGCAGTTAAGGAGGATATGCCCCTTGAAGCAATTGTTGACGATGCATGGTGGACGACCGACATCCAATGATCACAATAGGATCTAAAAACTTTCCAATGAACATTCCTGTGACACTTCGTAGTTTAGGGGATGTTATTTAAAGCAAAGTGTTGACTGAGAGATGACGGACATGAAAGGGTCACAAAAGTTCATATTGAGCCTATGGCTAAGGTGTAATGAAATGCTGTTTTGATTATTAAAGACTACCATTTACTGTTATTGGACTACCATTTACTTGGCATTGTTGGCCTAGAATTCATGGAATTAAAATTATGGTTCCTTGTGGTACTCTATTGGAACTATGTTGGAATGGAGTGCAGGGACATGCATGGAGATTGCAAAGGACAACAAAAGCATCGTCAGGCAAGACATATATGCACAACTACAAGTTTGACAGCAATGGGGCCACCAATATAAAATCTTGAAAAGAGAAAAGTCATAGGCTTTTTGGTTCCAGAGAAAACTATTCTTGAAGGGTTTTGCCATATTTTAGCCCTGCAGCGATCCTGAATGTGTAATAAGTACCATTAAACTAGCTTTTCTCGCTCTATCCTATGGATCTCAATGTGACATCTGAGTAGAGTTCGCCCAGTGTTTGAAAATGTTGAAAGACGGATGACAGAATCTTTGGTATACTATAAGCTCGCCTATAAATCAGTTCACACTAAATGTGATAGTTAGCCCACAGAGAAGCTTAAATATCCTTTCAGTGTCTAGCCTGTTATATACTCGATACACAACTTAACAAAGTGGGTTCTAGCTCTGAACTAATTTATTTCTACAAACAGCAGAATATTATACGAGGCAATTATGATAAGCAGGGTGTACTATTGTTTTAGGCTATCAAAAGTTTCGTACAGTCTTTACTGTAATAAGCTGTCTATATACAACATTTCCCCTCCTCTAGATTGGAATATCTCACTGTTATTGACTTTGCTAGTCCATAATGTTACTGACTGTGCTCGTGGTATACGTCTGTGAGTGTCACGTACGTTATTTAATCCAAGTCAGAATGTCTACTTGTGTTAGACGCATGTAATTAAATCCAAGTGTCTTTGGAACAGTATTTTCCATTAACTGTAGTATGTGGAACATAAGATTACATTGCATATACGTAAAAGCATGTACGATAAACAATACATTCACTTCCTTTAGCCTGGATTCAATGAGACAAGCCGTTATCACTTGAAAACTATAACATTCAAGCTGCACATAATATTCATTAAGAAATTTCTGATAAAAAGCCATTAATGACAAAAATACATTCCCAAAGCTGATAAGCCCCATTCATGAAAGTCGCTTGTCTGAGAGAAAACCAGACTTTACACAGATGCATCCGAGATAAGAAGGTGATCATTACTTCTTAACTCATCATATCATTACAGTAAGGGATTATTATGCCCTTGTTCACTGCAATGAGCATGAAGCACAATATTTACTCGTTTATTCACTAGTAATCCCAAGACTAATAAGTGAGCCTGTCCAGAGGTTTCCTGCTGCGTCGTGGGTATCGCCTAACAGGTTGTGTTTCCGTGGGTTGCTGGTTGCTAATTTCCGAGGATTTACATGAAATATTTGGAGCACTTACATCCAAATTAATTTGTAGCTTGAATTAAAACAGTGAATCTGGAAAAGGATATTACAATGTATAAGCTAATCAAGATTGCTTTCACTATTACATACCGAAGTATATGCTGTACACACAAGAACTGTCTTATGGAGACAAGCTGTTTGAATATACAATATTCATCTCACTGATATGTGTAGTATGAAGTACATGTACATGCACGCACAAACAAGAACAGTCCCACTGAGACAGCCCTCCTATGTACATCGAAGACAGCATAGTTTTGGATAGAAATAATTGTGAACAAAGTCTGTTAAATATGAATTCATCCTACAATTTACTTGGACTTAAGAGGGTATTTTGAGTTTGAAGGATTCGAGTTAGCGAGATAAAACTGTATTGATCATGTTCAAACATTAAAAAACACAAAGTTATTAATTGGATCCTGCTTTTTATTGAGCTATGTCTATTACAACCCACGTTACACTGTATCTAACAGTGGCTCCTTTGAATAGAACACTTTATTGAATGGTGACTTCTTCAAATGCTACACAAACCCCTACCCCCCCCCCCCCCCCCCCCCCCACACACACACACAATGATAACATCATGAAAGACTAAGACTTTTGGGGAAAATTCAAACAGGTCACCATTCTATGAAGTGTAACCTTCAAAGAGTTCATCATTTGATAATAAAGTGTTATTTTGCGCATTGGGCTTCTAGGGCTTGCAGTTGTAGTAGCTTCATCCTTTCTATCTCTGTATAGTGAACATCTCTGTATACTATCTGAAAGTAAATTTTGAACATCTCTGAATAATATCTGAAAGTAAATTTTGACAGACTAAGATTATAAGTAAAAAAAAGTGTTAACATAAAAAGTAATATTACACAAGATTATTAACTACTTTAAGCCTAGCTCCTTTTTAAGGGACAAAGAGTAGACTAGACAAACAATGCAGATCCAGATCAAATGTTGTGCAATCTCTGATCAGGGTATTCACTCCTATCTTAAATAATGTTCTACTTCGCTTTGAATTCAAATGAATAATAATACCCTCAAACAACCCTAAACTTTAAGACAGGCTCATCAAAATGATTAGAATTGGAAAATCTATTCAGCTGAAATTTGTTTAATATAGAAATGTAACTTTATGTACGGAATGCTTTTGACTCAAATATGATCTATATAATAATATTCCCTGCCAAACTATTCTGGTGCTATGGTACAAGTATGATAGAAATACATGCCTATGTTTTGATAACTATTCATTTTGTCCCCTCCCATCATGGAAATCATTAAAGAACAGTTCTTGAACATATAATCTATCTACCATATGATATTCATGTAAGGTTATTTCCTGTATTAATAACTATACTGAGGGGAAAAAGTTAAGCAATTAGTTATAATGGGTTTTCCCATAGGCTATCTTTGTAGCATTAGATCTAATTTATTAGCAAGTGCACAAACATGTCAATTGTTTGAAAATGAACTGGTGGCTACCCTCAAGAGGTTAGGATTTCATAGCGAGGATTTGATCTACTGAGCATTTTAACTTCAAACACTATTCAATTTAGCGAGGTAATTTGAAAAAAATATGATTTTTAACTAAAAACTGTACAAAAATGGTGACCAAATCTTCCAATTTTATACTGGTTTTCACTTTTTGGCTTTTAGTTCTAAACATTTTATGGAAATAAAACTTTAGCAGAAAAATATGTGCGTTACTGCCAGATAAGATGTTTTAGCAAGGGGACTTAAAATCAGACTTTACATTATGTGAAATGCCAACCAGTTAATTTCATCGTACTTGTAAACGTTTGTCAACATATAATTTTGATATTATGAAATTTAAAATCCCTTTTCTTCTTAACTGTGAATCCCAAAAGTATATTGCTAACCTTTTTCCCTCGGTATATTTATAGAGTTCTCACCAATTCATGGTGTAGAAACATTCGTGTAAGGGTTCTCTCTAGTATGAATAAACATTCATATAAGAGTTCTCTCCAGTAGGAATGAAAATTTATCTACATTATTAACCCAAGATATAACTTGTAAATGCCAGGCAACATAAATATATTTATAACTAGTGTATATAACTTAAATCTAAGGGTTCTCTCCAGGAAAGGCTGAAAACAGTATATACTCCCCTCTAGATAAAAGTATGTGATTAAAACTTCCTTCCCTTATTATCAACAGAAATTTTTCTTGAGAGTACTCAAAGGAACCCTCTCAATCAAACAGTTCTTTTGAGTGCCCAAATGAAATTTATGTTAAAACTGATGGCTAAGATTTTTTTTCAATTATTCACTCCCTTATTGCTTGAGCTAGATTTCTGAGAATCAGAATGTAACCATTCGTGCAATTTGGGTAGAAGGCATCTTTTGCAACATTGCTATGAAATTTTTTTGAATTTAAACCAATTATTCAGGAGAAGTTGCTGCTTAAAGATATTTCTTATCTAGAGCTATGGCGGTCCTTTTGTTCAGCAGAGTGGAACCATTTGTGCAATTTAATAGAAGGCATCATGAGGAACAATTCTGTGAAATTATTTTGAATTTGGACCAGTGATTCAGGAGATGTAGTTAAATATATCTTATCTAGAGCTCTGGCAATCCTTTTGTCCACTTCAGCAGAACCATTTGCGCAATTTTGGTCGAGGGAATCACAAGGAACAATTCTGTGAAATTATTTGAATATGGACCAGTGGTTCAGGAGATATGGTTAAAAAGACTTGAAATCTAGAGCAATTCATACAATTTTAGTAGAGGGCATTATAGGAGCATTCCTGTGAAATTATTTAAAATTTGGACAAGTGGTTCAGGAGCAGATGTTATTTAAAGAAAAAGTTTATTGAGAGGACGATGGGCGGACATGCCAGATGAAATCTGATCACAATAAAAAAACAAGAGAGCCCTAGGGCCCTGGATCATTCATCTGAATCCTCATACATGAGGAGATAATGTATTGGCCAGTGGCTATACAGATATCATTCAAAGATATTTTATTTTTAGCTCTGGAGGCCATGTTGTTATCAATTTTGGTAGAGGGCATCATGAGGAACATTTCTGTAAAATTATTTTAAATTTGAACCATTGGTTAAGGAGATGTCATTTAAAGACATTTCTCATCTAGAACTCTGGTGGCCCTTTGTGCGATGGAGCAGAACCATTTGTGTAATTTGGGTAGAGGACATTATGAGTAACAGATCTGTGAAACTATTTTGAATTTGGATCTGCCTGGAAGAGATGTCATTTAAAGATATTTCTTATCTAGAGCTATAGCCGCCTTTTTTGTTTGGCGGAGCGGAACCATTTATGCAATTTTAGTAGATGTTTTCACCAGGAACAATTCTGTAAAATTATTTTATAATCTGGACCAGAGGTTCAGGAGATGTCATTTAAAGACAACTCCTATCTAGGCCTCTGATGGCCCCTTGGTTCAGCGGAGCAGAACCTTTGTGCAATTTTGGTAGAAGGCATCATGAGGAACAATTCTGTAAAATTATTTTGAATTTGGACCAGTGGTTCAGGAAGCGGCGTCGTTTAAATATATTTCTTATCTAGAGCTCTGGTGGCCCTTTTGTTCATTGGAGCCAAACAATTTGTGCAATTCTGGTAGAGGGTATCATCAGGAATCAAGCAAACCTATATAGTTCCCGAACTTATATCAACACTGACTTCAAGATTTAGTAAGTCAATGTAGTTACCTTTAACAAGGACATTTGAACTTGTGATATCTATTCCTTCTTCGTTGATCACCTCACAGATGTTCTGTCAGACTTCTTAGCTAGAGTCACCTGAAACGAACATGTATACGGCTCTAAATTTCGCCTATATATAGTAGTATTCTAACATCTGAACACTTGTTGTTCGTAAAAAGGCCTTTCTTACTAGACTGTCGACATACAGTGCAGACCCAGATCAGACTGCTTCTGATGTAGCAGTCTGATCAGGGTCTTCCCTGTCTGCTATTCTGACAAGCACTTGATGAATTGAAGCATTGATAACCCACATGTAATCTGAGAACAAAAAAAGAAATGTTCTAAATTTTAGAAAATTTACAGTACACATTGTGAATGTTCAAAGATCCATGTGCATTAACAGGCTTTTTGGCCCCCTATGAGGCTATAATATAAAACTGGTTTTAACTTATTTGTTCTTATTGGCATATTAGAACAATAACCAAAGTGTAAAAGTTGAATTAATTCGACAATAACCGTTGCAAAGGTAGCCAAAATGGCCACCAAAATAGGCAGAAAACAGGAAATTAACCATTTTGGAGCAAATTTGAGATGTTTGACAGACCAATTAACATAGAGCACCAGCAAATACCAAAAAGATATTTTAGTAGCTGATTAAAATTATCAGGGCACACAACATATTAAAAGGATATTTTGGTATTTAGCTGTGCTGATATATAATTTATAAAAATAGGTCTCCAAAAGCCTCAAATTTGGTCCAAAATAGTAATTTCTCTACTTTAAGCCTACTTTGTGGGCCATTTTTGTTACCATAGCAACGGTACAATTTAAATAAATGCCCAAATTCTACACTTCAGTAAATCTTTCCTGTATTAAGCCGAGCAAAACTGTTTGTGCAATTTTGGTAGCGCCATCATTCTGTGAAACTATTTTGAATTTAAACCAGTGGTTCAGGAGGAAATGTCATTAAAAGATATTTCTGATCTAGAACTCTGGCAGCCCCTTTGTTCAGTGGAGTGGAACCTTGTGTGCAATTTTGGTAAATGGCATCATGAGGCACAATTCAGTGAAATGGTTTTGAATTTGGACCAGTGGTTCAGGAGATGCAGTTTAAAGGTATTTCTTAGCTGGAGCTCTGGTAGCCCTTTTGTTCGGTGGAGCAGAACCACTTGTGCAATGTTAGTTAAGGGCATGACTATGAGGAACAATTCTGTGAAATTATTTTGAATCTTGACCAGTGGTTCAGAAGGAAATGTCATCAAAAGACATTTCTAATCTAGAGCTCTGGCAGCCCCTTTGTTCGGTGGAGCTGAACCCTTTGTGCAATTTTGGTAGAAGTCATCATGAGGAACATATTCAGTGAAATTGTTTTGAATTTGGACCATTGTTTCAGGAGATGTCATTTGAAGTTATATCTTATCTGGAACTCTGGCGGCCCTTTCGTTCAGTGGGGCAGAAATATTTGTGCAATTTTAATTAAGGGCATCATTATGAACAATTCTGTGAACTACTTTTAAATTTGGACCAGTGGTTCAGGAGGAGATGTTCAGTGGAGCAGAACCATTTGTGCAATTTTAGTTTAGGGCATGATTATGAGGAACGATTCTGTGAAATTATTTTGAATTTTGACCAGTAGTTCAAAAGGAAATGTCATCAAAAGACATTTCTTATCTAGAGCTCTGGCAACCCCTTTATTTGGTGGAGCTGAACCTTTTGCGCAATTTTGGTAGAAGGCATTGTGAGGAACAATTCAGTGAAATTGTTTTGAATTTGGACCAGTGGTTCAGGAGATGTCATTTAAAGGTATTTCTTATCTGGAGCTCTTGTGGCCCTTTTGTTCAGTGGAGCAGAACATTTGTGCAATTTTAGTTAAGGGCAGCATGAGGCACAATTCTGTGAACTAATTTTAATTTGGACCAGTGGTTCAGGAGGAGATGTTCAGTGGAGCAGAACCATTTGTGCAATTTTAGTCAAGGACATCATGAGGAACAATTCTGTGAACTAATTTTAAATTTGGACCAGTGGTATAGGAGGGGATGTAATTTAAAAGATTTCTTATCTGGAGCTCTGGCGGTCCATGTGTTCTGTGGAGCGGAGCCATTTATGCAATTTTGGTAAAGGGCATTAATAGACATTTTTACCCACAGACTGACACCTTACGCTGATACCTGACACTGACTTTAGATATGTAGTTGAGGGACTTTCTCAATATAAGTGAAGATACCTACTGTTAAAAACAACGCTATTGATGACAAAACGCCTAAGTAGTGACAAACACGGCATTTAATTAACGTTGTCTGTTAATCAGTTTTTCATATCATCTGTCTTAGTTAACCGAAAAGCTTTTTTTCTTCATTTTCTCATTTATTCACACTCATACATGAGGTCAAGTCAAGTGATTACAATATGTCAGTCTACATGTTCTGACATGTTGTAAATCTCGACTTGTCTCTGTGACGGGACTCTGTCGGATAAAGGACGGATTCCTCCACAAAGTCACAGTTGTTGCATATGTATTAATGTAATGAAGGTTATTTGACAGTCTTCCACCAGACAAGAAATGTTCCCTATGATCACATAGCATTAAAACACTAAAATAATGATTTTGTGATGGCAGGAATCATTCTTCGGCCTTGGATTGGGAATAAATTAGTTTAACATGTGATTTCGAATAATGAGGCATTTTGACAAGTGTAGACTCAGACGAGTCTGTGCAGCCTCCTTTTAGAAACTCCAAATGGTGTTCAGTCAGTAGCTTAATAGTCGTATAATATTCAAGCGACTAGCAAAAGCTCTGATCAGACTGCGCGTATGCGCAGGCTGATCTGAGGCTTTGCTGGATGCATATACAATATCGTTGCGAATCTCATGTCGCGTCTCAAATATGGTAACTATGAAAAGTGCGTTTTGTAATTTATAATGTAGTCATTCGGATGGCAGAGAATTGGTTATTAGACTGATTAAAACAAACGACATGAAGAAGCGAAAATCACCTAATGGTCGGGATCCATGGTAGCTATTTGAACACAAAGCCAATAGACCCGAGTTTTCAAACATCTACCAAGGGACCCTGTAAGTATTATTGCATGGAACAGACTTGCATTATTTTTTGTGTTGACTGGGGATCGAGGGGTTGCAGGTTCGAACTTCACTAGATTTCTCTAGACAAAGTGATATCAAATGTAAGATTTTGAACGTCATAACGTCGTCACAATGTCATAGCCGTGCGCAATGTTTTCACCAACAAAAGCATCCGTTTGGCCCCCGTTGCTTTTCGTCATACAAATAGCTCGGTGCTCATTTTAAGAATTTTCAAATTCTAAACAATGTTCAAACAGCATGAGAATTTCGAGATTCCAGTTTCGTTTATTTGATGCTATTCGAATACAGTGATCACACATGTATTTTCATGCATTAACGTTTGCTGGTCCCAAAGAAGTTGTTGGAGCATGAGGCCGTCAGTTTGATAGTTATTCTTGCATAGTTTACCTGATTCCAACCTAAACTGCACTGAATGCGTCGCTTAAGCATTAAATTATCCACATTCTTGCACTGGACTCTCTAAACAAAAAGGCGTCAGTGTCAAACTTTCAAACGTCGTGACGTCGCCACAACTTCAAAGACGCACGCAACGTTTTTGCGATAAAACATCAGCAAAATGATCAGCCAAGGCTGCAACACATTCCCTTGTAATGTCATGTCAAACAAACCAGGACCCAGTTTAGGCTTTGACGTGTTCAAACAGCACATTAATCTCATGATTTGCACATGGATTTTTGCGTTTTCTACGTTTGCTACGCGTAACAAATCTATGCGAGAATATAGAGATCTCACATGTTTTCCCCCATGCATTAACAATTGCTTAGTCTAGAGGAAGCAGTTTGAACACGAGGTCATTAGGACGAGTGTTCAAGCATCGTCCGAGGGACCCTGCAAGTAATTAATGCAACGAAACAAACATATCTGATCGTTATTTTTGCATATCTTATCCGATTTCAACCTAAACCGCACTGAAAACGTCGCTTAAACACCATTGTCGCAAACAGGAAGCACGCTAGCACGTACTTACTAGATGAGGTATCGTCAGGTCTCGCGATAATGCTTAAACACTATAATATACCTTTTTCTTACACTGGATTTCTCTAAACAAAATTGCGCAAGCGTCAAACTTTCGAACTTCATAACCTCGTCACAACGTCACGTTTTCGCAAACATGTTCATTTATGCGAAATGATCAGTCAAGGCTACATCGCTTCCCAGTGTAACGTCATGCAACAAATCAAGGCCCAGACAGGCTTTGTCAAGTTAAAAGCCATGTTCAAACAACACATGAATCTCATGATTTGAACATGACACCAAACAGCTTCGCGCAACGATTTTTTTGCATAGGATTTCATTAAGTAAAGCTGTCTGAAGCCATGTTCAAATTATGAGCTTCACGTGCTGTTTGAACATGGATTTTAATTTGACAATACTTAAAATGAGCCCTGATTTGTTTGTCTGACACTACACAGAAAGTGCTGCTGCCCGGACAGAGCATTACGTCGACGTTTTTGTTCGCGACAACGTTGCACTTGTGACGTTATGAAGATCGAAAATTTAAGGCTAACGCAATTTTGTTTATAGGAAAAAAGTGGAATTTTACGTTTTAGCTGTGTTTTTGATTGACTTTTGGTTGAAATCCGGTAAAATATGCAAGAATAACGATCACACATGATTGTTCCATTGTATTAACACTTACCAGGTTTCTTCGGGAGATGTTTGAACACTCCGCTTGATGGCCTCTTGTTCAAACAGCTTTCTCAGGACCTGGCAAATGTTAATGCATGAAGAAACGTGTGTGATCCCTATATTTATGCAACGATGACATTACTCCAAGATGTGACGTCATGTGATTATAGTTTTTATGATTAAGTCGTCGTTACTCAGAATACTTTTTTGAAGATTAACTTGTATGCTTGAAATGCATTAAGAAGTGTATATTAGGCAACAATTTAAGGCAACTTTATTTACTCCCCCGCCCACACCAAAGGAAGCAGGCATATAAGTTTTGGTACAGATCCAATAAGTGTCGACGTCAAGGTGATGCCTTTTTGGGGCAACATATAATTCATTAACTAGCAGGCGACTTGGAATCAAGGCACTAGGTTTTTGTAAACTTGACATAAGTTTTCCTGGTCACACATGAGCTAAACAGATCCAATTTAAAGAGGATGTGTCCAAAATATGAACATCTATTTTCCTTGCAAAATATTAGTTGTTTTCGTTTTCGAATTTTCAAGCTTTTCCGGATGTTTTAATTCGCACGGTATTTTAAAACAGAGGGGAAATTGTAGTCGTCTCCGTCCGCCCGTTTTGCTACATGTATCTCCTAAACCATTTGACGAAATTCAATTTAATTTGGTGTGTGATTTATTTACTCCATTACTTAGGGCGTGCAACACCTAATTTGTTTAGTTCCGTCCTATGGGGAGGGGTCAAAAGGTGAAATATCATTAAATTACAGTACCAAAGTTAATTTCAAAGATTTTTATACCAAACTGTGTGTGTGTGTGTGTGTGTGTGTGTGTGTGTGTGTGTGTGTGCGTGTGTGTGTTCTTACAAATAAAAATATTAAACATATTGAACGGGATTTTTGTTCTGATCCCAGGGTTGGGACTTGGTGGCACCGGGAGTGCCAAGGGGATCATTTATTTCGAACATTGCCATGTGGCATATAAAATTAACGGGGATGATAAGAGGAACCGAATACAAGTAAAAGTTTCATCCTAGGGTCAATCTGATGTCCTTGGGGTATGAACAAAAGGTGCTACATCATTAAATTTCAATTAAAAAAAGCTATCTTTAAGTTTTTTATACCAAACTTTTTGTGTGTTCTCACAACTAAAAGATATAAAACATATCGAATGAAATTTCCATTCTGTCGCCAGGGGTAGGCCTTTGGGATGCTGGGGTCAATAAAGATTTGCGAAGGCACCTCATCGACTGCGCATTCTACTAACATTTATGTGTAACGTTTCTCAGTGACAATATGGTTTCTTTCTTACCCTCCCTTAGATCTAGTACGCCGTTTTCTATCGATCAAAATAAGTTGAACACCCTAAGTAGAGTGTCACCTTATGACCGATTGTGCCAAAGTATTACATATACCTGCGTCACTTTAACAAAAACAGGTCAAGTAATGGGTTTGTGGCCCGTGTGCAACACTTTTGGGGTGCCTAGTTTGTGAAATCTGTAACTCCAAAAGTTTTCATTCCTTTTTATTCAAACTTTCACATATTGAAGATGTGTGCGAGCCTTCTATTTTGTGCACATTTCACGACTTTTTTGTTTATTTTTGAGGGGTGTTGAACTTAAAACATTTTCCTTCAAAAATGCTTGGAGGGTGACTGATTTGTGTAATCTGTAACTCCAAACTTTTTGATTCCTTTTTATTTAAACTTTGTATCATGATTGTTCACATATTGAAGATGTGCACTTTCTATTTGGTGCATATTTCACGACTTATTCTAGCGGTGTTGAACTTAGACGTTGTACCATCAAATATGCTTAAAGGGTGCTTGGTTTGTGTAATCTTTAACTCTAACAGTTTTTATTCCTAAATACTCAACTATTGCATAGTGATTGTTAACTCATTGAAGATGTGCACCATCTATTTTATGCACATTTGATAGATATTTTCTTATTTTTGACGGGTGTTGAACTTAAATATTTTTCCCATCAGAAATGCTTAGGGGGTGCCTAGTTTGTGTAATCTGTAAATCCTACAGTATTCGTTTCTTTATAGTCAAACTTTGCATAATGAATGTTTTTTGTTTGTTTATTTGATTTGATTCTTTACGTCCACTCAACAATCTTTCAGTTATGCGGGACGGTTCTTCCTGGGTTTAACCAGTACTAAGCTAGGATAAATGTGTCTTGCTCAAGGACCACAACGCAGTGACGCCGGTGAGGCTACCCTTCCGTCTCGAGTCAAGCACTCTACCACTGAGCCACTGCGCTCCCCATAATGAATGTTCACACATTGAAAATGTGCACCTTTGATTTTGTGTACATTTCAAGAATATTTATTTTCATGTTTTGCGGTCTTGAACTTAGACATATTTCTGATCAAAATGTTTAGATAGTGTCTGGGTTGTGTACTCTTCAACTCGAACAGTTTTCATTCTTTTATACTAAAATTTTACAGAATGATTGTTCATACATTAAACATGTGTGCACCTTCTATTTTGTGCATATTTGATAATTATTTTCCTATGGGCTTCTTGAACTTAGACATTTTCTTCCATCCATGGCACCATGAGAAAGAGCAGCATAACATTTACATTTAACAAGACAATCTCTAAGACAACAAAAGAAAAGCAACCAGCTTTCTCTTCCTCTTCAAGAGGATTGCAAAAATACCCAGCAGGCACATGACGTCGTAACAACGTCATATCGACGTCATGGCGTCGCATTGATGTTGATACCACGTAGTTTTAAGGTTGTGTGCCTGCAGGGTAGAGTGGACTTAATGTAATGTATAACAAAACAAAGACGAACACAGAACCTCCTCCCACAATGCGAAATACATTAAACAATAGATAAAAAAATCAGAACCACTGCCTTAAAATGGACAGCAGCCCAAGCCACCGGGAGTCCCAAATGCATTCCACTGCAATAAAAAAACTCGCCCTAGATTCTGCTGTTGCTGAAGCACAAAAACTGTTAAGCTTGCATGGAGGCTTCCCAACTACCACAATGCATCACCATAGAGAAACATTTAAATGAAAAGGGCTCACAAATCACAGATAGTCAGAGCTAAAGAACACCACGGTGGGCCCAGCTACTGATACGCCTCAGGCACCAAACCACTGTTTAAAGCTTTACCTCAGAGTCATCATTCAGTCGGAGGTCTGAACCACTGTCGTGCAATTAAAGAGGAAACCATGGCTATAAACCGCGTTGGGGTTTTCATCCAGGCTGCAGACCTGTCGCATGTTATCCAAGACATATCCAACCTTTCTATAACGTTTGGTCATCGTTTTAGCTAGCACACAACAGCGGGCCGCGAACGGCCCGCCAGCGATACGCTGTTGGCGGTGCGA
Source organism: Loripinus fragilis (assembly GCA_964019695.1). Taxonomy (NCBI): domain Eukaryota; kingdom Metazoa; phylum Mollusca; class Bivalvia; order Lucinida; family Lucinidae; genus Loripinus; species Loripinus fragilis. The sequence continues at coordinate 92,028,970 of OZ026514.1, forward strand.
CAAAGTGCGCTAGCTGGGTAGGTTCTCGACGAGGGAAACCCTGACTTTGGTGTATGCAAACAACAAAGGCGCAGGCCAGCCTGTATATCCGCGCAGTCTTATCAACGCATTTTTATTTGCGTATTTGAAAGTATGATATCTTAGTCTGTTTCTTGGCAAATATCAACATTCTAACTAGCCACAGATGTTGCACAGGCTGTTTTTTTCTACCATAAAATTTGCTGTGGCCACACACTCTTTCATAATTAATAGTAACTACATGTACATGACAAAACTGCGCGAACATACATGATACTCCGAAGGTTTAATCTGAGGGATTTCTTGTCGCATCTTTCCAGTATGCAACGTTCTGTTCTAGTTCTAGTTCTGTATTAAGATCAATTTAGTTGTTGAGACAGCCCCCATTAATATATACCATAAACTACGCAGTCAGCTGTCCGCTTTCCAAGACAGCTTGTGGGTAAAAAGGTCTAATAGGAACCTTCATGGGAAGTTATTTTAAATTTGGACCAGTCGTTCAATAGATGTTGTTTAAAGAAAAAGTTTACTGACAGACGACGGACCAAGACCGATTACAATACCTCACATTGAGCCAGCCTTCAGCTCAGGTGAGCTAAAAATTAAAATGCTGTCTGCTTAAGTAATCTGCTGCAAATTTTGCAAACATTATTTGACTATGAAAGTATTGTGGGCAAACAGTGCGGAGCATCATTATCATGACCCAGGTCAAATCTATATATCAGACTACAGAGCAGCCTGATCTGGGTCCATGCTGTTTGTCCAAAAGCTATTGAACATTTCAGCACTCAGCAGATGACAAAACAAATTTTGTTGTGATTGGCACTTTCAGGGTTAACTTTTTTTGCATATCAATGTTGTCTGCTGATAACCTTAACCAGTAGGCAAAGAGTTTCCTCTGGAAAGGGATTCAGATGTATAGGGGGAATCGATTTGATGATTTTAACTCAGGCCATCCTTAAAACAATGTTTGTTTGCTGTCACACGACAGACTCTCTCAAAATTCCACCCACTAAATAAAAAGATAACTTTTTCACCACATCTTGGAGAAATATTTTTTTATAATTTCAGACATTTTTTTTAAAAAAACTTTTAATGTCTTTTAAATAAATCAGTGAAAAATAATTTGAATACCTACCTACCTGGAAAATTATGAGTAGGTTGACCGCAAACAATCTTTTAAAGGATGGTCTCATTTTTTTAAAAATATCCCAATGAAAATGAAATAATTTGGGCTCAAAAGAGGGTTCAAGTGAATCCCATCTTGCTACTCCACTGGTTAAATAACTAAACTAATTCAGTCTTTTTTCAAGGCAGACAATATTTGTTCAGCATTCGGAATTTCGGATTGGTCCGTTTCTGGTGACTGTCCCAATCGCTGCCATTATACACATGAATATAGTTAAGTCTCTATAAATTGATGGGCATTATACAAATGTAGATGGAAAATGAACATTTTCGTAAAATAATTGCATTATTTAGTAAGCTCCATAAAATTTATTTATCATATTTTCGTTCTTTTTGTGCCAAATTTGCATATGAACTTTAACTTATCAATGTTCAATTAAATCCTCCATCAAAATGGTCAATGACTTGAATCTTGGGGTCGGCAAAAATGGATCGACAGCTGGGCTGGGCTTTTAGACACATGACGACCCAAAGTTTGACCTGTTCTGGTAAAATTGATCATTCTTAGACGTGTTACCATGATAGGATGGTCTGTAATCTGTGACTGGCGCCAGCTAGTGTCCTAAGTGGCCAACTTGCAGCTAAAATATTACCGTGATATAAACCAAATAAAAGCCTTTTAGAAACAATTGTTTTCTTCAGCAGAATTCCATTCACCATATCTACATTCATTGCTGGTTCTATGTTTACAGACGGTCAGAACCAGTGGGTAATGTAGATATGGTGATCGAATGACTTGTGATTTTTCTCCGTTTTTTTTATTTTTTGTCAATCAAATTTTTTATCCCTGTTTTTTTTTTTTTTTTTTTTTGACAATCAAATTTACTAAAAATAATTAAATCATGATGATAAAGAGCAAGGAGATACAAGTTAAGTTCCTCCCAGCAGAAACAATATAGCAGCAAGATTAGATCTGTGCATCGAAGCATGATTGAACCAATTTTCAGTGTACTGTGACCACTGGCTAAGTTAGTTTTGGCCAAATAACTAAAAGATAGAGAAGCAATATCTTACAATAGGCGGTATGACTATCGCATACTGACCTATTTGATTTGAGCATTGTGGGTACATGTGACATACTTGTTTACCAAATGTGTCACCAAATCATGTGATTCGCCTGATTGGTTAATTCAAACTTGTTATCAATCTGCCAGGGTTCGCGCAAAATCAAAGGAAATAATAAATTTGGCGCAAAAAATATTAATATATATCGGCAGAAAAAAATCGCTGGTGAAATTTTTTGTCTGGCATTGGAACGTCACATCCGGCTAAAATTCATTGACTTGTGTCGTCCATGTATACACATGTATATATACTGATAACATACAGTTAAGCATATTTTGATAGTGTTGCTAATTGTTACCAGAATATAATTTTTTACAAAATTATCTATTATTCATTTTAAAGGACTGTTATTCTACTATCTAAAAGTCAGTAATATAGATCTCTACAAATCCGGATGACGCCGTAGGAACGTGAGAGCTGTACCTACTAAAACACTTCCGAAAACCAAACGTTGATTTTCTCCTAAATTCGGGAATGATTTTGCTGACTGTCTGTAATAAACCATGCTAATTCACACCGGCATAGCTGTATGGCTCTGGCAATTTCGAATGGGTTTAAATAATGACTAATTTTTGCCCTTTGAGACTAGGCTGCATTTAGGATATGGCTCCTGGATCTTATCGTCTGTAAATGCCACAACGATTCTTCTCACATTACCAAGTAATATTTTGCAGCTTATGGGGACAGATTAAACAGTCCAATAACAAAATTATTGCGTGAATTGCATTACACTAACACATTTCATGACCAAAATATGTACATTTTTGCTTTCAAAATGCTCATTACCAGATCGACTGACATGTCAAAGTTTGCTGTAACAATTTAGAGAGAACATTGGTCTAGAAGTCTGAAAAAGTTAGCCCTCTCCTATCCGTTGTTTGTACACAGCATCTGAGTTTGGCATTTTTGTATACTGAGAGTTGACCCAGAAAACCCGAGTCAATGAATATGTTTCGGAATACCAAAATTTTGGTTTTCGAGTCAAAATAAGTATGGTAGACTAATGTAAAAAGCATTGTATGTTAGACCATCAAACTTATTCTCTTTGGTCATTGGAAGTACAATATGCTTAACTTTATGTCAATCGTATAACAACATTTATGCTAATTTTATTTGACAATATCTAAAACTATTGGCGCAAAAATAGGATGGAATGTTTTTGATTGAGATCCGGGTTTCTCTTTCAATTATGTAATTGCCAATTTAAGACTTCAAGTTTGTGACGCAAATGCACAAGTGTTCTGCTTTAGACATCCGTCTTTAATCAGCTGTATGAATAGATATGCTTTTGGTAGTATTAAAACTCCAAAATAAATAAATACTTGAAACAATATTTTAATCCTTGGCCTGCGGAATATTTTATGTTCTTCACTCGTCCCCATTTTTTTTTATCAATTTTACCTGCAGCATTCCAGTTGCAAGTATGCATTTTTAATCAGAGTGGAAAACAGTGTGGATCCTGATCAGATGGCTTCGTCTGAAGTCAGCTAATCCGGATATACAATGCTTTCAAAAAAGATTATATCCGGGTTCAACAGAACAAGGAATTAGCAATCAGACACTTACTAACAAATGGAAGCTTGACTATCTCTCAGTTGCGGAAGCATTGGTGCATCGTCTCGTATATTTCCTTAAGTGCCATCTTTACATTATCCCCAAAACAATAAGTCATTTGTGTTAATTTTGCCCACGCACAAAAACAACAATATTCATGACGAAAGCAGAGCAATGGGGTAAGGCCCCTAGTTACCCATTCAGTGCACGGTTGATAATCAGATCTAACTTGCAAGTCTTTTGCAATCATCTTGATGGGAAAGAGAGCGCTGGTTGCTTTACTTAAATTGTCTTCCTGCCTGTGACTGTTAGTGTTCCGTGGCTCTTTCTCGCGGTGCCGTGGGTTGGTCTGCGGTACTTCTTGGTCATACCTGATCCTGACTTTTTTTGCTGATATCTAAGTTGATCTGAGTAAAGTATCAAATTAGTGAAACCCAGTTTTGATATGAGGCGTGTCCTTTCTAGTTTGGTATTCACCAGAATAAGGAAGCGAGAACTGATTGCTAAGTTATTCTTCATTGCATATAAACCAGGCCAAGACCAACTCGATGAAACTGTGTGCCCAGTGAAGATGGCTGAAACATTCTTTCAGATCAGATACAACGTGCTGAAACAGACAATAAATTTTGCCACATCTTTCCTTATTTTCGAAAAAAAAATAAGGTATGGTATTTCATGTGAATCTTCTGCCAGCAGGGGATCCTCGTGAAATATCATGCCTTATTTGTTACTTTTTGAAAAAAGCAGCAAAATTTGAAATTGTCGTCTGCTGCAAATTATAGGTGGTGCTAAATGGGTTAAAGTACCAATTTATGCGTTCTTATTCAAGAATTGTAACTGGAAAGTTATATCTAAACATTATTTATTTAGTCAAGGTGCAATGTCATTTGGTGTCTGATTTGGTATTTCGATATATGCATTGCAATGGGGGAAATCTGAAAAAGAATTCTTAAAAAATGCATGTCATTACACATGTACATGTATCTTAATTGAGGAGGAGTGCGCATGTGCCAGGGAATGGCGGTGCTGTTTTTCCGGGGACATTTTTAGAACATTTTTGGATTAAAAAAAACTACTTTCTGGCTGAGTTTTTACCATTTTCTAAATTGTCTTATATTGTCTTATATTGTTCTTGCACTGTGCACTCCTTATTTAAACAAAAATTCTTTTATTTTAATTGAAATTTCAAAATTAGCACTCCCTGGCGCAATGCTCAAGTATGAGCCAGGGATTTTTTTGTGTGTCCTCAGGGGCCGAAATTCGGCCCCTTTCCCTATGGAATTTAGATGACTTTTTTCCCAATTTGAAAAAAAATTTCCAATCTCAAAAAAAAAAAAAAAAATTTTTTTTTTTTTTTTTTTTTTAGAATTTTCATTCAGTCACCACACACACACACACTCACAAGCTACATGATGAAAATCTACTAGAATTGCATCCTATTTTCCTTCAATTTAATGGCAATAGTATGTGTAATAGCTAATTTTGTTTTTAAGCTGACCAAAAATGCTGTTCTTGTTTGTTTAGAAAATTTCCCAAAATAGTGGTTTACTGCGCTAATTTTCCCAATCTGAAAGGTCCTAGGGCCCCTTCCCAAAATTGCAAAAAAATCCCTGTGAGCGAAGTCAGTACAATAGATAGATAGATTGAGAAGTTTTGGTTTGTTTATTTTGACGCTTTAACCCTTAGAGCGCCAAGAAAAGAATGCATCTGAAAATGTCGTCTGCTGAAGTCGTCTGCTGCAAATAATTGCCTAACATTACTGACAAATTAAATATAGAAGCAAACAGCGTGGACCCAGAACAGACTGAACCTATAGGAGCAGCATGATCTGGGTACAAACTGTTTGCCATAGAGGCTTCCTAAACATTTCAGCAGATAAGAAAAGCAGACAACTTTTGTTGCGATTGACGCATTAAGGGTTAATTACGTGGCAATCAACAATTTTTCAGTCATGTTGGGATGATTTCCTGTCTTCAGCATAGGAATCATAGATTCAGCATAGGGAAATTAAATATTTTCGGACAGCCAGACAGCAGTGGGTATAATTACTTTGAACTGGGTATCAAACCATTATTTAGATGTCATCAAAAAAATCTATGAAAACATATCTTCACTAGAATCAAAGGGATGGAATTTAGAAATTGTGTGGACCCCAGGACATAGTGAAGTACAAGGTAATGAGGTTGCTGATAGATTGGCAAAGGAAGCAGCAATGGAGGCAAAAGAACTAGGGGAGGAGACAAGTATTGTGACAGTACAAGATGTTAAGAGGCATGCAAGAGTCAGCATCAGATACACGTGGCAGCAAAGATGGGATATTTCGGAGTCTGAGAGAGACTTCTACCTCTGCAAACCCTTCTTTATAAGTAATCCTCGCTTGGACTATCCCAATATAAAACTCTACAAGAAAATGCTACAACTAAGAACTGGCTATAGTAAACTGAATGATTATAGACATAAACTTGGGCAGGTGGAAACAAGGTACTGTGAGTGTGGGCAAATTGAAACTGTACAACACACACTACCTTCTTGAGTGTCCATTGTATGATGATGCCAGATACACTCTAATGAAAAGATTGAGAGAACAGCTAGGAATTAATGCACCTAATATATACACTCTGCTAGGTTATGACAGTCCGGTGGAGTTTCCCAACTGGAGGGAGTTGATTTGTGAAGAAGTAGGAGGCTACATTGAGAGGACAGAGAGATTCAAAGAAACAAAGGACCAGAAACTTGCATCTCAATAGTTTTTTCTTCCAATAATTTATTTTAGATCTCTTTTTGATATATAACAGTTTAAATTTGGCGTAAAATAACCAGAGAAAAAATACCAAAGAGCTAGATCTTACCTTTGTAGAAGAATACCTGAGTGCAAAGTTCAACCAGTAACCGCGTAGATTAAATATTGTCTTCATAGTTGAACCAGTACTAAGGCAGCAGCTGACAAAATGTCTTGCTTTTGAAAGGACACAACACAGGGACTCTTTACGCCGCGAGTCTCGAACGAGCAACCCTTTGATCCCCAGTCTAACACTCTACCAACTGAGCCACCGACTTCTTCAGGAGAAGGGTTGGGTTTGACCTAAAAGTATTGACCACAGTGTGACCAGGTCAAACCTCACAGAATCTAAAGCTGTTCCGGTCACTTTCGCTTCCACGAATTCTGGTTACAACAATTCTGGTTTCATTATCAGCGCCACCAAACTCAATTTCTGCATTCACAAACTTCGACGAACCGTAACGAATTTATTCATTAACCTCTCAGACCCCGTGTTTATTCGGTCCGAGTTAACCTATACTTACATATGTAACCGTGTATGTATCGTATATCTTTGACTGTTTGACGGCACTGTGATCCACGTTTCGTTCAACTGAAAATATCAATTCTGACCAAGGAAGATAAATCTAGCAACTTCAAGCAATATTTGTAACAGCAATTGAAGAGTCAGAGGACAGTTGAAACCGCAATGATGGTAATTTATGGATTAACCGTTACGGAAAATGTCAAACGGAGCATGTAATGGCGTTGAGCTTATTATTCATTGTACTGCGGATTCCAATGTGGCCGCGATTGGCTAGATATCGAGCAACCTCACGTGCACGGTGCGTGTAACTTGCATTTTGGTTGTTTGGTACCCTGCTTTTAGCACCTACAGCCCGTAAGCCCGGGTACAAAAAGAGGTCGAATAACGCCGAGCAATTCCAAAAAGATCTTCTCTCGGGTGCTAAGGCGTTCGCCAGAAACTGAAGCGTTAAAATACGGACTGTAAACAAGCGCCTATTTAATCACTGTTCATGGAGAAATGGGACTGGTTCCCGCTTTTCAATGAAAACCTTAAGGACAGCGTCACGAAAGCAGGATAAAAGCTGTCACAAAGTTTTGGGATCCTAAGCTCAGTGAAAAAGCGTGCTTGGACGCACGTATAAATACACTTTTACATTTTTACAAAGAACAAAGAAATTACGTGTCAGGTCCACTAGTGTTGGATCACATCTAATCATATTACCATAAGCAAACGGAGTAGACCCTGATCAGCCTGATCGGGACCTGCTTCTGTTTGCAAAACTGTCAAAAGTGTTTCTGTGAGGTGAAGGGTTATTTTTAAAATGCGTTTCTTACCTTGTCTGTTTGCAGTACATGTATTTCGTCATTCCCTTTAGTCTTACCACAAGTTCCACCCCTGTCTTGTGCCAAGAATCTCAATCCTGTTATCACTTTTATAGGAAACATGCTTGACACGTAAACCTTTATGTACTGATGGGTTCTCCCGTTTAGTTTGATACAATTAACCTTGGATGGTCTATTGAATATATCGAGGGTTCACAGGCTTTAATTTCCAAATAGAATTGTATTTCTTTCCCTGAAGTTCATTTCTCGTTTAGCAAACAGTGTAGCTCTAGACCCAGACGAAATACCGCATTATGCGACATTCCATCTGGGTCTTCACTCTTTGCCAAAGTACTCGGAGTCACCAGTATCACACCGGAAACAGCAATCGAAAACGTTAATGCTATAGACGAACTTAGATAAAAAATGTTAGAAAAAGAGTTTTTGATTGCCATTTGTCGCCCGATGGCCACTAATGGCATTTGAGAACACTGTTCCTAGCAATGACTATGTTTGATCCGTGTTCGTCGATGGTTACTATAAGAGCATTTTCGATTGCCGCCTATCCGGTGTGAGTATACAAAGAATGACTCCTGTGGCGAGTTCAACAATGCGCTCGTTGTACTGGTGTCAGGCTTTACACATTACGAATAAAGATAGGTACCAATCAACGAGCGCTCGGCGAGCACTCGCATTGTTAAACTTGCCACAGGTGTCAGCCAAAATGCGTCTTACAGAGCATACACTGATCAGTACATACACAAAAACACTTTCTACATACAAATGTGAGAATGTCGTTTAGTGTGCTGTACTATATGTACTTGGATCGTGTAGTTTGAGCCTAAAACATGTTGAAATAAAGATGATAATGTTTTTTTAATTTCACCATGCGTGTGATCACATTTGAAAAAAATAACAATAAAACACAACATATCACAACAGTGGTCTAAGTAATGGTACATGTAATACCCCCTGAGGAGTCTGTCATGAAACAGTTCGAAAAGTGTATTGTGTAACTAACTATATGTGAACGTTCTATGAAATAGATAATTTTGTTGCACCTTACCTGCCTGCATTAAATCTGATTCTCATAAAGCCTTTGTCTTTATACGCAATATAAGCATGCACTGTGGACCTTAGTCCGATTTTTTTTATGACGTTTTAGTGGCTTTTTTATTTTGATATTTAGTGGCAAATATCAAAATATGCAAAAGCCACTTAAACATCAGAGAAGGCTCGGATTATGTGGACCTGGGCCGGGCAACAAAGGGACTGTGATTGTCGAGTCTAGGTCTGCTGAAGTTTTTAGCCGCAATTATCCGTGCTGATCGGCAGAAAATAAAGCAAAACAGGTGATTGAACAGCAATATTCTATCTTTTCACAGAGATTGTGTGATGATATGTCACATTGACAATGCTACAGGTAAAGTACCTTCAATTCTCTCCCCGGTACTGAAAACCGCATCTCATGCACTTATACTTCCACCAAACGCTTTGAGGCCTGACTTTAACGGTAAATGAATTGAATAAATCGAGGGTCATGCCTTGGAGGTCGTTGTATATCTTTACCTGCTTGTGGCCATATTGCCTGACAACTTGTTTACGTTACGCTAAAGGGATCATACATGTTTCTTCAAGCATTAACATTTGCTGGGTCCCGCGGAAGCTGTTTGAACACGTTACGCCGGCGTAACGGCCTCGTGTTCAAACATCGTCCACGGGACCCGGCAAGTGTTAATGTAATGAAACAAACATGTGTGATCGTTATTCTTGCATATTTTACCTGAATTCAGCATACACCGCGCTGAAAACAACGCTTAAACGTTAAATATCCCTTTTCTTACACTTCATTTCTCAAAACATAATGGCGTCAGCGTCAACTTTCGAACGTCATGGCGTCGCCACAACGTCATATATATATATATATATATATATATATATATATATATATATATATATATATATATATATATACGCGTGCAACGATTTCGCGAACGAAAGCATCGACGAAATGATCAGTTACGGCCGCAACGCTCTCCCTTGTAACGTCATGAATACAAATCAGGGCCCAGTTTAGGCCTTTTCACGTAAAAGTCATGTTCAAACAGCACGCGAATCTCATGATTTGAACAAGTGTTTTGCGGCTTTAAACAGCTTCGCGTAACGAATTTCCATGCAAGAATAAATATTTAGGGGTATACAGTCAACTGCCGCTTCCGATTTGCTGACTGTCCGCTTAAACACTGTGTTAATGACTTCAGTCTGTATCTGATTTTCTGGAGAAACTTTTTTCAGACATTGGCAAACAGTGCAGACGCAGATCAGCTGCTGGAGAGTAAAGAGTTTAATTCATAAAAAAATAAAATAAATAAAAAAAATAGAGAATACTAGGTGAGTGTCTTTTGAACTTTTGGATTTATTGGACTGTCTTCATTTCATATTGACCCCCCCCCCTCGTACTATAGTTGTCACGTTTGCTCGGATTGGGTCAGCAGTTTTCCTGCCTGTAAATAGGGCTCAACATTTTACAGAAGTTTTATGAATACCAAGCAAAAATGAAATGTGTCACAAATACGTCTCTACGGCACTAAGTTAACACCAAAATAGATGGCAGCTGAATTGTAATCTCTTTTTGTGCAAAATTACATTTACTTGCCAACAAAACAACTTGAGGCCAGCATTTCTCAATTTCTACCTATTATTGATGTAGTTATATCTCTGAATGAAAACAGTCGAACAAACAATGTTTGAAAGCAGATGAAAGATTAAAGCAAAATCAATGGCAGTTCAGCTGCCACCAAATTTGGTGTAATTAACACTTTTCAGCAGCTGAATGGACGGCTCTGTGGCACTGAGCATGAAATGGTACTGACTAACTATGTAGGGTCACTCATTTTAGTAATAACATGTACCGCAACGTGATTCAGCAATCTCACTTAATATAGCAACTATCCGTTGATATAATATATCAACGGATATTTGCTATATAAAGTGAGATTGCTGAATCATATCAACGGATATTTGCTATATTAAGTGAGATTGCTGAATCATATCAACGGATAGCTGCTATATTAAGTGAGATTGTTGAATCATGTCGCGATAAAACGCGCGCGACGTGATTCAGCAATCTCACTTAATATAGCAAATATCAGTTGATATACTAATGAGATTGCTGAATCACGTCGCGGTAAAATCTAGGTCTATAGCGATTTTACTACATCTTCTTGTCAGACATATAATCTTAATATGGTAAAATGGAAACTATATGTACCTATTTACATAAAATTTGATGAAAACGATACGATTGTCAGGTATTGGTGTGTTTTCTTATACTATTCGGTTCAATGAACACCACGGTATTTTATTGAATAAAAATAAAATATTACCACATACAAAAATAAATAAGGAGAGGTGCGATGCTGACGTGTTATCAGCCGCATCTCAAGAAAACCAGCTACATGTCCATGGATACTGTTATAAAAGGGGACCACAAGCTGACTGCCATCTTGTTAGTGGCTTTAAAAGCTATGCTCTGTTTGATTGTATTGATTCGGAAGATAACTATAACAATGACAGGTAGAAATGTTTTGACATTTATTACTGCAGAGATGTTGGTCCAAGCTGTTTATGTAAAAACTAGACTGGCTCCAGTCCTTAAAACAATTTTTCATCAATGTGTCATATCTTATACTTGTAGCTAGTCTTACCCTGATGGCTCTGTTTTAAAACAGAGCCATCAGAGTAAGACTAGCTACGAGTATATGATATGACACATTACAGAGCCATCAGAGTAAGACTAGATTCAAGTATTAAAGAGCCATCAGAGTAAGACTAGCTACAAGTATATGATATGACACATTACAGAGCCATCAGAGTAAGACTAGCTTCTAGTATATGATATGACACATTACAGAGCCATCAGAGTAAGACTAGTTACAAGTATATAATATGACACATTACAGAGCCATTAGAGTAAGACTAGATACTAGTATATGCTATGACAAAATGATGAAAAATTGTTGTAAGGGCTGGAGCCAGTCTATGCAAGAACGTACATATAAGTGTAAGTTAACATCTGAGCTACATGTACCACTTCTTTTTGTGTTGACATGCACTTACGAGTATACTAAATAGGACAAGACCACCAACAGAAAACGGCGTTCTCATTAATCGTAGTTAAACAACACCAAATCCTGAACAAATTAAGTAGTGCACATTTTTACAATTTAAATTTCGAAACCTACAGTAAAACCTGTGTAATACGGCCACTCTCAAAAAGACCAACATTGGTTTTCAAGACTAATTATCGCTTAATGCAGGTCAAAAGTATTGCAGAATTCTGCAATACTTTCGACCTTCATTAAGCTACCATTTGTCATTAAGATCATTATCTTGTCTATTTTTGAGTGGCCGTTTTACACAGGTTTTACTGTATATAGCTTAGCTGACTAACTAGATTTTCCCAAAGTCGGAGCCCTCAAAGATAGATTTTCTCAAGGTGCGGTTTATTCGTAAATGATGTGTTTCAAATTAAATGAAAATGAAAGTAAGACTTGTTTTTCGATGTACTCATTGCAAGTAAAATGCAAAGAAAAGTGACTTCAGAATTCAAATCTTGTGAACAAAATGGGAATATAAGTAATGGCGTAGCGCTACATACACAACCGGTAAGAGAAATGCGAGGGTCATTTGGAAAGTTCTTAGCATGGCATCACAACTCCACAATGCGGTGATAAAATGCTATAAAATAATACATTTTTGGAAACTAGAATTCAACGGCTAGTTAATGGTTTATTTTTTGGCAAAAAAAGACTTGCAGCGCATGCTCAAAATGAGTAGGGGTTTATATACTGCGGAAATGTTAAGCAAAATGCTTGTAAAAAGAGGGAAGGAAAATTGGGGACCTTATTTGCGATCATGATTTGAAAAATTAACGATTTGGTGCCAACTTATTTTTTTGTTAAAATATATAATGCGACCACTGCTTGCACGACTATCACATTTACATTCGGAAAATGTTGACTAATAGAGAAATGTTAAACTTTCAAAAAAGGGACTTATTTCGATTTTCTTTTGACCTTTTCTATAAATTGTGTCACTACAGGAGCACGAAAAAAGCCTATTGAATATATGTCTTGTTTCATTTATAGCCAAAAATGCATAAAAATAATTTTGTCGTGCAAAATGTGCGGCTATATTAGTTCTGTTTTCAAGAACATTTTCCCTAATAACACTATCCCTTTCAAGAAGTGGGTGGGGTAACTCAACTCCAAATATTTTGTCGATGGCAAAAGAACTTCTCAAGGTATTGCATTAACCATCACAAAATTGATAAATTTCTACTCAACAAGTTCTTTTACTTTTTGTTTGCCACTGTTTTCAATTGAAAGAACCAGAACATCAACTCATAGCTAAACTCATTCTGCCCATGTGAATATTTTAAAAGTTATCTTCATTTTGTTCTGGTTTACAAAAATTATTTTGGTTTCAATACAAAGAGCATAAAGTGTGCTTGACAAAAATACCAACATACGGCATTTTAAATCTACTGTCGGTTATATTTTCAAAATATGAGCTTTGTGACATGCGATATTTAGACTTAAAATATCCGCATTGTTTTTCTTTCTAAACGGTTTTGGTATTGCTGTTCCAGTATTTATTAATTAAAAACACCCAAAAAAGTCATCGATTGTATATTGTGGCCAACCAAACAGTACAAAATTATCTAATTTCATGAACTATAATTCTTAATGTTCTGCAAACTTTTTCGAAGGTAAAAAGTTTTATTTTTCACTGAATGTTTGCGTTTTTCAGTATTCAAACAGTACATGTATTCACAATACTATTTTACTATGTTCACATCATAACATCCTCATGAAAGTTGTGCTATAAAAAGAGAAAATATAGCTCTTTAAAATGATACAAAACATCATAGCGTTTTGGTAACTGAGATAAAAGACCATGCTAAGAACTTTCCAAATGCCCCTCGTACATGAAACGCTTGAAAAGTGATTTTAGGCTATGGCGAGGAGCAAAGACCGTAAGACGAGCCTGTGCAAATCGCAGTCTCACGAGAGACACACAAGAAGCGACGTAATTGAAGACTTAGACATAATTGAATATTTCTTGACCCACTAGGTAGCCGCACATACATGTTCAAAGAATGACAAGGCAATGGCGATTAGTACCAATTCTCGAGTTGACCCAATTAATATTACGTATGCTCTGCAATACTTGTAAGAGTAGAAAAAAGCTTTTAAAGCATATGAAAAGTTTCACCATTGTCAGTAGCAGTTAAGCTGCCACCAAATTTGGTTTAAAGTCCCAGGTTTTTTCATAGTGTGGAAAGTGCGTACAGGAATTCAGTGAACAACGCTTTTTTGCGTTTATTTCGTTATGTGCGGACTGATCGCACAATGACCATCAAAATTTAATGCATCTATACACCGCCTAACTGGTGATATTTTTTTCGTTACAAAATGTATTGTCAAATGGGCTGTGACATGATGGAATTTGTTCTCATTTGAGCATCTGCATTTTTTAATTTACCCTAAATGCACCTTTGTACGGATCATTGCCTTGAGTTAATTATACAGTTTTATAAGACGAAGTAGCGTGTCTTATCATATCAAAATAGTTGCATCAAATGCGATTTATGGCAATAGGTTGGGCTCACAGAATTTTAGCATACGAGATAATATTGAGGCCTTAATCCCAGTGGGTACCCGTCCACTTGTTCCTATTAAATGAATCGCTGTGTTCCCCTGTTCCTCAATTTAAAATCTTGATTTTTTGTGTTCCCTTCTAATCTGATCATCAGATTTTAAACATTTTCCAACGTGTTTTATCAAATAAGTTGAACTTCTTATTTGTTTATTCCAAGTACTGATTTGTTGACAACAGACAATGCAAAATATGCATGCCAGAACGTAATTCCGGGCAATTATAATTGCAAAGAGAAAATAATCACAGGGCTCACCAGCTAGGTGTGATTCAAGTGAAAAAAGGACTCGTCCAATACAAATAATGCTGAGGTCGGAAGGAGAAACTAGTGATGGGGTGGGAATGTGCTTGGAAATATGTTGAACAATATATCAGCAGATGTCATATTTTGTGTTTGGGGTAAATATAGTTTTGGTGGTGGCTGGGAACTAAATTTTCATGCTAAGTGCATTATAGGCTATAAATAATGCACCAGTCATTTGTAACCACTGCTTCACCCCAGCCCCTGAGCAGGACGGGGATATCCATGGCCTGGTACATTTGTAAATGTGTTGTGTTTTTACTTTTACATTACCTCCACAATGCGGAGGAAATGTAGGGGTTTGATAGACCTAGACAACATGACAGTGCAGTATAATAACAGACTACGGGGGAGAACTGTCATGGTTTTGTCAGCTAGCTGTCCCTACAGTGTGGTGGTTACTATGGGGAACTGCAGACACAAAGTCACTGTCCTCGACATTCCTCTGGGCTGGTGCGTGGTCACAAATGACTAGTGCATAAAGGCGAAAAAAAAAATATGCGCACCAGCCATTTGTAACCACGCCCCAGCCGGGCAAATGCGCTGTTAGTACAAGGTCATACCAGGGACTCGCAGCCAGGAAATCAAAGTCTCCGCCGTTCCCTAGCTCTGTGGGCCGTAGTTACGAATGACTTGTGTATTAGACGATGCAGAGCGCAATCAAATAATGTGAATCCCGTTAATATATCTGATGAACAGCCTCCTCACTATTTTTTTAAATATTATAATCTATTGCACTTGTAATATGCGTCCTAGAGCTGTCGAGCAAGCAACACAGGCCACGGCGCGAGAAAACCTGTCTTCTGGGTTTCCGACAAAGCAAGTTTTATACCAGTCTCTTCGGCTAAACAGGCTAGCTAGAAATTGAAATTTCACTCTTAGCAAGTGTAGATATGATTCATCTAAAAAGCAGACAACAAAGTTGCTGATGAGACTGCGCGGATGCGCAGGCTAGTCTGCGCCTTTATTGTTACATATCACCGAAGACAGGTTTTTGCAGTTGCGGTCCAATTGCTATCCATGAACTC
The DNA here is from genome assembly GCA_964019695.1 of Loripinus fragilis. Lineage (NCBI taxonomy): Eukaryota > Metazoa > Mollusca > Bivalvia > Lucinida > Lucinidae > Loripinus > Loripinus fragilis. The sequence goes on from OZ026514.1 coordinate 92,044,955, forward strand.
TTAGAAAACACGGGAAATATGATAACTCTGACATAATTGTAATTTGCGCAGTCTCTTCAAAGCGTTTACAGTGTGTATGTAGACACACCAAGAGTTATCTGCTGGTGACTGTTTTCTTTATAATACAACCTGATATACGAAAGTAAAAATGGTATTCATTGAACTGTATAAACCACGTGTTACCCATATGAAATACATTGAGGGAAAATAAGCAATTTTCTAAATCGAAAACGACTAAGTTATTTTATTTCACAAGAGATTCCAGAATTCAAATATGCAATTGTATATTAGGCGGTGTTTTATTATATGTATGTGCAAAATTTTAGTCCAAAATTTTATCATTAAAGACATTTTAAAAAAGAAAAACGTTGTTCACCGAATTTCTGTACGGACTATAGTCATGCGCAGCTTTAACCCATTTCCGCCGAATGTATTTGCCTACCATTATCGGTTTTCCAATTTAGGGGTCTTGGGTGGTATTTTTCACGTGTTTCTATTTTAACAGAATTCTCTTTAAGCAAACAGTATAGAGCCTGACCAGACACATATGCGGTGTCTGGTCTGGGTCTGCACTGTCTGCACATGTCCCATAAAAAGGACGCTAGCCTTATATGGGTTAAATCTAGTGATATAGGTATGCGACCGAATTTGCGTCAAAATTGATCAACATCACGCCATATGCCCCATTGATTTTGATCACGAGTGAAAATCTCATATACTCAAACAAAAAAGAAACGTCCGATTTTCATGGTACTGTATCTTTCAATTCAGTTAAGATGTCGCAGCAAAAAATAAACCAGAATGTTTATCAAGCGCCCGACACACTAAAATGGTAATTATTTGATTTTACCTTCTTCTCTGGAAGAGTAATTTAACCTAAAGTGAAAACAGCTCATTCCACTATCATCAGCAAGTTGGTCATCAAAACGTGACACATTTTACGTTAAATGACAACCAGGAACGTCATAACGATGAAAAAGCATCTAACAATCTCAAATGTGCTTATTAATCGAGCGAAATTGCAATTCAAAACCGTTAATTTATGAAATTAAATAAAATTACATCCCTTTGAATTAAACAAATAACAATCGACGAACCTCCGATTCTTCTTAATCTAACATCATTTTGACACCGTTTTTGTTTTAATTTGTTGCGCGTATGTATGGCAACGAGTGCACAAAAGATAAAGATAAAATTTATGGCTGATGACGGCCATCACATGTTCACTAAATCTGTGTTGTATACCCCACCCCTTACTGAAAAAAACACAAGTGAATTTCCAGTATCAATTGTTTTGATGATGATTTGACTGAATTAATGTTAAATGCCTTTGATGACGAAAAGGAAATTCAAATTTGACCGACTCTGTTGATTATCAAAATGCTGGACCAGCAATGAATGTCTGTGTGTCTGATCGATGTTCGTGACGTCAGAGTATGTTACAGATTAATGGTTGTGGCCGTAAATGCAATGCATACAGCTAACTTTAATAACACCTTACTAGAGAGTTTGCTCAGTGATGTTTAAATGTGCTTTAACTGTTCGGAATTAAGATGGACACCCAAGCTATTGATGTTGTGACTTTTGATTTTAAGGGAACTCGTGTTCTCTGAGTTGTCAGCGGCTCTACTGGTTCATCAAATGATTTTTATTTAGTTGCATAATGTTTCTAAATGATGACAGTTTGTAATGTAAAAAATTGAATGAAATGCGTTCATACATTTAGAACTGGCAGACATAAACGTGAAGCGGACATTACTTTATTGTTTCAGTATATATAAACTAAGAGAATCCACAGTCTGGTAGGGTAAAGTCGGGTAAATTCGGACATCAGGTAAATAAGGAAACACATTTGCAAACAGTGGAATTTCACTGTTTGCTTAGTTAATTTATTTTATTCCAATGACTGAACTATAAAATAAGCAAGGTGGCTGTCCGAATTTAGCAGTCTGTCCGAATATACCCGACTTTACCCTAACGACTTTAATTTAGATTACTTATGCGTTAATCTAGAATTAAACAAACAGTATTGCAGATGGCATTTCAGTGCAGATTTAAGCTTTGTTTGCTTGTTTTGATGCTATACGTCTCGAACAATTTTAGTCGATTTCCTGGTCTTCCTTGGTTGATCCAGTTCCATGTCATGCTCAAGGACACAACAAAAGGACTCCAGCGACGTAGAGTTTCGAACTAGCAACCCTTTGATAGCCAGTCTAACACTATACCAACTGAGCCACTCCGTTCCGCTCGCAATGATGCCACACGACATACCTAAATCGGTGCACCAACGCCAATAACTTCTGACCAATGAAAACAACTGCGAGTCATAGGGTAAAGTCGGCTAAATTCGGACATCAGGTGAATTTGGACACGCATTTGCAAACAGCGGAAATCCAGATGAGACGGCTCCTTATGAGCCGTCTCATCAGGATTTTCACTGTTTGCTTAGTTAATTTATTTTTTATTCCAATAATTGAAGTATGAAACAAAATAGATCGCTGTCCGAATTTAGCTGTCTGTCCGAACAAACCCGACTTTACCCTAACGAAAACGCATAATATCACAACTTGAATAAATTAATTGAATTTCTCTCGTCAAAACATTGAATAGTGTAATCATGCTGTGATGCAATGCCGGTTGCTTTTGATAAAAAGGCCTACGTCCTTAAAATGTGCATTTTGGTGTCATAAGAAAACAGCCCTTTACTGGCAATATGAAACAAACTGTAAGGTGGCAGCGACTAATAAGAAACTAACAACATACTTTCGACAGTATCATTATTTAAAAATATCTGATCTTGTATTTTCTTTAAATACAAACCGAATAAGGAATTTTACATCTTTCTCTCATATTTGGTATCATTTAAATATTTTTTATATACATAGTGCGTTCTATACATGTATAATTATATTTTCGCATAATTCCATTACATAATATAATGTTTGAACGACTCTCAGTATTGCCTCACCTACACTCTTTTCAATTTATTCTTATATACTTAAGGAATAAAGAAACGCAACAGACAAAAAATATAATTTGTCCGTGTTTAAATGACGGTTTGGTGAAATCTCTTTTGAAAATTTCTTATTGAGTGTTTATAGCATGTGATGAGATACCAAAACGTCATTTTAACGCTACATTTTACGCTACAAGTTGAAAACCTATGAGAACGTAATATGTGACGTCAACGTCAGAATAAAGATCAAGAAACCCCGTCTTTTTCATGTTAGGTTATTTGGCGTCGACTTGACAATGTGCAAATTAAACAAACGTCCAATCATATTCGTAATGCAGTCAAATATTGCGTCAAAACACGCTACTTGAATGGCAAGATACACAATGGTAGTGAATAAACGATAAACGTCACTTAGAGCCGTCGGGTTTGGGTCGTTGGTGAATATACGGGATAAGATAAACCTAGAGACATCAGAACATGCTTTCTTTGGAAAACTGATTTTTCAGATACCGTAGAAATACGCTGGTAAGGTGTTTATATTGACGTAAGCGAAACAAAACACGGCATAACGCAAGAGAAAAAAACTGATTACATGCAGAGAGTGAACACCAAACTTGTTAACTGTAACCTAAAATTTGTCACTTGACCATATTATCATTAGGAAAAACACACAAACATCATGGAAACCATTAAAACGTAGGATGTCGAATTTTGACGTCAAAATTGAGTTTTTTTGGCGTCTGAAGATCTCAAGTCATAATTCTTGAACAAAACGCACTTGTAATGAATAAATCTCGAGCAGAAAATAAAGTTTGTGCTTTTCAGGCAGTATTCAGAGTTGACGTTAATGACGTTAAGACGTTTCAGAATCCTACAAAAACGTCGCCATTTGATCATTTCCTTGATCCGCAATCTATGCCAGGACTTTTTAAAAAAATAAACCGATGGTTGATTCAAACTTTGCTTTTATTGACCCTGTTTCAGCAGTTTGCTACGGGGGTCAGGCTGGTTACGCGCATACCAAAATGATTATGTAATCGATAACTACGTTAAACCTGCTGAAATTTGACGGACACATACTGCTCCTATGGACAAATATCATTTGCACTAAAAACTTGCATCATATTGTATGCTTACAATGACTTAAAGTGTTTGTTGCGTTTCTTTATTCCTTAAGTATAAATATAGTGCCCAGTAATGGCTCGCAGTAATAGATGATAGACAGATAGATGGATGTGTTATAAGTTGTATAGACAAATTGTAGAATTCCAATGAGACACAGTGCACCACTTTTGTTGCAGGTTTGGTTTTATTCATTTTTTCTTTAACTTCATGTTGTCTCTATCTAACAGTAAATGTACTGCATGGGAATTAATCATATGGCACGGCCAAGAGCATCGCTAGACCTGTGGTGCAACATATATGCCATGAAGTAGACAAGAAGGTCTTTGGAAGCATGGGTACGAAAGAGGTTATGCGTGCCATATTTTCACTACTAAAGGACTAGCAATCCAGGTTCTTATACCAAAAGACAAGTCAATGAATGCAAGATTTCTTACGAAAAAAGTTTTAAGAAAGTTTGTCAAATTCTACCAAAAACGTCGACCGAAGACGGGTATCTGTGGTATTCATTTGTCACATGACAACGTCTCAAGTCACAAGGCGGGAAATGTGACATAATTTTTGAAAGAACATGGTGTCTATTTTCTAGAACATCCTCCCTATTCTCCTCGTCTCTTCCCCCGTCAAAAGAAAAATCTTGCTGGCAGAAAATATATCTCCCGCCAAAAGTAAGGTGCGGCCACATTTGACCTCCTTAGAGGTTTACCCGAAAAAGACTATGAGAAAGCCTTCAAGGATTAGATTAAAAAATTGGAACTTTGTGGATCTGTGAAAGGAGAGTACTTTGAAGGTTTGTAATAAATAAAAATGCAATCTCACATTTAGTTGTCATTTAACATCTTTGGTTGCATTACTTTTGATCCCTCCCTCGTACAAGCGAACAACACATCTGTACAAACAGCCTTATATAACCTTCCAGGACATAGACAAGACATTTGACAGTGTCTATTGAGCTCAAAAGATTATCGGTGAGCGCTGGGAAAGCTAGATATTGAGGAATAGATTGTGCGGTTACTCCAGGAAAAGTACACCAATATGCGAGGCCGTGTCCATGAACACCATGGTTATAGCCAAAAATTTAAAGAAAAGGTTAGGGTCCATTAGAGGACTGTACCCAGTCTTTGCTCTTCATCAGTGTGCTGGAGGCTCTGGAGTTTCCTGGGGGACCTCTATGCTGATGATTTCGTCATCATTAATATCTCGCTCGAGGCAAGTTTCAGGAGGCTCTTGATAATAAAAGAAGCCATGGAGAAGAAGAGGTTGAGGGTAATGCAGAAAAGACATAGGTCATAATCTGCGGTACAGGCCTGGACCTCCTGTAGGGACTAGTTGAGTTCCTATGCTCGAGTAGGCAACAACAGCATTTACTGTTATGGCTGTCAACTCCGTGTGCATTTGAAATGCAGCAATTGAAATGACCAACTGTGACCTAATCCTGATCATAGGTTTACTCAGTGTGAAAGAACTGCCCACTCTATTAACGACATATGGCAGCTTCCTTTTGTTATCTTGGCCACATGGTTTCTGCTGTAGCTGAGCTACTCTGAATTCTGACATCCATACACCTGCCTTGCACACCCTGTAGCTATTTGCAACACTCTTGCGCTAAGAGCCAGTGATACTTGGCGATTGACCGGACAGGACCATCAGCACAATAGTCATGATCGGACAGATCTGCAAAATCAAGCCAAAAGATGATACCACAGTACAGTGAGCCACTTAAGTTACGCACCACTTATAAAATGTAAAATTACTCTGAAAAAATGTGATATTTCTATTCTGAGCTACCAACGTATAGCGCATCTGTATTTGCATTAGCCATTTAAGTTTCATTGTGATCAGATCAGAAACAAATGAAAAATGGATCTTTAAGTGCACTACCTTCAAAACACCATTTAACATTGCATTATCCCTAATGAAACTCAGATCACATTGCACTTTTTTCAGGGTCGAATTTCTGCTACGCCAGAGATAAGAGCCGCTTTATTCTTGGCAATATCTAAGACTGGAATGTGCTTGTTAACTTCATCATTTCTTTTAATGTTTTGCTATTTTGGTTCCCAACTGGCCAAGGTTTGAAAAAAGATGGTTTTAGTACTTTTTTTAAGTTTATTAAAATTTCGTATGATTCTGAGTAAACTAGTTATCAAAACTCTTCTTTTATAATTTCATTTTAAACAACCATGTATCCGTCGTTTATTTTCGTAAAAAACTAATTGATTTGTTGGCGTCATGGTGTTGACGTTGGTAATGGCGTCACTGCTACCAAGGCTATAAGACGTGTCAATGATAAGATTTTTTAGTGTTTTGGTACTTCTTAGTCAACAAGTGACTCATAACAAAACAATTTGCGAGGGAAAACCTGTTTGATTATTGGAACTGGCGTCAATATGACGTCAAAATGAGCATTTCTTCAAAAAGTAACGGTGTAACTAAATTCAACGACCAAAAAAGGGGGCTTACTTCAATAAAATAATTGCTTTTGGTGTTTTTCTGTCTCAACGATCACCATGGATAATGCCTAGCGCAAAACAAAAAATAGAAAATATAAACGTTCAGGTTGCACGTGCATTTTTGTCAAAACTGCCTTTGACGTAGCAGAATGATTCGATTGAGTGATTCCAATATTTTTTCGATGTCATCAAACAGATAAAATTTCGATAAATAAATTATCATTGAGAATTTTCGATTCCAGCATTTTTGTCAAAAAATGTGGGCCCTGAAAAAGTGGTGCGTAACTAAAGTGGCTCACTGTAGGATCATGAGAGCTACTGGCCAAGTTCAGCCTAGAGGATTGTTACCTCATTTTGAGAGAGAACGATTCCCTAGTCTGGACATTTGGAGCGTTTAGTGGTGCAGTCAGAACGGCATGCGATATACAAGTTGGTGGAAGGCGTTATGCCGGGAAGACCTTAGATGATGTGGGCCTCGACGCGAGAGAACCTGTCTTCCGTGTTTGCGAACAACAAAAGCGCAGACCAGCCTGCGCATCAGCGCCTTTGTTATTAGCTTATTGGAAAGTATCATATGTAAACATGCTATAGGTGAAATTTCAATTTTCGAGCGAGTCTCTGTAGCTGAGGAGACTGGTTTGAAATTCACTTTGTCGGAAATCCCGAAGACAGGTTTTCTCGCGGCGAGGCCCATGTAGAATAATTTGAAGAAGAACAACTGTCATAGGTCAGGAAAGGAACACCCGGAGCTCATTGTGAGATCTGCTATGAGCTGCCTGGCAATTGTGACTCGAATGCTCTTCCATAGGACTTTGTATACTAAGAATATTTTGCAAACATTTGGCGTTTAAATTTATAATCAACATAAGATGAATTATTGTACATGTAACAAATTTGACTTTTTGTAGATTCATTTGTGAAAATATATGCAAAATCACCGCAATACCCTGTGGTCGTCGTTTATTACAGAACCTCACAGGGCGCTTCTTTTCTCTTTTCGCTAAGCTTGGAAATGTTCTTATTTACACAAACGTATTAATTCTTAGGAATGTGGTTTGAGAAATTGTCAATTTAGACCCCATATTCTGAGGGTCTGGATGGGGGGGGGGGGGGTCTGGTATTCACTATTCATTAAAAATTTAGCCCATTAAAATTTTGGGTTATTCATTAAAATTAGACCAATTATTCATTAAAATGTATACAAATTCACAAAAACGAAATACTTAGAATTCAGGAGCAGATAATAAATTACATAATGTAGGCTTATGCAGCATCCATTTATCAACCAATAAGTGAAAGGACCTCGGACAGTCTTAATGAAGGATTGCCTTTAAAAATGACCAGAGAAAAGTTTGAAAGAAAATGATATTTTTCTATGAAAAAATTAGTAGGTTCAACCCTCGATATTTCCACAAAAGCCGTTTTTCTCATTGGACAAGTACCAATTGAAAAATATGGGTCGAAAACTCAATTTTTGCTATAGAAAATAGAAAAAGTTTTACTGAAGTGCTTTCCCCCCGTGACCAAACTAATCCTTCTGCATACAGTTGTAGTTTTGCATTTCACACATCATATAAAAACGGCATGATTGGTCACCGTGGGGGGGGGGGGGCGGGCTGTCAAGATGCTCAAAACACTTTTAGTATAAAAACGTATTAGAAACTTTTTTTTTGTAAAAGCCTGTAGGTAAATATCAATATGCAATGGCATGTATCAGGGCTTTAGTTATGAGTGCTTACAAAGTAATTAATTGTCTCATTTCTCAACCAAAACATATGTTATGGGTACTCAAAAGAACCGTCTCAATGAGACCGTTCTTTTAAGCACCAAAATATAGGTTAAATTTAATGTGTAAGAAAATATTAACGATTTTACGCTCACAAATTGTGTTTATCTAGACTGTGATATATACAGTATACAGTTATAATACACCTCAGTGCACAAGTCAAACTGGTTGACCTTGAAACATTACAGGTAATAGTCTAAAGTAATTGACAGCACACTTCTTTAGATGAAACAATGGAGTCTTCTCAACCCGAATTTTATGCAAACGCATCACTTTTGTCTCAAGTTTTATGCCGCAAACATAATATTTACATGTATTTAGGTGTATACTAGACGAAACTTTGACTTTCTTTGAAATAAAATTTGGTCACTAAAAATACCCCAACCCCCGAAACCCTAGAGTTCTGGCATAAGTATGCAAAATTTTCAAAATATTTTTATTGTGCTAGGTGCACTAAATGTAAATGTTTGATTTAAGCCTAAAATTATAGTTGTCAGTTATGCATTATCCTAGCTAGATGCTGTCAAAATTTGGGCAGAATGAATAGAAAACTGTCCGAGGTCCTTCGATGCGAAAGCTTTTTATTAGTAATATAGGTGTCATACGTAGCTTTTTATTAGTAATATGGGTTTCATAAAATCTCACGTAGGGGATCTTTGGTACAGAAGGCCTTTGGTCTCTAGCCTTTTTGAATTGGTTCTGCCTTATATAAACAAAGTTTCATAGATAATCAGTGCAAACCCAGATCAGACATAAGGCGGTGTCTGATCAGGATCTTCACTGTTTGTTTTCAGAATGCTCTATTAAAATTTGGAAATAATATCATACAACACTCCTAAAATTCAAAATGGGCTAAACCTAATGATAAGGTAGGCAAGTCCATTTAGCTTAAATGGGTTAATATTGTTTGACATTTTTTCAGACTGTCAAGAAGAAAGTGTATAGCAATGAGGAGACTACTGTATTCGTGTGTTCGTGTGTCGCCATTGTACTGGTGTCTACCTCCCTCCTTATTTCTCAATGGCTGATCCCCTATATCTGCGTCAGTCTCTGGCCAGTATTGATTTCAATTAGGATAGTCGCATATTGGTAGGTTCTTGCCTTTTAAACCCAAACTCTTCCTTGGTAACCTCGGTGTAACGCAATTTTAAAATAACATAATGGGTCCACCCTAGGTTACTGAGGATGATCAAAAAACTGTTATAAAGGCCTATATATTTAGCCCCCAAAATAGTACTACTGGTGATTACTTTATGGCCTTACTCATGTAAGATCCTCTACTTACTCTTATACAATTGCGTCAACGAGCTATATTTTGTGATAATAGGTGGCTATTAGGATTAAACTAAGTAGAAACTGCCTCCAGCCAAATATTGTACATCGGAATAGCTCATCAGACTGACAGAGGCCCTATACTGGGGATTCAGCTATCACATGTATATCTATCACAAAGTTACAGGAATAAGCTATCCGCTAAAACAACCTTCCAATAGCCTCTTTATGGCCACATGCAGAGAACTCACCATTCCCTCGTTAGGACAGGCCTTTGATCTGCCAAGATAAGAGAAAATCTGTAAACCTCATATGATAAATGGACCATTCACCACCTGTACAACCATTTTTGTTAGCTTTGCTCTTAGGGCACTGTGTGAGATTACATTAACAAAAACGATATTTCTACTGTGAATATGCAACACATCAAAAACATTATAGTGTAAATCTCTTCATAGTTTGTCTGACTTCAGGCCACAGGTCCCTGAATGTAAAAAGGGCAGCGATTGGTTCAAAATGTGGATGGAAGCCAAGGGCTATATTTACAAGTAAAGTGTTCTTCGATTAGTCTATAATAATAATAATAATAATAATAATAATAATAATAATAATAATAATAATACGGAAAACAAATAATATTTATTTTGATGAAACTATATTTCCTGCTATTTTAGAACAACATATCACCTGCTTTTGTTGATTTAGTTTACAGATGTGCCTTAGAAAAAGGACCTCGCATTTTGGTATCTTTTTCAATGAAATATTGGTATATTAGTGTTACTCCTAGGTAAGGTGCCCACCTCCAGGGGCCAAAAAGTGGTAAAACATGCCAGTCGCCAGGATATCTCATACAAGTGTATTGATTAAATTAGGTCTAATCTGTAATTTTATGGCAGCCACAATGTGATTTAAGAGTTGTGAGGACCACAGCTTACTCAAAAGCTAAAATGAAGGTCTATGGAAAAAACATAAAATACCTTCTTATATTTACAAATGTATAATCTCCAACATGTATCATAGACTGGAAACATCAAACTTCCATTGGCAAACAAAAATATGGGATGCATTGAGTAGATGTACTATAGTACACGTATCCGTTACCTATAACGATGCTTTTCGAGCGATTCTAACTGATAAAGTGTGTTTGAATCTCACATTGAGCAATAATACTTTATATCATATGGGAAATATAATTCACTCAAGTAGATCCGCCATTTGGAGTTATTTTTATTCTAAACATCAGATAAAAATCTTGTAAGCAACATATCACAAAAAGTACATGTATATATATATATATATATTAAGTATAATTTATTCAGAGCAATTGTTGATAAGTTAAAGCTTTTGATTGATTAAGAATAATTTCTTTGCGAGTTTAAATCAAGTTTTTGGCGCCACCCTAAAGACAACAATTTTATTTGAGGAATTGTGTTCTACATAGTTTCCAGTTCAAACAAAGCTGCGATAGTTTCATCATATCGTCCAGGAACACTTAGAAGCGTCTCGTTGACAACCTATACTAATGAGGAAAACTAAACATCCAAGACTCACTATTTTATAAGCACGTAGCTAGATTGGCTAATGGAATCAACATTAGGCATAATTTGTCATTGCAGTGTGTTATCATCATTCTTCTGACTGCCTATTCAACAACTTCTAAGATACCAGCCAGCATCCCTTCACGGCTACTATCGGTCCACTGTCTGATGGCGTTTCACTGGTGGGCCAATAGTAGCCCAATTTTACGTGCTTACTGGGATTACCCTGAAGGAATTAAATATTTTTTATTTTTCACAGGCGGAGGAAGATGATACTTTTGCTTCTAGATTTCTGTTATTTCATCAACATTTTACAGCTTGTTTTTCTGAGGTGAGTTGTTTCCCCAAAATTATTCGTGTGTATAAGGTGAGTCAAGGCAGATGCTCCATGTAAGTTTATCCGTCTTTCTATGGATAATCATTTCTGCAATGTTAGGCGAGTCAACTTATTCAGGTGCGCTTGTAAAGTAGGTCGATTTGGGAATCTGGGTACGTTTTAAAGATCAATTGTCTTTGTAGATGGGTCATCATGTAAGGTTAGTCGTCTTCGTAGGGTTGGTCGTTTCTGTACAGCGGGTCGTCTCTGTAAGTTGTGTCAACTTTGTAAGATGGATGGTTTTTGTAGGATGGGTTGTCATTAGAAGGTGACTTGTCATTGTATGGCGAGTCGTCTTTAAATGATGAGGCGATTTTGTATGTCGTGTCTTCTTAGTAAGGTGAGTTATATTTGGAAGGTTGGTCGTCTTTGTAAGGTGAGCTATTTTTGTAAGGTGGCTCGTCCTTGTTAGACTCTCAAACATAACATTTTGATACAGATAAAATACATGTCTAAACATAAGAAACCTATTGTCATTTGCTAGCTGACTATCAGCTTATACAGTCTATGTAATGAGTGCTAAGTTCTGAGTGCTAAAAAAGAAACATTAATCATCCATTTTGAAATTATGCCTGTTAAATGTAACACTTCCTTATTTGTATGATGTATTCGAATACTATATACACTGTTACACAGACCATGTATCCTACGTTACCAGTACAATAGTTGTTCCATGTCTGCCTGTTATAAAAGCTAAATTTGTTAAATTGTTCAAGAATCTGACTTATATATTTTTTGAGTCTATCCTATTAACAAATCATTCCTCGTTGGCGATTGTTCTCAGGATGATACCTAACCGTTTTTAGACTGGAAACCCCTCAATGTTTGTTTGTTTGATTTGATTCTTTACGTCCCATCAACATTCTTTCAGTTAAACAGGGACGGGTCTTCCTGAGTTGAACCAGTACTAAGCTAGGATAAATGTGTCTTGCTCAAGGACCACAACGCAGTGACGCCGGTGAGGCTCGAACCCGCGGCCTCTCGGTCTCGAGTCAAGCACTCTACCACTGAGCCACTGCGCTCCCGAAACCCCTCAATGGGTAGTTTAGCAAACCGCAAAGACCCAGATGACATGTCTCATAATTTCATCAGAAAAGTAAATGAATATAATCACGAAATGCCACAATCACACAATGCAGACTGACCAACCCACGGCATCATGCGGAAGAGCCACAGAACATTAACAGTCACACAGTCTGTACTATTTTCTTAGACAAATTCGATTTTTTGAGAAAATTATAATATTATTTGGAAATAAAAACATGTAACCTCACAATATATGCAATGGGCCATTCTGACCTATATCTCTCGAACTTTATGAGATAATTCCTCTGGTCTATACATGATAAAATCAACGTTTAATATTCTATGGCAAATAGAACCTTTAATCACCAATGCTGTATCGTGCCAAATGTTACTTTGTTCATTATAATGGGGTTGCTAGTCGTGATTTCAAAATATTTCCGGATGCTAAACATTACTATAATATGAGCCAGTGCATGAGATTTCCAACAATGTGGCATTTTGACATGTGTAGACTCGGACTAGCCTCTGCAGCCTCCTTTTAAGCTTAGAAACTCCAAATCGTGTTCAGTCAGTAGCTTAACAATCATAGAATACTCAAGCGACTAGCAAAGGCTCTGATCAGACTGCGCGTATGCGCAGGCTGATCTGAGGCTTTGCTGGTCGCACATACCACATTGTTGGAAATCTCATGCACTGGCTCATATAACATACCGTGCAGATCCTTAGGAGATCCCACGTTTGGCGATTTCTCATCTGTGTTTACACGGTATGTTGGTATTTCAGCTGTGGGATGCTAGGCTTAAATGAGTTATAAGGTTTTAAGGAGTACGCCAGTATGCTGTCTACATTATGAACTTCATACATCATGTTCACATAGCAATCCATAAAAAGTCTAGTTTTTTAAAGTCACATGTAAATTGCCCTATTTATAAATTTTGTTATACCTTTTTTATATTTGCTTGTACACAGAACCAAAGTACACTTTTGGTAATGTCTAAAAAAGGCGCTGCTTATCCATCCATATTTTGAGCCAGGTTTAACTTCCCCAATAAGCGTATACAACCGCTACATCATGGGCCCACCAGTGAAACGCCATTTGAATTCGTTTTGGTGTTGGGCCGATAATGGACTTAGATAATGTGCTGACATGGTATTGATACCCATGATTTTACCTCTTTTTTTCTTATAAAAGTGTACTATCCTGCCAGCCAAGAGTGACAGTGACGTCATGTTTTGTTTACAAAGCTATCAGGGACTTATTATCGATAAATCACTTGTGTATTAATCCTATCCACAGAATAGGATTAATACACAAGTGATATATCGATTCGCGTTAGCGCAAGTGGGATGTTCATGTTAAGGTTTACTTAACAATTGTAAACAAAAGATTACGTCACTGTCACTCTTTGTTGGCATGGCAATAGATTGAATAGTGTGAATGTTATGGACATGTTAAAGTATTGACATAAAATGTAATATTGTGTTTTCAGTATGCCAACTCCACCATATCTATTTACTGTGATATTTGTCTGTGCCAATGGTCCCATCATCTGGGCAACACAACTGTTTGTAGACTCTATCATGTTACACCGCATACATCGAATGTCATCTTCATATTTTCACCTGTTTCCGGCACTTCTATCATTCTGGTAAGTAGATTCCGTATGGACATCTATGATTTTACTCTGGGATAGAAGTTCTTTCCTTGCACACAGGATAGGCATATCTGATATTTTACCTTGGAATAGAAACTCTTATCTAACCCATGCTATCTTATCATGTGAAATTGCATCCTAGCATATTCAAGGACTTCTGGAAGCTTATTTTAAAATAAATGAATATATAAATAAATAAATAAAAACAGTGGTGAGCAAGAAGAAGAGTCCATTATTCGTGGGAGGGTAGGATAGAAAAATCCATCCCTTGGGATCACCCTTTGTCATCACTCGGCAAGCCTCATAATGCCAATCGGCGATCCTCAGGACAGATTTTTCTATCCTACCATCACACTCACAATAGATTCTTATAATCTCACAATCTTACAAAGGCTATCGCGTAAAGATGAAGTCATCATTCTTATCTCACCAATTTTACCAAGGCTATCACGTAAAGGTGTAGTCATAACTCTTATCCCACCAATTTAACAAATGCTATCACGTAAATGTGAAACCATAATTCTTATCTCACCAATCTTACTGAGGCCATCCTATAAAGGTGAAGTCATAATTCATATCTCACACATCTTTCCAAGGCTATCATGTAAAGGTAAAGACATAACTCTTATCTCACTAATCTTACCGAGGCTATCCCGTAAAGGTGAAGTCATAATTCATATCTCACACATCTTACCAAGGCTATCATGTAAAGGTAAACTTGTAAAGTCATAATTCTTATCTCACCAAACTTAACAAGGCTATCACGTAAAGGTGTAGACACAATTCTTATCTCACCAAACTTACCAAGGCTATCACGTAAAGGTGAAGTCATAATTCATATCTCACACATCTTACCAAGGCTATCATGTAAAGGTAAAGTCATTATTCTTATCTCACCAAACTTACCAAGGCTATCACGTTAAGGTGAATTCATAATTCTTATCTCACCAAACTTACCAAGGCTATCACGTAAAGGTGAAAACATAATTCTTATATCACCAATCTTACCAAGGCTATCACGTAAAGGTGAGATCATCATGTTATGTCGCATTTCAGCGTATTAAGCAACTTCTTGGAGTCCTTTTTCAAAGTAAAATGCGGAATTGAATGATGCGCAAGAAAAAGAATTTGTGTGAGCATTGGATAGAATATAAGAATCTATCATGAGTGTGAGGGTAGAATTGAAAAATCCGTCCCTAGGATCGCCGTTTGGAATCACGAGGCTTGCCGAGTGGTGACAAATGGTGATCCCAAGGGACGGATTTTTCTATCCTACCCTCACTCGAATAATGGATTCTTTTTCTTGTTCACCACTGTTTTTATTTATTTATTTTAAAATGAGCTTCCGGAAGTCTCCTGAATACGCTCATGACGACGTTACTTGACGTCCTGGGTAAGATAGCTTGGGTTAGATAAGATTTTCTATCCCAGGGATCCTTATCCGGTGTGCAAGAAAAATATGTCCCCCAGAACCACTGTGTCACTTGGCAAGATCCTGGGAACAAATTGTTTATATCTGACCCTCACACTCATGATAGATTCATAGATTTGTATCATTCTTTTACAGTCTTATTTGATATACTGTAGGAGAACAATGAGGTTAACTTTATTAATAAATATAGAAGAAAAGAAGAATATCAATGTGTATGAGGAGAAGTTCTACCTACTCCGCATGGGGCAAAGACAGCTACTTTTTGACAAATTTTGAAAATTGCAAACTGTTAATAAAATAAAGGAACATGTAATACAACAGTTCATGTACCAGATAAGAAAATATGTAGTTCATGAAATAAGATTTAGTGATGTAGCTTTCATGTATGTTAATACATAAAATGTTACAAAAAGGTACACAATTTGTCACATAGTGACAGGTACAGTAGTTCGCTGAAGCAAACTTATAAACGAACAAATTACATTTTTATGCTTGTTCAGAAAATAAAACTGTCATACAAAGTTTTAATTCTATAAATATACCAATGCTTTGCTGAGACCCTCAATTCAAAAATTATCACTTTTCTCATCAATACTAAACATTCCACAGAAACATTGCCCATTGATAATGTTTGATTGTTTGAAGATGTTAGTAACTGCCATAATTCAAAGCTGCATACTCTGTAACTTTGAACATTTTTCGAAAAATTTTCTTTTCTTTTTAAATCATTTGTAAAAATAGAGTTAATATATGTTTTCACAATAAACATGTTCAGTACAGCTGAAAACTGCATGGAAAAGCGAATAATTTTATAAAACATGTGCTTTTTTCTCTTGTAAGTAATTATTTGCGTCCCTCCAATAATTCTAGACAGTTAAATTTTAACATAAATGCTCTTGTTTTGATCGCGATAATTTGTTAAGATTTACGAAAATGGTAAAATCTTTACGTGAATTTGAGTATTTTTTTGTATTCTTGAAAAATAGAAACTTTACTACAAAAATTAAAAGATCAAACGTTACAGACTATGCAGCTTTAAGATGAGAATGTATCAAACTATTGACACAATAAGACGCGCCATTCCTTTTCTGTAATTGCATGAAAACAGCAGCTAAGAGCAGCTTGATCTAAGAAATCTGGCTTTAAGCATGCACTTTAGGTGCAAACTTTGTATTTCTCTGTACAATTTATTTATTGCTGTACGGCATTGACATTTTCAGTGATTATTCATTTATACAAGAAATCACTGTTCTATATTTAAAAAGTAAAATATCTTTGACAAATGCCGTCGAAATAATTGTTAAAGTTTCACATCTTAAACCAGAAGTGTGGAATAGTCGTGAAAGATTTACCCCCTTAGACCGATTGAGTTCTGTTGGGTTTGTTTGCCATGTTCAGATGAAATAAAACGCATACAATGATTTAACGTGCGCTACTGATGAAATTCAGAAATCTCGAAAATATTTTTTTTTATTTTAAAGATGCATAATTTTTTTAGAGTATATCAAATTTCAAGTGTTTGGTGTTTTTAAAGTTACCTGGACCAGTTCATAAACACCTGTACTTTTGTTTTTACCAAAAAACGTTGATTTTTACATTTTTGAACCCCAAAATGTATAATAAATGAACACTATCCTGAAAAACTTATAAACTTTGCTCCATTGAAATGCTCATGATTAGGTTAAAATTCATTCATTAGTGAGAAAAAAAATGAGTTTTTAAAGTGTTCGTTTATAAGTTTGCTTAATTGTATATATAGTAATGGGCCATAAGTGGATTAACTCATAAGAAACAGATTAAACCACACCTTAGTATATTTCAATAACTTACTGGACAAAAGGGCTCCAAGAGGGGGTTTAGCTGTATACAACACACTTTCTTTTACCAGAATAAAAAAACAATATTTTATCAGAAATTACCTAAACCCCCATGTTACCTCTTTATTACTGCTTGCAAAGAGTTCATAATCACCTTAATATGATAGGCCTGGCATAGCGCAAGGACAGTCATGAACATATTAGTGAGTAGTACTACTTTAAGAGTGTAAAATTAAGGTCTTTAAAGAAGCTAACACCATGGACATGTTACCTGATAATCGTAAATTTCAAAATGGTTTATCATATA
The DNA here is from genome assembly GCA_964019695.1 of Loripinus fragilis. Lineage (NCBI taxonomy): Eukaryota > Metazoa > Mollusca > Bivalvia > Lucinida > Lucinidae > Loripinus > Loripinus fragilis. Next base: position 92,062,695 of record OZ026514.1, read on the forward strand.
TTGTTGACCATATTTAAATAAGGCAATTCCAATATGTAGATAAACATTTGTCTTTTCAACATGGAGAGTTTTTCATGATAAACATTCGTTTGTTAAAAATTTCTTAACTACATTTTTGTTGCAGTAAAATAAGCATGGCAAGAGGTGCAAGTTTTTGTTTATATAGTTTGACATGCATTTGAATGACAAGAATTGACTGCCAATTTTATGCTATTAACAGCTAGTCTGAATGAAATGCTAAATTTATACTTACGCTGTTGTAAATGATACGCCCCCTTGCACTGACTCAAGCGCTGGACCAGGCCCTGAGATTTCGAAACTTATCTCATGCTCAAGTCAATAAGCAAGAGATATATCCTGCTCATAAATGTTAAAATGCCAACAATTGTTGGTATTTTAGATAAATACAAAATCTGAGAGTATTAAAGAAAGAAAATCTTTAAATTTTATTTTTTTTAGTTTTTTATGAGCAGTTGAAATTTCATGCTTAGTTGAGTTGAGCACGAGAAAAGTTTTAGAATCTTGAGATAAGGTTTTCCTTCTTCTCTTGCAGCATACGTTGGTACCCGGACAGAGTTTCTCAGTATTGGTTCAAAGAGTTAAAACTGGAGGTTCCACAGTTCTCTTTGGTTTGGTTATGGTCTATACCGCTTATTATATTTCTTATTTATTACGTAAGTCAATACTACAATAATTATTTCAATGCTTAATCCTAAAAATCTCATCAACTGTGTGTGTAAGTGAAAAATGCAATGGCATTCACCCTCCTTAATAGTCCAGCAATGTATCAAAATGGAAACTTGTTTGGTAAAAAAAAATACAATCATTAATCAAAGCATTTCTACAGGTATGATCAAGAAATGCTTCAATCACAGAACCTGAACCATTTATTGTCTGTGAAAGACAAAATTCCAAATCTAGGGCTACTGGATGGCATTTTTCATCTTCTTTGAATTTTAATATAATACTTTGTAAGCAAACAGTGACGACCCTGATCAGACGCTGCAGTATAATATTTTTGCTTATGTCCCATAAAAGGCCGCAAGGCTTATATCAGTCAACGTATTAATACGTTCATCTACATTTCTATGGTTCATTAAAATCATGCTTTTATGCTATATGTATAAGCAAGGTTTTACAGAGAAAAATGGTATTTATTTTCTTTACTTTGACTAATATTTGAATCTTGCATATACATACCTGGGCCCAATATTACAGTGCCTTCTTAAACTTAAGGAAGACTTAAGTTAAGTATTGATTTTTCAGGATGCGAAAAGTTTCAAACTGATTAAAATCAAAATAGTTTCATTTTTTCTGTAGATAATAATGATATCTTTGGCCAAAAGTACTGCATCGATCCAGGCAATTTATTAAGCATCTAGTCTAGCATGTTAAAATATAAATACTTAACTTAAGTCTTCCTTTACTCTAAGGAGGCATTGTAATTCCGGGCTCAGGACATAAGTTAAGGGTGTGTAAAGAAAAACTAACTTTCTTATTTCTCAGCCAAAAACATATGTTGTGGGTATTTGAGCACACGAAACACATGTTAAAACCGATAAGTAAGAAAATATTAACAATTTTACGCTCAAAAAGTTTGCTTATCTAAACCTGTGTAAACTTACCTGAACTTCAGCTAAATGTTGCCTCTTTTTTTCAGACATTATATTACGTTATCGTCATACATCTGATAAAACCGTCAGCAGACTACATGACAATAATTAGCTGCTTTGAGGAAGGGGAAAAATCGCAAAGGATGCACAAGAAATATGGCAAAGGGTAATATAGAGTTGCTTTTCAAAATAATAGTATTTCATAATAAATACGTATGCCTGTAGGAAATTTCTTATTTTCTACTTGTTACTTATACCTTCTAGCTTGCTACTTCTTACGTGTTACTTCTAACGTGTTACCTTTATCTTGTTATACCCACAAGTTTGGAAAAAAATGGAGGGGTATATTGCTTTGGGCTCGTGTGTCGTGCGTGCGTCCGTTCAAAAATAATTTAAAGCTGCATAGTCTGTAACTTTTGATCTTCTAACTTTAAAAATAATGTTTTTATTTTTCAAGAACACGGTAAAAATACTCAAATTCAGGTAACCATTCTACCATTTTCGTAAATCTTAACAAGTTATCACTATCAAAACAACTGCATTTATGTTAAAATTCAACGGTCTAAAATTATTGGAGGGACGCAAATAATTACCAACAAGAGAAAAAAAACACCTATTTGATAAGATAATTCACTTATCCATGCAGTTTTCAGCTGTACTGAACATTTTTATTTTGAAAACATAGCTTAATTCTACTTTTACAAATGATTTAAAAAGATAATAAAATTTTTCGAAAAATGTTCATAGTTACAGACTATGCAACTTTAAGTTATGATTTTTAAGTTCATAGAGGGATTCCTCTTGAAAGAATAAGTGACGCTATATTATTTTTTTAATTTGAGTTATCTCCCTTTGTGGAGTTATGCCTCTTTTAAAGGGTTTTATTGATTTTTATCAATCAAAATAATAGCTAGGAGCTTTAAACTTGGTCAGCTGATAGAAGATACTGAGTAAATTACCTGGTGAAATATTATAAAAAAATCATTTAATTTTTAGAGTGTTTGCCCTTTGAAAATTTGGGCATTGATAACTTGTATTGAAGACAAGGAGTTTTGTAATCAAGATATTTTGAAATTTGTCAGAGAGTAGGAGCTTCTAACTTTGTCAGCTTATAGAGGATGATACGTAGATTACCTGGTTGAAATAAGATTTTTTTTGTGTTATTGCACTTTGCAAATTCACCACTGAAAACTTGTAGTAAAAATATCTTAGAAACTATTAAAGCTAGTAGCTTCAAACTTCGTTAGTCGATAGAGAATGATCAGTAAATTACCTGGTGAAATTTAAAAAAACAGTTATTTTATTTTTTGAGTTATTGCCCTTTGCAAATTTAGCCATTGCAAAATTATAAATGGGATATTTAAAACATTATTATATATAGAAGCTTCATATTTGGTCAGCTGATTTTGAATGATGAGCTGTATAGCTAAAAGAGCAATTCCTCCCACCTTTGCCCATAAAAGATAGGCTGTCAGCTTATGTAAGAAAATTTTATCTTACATGGCCACGTGACTGCGTTCTTACATGGGCAGAGTAAGATATTCTTTTATTCCGTAAAACGGTAATCAAAGGGACAATAATTATATACTTCTAACTTGCTACTTCTAACTTGCTATGTGTTGCTTCTAACGTTTTACTTGTTACGTCTAATGTGTTACTTCTACCTTCTAACTTGTTTTTCATATCTTGTTACTTCTAGCTTGTGATTTGTTATTTTTGTCTTGTTACTTCTAACTCGTTCATTCTACCTTCTAACTTTTTACGTCTATCTTGTTACGTATAACGTGTTTATTCTAACATATTACTTCTAACTTGTAACTTCTTACTTAATATTCCGTCCATTCATTCGTTTGTATTTCTCTATGTACGCACATAACTTACATATGCACACACACATATATAATATTATGTATGTATGTACGAGGGTCATCCAATAAATAGAGAGAATTTCCTTATAATGCAAGAGTTTGTACCATTAGAACATGGCAAATATAATCATTAGATGGCTTAACGTGTTGGGCATGCAACAGCATATCCAAAATATTGTTGAAAAGTGAGGTCGCTTGTTGCCTAGCAACGAAAAAGTGATACTAAAGCTAGCCTGGCCAGATTTTCCACATACAAAAACCTAAGGCTAAAGAAACACAGTTTGACATTTAATTATTATCATTTATCTGAACATAGATTGTCCTTAAATCTGTTATAGTTTAATTGTTCTCAATGTTTCACATACAATATGGTCATTAACATGTACCAGTTAGTCTAGGTTGTCTAGCAACCAGGCAATTGTGAAAAAATGGACTATTTGTTAAGTCTATATTTTTCTGTTGCTAGGCAACAATGGACACATAGAATACATGTTTGTTAACGATACTGTTTGAAAATATAGAATATATTTGATAATTTTAGGGTGATTTAAAACTTATATACCAACCAACAATAATTCAAGGGCAAATTCATGACCTATACCCCCACTTCTGCTTCCACAATTTTGCATTTTTGTCGCTTTTTTTATACTAAATGTACCTGTCAATTTGACATTTTTCATAAGAAGTCAATGAATTTTACAGAGTAATTGCCTTATGTTGTAGTTTATAGAATATATGCTTTTTGGAACTGATCTGCACATGCCAGTAACCATGGCAACCAATTTAAGGCATCCGGCCAGGTAAGCTTTAAGTACGTTTTTGCGTTGCTAAGCAACAAGTGACATCACATTCTGTCAAATTTTTAGATATGTTGCTGCATACACAACAAGTTATGCCACCTTATGGTTAAATTTTTTATGTTAAAGTGGTGCAAACTCTTATTTTATTAAGAAATTCTCTCTATTTATTGGATGACCCTCGTATGTATGTATGTATGTATGTATGTATGTATGTATGTATGTATACAGAGGAATTTCAGATGGATGGACTGACAGACAGATGAAAGGACGGACACACAGAGAGTCATATTTGAATTTAGTTGCACATTTCCTTTAAGTTTGAAAGTTTTTTTTACAATTCCAGCAGTTTGTTTTGAGTAAAACTGGTTCCAAGTTGAAATATGATGCAGAAAGATGGCGAAATGTTGAAATTGCAATAGTTTTGCTAAAACCAAAAATCATTGTAATGCAAGTTAGCTTAAGGCAAAGCCAAGAAAGTCGCTATTTATCATCAATGAGATTAGGTTGGACGTAAGGTTTACTGACGTCAGCAGCAAATCTATAGCCTGAAGTAAATTTTTACAGCTGTACGCCATACACATTGCTGTCCTTGATATTCAAATGGTACAAGAAGTGTATCATGTGTATTTGAACAAATTTGCAAATGCCGTTATTCATTTATTTCTCATTATATTTGGTAATAATTGATTTCCATGGGTTAGTCTGATCTCCAGGAAGACACAGTCATAAAAAATGTTCTATTTTTTTTCTGGTTTAAAACATGCTCTGAAGGTGAGAAGTCAAATTTTAAGCGTTTAAAAATGCTGTTTGAAACGAAATGTAATAAATCTTTCTCGAACAATTTCTCTAAAAGATATGAAGTTTTTCACTTTTAACGTTTTATATATTGTACAAAAATAATTAAAGTATGTTCTGTTAGAAAATATAGCATTTCAGTTGGATATTTACTTTTTGGCAGCGACTTGAACATCAAATTTTAGGGTTTACAGTTTCCATAGCAATACTAAATTGTATGCAAAATACTCAATTGCAATATTTGGTAGTCAGGCACTGGAAGGAAAACCTTCCAACAGATTTGGATGGAGATTCCTTCCAATCTATCAGTTTCTCAATTTTAGTTCTATTTCTAGAAATAGAAATATTTCTTCTCATAAATAAGCCAAAGCATCTGTTTGTGATTACCTGGATTTCCAACCAGATTTATTTATAGTAACACACTTACGTAATAGTGCATGCCTTGAAAAGATATCTTCAAGAAAAGTCATCACAAGTTTGCAAACTTTCTCTAACACCAGTGACAAGAAAAGATTGATAAATGATCTTAATTAACTGTTACCTATATAACAATAAGGTTTATTATTTAGAAACATAATTTATCCGCATGGTTATGTAATGATAACATACTTATTACATCATTAACCCTGCGATCGGCTGTCCGATTGATTGCCAAATTTGCAATGAAAAGGATATTTTGGAAGGGTTTTCCATCCAAAACTTGTCATTAAGATGGATGGTAAAACCTTCCAATTTTCAGTGAAAAACTAATTGGAAGGAAAATCCATCCATAGTGAAATTGTTAACTAAAGTTGGAAGGGTTTTCCTTCCAAAAATGCATACTTTTGGCTTGTAAGGTTTTCCTTCCAGTGCCTGACTGTTTGGTGGTCAGTTTTATCGGCGAAAGATACTTAAAATATCTAAGAAATTGAGTCGGTTGTGAGTTATGAGAATTTGTTTTTCAAACTTCTTCCAAGAAACATTTTATACATGAGATACCCATTTGGGCACTTGTTGGAAAGAACTGTTTAAATACAGTTTCTCAGCAAAAACAGGCACACATAGGCTGTTTCTCATTTGCAAAATAGACTGAGTGTTCCTCTAAACTTAAAAGAAAATCTCGAACTTAAATACATATTCTCTTTGAAGATACACCCGTTTTAGCTCTTAAAATCAGTAAAAGGGGGATGGGGAAGTATTTAGGGCCTCCATGTTATGGCTATGCTTTAAATTTCGATCTTGTCTACTTGACAATACCTAAGACACGTCCGTTATGCATGAAAAAGCATAATTTGTTAGTTTTATCAATATGCAACTACAAAAAATGAAATTCAAATTTGTTCAAATAAACATGAAACAGGTCTCGTATGCTTAAGTCCTGAGAATTAACAGAGTACACACCCATTTATTGACGTGTCAATAAAGCTTGGGATGTCTTATTTCATTATGAAATATAATGGATCATCAATGAATTAGACAAAAGCGTAGCTTAAAAATGATTTGAGCTCCAGTGATAGTTTTTTATTAAGTTGTGAGCTTGGTATATGTCTCAGACTGCTTATACTGGATGTTTTTTCAATTGAAATGTAATTCAAATCACAATTTAAGTATTTAATACCCAAAATCATCATTCAAACAATGAACAATTGAATGTTTATTTGAATTTGTATGTTTATCTCAAATAAAGTATGGCTACATTTCACCATAGAAATATGCTTAATTTGTTATATATAGGGCTTACCGCCTGGTAAATCACTGCTAAAGCAGAGTTTGTTTAAAATTGGGTCGTTAAGTCACGTTATTTGTAATACTAAAATAATGATTCACAAAACCTGCAATACAATTTTTGTCCCAATGACATAATGATGTACGAGGGTTGTCCCAGTAAATCGTGACTTTTGATATAACACGAGACTGTGTATCAGTAGTTCTATGATATTTTCAGGATGTGTTTATATACTAATGGGAAACCATTTTGTATAAATATGAGTGGAATCACAGTTTAGATAACAGATTTATGAACCTTTACTTGACGGTATGTCGGCGTGAGCGACGCACGTCAAAAGTTTTGTAATGAAGCTATTCTTGTCCAAAAGGTAATGTACATTCAATCAAATTTAGCTTTTGTTTTATTTAACAATGCATTACCACATCAACAAGTAACCATGCAAGGTAAAATGGTGAAAATTTGAAACGTTTATGGCCATTCGCATTGATTTTATAAACGATTTTACATAGTTACTACATTTTTATTTTTCCAGAAAATGCTTAAGTTAGAAAAACGGTACGGTGCAAAAATAAGACTTTCAACAATCTTAACTAATTAATCACATAAGACTACGTTTTTTATGTCAAATGATTGGTCGAAGAGTCACTAGTGTCGTAAAATGGATTCTGTGTAAAATTATTTAAGTAAGGACCTCGGACAGTTTCCTATTCAATCTGCCCAAATTTTGACAGCCTGTGGCTAGGATAATGCATAACTGACAACTATAGTTTTGTGCTTAAATCAAACCCTTACATTTAGTGAACCTAGCAATATAAAAATATTTTGAAAATATTGCATAACTATGCCAGGAATTTAGGGTTTAGGGGGTGGGGGTAATCTTTGTGACCAAATTTCATTTCACAGAAAGTCAAAGATTCGTCGAGTATTCACCTAAATACATGTAAATATTATGTTTGCGGCATAAAAATTGAGACGAAAGTGATGCGTTTGCATAAAATTCGGGTTGAGAAGATTACATTGTTTCCTCTAAAGAAGTGTGCTGTCAATGACTTTTGACTATTACCTGTAATGTTTCAAGTTCATCCAGTTGACTTGTGCACTGAGGTGTATCATATCTGCATACTGTATAAATCATAGTCTAGATAAACACAGATGTTGAGCGTAAAATCGTTAATATTTTTCTTACACATCAGATTTTATCTTTAATTTGGTGCTTAAAAGAACCGTCTCATTGCGACGGTTCTTTTGAGTACCCACAACATATGTTTTGGTTTAGAAATGAGACAATTAATTACTTTGTAAGCACTCATAACTACAGCTCTGATACATGCCATTTACCTACAGGTCTTTACAAAATAAGTTTCTAATAAGGTTTTATAATAAAGCGTTTTTGAGCATTTTGACATCGTTCCCCCCCGTGACCAATCATGCCGTTTTTATATTATGTGTGAAATGTAAAACTACAACTGTATGCAAAAGGATTAGTTTGGTCACGGGGGGGAAAGCACTTCAGTAAAACTTTTTCTATTTTCTATATGTTGAATAGCAAAAACAGAGTTTTCAGCCCATATTTTTCGATAGGTACTTGTCCAATGAGAAAACGGCTTTTGTGGATAAGTCGAGGATTGAACCTACTATCTTTCTCGTAGATAAAATATCATTTTCTTTGAAACTTTTCTCTGGTCATTTTTATGGGCAATCCTTCATTAAGACTGTCCGAGGTCCTTTCACAAAGACAAGCTCAATTTCGTCAATATAATAGAACGCATGCTATTTTTCTATAAGATATTTTAATGGTAAATATGTTGTCTATTATTAAATCTAAAAGAGCGCGCTTGTTTGATTGCTTAACATATCTAAACTCATTATTTAGTCTTTACTGGAACCAGGGAGACTTGCTCAACAAATATACGGTAATACTTGTCACCATTTAAGCTTCTTTAAAAAGAGTAGAGTCCAAACATTTGACCACTCCTTTCTGAAAATACAGCAAAAAACTGTGACGTGCTCAGCATACGCAGAGACACCCTCAAGTAAAGCTTCATAAACTGTAATTTCACCCATATTTGTAGAAAATATGTCGTAGATGTATATTAACATATCATACAAATTTGATAGAATTCCTGATAGACAATCTCGTTTTATAACAAAAGTCCACGATTTACTGGGACAACCCTCGTATTTTCTCTCTCTTGTATTTTCAGATCACTCTTACGGTCGATGTGTATTTTCAACATCTGCTATGGGGGTACCACAATGTTTGCCTCAGCCATCTCTTTCTATGTATTTAAGATCCACTGTTTCTTGATCATACTAGTGTTACTCATGACCACAATAAACACTATAGGGTTCTATAGAAGAAAGAAGCTACAGCTTGCCACCACCAATTCTTGATAATGAATGAATCTTAGATATACATTTTGTAATAATTCCATTTTTAACTTGCTTTCAAATTTGAAGACGTATTCCTTTAAAATCATGAACTATACCAAATACTGTATTATAGTAAATTATGTTTACTAATCACTATTCTATTTATCATAGACGTAAATAAGTAATTGAATATAACCAGGGAATGTCTCAACCACTCACTACAGACCAGCCCACGGTACTTTGAGAAAGAGACACAGAACATTAGCAGTCACATGACATCAAGAAGACAACTGAAGTAAAGCAACAAGCTCTCCCTTCCTCAGCGAGATGATTGGAGCCAGTGCATGAGATTTCCAACAATGTGGAATGTGCGACCAGCAAAGCCTCAGATCAGCTTGCAAAATGGGGCTCAGGGAAGAAATACATTATATCTTGATTTTATTTTTGACACAAAATAGATATAATCAAAATTGATAAAAACAAATATACTCTTACATATACATAAAACTTAACAGCATGCCAACAATAAACAAAATCATTCAACGTACTTAATGAATGTCTAGATCACATAGACAAAAGAAAATGCATCTAATAGATACATGTGTTAATCTGAGTCACAAACAACAACATTTCCAAAAACTCACTGTTTAAAATAAAAGATAACAATCAAAATACAGCATTATGCAATACAATTTAAATATATCATCATGTTTGTTTTTAATATAAAAAGAAAACGTTTTTTTTTCTAAAAACTGATGTCAACTGACTTTATTTGTAAAGTTTATCATATCTTGGTTATTTTGTCTTCCCACACTGATTTTTATACAAATGGATTAGTTTGAAATACATGTTGTCGTGAATCTGCACATGTGCTTTGTCATTTCAGCGTCAACATGCAAACATGAACAGTTAGGCTACAAAGAATTTTCTTGTTTTGATGGATGTTATCAATATGGTAGGCGGATATGATAAAACTGTTGTTTTTTTTGTTCAAATGTAATGAATAGTAGTAAATTTATCAATATTTCATCAAGACTCAAATTACTATTATTTAAAAATAATGTAACATGAATGTACGTGTTAACGCTTAAGTGTTATATCCATTAGTGTGATAATTGTATGAAAAGCTTAATTAAGTAATTCAAACTCATTTGTCTTCCAAAGGAAGCACACAAGCAAATTGTTGACCCTCCTTAATGTCTAATACAATTTCTAGCATCATCAACAACATCAATAATGCTTATAATAATAATGATATAATAATATTATAGTTATAAATCAACGATAATAATAATAATAATAATAATAATAATAATAGTAATATACAGATAATTAATAATAAATAGCAGCTTGAAAAGTCAAAGTTAATATAGTTACTTTATACGTATAAATCATCCCCATACAGACCATAATACCATTATAATACTTGAGGTGATATATATGGACCAGGCACTTATCAAGTTTTACAAAACTCTGAATTAATTTTCTGGCATCAGATATGCTTACACTTGTATGTACTTGAGTTGTTCACGTTGTTCAAAGTACATACAACTTAACACTGCCATGCCAAAGCATTACAGACTTTGTATAATATAAACTCTAATATAGCATTATTTTGCCATGCTCTGGTTATCACATTTGATTAACAGCAAATGTGCAACTCGATTTGGCAAAAACAATGTTATTTTAGAACACTCATTCATTTTCAAATGCCATGCTGACTTACAATTTTGTTAAATTATATGAGCCAAGATCTGACAAAATGGACCTTCTGGCAATAAAAGCCAAAAGTGAGATACTTTCAGAGAAAGAAAGACCTAGCTGTTGTGAACAATTACAAAAAGTTTGAAGAGATTATCTTTACAAATAACAAAGATATGAGCGTTTAAACTCGTATATATGATGCGTTTTAAACATGACGTCACTTACCGTTGTTAATAGCGCTCTGACGTCAACGTCATTGTGTTAACATGTGACGCTAATACAAAGACGCTAGGAGCAATATTTCAAAAATGCTTCATGTTTCTGTAAATTTGATGTGTATGCAATTGCATAGACTGCACAAATAGCCCACATACGCACATCCCGTGTTTACAAAAGCATTTGAACTGAGGTATCCTGTTTTCAAGGAAATGTGTAGTCCATATGCACAGCTGTTGCCATGGCAACATACATTATACGTATCACTTACTTTTATCAGAACTGTCTGTGCCTTTGATTGTATGGCATGTTAGAAGCAATTTGAGTCTATTGTAAGAACATGCAAAATTTTGAAAATTTAGACGTTTTTGAAATTTTGATTACACAAAAACTGCTAAAATGCCTGAAGGAACCTTTTCTCAGATCGGCGCTCATATTTACTTCATTTCATGCCTAGCAACCATAAAAAGGCACAAACAATCAATGATAAATACAAAATACAACATTGATTTCGGCTTGAACTATTGTAAATGTTTATCTTTACAAATGAAATTTTCCGCATTCTGATCATTGGTATTGACTTCATTTGGCATAAATAAAATATTTTTTTTCGCTTTTCCTGCCATTCACGATTTTTGTCGTCTGCTCTCTCTCACCTGCTTATATTGTTGTTAGTCTTTATTACAAGCAATATGAAAACAGATCAGACGTCTGATCATAGTGTTTGCTTCCATAATAAAACTGGTTTTGAGTTCATTTGCATAGATGTAGCATAAATAATAAGCAGTCTATATTTTCTAGATAAACTATATTGGCAGGTTAATGATTAATCTTCTTTATAAACCAGCAAGAATATTTTCTAGAATGCCTGATTTTTCTCTTGAGAATGAAAGTCTATTCATGCCTTCCTGCATAATCCTATCTTCTGGGCACTCAAGATTTTGTGCCAATCTGTCTTTATAGTCTCTGTCTCCTAGTAGCAGTTCCCTGAAGTATAAATGATTATTAAGTCTAGTTTTTGTGAGCAAATAGACGATTTCGATCCATGTCCGGAATGCCGATCAAAATCTTTTGGTAGTGTATAACTGTATTGTCTTGCCAGCCAAGAGTGACAGTGACTTCATGCTTTATTTACAATGTTATCGCGGACTTTGAATAGATAGATCGCTTGTGTATTAATACTATCCCTGGATCTATCGATTCACGTTAGCTCAAGTGAAGTGTACACATTAGTATTTTACTTAGCAATTGTAATCAAATTATCACGTCAATGTCAATCTTGGTTGGCAGGACAGTACAATGATAGTGACTGTCCCACAAATAAAATTACACGTGTTCGATCTCCAACATTCAATCAGAAGTTGACCTTACAGTTAGTGGATGGATGCATATCTGTTTAACTTTTTGCATGGTGGGTTATTTTTCATGTTTTTGTCGTGAGTTGATTTTTTTTTCGAAATCATCTTTTTCAAAAAATTATTTCAGGAATATCATAAGAGTGTAAAATGCTTTGGATCCAGGTCAGGCCTGATCTAGGTCTAAACTGTTTGGAAAAATATTAGCAGACGACACTAGTTGACAAAAGATTTTAAGTCAGCATGGTTTTTTAAAGCTGAATCGTAGCACAGTCAGACTAGAATTTGGAAAATTGGATGTGTCCCCTGGCAAAACAGAAGTAAAACAAGGCTAATTTGTCAAATTTATATCCCCGGCGAAGGTTTTTTTAATAAACATATTATTCACAAAACATAATCCCATTTCTCCAACCCCTAAATTCACCTTGGCTATCATACGAATTAAAGTTAAAAGCCTATCCCCTTGGGTAGTGGGGGGAATGCGAGCAAAATATTAACTACCATGTTGCTGCATTTCGTGATTCCTGTTAATTTGATATGCAACATGGCCATGTTCAGAATTTTGACCTGTGGACCGTTCAGAGGGGGGAGGGGGTAGTGGGGGGGGGGGGGTCTGCAGGCAAATTATTTGCTACCATGTTACTACATTTCGTGATTCCAATAAATTATATGCAACATGACCATGTTCTGAAAAAGTTGAATTTTGACCTTTTGACCCCATCCCCTAGGGTAGTGGGGGAGGGTGGTCTGCAGGCAAAACACTTTCTACCATGTTTCTGCAATTCATGATTTCCGTTATTTGATATGCAACATGACCATGTTCTGAAACAGTTAAATTTTGACCTATTGACCCCATCCCCAGGGTTGGGGGAGTTCTTTGGGCAAAATATTTGCTACAATGTTGCTGCATTCGTGATTCTCATTAATTTGATATGCAACATGACCATTTTCTGAAAAAGTTGAATTTTGACCTGTGGACCCTTTTGGAGGGGGGAGGTAGGGGGTCTGTGGGCAAAATGTTTGCTACCATGTTGCCACATTCGTGATTCTCTTTAATTTGATATGCACCATGACCATGTTCTGAAAAAGCTGAAGTTTGACCCTTTTACCCCATCCCCTAGAGTAGTAGGTGAGAGGAAGGGGTTCTGTGGACAAAGTATTTGTTACGATGTTGCTGCATTTCGTTATTACCGTTAATCTGATATTCAACATGACCATGTGCTGAAAAAGTTGAATTTCTACCTGTGGTCCCTTTGTGGGGAGAGGTAGGGGGGTCTGCCAGAAAAATGTTTGCTACCATGTTGGTGCACTTCTAATTCCCTTTAATTTGATATGCAACATGACATTGTTATGACCTAGGGTAAGGGGGGGGGGGTCTGAAGGCAAAATATTTGCTACCATGTTGCTACATTTAATGATTCCAATAAATTCAATATGCACCATGACCATGTTCTAAAAAAGTTGAATTTTGACCTATTGACCCCATCCCCAGGGTTTGGGGTGGCCAGGGGGGTCTGCTGGCAAAATATTTGCTACCATGTTTCTACAATTCGTGATTCCAATAAATTTGAAATGCAACATAACCATGTTCTGGAAAAGTTGACTTTTGACCTATTGACCCCATCCCCAGGGTTTGGGGTGGGATGGGGGTAAGGGAAGTCTGCATGCAAAATATTTGCTACCAGGGGTGAGCCACCGGCCTTGGATCAATAATAATGTTTGATATGTTTCATATTTATTGTTCCTCTGTCTGCAGGCGAAATTTCAGTAAAAATATTGATGACTTACTCAGTTATTGCCAAATTTAAATATTTGACATTTGGCCCCATCTAAGGGTTCAGGGGTTGGGGTAATATTTTAATCACGATCATGCTTATCTACAGGCACTGGGTAATCATGGCCTATAGTGAGAAATTGTCCAATATTATAGTATTGGAGAAATGTGAAGTTTATTCCACAAAAAAGCCAATCTAGCTTTTGCATTAGCCTAAACCAACCAGAAAAGAGCCATAACTCAGTCAAAAAATTGCAAATGACCTTCAAATTTGAACTTTGCCTGTATTTTATGATCCTTTACTTTTCTGTAAATTTGAAAGAAATTGCTGCATCCCTACAAAAGTTATTAATCGGAAACCAAAAATTAACAATTTAGCCAAAATCTAAGTCAAAAGAGGGCCATAACTCAGTCAAAATTTTGCGGATTACCCCCTTTATCGAACTTGACCTATATTTAATGATGCTTGACCCTTCTGTAAAGTTTAAATGAATTGATGCATGATTTCAAGAGTTATGGATTGGAAACCAAAAATGTGACGCCATGGACGACGACAAGGGCGACAACGACGCCGACCCCGGAGTCATGATCCCTATGTGTCATCCTTGCTTTGCAGGCAACACAATAATGATGAGACCATTTTATGTCAATTACAAGTATAAAACCTTTAATTAGACGAAATAAACAAATCCAGGATACAATTAACACCTTCAAAATAGAAAGTGAGTATGAACAGGTGCCATATGTTTGTCTGCAGGTTGTGATTGTGGTATTTCCTGATCATACTCACTAACTGTTTTAAACCAGTATTGAATTTAACAATCAACTCTGAGTGTCTGTGGTATACTTTAGAAAATGCTTTATGAAGTTTATGATATCAGTAACCTTGTTTTATATTTGAAAAGGTCGTATTCTACTTACTAGTACTTGATAGAAAAGTATTATTATATGGGTTGCTTGTTTTACTTACTGATAATCAATCATGCCATTTCGGTCTTTGTCTAGGTTTTGTACAATAATGTTGATTTCATTCATTGTGACTGGTATCCCTGCTGCCTGAAAATAAATCAATAAATTAACTTTTTAACATGCTGGGTACCATACCCAGAGTGTCACTCAAAATGCCTGCGATAGTGTATAAATGACCAAATCAACACCGACTTTCACGTGGCATAGTCCCACAAACATTACCACACATGTTCAATCTTCCTAAACCAATCGAAGTGTACATTGTACCTCAAAGTTTGTGGCTGTACCTCTTTGGATGCTGGGTAATATTTTAACACGTTTTATTGTCTCTTGATTTTTTTCAAAAAGGTTTTTCTTTGTGAATTTTTTTTACGAATAATCAGAGTGTCACACAGTTTGAATCCAGATCAGGCCTGGCCTGTGAATCTGAAATGAAAGTCTTTGAAAAACCATGCAATCTGCTGCAAACCAAATCAAAATTAAATGGAAAATCAGAAAGCTATAAATATTTGTATATTAGATAATGGAAAGCAGTGGAAGGAAGCCATCTTAGTTTATGTGACGTCACATAGCACATATTAGAAATGCATAAACAGAATAACTTAAGGTCACTGCCCACACCTGGGCGATTTTTTTTCCAAAAAATAGAATTTTTTCGTTTTTTGATATTCTGTAGTACATCATATTATAAGAAAAATAACGCAAAATAAAGAAAATTTACCGTCCAGTTCAAAAGTTACAGCTCTTCATTATATGGCCTATGTTGCCTTTTTTACGCAGTTTTTTGGAAACTCATTAAAACAAGAAAAATATTCCGTAAGTCAATTTTATATTTGAAAATCGTTATTTCAAACAAACATGCGAAGCCATTGATAATTAAGAACTATTTCTCAGACCATTCTTTTGCAGCTATACAAGTAATTTTTCCTCATATCACGCTTTCAAACCAGCATTTACCGATATTTATGCATTCATTTTCAGCAATTACTGACTGATAATTCAATATTTTAACATACTTTAAAAAAATAAATTTTTCTATTTTTTTTAGGAAAGAGATTATTATATAGGGTGCATTATGACAGAATTTAAAAAAAAATTCACCTTCCTATTAGTGAGATATTACCAAATAATTATCCCTACCCCCTAAACTGAAAAATAATGAACGAAGCAGGCATTTCTTATTTTCTAAGCATGTTTAAACCTTACGAACCAAACACTATTGATTGAAATACCTCACTGTGAACTTCAGAATGAAACTATATGTACTTCAAATACTTGGAACATGTATATGCATATATGAGAAGACTTTTCAATACCAAAAACGATACCAAAATACCCCACCCACGGTAAAAAGAAACTTATCTGCATTTTGTCTGAACAGCTAGTCGATATATTTTGACCAAATTTGCATAGATACATCATTACGATAAAGATGTAATGTTTTTGGCACATTTACCGTTTTTCAAGGTCATGGGGTAACTCTGCATGTCTAATTTAGGTAAAAATGTGCTGTTTTAATATGCATCGCTTCAATAGATCGATGCATATATACTACATGTACTTATCCAAGAATTAAAAATGTTTTTAAATCTTTGTTGCGGCCTCGGGCGCCATACTAATGCCCGATCGGGAAGCAAGGCCAGATCTAACACTTGACCAGAGGAGGTTTATTTCAAAAAATCCCTTGAAGGACATCTTTCGGTTGAAACATGTCAAATGTAGAGTAAACTCGGAGATTTAAAAAAAATCTTGAGTTTTTAAATAAAATTAAAATCTAAAAATTTTAGGTAAACTTGTAAATATTTTATTGCTCATTATTTTTATATTTGCTTGGGTGCTCAAAAGAACCGTCTGACTGAGTACCTATGACTTACCTATGCTTTGGTTGGACCCGCATTTATATGAAAAAAGATTCTTTTTATGCCCACACCCTTCCCGCTACTGAAGGTGGTATTCAGTGGCGCCGAGGGGTAGGGGGTATTGTTTTTGGTACGGATCCCGTCGGCGTTGGTCATGGGCGGAATTTGCCACGAGTAGTCTAAAGGGGCTAGACATTTTCTATGTGCAAATCACATGAACCAGGTTTGTGGATTGGGTCCGCATTTACATGAATATAAAAAAGCATCGATGCGACAAAACCTGTCTTCAGGGTTTCCGAAACCATTCTTCTCAGCAACAAAAACTAGATAGAATAGTGAAATCTCGCTAGGAGCAAGTTTATATACGATACTATTCAATTTGTGAATAGCAAAGGCGCTGATCAAACTGCGCGGATGCGCAAGCTGGTCTGCGCCTTTGTTGTTTGCAGACCCCGATGGCAGAATTCCGCACGTACCTTTAGTAAATTTATAGTAGGCCTGCTATAATTTAGGCTCACGACTTTACTTGGGTCAACCTTAGCCCAAGATAGCCCTTGTGACATAAGGCAATTTGTTTAGGACGCAAACTAAAGCGAGGGACTCTCAACGTCAACGTCAAGTTCGATACTTGTCATTTACGCATAATGACGTCATACGAGCAAGTGACGTCATTAGCGCACGTCAGGTTCAAAGTAGACGCTAGAGAACGTGACGAGATAGTCTGTCTAGGTGAAATTTTAATGCAGGTAAAATAAAACCAGAAAATCATATATAGATCTATATACAAGTAGTTATATCATTGTTGTTGCTGTGGACTGTCAAAAAACCGCGAACAGTCGACTGACATTTCCCTGGTAAAATGCGTGTTCCATTACACTGACTCACAGAGCTGAGCGTCCATCGTTTAGTATCCGTAAAGAATGCCAATTTTTGTTGTTCATTATACTTAAAATTTTGTTTGAATTTTAATGTGATACCAATCACTTTCAGATTACCCACATGCAGTGTAACGGGCATTACTGTCTGTAGAAAACATATCATAGTTGCGTAAAATCACACTTTGTCATAATCGAACGCTACCAAGTATTACCTCCCTTGATGATTTAGAGTAACGGTTATTGCTATGGGCAGTGACCTTAATTGCCTCTTATCCATTTCAGCTTTGCTTGCATTATAAGGGCATATGGTTCTAAATACCTCCCACTTTGAAATATGTTCAATACTTTGCATACAGTTTGTTTCCTGTATGGAGTATCCATTATGAAACAAAAAGGACATGTCACCGTGTTCAGTTTTTTTAATAATCTCATATGAAGTTTTTAGCATTTTACCAATTTTCTGTACAGACGAAAGAATATCACTGGTTTATGTGGTTATTAAGCTAAAATAGTTGTAAGCTACAGCTAGCATCTTTCTTTTAAAAATAGTAAATGAATATGATCAGGGAATACCACAATCACAAACTGCAGACAACCCAGTGGCACCGCGAGGAAGAGCCGCTCAACCATCAGGAGACACCAGGAAGACAAATTTAGGAAAGCAATCAGCTCTCTCTTCCCCATCAAGATGATTGCAATACTAGAATGGACATAAAGTAACATACAACAAAACATAGAACAATTACAGACTTCCACAATGGGAGTAACAATAAACAAAAAGTCAACAACAACAGAACCACCGCCTTAGAACAGACAGCAGCCTAAGCCACCGGGGGGCTTAAATGCATTTTACTGGTACCAAATCTTCACCCTAGATTCTGCTGTTGTTGAAGTACAAGAAATGTTCAGCTGGCATGGAGGCCATCTAACTAATGCAATGTATCATCATGTAGAAAACACTCTAATCAAATTACTACACCATGATGAAACAAAGAAAAGGTCTCATGACTCACAGATAGTCAAAGCTAAAGAAAACCTCAAGTTGAGCCAGGGAGGGTCCAGCTACAGATAAGCATCAGGCACCAACCCACCGATTAAAGCTTTACGTCAGAGCCGTCATAGAGTCTGAGGCCTTACCCACCGTCGTGCAATTAAAGAGGAAACCATAGCTATAAACCGTGATTGGGTTTAAAACTAGCCATGCAGATTGTTGCATGATATCTAAGTTATATCCAACCCTTATATAAAGTTTAACTATCTTTTTGAATTGATCACTAAAACTAGGTTTTCCAACAATCCGTTTGAATTTATAGACTAAATCACCATAAAATATAGGTTCTAATATGCCTTGCTGCAGAAGAGTTTTTAACCCAATGTTGTAGTTAACAATTAACTCTGAGTGTCTGCGGTAGAATTGAGAAAATGCTGTTCGAATTTTATGATATCTATAACCTTGTTTTAATAATTTAGCAGTTAAGAATAAGTTTCTGTTGTTGAAGTCATCAACATTAGAAGATACTCTAGCAAAACGAATAAGCTGAGAAATATATACACCATAGGAAGGAGAGCGAGGAACATCTCCATCAAGAAATGGGAAATTTACTATTTCAAAATTAAAATCATCCTGTTTATCATAAATTTTAGAGGAAACTATGCCATTTGTTATTGACAAGTTCAAGTCCAAAAACGGAGCTTCAGTAATTTCAATTAATGCTCATGACCTCAAACCGTTTAAAAAAAATGAGCAAATTTATCCCCCAGCTGTGAAAATATTCTATATGATATATTTTGGCAATTTCTCGAAAACAGGATAAGTTTACAATAAATTATATTTAAAACAAGAAATTGTTATTATGAAACACTATGCCCCAATCATTAGCTTTTCAATAGGGATAATCTCACCATCCCTTTTACCAGGTAATCCACTCACCATCCTCGGCTTCTAGCTGTAATAGTTGTCACAATGTCTTTATTACAAGTGTCCAATATCCATATTTGCAAAGGGCAATAACTAGAAAAAATAACTTTGCAAAAAATTTTCACCAGGTAATCTACTCATAATTCTCTATCAGTTGTCCAAGTTTGAAGCTCCAAGCTGTAATATATTTTGAGATTATCAAGTTTTCTATGTTCAAATTTGCAAAGGGCAATCACTTAAAAAATGAAATTACTCTTTTTATAAATTTTTATCAGATAATTTACTTATTATTATTTATAAGCTAAACAAGTTTGAACCACCTAGCTGTAAAAAATTAGAGAAATCTTGATTACAAAATTTCATTATAACCTTTTAAAAGGGGCATTACTCCACAAAGGGAGATACTCCAGACTTAAAAAATATGGATCAATTATTTTTGATGAGAAATTCATCTTTGAAATTTCAAAACCCTGTCTTAAATTTTGAACAAACACATGGATGGACGTACATACTGATGGATGCACAGACAAGCCCAAAGCAATTTGCCTCTTCAACTTTTTCAAAGTTGGGGGCATAAAAATGATGCTGAAAATCGCAATGATTTTTTTTTATTTCATGGAATTTTATCAGTTGAGCTAAGCATGAAGGTTTTGAAAACGCAAGGTCTGATCAAGTAGAGTACACAGAGAGCAGCTGACTTCTAGAAGGGCAGTCTGATTAGAGTTTATCATCTTTGTTATTTCAATTTTTATTTCAACTCACCTCATCGTGTCCTCATTAAATTATTAAGGTAAACAATATATAGAGGTTTTAAAATGAATGCTAATGTTTTATAGAATTTATAAAACGAGTTGAGGAAAAGAGATAAAATGGGATGCTTGCCAAAATAATATTTTTGGCGTGAAAACGTTAGGGTTTTGCCATATCACTTCTAGACATTTACTGAAAATCTGTAAACCACTAGTGGTTTATCAATTTTAATGCATGGCGTTATTTCACTCCCAAACGCGACGTTATATGATAAAATAAGTTAACCCTTTGCCTACTGGATAATTTTGCATGCTTTCTTAGCATCTGCTGAATTAATTCAAACTCAACTTTAGTTAAAAAAAAAACTTTCGTGAATACCATCAAAGTGTCAAACCCCGATGTTTTGTCTGGTACAAACTGTTTATCAGCAGACGACACTAGTAAGTTAAAAGTTGAAGTCTCCCAATGTTGGGGTCAAAACAGAATTCAAACAGTACCATATCCACATGAGGTCATTCTAAAGATAACTACCTTCAAACAATTAATTAATTCATCATTAGTAATGGTCATACTGCTATTTTGTTGAGGTTCCTAAACAGATCCAGACTTTCTGCAATCACAAAAATGATAACTACCTTCAAACCATTAATTAGTTCATCTTTCGTAATGGTCATACTGCTGTCTTTGTCCAGGTCCCTAAGCAAATCCAGACATTCTTCCATCACTAAAATGATAACAACCTTCAAACCATTAATAAGTCCATCTTCCGTAATGGTTATACTTGTGTCTTTGTCCAGGTCGCTAAACAGATACAGACTTTCTACAATAACTTAAATGATACCTACCTTCAAACCATTAATTAGTTCATCTTTTGTAATGGTCATACTGCTGTCTTTGTCCAGGTCCCTAAACAGATCAATGAGTCTGTAACCAGCCTTTCTACAATAGCTTCTCAACTTTCCAAAAGGATCTCGCTGGAATGACTCCTTCCCCTCAGAATCTAAAATGATTTCATAATCTTCTCTCTCCATTAACACACCACCATGTATAACAGTAAAAGGCCTTTCTCTCTCCAAGTTCTGCTGAAGTTCTTTAAATTCTGGACTTACCACGACATCCTTAAATGAGGCATAACATGTTAAATGATTCAGAAAATAGGATATTTGTATTTATCAGGTAGAAACACAAATGCTCACGTGATTGGCATGTTTAACCTTTAAGGACCAATGAAATGAAATCATAAAGTTTGATACTGCTAAGACAGAATGGTCAATTGTATCTATTAAGGGGCCACAGCTTTTCCTGCAATAATGTTTTTATCTTACCAAACAGTGCAGACCCTGATGAAATGCTGCATGCTGCAGCATTTCCAAGAGGGCCTTCACTGTTTGCCAACGTGCCTGTTTTGGGGGTTCTGGTCCATAAAAGGCTATAGCGTGTTTTATACGCTTATAATGATAAGCATTATATCACACTGTATTTACAAATGACGTCCCTACAATAATATGATTTTGTTTGAGTATGAGTCAGTTCGTGAAATAGTTGGTACTTATCCGATATATGCATTAAGTTAATTTTGTACATATATGCCCAGCTTTCTAGTGGGCAAGAGTTTTACATCTTCATCTCTACTTTGGGCACACAAGAAGGGAAAGCTGAGATTATTGTGATCAAATTTGTTGATTGTGGATAAATTTAGACCAATTAGCCCCATTTAATATTCTTTCTGTTGTTTGAGCTGTGTACCCATTTATTGTCATATATGTATACAATATTTAGTATGCATAACCTCATTAATAACGGCACAATCGTGACAATACAGCATTTATCTTGGACTTTCGCGCCTGGGAGTGATAAACGCCATACATTAAAATGGTTTACAGATTTTCTGGAAACTTTACAATAAAAAGACGCTTTTAACATAACTTATAATGCAAACCCCTAACGTTTTCACGCCTAACATATGATTTTGAAATAATTTTTATGTCAAATGATAAATAGAATCTAACCAAACTACAGAACAAAACAAGGATCATACACAATCCCCCACGAAACAAAGGGAGCAACAATTAATAATAAACAACACTATAGCAATCGCATTAGAATGGTCAGCAGCCATAGCCACTGCCCAGGTAACAGGAAACGTTTCTGAAACGTTTTTGTTTGATTGTATGAAGTAATGTATAAACGTAGCCTTTAAGAAACGTTATATAAACGTGTCATATATGTAATGGTTACTTCCAAGGAACAGCCACAAAAGTTATTCTTATTTAAAAATAAACACATTTTAATATATTTGTAGATAATTACCAGTAAATAAATAAACTATTTTCAAAGAAAATGTCAATTTATAGATCAGCGCTTGATGTGGTTCCAAAAACGTTTTATAAACATTTATCACAACCAAGTAGTGATTGCAAACAAAAGCCTCGCTTTTAAATTACGTTTTAGCTGTTAAATTAATATCTTTTTATTTTATATGTTCCTAAAATGAACAAAACATATTTAATACGAAAATGCAGGTAGTTTATTTAGTCATCAAATTGAAAAAAAAAATACATATTAAATACGAAAATGTAGGAAGTTTATATAGTGCCAAACATCTTGATTCCAAACAAAGAAACTTACATTGAATCTTACATAAATACTTCATCAGGTTATATTTCATATTTTGGATAGGCGTTGATTGGATATACATGATAACAAAAGTTAGAAGAATGTTTGGTATGCCATTTAACTGTTTGCTTAAAAAATGCATAGTACTAACCCAAAGCTTTAGTTTTTTGGCATTGTCACATATTTTTTGTGTAGTTACTAAAACAGGGCAAAATAAATACTTGCAGTTACTAGCAGATCCAGTGCCATAGTAATGAATTGCAGTTTGAGGCACTTTAAAAAGAACAAATCTATCTTAAAACTACCAGAAGGTTTAGGGTTTCAAAAGTTTTTGTCGCAATGTTTGTCAAAACCTATAGAATCCCAAAAACTTGATTGCAAAAATAGCGTTCCTAAACATTAAAATCGATCGTTCCCCTTACGTACGCAAAACGTTTCTTCAACCTTTCGTCAATGTTATTTTGTTACCTAGGTTGGAGGCACTTAGTGTTATGCATCAAAGATCTTAGTAACATTATAATATAGTATGCTGCTTGACTAGTGCAAATAAGGATAAAAATAACATCTATCAACTCATGACTAAAACCCAAATTCACTGTGTTTAATAATGTACACCGTAATACTAATTGTACCTATCAAAGTGAGCAGATTTTTTTCTGTTAATGCTATATGTCCCAGTCAACATTTTTTCCGCCATGTCAGGGCAATTTTCTCAGTGATGTAAGCCAGTAATAAGCAGAGAATAAAGTTTCTTGCTCAAGGACATTGCACAATGCCTCAGGTGAGTCTCAAACAAGTGAGCCCTGGACCTCTCCAACAAGTCTAACACTCTACCACTGAGCTGTCGCGCTTCACTTACCTAGACTAAAATAGCGACAGCTATATGCTACTCTCTCTACAGTGTAGTAGTTAGTATACATGACTTGTGTGCCATGTGGTAACAGGCTCGAATCTCACGACAGATAAACGTTTCTCTCCCATTTTTTCTTATGCTTTTAATTTTTTTATTATTACAATTTTATGTTTCAAAACTATATTCACCATTATTATAGATATTTTTGCATCCATTTTAAAATTATTTTAATTTTTTTATTGAGAATGCAACGTCTATGAATGTGCACAAACTGTTCCACTATTGTTTACAAAATCTGTGAAATTATTTTTGATTTTCAGGATAGCAGGGCAACCAACGGACATGTCTGAAGCCCCTGTCTTCAATTCTACCTTGACTCAAGTATAGAAGCTGCTTGCATAAATATATATAAGGGCTCAAAACGCTGAAGGTACAGAAGAGTCTAGCTAGTTAAATCCAAGGAAATATGGGATGATGTGCTTTTGAATTAATCTCGACAGCAAACTCAGTAAATCTAATGGCAATATTAAAGTATACACAATGCTGCATACAAGTTGCTGTTCAGGTTGGGGTGTTTGGGATTTGTTTTGACTCCCTGTATGCAGGAGTGGGAATGTGCAGGGAAGGCTTCTGCGCATTGGGCCTGTGGGCACTGGTGTGGCTGGAGTCGTGTTAGCTTTAGATCTTGGCCGGCCAGAGCAAAAAGAAAAGACTGCAACAGGATTTTCTGATCCTATGCTACAAACTTCATAATAGATAGCCTGCCGATCATTGATAATAGTGGGTGCTGGTTAGGGCGGGAGCGGGGTCTTGCTCTTTTGGTTTCACTGCCCTGGTGCTTATTTGGATGATTTCACAAGCTCAGTCATCTCCAGTACCATTGGAGCTTGGGTGGGTTTGCAAATGAAGCTTTCTCAGCCGAGGCGGTTGATGGGTTTAAGTTCAAAATCTAGTATTCTGGAGTTTGGAGAGATCGAGCGATGATATGCCTGACCCTGGGCCTTCTACTACGGGTGGCTGCTTCAATGGGTCTTTTCTTATTCTGTTTTTATAACGTATGAAAAACAAGGCAAACCTGCCATCATATTTAACCCAGTAATGATTTGGCGCAGTGGCTCAGGATTAGAGTGATCACCTTGAGATCAAGTCATTGATTCGAGCCTCAGCAGATGCACCATGCTGTGTCCTTGACCAAGACACTTAATCATAAGCTAGGCATTGGTTCAACTTAGGAAACATCCCCACATTTGATTGAAAAGCTGTTGACTTAGTAATCAAGAATCATCTACAAACACACACCAAACAACCCAATAAGTTAATACAAAGTGTCCCATATAAAGGACATTGATATCTACACTGTTCCTGGGTGCCGTGGTTTGGTCTGTGGTCTGTAATTTTGGCACTGCCTTGTCATACCCACTTTTAAGATTGCCTAAGCGCTTAAACAGTAATGATATGGGTGCCAACGTTTTCACCAGCAATTTACAACTACCCTATTCGGGAATATGACCATAGGAAGAATTTCTTGACAAATGTCTACCAAAATTATATGGGGAATCCAGTTCAAGAGCCTGTTCTGACAGTCAGGCACACTGTCGACTGCGCCCCTGCAGTGCAGTGTGAAAACAGGTCATATGGACAATTCTCGAATATTTCCTTAAATATTAAATGTACATGTGACATCATTTGGAAAAATATATAGTGATTACATGCGAACAGTTCTGAAAGACCAGTAAAATAAGAAAATTAATTAAACTGGGGTCAAGTATATATATTTGGTAGGGTACAAACCATAGTTTGCACGCAATCAGCTGTACTAGCCATTAGACAACAATGTTTGTTGGATTTAGTTGTCTCTTACTTTCGTGTTATAGTTTTTACGCGTTATTTAACCCATTTAAGCAGAATGGAATTTCCTATTCCTGGCAATTAGACCAGTCAATTTTTTGGGTCGCATTTTTTTGTTTTATTCAATTTTCATAGAACATTTTGTTCGGAAACAGTGGAAACCCTGATTGGTTAAGAGTACAACTGTTCATAACAGTGAAAATACGTCACTGTATGCGCATGAATAATTTTTTAAGCGAGGCTGATCTAGTATCTTTGAAAAGTTCTTTCACTATTCAAAATTAGAAGTTAACATGAAAAGTATTAAAAAAATACACTGGACCAATTGAAGCTGATATGTGGAACTATATTTACACAAATGAATGCTTCATGTAGCAAATTTGTTGTGTTCTCAAATGTTGAGACCTGTTTCATCTATATTTAAACAGATGTGAGTTTTACTTTTTGCTAATGCATATAAATAAAACTAGCAAATTTTGCTCTCTAATAAATAGTGGACATGTCCCTTGCATTGCTAATAGACAAAATGGCAGTCTAAAGCATAACTATAACATGGTGGCCCCAAATACACGCACATACAACTTTATAAGATTTTAAGAGCTAAAACGCGTGTATCTTTCATAAAAAGGCGTATCTTTAAGTGTGCAATTTTGTTTAAAGTTTAGAAAAAACATTCATATATATTTTAAATGAAGATCAAATTTGATTCGCCTGTTTTGATTGACAACTGGGCTTAATAAATTCTACCATAAACGTGCCTGAATGGGTATTTCATGTATAAAATGTGTTGTGGAAGAATTGTGAAAAATAAATTCGCAAAACTCACAGCCGATTCAAGTTTTTAGATAGTTATGGTATATATTGCCAAGGATACTGATCACCAAATATTGCATTCATGTATTTTGCATACAATTTGGCAACTGTAAACCCTAAATTTCGATGTTCAAGTTGCTTGCAAAATGAAACACTTTATTTTCTAACAGAACAGGCTTTAATTTATTTATATTTCATTTATAATAGGTTCAAAGAGAAAACTTCATCGCTTTAAGAGATATCGTTTGAGAATCATTCAGAACATTTCGTTTCAGAGAACATTTTAAACGCTTAAGATTTGACTAATTTTCTTCAGAGACTGGTTCAAACCAGCGAATTAAATTAAGAGCAATTTTCAATGTGACTGTGTATTTCTGGAGATCAGACCAACCTATATAACTCAAAACTAACAAAATATAATGAGAAATAAATGAGTTACGGCAATTTCAAATTTGTTCAAATTAACATGAAACACTTCTTATATAAGATGAATCCGCCACCATTCATTTGTCATTAACTTTAAACTTGATCGTTAGACAATACTTATTTGTACTAATCCAGTAGTGTACTAGATACAGTAAAACCTGTCATAAGCAGCCACTCAAAAAGAAGACCAAAAATTGTTTTTCAAGACCGATTATCGCTTAATGCTGCTAAAAAGTATTGCAGAATACTCCAAGTACTTTTGACATGAAGCATTCTGCAATCCTTTTGACCTGAATTAAAAGATAATCTGTCTACAAGACCTTAGTTTTGTCTTTTTTGGGTTTAGACAGGTTTTACTGATGACTGTTTAAACTGTAAAGCACTAAACATTTGTCCAATCCTTGTAATACTTACCGAGAGATCTAGCCTGGTCATACAACTAATATCATTCTTTGATATAGCAACTAGAATTGCTAGTGGTCCATCAGCACCAAGGGGGTTATATCCAATCTAAAAAGAAAGAAGAAAGCGCACATGTGTAATGAATTTACATACAAATATGACGAAATGCTTCGATGATATCCATACTTTGTTAGTACCAGCAATTGAGGATCTGGTCCGAATCCCTTCATTAGTACCAAAATTTCCTGTGTTAGTTCATTTAAAAGCAGTACTCATTATATTTGCCCAATGGCTCTTTTTAAATAAGATTTATATTTGAGCTTACATTTTATACGGTTTAATTGAAAATCTAGAAACTTAACTAAGACAAATGAAAACAAACGCCATCCGCACAAAAGATCGTTTATGCATTCAAAAAGGCCTATATGGAATGAAGGCCTACAAATATTATTATTTCTCATGCGCGGATCCAGATGCAGGTACAGGAGTCCAGACTCGCCCTCACTAAAAAATCAGAAAGCTATAGGGGTTCTGAGAAATACAGATCCGGATCGCATGAAAATTACAAAGCTATCAAGCCAGCATTCAATGTTTGGCCGAAATCGGCCCGCCAGTGAAACGCCATTTATATTGCATTTCCCATGTGGGCCCATAATGGCCCGCTTTTAGTGGTTTTTCTATCCTCTTTTTTCATCAACTAAAATAAAAGTTACCATCAAGGGGTAGAGGGTGTGTGCAAGGATAGAATATGTGCTTGCATGGGGCTCTATGTTCCATTCCCTTTATTTTGATATGCAACATGACTACTAATAGAAAAATGTTTTGACCTTTTGACTGCACCCTGGGGTCGAGGGTGTGTGCAAGGACAGAATGTGTGCTTGCATGTTGCTGCATTTGCCATTCCCTTTATTTTGATATGCAACATGACCATGTTCTGAAAAAGCTGAATTTTGACCAATGTCGCGGGAAGGGGTCTATAGGCAAAATGTTTGCTACTATGGTGCTGCATGCACCATTCCCTTAAATTTGATATGCAGCATGACCATACTCTGAAAAAGTTGAATTGTGGTCCCGTTTGATATCTTTCTTCTCTGTTGTACCTCTGTCATCATTTCGAAATTTCAGAGAAAAAAAAGAGAACTGACTGAGTGATTGCGGAATTTAAATATTTGAACTTTGGCCCCGACTAAGGGGTCATCGGGGTTGGGTAAAAATTAATCACTGTCTTGCTTATCTACAGGTACTGGAAAATCACGGCCTATAGTGAGAAGTTGTCAGATAGAATAACTTTTGGGAAATGTGAAGCTTATTACGCAAAAAAGGCCAATATGGCTTTTGCATTAGCCTAAACCTTAGTCAATAAAGGGCCATGACTCAATCAAAATTTTGCGGATGACCGCCATATTCAAATTTGACTTGTATTTGGATGCTTTACCCTTCTGTAAACTTTGAATGAAATTATTACATCCCTTCATAAGTTATTGATCGGAAACTACAATTTAGCCAAAATCTAAGTCAGAAAAGGGCTATAACTCAGTCAAATTTTAGGGATGACCTCCAATTCGAAGTTGACCTGTATTTAATGAAGCTTTACACTTCTAAAATTTGCATCCCTATAAAGAAATTGATTGGAAATCAAAAGTGTGGCGCCTCAACGACGCCGACGATGACGCCGTCGACGACGACGACGGAGTCATAATCCCTATGTGTCGATCATGCTTGTAAATGAAAGTTACAGTGATTTGGCATATCAAAAAGACATATGAACCTATGCAAACAATAGTATATCTCATACTTTATAATCTTGAGTTTTTATTAACCTTACCCTCTTAATTCAGTGGCCCATGAAAGGTTGTATAAATGTTTCTAAAATGCTTGGATAACTATAGCCTCACTGCATGTTGAGATCTAAGCATCATTTGGTAGATATTGTTAGTGGGTTTTTTTCTTAATAAGATAGAAATAAGAAAACATCTAGCATCGTTGATGAGTAGGCAAGTAAAGCAAAACCAAATCAGAAGGTTGAAAAATTCAAAACGTAAGTATCTGTCATCCTAAAGTAGGTAGCTCAAAATATGAGGATTTGAGCATATGTAGGGATATCAACTTTACTCGTATCTTGTTTAAAGACCATTGAGCCTCTTAGCATTTAAACCATAATGCTTCTTACTTTTAGCACTTTTAGAGAGTCATTAGTCTGTAGCCCAAGAGCTATATGGCCTGCCCCCTCCTCTGGTACCCTGTTGTGACTTATATCCAGCTCTGTCAGACCTCTGTTATGTTTTAGAGCCCGTCCAAAGGCTTCAGCACCAATTCCACTAAACCCATTCATTGCAACATTTATACTTTTAAGGCCATAGTTTTCCTGTAATCAAAAAGATATCTTTAATTACAATTACAATAATTATTGTTGAAGAAATCACGGAGATTATTGTGTGAGCGTGTGCATGCATGCATGTGCACACGTGTGTGTGAGTGTTTAAATTACCACCATAAATCAAAAACTACTTCTACGCAATTCTATTATTTCTACGCTTTATTTGGTTGTTTATGTACTAAACTGTGAAAATATTATCTTTTTGTTCCACCACAACAATAGTTTCTAACAAACATCTTGCTCCTTGATATTGACATTATTTCTTTGAATGTCAAAAATTTGAGATCCGCGGGATCATATTGGTGGATATATTTTGACCCAATATGTAAGAAAATCTGACCATACAAATCATTTGTAGATATACCATATTGTCGTCCAAGCTGAGCAGTATTAATTTGAATGTATATTTTCGAGTGACACGTAAACAGAGGGATATGTTTGGTATCATACATAATATTAAGTTGTTATTTTGGCGATGGCTCGTCTATCTGTTAAGTTTCATCATTGTCTTATGACCGTCTGAAAAAATAGAGTCAAATTATTTGAAAAAGCAGTAGGTTGTTTGAAGATGCATTTAATGGGAATACTTATCTATTGAGATTTTGGTACATATCCCATATGCGCAGTTATTTTAATGCATGGGTAGCTATATAGACGGACTTGAGGCCAAGCTAATTGTCTTAGTCTTAATCTATGACCCATCATTGTGTGAAAAAGCAGCAAAAACTCTGGTGGGACTGCGCGGGCATGTAGACTGGCCCAAGACTTTAATGCTTGCACTACCAAAATCTCATGTGCTGACTGAATAGCTTCTACCAAAACCCATATTTCATAATATTGTCAGCCTTTTTATCTTTCTCTAATACAACCTAGCTTGTCATACCAGAAATATCAAGATAATTATGAATGAGTTTTAGGTTGACAAAGCACCAGATGAAGATTATGACCGTCTGAGAAAATACAGTCAATTTATTTAAAAATGCAGTACAGTTTAATTAGATAGCTGCGCATACATAGAGGATCTTACATGAGTACTCGTGTTTTATTGAATTTATTAAACAAATAAGGCAAAAGAGATAAAATGCGAGGCTTGCCAAGCATTTTATCCCTTTTCGCAACGAGTTTAATAAATTCAATAATACAGGAGTACGAATGTTAGATTCTATTTATCACATGACATTAAAATAACCTAAAAATCATATTTTTGCCTGAAAACGGTAAGATATAGCCACTTTTACGCAATGTTAAAATAAACGTAATTACGTGACCTTACTTGGCTCTTGTTTGTGATGTTTACTTGTGCTTTGTCACTTTCCCATGTGGTGTCCTGGGACAGGTGTGGTGCTTGGTTGCATCAATTCCTGATCTTTGCCACCTTTCTTCCTTACTTATTATGTAAACTACTAGTGGTGTATCGATTTTATTGCAAGGCGTTATATCACTCCCAGGCTCGACGTCATGTCATACATATCTAAAGATTGACTCTACGAATGTGCACTAAGCACCTATTTCATATATGCTTCCAAAAATGAATTCTAAAACATCTATTCTATCACTGCCTTACCTGAACACCTTCGGCAATGGCTACAGCACCATGTGTTCTAAAATGGTTCCAGCTGATATCCAGTAATTCGAGGCTCTCGTTATGACTGAGAGCTTCTTTGAAGTGAAATGCAGCCTTCTCTTCAAACTGGTTGTGTGTTAGGTAAAGGCGCTTTAAGGTTGAATTTTTCTGAAACATTTGAAATGACAATATGTACATACACGTGAATATAAAAAAGAAAAGCCACTGTCATGGATAATAACAAACTAATTTATGTTTTATTTTTTTTGCACTGAACCATGGCTCATACAAAATGATACAATATTAACATTAACAATAGTGTGGTTGTCTTAACGATTCATTACATCAACATTTTAAAGCAAAGAATCTGCAGTACTTTGACTTTTGACTACAATTCTCATGACGAGAGATGTGTCATTGATAGGTACCTGTGACATATGGCTAATAAGTTTGTTGAGTTTGTTAGTGAGGAACATCGGACAAGCTTAGTGCGTCATACTTGTTCAAAAAGGACCCAATTTGTTGGTTTGTTTGTTTGTTTTTGTTGCTTTACGTCCCATGTCAACAGCTATGGTCATTGCGGGACGGTCAGTTCACTTAACCACATTTTTTCCTGGGCAGGCTTGAGCAAGCGGTTAACCAGTAATTTGTGCACATACTTTCGCTTGTAACTGACAACAACCCTTCTTGAATAAATCAGCGGAAGGGAGGAGAATGACCGTAGAAATTATTTCATGATCAATCTCCACGAAAGTATGGTACCGGGCCGGGATCGAACTCGCGACCCCTGGATCTGCAGTCAGACACGCATCTGTAGCCAGACACGTTACCGACTGCGCTACGCGGCCCGGTAAAAAAAAAAAAAAAAAAAACAAAAAAAAAAAAAAAAAAAAAAGGACCCAATAAATAACATTGTTTCTCTATTAATCGAAATCGTAATTACTATAGAGGTGTCTAAAAGTATGTTGGTATGACCAGGAAATGTCACGCCCACAGACTTCAGATCAACCCACGGCACCATGAGGAAGAGACAAAGAACACAGACAGCCACAGCATGATAAGATAAAAACGGCTTTTTCATCCTCAGCAAAGTAGAAATGGTTATACAATATTGTGAAAAGTAATGAGAGTAATCGTAAAAGCTGTTTTGGTCTATCAAAAATTGAGGTGATGCGCTCAGTAAATAACAATTAATTTTTTCAGGCAATAATGACTACATATGATGTATCTACTATCTATACTTGGTTTACCTAACCATATAATCTTACCTAAGAAATACTTACTAATGTTCCAATGCCTTTATCCAACATGTCATGGGCTTTTCTGTGAATTGTGGTTATGATATATCTAGTAATTACTGATTAATAGATCAAACATAGACCAAATTGAAATGATTTAGACTATACCTGTAGCATTTCACAAATTTTACCAGCACCATAGTCTTGCAGATTATTGCCTGTAAAGAAAGAAATATGTTAAAACGATATATATAAAAGCATCAGCAAAGTTGTGAATAGTCGAAAAGAAATCCCCAGTATATATTTGGAATTGCAATTGAATAGTTTAGATTATATTGTTATTATATTGTTATGTTTACTTAGATATATTTCTAGTTACTTGAAAGTTGCTCATTTACCTATTCTTCTTGGTGTCATAGAAAGGCTATGATATGTGACTCTGGCATTTCTTGATTATATTTACGGATTTTCCTCAGTTTCAAACTGGAAAATTTGTATGGTTTGTCTATATGGTGGGTAATTCCTACAACTTTTGATCATTATTTGGCCATCATAAGGGATTTTGGTACTTATCGCATAGGCGATCCGCAAAAGCTGAGACAAGCCTGCACATCCTTTTAGTATCTTCAGAGCATTCATAGCTCTAATATAAAAAAGTACGTATAAGAAAGTTATTGTTTTCCAAGTACATTGTAGATAGCAGAGAATGTAATTTTAAAGGATCGGTATTGAATAGAAGTAAACTTAAACACCCAATGGATGGTGGATATTCAGGCTGATCTGTGTATTCCATGTGGACACAGATTATTATGGTGTTTTTTGTCATAAACTGATACATATTTTTTTGTTATAACGAAATCAAAATGACTACCGTCATGCCAACCAAGAGTGACAGTGCCGTAATTTTTTTTTTTACAATTGTTATGTAAAACATTAACTTGAACACTCCACTTGAGCTAACGCGAATCAATAGATAACTTGTGTATTAATCCTATCCTGTGATAGGATTAATACACAAGTGATCTATCGATTATAAGTCCCTGATAAACTTTGTAAACAAAATATGATGTCACTGTCACTCTTGGCTGACAGGACAGTAGTAATGAGCTTACCTGAGAGGTTGAGTGACAACAAGAATTCATTTTTATACAACATATCACAGAGTTCTTCAGCACCATCCCGTCCCAGACGATTTTCTGCTAAATTCTGCAAATAACAACATACCATACAAGAAATTAAAAGCAAATAATTTAGATAAAAACTCTGCTAATTTCAAATTCAGATTCAAATTCCAAACAGTACATGTATAGATATTATTAATGCATTGTGTGTGTCCATTATTCTATAGAAGAAGCGATGACCAAATTGAAACTTCAGTCCCTAGAAAGCACCAATGGATAATTACAGCCTTGTTGTGCTGTGTCAGTCATTTTTGCCTGATTTATCGAGAAAATTTCGACATCAAACTCTTAGATTTACCCCATTGAATCACTATAATGCATACATTTCAAGATATCGAAGAATTGCACCATGCTGAATATAACCTTCCCTGCTCATTTTACGAGTAAGGAGTAATTACCCAAAAACATACATAAAACAATAACTGCTCGTACCAATATATCAATTTTTGTAATTTTTGATCTTCCTGAAAAACGACGTCTTTTCTGGAAGCCAGCAGAATCCTAGGAATAATAATAGCATAACATTATCATTTCTGTTGCATAAAGAGGCAATAGAAGGCGATGAAACAATGCTCCAATATTGTTTTAGACAAATTTTCCTCATAAAAATAGTAAATGAGCATGATCAGGAAATACCACAATCACAAACTGCAGACAACCCCGTGGCACCGCGAGGAAGAGCCGTTCAACCATCACGAGACACCAGGAAGACAAATTAAGCAAAGCAATCAGCTCTCTCTTCCCCATCAAGATGATTGCAATACTAAAATGGACATAAAGTAACGTACAACAAAACATAGAACAATTACAGACTCCCACAATGGGAGTAACAATAAACAGATAGTCAACAACAACAGAACCACCGCCTTAGAACGGACAGCAGCCTAAGCCACCGGGGGGCTTAAATGCACTTTACTGGTACCAAATCTTCGCCCTAGATTCTGCTGTTGTTGAAGTACAAAAAATGTTCAGCTCGCAACTGGTTGTTGAAATAAGGTTATTTTTGGGGAACAGGTCAGTTTTACGTATACGTAACCTGATTGATGGAGATTTATGGGAAGAGTTTTCTTCATTTTGTCAATATACATTGTCCTTGTAAAGTCACCAAACTAACCACAAGACAAATACTGGTTACTCTTTTATAACTTAATCTGGGTATGGGTTTTGACTTGGGATTAATGGCATAAATATATAGTGTTCCTTTGAATATTTTGGGAAATTATATCTACATCTGAGCCATGACATGTGATTTCCAACAATGTGGGATGTGCGACCAGCAAAGCCTCAGATCAGCCTGCGCATACACGCAGACTGATCAGAACCTTTGCTGGTCACTTGAATATTCTATGAATATTAACCTACTGACTGAGAATCGTTTGGAGTTTCTAAGCTTAAAGGAGGCTGCACAGGCTCCTCTGAGTCTAATTGTCACGGCTCAATTATGGTATTGTTTGTTGGGAACAAGGTACTTACAACATCTGTCAAGTAAATATTTTCTCTGAGCATATCTGATAAATACTTCACACCCTCTTTTTCTACCCAATTGCCTTCTAGATCCAAAGTCTCTATGTCGTGATTGTCCTAGAAAGAAAATAAATAGAGGATCTTACACGAGTGATCATGTTTTATTGAATTTATTAAACGAGTTGGTGCAAAGAGATAATTTATTTAGAATCGACTTTGTGATTTTGGGAATTTTCTTCCTTTTAAATTCTCTCAGCAGCATCGTCATCGTTTTAGATACCAGTGGCTGGTCAATGTTAAATTAAATAAGTATGCAAAGTTTGATTCAAATATACCATGTGGTTCAAGAGTTATGAGCATTTTCACTTACCGACCACGATCAGCTGGTCTGATGCTCTGCAAAGCCTCGTCCATTAAAAAAGGCTGTTACGCATGCCAGTGGTAAGGTAATGTTGACATGCATATGTACACGACATCTGATTAAAATATTCCATGTGGTTCAAGAGTTATTTAGAGCATTTTTACTAACCGCTAACGTACGTACAGACAGAAAGACAGACGGAATCACACAGTGATTAAAGTACACACCTGTGGGTCGTGGAATTTTCTTATTTCAAAGTAAAACATGTTGTTGGTACTTAAAAGAACGTTTTTTAGCACCCAAAACATATGTTAACACTGATGGATAAGAAAGGTTTGACAATTTCACGCTCAAAATTGTGTTCATCATGGCCTATGTCAATTATATATCAACTGAATTATAGCTAACGTTTAATGTGATGCTTTGGCTTCAGCGTCCAGCGGACCTAGACCATGGCATCATATTCTGAAGTGTGTGCCTGGCTTATGTCGCAGAAAATGCGAAGCTTGGATGGTACCCATCTGATTACTAACCTTTAATGTGATGCTATGGCTTTAGCGCCAAGCGGACCTAGACCTTTGTATCGCATTCTGAAGTGTGTGTCTTGTTAATGTCGCAGAAAATGCGAAGCTTGGATGGTACCCATCTGATTATTAACCTTTTATGTGATGCTATGGCTTTAGCGCCAAGCAGACCAAGATCATAATATCTCATTCTGAAGTGTGTGTCTTGTTTATGTCGTAGAAAATATGAAGCTGGGATGATACCCATCTGATTACTAACGTTTACTGTGATACTATTGCTTTAGCGCCAAGCGGACTTAGATAATGATATCTCATTCTGAAGTGTGTGTCTCGCTTATGTCGCACGAAATACGATGCTGGGATGGTACCCCTCTGATTACTAACCTTTAATGTGATACTATGGCTTTAGCACCAAGCGGACCTAGATAATAATATCTCATTCTGAATGTATGTCGTGCTTATGTCGCAGAATGATTACTAGCCTTTAATGTGATACTATGGCTTTAGCGCAAAGCGGATCTAGATCATGATATCTCATTCTGAAATGTGTGGCAACAAGAACGATGCTGCGATGGTACCCATCTGATTAAACATGTGGATACCAATATCAACTAACTTTTAATTTTAGCGCCGAGCGGACCAAGACCACGATACAATGTATCTGAAATGAGTGTCTTGTTCATCTCACAGGAAGTACGATGCTGGGATGGTACCCCCCTGATTACTTATGTGGATAGCATTCGGAACTTCCTTGGCAAATTCCGTGGAATCAGACCTCGAATGTACATCGAGGATCTACTTTGATAAATGATGCTGACGTTACAATAACGTGCCGCTGACGTCACAGAAACCATGCCAATATAATAACAAGCTCGATTGCAGCGAAACAAATCGGTTACACAATTCTACAAGATGCTATAAGTGATATTTAGGTTTTCAATAAAATATCGCTATAGTGATATTTTATTGAAAAACATAAACTTCATTTTTTCTGTTGACAGAATTATGGAGTTTAACAGAGCTGAACCCACATGCTACAGAATTAATTTCCTTACACCAGTTCCAAGTTCCTGCTAACAAAATGGAGCTTTTTCGTACATAGAACTATGTGTAATGTGCCTTACGTACACCCGAGGCTAGATTCGATTCTCAAATTGTGCCGGACTTTCCTGATTGATGTGGATAACAATATCAACTAACCTTTAATGGCAGAGCTATGGCTTTAGCACCAAGCGGACCTAGACCATGATACCTCATTCTGAAGTGTGTGTCTTGCTTATGTCGCAGGAAGTACGATGCTGGTATAGTGCCTGTCTGATTACATATGTGTATATACTTAGTGTCTTGGGGAGCCTTTTCATCTAAAATGTTGTTATCTTCTGCTATCCATTCTGAAATGATCGAAACAATATTCACAGTACAGTTGACCCTTTGTTTACTAATGACTTCTTCCATCTGGTTTGACACCATGAGCCTGGTATGGTTCAATGAACAATTCAACGGGTTACAGGTCAGATTTTTTTAATTAAGCTTGTTTTTAATCCTGGCAAACAATGCAGACCCTGATAGTTCGATTGAAAGTATGACAGTTACATGTATAGAAAAAGTTGAAATTTCAATTATAAAGTACATTAATGCCAACCAGAAGAACAAAAACTTTAAAATAGATTTTAAAGAAGAAGGTGACAAGCCCAAATGGGCTTACAACACTTGAACAAAGCGTTATGAAGGTATAATATTCATGCATTTTGTCAGTAGGCATGTGGCATTCCACGAACATGTTTATTTATGTACTTTTAGTCTTAAGCCAAATTGTTTTTTTCTGATTTTTTAGAGAAAACCAGCCCAGCAGGCACATGTCGCCAAAACAACGTCGTATCGACGTCAATGCGACGTCATGGCGTCGCATCGACGTTGGTATGACGTTGTTTTTTTAGGTTTTGTGCCTGTTGGGAGCTACATGCATATCACATCGTATAGTTGTTTGCATGAACATCTATTTAAACGATCAAACGGAAATCCAATCACATTCATTGTGTAGAAACGTAACACATTTTGCATAACTTCGTAAGTAAACATAGCGATTTCTACAAACTCACCGTCATAGTCCATATCGAGGTCGGTTTCGTAGTCTGTATCACGTGACATGCGGCTCTCTCGGAAGTCGAACATATCGTCGTCATTATCGTCATTTGGTTGTGTGATAAGTAATCGTTCCTTGAGGAGGGCGCGATAGGATTGTACTGAATTATCATCATTGGTACTGCTTGCCGATGAAGATGTCCGCTGAAATTCGGAAAGCATTTTATTCATTCAAATACAGTCCGTATATAGTCCATAGCCATATCGCTTTACTTCCATCATCACTTTCTTTTGAGTTCAAATAATCTTGTTTAATGTTTTATATAAATCAGTCCTTTGTATGGTTTTAAATACTGCCCTTTTTTAACGGGCACAGACATTAAAGCACATTTCTTTAAGATTCCGACATAAATTAGTTTTATACACTTGCTTTACTTTTGTGTGTTTTGTAGTATAGTTTAATTGCCTCAAAACGCAGCTATAAAGTTGTTAAGTAATCCATTGAAAAACAATCTGTAAAGTTTGCAGAAATTTTACCACCCAGTTTGACTCATAATTGGTTTCAAATCCTTGAAAATCTAAGATATTATTTTATTCAAAATATTGTTCAAAATGTATAGCATATTCAAAATATGATTCTTATAAAATCTTTACACCTTCACCAGCCGATGAGAGGGTGATTGATTTTCATTTCTTAACCATTGTCCTGCAGAATAAATGCTATCATGCAGTGCAAATACGATAAGTTGACTTCTTTAGTACTTCTTTTGTGAACCTTTAATGTTTTTCTGTCTTTTGTTTGCTATGCCTTTGTAAGCGTCGATTATATGTGCCTGGTGGTCACCTGATGGGAAAGGACTGACCTCCCGGCTCTCGTTTGTTGTGTCTTACTGTGAGTTTGTTACTTTCCCATTGGTATCCTGGGTCAGGTGTGGTACTTGATTGTATCGATTCTTGATCTTTGCACCCTTACTTACTTACTTTTATTAGAAGTAAACAGATCAGTAACTAATTTCCACAGGTTCACGATCAAGAACTACACAATTTTCTGTTCAGTTAGTAGAAATGGAAATAGAAATGGGTAAAAGCCATTGATTAATTTATTCAGCGGGACCAGTGTTAATTATTCTTAACAAGAGTCAATTACAACGACATTATTGACAAACTAATTGACCTCTCGTGGCAGCAATACATCCCAGAATGACTTCTCAATTATTTATTATGCTTTTATTAATAGTTATTGGTTTTTCATCAACAGCATATTTTAATTAATCAAAGTGTTCACTAGCTTCGTCATGTTTTCTTTAACCGTCAAAGTGCGAACTGCAACTTAAAACAGGCGCCATGTTGAACAACAACAACAGCAGCAGCAGCAGCAGCAGCAGCAGCAGCAGCAGCAGCAGCAGCAGCAGCAGCAGCAGCAGCAGCAGCAACAACAACAACAACAACAACAACAACAACAACAACAACTAAAAATGTGTTTGTCTTTGCCATATTGTCTGGTCTGTGCCATGCAGCCTTGTGGTTACCTGCTGGGAAAATGTTGACTTTTGGCTCTC
The DNA here is from genome assembly GCA_964019695.1 of Loripinus fragilis. Classification (NCBI taxonomy): domain Eukaryota; kingdom Metazoa; phylum Mollusca; class Bivalvia; order Lucinida; family Lucinidae; genus Loripinus; species Loripinus fragilis. The sequence goes on from OZ026514.1 coordinate 92,102,583, forward strand.
CTGTATGATTTGTATTCTTGTGTTCTTGTCCCTTTCCCATACAGTATCCTGGATCAGATGTGAAACTTGATTGTATCGATTCTTTGCCTTCTTCCTTAATTTAACCCTTTGGGTATTTTGGCAAACAGTAAAAAGCCAGATGAATTACAGTACAATGCTGCATTTCATCAGGCTCTACACTGTTTGTTATCATTAAATCAACCGTCAGGGAAAGAAATACATGTACACCATACTTTTGAAAATTCTACCTGTGACCATTTTAGTACACAAAGGGAAGTCTCATGCTTAATGTATCCATATGTTTGGGGAAATCCACCAGAATACAATACAATACATTCGTCTTGCATGTTTGTAATTATTCTGAACAGTTTTCCTCGCTTGGAGGCATACATGACAAATGTCATATATCATGTACGAGTATATGGTTACCATAAGTTTAGCGCCTGTTTTCAGTGATGGAGTTCTTCTGTGTGGGGTGGAGGCGAGGAGAGGTGTGCTACGTCTGCCAGAAGAAGTGCTGTTCCTGCTTCGTCTTCCTTCATACTCACAACAGGTGTCTACACTCTCTCGACCACTCGCTCGTCCTCCATCATTAATCTCCTTCGTCGACATCTGGATTAGAACACGAACAATATAAGAATCTATCATGAGTGTGAGGGTATAGAAAAGTCTGTCCGGAGGATCACCGTTTGGCATCACGAGGCTTGCCGAGTGATGACAAACGGTGACCACGAGGGGCGGATTTTTCTATCCTACCCTCACACAAATTATAGACTATTTTTCTTGCTCATCACTGTTTTCTTTCATTTTATCACACATATGAGCCGCGACACGTGATTTCCAACAATGTGATATTTTGACAAGTGTAGACTCAGACGAGTCTGTGCAGCCTCCAGTTAAGCTTAGACACGCCAAATGATGTTCAGTCAGTAGCTTAACACTCATAGAATGTACAAGCGACTAGCAAAGGCTCTGATCAGACTGCGCGTATGCGCAGTCTGGTCTGAGCCTTTGCTGGTCGCACATACCACATTGTTGGAAATCTCATGTCACGGCTCATATACAATGTGTGATGTCTTTTAAAAATATACATGACCATCTTTTATTTATTTGTCGAAACAAAATAAACCCCTTTTAAATCAAGGTTAACAAGATATAAGCATATTCAACTGACAGAAGAAAATAAGAAGATAAAATTCAAATTTACGAAAGGTAACAATGAAGAAAGTGAGCTGAAACGATTAAAAGTAAAGGGTGAAGAACTCCAAAATTTATACGAATTAGAAAGCAAAGGTTGTATCATTATATCAACTGCAGATTATGTAGAAGCGGAGAAAAGAATACTAAATATTTGCAAATTTGAAAAAAAAATAATAAAAGATCAGCACAAAAATTAATCAACAATGGCGAGGAATTTACAAGTCAAAAATATATACTTGAAGAAGATAATTCATTTTATGAAAATATGTTTGATGAACAAAATGTTGATATTGAGAAATCAATGAGTAAGAACATAAAGTTAAAATTAATAAAGAAGAAAGAAAAAGTATTGAAGGTAATATAACAAAATATGAATGTGCATGTGCGCTAAGAGATATGACATTGCAAAAGCACAGACTCTGATGGTATAAAGACTGATTTTTCAAGATATTTTGGAATGATCTTAAATCTTATTACATTAAATCTTTAAATTGCTTCTTTGAAAACGGAAGATGGTTCGAGCATGGTTCTTTGGCTGTTGTCAGGCCCTCTAGTATTCAGTTTTATGTACTCTTGAGTCCTTATCTTTGCTTTATCTCCTTTTCATATCTTGATTTATATGTTAGGGATCTTTCATTCAAACGAAACATCTATTTGTATGCATCCTTATCAGAACTAAGGGTGAGGTTGGTACCATGAAACTAGTCTAAGCCCTCCAGTAAAACTATTTTGGACTAGACTGCACTTTATCTGTCTCTTCAGACTTTGGAAAAGTTTTATAGGTGGGTTTGCATATAAATATGCTTTATTGTAGTTATATATGCTTTGGGCATACTTATTACAAAGCTGCAAGCGTGTGGGGGCAGCAGCTCCCATTATCTGTAAAGTGTTGGAACTAATTTTAAACACAGACATATAAAGTGCAGCTGTTCCTGTTTTTTACTTACTGTTCCAAGGCGGTGCTTCGTGAATCAATTTTGTTATTTATGTTTCGTGTTTTTCATGCTTTCTGTTCTGTTTATTGCTGCCTTGTGATCACCTGCTTGGAAAGGGCTGACCACTTGGCTCTCTTGTATGTTATGTTTTATTGTGTTTTTGTCACTTTCCCATGTGGTGTCCTGTGTCAGGTGTGTTATTTCATTGTATCGATTCCTGATCTTTGCCTCCTTACTTATTTTACCAACATATAAAAACAAGACATCATATCGTTATTGCCAATAAAAGATAAAGATTTAGGTAATTTGAATAAGTTTCGACTATTAACATGATTTAACACAGCTTTTAAAATGGTATTAAAAGCAAATAGAATAAAGAAATTTCTACCTAAATTATTTATTGTTCTCGAACAGGCTTTATTCGGGGTGGGCGGTATATTGGTGTGAATATCCGCCTCATACAAGAAACAATTGAAAAGTTGGAGAACGAAAACATGCTTGTACTTTTGTTGTTCTTTTGCAGATTTTGAAAAGGTGTTTGACAGTATCAGCCACAAATACATTGAAAGTGATTAGAGTCTTTTAATTTTGAACCAGATATAATAAAATAGGTTAAATATTATTACAAGGGAGCAAATAGTTGTGTGCAAAATGCAGAGTTTATGTCTAATTTCTTTCTATAAGCATAGGAGTAAGACAGGGTGTACATTATCCCCTCACCTCTTTATTTTATGCATTGACACTTCTTAAAGGTTATGAAATACATTACAATGATTCAAATAAATGGAAAGGAACTTTTTTGCAGATGATGCCACATTTGCAATGTACGGTTCATTTAAATCTTTCTTTCCAAAAGCTACAATGTATACTTGACGACTTTAAGTTAATATCAGGTCCAAACCAAATTGTAAACAAGACTATCGTTTTTAGAATAGGCTCATTAAGATACACAGACATTCAGCACTTAGAAATTATGAGATTCCTGTGGACTTCTTATTCGACCAAAATATTCGGAATTATCTTTTCTAATGACCAACAAAAAGTAATTGAAAATAATCAAATACCAAAGCGTACTGATTTCATGAACTGACTTAAACGTTAGAACCATAGAAAACTGTCTTTAATGGGAAAAATCACAGTAGTAAAGACCTTTGCTTTACAAAAACTTATTTATCCATTAACAGTTTTAAATAATCCAACCAGCAGATATAGTGAAAAACATATAAAATTCGAAATTTTTAATTTTTTTTTATATCAGATTCAAACCAGACAAAATAAAACGTTCAGCCACAATGCAATACTATAAGAACGGAGGGCTCAGGTTGAAAAATTGAAACTCTAAAGGCTCCATGGGTTAGAAGAACATTCCATGAGCAAAAAAGGTATATGGAAACGGTTTTATTTTGAAAAATTAAACGCATTGGGAGGGAAAGTAATATAAGAAAATTACTTACACATTCAAGATTGTAGTCAGATAGCAAAGGATAATATGTTTCTGCGACATGCATTAGCGGGATGGTGCAAAATTAATACCTCTGAAAGTACTCATGTGATAGCAAAGGAAATCATATGGAACAATTCACAACTAAACTGTAATATCAAGATTTTCTTTTACATTAACTGGTATTGAAAAGGGATAGCATATATAGAATATATATATGATTTTAGAATTAAAAAAAATATATACACTGGAATAGCTACAAAATTTGTATAATATCCATCAAAATCATTTCCTTAAATATATGAATTTAGTATCGAACATAAAAATGAACAAAAAGATGAAAACTGTAACAAATTACCTAAACAAACAAAAGTTCCGCATATTGTCACAACAAAGGTTTATATAATCTGCAGCTAGTTGAAAAAGTACCCACGATAAACGCAGAAAATCTTAATCTAAATGTAGGACTTTGAATTCCTTAAAGACAAAGATTACTGTCCAATAGAGATCATTAAAGGATTAACTGATAAGGGACAGTTTCAGTATCTCACAAAATTAATGGGGCCTCAAGAGGGGACTTACCTGTATGCAACACAATTTCATTCACTAAGATAAAGGTCAATATTTTATCATAAAATACCTAATCCCTATATGGGGCCACTTTATTGCCCCAGTAAGGAAGTCCTAATCACCTCATTATGGCTGTCCCTTTGATCTGCCCAGTATGACCCCTGGAGAGAGTCATAATGAGTGGTACCAGTATTATTGCTAAAATATCTGTCCCTTTAAGATACCCGAAAAGGGATTTATATGAACTATAATATATTTGACCAGCCTCTGAACACCATTAAATATATATTATAAGTCAAAAGATAAATAATCTGACTATAAAAATGCCTAGAGAATGAAGCGCCACAGACACATATTTTCTTTTCCTATCTATTTAACTTCTGCCTTACTTCTTTTTTTTTTGAAATGTTCATTGTTTAGGACATATGCTACTAAATACTTCCCATGTTGAAATATGTTTAATGCTTTGCATACAATTTGTTTAATACACGGGCTATCCATCTATGAAATAAAAAGGATATTTCACTGTGCCTATTTTTTCATAATCTCGTATGGAAGTTTTTATCATATTTTCTAAATGACCACTTTTCTAAATATATAAAAGGATAACACTAGTCCTAAATATCGAGCTAAAACAGTTGTAATCTTCAGCCAGCTTCTTTCGTTTAACTTAAATAATTGCTTATGACCTCAAACCTTTTAGAAAATGTGCAAGTTTATTTGTTATCTTAAGCTTTGACAAGATACTGCATGTAATCTTTTGGCGATTCGTCAAAAATTGGAGCTTTATTTTAGAATAGATTAAATATTAAAACATCTGATGTTGTAAATCTCAAGAATTTATTTTTATTTCATGGACTATTATATTACCTTTTAGAAAAAAAATCTGGGGTCACCATACTAATTATCTTCAGGAGGGCCAAATTTAACCCCACCCTCATAGGTATCAGGCATAATTCAATATAAAAAGATCAGGAATGACTATTTCGGTCTTTCGGTGAATGCTATTTTACAAGTATGAAGTAATTCAGCATTAAAGTAAGTAAGCGTGCAAAGATCAGGAATCGATACAATCAAGTACCACACCTGACTCAGGATACCAATGGGAAAGTGACAAACTCACAGAAGACACCACAAACGAGAGCCAAGAGGTCAGCCCTTTCCCAGCAGGTGACCACAAAGCACATATAAACAGACGTGAACAAAGACATAGCAAACACAAGACAGAACAAAAACATAAAAGATCCACAAAAATAAAATGCTTAAAAAGTAAGAAAAAATCACATTGAAAAAAGGTGCACACCCGGAATCGACCAAGGTCTTCTGGTTTTGTAGCCAGACACTCTAACCACTAGGCCACGAGGTCAGTTCGTGCGTGGCTCAAAATAACCGTATATATAGAAGAGACAATCCGAGTCTCGGCCACTTTTATATTTGTAGCCAGGGTAATTGCGTACGTCGTTTGATTTCGACTGATCTACATTTACCTGCCTTTCGTAGTAAGGCGATCAGTTGAGATAAAAGGTCAATAAATATTTCGGTCACACTTTAATTACTTTATTTTTTCAAGAATATGTCGGAACTTCGATATGAGGTAAGCGTATCTCTAAACTGTGTTGATCCGAATCCGTAAATGGTCGAAAGACAGGACCCAGACAACTTTACACCTGTTTCCCTACGCAGGAATGTAACCGCATATGTCATTAAGCATGCTGGGATGACAGTCTGATATTCCTATTAATGCCCTTAGTAATAGCTTACAATTAATTTATCGTATTTAGTTAACGAACAATCGGGATATAAATACGGTTTAACATAAATACTCCAAAACTGTATTTTGATACCTTCAGCATATTGTGCTTATTTACACTGATCAGTCGTATCGAATCAGCTATCGTAAGATAAATCTATTTTACAATTTTGGTAAAAAACGCAGTCGTGAAATTATTATGACCTTCAGCTTTGATAGTATCAACATTACATTTTTATAGTAATTACGCTAAGCCGTCGTTATCTTCCCATTGCCCTTGGTTTGAACATCAATACATTTGTTTTTGAATACTTTACATGTATGCCCATTCAAAGTCACCGAAATTATTGCAAAAATCACAATTTGAAAATTTGTCTTTTTCACAAACGACTTTTAGGGAGATTTCACGCCTCAACAGGATATCTCCTTGTACTATTCGATTTGAAGAGTCAATAAAGAAAGAAAGAAAAAAACCAACAACAACATACACTCTAGGGGTGGACTTGATTTAGCAATTTTTAGAGTACTCCGCGTACGCCAGAACAGCTACATTAACAAGTAAAACTGGGCACTTTGGAGTACTCCGGAATAAATCAAGCGATGCAAATATTTCCACACATGATAGCAGTGCTCCGCCATCTTGTTTTGGAACAGGTCACGTGACTGTTCTGTCTACACCACCTCGGAATACGGAGTACTCCGGCGTACGCCAGCACAGATGTTCCAGCACACTTGATTTCTGTTCTGCCTGTTCGGAGTGGAAGGAGTAAAGGGAACAGCTAAATCAAGTCTGCCCCAGTAGCACGTTACAGTACATGTGTTGTCACACGATACAGTGACTTCGATTAGAGATAAAGTAGTGCATTAATATATATACGCATACTGTTATGCCCTGTGTCATGTCGGCCTAAAAATGGCCATGTGTCTATTCCGCCTTATGTTTGAGGTAGGTTGATAGAAAAAGTTAGGTAAATGATTTATAATAAAATTATGGCCCTTGACTCATGTCAGAATTTTGGTAATATTTATCCTGCTGCTAATAATCGTTCCCATTTTAATATCATTGTCAAGCTTACTATTTTAAAAGAAAAATAAAGTGTATTTAATCGGTCGCTCTTCGACTAAACTAACGAATCTAGGTACCTCCCTAAAAGCGACAACTTCACAACAGTGACACCTAGTGGCTCTCACTGAATAAGAGAAAGCGATTTTCGTCTAATGCTTTCCATTCAAACGACAAAAATTACATTTACCCTTAAAATAGATGCAGTCTTGACATCTGTTGTAAAGGTGGTGATTCTTACGTAGCTAGTTCATTGCTCGCTGCTGCTCTCATTGTGTGTGTGCGTGTGCGCGCGCGCGCGCGCGTGTGTGTGTGTGTGTTGGGGATGATAAAGGCGTGTGTGCATGTATTGCGAGTGATAAAAGGGGTTCGTGTTTAATACCCTAATGGTGTCGTTGTAATGTTACTATACTTTGAATTATTTCGAAATTATTTTTTTGACAGCAAACGAAAATAGAGTTTATTTAAAGCTGAGTTCGAAACTCAAGAAAATAGTGTTAAGATTATTATAATATATAATATATATGTTCATTCTTATTACTAATAATATACTATACAGGTGTTACCCATTTGTAGGCCAGTCAGGTCATTGGTTAGGATTAAAGAATTAAATCATATACCTTAGATTAAGGTCTATGCTATTTTCCTACAACACAATGTAAGTAAAATTAAGCCTTTCAAAGTCATTGTTAACAATTTTGTAATAAAAAGAGGTGAGCCTGCATCATTAGGAGATTAAGTTGAGGAACTGTTTTAAACAGAGGATCTGACATGAGCGCCCATGTTTGATAACTCCAGCGATTTTAATGATACAGTAAAGCCACTCAAAAATAGACAAAAAAGGTCTAAAAGACAACTGGTAACCTAATGAAGGTCGAAAGTATTGCAGAATGCTCCCCTTGGAGCATTCTGCAATACGTTTGACCTGCATTATGCGATAATTAGTCTTGAAAACCAATTTTTGTCTTCTTTCTGTGTGGCCAGTTAAGACAGGTTTACGGTATCCTGGTCTAATAGACTCGAGGTCGGAGGAATAGTACATGTTCCTTGTTGAATCCCGAGGAATGCTAATATTCCCTGGTTCATCGGTGATCCCATCATCATGGGATGATGAAATGAGGCTGCTTGCGGATACCTTGGATGTTGCCATCTGGAATGCGAGGTTTTCCCTGTGGCGGGCATTGTAAAGATACATTTTGACTGGGTCCGCCAACAATAGACTGCAATTGAATCTGCCCAGGAAATAATAATAAATCCCTCAATAATTAAAAGAAAATAGAACAAGTAGAAATAGCAATATGAAGCACAGAATAGCACCACAATGAATGCAAAAAACCCTGCTCAGTATCAAGACTAATCGCCTAGCCATTTTCCCACTGTCTTTGTCTCAAAATTGGATCTTTATCATTCAAACACTACAGTAGTCTAGGGGCTAAATCTCAATTTTTTTAGTCTGTTGCACCTCCAGAAAGAAAAACGTGTTTACTATTTTTAGTCAGGGACATGTTTTGGGGCCTTAGAAACCCTATTTTCTGTGGTCATTTTTTTGTAAATGGCCTCTAATCAACGACCCTACACACACAAAAAAGCAGTGCACAAAATACAAGACTAATAATATGTTTTACAATAATATCAATGAAATTATTTGAACTTTAAATGTTTGATCTAGACATAAACATCGATTGCATACATCAATGAGACATCAATGAGACATCAATGAGATGTGTTTCCGCTGGTCAGCGGTATGTATGTTACATTTTATACGAAATTGCAGATAATGACTTTATAGATTGCAAATACGAATGAACCTTGTTCCCTAACTCCAGGAAAAAAGCGTAGTTATTATGTTCAGTCAGGAACATGTCTTGGGGCTTTGGAAACCTATGTTTTACTAAGTTTTCTGTGGCCAAATTTCTTAAATAGGCCTGTAATCAATGTTACCCCACTAACATTGAAGATAGCAGTACAGAAATACAAGACTAATAGGATATTTTCCAACAGTATTAATGAAATTGTTTGAGCTTTACATGTTTGAGCTAGACATAAACATGGATTGCAGACATCTGTGAGATGTATTTCTGCTCATCCAAATTACATCTGTTACATTTTTCACGAAATTGCAGATATTTGAGCCATCATAGATTAAAATTCTGGACTGGAATACTGCCGATAAAATGTGGAATGGTGTTGGTCGGTATGGATTCATAGGAGTAATGACAACATCTACGACTGATATAAGTCTAAACCCACATGCTACAGAACTAATTTTCCATAAGCCAGTTCTGGCTAACAAAATGGATCTTTTGGTACATAGTACTACGCGTAATGCTCCTTATATACACCCGAGCCATGATTCGATTCTCGAATTGTGACGGGCTTCCCCGAATGCGGTAATTGTTCTTAAATTACGAACACTAGTTGCCTTTCAAAACGGCATAGACAAACAGCGCAGACCAAGATATTCTGATGAAAATAAATATTAAAGAACTAAATTGCGTCAGGAGAGGGGGTGTCTTTTTTTTTAGACATCAACGTATTTCACAGAGGGACGTACAAATCTTCCGGGGGTCCATACCAGTATTTCTAAGAAAACCGTCCATGAATTGACAAAAGTTTGTGTAGCCTTCGAAAGCCAACTGTTCGGAACTCTAATGAATGCAGTGAAAACTCTAACGAGGTCGATTTCGAGTTATCCGGAGTCAACTGCATTTGAACCTTCCCGTGAGAATATAGATCTCATTACATATGGATTAGCGGTAAAAATATAACGAGCATACGTACAATGTACGCGTCAGAGCCTTCATTGCTCGCGCACGAAAAGAACGAAGTAGATCGAGAATTAAGACGTAAAACAAGGCATGGGAGCCTGGTAGGCCTACTTATCGCTTTTACGTAAACACCTAAAATAAAGAAGCTGGATGATGAAGACAGCTATTTTAGCTATACATTAAAGACTTGGGTTATGTCCAGAAAAATGGCCAATTGCTTAAAACTTCCATATGAGATTATGAAAAAATAAGTTCGGTAACATATCCTTTTTATTTCCTAAATTGACAGTCCATACATAAAACAAACTGTATGCAAAGTATTGAAAAGATTTCAATGTGGAAATATTTAGTAGCATATGCCCTATCAACACCACTAAACACGCTAACTGTTCATATGCGATAACCGCTCTCAAGTGTGTTCTTGAGTGCCCAGCAAAAGGTTTACAAGTTTATTTCAACTAGTCTCAGGTTTACAACATAGATAAACAACAAGAGAATACAAGAGATACAATAGTACATATTTCATCGAAATGGTGGCAGTAAATATCAGTTGCATCCGGCACAGTTTTAGGCATTAAAGTGAATAACTGTCAAATTGTATATCATCTCGGGAGATGAGCATGCATAAATTGAGTTTCCACTCAAGATTATTTCATTCAGCATTGTCGTTTGTAATGCTCAATTAAATCGTCTTAGTGGTTCTGTCCCGACGCAGTACACAATTATACTCATAGAGGAAGCATACTAGATATACAAGTAATGATTTTGTCATTGTGCCATGTGCATACACATTATATTGAGGCATCATGAAAATTTAAATATTTAAATAAGTACACAATATATATCACCAGTGTCTTACAGTGGCAAAGCTTTAATCTCGCCTATGGTTTAAGTGCCGTCAACGTCAAGCTCAATTGCCGCACAGAAGACGGTCACAGAAACCATAGTCGCCATTAAAGCCGCCTAGATTTACCACATCGCAAAATAGGACACTATGTTTTCATATTTTTCATATTTTATATTGGGTAAATTCATCTGCAAACACAGACACCTCCATGTTCGTCCAATGGAACATACATCATGTGTCTGTGTTTAAAGTTAGTAAATTAAATAACAGCATTGCATACTTATATGATAGTTTAAACTGAGGCTCCTTCTGTGTACACGTATATTATTCCAATGATATATTCCCAGAACACCAGGTGCCGCCATTTCCCCTACTATTTTAGATACAAGATTTTGCAATAAAAAAGCTTTAGTAGCGCCTATGGTTCAAGTGCCGTCAACGTCAAGCTCAATTGCCGCACAGAAGACGGTTGGTCACAGAAACCGTAGTCGCCATTAAAGCAGCCTAGGTGTAATATATCTGAAAAGGGGGCACTATATCATAAATATACCATATAATACAAGCTCGAGCTTTAGGTTATTTCGACCAGTCCGAGGTTAACTACTTGGATAAACAGACAGGAAAAACAAAAACAAACAAGACATACATTAAGTCTATGTATCACTAATTGTAATATAGACATTTCGATGCCGTGTATGGTTCATGTGCCGTCAATGTCAGCTCAATTACCGCACAGAAGACGGTTGGCCACATGAACCATAGACGTCACTGAACAGCCCATTTATGCAGAATAATGTGATTGAAAAGCAGTATATATCAACAGCAAGAGAACACAAAAATAAAAGAGTCAACCAAACTATGCAGAAAAGAACAACAACATTTTAGTTATCCTGCGTTATTTGCATAAGCAATTTAGTTATAGTATATGTTATAACTCATATTTGGACTTAGCTTCTTCTAATAATGGAAGGAACTAATAACCCAAATAGAGCTGATAAAAAATATGGTCCAACACCAAGACCTTTTCCGAAAGCGAAAACAAAAAGGTTGTTGGTAACGGTCAAATTTATTTGTGTATTTGCCTTAAAATCGCAGATATAACCTGCAGAGTATTGTCGTATGGGGTGGTATATGTTAAATAGTTGACTATTCCGTCTATTTGTTATATGGTTTACTCTCATTCAGCCTGTTTAACAATCACATTAATAAATCTGCATAGCTTTTTCAGTTGTTTATCGTCCTGTAAATTTAATAGTTGCTCAAATTTTATAATATTTGGACGTTTGTAAAAATAGCTCTTAAGACATTGTTTTCTTTCTGCCTCAAAATGTTTACATGACATAAGATAATGGAATTCATCACCCAGCTCGTTGCAGAATATGCACAGTCTTTCATTTAGTGGCACACTTTTCCAGCGACCAACTTCAACAGGCAGTTTGTGATTTCTGGTGCGGAATCGAATTAATGATTTACATTGAGATTTAGGCAATGTTGAAATATATTTACTTTGTCCGAAATGTGTCTTAAAAATTTTATAGCAATTGCTCTCTGATGTTACTTTTATTTGGGATATCCATTTTTGTATATAAACATCTGTTAGTTTTTGTTTGATAGCCTTCCGCAACCATACAGAATTAGCAAAACTTTGTTGATACCAAACACCAGAAAACCCATGCATACAGAGAATATTTGAAACAGAATTTATCCACTGTGAATTAATCTTTTTCTCTTTATGCAATGCATAAACTGCACTATAAATCCATGATGATAATTTAAAATGTTCAAAATTCTCAATTAGGTTTGACCAAAATGAAATCATACGCGTTTGTACATCAATGTATAGAGGAGTTATTCCCAATTCTCCATAAATCATGTATGAAGGAGTAGAAGTTTTAAGATTAAAAATGAATTTATAAAATTTCAGCTGTATTCGTTCTAACATGTCAATATTTCCAGATCCCCATATCTCGCACCCATACAGTAAAATCGGTTTTACTAACTTATCAAACAGACCAATTTGAATATCATAAGGTAGACTTAAGCTGCGTATCTTCTTAAGGAGAGAAAACAATGCCTTATTTGCTTGCTCTGCAATATGTTTCTTTGCTGTTGTAAAGGTGCCAGTCCTACTTAGATATATGCCTAGATATTTATATGACTCTGCTCTGTCAAGTTCATTATTTTGAAATGTAAAATGTATATTTTTGTTTATTTTTCCCCGTCCAAATATTACTATCTTTGTTTTTGAAACATTTACCTGTAATTTCCATGTTTGACAGGCACAATTTGGCATTTTTTCGCCCACCGAAGACTCAAACCAGCCTGCGCATCCACGCAGTCCGATCAGAGTTTTTGATGGGCGCTCTATTGATAGCTAAAGGTCCAACGTTTCTTCGGGCGGAAATTTAAGACTATGGTCAGACTGCGTGGATACCCAGTCAGGCCCCAAGGTTATAATTTTTTTTCATGCTCAACTCAGCTGAGCACGAAATTTATCCTGCTCATAAATGTTAAAATGCCAACAATTGTTGTCATTTTAACATTTATTAGGATGATAGATACAACATCTGAGCGACTTAAAGCAAGAAACTTCTTTATTTGTCGGTATTTTAGTTGTTACATGTATGAGCAGTTGAAATTTCGTACTCAGTTGAGATGAGCATGAAAACAGTCTTATAACCTGGGGTCTGATTTCAATCTTCGCTGTACGCACATACCAACTTGTACATTGGCCATACGGCAATTTGGGTTTCGTCACTTATTTCGGTGTTAAGGTAACTTTCTCATCATGTTCAATTTTTTCATTTAATCATAGACCAACGCCCAAAAATGCTTGGGTTCCGATTGATTTTGTTCATTTAAATTCACATTGTATCTTTTAGCTTTATATGACAACTTTAACATTTGATGTCTAGGCATGAAATAACTAATAACGGTTTTGTCATCTTGGATAATTAATCAATGACAAAGCCGTATAATTATGAATGAACCGTAATTGACAATTTTTTAATATTATAACTGTAAAAACACATTTAAAATCTGACTTTATCTCCGTTTTGGCAAAATAACACAGAAGATGCTAACTAGACGGTGCAATCTCGATCAAACATATTCGAAAGTTCTCATTTTTGTCAGCCTTTATTTGAAGATAATTTTTTCTACAACACCGGGGTGGATGACGAACTCTAAATTGCCGAGGAAGAATGACCACAGTGATTTTGCTTGGCACCGGCTCAGGCTAAATTTACAAGTACAGGAACTGATGGTGTATATTTCAACCAACCTTTCGTATATTTTCTATATTTTTGTTATCCGTTTTCCATGCTATTCCAATAACCTGTCTGCCTACGCCATGTTTGTATTGCTTCTGATTCAATAAATCATTTTTTACGTTCAATAAAGGATTATAATTTGATCTGATTTCAGTTTTTAACAATAGCCCTTGTAATACAATAGGTTAACGATTAGATATCGGGTGCTACATAGTGATTTATTCTTTGTAGCATTTAGCTGATCGTATTTTAAATGCAAATTTGCAATTGAATTGTGGGCAGATCGGTGATTCAATATGTTTTTCTTTAAATAATAATTGGTACCTTTAAACATTTAATATACATTTAATGCATTACCAATCAGTTTTTAAAAAAACGATATTGCTTTTTTCTTATATTGTAGGTTTTCTGTATTTCTGAAGAATCCGTTTTTCTAGAGTATTTAGAGGTCGCAACAGCTGTCGTTGTGCCGCGTGGAGTTGGTAAAACGTCTCCCCGTACATCGATGTAGTGTTAATATTTTTTCATAGCCTGGTCCTTCAGGAATATTGGGTTCTGACGAACAGCAGAATACCGCTTAAGCCGGTGCTAGGGGGCGTGAGAATTGTAGCACTTTCCATTAGTTCTCATGGATAGACTCAATAAAACAAGTCTGCTGTGATCTGATATTGTAGGTTCTCTGTAGTTCTGAAGGATCAGTTTTTCCAGATTATTCATTTTAAAAGTAAGAAAGGGTGCAAAGATCAGGAATCGATACAATCAAATACCAGACCTGACCCAAGTAACCATGGGAAAGTAACAAACGGGTTAAGTTTGTAGATCATGATCACGCCCTTCCAGTGCAGCAATAGCCTTATAGGCTCGAATGAGACAGGGTAATACCCGGGGTGTGGACTCACAATATCAAAGTGGATCTGGACGTGCCAATAGGATTCCAGGACAACTACCCATTTCCAGACAAAATTAAGACCCCCTTCCAGACAAAGAATGGGTGAAAATATATGCATGTACCCCTGACGTGAAAAAGCATTATGCTCAATACTTTTAATAGACCATTCCATTACATTGAAACTATTTTCTCTTTCACAGTGTTATCTTTAAGTTTATTTTTGTATCGGGTGGTCCACGGCACATCGGGATCATAGTTTGGACTACATGCATACTACAAACTGGCATGAAATAACTATAATATTGACCGGGTGGACTAACTGGATCCGCGCATGTAGATGCCTGCCTCGAAAATGACACTGTTGCTTACTACTAAGTTACTCCTAAATGCGTACTGCATAATGCGGCATTTCATCAGTGTCTGCACTGAGGATAATAAATACCATTATATTTGGAAATTAAAACATTTGACCCCTAGATATATTTAATAGGCCATCCCAAGATTATTGTATCAAACCAGATGAAAGAATCCACTATTCCTGCAACGAATGCGGAAAAACTTAGATACAGAAAAACGGAATGTTAAAGACGAGTTACACCCCTTTGGCCGTTTCATGCTATTTCGTGCATCATCGCTATGAGATCCAACAAAGTGGCATTATGATAGAATAGACTCAGACGAGCCTGTGCAGCCTCCTTTTAAGCTTTGAAAATCCTTAATGCTGTTTGAATGGTAGCTTTAAAGTAATAGAATATTCAAGCGACTAGCAAAGGCTCTTACCAGACTGTGCACCAGTATGCGTAGGCTGGTCTGAGCCTTTGCTGGTCGCACATACCACATTGTTGGAAATCTCATGTCGTGGCTCATTTGCGATTGCTGCGAGGTGGCTTTACCTGTTACCTCCTTCCGGGTTAAGCCTCGGCAAGCCTCGCATTTTATCTCTTTTCCCCAACTCGTCAATAAATTCAATAAAACACGAGCACTCATGTAAGATCCTCTATTTTTGATGGTGTGCAACTCGTACTAAACTTCCATACTGGCACACTGAAATTATACCTGTTACTAAAGAAACCCCCTGTTGACGACCATTTTGTTACCCAAACGATAAATGCGTTGGCAGGGTTACAAAATGCTGGTCTACAGTGCAACTATTTTTGTTTCCGCACAATGTAACACAAACGGGGATTATGTTGATAAAATGCAACGCCTATAGCTTATGTAACCCTTTCATTAGCATTGATTTATATAGGTTTACATAGAAACATTGCATACCACCATAGGCCCTTGAAACACTCACAACCACCGGTCCACTACACTAGACAGTTGAAACATCCCAAACCACAGAGTCCACTGAAACACCCCAAACAAGATAGACTACTTAACTCTTAAAGTGCCACCTACATTTTGCAGCATACGACAATTTCAAATTTTGCCGCTTTTTCAAAAATAAGAAATAAGGCATGATATTTCATGAGATTTGTCTGCTGCCAGACAATTCTCATGAAATATCATATCTTATTTTTTTCGAAAATTCGGAAAGATGTCGCAAAATTTGTCGTCTGCTGCAGTCGTGACTGACGCTTTAAAGGTTAACCCTACTGAAATACATACAGCCATCCAGTCCACCGAAACATCCCAAACCACAAAGTCCATTGAAACACCAAACAATCACCCTGAGCATTTGCACGAAAACCCAGATAGTCTATAGAAACACCCAAACACCCAGTCCACTGAAATAACCAAACCAGCCAGTCCGAGTCCATAGTTAACTGAAACACACAAAGCCCCCAGTTAACTAAAACACCCAAAGCGCTTCGCCCATTGAAACACCTAGAACACTCAGTCCATTAAAAAAACCATCCAGTCCACTGAAACACCCCACACATTTAAGGTCGGTTCACCGTTGGGTTCGTGTTAGGCTCAATTCAATGCAGGACACGGTTCTGGGTTTGATTCTATTTGTTTGTGATTCTGTTTGTTTTAGATCTGTTTGTTAGGTTAGGTTCTAGGGTCTGCTCGAGACGGGTCGGTTTGGTTTGTGGATCATTTGGGTTCGGTTTAGTTTGAGAATAGTTATCAGCTTTGATTTAGAAGTGTTGGTTACAAAATGCGTGCCTCCTCTTTTTTAAACTTTGAAGATAACATTCTAAATTATTTGAAATTAAACCTCAAGCAGCCTAGTCCTTCTATAATTACAAAACTTCGATTAAGTTCTCTTAAACTGAATATTGAAAAAAGGTAGATACAGGGTGTCTAAAAATGTGGACCTTTTTTCAAATTAGTATAATTCCTGTATAAAAAGTTGAAACCTTTTGATATTTTGTGTGGCTAAAGTAAAGTAATATCCCTTTCCTCTGATGATGTTTAACCACCGGATATGGCTTCAACAGAAAGTGATATCAGGATGACATCACAATGTGTTCATGACATCATTTCCTGCCGTCTGTATTTTTGCTGTTGTTAAATGGCTTCTAGCGGAACTCCTTAGTGACAGAGCATCCTCAGGCTTACATTGTAAGGAAACTAAGATTTAAATTAAAGAACTGGGTGATTAAATGATCTGTTCGTGGTGTAACTGGACCTTTGGAGACAAGTGCTTATGTGATTTTGCAAATTTTAAGCATTTTCGTTGTTGTACCTTTGTTAAATGGCTTCCTCTTTCATCTAACGGCCTTCAATCTCAGGGATTATTTTAGTTACCTATGAACACTGTGTTTGCTAATGTTCTCTCCTCTCATCTTTAATATACCTTACAGAAAAGCCTCTTTTGTACTTAACATTTTCAATTCCTTTATGATTTTAGATGATAACATGGATGGCCTACCACTTTCCTTTCTTCAGCTAAACAGATCATTTCATCACCCAGTTCTTTAATATATTCAGAATTTCCATTACCTGAGACACATTAAACACTTGTTGTCTTGAAATATAAACCTAAGAACGCTCTGACACTAAGAAGTTATCACTGGAAGCCATTTTAACAACAGGAAAAGTGCAGACGACATGAAATGATGTCATGATTGCATTATGGCGTCATCATTACATCACTTTATGTTAAAGCGCCATCTGATGGTGAAACATAATCAAAGAATAGGGATAACACTTTGCTTTAGCCACACAAGAAATCAGAAGGCTTCAACATTTTACACCCAAATTATATCAATGTGATAAAAGGTCCGCGTTTTTTGAGACACCCTGTATACCAGACTCAAATATCACGGGATAAAAAGAACACGCAAATATTGCAATGAAGTAGAAACTGAATCTCACTTCATTTTATTTCTTTAAGACTTATAATTTACTTAGAGATGAATTATTCAAAAGACTTGCCATTGAAGTTATTACTGAATCCAAGAAACAGAACCCAAACAACAAAATAAAGTAAAATTATGTCGACGGCCCTAGGAGTGAGATCAAATGAGAGAGTCATGATAAATACGAGGGGTGATCAGAAAGTTCGCGGAAAAAAGTTGCCATTTCTACATCGTTTGATCAATAGAGCTGGAATTACAGCACATAATACTTCAACACATATGCAGTTGATCGGTTACAACATGCTTGTTGTTATTCGTCTACGTGCGTTACAGCTGTCGTCAAGGCAACGCTATATAGCGCGAACCAGCCCATTTTACGTTGCATTTTGACGTTTCACTACACAACCAATTAAACTTCAACGTTTTGTAAAATTGTGTTATGCTGTGATAGTCCATATTGCGTTCCATGCATATTTAACGACATATTTACTCCTCTTCTGTGCAAACTTTCAAAGAGTTATATCTAACGGAAGGTATTCTAAATAGAAACGAATAAATGTACTGTCAAAAAGTTAAAGCATTCAAATTCTGTGAAACCATTGCGTGTTTTGGCATGTCATTTATTTAAAATAAACTATTTGCATACTTCAAAAAACACCCCTTTTCAGGACAGTAGATCTAATATTGATAGTTAAGTCCGATATTTTAATTTTTGTGATGAACACTGACAAGAAGATATTTTTTTTTATTTAAGATTTACAAAATCTCGAAAAATTGGCCCATTTTAGGCCTGTCCTTCAGACTGAAATCTATTAATTTGAATATATAGCGCTTCGGGATAACATTAAAACCTCATATTATGTTCAAAGAATGATGGAACATTACTTTCCATTAAAAATACCAATCAATTCAAACACAACTACGCGTTTTAGCCCTGAGAAGCAACCTAGGGGTACAGATGGGCCGCTTCCCGCGAAATGACGTCACAGCGGCGCCTCGTGCTCATACGTCTGACGTCATATTTTCTAAATTTTAATTTCAGTCAACTTGTTATGAATGGTAGTTTATATCTATGAATTTCCATTGCAATCGATAAAAGGAATGCGATGTAATAGCACTTTTCCGCGAACTTTCTGATCACCCCTCGTATAGAGGATCTTACACGAGTGCTCCTGTTTTATTAATTTATTAAATAAGTTGGGGAAAAGAGATAAAATGCGAGGCCTGCCGAGCATTACATCTCCTTTTTGCAATTAGTTTGGTTTAATAAATTCAATAATACAGGAGCACGAATATTAGATTCTATCACAAGACATTAACATTATAAAATCGCACTTTAGGCGTGAAATCGTAAAGATGTTGCCACTTTAACGCAACGTTAAAATGGACGTAATCACGTAACGTTGCTAAATCTGTAAACCACTAGTGGTTTATCGATTTTAATGCATAGAGGATATTCAAATGTTTTTGTTAAATATGTCTTTTAATTCACGAGTGAATTGGACAATATTTATATTTCATGTGTGGCGAAGCCACGAATGAAATATAATTATTGTCCACTCCACGAGTGAAATAAAAGACATATTTAACAAAAAAAAAAAAAAAACAAAAAAAACAACAAAAAACATTTGAATTTTCTTTTATTATCTACAAATTTCCCATAATCTTTTTATGTAAAGAGAAGCTACTCTTAGTGTACATTAGCTTTTGTTTTGATTTTCTGCTTGTAGCAGACGAATTTATAAAAGCTCTTTCTTTTATTAAGCTTCTAAGCGACTATTTGTTTACATTTCCATAGAAATAGGAAACACCAATAGTTGTTTCCCTTATAAAAGAAACAGATATGCCATAAAAAGTTGCTTCCCAAAATAGAAAAAAAATAGTTCCATTCTTACGGTTTCCCTCCCGTGAAAATATCAAATCTTGTAATTTCACTGCTGTGAAAATACAAGTTTTAATATTTTCACGGCTGAGAAATATATGCATTATATTTATTCAATATTTTCCTGTATTTCTTTACATAGTAGATAATGAATGGCGTTATTCACTCCCAGACGCGACGTCAAGTGAAAAAGCATTATTTTTGACAAGGATTAAAAATACACAGTCATAAGTGTTAATATACTCAATATATGTGTTTAAGTTCGTATATCATGTAATTTTACTATGATTTTATTGAATGTATTTATTTGTTATGTATGCTTTGCATTGTATGACACCACTGATGTTGTATTCAGTATTTCAAATAAAGAATAAAATACTACGGATGCAAAAAAGGTACATAATCACGGGAACCGGTTCACATGTCTTCACTTGATGTTATCTCTGACATTAGAATCAGATATCGGTGATATTTTAAGCACTGCAGTGAAAGAAAACTCTTGGAGCACGTCGATCTCTTGATATAAGATACTGCAGTAGCTTGTATACAGGTCAAATGATATGCCCTCATTTTTTAATCCCTTTCAATGTGTTTCAACTTTTTATGCGCCAAAACCAGACATACTGTATGCCCTGAAGAGTTCCTTTCACCCCCCCCCCCCCCCCCCCGAACTATTCCACAATGGAATAGTCTGTCTCATTCTGTCGAAGTGATCAATACCCAGACCACAGAGGAGTTTAGGGCACTCTCCTCATTGAGTCAAAAACACAGCTAGAGGTGTGTTTTTTCTTCCCCACTCCCTAATTGAGCGAGCCAGTATACATAGAAAGAAAGAGAGAAATCACTGTAAACTAAATTACTCCGACAGGAAGTGCATGTGCAAACAAAACAGTCCCTGATCAGACTGCTCCCAGTTTGCGTTTTGCACCAAATGATTTATTGATAAATAGGATGGGCTAGATTATCAAGTTAATGAATCGATTCTACTCATTCAGCTAGTTACATTGTTGTTATTTAAACTGTTTACGCGTCATAACCAACTTACTCCACCAGGAAGTGTATATGCAAATAATATAGTCCCAGCTCAGACTTCCAAGGAGCAGTCTGTTCAGGGACTTTTTGTTTTCTTTCTGCAGCAAATGATTTATTGATAACTAGAATGGACTAAATTATTAACTTTATAAATCGATTTACTTTAAGAATTAAAATAGAAATAAAAACGTGTTCATTTTTTTCTCACAACTTTTCGCTGTCTGACCTTGTTTGCTTCATCTCACATATAAAAAAGTGTTACCGGTATTATCACTTAATCAAATCAGATAAGACGAGTTTAACGTCGTGTTAAAATGATTTAAATCTTTTCATTGGATCTTTGCTGAATTTCTAAAATTGAATATTCCATATGATGATTTGGAATACATCATTAAAGTTAACCCTTTATGCACTTATCTACAGATGTATTATTACTTTAAATGTTCTGTGGCTCTTCCTCACGGTGCCGTGGGCTGGTCTGCAAAGGAACGACGTTAGCAAAGCTCTGTGCAAGAGAGTTGTTCTCGGTCTGTATTCTTCCGTATTGGACACTTCGTATTTAAATGGGTGAACCAGGAGCTAATCACACTATTGGGTAGTAATACTGGGTAGTCAATCGGAACTGTATCGGCCAATTTCGTGGAATTCCGTGGAATCAGACCTCGGATGAACATCGAGGATTTACTTTGATAACGTGACGCTGACGTTACATAACGTGACGCTGACGTCGAAGAAACCATATGGACACAATAACAAGTGTGATTGCAGAAAAAACAGTAATGAACGTTATAGCGATATTTTATGGAAAAACACATAAATTTTATTTATTTTGCTGATCAAACTTTTCGGGTAATCAGAAAAATGGATTTTAAAAGGGCTGAACCCACATGCTACAGAACTAATTTTCCTTACGCCAAGTTCCGGTTAACAAAATGAAGCTCTTTCGTACATAGTACTACGCATAATGCGCCTTCCGTACACCCAGGCTTGATTCGATTCTCGAATTGGGCCAGACTTTCAGATTGACTGGGTAGTATGATCAGCTCCTACCGACAGCGAAAACACTTAATTTAAAACGTGTAACTAGTGAACAAAAAACAAACAACGATTAAAATGCCTGGTTATTTAATTATCACTATTAGCATGCATCAGTAGAACTTGTTTGTAAAACATCAATTTGTTACCATGTTTTCTTGCTTTGTTACGTTCAAAAGAAAAAGCACAGAGAAAATGGCATAAACATATGATTATAAACCATGTCATGGGAAAAAGTGGATGTGATTTTAACAAAAACCATAGAATACTTTTCAGTCTTACCTGGTTGAAATACCCAATAGACAATTTTCTTTTACTTTGGAGGCGTAAACATGCGCGATCCAGAGGGGGTTGGGGCCAGGGGGTTCTGGAAAATCACAAAACTATAGAGTTTTATAGCAATACTGATCCGGATCTCCTGAGAAATCACACAGCTACCAAGCCAGCATTCAAGGTTTGGCCATCAAATAATAGTGGTATTTAGATCCTTCCTCCCCTCCTCAAATTAATAAAAAGTTGTCGAAGTTGAACAAGTGCGGATCCAGAGGGGGGGACCGGGGGTCCGGATCCCCCCTGGAAAATCACAAGTAATATGGGTTTCTATAGGGAATAAGCAATTGGAACCCCCTGGAAATAGTTGGACCCCCCTGGTAAATGTTGCCCCCCCCCCCCTTGAACCTTGAAAAATGGTGATTTTCTTTGAAATTAACCATTTGACTTCTGTAAAATAAGTTGAGGACTAAAAAAAAAAAAAAGTTGTCAGAGCTTTTTTGTCAGATTGACCTGGACCCCCCTGACGAAAATTCCTGGATCCGCGCATGGTCAACATGATAACTTTTGCAAATGTGCCTGTTAGCGAATTTAGCCATGTGTTGCCATTGATTTTGAGTTGGTATGTGATGCATCCAGCTAATAAAATATAAGCCTGGTCACTCGAGTCTTCACTGTCTACAGGAAGAAACTAAAATTCATCAGCTACTCACCGTGTGTACAGAAACGACTATGGTTACACTGGCTGTAGTCTTCCCTAGACATACAGGTCATTTGCTGCAGCTTTCAAAGGGAAGGGCTAAAACTTAGCGTAGATCTCGATCCTCTTCTAGAGCCTTTAACGCACCACAGACAAAAAATAGAATCAAGCCTGCCTGGTAGAGTAATAAGTCATTGCGTGCGAGCTGACCTTTTGAAACATGTCTGCTTATCCATCTGGAACTTTCATGATGTTTGTCAAAGTCCCTTCTTTAGGCACGGAATATTACACCAAACAGCGTAAAAAATAATCAGACTTTCTGGCTATTAAAGTTTAGTTATTATACACTGAACCGAAGTTATAGGTAGCCACTATACAATTTTTGCTCCCGTTCAGAAGGTAAAAGTCGCTCTCAAAAAATTTAATTTCTATAAAAAGGTCCATGGCTTTGTCGAGACTCTGCAAATTATGTCATTTCAAAATGACTGGTAGACCTTGCACAGACGAGGTCCGAGTAAAGGTACCCTCATTTCAAAAAGTCACACTTTTTAGTGTGATATAAACTATTCATCAGATACGTTATCCATTTATATTTTAATTAGTTTGACGATGTTTATTACAGCTGTGATATAAGATGAAAAGAATCACAAGTTTTTTTTGAAAATTGATCACTCCATTTCTCTTCTACGTTAACATGAAGACAGCCACGGTCAACAACCTAATCAAAGGACTTTTAGCTTAACCATGCAGTTTGCATACTCACTTTGCATTGCTCTGTACGCTTTCTTATCTGCGGCACAGCAGTGCAATTTAATTTTCAGGGTTTCTTTATTATGAATTGGCGTCACTGTTCTGCTTAAAAATTAAAATAAATCTTTAACAAATGCCATTTAAATGACCTTTAAAGTTTCACGTTAAAATCAGAAGTGAATACCAAATTAGTAAAACATATCGTTAGAAAATGGGCTCATCAAATTGCATGGTGTTTTGTCAAACATATTAATATAAAGTAAAACACATACAATGATTTTAGTATGTGCAGCTGATGATATCCGAAAATTTCGGAAAATTTGGAAAATTATCAATTTTTGAAAATTCATAAAAAATCTGTCAAGTGTTTAGTGTTTTTTCAAGTCGACTAGGCAGGTTTGCAATCACCTGAACTTATATTTGATAAAAACTGCACTCAAAACGCTTATTTTTTTTCAAAAAGTTGATTTTTGCATTTTTGAACCCAAAAATCGAGAAGTGATAGAAAACTCTTCCAAAACATCGCTTAACTTTAGTCCATTACAATGCACATACTTGGGCCAAAATTCATTTCAATATCACTAGGGCTTCGTCAGAAAAAAAAGAAATTTAAAAGTGGCTACTTAGAACTTCGGTTCAGTGTAGTAGAATATTTGGTTGTTCCCTAGGAAACTTCGTTTTCGTGATGTACGGTCGGTGCATTATTTCTTTCAACAGACAGTAATATGTGTTAAGTTTTTACTGTGTTTAAGCAATTAAATAATGTAATGTAAACACTATACAACTTGTTTTTACCAATTACATATTTTATCGTTGGTAATTTTCCTCGTGTTTCATCCGCCATCTGTTTATTTCTACTTATCCAATAACGTATTTTTACGCGAGCTGCATCTTCTGAAACGATAAGAAACAAAGTATCACATAATTATAACTCTACAATGCACACGTTTGATACATCTATAATAACCAGAAACAAATAAATGGGTGAATAATTAAATTAATCATTGTAAATAAATCAAATTATTGCATGGATGTCGATGGAAAATTAAGTGAGTATGACCAGGAAATACCACAACCACACACTGTAGAACAACCCTCGGTACTGCGAGGAAGAGCTACAGAACACTAGCAGTGACGTGACATCAGGAGGACAATTAAAGTAACGCAATCATTTCTCTCTTTCTTAGCAAGATGATTGCAAAACTAGAAAGGACACTAAGGACTGAATAACAAAACAGGGATCCAAACACAAAACACCCACAAACAATGTAAGCAACAATAACCAATGAATCAACATCAACAGAACCACTGCCTTAGAACGGACACCAAAACTTCACCCAGATTATGTTATTGTTAAAGAGACTAAGTCTGCAACTATGAACATTTTTCGATTTTTTTTTTAATTTTGTTTTTAACTCATTTGTAAAAGTAGAATTAAGTTATGTTTTCACAATAAATTTGTTCACTATAGCTGAAAACTGCACGGAAAAGTGATTTATCTTATAAAACAGGTGTGTTTTTCTCTTGTTGGTAATTATTTGCGTCCCTCCAATATTTATAGACAGTTAATTTTAACAGTAATGCTGTTGTTTTGATACTGATAATTTGTTAAAATTTACGAAATTGGTAAAATGTACACCTGAATTTTAGTTTTTTTTACTGTGTTCTTGAAAAATAGAAACATTAGTTCTAAAATTAAAAGATCAAAAGTTACAGACTATGTAGCTTTAAAATACAAAAACTTGTTTAGCTTATATGGATACTTCCTTACTAATGCGAAGTATCGTTACAGAGAAACAATTTAATAATGCATATTGTCTTCATATGTTAATAAAGATCAATCAGATTGTTATTGATATGACAAGACCTGCATTTTCAATTGAATACTGTTATCCCTTGAAATGTTGACCATTATGGGGTAACATAGTAGTTGGTGTGTTATGTATGCGCATTTCCCTTAATCTGTGTGGTCATAACATGTGGGTCTCCAGTAGCTTATCATACTACAGCCCAGTGAACATATAAAAGCGGACCTCCATCGACCAACCAGCGAAACGCCATTGGAATTGCATTTCGCTGGTGGGCTGATCGTGTCATGCTATCTGGGATGGCATGCTATCTGAGATGTAGTGTAGGGATGTAGTGTTATTAGCTCCTGGGATCTCTGCATGGTCGTTTAATATCAACTACTATCAGACTAATCTGTGTTCAGTCCACTTTGTAATCAAAGAGATTATCATGATACAGTTTATTATCCACTCCAGCACTTCAAGTTCCGTCTTACTGGCCACCTGTAACCACAATCAAACACCGCCAAACTTCTTCACTTTTATGCTAAGGTGATATGATCTTCTCGGCAGGCCATGAGTACCTTTTTCCTTTATTCATTTCGTTCTGTCGCTTATTTTTTATATCATGTATCTCATGCTGAACAAACCTGTATACGAGTACTTTACAGACAATGTAGATCTTTATGGGAGTGTGGCATTTGAACAAGGAATCCACTGCTTGCTATGATATTCAATACTTTTTCTACAAGCTGTGTAATAATATACAATTATTGACTATTGAGGCATCATGGCCAATGCCTGAATAGTCAACAATTGTTTTATTATATAATTTCTCTATTAAAACAAAAAAGCAACAACAACAACAAAATCTTGGCTATGAACTTTGTCTTGAATTTCTTTTTTACAGGATGACTAACTGATTTCATTCAGTTAAAAGAGGAATGAATGCATACTTTATTTGTAATAACAACTGCAGACAGAGAAGATCCGGATTAAGTGCTGAATAATGTGGCATTTCATCAGGGTCTAAACTGTTTGCAAAGACAAAAATTATCTTCAGGAAAAAAAACTGCAATTTTGTTTAGAAATTAAAACCTGTGACCCCTTGAATTATACAATGGACCATTCCAAGTTTATTGCATCAATCCAGAAGGAAGAATTCATTAGCTCATTTAAGAGTTCTGCTAATTACTATACTCAACAGCAAAGTCTGAATGTCATGTATATGATGAAACACCAAATCTTGTGAATTTCATGCTGCTGTCAGTCACTGAATTTTATTTACAGCAAATCATGCAAGTTTCATGCTGAAAGCAAACCTGTTATGAGAAGTTTCTATGAAGTCTATTTTTAGTAAATAATATTGAATGGGAAAAACCAGCAGCCCATGTGAGATGTAGTTTTATGGACCTGAGTGGATAGACATCTGAGCCAATCAAAAGATGTCTATTTATAGGTTATATAATAATGTTATTTATTAGGCTACAATGTAACAAACAAGTAACACATAACTTTTATTCTCTCATATTGCATAATACAATATACATGTAAGAGGTAATAAATTCTAATCAGCTAATGACTTTTCTACAATTTATAGTACATGTATAGCTGAACTGCCACTGATTTGTTGCAACCTTTCAACTGCTTTTAAAGTTAAAAGCTATGTTCTGTTTGATTGTACTGATCTGGAGAATAACTACAACACTAACATGTAGAAATGTTTGAACATTTATCACTGGAGAAGTGCTGGCCTCAAACAGTTAAGTAAGAAATTAGGGGATAACTGTATTCAAAATTTTCATTTGGGGTGGTATATCGTCGGATATACGGTCGAAAATTTAGTTTTACGGCGACGCGCGAGCGGAGCCGTAAAACGTGATTTCCGAACGTATGTCCGACGATACACCTCCCCAAATGAAAATTTTGAATTTCAACATGGTTATTCCCATTCTAATGCACTTCTGCAATTTGAGCACAATTTGGAGCGTTGCAAGACGCATAAATCCGCGCGTTTTTAGGATATTAAATAATATTCAGGGATTGAAACAGAACATTATCCTGTTATCTGAACATTCAACTTTCCTGTACCAAACTGGAGTTGTTGACTACTGTAGTATATCCCTTCAAATGGAACACTGTTTTTGGCAATTACATTAAATCTAAAATGGGAATTTTAAATTGAATTCGAAAAATATATTTTAACCAAAAAACCCTAACCAAAAATATATTTTGAAGTTTGTAGACGTTTTCATAAATGCTGGGATAGGATGGAAATTTAATATTCTTAATGTTTTAGGCCAAACAACATTCCCTGCTTGTACCTCGAGCGATATGGATCAATGACTATCAGTTGAATATAAAACCATGTATAATTATACAAAATATGAGACAATTTGCAATGCATCAGTGGGTTTTAAATGTAGTTGCATATTTGCTTGCGTTGCTGTTTATCAGCATAGTCAACAATATTTCAGTAATGTAACCATGTCACATTGACGGTGACCCAAACGAAAGGCTACATCTATAGATGTCTACTGCCCAAAATGCCCTCTTAGTTGGAAGCGCCCATTTGCCTAGCTTTTCCATGAATGGGTATGCTTATTGATCTCACCACTCCCATATGAAAGCATGCATATTTTCCATCATATAAAAAAGCAGTAAAAGTTAAATATAAAATGAAATGTTGTACATGTAAGTGCCCCTACATCTGTGATGTTATTCGTATTTTCAGGCCTGTGCATTTTTAGTTGTATGCTCGCACATACAAACACATGAACAAAACATACGATTAGGTAGCAAGACAGGATCTGAGATCTGAGATCTTATTCGTATTTTAACACTTAATGAGCCAATCGTGACAAAAGTCGTCTGCTTTTCTCGTCTGCTGAAATGTCTAAGAAGCCTCTATGGCAAACAGTGTGGACACAGATCAGACTGCTCCTATCTGGGTCCACGCTGTTTACTTCTATACTTAATATGTCAGTAATGTTAGGCAATTATTTGCAGCAGACGAATTCAGCAGACGACATTTTCAGATGCATTTCTTTCTTGGCGCTTTAAGGGTTAAGGCCTGTTCATTTCTAGCTGTACGTTTGCACATACAGACACATGAACAAAACATACAGTTAGGTAGACAGACGGAAACAGGCAAAATGATGGTACTTGGTAGGCATTAACCGCGTTAAAAACCTATTATCCGTAGAACTATATAAGCAGCTTGGATTGCATCGTAAATCACACAATTTGATGTTACAAAATAATTGTCTGCTGTAATTTCTAATGGACATTTTATAGCTGAGCAAATACTACAATATCTATCCCAAGTGTATTGCACTGACAGTACAAAAATGGGTACTAAACGGGTATTTTCATTCCAACAAAAACTAAGTTATTCATTTTTTACAAGATATCAGAGCAGTGAGATTGATATCATTCTCCGCCAAAATTTTAAATAAGTTATGGGTTTGCTATATCTATGCGCATGCAAATTTTCAGAGTGAAGAAACCTTCATGTAAAATTTTAAAAACGAAAAACTGTGTTCCATTTGAGGTGTAATACTACAGTAATTAAAGCTGCATACTCTGTAACTATGAACAGTTTTCGAAAAATTTTATTTTCTTTTTAAATCAATTGTAAAAGCTGAATTAAGTTATGTTTTCACAATAGATCTGTTAACTAGAGCGGAAAACTGCACGGAAAAGTGAATTATCCTATAAAACAGGTGTGTTTTACTCGTGTCGTTAATTATTTGCGTCCCTCCAATAATTATAGACAGTTAATTTTAATATAAATGCTGTTGTTTCAATACTGATAATTTGTTAAGATTTACGAAATTGGTAAAATGTATACCCGAATTTTAGTTTTTTTACTGTGTTCTTGAAAAATAGAAACATAAGTTCTAAAATTAAAAGATCAAAAGTTACAGACTATGCAGCTTTAATCGATTACAGTACATACTATGCCTTGCATCAAATTATGAAATCAATTTAATCGTTGATTCAGCGCATATATTCATCTGCATCACGAATGCACAGTCAAGTAATCTGTTTCACGAATATACAAGTATTGATGTTATCTATAGTGCGTCCAGCTAATAGAGACTGGGCGTGTCAGACAGAGCACTGTCATACACTGTCAAATAAGACTAGTCTACAGTAAATCGGGTGTAATAGCCAATGTACGCTTTACTCGTGCAACCAGCTGAAGCGCAGACGACAAGGGTGACCAACTTTATACGTTAGCATGCCTGGTAAACGTGTATCTTTAGTATGCTGTTGGGGACATGCTGCATTTCATTTTCCGGGATGGATATGTTGTGAAAGTTTTGGGGGAGGGTGGGTTTGCACTTTCTTCAAATTCTGTCTATATGGCAAAACTGGTTTGATTTTCAAGCCTGATACAATAATAATAAATCACCAATTAGAATTAAACAGGACAAGGGTTAAGTATCTGGATCATGAGTAAAGGGCATACAAACATGAGATTTGGTCTAATAGAATATCCGAAAAAGCCTCTTATAATCGCTCATTCTGGCGTGTCCAGAGAGACTAGATGTCTAAAAGTTTTTCGGAGTCTTCTTCAACTTGCATACTTTGTTTATGCGAGAAGCGATAGCCCTGGCGAGGTCAGGCGTGCATGCAGGCTCGTCGGAGCCTTCGCCACACGCGGATGTAATAAGATCCATCATCTCGTGTGCTGACCAATTTTTAGTATTAATTTTTCATTGAGGACCATTATTTTATTTTCTTATCATGCTTATCCAGTATTATATTTTGAATAGTTAAAATTTCGAAACATTGCCAGAGTACATATATCTAGACTAGTCAGTCTCCTTGTTATCCAAATTAATTCGAGATGCCTTTTTTTCACAATGGCTCAAAACTACAACAGGTATATACAGGTATACAGCTGTAAAGCGTTTCACGGGTGAATAAATACACTCTGTCTTACCGATTTTTAAATGGAAATGTCCACGGGTGTGTCTTTGCTAAGAACCGCCCAGTCTCTCTTAACTGGACGGACTATCGTACATGCAGTTTAAAAGATTTTAGTCTTGTTATGAAATAGATAATATTGTATATGTTATATTGTATAATCTACTTGAATCATTTGGTTGGTCTGTGATTTTTGATCGTGTCACTTCCTAGTTATATAAACTTGTATTTTGTTGCTATTGGAAACCTCCAACAAAAGCAGCAACGATACCGACAGCACGTGATTCTTTAAAGTAAGTAAGGGTGCAAAGATCAGGAATCGATACAATCAAGTACCATACCTGACCCAGGATACCAATGGAAAAGTGACAAACTCACGGTAAGACACCACAAACGAGAGCCAAGAGGTCAGCCCTTTCCCAGCAGGTGATCACAACGTAAATTTTAATTAGATATATAATATAAAGTTTTGTCAAAATATGTTTTATATAAAGCAGAAATCTCTCAACCGTTAGGAACCACACTGGATGCTATATTCTTGTTTGAATAGTGTTCAAGTTAGCTATAACGAAACTGAGCATAGCTTGAATGTTCATGGAAGTTAAATTAGCATTTTTATTGCATTCTACATAATTAGATTTCAACAGCATCGTTTAATTGCTCCTAGTTCGTTTTCAAGGTGTACTGACTTTACAAGGCAACATACATAATAACGGAAACATTCTCGCTTCAAAATGATGGGATATTGATACGACAGGGCATCCATATAAATGAAGTATTTCATTCGGGAAAGTCCACCAAAATTCGAGAATCGACTCACGGCTCTGGTGTATGTAAGGAGCCTATGTACCAAAAAGCTCCATTTTGTTAGCTGGAACTAGCGAATGGAAAATTAGTTTTGTACCATATGGGTTCAGCTCTATTAAAATCGATTATTCCGATTATCCGAAAAGTTTAATCAGAAGAATAAATGAATGTAATGTTTTTTCAAGAAAATATCGCTATAGCGATAATTTATTGAAAAAAAAACAACAACACAACAACATGAACTTCATTTAAGTCGTTTGCTTTGCTGTAATCACACTTGTTAGTAGAAAGAGTTATTGTGTTAACATGGTTTCTGTGACGTCAGCGTCACGTTATATAACGTCAGCGTCACGTTATCACCTGCGTTATCAAAGTAAATCCTCGATGTACATCCGTGGTCTGATTCCACGGAAATTCGCGGAATTGGCCGAGGCAGTTCCGATTGAAAGCATTTAAGTGAGGATGGTTCAATAAAAACATGACTAACAGCTGCAGATGCATTGCATATATTTACAATGTTTGTGTATATATACAATTAGCACCATTATATCATATACCGGCTCAGAGTTCGTCCACAGACTGGAATTATGGCACTTAAGCCATAGGCGTAGCTCCCATTACACAGTTACGCACGCTTAAAGCTGCATAGTCTGTAACTTTTGATTTTCTATTTTTGGAAATAAAGTTTCTATTTTTCAAGAATACAGTAAAAAATACTCAAATTCAGGTAAATATTTTACCATTTTCATAAATTTCAACAAATTATATCTATCAATACAACGGCATTTATGTTAAAAATCAACTGTCTAGAATTATTGGAGGGACGTAAATAATTCCTAACAAGAGAAAAATCACCTGTTTTTATTAGATAATTCACTGTTCCATGCAGATTTCAGCTATACTGAACATATTTATTGTGAAAACATAACTTAACTCTATTTTTACAAATGATTTAAAAAGAAAATATTTTTTTTCGAAACATGTACGCACTATTTTTTCAGGGCCCACATTTTTTGACAAAAATGCTGGTCTCAAACATTCTCTATGATAAATTATTTATTGACATTTTATCTGTTTGATGACATCGAAAAGAATATTAGAATCACTCATGCGAATCATTATGCTACGTCAAAGGCAATTTTGACAAAATGACAAAAATGCACGTGCAACCTGAACGTCTATATTTTTTATTTTTGTTTTGCGCAGGCATTATCTAGGATGATCGTTGTGACAGAAAAACATCAGAAAATATTATTTTTTATCAAGTAAAACCCCTTTTTTCGGTCGTTAAATTTAGTAACACGGTTACTTTTTGAAGAAATGCTCGTTTTGACGTCATATTAACGTCAGTTACAATAATCAAACAGGCTTTCTTTCGCAAATTGTTTTGTTATGAGTCACTTGTTGACATAGAAGTATCAAAACACTAAAACATATCATCATTGACACGTCTTATAGCCTTGGTAGTAGTGACGTCATCACTAACGTCAACACTATGACGCCAATAAATTCATTACTTTTTTACGAAAATAAACGGCGGATACATGGTTGTTTAAAATGAAATTATAAAAGAAGTGTTTTGATTACTAGTTTACTCAGAATCATACGAAATTTTAACTAACTCTAAAAAAGTACTAAAACCAACTTTTTTCAAACCTTGGCCAGCTGGGAACCACAATAGGAAAACATAAAAAAATAATGAAGTTAACAAACACATTCCATTCTGAGATATTGTCGAGAATAAATCGGCTCTTATCTCTGGAATAGCAGAAATTCGACCCTGAAAAAAGTGCAATGGGATCTGAGTTTCATTCGAAATAATGCAATGTAAAATGGTGTTTTGAGGGTAGTGCACTTGAAGATCCATTTTCTCATTCGTTTCTGATCTGATCACAATAAAATTTCAATGGCTAATGCAAATATAAATGCGCTTTACGTTGGTAGTCTCAGAATAAAAATATCACATTTTTTTTCTGAGAAATTTTACATTTTATAAGTGGTGCGTAACTGAAATGGCTCAATGTAGTTACATATCTAGTCTCTTAAACACAATAACTGTACATAACTAATTAAAACTACCTATTTTACATGCTCTTAAAGAGGAGTAGTAAAATTATTTTATGGCAACAATTTAGATCTTCTACCACCTAAACCTAAATTCACTTTTAGACACTTGAAGAAAGGGATACAATAATTCCATAGGACTGGCAGATAAGGCTGCTAACAATGTTGTGGTCGTTTGAAAAAGATACTATATTAACACCCTAAAGCAAGAACTTAGCACTGCAAAAACATATGAGCATAACAGTTTTGATGTGACGTCTATCGTTGATAGGCATCGATGTTATATGGCAGCTAAGTTTGGGTTGTTTGTTGATGAGGACCTTAGCAAGCTTCCTACGTTATACTGGTTACCTAAACTTCATAAACGGCCCTATAAATCGCGTTTTATTGCTAATTCTAGTGTATGTACAACTACCGAGTTGTCTATTCTTTTGACTTTTTGCCTCACTGCGATTAAAAACCACGTCATTAAATATTGCACAACTGTTGATGAAAGAAATGGTAAAAATTTATTTTGGTCTATTAAAAATTCAGGTGAAGTTCTTAATAAATTGAAGTCTAGAGGTTTTCTAGCATCTGGTTTGTCTACATATGATTTCTCTACTCTCTATACTACATTGCCTCATAATCTAATCAAAGAAAAACTAACAAAATTAATTGAACAAACATTTAACAGAGAGGGTTCACTTTATTTGGCTTGTAATCATGATAAAAATGCCTTTTTTTACTTCTGAACAACCTAAACGATATAAATTGTGGTCATGTCAGAAAATGTGTGATGCGCTCCATTATCTTTTGGACAATATATTTATAAGATTTGGCTCGAAATTATATAGACAAATCATAGGTATTCCAATGGGTACTAATTGTGCTCCTCTTGTTGCAGATTTGCTTTTGTTTTGTTATGAGAGAGACTTTATGTTGTCTCTGTCTGACAATAATCAAATCGATATTATTGAAGCTTTTAACTCAACCTCCAGATATTTAGATGACTTACTTAATATTGATAATCCTTATTTTGAACAAATGGTAGGTCAGATATATCCCACTGAACTTCAGTTAAATAAGGCGAATTCTTCTGATACTGAAGCTCCGTTTTTGGACTTGAACTTGTCAATAACAAATGGAATGGTTTCTTCTTAAATTTATGATAAACGGGATGATTTTAATTTTGAAATAGTAAATTTCCCCTTCCTTGATGGAGATGTTCCTCGCTCTCCTTCCTATTGTGTATATATTTCTCAGCTTATTCGTTTTGCTAGAGTATGTTCTAATGTTGATGACTTCAACAACAGAAACTTATTTTTAACTGCTAAGTTAATAACACAAGGTTATAGATATCATAAAATTCGAAAAGCATTTTCTAAATTCTACCACAGACACTCTGAGTTAATTGTTAAATATAACATTGGGTTAAAGACTCTTCTGCAATAAGGCATATCAGAACCTATATTTTATGGTGATTTAGTTTATAAATTTAAACGAATTGTTGGAAAACCTAATTTTAGTGATCAATTCAAAAAGAAAGTAAAACGTTATATAAGGGTTGGATATAACTTGGATATCATGCAACAGTCTGCATGCCTAGTTTTAAACCAAATCACGGTTTATAGCTATGGTTTCCTCTTTAATTGCACGACGGTGGGTCAGGCCTCAGACTCTATGACGGCTCTGACGTAAAGCTTTAATCGGTGGGTTGGTGCCTGATGCTTATCTGTAGCTGGACCCACCGTGGCTCAACTTGAGGTTTTCTTTAGCTCTTACTATCTGTGAGTCATGAGCCCTTTTCTTTGTGTCATCATGTTGTGTTAATTTGATTAGAGTGTTTCTCCATGATGATACATTGCATTAGTTAGATGGCCTCCATGCGAGCTGAACATTTCTTGTACTTCAACAACAGCAGAATCTAGGGCGAAGATTTGGTACCAGTAAAATGCATTTAATCCCCCCATGTGGCTTGGGCTGCTGTCCGTTCTAAGGCGGTGGTTCTGTTGTTGTTGACTTTTTGTTTATTGTTACTCTCATTGTGGGAGTCTGTAATTGTTCTATGTTTTGTGGTACGTTACTTTATGTCCATTCTAATATTGCAATCAGCTTGATGGGGAAGAGAGAGCTGGTTGCTTTGCTTAATTTGTCTTCCTGGTGTCTCGTGATGGTTGAGCGGCTCTTCCTTGCGATGCCACGGGGTTGTCTGCGGTTTGTGATTGTGGTATTTCCTGATCATACTCACTTACTATTTTAGAAAGAAAAATGTGTTGGGATGAACAGGATGATTAAGGTTTATTATGAAATAAGTCAATGTGATGCAACGACTATAACAATAATAACACAACCATATATCACGACCTATCTATGACACATAAACAAAGAAACACAATATCTCAGCCAAATCAAAACTAAATAATTACAACGAAAAACTTATTTTTTATTCATACTTTTATTTGGAAATGTGAGTGTAACCAAGAAATGCCACAATTGCAGATCACAGACCAATCCACGTCACTGGGAGTGTAGCAGTATACAGAATTTGATCTGCTAGATAAAAACCAAAACCCTGAGAGAAAGAAGCAATGGAGATAACGTGTCTTGCTAACGAACACACAGGTGACATATAAATATATGATTTTGATTGAAATATATATTTTGGTGTGATTTAAATATTGTATGAAATCGACTGACGTGCAGGATTGTTTTGTCTTAGAAATGTTCTTTCAGAGGAAAAAACAACATACGATTCCTGTAGATTAACGTCTCAAATGAATATAAAACATAAACTTTATCTACGCATACTCGTTAATAGATAATTGCAGGTTATCTGATGCAAATCTTTGGATTATATGCTAGGCACTTGAGTTCTAATCTGAAACAGTGCAAGACTGTCTTCACTTACCCAGTATGAACCCATAAATCAGCAGTTGCACCGATAAAATGGAACGGAGCCAGTCAATGCCATTGGCGTAGCTCCCATTACGCAGTTAAGCACGTGCCTGATAAAAATAGTAACATTCAAGGGAGGTCACATAATGTGGTAAAAGTGATTTTCCTTGCCATAAGGAACTGCTCTTAAAGGAAAGAATTCGCTCCCTCTGGGAGCAAATTCTTTCCTTTAAGAGAAGTAACAGTTCCCATTTTGAAAAGGGAAGCAATTGAAGAGAACCACTGCTTGATCCAGTAGTCTCCTTTGATGTGCGTATCTCTTCACGCGCTCTGGCTACGCCAGTCCATGTAATATAGTTTAACTCTCTCTTCAATGACAACTTTTTAGCTCTGTTGATAACTTTGCAAACAGTTTGGACTCGGATCAGGCCCGACAGAAAGTCAGACCTGATATAGATCCAATCTGTGTGACCTCTGGTAGTTTTTCTGAAAGAAGTTTTGAAAAGAAAGATAAAAAATCATCGTATGACAAAAAGACGCAAAATGCCAACATGCAAAATGCAGCAATTCAATGAAGCTTGAATTTCAAAGTTTCGCCTGAACCTTCATCCAATTCCAATTAATGTAGGTTCGTTTAATTCCAATTAATGTGAGAGAGCATTGAGGACTCAGGAGAGAATCCAATGAGAGACTGCATAGCAACAGCCTCCACGTTACGAGACTCAGCTGCTTGCGTATGTAGTAAGTGGCATTTTTTATATAAACAGACACAAAGAAACAAAATTTGATGAATTACTTGGTACTAGTAACAGAACAAAAGATTTAGTTTTTATAACATTTGCATCTATTGCAGTGAGTGATTTAGATTAAAGTTTTGGATTGTTTCATGTCTGAACTACAATTGCCAAGAAAAAATGGATGATATATGTTCTACCATGCAACTATTTGTATGTTGAATCCCGAAATTTGATTTACTCATGGTTTACAAATCGGTCTGTGTGACAGCCATTTGCATCTACGCAAAAAAGCACTTTTGCAAATAATTTTACTTATGTACCTGGTCCAAACCAAGAACCAATCTGTATACAAATCGTGCTTATATGCAAATTAGTTAGATTTTAATTGTGTGCTCACACAATAGATTTGATTACATGAGTATTCTTCCAAATTATGGTATCCATTTTAACACACACTAGTATTGGTATCACCCCCACAGGCTTAGACAAACATTTTTTCAGCGTTCAATTGTCAATATTTTCTATACCATCAGTTTTAACAAATGTTTTTGGGTGGTCAAAGAAAATCAAAAGTTTTGATTGAGAAATAAGATTTTTTTTGTTAAGCACTCTCAACAAAAGGCCTGACCTCGAGGTTATTAAACTTGAGTACAGAATCAAACTCAAACTTAAGCGCAATGATTGGCTGCTTGCGGACACGTGCCCGCAATCAGCCAATCATTGCGCTTTTTTGAGTTGAAAATGAACTCTAGATTTATAACCTCGAGGCCTGATCACCCCTAACACACCACCAGCACCACAAACAAGAGGGGCTGCTTGTGTTCCTTTTTTTGTGTGCATGTTTTATCAGCCTGTTTGTTTGTTTGTTTTGTTGCTTTACGTTCCAAGTCAACAGCTATGGTCATGGCAGGACGGTCAGTTCACCTAACCACACTTTTTCCACGACAAGCTTGAACAAGCAGTTAACCAGTACTTCGTGCACATACTTTCGCTTGAGTTCCAGGAGGGAGGGATCCCCTGCCCCCTGCCCCCCTTGAAAATCACAAGTGGTGATAAATTTCCTTAGAAATTCTGGTACAGATCCCTCTCGAGATTCAATTGGACCCCTAGGGTCCAATTGATTCTTGAAGGAGATTCGTACAGCCCTCTTTGAAATACGTATTTTTTTAACTAAACAAAAAAAAGTTGTCAGGACCCCCCCCCCCTGAATTATCTGGATCCGCGCATGTCCTGGTCAAAATAGTCTGATTTTTGGGTATGAATTCCTTTCTTATATATAAGGGCATATATAATGAATTACAACTGAGCATACTTCCAAGCATATATCATTATTTTATTTAGTTATATATGATATCAATACCTTAAGAGTGCTTGTAAGTATGTCTTTAATTTTTTCAAAACCGTGTGTGAAAAATAAAATTCCAGTGAAATGGCGATACATTTTAATACATAATTACAGAGAAGCCTAAAATGCTCAAAGAAACTGGACCATCGCATGAAAACGCATTACTTATTTAGAGAAAATTTAGGCAGTTCATAAAATAGTGAGTTTCACCTGTTGGGGTCCACAATGTGAATTCACTCGTAGGGATTCACAATTTTTGTGAATGATTGTTTTAGATTTTATTAAATGCATAAAACACACGCGGTTTTGACACTTATCAGCATGTTGATGTTTTAGAAGAGGATTTCGGCACCAATATGTTATTGTTTTTAAAAGGTCATATTGATAAGTATGTCTGATTGTATGTTTCAACACCTTAGTAAGTACTGCTTTGTTAAGTGATATTGCATCAACCAAATAAATAGATCATGTCGATTTTGCCATTAATTGGCCGCATTTGGTAAGCATCTGACCTTGTGGAATTGCGCAGTTGGCATGCACGAATCCAGGAAGTTTTGCCAGAGGGGGTCCAACTTTGACAACGTTTTTTTTTTTTTTTTTTGAGGGGAGGAAGAATCCAAATACCACTAATAGCGGGGCATCAACGACCCGCCAGCAAAACTCCATTTAAGTAGCGTTTCGCTGGGGGCCAATGATGGCCCAAAATTGAATGCTGGATTGGTAGCTGTGATTTTTCAGGGGAACTGGACCAGTTTTGCTAATGAACCCTATATTTTTGTAATCGTCCAGGGGGGTGGGGGTCCGGACCCTCTGTCCCCCCTCCGGATCCGCACATGGTTAGCCTGATCATGAGTCACATTTGTATCTTCCTATTGGTTGATATAAATGGAAGTTTACATCAGTAGAGGGCGATTTATTGATTTCTCTCAATATGATTGGATGACTTTAGGGTATATAAGATGAAGCCCAACGTGAAAGAATTAGATCTGGGTTGTGTCGAGTTTAGAATAGATTTTGATTTAGAATTGTTTGATACATGATATAGGTAAATTGTAGAAATATAAATTTGTTTTTGCTGAAATTGAATAGTTTGAAATTATAATTTAAAGAACTGAAAAACACAATGCAAACTGATAAGTAAAGAGAATATAATCTCAGAAAGTAGACTATGAACTATTACAAGAAGGAATTAACCTAATAGAAAATGTCAATATCGACCAACAACCGGACTTAAGGTGAAGTAGAACACCATTTGTTATGTGGCGATGTGCATTTTTTTCAAATAGAGTTCGTCTTTCTGTCTGTTAGTTCATCCTTAGACACGATCAGGAGTTACTCCTCCATATTTATACCGAGTGTTATGTGTTACCTGTATGTTGTATTCATGGTATGGAGATGCGGGTATTGCATATGAGTACAGTTTATATAATGGCTTATGTATGTCCGTTAGATCGTTCATATCTTACGTCGAGATCGAGGGATTGCAGGTTCGTGCCTCTGGTTCGAACCTTACCAGAGGCACCGAGTTGTTTCGTGAGCAAGACACTATATCCTCTGCTTAGTACTGGTTCAACCCAGGAAGAATTGTCCCTGCATGACCAAAAAATGGTTGAAAAAAAAAAACAACAACAGCAAACAAAATAATATATTACGTTGCTGAAGTAGATAAACGTCATCACAGAAAATGACATTGTCAAAATAGAAGAAATACATGACACCATTAGACACGTGTACATGTTGGTGCGACAGGACTTAGATCTATGGAAACACAATTTACTAGATCACAACATAACAACATATCATGTCTTCATTATCAACCAGTCATAAATTACACCTGCCGTTTGATTGCCATCCGCTGATAGTATATGATGTCAACACCTTCATTCAAGATTACACCCTAAAACGCTTGAGTACTAAGTGAAAATTGGAAAACCATATTCAAGAATATGAGCAAAGCGTGAAAATGTGAATGGTGGATGTGAACAAGGTGCAGATCAGCCTATGCATCCGCGCAGTCTGATCAGCACATTTGTTATTCGGTTTCTGTAAATCATTATACTTAAGCGTCTGTAGCTTGTCTCTGAAGCCCAGCAGGTTGAGATGTACCTCACCGGACCACAACCTTTTCAAATGGATTTTTTCGTGCCATGAGCTCATATGTGGAACAATTATTTTCCAGATGGGCTATTATATTCGATTAATTGTGCGTGGATACATGTAATATGTTGGGAAAAAAAGCTTTGAGTAGGCTGAGTAAAACGAAACATGTAAGGACGAGCATATTTTTATATTACTTGACTTTTCGCTAACTGTAAAGGCGGCAACTTAAATATTCATATCTGGGCGTGGTTTGGCTATTTCATCTGCTAAGGAAGGGAAATCTGGTTTTATTTATAAGTTGGTAAAGAGTTTATAAGGTTTTTGAGCCGCGCAAACGTGCGTGCATTCATATAAATCCTAACCGTATACACACTGAGCTCACATTTATTAACCCTTGCATCGCATAATCACAAACTGTATGTTTTGTCGTCCACTAACTATTTGAAGTCTAATAGATAAACAGTGTGGACCCAGATTAGACTGCTCCTCTAGGAGCAGTCTGATCTGGGTCCACAATGTTTGCCTCTATGCTTATGTTAAATAGACATTTTCAGATGCAGTTATTTTGCTGGCGTTCTAAGGGCTTAATAATGACTGAGGTAATGGCGCAAGATGATACAGTTACTTTTGAATAAAACCGCGCCTCATTTTCCGCTTTTACCTATGTCTAAGGTTGACCAGTCCTAATTACGCATTCATGAGGCGCCGCCTTTACAGTAGGCGAAAAGTCAAAGAATACATTTATGAATAATATTATTTATGATGTTATATGAATGCCGTGTTGTTAGTTGACAATTAAATTTATATTGGTGAGAAAATAGCCTTAGCATAAAATCAGTTGAAAAGTTTGTTACACGTACATGTAGTACCTGGAAATACCAGTCACACAATTTAGATCAACCCGCGGCACCCTCAGGAAGAGCCACATGACACGACATGAGGAAAACAATTAATGTAAGGCAACCAGCTATCTCTTCACCATCAAAAAGATTGCAAAAATGCGGCATGTAAAGAGTATAAGTACTGCATAACAAAACAATGACCAAACACAGAACCCCCAAAAAGAATGGGACCATACGTATACTATGATTCAACAACAACAGAACCACCACCTAAGCCACTTGAGGCTTAAATGCATTTTAATGGTACCAACTCTTTGCCCTAGATTTCCTTAAGTTTATATTCATATCACAGTATTGTTTCAAATGATCTGAAAACGTAAAAGGATTATAATTAGCAATATTCCCTCTTTGTACTCAATTTCTAAAATATAATTTTCTAGTTAATGAACATCCTGTATATAGAGGATCTTACATGATTGCACATGTTTTATTGAATTTATTAAACGAGTTGAGGAAAAGAGATAAAATGCGAGGCTTGCCGAGCATTTTATTTCTTTTTCGCAACGAGTTTAATCAATTCAATAATACATGAGCACGAATGTTAGATTCTATTTATCATATGACATTAAGATTACTTTGAAATCTCATTTTTGCCGTAAAAACGTTATAGTTTTGTCATTATGGTCGCACCGTTGTTATGGACGTCATAACGTCTCACGTTAATCTATAAACCACTAGTGGTTTATCGATTTTATTGCATGGCGTTATTTCACTCCCAGACGCGACGTCATATGATAAAAATGAATACATTGCTGAAGAAATCAAACAAATAGTACAATATCTGGAACTATTTTGTTTGCGCATGCTTTTCCTATCCTGGGGCCATTTAATGCAATTTAACGTTTTGATAGATGAGATATAATGCTGCATAGTTGAATCTATCAGAATAAAATACTAAAAACCTGCAAACCTACTTATTGAAGTTATTATAGATTTAAGCCCGCTCATAGGGTTTTGGTACCTATTACATATATGTTAAGTCATTTTAAACATATACACTCAGCTATCTAGTGGGACTAAGCGCCTAATATTTTGCTTGAGCATTCATATACGCCCCATCATTGTGAGTGTGAGCAGCGATGGTTTTAGCAAGACTGCGTTTGGGCAGGCTCGTCTAAGCTTTCGCAGCTCGCATTGCTACAAGTGCTAAAATCTCACGAACTGGCTCATTTTATTAATTGATTTTCCTTATATGTATATGTACCTTCATTAACAACTAATCAGTGTGTCCCAGTTGCCTAGTTGTAGATTTGATCCGGGAACCGGCAAAATGTGCAAGTTGGCGTGTGTGACCATCGAAGACTCTGATCAGACTGCGCATACGCACAGTCTAATCAGAGTCTTCGATTGGCGCTCTACGGATAGCCTAGAGTCTAACGTTTCTCCAGTCAGAAAGCTAAGACTCTGATTAGACAATGTAGATGCACAGACTAATTTGAATTTTCTCTGTACGCACATGCCTACTTGTACCATGTGCTGGTAACCGGCTCAAATGCAAACCTGATAGCAGTTACCCTAGTCCTGGTTACTCTATTTACAGATTTCAAGGTTCTGGGAACACGCGCGCGCGTTTACGACATTAGCCAGAACATGATTTTTTGGTACTTATTGCGTATGCGTAAAAGCCACAAAATAGCGCTCATGCTGCAATATCCAGCGTAGTAGAGATGCTAAGTGACTTTTCACTTCAAATCATGATGCAAAGGTCCCCTTTGGTATAGACGTTCCTCGGGACCATAGAAAAAGAAATATCCAAAGACACAAGCTGTATCTCAAAATTCAAGATGGCCGTCATCGGCCATAAGTTAGAAAACAGGACCGACCCATAGCCCAGAGACTTTTTATATCATATATACTATTATGTTACATGTTTTCTACATACTTTGGGCTCACTGAACCCTTTTTTGACATCATTTTTGCTTTTTGGATACATTTTAAATGTCAAATCGTTAACGCTATATTACAAAACTTTGCAATTATGTATATATATATATATATTTTTTTTTATAAAAACAAATGCGAAGCTGACTGCAGATCCAGGGGTCGCGAGTTCGATCCCGGCCCGGTCCCATACTTTCGTGGAGATTGATCAGAAATGATTTCTACGGTCATTCTCCTCCTTCCGCTGATTCATTCATGAAGGGTTGTTGTCAGTTACAAGCGAAAGTATGTGCACGATTACTGGTTAACTGCTTGTTCAAGCTTGCCCAGGAAAAAAGTGTGGTTAGGTGAACTGACCGTCCCGCAATGACCATAGCTGTTGACTTGGGACGTAAAGCAACAAAAACAAACAAACAAACAAACAAACAAACAAAAATAGATAATTAATAATTTAATAGGTGAATGGAATGTTACTATATCCTAGTTTAGGTTAGCTAAAAGGTATCATCATTAGAAGTAAGTCAATTTACATTAACTCCAAAGGCACATCTGAACTATCAACACTAGCAGTTGCAGATATACTTGGTCTTGGTAATATTGGTCTTGGCCTCATTGTAAAGGAGCGTCATTTTCTGCTTAATTAAAATTCCTTTATTATACAGAAAGTCATGTTTGCTGTGGTTTCAAATTACACATTGAGTAATCTATGATGAGTAACTCTGAAATCACATCTACGACAAATAACACCCGAGACTGGTGCTTACGCTTCCTATGCCAGTCAGACAAGAACCCACTACTAAGCTTTCAACTTCTGTAAAATTGAAAAACTACTCTGAAAAAAGTTTTGGCCTGTTATACAAAAGTCATAGACAACACCAGATAGCTCAATGAATTGGGGGAGTTGCCCAACTCCATATTCACAGATGACATTGTGGGGTTGGTGCTGATAGCGATTCTCCAAACATAGTACAGAAGATGGTGTCTAATCAAGTAGTGTGACATAAAACTTGTAGGTATTCTATTGACACTCAAAAAGTACAGAGCCAGGAAGAGAGGTGGGCCAGAGTTGGCTATTAGACGCTTGAGTGTTGAATCCTCTACATCTTTATACAAACCAGTCGCCACTACTGTATGTTTCTTTCGTACTGAAATGGGTAACAAATAAAAGCTCAGAAATGCCTCCACTCATGAATTGGATAAGAGAGTCAAAGACTGCTCATTTGTTAGGTGACAACCGTATGTTGCACAACCTTTCTTTCTCTCATGCCATTGGTTTTGTGCTGGATCATACTCACTATGCTGGGAACCTGCCAATCCATCTCCGTGACATGGCAACACTTGAAGAACGACATCCTGCTTTCTATGTAAAGTTCCTATGTGGTCACTTCATGGGTCAAAAGTCACGGCGAGCATTCTCAAATATACAACTTGACCAGATGAATTAGCAACTAATCGATTGGCTCAAGAATCATGCTGGTGTCATAGAAAGCCTTGATGATCCTAGATCAGTTCGCCGTGAACAGGTAGTTGGCCCAGAGCTGGCTCGCCTAGTCATAGAATTTGAAGGAACAGATGAGTCAGATGAACGGATGCACCATGAACAATACCCTAAGTTCCAATCTGACTACCACTCCGATGTTATAGCATTATTGTATGAATTTGAACAGTTAAAGAACCATTTCCTGGAAGACAGTGGTGAGCTACTGGATTTGGACCAGTCAATCTTTATGCCTCCAAACGTGGTAGACAATGTGAGAAAAGTGAGACATCGGATTTCAGCTATAAACAACATTTCTCAACAGGCGAGTCAGCTCTCAAGAAGAGGCTCTCACTGCTACACTACACAAAACTTATCTGAAGTTGTTTAAGGCTTCTCTGTCTGAACCACG
This sequence comes from Loripinus fragilis, assembly GCA_964019695.1. NCBI lineage: Eukaryota > Metazoa > Mollusca > Bivalvia > Lucinida > Lucinidae > Loripinus > Loripinus fragilis. The sequence continues at coordinate 92,147,568 of OZ026514.1, forward strand.
CAGAAAATCCGAGGTATCTGTCATCAAAAACCAACAAGCAAAAACTACCCAGATTTTGTTGGCAGCCAATTCTGGTCGCATCATCAATGACTATGTATTCTCCCACGAAATCTCCACCCTTCCTTCCTCGCTTACTCGTAAGTGGAGCCTTCACCATGGAAACAAGAGTGAGATCCTGGACTGCATTGTCTTTGCAGATCATGACAATCAGAGACCAGTGACGACAGATGCGTTACTGGATTGTACTGTTCTCATTCAAATGCTTCATCCTGGAAGTTCTGTGACCATCAGAGACTATGTAACAGATGTGTTGGTGCAATACATCCTCTCTTGGTTTGAAAGAAATAATCGGATCGACATCGTCTATGATGTTTACTACAAGACGAATTTGAAGTCAGGAACTCGGGAACAAAGAGTCAGTGGAGCACGAAGGCGGGTTACATTCTCAACCAAAATTCCTAGCAATTAGGCTGCCTTCCTTCGTGTTGATTTGAACAAGAAGGAGTTCCTTGTTGAGCTGGCAAAAACCTTAAAGAACATAACGCTACCACAGGGCAAGCAGCTCTTTACCACACTCCTTGGTGACTGCGCCAGTACATTGCCAGATGCTGATGTTGGTGCAGTCGCCCCTGGCACACAGGAGGAATCTGACACTAGAATTTTCTACATGTGGCTGCTACCACCGTCGCTGGTCATCGTCGAGTGATTGTACGAGCCAGTGACAGTGATGTTGTTGTTCTAGTCGTCTCAACATTTGTGGCCCTCGTACAGCAGATTGATTAACTCTGGATTGCATTTGGAATGAGTCAGCGTTACAGGTACATTCAAGTACTTTACATTGTAAGAGAACTTTGACCATCCAAGGAATTAGCACTACCTGCGTTTCATGCATGAACTGGTTGCAATACAACCTCGGCATTCTTTGGCAAAGCCAAAAAGATAGCCTGGTCAGTGTGGCAGTCTCTTTCAGAGCTTACTTTGCCCCTACAGCTACTCTCTAGCCATGTCCCATCCCTAGAGATGATCAGAACTCACAAAAATGTGCTTGAAAGATTTGTAACACTGCTCTACGGTGTCTATGAAGAGGAGATTACAACTGTAGATGCTGCCAGACTCTACATATTTCAACACAAAGGGAGTGACTTTGAGCACATGTCTCCAAGCAGTGATGCTATGCATCAGCACTTCCTCAGAGTAGCCTATCAGATTGGACATATATGGGGTAATACACACAACAACTCTCCAGATCCAGTGCCACCAACGAATTGGGGATGGCAGCTTGTAACTCCTGACACTGCGCCAACTCCAGTTTATACCACGATTCCCATCATTTCGATGAATTTACCTGAGCTTCTTATGTGCCATTGTAAGAAAGACTGTTAAATTCTTTGCAAGTGCTGTATGCATGGGTAAACATTTTTGGTTCTTTGTAAATGTAAAGGTTTGTGCTCCCACAATGGTAATAGGAGTGGGGAATAAACAGATGGAGATTGATTTAAAGAAAGATTACCAGGATTGTTTTCAAAAACGACAAACATTTCAACTCTATGTATTATTTTCACAATCAAAACACACTCCAAAAGCATAATTGATGACAGAAATGAGTTCACTGACCTCAAATAAGTTAGAAACTATGTATCATACTAGTTTCTACAACAAAAACTGATGGGGCCAAGGGTCGGACAAGTTTTGAATAAGGCAGCTAATATGGCCGACGCCGGCCATCTTGAATTTTGAGATACAGCTTGTGTCTTTGGATAATTCTTTTCCTGTGGCCATATGGAGCTTCTATACCAAAGGGAACCTTTACATCATGAATTGAAGTCAAGGTCTATGCTTTTGCACTTAGCATCTCTACTAGCGGGCTTAGATGACAAAATTCTGATCAGAGCCTTTATCCACACCATGCGAGCATCGCGCCTTTGTTGCCCGCCGGTACCTTGGTCTCATTTTGTTAGCCGAGGATAGGATTAATACACAAGTGATCTATCGATTATAAGTCCCTGATTACTTTGTAAGCAAAACATGAAGTCACTGTCACTCTTGGCTGACAGGAGAGTAGTGCATGAGTCGTACTTTTTTGCAGTTATACACTTTATGTTCTGTAATCTGGTAAATAGAGAATACTAGGTGAGTGTCTTTTAATATCAAGTTTACCAGGCAAGGCTTTGAGAACGCTTGTTGACATCGTGAGGCTTGCCGAGATATAGAGAATACTAGGTGAGTGTCTTTTGATATCAAGTTTACCAGGCAAGGCTTTGAGAATGCTTGTTGACATCGTGAGGCTTGCCGAGATATAGAGAAAACTAGGTGAGTGTCTTTTGATATCAAGTTTACCAGGCAAGGCTTTGAGAACGCTTGTTGACATCGCGAGGCTTGCCGAGATATAGAAAATACTAGGTGAGTGTCTTTTGATATCAAGTTTACCAGGCAAGGCTTTGAGAACGCTTGTTGACATCGTGAGGCTTGCCGAGATATAGAGAAAACTAGGTGAGTGTCTTTTGATATCAAGTTTACCAGGCAAGGCTTTGAGAACGCTTGTTGACATCGCGAGGCTTGCCGAGATATAGAGAATACTAGGTGAGTGTCTTTTGATATCAAGTTTACCAGGCAAGGCTTTGAGAACGCATGTTGACATCGCGAGGCTTGCCGAGATATAGAGAATACTAGGTGAGTGTCTTTTGATATCAAGTTTACCAGGCAAGGCTTTGAGAACGCATGTTGACATCGCGAGGCTTGCCGAGATATAGAGAATACTAGGTGAGTGTCTTTTGATATCAAGTTTACCAGGCAAGGCTTTGAGAACGCTTGTTGACATCGCGAGGCTTGCCGAGATATAGAGAATACTAGGTGAGTGTCTTTTGATATCAAGTTTACCAGGCAAGGCTTTGAGAACGCATGTTGACATCGCGAGGCTTGCCGAGCGATTCAACATGCGTTCTCAAAGCCGAGCCTGGTAAACTTGATATCAAAAGACGTGAACCTGGTATTCTATTTATCAGTTTACCCATTGTTGAACATTCTTCAAACTAGCGATTATTACGTATTTTTTTTTATTTTTGTGTTGATTCAGCGTCATTAGCGACGTCATTCAAAAGTGCAACGTCATCATGACCTGATAAAGGTAATATGCCGTGAGATAGGAAACGTTTATTAGGTTATGTTGAAACAATTCAGTTAATATTAGGGTTGGCTGATAAAAGCAAATACTTCGACACAAACCATACCGCTATGACAGTTGACACAATGACCTAGTTGAAAACGTGTCTCGAAATAAAAAGGTCTTCGTCACAACCTAAAATACTTTAAATTACATAAGCTAAGGGTTAGCTCATACAACGTTTGCTTGGTTTTGCAAAGTTTGTGTTACAGAGAAAAACGCACACAACTTACCATATATACTAGGCCAAAAAAGAAACGCCGCATATAAAGATTAAAAATATTGCCTGTTAAATGAGAGTTTCAAAATTTCATCTGCTATCAAGGTTTCGCTACTATTCCTGCCACATATTATTCCCATTGTTTTATTGAGCTCAGTCAACCCAAACCAGTGTACTGGCTGTCTTTTAATTTTCAAGATTTTCACGTGCACATTCATTTTATTTAGATTTACACATGTAATAACTACTGCAATTAATAGTCTAATATCCAATTTGTTTGAAAACATTTTAAAATTTTAAAATTAAAAGTTACACATTGCTTATTTACGATGCCCAAACGGACACATGTTGAACGTGAAAAGGTGATAGGAATGTTACAAGCTAACGTGACGCCATCGGTGATAGCCCAACAATTTCGATGCCACGCAAGGATGATTGAGCGTCTTAGGAAACGTTTCTGGCAAAATGGAACAATGCCAGACAGTGTGCATTCATGACGTCATCATCTAATGACCCGACGTCAAGATCGATAAAAACGTAGATTTCAACAGGTAATTTCAATTTTGCCCGATGAAAATGCTAGCTAGGACAACCCCAGGAACTCATAATCCAAGAATCAGCGCTCATACTGAGACAAATCGTTTGCGTGAGATTGGTGAAACTTCCCCCATATACAATGTATGTTTTATATGCGGCGTTTCTTTTTTGGCCTAGTATATGAGGACTATTTCCAAGATGGCTACGTCCTTACTGCAACAAATATGACGTCACAAGTCACGAGTTCCCAATTTCTGTATATGGTTTGGCCCTGGAAAGCGAATGTTAAAGAAAACGTCCAACCACCTGTAACTGTGAAACGGCGACAAAATATAGTGCCATACATTTCGTTAATTCAGGTGAATATATCATAGATTTTATGCAATAGTAAGGGTCAACATTGTAATTCCATGCATAAATGTTCGCCAGGTCCCTCATAGAATGTTAAAACATTGGGCTTTGTCCAATCGGAACTGCCTCGTCCAATTCCGTGGATTCCGTGGAATCAGACCTCGGATGTACACCGAGGATCTATTTTTATAATGTGACGCTGACGTCACAAAAACCATGCCAACAAAATAACAAGTTCGATTTCAAGAAAACAAACGGGTATAAATGAATTATAAATTATATAAATACATAAACTTCAGTTATTCTGCTGATTAAACTTTTCGGGTGATTGGATTTTAACAGGGCTGAACCCACATGCTACAGAACTAAATTTCCTTACGCCAGTTCCGGCTAACAAAACGGAGCTTTTTCGTACATACATGTAGTAATACGCGTAACGCACCTTACGTATACAACCGAGGCTTGATCCGACCCTCAATTTGTACTGGACTTTCCCGATTGAACCTTGGGCTTTGCCCGTGGTTTTTATCATCTCCCTAGGGCCCTGGCGAACGTTAAAGCATGTTTGATTACTGAAGTTACACAGTATATACCCAGTACTACACTCTGTGCAGATAAACTTCCACGCCATGGAGGTAAACAAATACAGATACATACAGACTCCCATTGGATTATTGATTTTTTGAGGTTATAGGTCATGTTTACACTGTACAATGTGAGGTACTGTACCAGTAATTTTAATTGCAAGAACCTGAAATATGCTCCTACATACGCGGAGCCTACGCAGCCGGAGAAGCTCTCCCTATCGTCCTCTTACAGAGCTTAAAATGCCTATAGATTGTATATCGCGCCATGTAGATAAGCACAGATAGTCCTACTGTACAATGGAAGGATACCCAAATGTTACTTGCAAAATTGCGTATGCAGACTTGGATTACGTGCAGATATATCAGTTTCGCTTTCAACGCACTACCTTTTTATTTCCTAAATGCTGAAAAACGGGTATTAAAAATTTAGATAGATGCATGTTCTGTTGTTTGTACTCAGCTTTGGCTTCGTATTATCGGTTTTGTTTTAATCGTATAGAGGTAAACACAGCAGATTATCAGGCGTCAAAATCGAAAGCAGCACATAGTAATGATAACATTGCATTAGACAGACAGCTTTGAATCTTCAAATATTTTCAGATAAAACAGACTATTATGAGATTAGCTGAAATGCTTGAAATGCTTTATTGTCGGTCATATGAAATCTTGGTGCCTATTGGTTAATATTGTTATTGAAAGTTTGGTCTGATACTAAGCCATTTGTATTTGGATAGTCAGCCAAACAACAACAACAACAACAACAACCATAACAATAATAAATAAATGATAATAATCATAATAATAAAAATAAAATCAGCAGTTTAATTGCCCACATGTGAAAGCCGAGTTGTCGCAGTCGCTAGGAAAAATGACTTGGGAACCAGTTCAGCAGGAATCCCGGCTGGTTGGTTTGCTTCTCTCTCTTTTTTTGAAGCTGTAATTTGTTAGCTTAGCGCTTTTCTTTTGGTACCGTGATATTCATGTATATATATGGACAATCCATATGACCGACATATTTTCAATATAATTATGTACATAAAGTCGCCATAAAACTCATTTTCCGCCATACTCTGACGCATACGCAATGTTATTAGATGTAAGCCAGGTCAGTGATACCATTTTGAAGAGAACTGCATGTGAGCCAGCACATGTGATTTTGTGTCTTATAGCGTATGCGCACAACAATCCAATAAACCTCCACATGTACACGTTTCCTGTTTATATACAGAAAATCCTGTGTAAAACGGCCACTCAAAAATAGACAAAGCAAAGGTCTTAATGGCAACTGGTAGCTTAATGAAGGTCGAAAGGAGTATTCTGCAATACTTTTGACCTGCATTAAGCGATAATCGGTCATGAAAATCATTTATGGTCTTTTTGAGAGTGGCCGATTTACACAGGTTTTACTTTACTGACAAGTTCTCTAGTTTTCTGATGTTGTTGTTGTTGTATATCCCGTGTTTGTTGTTGCTCCAATTGTGTGTGTGTGTGTGTGTGTGGGGGGGGGGGGTTCGTGTTGGGTACTCATCTTAGTGTTCTTGCTAGTTTAACAATCATCTTGCTGAGTTGGTTGTTTAACTTTAACCTTTAACTCCATGATATCACCTTTTGACGCCTTTAAAATACTATATGTATTTGAAAATATTATGGAAGAAGGAGCAAATGCTCAATTTTCCATAATATTTTCAAAAGTATGCAAAACTTTACTTTTTCGATGTTGTCTTAAATAGCCTATGGAGTCTAATTGTGCTGTGGCTGTCAGTGTTAGTGTGTAACATTCATTTACTTTTTTTTATCCACAGCCATACTTTCTGGTGGTAAGCAGCGAAAGCCCTGACGATATTGTGATGGTCTTGGTGTCCTCTCAATCGTGAAAGTCCTGCACAATTGGAGAATCGAATCAAGCCTCACTGAGGTGTACGTAAGGCGCATTATGCGTAATACTATGCACGAAAAATCTCCATTTTGTTAGCCGGAACTGGTGTAAGGAATTGAGTTCTGTAGCATGTGGGTTCAGTCCAATTAAAACCCATTTTTCTGATTACCCGAGCAGTTTAATCAGCAGAATAAACGAAGTTTATGTATTTTTCAATAAAATATCGCTATAGAAATATTTTATTGAAAAAAAAACAACAACAACAACAACAACATTTACTTCATTTTTATATAAACCGTTTGTTTTACTGCAATCACACTTGGTATTGTGTTGCATTAAGAGAAACACACACAAGACATGGAACATTCTCAGGTTAACCCTTCTATACACTGTTTGATAGCGGTGAGGAATGCAATGCCAACTGATCGCAAAACTTGGCATGGTTTCTGTGACGTCAGCGCCACGTTATGTAACGTCAGTGTCGCGCTATCAAAGTAGATACTCGATGTACACCCGAGGTCTAATTCTACGGAATTGGCCAAGTCATTTCCGATTGGATGTCCTCTCTAGTTTGACAATCATCTCGCTGAGTAAGAGAGGGCTGGTTGCTTTGCATGAATTGTGTTCTTGCTTTTGTGTGGCTGTCTGTCACGGGTGGGCATCAGCGGAACTACCGCGAAATCGCGTCAACGTAAATTTGTTCCTCCGTCACATACGGGACCTGTCGCGGTAGTGGCATCGTCACGGAAAAGCAAAACAAAGGTAGGTACTCTCGCTTGTTTTGATTTTTAGTAAAATAATGAGCTAACTATGTAAAAATCCGGCAGTGCTATGCCATGTAGATATGATTTACCTTGCTAAACAGGCCAAACGCGATGTTGAAAAAAGCTTTGCTTTGAGATGAGGACCGTAACCAAATCGAACCCAGAACGGGATTTCTTCAGTTTTATGTCAAAACGAAGAAAGTATGCAACTGTTTTGCCAGTTTTAGCTCAGAACAAGATAATTTTTCACATGACATGTACATAACAGCCCTTATTCGGCCTTTGGACGTAAAAAAATTGAACCGATCATGTGCTATGAAGGAATGATGCCAAAAATTTCAGCCGCAATAGCGCCTTAGCCATCGCGATAGTTGTAACGTCACGCTCTAGTTCCTTCGAGTATACCATGTCAGTACATGCAGTGCATGCAGCCGCGGAGAGAAATGCGTGTTATATTGTATTATCTACTGAAACACCCGAAACACCACCAATCCATCTCAAACGCTAGTCGAAACGGCTAGTCATTCATAAATGGTTTGTACATAATCCAAAATATTTTTGACAAAAAGCATGCCTCTTTTTTTAAGCAATATTAATTGAGTTGACTGCATGGTTTATGGACTGCCAGATGGAGAAATTCTGGACAGCCAGTTTGACATAGCTTTCGCCTGTGGCTCGGGCCATCCAGATTTTACAACTTAACGACCTAGGTTTTATTCCAAACATTGTTACATAAGTATACGTGGTAATATACACTAATATAGGGATGAAACATTTCTTTGCATGAATTAACGTTTGTCATAAGAGCCGTAACATACTGAGGACAAAGACTGACGTTTGGGACGTCTCACGGGGGTCTGTGGGGGGGGGGGGGCGATAAAATCCATTGAAACATCGTTATAATTGCATTGATTTTAATAATATATTCAACCAGATTTACGAAACTATAATTTGGCACTATACATTGTCACCGTTTGTAGTTGGACGTTTTTATCAATATTCATGTTCCATGACCAAAGGTAAGTTAGCATGACAAAAATGCCGCCTTCACATACAAAGCAGACAAACCTACGGCTTCATTCATAGGTGTCGACTAGGAAACAGTGTATTTAAGGTACAAAAAACTGTGCACTAACAGCACATGAATGGCCTCGTTAAAAATTAGATTGTGCTGGTTGAACCATGACTGTTAAATATATAGACCGTAAGCTGCTAATACACCACCTCCCCCACCCCCCATGGGGAATTTTGTACACTATGATTTTCTAAAACTACATTATATAAGAAGCAAAATGACACATGTTGGCCATCTGGCAGTTGGGGCGTTACCGCGTAACAGCCATGTTAACTACGTTACCCTAAAACATCTCAAAATCCTATTGGTCAAATACAAAGCTATATATTTTTTTATTTATCCACATGCTGATTGTCTCCAAAGCACGTAATTAAATGCAGAAAATAGCAAGTATGCGTTAAGACAACATATGCATATTATATTGCAGTTATATACGTTACTTTTTTTCTAATAAACTACTTTTTAGCCCTGTGCAATCACCAGAACACGTGCTGCCAAAATACCTCCTAGGAGGATTTTTGTACACTATGATTTTCTAAAACCACATTGTATGAGCCACAAAATAATGTATGTTAGCTCTTAATGGGCTGGGACATTACCCTGCAGTTGCAGACTTTACTATGTTACCATAAAATTATAGGAACTCCCTTAATGTAAATATCAAAATTGTTCCTTATTCTTACAAATATATTATTCTGTAATTGATAGTAAATGACTAGCAGTATGATTTTACTCATTTAGGTACCTTTTTATGCTGTTACATACGTTACTTTCTTTTGAATACATTATTTGAATGCAAAAATAGCACTATATGGGTTTAAACTCCTAATGGGCATACATTACTGCCAATTTAGGGTTAAATAATGAGAGAAATAATGAAAAGTGTCTTTTCTAAGATAAAGTATAAGTGAAATTAAACTCAGACAAAAGTACAGGTGATGAAAAGGAAGAAACTTACCTCAAAGCGCATACAATTCTATTTTAATTAAGAGTTTTCTTATTAAATATGTTAACATCAGTAATAGAACCTACCTATTTTAATAATCAAATCATGTTTCTTAAATGCTTGGATAGTATCATTTATCTCTGACACGTGTATGTGTTAGCTTAATTTAATACATGCAATGATATATACAAGACATTTTTTCCATACTGCCTTCAGTGCAGTTTAGACGAAACAGATTTTAAACATGTAGTAGCTTAGTAAGATCTAATACCAAAAGTGTGAGCCAACCAAATACATGATATACAGCTTATAAGCTATTTATTATTGTTTGATTTGATTCTTTATGTCCCATCAACAATCTCAATTATGTAGGGATGGACCTTCCTGGGTTGAACCAGTACTAAGCTAGGATTAATGTGTCTTGCTCAAGGACTCAACACAGCGATGCCGGTGAGGCTCATACCCACAGCCCCTTGGTCTCGAGTCAAGCTATCTACCACTGAGCCGCTGCACTCCATCAGCTATTTATTATAACAACTATAATATAACAACTAAGGACACAAGCTAACTAACCTTTTCGTAAAATTTTAAGTCATTTCAGGCATGGTAAACATTGAGAAATGAAAAAAAATATATAGGTGTTATCCTAGGACCTTTCAATGAAAACTGAAGTTCTTTTTAGTCCTATAATTTCTATAGCAAAGATGGTACCCAACATGCCTGTCCCTATGGTTATAATACTTATGGAAGTAATCAGCATGTCTAGTTTGGCAAAGGAAGAAAATAAATAATCTTGGTAACATGCATAACAAGAATATTTAAGGAGATTATTACACTTATCATATGTTTTGCATGTTTCTACAATTTTGTGAAGCATTTAAACAGCTAGCTAGGGCAGCATTTGTTCATATATTTAAAGAGATAAGTTAATGCTTAGAAAAGATGCCTTGCATTGTTAGTGTTATATTATAGACATGACTAAATGACAGGGCTTCAACAGTTCATTTGGTTCTTTTATTTCAATTATTTCTCTCAATAAGAATAATAGTTTCATAGTGTCATTTTGTTTTAAATTTGGTACTGAGCATGTCACATAGGAACATGGTCATTTTTATGAAGTTGCATCCTATTGATCCTTTAGATATTTCAAATCAAGCTCAATAGATTTTAAGTAGTAACAAAGAATAAATCAAATGAGCCAGCACAATTGATTTGGTACAAGTACCCATTGCAGAGTCAAAAATTAAGGGCTCAGGCAAGCCTTGTAAATGTGCAGACTCACCAGAGCCTTTGCTGTCTGTATCCACAAAGTATCGAAAAATAGACGCAGACTCAGACCAGAATAAGTATGGCTAGCTCGTCTGCTTCAGCAAGAGCAATCAAAGGATCCAAAATATTTGTTAATATGTGATATAAGTACCAAAATCTCAAATGCTGGTCAAATCTTCATTTGAGCGCTTTATAAATTACAGTAAATGAGACCAATACGTATTTTTTCATCTAATGGCAATACTGTCAAAAACAAATCTGATATAAGCTTTCAATAACTGGTATACTATATCATACACACATGTAACATGAATGACAATAGAGTCTGTAAAGTCGCACTGCTGTCAATATCTGAACTTTATGGTATCCTTTTCAATGTGAAAGAAATATGATATGGAGTTGAGTGTTCTCCAAATACATTTTTTGTCAGAACACTTGACATTTTGCATATGTCTTGAATCCATACCCTGGTGTGTTTGTAACTAATTCTTATTGTTAATATCCATTTATTGCTTTGCTATAATTTGTTCATGTTACATTCTGTAAAGTGAAAATTAGCATCAGCTATTTTAGCATTAATTGATCAAACTAACAATACATGTAAGAAATATTTCATGACTGCACTTTTCACTTTTAATATTTTACTTTTCCATCCAACGTTCTAAATGAATATTATGAACTCTTTTTTTACATCAGCTTGAATGTCCAATTCCGTCCGGCCTTATTCTTGCAAATAAAGTCCTAAAAATTTAAATTGGTATCCTAAGTAACAATTGATTTGTTTTCTTGGATATGATCATATCACGTGAGATTAATGTCATGTAAACTCCACCATTATCACTTATTTTTCCCATTTCACAGAAATATTTGTTCTAAATAAACCATTTACTTATAAAATTTACATTGACTAAGCAAATGATCAGAAGAACTATGTTGGTTTAATTATCAGTTTCATCCATAAAACAAATGATTTCAAAGCTATGCTGAAGATAAAGTAAAGTCTATTTAAAGCCAAAAGTAAAGTAATGCATCATATGTAAAAGCAAATAGAACAATGTCAGTATAAAAATGATTTGGAGACAGTCTTCAAACAGTATATGGTTACATACATTTATAATGCATGCATTGTATCTATGTAATATATATATATATATATATATATATATATATATATATATATATATATATATATATATATATATATATATATATATATATATATATATATATATATATATATATATATATATATATATATATATATATATATATATATATATATATATATATATATCAATTTTTGCTCTTCCAATTGCAAATACTTGATTCTATCTGAGTTGTAATAGCACAAATGCTTTGTATGCTACAACCTACCATGCAACATTTAGTAAAAAAAGTTTTTGTCATTGTGGCTGAACCAAAATATACAAGGAATACCAGCTTGTATTGCATTCTGACTATGTTTGTATAATTTGAACAATGGTTAACTGGGTACAAAAAATATTTTGGTTGCAGTTAAACAAGTGACTAGATTAAACTTAGTGTTCTTCAGATAAGTAATATAAAAATCTAAATCCACATATATAAACATTTCAGACTTAATTTAATACTCTCTTTCACAGCATATTAGACTAACATAGTACCTTACGATATGTTTTATATGGTTATATATGTTACTTTAACAATTTTGACAGAACATGGGATCTTATCCTTATTTAGAGCAAAATTGTCTTTTTAATAAGGTTTAATACCTATAACATTGGGCAAATCGATATTTTTTGTTTTAAAAAAAAGTTCTAAAATTAACAATTACACAAAAGTAAATATGATTTGACATAGTCTCTTAATAAGAACTGATGAGTTCTATTGCAGACAAACTAGTATCTTTATGTCTATTTAACACAAAAATTAGTTCTGAAATGGAATAAAATACCCTTTGATGTATCATTTAGGAAATTAAGCAATATATAGAAAGCCTTAAAGTTTATAACATACGTTACATATTACCAAATTAACAAGAAACTGATACTTTAAACCAGAAACAATGTTTGATATCCCCATTCAATCTTGTTTATCAACATAAAGCTCATATATAGTGTTTACAAGCTTACAGATAGGATTACATGCTTTGTTTTTAAATGAAAAGGTTCTTACAGTACATACCATTTTCTTAGGGGTTGTCATATTCAACAGCTTATAACTCCTGAAGTTTTTGTGATAGAAGCAAGCTGTTTGCACTTTTGAAATGGCCAGTTAATTGTCTTTTAGCAAAATGTTATTTTAATCTAAAATATTTATTGAGAAGTTTATAAAAAGAAACTACATATCCAAAAATGATTTTATAGGGTGTAGTTGAAAATGTAACGCAAATGACACAATTAGTGACCTAAATTACTCTAACAAACATCAGTATCTACATAAAATTAGCTGTCCTAACATATTACATGACTGTTTAGCCAATTTGAATAGTTCAAGTACCATATTTATAGTCTTAATTTTTGTTTTTCAAAAAAATGAGGGGAAACGTATTTAACACGCAGTAGCATCCAAACGCCCCAACCGCCAGATGGCCAACATGTTGCAAAGAGCTCGCTAGATGTTATACTTTAAGAAAAAAATAGTCTACAAAGTTACCCCTTGGGGAGCAAAACCATAAGTAGCTCATGGCCTATGTCCCATGATTCGCAGGAGACACACAAAAAAATGTACATTTTGTGATGAAACTGGGAATTTAATTGGATTTTAAAAATTATAGGAAGTTAAATAAAACATTATATATGGCAGCCTCCATTTGGCTTATAAGAAGAGTTTTTATTTTTAGATTGCTATAACTTTCTTATTTTACGTTCAATTTTGACTGGGTTTGTCGCAGATTGCATTGTTTATTAAGGGCTTGAATTTCATAGTCACTTGTTTTCTATGTTACCGCTCCCTTCAATTGTATGTGACCTTGACCTTTGGCTCCAAAATAATATCAGTGTTCTTAATATCACATTATTATCTATAACCCACTGTGCCAAATATTAACTTCCTAAGTCAAGAAATGAAAGAGGAGTTTATGTTACAAGCTTACTTAGGTGAACATCTTACAAAGGTTTCATGAAATTCCATCTACAAGAAAAGGAGAAATGGAGCAGACAGGAAATTACAAGATAAATCCCATGACTTATGATAGTGACCTTGACCTTGGGCCTGCATAGTTATGCTATCGGTTTTGCATACCATTTTACTAGGATCAATATTTCACCAAAGTTTGTTAGGATCTTTCAAATAGTTCAGGTGAGCTGGAAAGGACAAGGACGTGTTATGGACAGATGGGTGGATGAATTAATGGACAGATGGGCACATGATGTCCATTTTCATAATCCACTTCCCAAATTGTGGTTTGGATTAGAAAGACACGCTGAAGCTGTCCAAACTGTATTTAATATTCTGTATTAGCAAACAATATCATCATATAATTGTTAATTTGATTCATGAAAAAAATCACCACTGGTTATCATCAAAGAACAGGCCAGCTCATATATGTAAATGCATTATTAGAGTGTACATCTGTAGCTATCTACAGGGGATTGGCAGCCTTTGTCTTATATACACCTTTCCTTTGTGATTATGTGTCCTTCACCAAAAGACTTTATCCACTAATAAGTACTGGTTCAACAGGGGAAGACAGGAAATTGTTCAGACATAACTGATACCTAAAGCATCAAAACAAACTATCCTTGTGAGTATAAAAGATGAATATCATTGGCGAGTCTGTGGAAATGGAAGGCTTGTCTCAATCATCGCTACTTAGATGCATGAAAGTAATAAACTCTCTTGAAATTATAATTAGATGAAAGCTTTTGATTCGTTTGTGAGAGCTAACTGATGTACATGGCCCTTTTATTTTTAATCTATATTAATGAAAACACTGGAATGCGTATTGAGATGATTAAAATGGAATTTATAACTGTATGAGCATGAAGTAATATTTAACTTCATCCAGTTAGGGGTACAGTATCTTCATCATTCATCCAAGTTAGGGGTGCACTGCGAGTGCAGTTGTTGGTACAGCGTTTGTTCGTCAGTGGACACCATTTTAAACGGTTTTAATCATAATTTGTAAAGATCTCATAATAAACCTTTAGGCGGAGTGCAAAACTATTCATTTAAGGACTCTTGATGAAAAGGATTGACAGCAGCCTGCGTTTTCTTTGACAATAACGCCTGATTTAATAAGCTGGTTCGAATGCAAAATCAAAACACAGCAAGGAGGATTTCGTTATACAAAGTTAAAATTGGGATAAAAACAAGAGAATACACAATTAACTTAACACACCTATGCTACAGTCGCTAAATCATGATAGTTGGTCCAAAAAATCGGCATAAAACCTCAAATCGGAACGATTACCGACTACTGGTTACGTACGAGTGCTGAAAATCATGTTTATATGGCGTGAGCTAGGAGGAACGGGTACAGGATGTTTATTTCAGTTTACATACTGTGTTATTTGTACACAATAGAGAAATGTTTTGATTGTTCGTTCCGTATGGGGTTTCCGTTTTCTAAACAAAAACTGTTATTGAAAATAGACCATATTCCTACTGTCCTGCCAGCCGAAAGTGACAGTGACTTCATGTTTTGTTTACAAATTATCAGGGACTTAGTCGATAGATCACTTGTGTAATAATCCTATCTTGAGGATATGATACATACACAAGTGAATTATCGATTCGCGTTAGCTCAAATGAAGTGTACACGTTAGTGTTTTACTTAGCAACTGTAAACAAAGTATTGTGTCACTGTCACTCTTGGCTGGCACGACAGTAGTAACATTTGTATTTTCTACTGTATTGTTTGATTGGAACTTAAACTTTAGTAGAATGAATGTCTCGCTTGAATGCATGATATTTTTCATACGGATTTCTCGTAATTATGTGGTTTCAATTCACAGCGTTTTCCTCTTTCTGGTGCTTAGTGTTTGTTGGCTGCGATCATTTAATTGTGACAAGTCGTTGGCCTTCCATAATCATTTATGCGAATAGAAAAATTTCTCTCGCACTATACTACTTGGAAGTATACGACACATGTGAACTTGACCTAGTAAAGAAGTCTATCTCCTTTCATGTCTTTGCACTATAGACTATTCAACAAATCATTGCACTTTATCCCCATTTGAGCCATTTAAGCCAGATGGTATTTCCCATTAATACTAATTGGACCTGTCCATTTCCGTTTTAAGGGTTGTCGGATATTGGTTTTCCTTTTTAACTCAAATTTCAAAAGACCACTGCAAGCAAAAAGGAGAGACCCGACCAGACGCCGCATTATGAGGCGTCTGATCTGGGTCTGCGCTGTTTGCCTATGTCCCATAAAAAGGACACACGTGGCTTATATGGGTTAAGTTGGCATAGTAAGATAAACTTAAAACCAAAAGTAACTTTACAGAGTTGATGCATATACTTTTTAAGGTTATTGGTGAAGGATATTAATGTGTTATTATCATCATTAGTGAGACAGTCGAAAATAATGGTTTTCTTCGTTTTGAATCAGGCAAGGGAGCAAAATAAATGTTTCCAAAACGCATCGCTGTAGCTTTGAGAAAGGACAAATTTAAATGTTAAAGCCCAGCCAATGGAATTTCCTTTACAAATGCTCTGCCTTTTTTCTTCCAAACCGACTGGAATTTTTATCATATTATCTTGTCAAATACTCTGGGCATAGGTCCAAACAAATCACTGATTAAAAAAATAAATTTTAACAGAGATAAAGCTTTCCGAAAGCACTTAAAGTTTATAATTGTTTGAATTCAAAGGGGGATAGTTTCAAAGTGAATTACTTTAAGATCCTGCCAAAAACTAACCATACGTCAGAGACAAAAAGTCTGGCAGTATAGCGTGTTCGAATCCTGAGTCGTGGCACGTGCCATAAGTGACAAAATCTCATGTACTGACACATTTATAAATGTAGATAAATGATTGATACTTCAAGTATATTTGGGCTGATACTTACATCTTTAGCGCATCTGCGCAAAAGGCTGAGCTAAAGGTTGTGGGGGTCTTGGAGGTGAGAACTTGGAATGGGGCGGGGTAAAGTTTATTAGTTTGTGCATTGCATGTACTGACATGGTATACTCGAAGGAGCTAGAGCGTGACGTTACAACTAGAGCGATGGCGTAGGACCTACAGCGCCTGAAAACTTTTGCAGCATTCCCTCATAGTACATGGTCGTTTCGATTTTTTACGTCCGACGGACGAATAAGGGCTGTTACAGTATAAACATGCCATGTGTAAAATGCTCTTGTTCTGAGCTAAAACTGGCAAAACATCTGCATACTTTCTTCGTTTTGACATAAAACTGAAGAAATCCCGTTCTGTGTTCGATTTGGTTACGGTCCTCATCTCAAAGCAAAGCTTTTTTCAACATCGAGTTTGGCCTGTTTAGCAAGGTAAATCATATCTACATGGAACATGTGGAATAGAATTGCCGAATGTTTACATAGTTTGCTCATTCTTTCACAAAAAATCAAAACAAGCGAGAGTACCTACCTTTGTTTTGCTTTCCCTGGCGATGCCACTAGCGCGAAAGGTCCCGTATGTGACGAAGGAACAAATTTACGTTTACGCGATTTCGCGGTAGTTCCGCTGATGCCCACCCGCGTCTGTGTTCAGCTTCTGTGAATATTCCTCGCGGCTGCCGTGGGTTGGACTGTGGTCTGTCAGTGTTGTATTTCCTGGAATAAAAGACCCACAGAAAAGAGAGCGTGACTGAAAATTAGCTTTCTTATTTCTCGACCGAAATATATGTTGTTACTAAAAAGAACCGTCTCGATGATACGGTTCTTTTGAGCACCCGAACCACATGGATAAGAAAATAATCACATTTTACGCTAAATTGTTTTACTTAACCGGCCCTTTTGTGCCAGTGCAATGTGCAGTAATTCAGAAGCAACCAGTTATGCGTCAGTGTGACACAGGTGTCCCGCCCGGAGCCATTATAAGAGAGAAAAACAATTTATACCAGCCGTACGAAGTACGAATATGTCGGGGGTTAATCGATGTAGAACAAGTGGTAGTCACGGCAATAATTTTTAGGACTGCCAACTTGCCGTCTGGCGCAGGCTTCTGCTTTACGCCAAAAGCTCTCAAGTAATCTTTCTCGTATTGAGTAGATAAAACTTAATTTCGATTTCCTGCAAAATATCATCATCTACGATAGTAAAAACACTTGTTGAATATAAGACATTTCATTAGAAAACTATATTTTGGTTGCTAATAAAAATGCTCAGAACAGCCTGTTCAAAAAGCAGATAAGACGGGCCACTGTTGGCCCACCAACGAAATGTCATTCCGTTTCGCTGTTGGGGCCCGAGATCGCATGCTGACTGGATGTTTATCCATACAGTCTGATCAGCACCTTCATGCTACCTTCACAATTTCAAGAATATAGCTAACCTCCGCAGCTAAGCAGAACCTTTTTCATGCTTAAATCAACTGAGCATGTCATTTATCATGCTCATATGCAGAACCTTTTTTAAGTTTATATCAACTGAGCATGTCATTTATCATGCTCATAAATGTTCAAATGACTACAACTGTTGGCATTGTAACATTTACATGTATTAGCATAACAAATACAACATCAGAGTTCGAAAGCAAGACAAGGCTTTATTTTTCAGTATTTTAGTTTTAATGAGCAGTTGAAATCATGCTCACTTGATTTGAATATGAAACACGTTTTATTGATTTACATTGGTTTTTGTTATGCTTTATACTTTCTTTCCGTTATTGTGCGTTAAAGAAACTAATATAATAGCTTTTTTTTTTGGGGGGGGGAGGGGGGGGGGGGGTAAGATAGAAATAGTTAATGTACAAAAAATACAAGGGCAATAAATGCTACGGTTTCTATTATAAAAACAAATCCACGCTTTTCAATCTTACTTATGACACGATAGTAAAAAGATAATCCGAACATCAAATTTACAAGACAGAGCAATGTTAGATAAGCAATAATCTGGCAATTACTGACTGCAGACAAATAGCACGTGCTTGACAGTACTTCTGTTTAATATCCCACTCAAATGATACAATCTCAGTTATCAATAAAAATGGAGCCTTTGTTTATACAACCACTTTACTGTCCTACCAGCCAGGAGTGACAGTGACGTTATGTTTTGTTTACAAAGTTATCAGGGACTTATCATCAATATATTTTGTGTATTGATCCTAGCCGCAGGATAGGATTAATACAAAAGTGATATATCGATTCGCGTTAGCTCAAGCGGAGTGTACAAGTTAATGTTTTACTTAAAGCTGCATAGTCTGTAACTTTTGATCTTTTAATTTTAGAACTAATGTTTCTATTTTTCAAGAACACAGTAAAAAAACAACAACTAAAATTCATGTATACATATTACCAATTTCGTAAATCTTAACAAAATATCATTCATGATTATCAAAACAACAGCATTTGTGTTAAAATTAACTGTCTAACTGGAGGGACGCAAATAATTACCAACACACCTGTTTTTATAAGATAATTCACTTTTCCGTGCAGTTTTCAGCTATGTTGAACAGATTTATTGTGAAAACATAACCTAATTCCACTTTTACAAATGATTTAAAAAGAAAATGAAAAATTTCGAAAAATGTTCATAGTTGCAGACTTAGTCTCTTTAACAATTTTAAACAAAATATTACGTCACTGTCACTCTTGGCTGGCACGGCCGTACCATGAAACAAGGTTTTGGCTGATGTAGGTATAATGGAATAGATTTATCATGGTTTGCCGCCTGTACAGGAGATTTTCTCCACGTACAGACGGACAAACAATGTCATAACTGTTACCAGGCCTTTAGTTAAGAGTGCATACCAGAAAAAAATGTTCTTATTTCTCAACCAAAACATATGTTGTGGGTACTCAAAAGAACCGTCTCAATGAGACGGTTCTTTTGAGCACCCAAAAACAGATGCTAAAAGTTAAGAGTAAGAAAATGATTAACTTTTACGCTGAAAACATTTGTTTATCTTAATGTATGTGTTACATAACCACAAATCTCCTGGCATCCCAGTGAAGACATCTGAAAGGTGAGATTCAGTTTGGGTACTCTGTATTTTTTATAGTGGTTGAACCATATCTCGACTAGAAAACTAGAGCCAGATGGGTTGGTTTCCATGCTATGTGTAGACTCCGCTCATTATAGAGTCAGATGGGTTGTGTAGACTGTACTTTTTAAACTCAACTCATAAGATATAGTCAGATGGGTTAGTTTCCAAGCTATGAGTAGACTGTACTTTTAAACCCCGCTCATTATAGGTTGGTAACCATGCTTTGTGAAGAGACTCTACTTTTTAAAATCCGTTCATTATAGAGTAAGATGGGTTGGTTACCATGCTATATTCTCTGTAAACTAAGAGATTGACCGGTTGGCTACAGTACATTATCAACTCTAGCGGGGTATATTTTACCCAGTATACAAACCTAGGCCAGAGTTAAGCGGGTATTGCAAATACATATGTTATTCGCTCCAATTACTTACTAGAATGGTACAGGAAAAAAAATCAATTTGATATTTAAAGAAGGCAAATAATTAGTGCACTTGAAAGCGTAGACTACTTGTCAGTCTGATAGCAAGTTTCTGAAGAAAAGACGCCACAAACAATAAACAACAACACAAAATCCACACAAACAATGAGAGCAACAACAGACAATGAATAAACAACAACAGCTTCACTGTCTTAGAATGGACAGCAGCCTCGGTCACTGGAAACCTCCGGGAACGGTACCATTGACAATCAGTGTAGACCAATACCTAGATGTATTCTTTTACCGAAATAACTACATGCACCATTCAGAGCTATTTGGTAATGGTAAGATTGCAATATAACTGGACTGTAGGTAAACAATTTATATGTTAACCAAAATAAGCATATCGTCCCTGTTATGGGACATAGGCAAACAGTGCAGATCCAGATCAGACACCACATAAATCCACATAACAATAAATCTAACCGGCCTAGTACAGGTTGCTACCACGGTACAGCCACAAAAGGTTCTTTTTTTCTGATTGTATGGACACTTTGGTTTGCTTGTAGGTGGGTGAAATCATCACTTAGTCATAAATTGTCAGGGTCCGTCTGTCTGTCCACTGCCAGTTAGTTAAAATGCGAATAACACTTGAATCACATGGTATATTTTGATCAAATTGTTCATACGTATGCATGTGAATATTGTCAAACAACTGGCATGCGTAAGAGTAAGTAAGGGTGCAAAGATCAGGAATTGATACAATCAAGTACCACATCTGACCCAGGATACCAATGGGAAAGTGAAAACTTCACAGTGAGACACCACAAACGAGAGCCAAGAGGTCAGCCCTTTCCCAGCAGGTGACCACAAAGCACATATAAACAGACGCGCACAAAGACATAGCAAACACACGACTGAAAAAACATAAAAGATCTACAAAAGAAGTACCGCCTTGTAACGGTCAGTAAAATATTTTACTGGACGGCTTTAACCGGTTTAACGGCGCCAACCTCACCCTTAATTCAGATGTGGATCAAGACACATAGCTATTTGGTTTGCATAAAAGACCCCTAACTTATCAATGCATCGTCTCCTATAACATATAAATCAAGATATGACAAGGAGATAAAGCAAAGATATGGACTCAACAGTATATTAAACTGAATATCGGAGCAAAAGAAATTCGACAGGTAAACCTTAGTGGGCCCGACAAACAGCCAAACCATCAGGCCCTTACCATCTCATCAATAGATAAGTCTTTAAGTCGGAACCATTATAGAGTCTGAAGTCCGACCCACCGGCGTGCAATTAATGAGGAAAGCAAAGTTGCCAACCGTGATTGGGTTGACCACCAAGCATGCAATCTGTTGCAATACATTAATGTTATAGCCAATCTTTTTATAATGGGAAATTATTGAACTTCGCTTAAAAATTATTAAAGCCAACAATATTCTTCAATTTATACACCAAGTCACCATAGAAATCAGGTTCCGAAAGTCCTTGGCGCAAGAGAGATTTAAGTCCATTTTGGAATTAAAAAATCAAATCATAGTATCGTCTTGAAATTTGAAAAGGTGTTGCGAAGTTTATGATACAGATAGCCTTGTTTAAGAAGTTTCTGAGTTAACAATTTATTGCGAGTGTTGAAGTCAGCAACATAGCTAGATGCTTTAACAAAACGAATGAGTTGAGAGATATAGACTCCATAGGATGTAAAGCGAGGAACATCACCATATAAAAATGGAAAATTGACAATTTCAAAATCAAAGTCCTCACGTTTATCATAAATTTTAATTTGTCTTACTGGTATCTCGTGATGGTTGAGCGGCTCTTCCTCGCGGTGCCTCGGGGTTGTCTGTGGTTTGTGATTGTGGTATTTCCTGATTATACTCACTTACTATTTTTGGTAGAAACAATATCATTAGAAATAGACAAATGCAAGTCTAAAAATGCGGCTTCGGTATCAGAGGTATTGGCTTTATTAAGTTGGAGCGCTGAAGGGTATATTTGACTTACCATATTGTCAAGATAAACATTATTAATGTTTAAAATATCGTCCTAATATCTGGATGTAGTGTTAAACGCATCAATAACATCAGCCTGATTATCATCAGAAAGAGAATCATAAAGTCGCTCTCATAACAAAATAGGAATAAATCTGCAACCAAGGGAGCGCAATTAGTGCCCATAGGAATCCCAACTACTTGTCTGTACGGCTTGGTGCCAAATCGAATAAAAACGTTGTCCAACAAAAAGGTCAGCGCATCACATACATTTTGACATGACCATGCATGATATCTTTTAGGTTTTCTGAAGTAAAAATGCATTTCTGTCATTACATGCACGGTAAGAAGAGCCTTCTCTCTGGAGGGTTCTTTCAATAAGATCAATAAGTTTATCTTTAATTAAATTATGGGGTAAAGTAGTGTAAAGAGTAGAAAAATCATAAGTAGACAGGCTGGTCGCATTGAAATCTGTAACTTTAAGTTTATCTAAAATTTGACCAATCTCATATACCTTTTCACAATATTTGATAACATGTTTTTTTAACAGCTGTAAGACACGAGGTTAACACTTTTAGATGGACGAGGCTTTGCTGTTCGGCATCAGTTCGGCTGATTGTGGTCAGTAAAATACTCATAACCCTTGAAACTACATGGTATATTTGGATAAAATATGGATACTTACTCATTTTAAGATTGTCCAGCCACTGGTATGCAAAACGGTGATGAGGCTGCTGGGAGAATTTAAAATATAGAAATCTGCCGAAAATCACAAAATCTATTTAAATTGAAAAATATGCAAAGAAAATTATCAATAAATACAATGTTTTAAAGAATTAGTGTCGAAAGTTGCACGACCCATAGGTATGCACTATAATCACCGTGTGAGTCCGTCTGTCCGTCCAATTTGTTTTCCAAACGTTCCTTCTGGCGCCGGATTAATCTACGTTCACCATGGGTCGTGCACATTAGTCAGTTGATTACATTAACAAACAGTTGAGCTCCAGATCAGGCGCAAACCTTTGACATTCTAATGCTTATCCTGAATGAATATTTCCACAGTATTGAAAAAATACACACACACACAAAAAAAAACAGAATACATAACGCCAGCAAAAACACGCAGAATACAAAGAGTAACAAAAACGGGCCTCAACAGCAAGGCCCGGAGGTTATAAAACTTTTTCCATGCTCAAGTCAGCTGAGTACGAAGTTTATCCTGCTCATAAATGTTAAAATGTCAACAATTGTTGGCATTTTAACATTCCTTAGCATGATAAATACAACATCTGAGAGACATAAAGCAAGAAACTTCTTCATGTGTCGGTATTTTAGTTTTATGAGCATTTGAAATTTCGTGCTCAGTTGAGTTGAGCACAATTTTTTCATAACCTCGGGCCCTGACAGAGTTATATAGGTCAGGCGTCTGACATACATTTCTAAAACACATCTTCTTGGCTGGAGATGAGAGCTACCTGATGAGTTTGATATGATGTAATAGTTTTAGAGTTATATCTTATAAGCCTCACGTAAGCTTGTCAAAATTCACAACATGTGGGTTTATTTCCTCTTAAATGTAGTAACAAAATTAGTTGAATCAGCATACAGTAAAACCTGTCTTAAGCGGCCACTCAAAAATAGACAAAACAAAGATCTTAATGACAAATTGTAGCTTTATTAAAGTCTAAAGTACTGCAGAATGCTCCCCCAATTTATCAAACAGATGTAAACATTCGCTTTGACCACGCTTGGTCTTAAATCCGATGCAATACTTTAGTTATAAGCATACTCTCTCTCTCTCTCTTCTAAATAAATACGGGGTACGTTTGTCTTGAATATGAAATATTAGAAACGCCTCTTTTGGCAGACGTAACGAAAAAGGTGTATTAATACTTATGTCTGTGTCGATAAAAATCAATCTGTGATCTCACAATCTGGTAATTATTAAATAATATCTTGCAGTGAAACGAAAAAATAATATAAGCTGTGATTAGAGAATGTCCAGAGCATTTGAGCCGTCATTTGAGATAATGGTAAAGATAAAGATGCCTTATTTAACGTCGCTTATAAAGAAACGGACAGCTATTCTGCGGCATAACAATATCTTTAACAGATACTTACCTACCTTACTCTAATTTATTAGAATACCTCACAGCCTCATTTCAAAATGGGTCCATACCTATATATTTTTCTCTGGGTTTTCCTCTTGGCTGTCGTGTGTGTCGTGTTTTGTCACTTTCCCAAATGTGTCCTGGTCCACATCGGAATCAAGGGTGAGGTTGGCGCCGTGAAACTGGTTTAAGCCCTACAGTAAAATATTTTTACTGACCGTTCCAAGGCGGTACTTCTTTTGTGGATCATTTTTTGTTTTTCTGTCTTCTGTTTGTTATGCCTTTGTGTGCGACTGTTTATTTGTGCCTTGTGGTCATCTGCTGGGAAAGGGCTGACCTCTTGGCTCTCGTTTGTGGTGTCTAACTGTGAGTTTGTCACTTTCCCGTCGGTGTCCTGGGACAGGTGGGGTACTTGATTGTATCGATTCCTGATCTTTTCACAATTTTTTACTCTCATTGAACTTTAAATGAACTCTAGAAATAGAGAGCTTATGTGATATCTAGAATTAATAATGGTATGTGATAAGCTGATCATCCAAATCTGGTTTCAATGCATTGATTAATAAACTGCATCATTTTATCTCATGATAATGTTTGAAAAATGCTTTCCTGTGTGGGTATTCCCACTGATCAATATCTTATTATGAAGTGTTTTATAAGTGGTTGATTTGCTATGCTTTTTTTTCTTTTATCGCCGTTGACATAAGCGCTACGTATATGCATTTAGGTTTGAATGCCTCCACATGCAACGGTGTACTTTAAATGTAAAATGATATAGAGATTGTTTAATCATTTGTAGTAATTCGTTCCTGGTAGTATTCTTTTACGCACCCCAGACGTTATCAGTCTGCATACTAGGTAAATATCAAATTTCATATTATAGTTTCTTCTAATGATAAACGGGGTGATTTTTTATTTTGAAATAGTAAATCTTCCTCTTTCTTGATGGAGATGTTCCTCGCTCCCCTTCCTATGGCGTATATATTTCTCAGCTTATTCGTTTTGCAAGAGTGTGTTCTAATGTTTATGACTTCAACAACAGAAACCTATTTTTAACTGCTAAGTTATTTAAAAAAGGTTATAGATATAATAAAATTCGAAAAGCATTTTCTAAATTCTACCACAGACACTCAGGGTTAATTGTTAAATACAACATTGGGTTAAAACTCTTCTGCAACAAGGCATATCAGAAACTATATTTTATGGTGATTTAGTTTATAAATTCAAACGAACTGTTGGAAAACCTACTATTAGTGATCAATTCAAAAAGATTATAAAACGTTATATAAAGGTTGGATATAACTTAGATGTCATGCGACAGTCTGCATGCCTGGTTTTAAACCCAATCAGGGTTCATAGCTATGTTTTCCTCTTTAATTGCACGACGGTGGGTCTGGCCTAAGAATCTATGACGGCTCTGACGTAAAGCTTAAATCGGTGGGTTGGTGCCTGATGTTTATCTGTAGCTGAACCCACCGTGGCTCAACTTGAGGTTTTCTTTAACTCTGACTATCTGTGAGTCGTGAGCCCTTTTCTTTGTTTCATTATGGTGTGTTAAGTTGATAAGAGTGATTCTTCATGATGATACATTGCAATAGTTAGAAGGCTTCCATGCTAGCTGAACATTTCTTGTACTTCAACAACAGCAGAATCTAGGGCGACAAGTTGGTACCAGTAAAATGCATTTAAGTCCCCCGGTGGCTTAGATTGTTATCCGTTCTAAGGCGGTGGTTCTGTTGTTGTTGACTTGTCGTTTATTGTTACTCCAACTGCAGGAGTCTGTAATTGTTCTATGTTTTGTTGTACGTTACTTTATATCCCTTCTAAATTTGCAATCATCCTGATGGGGAAGAGAGAGCTGGTTGCTTTGCTTAGCTTTTCTTCCTGGTATCTCGTGATTGTTGTGTGGCTCTTCCTCGTGGTGCCATGGGTTTGTCTGCAGTTTGTGATTGTGGTATTTCCTTATCATACTCACTTACGATTTTCCTATCTTTTTGCTGCTGAATGGAGAGTGTGTTGGCTGGTACTTGTGTACTGATAAAACTTTATGGAATTTATGTAACAATATGAAAGGATTTGAGCCAGTGCATGAGATTTCCAACAATGTGCCATTTTGACATGTGTAGACTCAGACGAGCCTGTGTAGCCTCCTTTTAAGCTTAGAAACTCCAAATGATGTTTAGTTAGTAGCTAAACACTCATAGAATATTCAAGCGACTAGCAAAGGCTCTGATCAGACTGCGCATATGCGCAGGCTGATCTGAGGCTTTGCTGGTCGCACATACCACATTGTTGGAAATCTCATGTCCTGGCCCATTTATCTTACGTCGGATAAAATATCTACCACCAACTGCACGGATGGTTATACAGTAGTCTCGTTGATTCACCGTCCAATGGCCAGTTTGCACTTTGAGTTGAGTCCATGAAGTTGGCAATAAATAAAAAAAAATAATGCAGTTGATCTAAAAAGAGGAATCTATATGAACCACACCATGAGATATTGGTAAGTAAAAGCCACCAAAATATTAACCCTTCATTACCATGAAGTTTTAAATACTGATTGATACAATGAGGATGGGATTGTCAATATTATAATTAAGGGATCACACTTCGGAAATTTCAAATTATGCTTTCATTCTCTGGAGGTTGTTTTTATCTTTAAACAATCGATTTTTTATCTTTAAACAATCGATGCAAACAAAGATGAAGTTCAGCGTCTTGTAGCATTACATCTGAGTCTTGTGGCGCATTACATCTGAGTCTTGTGGCATTATATCTGAGTCTTGTGGCATTATATCTTAGTCTTCACTGTTTGCCAGACTGTGCGTTTCTATGAGTCTTCAGTATCGTCCTACTAAGCGGGGCTACATGTGTAGGCATAGGTCCAGATAAGGAAATTTTATTTGCGTAAAATCTTAATTATTTTCTTACCCATTATTTTAAACATGTGTTTTGGGTGTTCCGTTTTACTGGAACGTTTTACAACAGTTGTTTTGGAAATAATTTCCAATACGCACTCTTATCTGGAGGCCTGTATAGGTCTAAATCTAGATTGAGCCTTTATCTATTACTATACTTGGTGTTTGTGATCAGAGAAGGCTCCAGGGATAACACGCGGACATAAAGGGATAATATAAGAATCCATCATGAGTGTGAGGGTGGAACAGAAAAATCCGTCGTTTGGCATCAGGAGGCTTACCGAGTGATGACAAATAGTGATTGCAAGGGACGGACTTTTACACCCCACACTAACACTAATAATTGATTATTTTTTTTGCTTACCATTGACTTTTTTATTTTGAAATAGACTCCCAAAAGCCCTGAATACGCCTAGCAGCAATATCACATGATTACTGGACATTGACGTAACTTGACGACCATGTGCGTGAGCTCCAATACAACCAACGACCAGTCATATCGTTACAGCCTATGTAAGATAACAAGGGTAAGATAAGAATTTCTGACCCAGGCAAAATATCAGATATTCTTATCAGTGTGCAAAATATTAGTTTATAGTCCTAGCAAACGGACAACATCGTTGAAAGTGTTATAACTAAAGTAAAGGAGGATTTGATATTGGTAACTGATCAAATGTTCAAGATGTTAGTGGTTGCTTCTTTAACAAGCAGTGGGCGTCCATCGACACACCTATTAATTTCAAATAAGAACTTAATGCACGGGTGTAAAAAGGTCAAGGGAATAAAAAAGTAAGTTGGAAATGGGCCCTCGGCACCAGAACCCCCACTTTATTGCATGCGAACAACAAAGGCTACCACGTGGTAAATAAAAGTGTATGGCAAAAAAAGAACAAAAAAATAAATAAAAAAAACCAGAAAAATTTTGCAAGAATAAGCGTCACAGGGCAATTTTCTTGAACACAGTTTTGACCCCTGGATACTACAGATGTGCAATGCAGTTGTGTCTACCATACCTTTGGACCAAATAAAAACGAAATCGTCCATTACACTTGTGATTTTTCTGAAATTGACGAGTTTTACCTATTGCGTTTCTTTCTTGTTTGGTACATTAAAACCAGACTTTTTTTAAACCGCAACAACAAGTTAAACTGCCCTAACCATAAGCCCAGCGTCTTTTTGTGGGACAAAGGCAAACAGTGCAGACCCATAACGCGGTGTCTGGTCAGGGTCTCCACTGATTGCTTACAGAATGTTCTATCAAAATTTAAATAAAAATGAAAAATACCACCCACACAACTCTTAAAACTGAAATGGACTTGTCCAATTGATATGGGTGGGTCATTCCATCCGATTGAAATGGTTTCAGTCTGCATACAGCACTGATTTTAATACGTTGCACAACATGAAGATTCAGCAATCGAGGCATTGAGCAGATATCGTTCAGTTATACTTTTAGGAACAAAACCCACACTTTTAAACGTTCATTTGCAACAATCCAACGTGGCTATTGTTTGGTCTTAAGTTTTATTCGTCCCTTCTATAACTGTCTATACGAGCAATAAACGATCAAGCGAGAAAATGAGTATATGCTTAGGCGCGTCTTAAACTACTGCAGTTGCGCATGCGAAAGGTACTACAACGTCATAAGCATACTCGATAGCTGATAGACAGTGCTAAATTATATGACGTTAGACATAATTTTAAAGCCTTAATGAACGAGTTGTCTGCTATTACTAAACGCGTTTCATTCATCGCTAATGTTATAACACTGGTTTTGGTGCCAAAACGTTAAATCTGGGGGTAAAAATAAATGGTTGTAAACACGCTAAGGTCGGAAAGTACGGACATAATAAATATTCACAGAATAAGTTGATTATTGCGCACAACTCGCGCCTATAACAAACACATTCAGGTACGCACACATAATTTGGGCAACTATGATATTTTTAAATGTATCTTGAAATTGGAATCACAGTATTCTTGTATATGTACAGGGGAGTACCTGAGGCATTTCATAGAATACGCACTCTAGATGGAGGTCTTGAGTTACTCCCTCAGTGGGGGTTATGGCGGAAAATGGTTTTAGAACATTTCACAGTGTGCTTAATTGAGCTCTCAAGACACGCAATTAACCCTTAAAGCGGCGACAAAACAATTTATCTGAAAATGTCGTCTGTTGAAGTCGTCTGTTGCAAATCACAACATAACGTAAAAGGCTAATTTAAGTATGAAGCACCACACTGTATGGACCCACACTGTTTGTCATAGAGACTTATAAAACATTTCAGCAGATGACAAAATCAGACGACTTTTCTTGTGATTGGCGCTGTAAGGATTGATACTATTAGATACATACTGACCTTATACTTGAGGCGTCCAGTTGTACGCACGTGCGACTTTCGTACACATAGGTACGCCCCTGATGTATGATTAGCTATTTGCTGCATTTGCTTTAACTCTAGACTGGCTCCTGTCCATAAAACAATTTTTCACCAATGTGTGATATCATAAACTTGTTGCTAGTCTAACTCTGATGGCCCTGTTTTATGATAAGAGTTAGACTAGCTACAAGTTTATGATATCACACATTGGTGAAAAATTGTTTTATGGACAGGAGCCAGTCTACTTTAACTCCTGTGTCTTCAGCATTATATAGTTATATTACGATTGAGCCAGCACACACAAGTTTAGTGTTCATGTGTCTTGCATTTCAGATTCTTCTATAGTCTGGCCCCAGATCCCATCTTTCTTGTCTATAATTTTATTTCTTCTTAAGAAGGGAAACACATTTTGAACAGCTCTAACCATTCTACAGGCTTAAGTTCCCTGGCTAAAAAGATAGTTGTTGGCTCAGTGTTAACAAATGAGCTTGGGTTAAAGAGGCATTATTAAGAGACGTATGTTAGGAAAAAACAATAACAATAAGGACAAGGGCAAGCCTATTTCTTCTAATGAGTATCCTCACAGTATATAGAAACTTTATTTGAGCCAGTGCATGAGATTTCCAACAATGTGGTATGTGCAACCAGCAAAGCCTCAGATCAGCCTGCGCATACGCGCAGTCTGATCAGAGCCTTTGCTAGTCGCTTGAGTATTCTATGATTGTTAAGCTACTGACTGAACACCATTTGGAGTTTCTAA
Organism: Loripinus fragilis; assembly: GCA_964019695.1. Taxonomy (NCBI): domain Eukaryota; kingdom Metazoa; phylum Mollusca; class Bivalvia; order Lucinida; family Lucinidae; genus Loripinus; species Loripinus fragilis. The sequence continues at coordinate 92,178,037 of OZ026514.1, forward strand.
GCTTAAAAGGAGGCTGCAGAGGCTCGTCCGAGTCTACACTTGTCAAAATGTCAAATTGTTGGAAATCTCATGCAGCGGCTCATTTTGTATCGAATATTGTACAACATGGAACGTTTATTATTTTCGACGAGCAAGAGTAAATAAGAACATTTTTAAAAACGAATATCACATCCTGCACATATTTAAGCAGTATTAAAACAAGCACAAAGTACAAATATATCACAGCATGCAAAAGGCAAAAAGAAAAAAGAAACACACAGAATGACGTTATTTTTCAGTTGAAAACAGGCACCTTATAATTGGTCGTGTAACATCATGAATATTCAGAAAAACAATTGAATGATATTTAGATTCAGTTCAACCTCTTATATTCAAGACAATAAATACTGAGCTTATTATGTATGCATTTTATAGTTGCATATATCTGCAATCAAAATGTATGTTTAATTTAAGCCACACTTCAATGACTAAAGTACAGTGCATGTCCAAATGGTGCAACCCTCTATATTGAAAAGTCACAAACATTCAAAAATGATTGAAACCCATTGTTATCGTTTGTATTCCATATTGACTGGCTCCAAAATCATTGCTGGCTCTCAGTCAAAAGTATGACACCTAATTTTGTTGTTGTCGTCAGTGTTTTACTTCCAATTTGTTGTCATATTGGCTGGTGCATGCCATATCTGTGCATTTTGTTGAAGAAGTTGTCACGTAATTAGGTGCAATTACTGACAGATGGGTTTGAACACTTGTCTGTGGTCAGAATTAGAACATATCCAATGACCCGGTAAATGTTTCAGCAAAAATATACACGCTAACTTTTTGTTTGTGAACTTTGGGTAAAGAGGGTTGCTACATTTGGTGTGGTACTATATCGCAACCAATGACCCGTAAATTTTATTTGCATTTTGCTGAATTGCATATCGGTAGTTCTATCCGATACGAAAATACTTTGTTTGGAAAATATTTTCTCAAATGTTATATAGTCAAAAGAGTTTTTATATCTCTCAATTGTTTTTCCGAGTATATTTTATCAAAACATTGTATAGTCAGCACTTTTAAAGATTAATCTAGTTTTACTGGAATCACTGAGTCTGTATCATATAGGATGCACCACCGTAGTTCTAGTAAACTAAAATTCCAATGAACACTTGCTTGATGTCATGGACTCCTTGAACTACATTCAATATGAAAGGTAGGCTACAAAAAATGTATAAACCTATAAGAAATTGGCCAGCGTCAAGTACAGAGATATTAAATTATATCAGCCTTATTTCTGAAATAAAGTATGTAAAACGTAAACATGTATTAAAATATAAGTCTCTTGCCGTCAAAACATTAGCGTAAAGCCCACCACAGCAAAAGGTCCATAATAAGGAAGCAAATGCCATGGTGACAGTGCATATCCAACACTTCCCCCCTCCCTTCTCCGCATACGTTGCCAGACAATAGACACTCAATCGTGCATTTGAATGGCAAAATGACATTTTATACCACCCACGTTGTGGGGTTGGGACACTTACTATGATCCCGATTGTCGACCACGTCAGCAAAAACAGGTGGTTACCTTTTCATTGAAGCAACTTCATATGATTCTGGTACTTATCATAAAAGCGACCAGCGAAGTCTCAGACGATTCTGCGCATATGCATATGCGCAGAACCGCCAGAGACTTCACAGGTCGTACACGCAAAATATTGAACTAGTTGAAGTTCCAAATTTAATATTAGACACCTCACCCCGTTGAAAAGATGCGCAAGCATTTTTAAGGACTTGCTTTAACCATAATTATGTGGTAGGTACCATTATTACAGTGACTGCTCCGTTTCTATAAATTCCTTACTCTCTGTAAGAACTAGTTTTATAGGAGCTTATAGGACGGTGATACATTGGCTAATAGGTTTAGTAAGAATTAACTGACGTACAACCCTGAATCTTTACTAGGAGTGGTGAATGACAATCTCTGCATGTAACGGTTATTGATATAATTTTTTTAGTATGTTAATCCGCTGAAAATATACTCGTACATATATACGAGCCGCGTCGTAAAATGTTCGAACTTTTTTGTGCTACACCAAAACATTCATCAAAGTACATGAGTAGCTACGGCCACTGATAACAACTTTTTATATACTTTTATGAGTGGATATTCATCATGTTCGTGTTAATTTTTTGTGTGAGTTGAAACTCGTTCAAAGAGTATCTACATTTGTGCTTAATATATGATGTTATATCCGATTTCATTATTAGTTTCATGAAAACAGGCAGAACATTTTGGATGGGAAAATAAAATTTTTGGTCAGATCTCCACAAGCCCATATTTGGCCTGATCTTGTATGAACAGTAAAAAGTTACTTAAGTAAATACTGTTACTTCTGAATCAGTCAATAGTTAGTACATGTATGTTTAAGAAATAATGATTAAAAACAAAACAAAACAAAAACAACAACCTGCACACATATTGAAATGGGAGAATAACCTGTGGGAGAAAACCTTTGCAGAAGAATTAATAAAGGAAAAATCATTAACTACTGAAAGAACTTTAATTATATGAGCTCTACCTGCAAATATGATATCACTTATTAAAAATGAATTATAAATTTTTGATGAAAACCCCACAGCACTTTCCTGCTATACAATTTTGTGGGAGTAAAACCCTGAGGTGGTTAACCCTGATTGGAATTGTGTTTTTTGCTTTACATGCATCAAGTGATGATAAATACTTAAATGCACCTTCTATTTTGTGTTTGAAAGGAAATCAATGGAAAAAGGTCATTACCCCAATTTCACATTGTGGGTGAATAACCCTGCTGAGATTTTTACTGTTTGATTAACACGCTTTAAATAATGACAAATGCTTAAATTCACCTTCTATTTTGTTTTTAAAGGAATACAATGGGGGAAAAAAACTTCTTTATTCTTATGCGGGGTTTTCCCCCATTTCAGATTGTGGGGAAAAAACCACGGGGGAAATAAACCATACAGTTCATTTTGTGCAATTATTACAATCAAACAAACGGGCTTTTCGAAAAAAAAACTAGCACGGTTTTTACTTTGACCATTTTTTTCACCATGATGGCAATTTGTTTTTTAGACATAATATGTTTTGCTCCTTTATGTCTGTATTTATGTATTTAAGCGGGTTTGAGCCTCTCACACCACGGAATTTGCCAAATTCTAGTGTGGCAAAATACAACAACACCTGTGGCTGTTTATTACGTTGTCATGTGTGGCAAAACGTCCATACGTTATTTGGTAAGTTCGTACGATATTGTAGAGAATTTTCGTGTAACAACTACACTTTGTCATTCATATTTACATACGAGTTTACATTTGAAAAAAAAAAAACGTTTAAAAGTCTTAATATGGGCCAAATTTGTGTCTGCTGGCTATACCACGCATGATATTAGCGCCATTTGACAAGAACTTTCTTTCACTCGCAATTTCAAGTGATCCCTTAAAACGAAAATTGCAGTTTTTAGGCATCAGCCGTATTTCAGACAAGATGTCAAGATGTTGTTAATTTAATGAATACAGTATCTGTATAATGCACTAGGTCATATTACTGATACACATATTGACGAAATTGAACATTGTTGACTTAAAAGTCACCCCTGAAGTTAGTCTAGTTCCCTTAACTAGATCTACCTATCTAGGGTAAGGTATAGGCTAATCTAAACGGTCAAAATCTTGACTGTCAACGAGAATCTCGGGATAGGCGTGATCTAGGGGAAGTTACTCTGAACTTTGAAAAAAAGGCGCGGATGATCGAGCGGATGATTCAAGAGAGCTTTAGATACAATAAATTCAACCAAATTTGAGACAGGAATCCAGTATCTCGACGTGTATTTTTTCTCTCGCAAAACTCGCTTAGCTTTAGTGATTAAAATTAACAAAATAATGTAACTGTACAACAGTTTGCCACCCACGCTAAACTTGGAACGTAACAGGCCATCTGATTGGTCGATCAATAAACTAATCACAGCCAATGATAGAATAGGAGATGCCTGTTGTCGAATTCAGACGATAACAAGGCACCAGTTTACTCTGAAGTCAACCCCGTGTTATCTTGGGCTACGCTAGGTTACTGCTCATTAGTCTGTCGCTATAGCACCTACTGTGATTAACTGAAGCCTGACCGTCTTTGGTAGCTACTCAGACTAATAATTACATTCTTTAATGTATATTATTTACTTACCACCCCAATTCCCGCCGTTCATGACAATTGTCGTCTGCTCTCTCATCTACTTATTTACTTTGGCACCCAATTGTGTGCCAGATCCAACTGTTCCATCGTAGCAGTTAAATCAGGATTCAAGGCTTTTACTTCCATGATAAAATTCCTCTCGTCTTCATTTGAATATATACATTAGACTAAACAGACGACATTTCCAGGACAAAGGTATTGGCAGGATAATGTTAATTTCACCAGACTGGTTTCCAGTGTGATTATACTAATCCTGATTCCGGCGCTCGTTGGGAAAGGTCGCATGCGTTGTTTGAACCGTACCTGGTCTTCAAATACATACAGTAAAACCTGTCTTAAGCGGTCATTCAAAAAGAACAAAAAATGGTTTTCAACTACGATAATCGCTTAATGCAGGTCAAAAGTATTGCAGAATGTCCCAAGGGGAGCATTCTGCAATACTTTCGACCTTGATTTAGCTATCATATTTCATAAGGACCTTTGTTTTGTCTATCTTTAAGTGTCCGTTTAAGACAAGTTTTACTGAGGTATATCTTAATGTTACATTATTAAATTCCACGCGAAACTTTCCAATAGGTACAAGCACGGAATTGAACCCAATTTACTGGATCCACAAGCGGACGCCATACCGTGTCGCTGTAAAACCAGCTTCGATTCCCAGTTAGGCCATATTGGAATTATTTCGCTCTACGACAATGGCCCAAATTGGGGCACTCTATAGCCTCTGACAGAGCTTCCTTTACCTGTGTTAAAATGATAGCAGAATTGAACAATCTCTAATTATTAAGAATGATGATATTAATTGTATGTACTGTAAACATACTTTATAAATGATGGCATGACTGGCAAACACATATTTCCCTGAGTCTCGTCAGAACTAGTGGTATGACGGTGTCAATATTTGCACGGTTGTGTCATATACTTAAGGAATAAAGAAACGCAACAGACAAAAATATAGTTTTTGCGTGTTTAATCTCTTTTGAAAATTTATTATTGAGTATTTATAGCATGTGATGAAATACCAAAGCGTCATTTTAACGCTACGTTTTACGCTACACAATGAAAACACATGAAAACGTAAAATATAGGGATCACACATGTTTTTTCATGCATTAACATTTGCCGGGTCCCGAGGATGCTGTTTGAACACGAGGCCGATAGGCCGAGTGTTCAACATCATCCGAGGGACCCGGCAAGTGTTAATGCAATGAAACAAACATGTGTGATCGTTATTCTTGCATATTTTACCTTATTCCAGCTCAGTTCGCACTGAAAACGCTGCTGAAACATTAAATTGTCCATTTTCTTACACTGGATTTCTCTAAACAAAATGGCGTCGGCTGTGTACTTTCGAACGTCATTACGTCATAACCGTACGCAACGTTTTCGCGAACAAAAACATCGGCGAAATGATCAGTCTGGTCCGCAATGCGTTCCGTATATAACGTCATGCAAATAATGCAGGGCTCATTTTAAGTATTTTCAAGTTCAGACCCATGTTCAAACAGCACGTGAATCTCCTGATTTGAACATGGATTTTCGTTCATTTGACAACGGTTGTTAACAGCTATACGAATAGATATCTATGCAAGAATATGACGTTAACGTCAGAATAAAGATCAAGAAACCCCGTCTCTTCCATGTTTGGTTATTTGGCGTCGACTTGACAATGTGCAAATTAAACAAACATCCAATCATATTCGTAATGCAGTCAAGTATTGCGTCAAAACACGCTACTTGAATGGCAAGATACTCAATGGTAGTGAATAAACGATAAACGTAACTTAGAGCCGTCGGGTTTGGGTCGCTGTTGAATATACGGGATAAAATAAACCTAGAGACATCAGAACATGCTTTCTTGGGAAAAAACTGAATTTTCAGATACCGTAGAAATACGCTGGTAAGGTGTTTATATTGACGTTAGCCAAACAAAACACGGCATAATGCAAGAGAAAACATCTGGTTACATGCCGAGAGTGAACACCAAACTTGTTAACTGTAACCTAAGCTTTGTCGCTGGACCATTTTATCATTAGGAAAACACATAAACATCATGGAAACCATTAAAACGTATAATATTCATTTATATTCCATAGGGAATAATGTTAAAACGTAGGATATCGAGTTTTGACGTCAGAATTGATTTTTTTGACGTCTGAAGATCTCTGGTCATAATTCTTGAACAAAACGTCCTTGTAATGAATTAAATCTCAAGCAGAAAAGAAAGTTTACGCGTTTCACGCAGTATTCAGAGTTGACGTTAGTGACGTTAAACCGTTTTAGAATCCTACAGAAACGTCGCCATTTGATCATTTCTTTGATCCGCAATCTATGCCAAGACTATTTCAAACAATAAATCGATGATTGTTTCAAACATTGCTTTTATTGACCCTGTTTCAGCAGTTAACTACGGGGTCAGGCTGGTTACGCGCATACCGAAATGATTACGTAATCAATAATTACGTTGAACCTGCTGTAAATTGACGGACACATACTGCTCCTTTAGATAAATATCATTTGCATATATAACTTGCATCATATTGTATGCTTAAAATGACTCAAAGTGTTTGTTGCGTTTCTTTATTCCTTAGCTGAATGAAGATCAGAAGTATTGCAGATCTAGGAGCATTCTACACTTCCTTTGACCAGCATTACGCAAAAATTGGTCTTGAGAACCAATCTTTGGTCTTTTTGAGAGTGGCCGTTTTACACAGGTTGTTCTGTAACTGAAGATGTTTCCTCTTGAAATGCATAACTATGAGTACTTTTCTTCTTGCATCATGGTTTATGTATGGATGTCACGAAAGCGACTGAAATATTCCATAGTTACATTAATGGACAGTTTTATTCTACTGTTTGACGTTTTCTTACGTCTTAATTAGGATTTCAATTATTTTATGACATTTGAAACTTATTGAAATGCGTTTGAATACAGACAAAAATAAAAACTAAGATTTTATAAATGGGCCAGTGAAAGTAAAAACGGTACGTTTCACGCATGCGTTAAAAAATTCATAGAAAGAGAGAGGAAGGCAAAAATCAGGAATCGATACAAACTAGTACCATACCTAACTCAGAACACCATATGGGACCGTGACAAATACCAGAAAACATAACACACAAAAGAGCCAAGAGGTCAGCCCTTTCCCAGCAGATGGGCACAAAGTTGCAAGGAACAGAAAATACAGCCGCATGATAACAAAGATAAACACGAAACATAATAACAAAAAAAGGATCCACAAAAGAAGCACCGGCTTGGGATGGTCAGCAATTTTTTTGCCAAAAATAATACAACGAATTTGGATTTTGTTAAATTTCAATTTCAACTCCCAACAATTAACAGTAATAAACCATTCATCTAGACAATAGAATTTGTATAATAATGCATGTGTTGGCTTATTTTAATGGCCACCCTAGTTTCAAATGTCATCCATGTTACCACGACAAGAAACCTTTTTTCCTTAATAAAAGTATTATCGACGTTGCTTTCTTTTTAAATACTTAAATCTCCTTTATAGACCTTCAAATTTACAAACATATTCCACTAAATTGTTTTTGTTACTAATAATATAATCCTTTATTAGTTATTTTACTGAAACAACGTTTTTTAAGACAAATATCATCAAATCCATTTTGAGAAATAATAGGATGAGTATATTCATTTTTCTGTAATAGGTAGCCGCAGGCACTAACTTACAAATAAGTAAATTAAATGCAACAAGAGAAAATTGGATAAGTTAATATATTGAGGCAAAGCTGACGGGTAACATGGATGCCATTCAGTAACAGGAATAACATTACCATTTTTTCTTCAGAAACATAGAAAGCACTTAAATGATATTAACCTAAATCTGGTGAATATGCTTTGGATAGAATGAGCTCTTAAATGCTCAAAGTGACTTTCAGTTCTCACCTAAAATCACTATTGATCACTCACCTGAGTTTTCGTTGAATGTTTTTAACAGGTGCCAATCAGAAACTGAAAATACCCTAGTGACCCTAGGATGGGGATATTTTGGGGCCCTTAGCCATTATTTGAACACACTTAGAAGAGGACCACAAGTTGATCCAACATACCAAATATTAAGACTCTAGATCTAGCGGTTTCAGAGAAGATTTATCATAAGTTTCTATTTCACTATATACAGCAAAACCTAGAAAAAACGAAATTTGATTTTTTGAAATACTCATATATTCGAAATAAATTTGAGATACGCTGAAATAAGAAATAGGGCTTATAATATACTATATGAACTATTTTAATAACTGTCAATAAAAACATATGTTTTGATGCGTAGAAGAAACGTCTCTCAGAGACGATTGTTTTCCACACAGAAACAAATGTTCAATAATAAAAAAATCACACTGAAAATAATCTTTTTAGGGGTCATCTATTTGATGTCTTACTCCCTATTAATTGAAAGTTTCGATATTTCGGTATTAATCTCTAGTCCAAAGGACTTCGAATTTACGATATACTATATTACAATATAAAACATGTGATCCCCGGTTGGCCATTTTGATTAAAAGCTAGTAAAAAAACACTTGGTGACGCTAAATACCAATTAGCAAGTCTCTAGAACACACAAAAATGCCATTTTTGACACCAGGAACATAATTTGAACAAGATAGCAGTTTGAGGACAGCTAAATCCCCCGCTGCAGAATCCCATAACATCGAAGTGTAACCTTGACCTTGAGTGAGCGTAGCTGTGGGTTCTACACATCGTCTCAGTGAGAGGAACAGTTGAGTGAAGTTTACCAAAAATCGTTCAAAGTGTTCGGAAAATATGTAGCGGACACAAAATTGAAGGGTAAATTCAATTACCTTTAAGTGCAAGCTTGACCTTGACTGTGCGTAACTGAGTCATGGGTTCAGCACAACGTCTCACTGAGGAGAGCATTTGAGTGAATTAAAAAAAAACCATTTAACGAGCTTAGGTGATATGACCAGACGCTAAATTTAAGGGTAAAAGATACCATAACCTTGAAATGTGACCATGACTTTAAAGTCTTGGTAGCTGAGACATTGCTTCTGCATACCGCCTCACTGAGAGGAACATTTGGGTGAAGCTTAATGAAAATCTTTTAAAGGGTTCAGGAGATATGTAGCAGACACCAACTTCAAGGGTAAATCCCATGACCTTTAACTGTGACATAGACCTCGAGACTGCATAGCTGAGTCATGTGGTCTGCACACCGTCTCACCGAAAGAAACATTTGGGTGAAGCTTAATAAAAGTCGTTCAAAGGCTTCAGGAGATATGGAGCGGACAGGAAATTGAAGGGGGTAAATCTCGTGACCTTGAAAGTTGACCTCGAACTTGAGTCGGCAGACCCGGTTTATTGGTTCTGCACACCGTCTCACTGAGAGGAACAATTGGGTGAAGTTAACTATAAATCGATCGAAAGGTTAAGAAGATATTGAGCGGACACAAAATTGAAGGGTAAATCCCATAACATTGAATTGCGACCTTGACCTTGAGAAAAGTTAAATGAAAATCGTTCAAATGGCCCACTTAAACTGTTGTACAGACACAGCATATTAAAATTACCCTAGTTGAAAGAATTATAAATGGTCGAACACAGCCACCTTTTATATTTTACTTATCTAATCATGTTTGCTATTGTTGGTGAGTAACAGGGAGGACAGTAACGGGGTTTACAAAAAGTATGCAAGCTCACACTTACTTAGCTTTCTGGAAGCAAAAACATTTAAATGCTGACCCAAACACATTGAGGCACATCATACTTATATAGTTTTTGGATTTTGATATATTTGCAGCATAAATATTTTATAGAAATATGGGTAACAGGGATGCCAGATTACCTGTCTGACTTACTACCTACTTTAGTAAATCGTTTCATATTTACCTCTAAGCAAACTTTTATTAAATAATTGAATGTTTTTTTTTTTAGAAATTTGACACTTAGTACCTCACACATGTCCAGTGCAATGTAATAATAATTGGTAGTAACTCTGTATAATCTATACCTGCAACTGCGGTAACAGGGATGACACAAACGGTAGGGCATACCTAAACAGACATGGCACAGCTTCAAATCAGAACAAAGGATAATCGATGCGTCTATCATTGGTAAATTTCTACCAAAGACCAACATCACGTCTATGTTATTTTTGTTTATTCAAGCAGTTTTTGTCAAACTGAAGTTTAACCACCACTATTTTGCGATGGGACAGCCAAATATAAGGGGGGGGGGGTCACCCGTAATTCATTTAGAAAGATATATGAACACCTGTATTATGTATCCCAGTAACTGTTGTAAATGTTAGATAATCGAACACTTTAATCAAAACAAACTTCCAAAAGCAAGATATTTGGACTAGAATAAAAATATACAGGTATTTAGGCGAGGGACAGGAATTCTTTGCCTTTTGTAGATTGAGTTATATACGGTAGGAAACTTTGTTTTTCGACGATGCACGAGCGGAGCCGTACTACGTAAAACGTGATTTACAAAGATATATCCGACGACATACCTCCCCAAATGAAAATTTTGAATATGGTTATTCCATTCTAATGCATTTCTGCACTTTCATCTCAAATAATAGCGTTGCAAGCCACATGATCCAGCACGCCATCCTACGATATGTGACGTAATTAATAACGTCAAACCATTTCCGACAGTATATCACAAGATATACTGTCGCAAAATTTTGACATTATCCAATCAGACGTCGCGTAACAAAAGCAAGTGCATAAGAATAAGGTTTATTCCATCCCTGCCAACTTTAGCACGAAACATCTCGTGATGGGCAAGGTCTACACTGATATAGATGGTATACAATAGTTATACCCTGGTTTGTGTTCACCTGTACGGGAGATAATCCACTCAATAAGGCTTGTGGATTACCTCCACGTACATGCGGACAAACCATGGTATAACAATTAAATAATGCTCATTTTTCGCCATAAAAGCATAACAATTTATGTCACATCATAAAAATCGTCTCAATGAGCCACTTCCTATGCTCACATGTTTTATAGGTCAGGTGTGGTGCTTGATTGTATCCATTCCTGATCTTTGCACTCTTTCTTACTATGCCTACCCACAGGATTCTCCCTTTTTTACAATTCAATTTAATTTTTCCACAGCTACAGTAGAACCTGTCTTAAGCGGCCACTTAGAATAGACAAAACAAAGGCCTTAATTGAAAATTGTAGCTTAACGAAGGTTGAAAGTATTGCAGACTGCTCCCCTTGGACCATTCTGCAATACCTTTGACCTACATTAAGCAATAATCGGTATAGAAATCCATTTTTTTTCTGAGTGGCTGCTTAAGACAGGTTTTATTGTACTTAAAATGTGATACTGTTATTTCAGAAATTTTCGCGAGAATTTTATTTTCAGAAATAGCGTTAAAATATATTCATGTATATGTGACGTTAAAAATCGCAACTAGGGCATGTATTACCTGCGTCAGGAAACGAAAGAGTGATTTCTCCATTTCGTGAAGGGTTTAATTTCACGAAACTTCGCATTCACGAAGTTTTGCGAAATTAAAACCCTCGCGTAACAAATTGATAGTAATCTATAAATGAAGCTGCTGACTGAAATCGATGGAACATTTTTGGGAATAATTTGTTTGACACGGACATATCAGCATACATATGTTCACGTTATACATGCATAATGTTATTTTCTGTGCACAGTGCCCGCTGTTGCATCAAGGATTACAATGTCACCGGATTTTAAATAGCTAGTGGCGCCTGCAGTATTTGCAATGCACGGTATTCCATACTCACGTGCTACGATAGCACCATGAGATAACAGTCCGCCCATCTCTGTAACTAGTCCACGCAATAGAGGAAAATACGGGGACCAGCCCACATCTGTGAATTTACAAATCAAAATATCACCATCTTGGATCTGTTGAGCCTCTGCTATGGACTGAATAACACAAGCTCTACCTTCAACTTTACCTTGACAAACAGGCATACCATATAACATTGCTGAAGAGAGTTGTTGCTCTTGGTGTCTGTTTTCCTCCATCGGCTGTGGAACACCAAAGTTGACTTTAGGGTACTCAAACTGTGTCTTTATTGGCAGTAGACGCTTTCTACGTTTTGATAATCTGACAAGTTTGGCGGATCGACATACAAGAAGTTGGCCAATTTCTCTGTGAGTCAGGAAGAATAAAAGTCCTGGATCTGGTAGTCGTGACTCGCGAACCATCATGTAAGCCAATCTGTAGTAAGCTTGTCTGAATATGTCTGTTATTTTCATCACTGCAGATTTTCCGAGCTCCCGGTCAATATTTGCATCAACTGCATGTTGAATGAAATACAGTTTCAGTAGCAGTTTTTGGAATACGTTGACTTTTGTTTGCAAATTGGCAATGACTTCATTAACAGCTCGGTGTTTTTTCTGTTTTTCTTGAAAGTTGCCTTCATTAATGATCAGCCTTAAGGTTTTTAACAAAGGTATTGGATCTGATGACCAGGGTTTATCCATAAAATCTGCTTCTCGCACACCTCTGTGACCATGACGCTCCATGAACTTAATGTAGGAATCCCGCAGCTTGGTAGATTTTGATTGTCTCAAAAGAGAATCACAATTTTCAATAGGAATATTCATAAATTCGTCTTTTATCTTAGACCTAGATATTTGTTGTGCTAAACTATGAATATATCTTGGGATCTCACCGCTGATAAGATTTTGACAGTCCTCCAAAATTAAAGCTGTATCAGACAAATGCTCCAAACCCACTCCTGAAGAGTTCCAAGACAGGATTGATAAAACACTTCCATATGCAGATACATTTACAAGACATTTGTAAATGTACACTTTCCACATTTCAAAATATAAATACATATTTTCATCAATGCATTCATATAAATCTTGAGATGTTTCTGACTCTCTACCAATTGACATCGTTTCGATTTTGCTGATAAGTAAGTTACTTAAGCCTGAGTCAAGTCGGTCTGACACGAAATGTCCACGGATTAGCCGCTGTAGCCTCGTCCATGTGGAAATGTTTCGTCCATAATATTCTTTAATATCTTCAATAGTATGTTCTTCTATAGCCTGACCAAAAACGCCTATTTCTACATTTGGTTTTGCTTTCTCTCCAGCAATTCTATTTATGTCATCCAGCGCCCAACATGTCATAGTAAGAAATGGCAGACCAGTGATATTAATAGCATTGGTCAAAGAATGGACAGGGGTTTCCAGACCCAATCTACTGCAAATATAATAGGAACCAGCCTTACTGAGAGCAGAAGTAAAAAGATCTCCAGTCAGGGTTGACATAACTCCTGGCATCATCTCTTCTACATTACATGGTGTAACGAGTATATGCTCACCGGACACAGGGCTGTCAAATTCATGGATTAAGTCCTCGTCTGTTTCTACATCACTGATAGATATAGGTCGTGACTGCAAAATATACAAATGTTCACTTGACTTTGCCCATTCAATATCTTGTGCAGCACCAAAGCAATTCTCTATTTCAAGACCTACCTGAGAAAGATTAAGTATATCTTTCTCATCTATACATAAGTTTTTTCTAGCTGAAAGAGCAATTTCTTGAAGCTCTGTTCCATTCACGTCACCAGCTACCACTTTATGTTCTTTACTGCCAACCTGACAGTTCTCTATTTTTTGTATTCCCTTATCATCACGTTTGACTACAATACTATCAGGACTTACAGTCCCAGAGACAACTGATTCCCCTAATCCATAATTGGCATTGATCAACAAATCTGATTTATTGCCTGTTACAGGGTCAGCAGTAAACATAACACCAGCGATATTTGCATCAACCATTTCTTGAATAATAACACAAATACTTTCGATAGGTACTTGACCATTTTGTCTGCGGTATTCAACAACCTGATAGGAAACAGAGGAAGCCCAACAACGTTGTATTGCAGATATTAGATTGTCAAAGCCTTGTACTGAGAGATATGTATCCATTTGTCCAGCAGTCGAACTTTCACGAGAATCTTCGCTTATACTTGAAGATCTTACTGCAAATTTCATTGTTTCCCATGTACCAAAGACGTTTCCTAGATGTGTTTTGAGAAGGTTCTGCAATGCTTTTTGTGGTGAAGTCTCAAGGAACGACTTAACAGCAGTATCACACATATGTTTCAGTGTGCTATGCTGAAGGTTTATAACACAGTTATTTATATTAGAAACTGCCTTGCGTAGGTCCATATTATCATTGATTAGATTTTCGAATGCTGTAGTTGGCAAACAGATTCCATTTGGTATGTGAAATGTTTTCAAACTTCTCAGAAACGACAAATTGTAGGCCTTACCACCAACTAATGATCGCATTTTACAAATTGGACCATCAAGGGTAGTTACCTCTGGTGCTTGGTTTTCATTCTTAAAGCTACTTTTTTCATTGTAACTTTGGAAACAATGTTCATTACTACATTTTGAAGATATGGCTTGTTCAGCGTCCATGACAAGCGAATAGCTTACTCCAAAAGCAGTTTTGTTATTAATTGTTAATGTTGAGTATCTAAATGAAGACTTGTGGTCATTGAAGCAAACTCTTGCCAGATTTTCAGATACATTATACTGTCTGTTGCGTGTTGATATTTTTATTGGAAAAGTCACTTCTGCAGCTGGTTGAAGTTCTGTATTCTTGCAACTGTTTAAGATACGTGATGAGACACTATCACCAATGGGAAAATACACATAGTTTGAATTAAAACGATTGCTTCTCAGCCACATTGTTATATTTGAAAATGATAGTCCCGATGACACCACTACAAAATGCTGCCGAAATTCCTTAACTGCCATGTCCAACTTTCCAACTGAAATGGTTCGATCTCTTACACATTTCAATCTCAAAGATAATTCCTCAAATGTTTCTATATTTACTCTGCCACGTAATTCTCCCCATTGCTCATAATTTACTCTACTATCTAGCATTGCAAAATTAAAAATTTTGTTCCATCCAAGTGAACTCATGTTCTGTGCAAGCTCCCAGCTGGAGGGTGAAACAATATGATCATATGGATCAAACAAACATTGCCAGTACAACGAAAGAGTAGCATGTATACGTTTATTGCTATCATGTATAGTCAAAAGACCTCGAAAATTCACTTTCCATCGTTTCATGGGCTGCAAGCATATTACACTTATTGATGAACCTCTGAATAAAACATTGTCTGAATCTTTGTTTTGGTTAATTACATCCTCTTTGTGACTAAAGTAGCCAAATCCAGGTATGTCTAGATCTAGTCGTAGTGATCGAACGTCTTTGTGTGTCCTCTCTGCAGTTAGTCGCAAACATACTCCATCCTTATTAAATCCTACAAACGATGTAAAATCATGCCATCCATTTGGTAACTGGGCTAAATCATCAAGTGCAGCTGGTATGAACGGTAAGTCAAGTTTCCGTTTCTTAAAATCTGGTAAAAGTCTTTTAACCAGCCTCTCACGCTTCGCTGATCTCATAAAGAGAAAATAAAAGAAAAGAATTGCGCGCTTAAGAAGTTGGAACATGGCTCTGTGAACTGTGTGTACAACTAAAATACGTGTATCAACCTCTAAGCATTATGTATCTACTACTTTAACATGTGTGGTTTATTCTTAGGCTTGCCGTTTTCCAACTAGGGCGTGCGGTTCAACCACAACTTTACTCTGTCAAATGAATGTAAAACTTTGGTAGTCTCTACCACTAACGCTTGAACATATAGCACTTTAAACTTGTTTCCATCATTTAGGTACCCCTTTATCACAAAGAGAAAGGGCCTGAAAAACAAGAAGTCAAAGTTTCATTAATATTAGAGAAACTCTAATATTTGTCACAATTTCATTTTAAGGGATTACATTTTACTAATTTTAACAAAGTTGGTTCTAAATGAATAAACATTATGTATTTTGTTTTCTTTACAAAACAAATAAATGTGCTAATAAACAATATAAAGACTTTGAACAAATGCATACAACTTTTATATTTAGTTTTTCACCTTGCAGATATAACTTATTAATGTACCTCTTATTGATATTTCGATGTTTAACGTTGCACAAAGTACAAATGCATGCTGGTGCAGTAAGCAAGTAAATGTATGTTTTTGCGATTTTACGGGCGATATTTTAAAAAATTAGACTCTGTTTACAGCTCATGACTCCGTTTTAGAATTTTTAAGCTTATAGTAAAGTTTGGATATTCATATCGTTTTTGTACACATAACATCAAGAATCCATCAGAATTGTGATAGAATACTTCCATAATTTTGTCCAAATGTGTACGCAAAAGCGTTTTTGCGTATATGTTGCTACACATCTGACGAGTATGTGTTGCTTTAAATGATATTTTAAAAGCACAATTAAGTTTATCAGAACACAAAAATAAGATAAAGAAGAAAAACAAATTTCCCCACTTAGGGGTTTCCGTCCAAGCCATGCTCAAATAAGTCTGCTCAGCTACAGAGGCTTGTTAGAAAGTTGAAATTTCGCTTGTACCAAGGGTTGATATAATACATTGCTCAAAATATTTAAAGGAACACTGCGTATTTTGCCATTGATCACAATACAAATGCACACATAGTCTGACTCATAGCAAGAATTTGATTAATAAGGCAAAAACATGTTTGCCCCGTGATTAGTTTTATTACCTATCAAGGATGATGCTTGTTGGTAAAAATGAAGTAGTCCCTTTCCAGAAATATCCATGGAACGCTTTAAGCAAAAATGGATTTTTGTTAAAAAATACCCATTTTTTCAAAGCCAAATTTTAAGATCAATTTTTTAATCAAGCACCACAACAGCATCCTTTCTGTAGAGTCAATAGCTTTTTTAATGTTACAGAAACCACTAGGTTACGATATTAACAAATTCGGAAGATTCTACAGTTACAGAAAAATCGTCATTTTCAGGAAAATTAAAAATTACAAAAATTGAGCCTTGAACTTAAGCAGGGATTGTTTTATCAAAAAGTTTTTTGATCCCAAACTCTGACTATCTTAGGAAAAATGGCCAAAGAAACTGGGTTTCTGCCGTATTGTCTAGTGAAACGCATTACTTGTCTATTGGACTGGGGTTAACCAGGGGTGTGCCTGCGTATACGCAAAGTACGCAGCTGCGTACTTCAACTTTTGAATGTCCAAAAAATAAAAACGTCTTAAATCGCGAAAAATGCAATGAAAAACATGCCTCACCCGGGCTAGGTCCTTAAATACCGAAGTATACCGATTTTCCAATAATCCTGAACCAAAGCAGTAGGATTTTGACTGTTCTTCACTTTTGTTTTGGAAACAATTAAGTCGGTGTTTAGGTTCATAAAGTGCAGGAGAAGCCACCATTTAGTTCATTTCTTGATTTTTTTCCTTACGTATGGGAGGGGGGTACATACCCACCCCTGCGTACTTTTTAATTTTTCCCCAGGCACGCCTGTGTTAACATTATCACATATGGAAAATTATCAGGTGTTCCTTTAAATATTTTAGCAGTGTACTTTTAAAAAAGCGAATAACAAAGGCGCTGATCAGACTGCGCGAATGTTGTTTCCAACCCGTCCGAAGACAGGTTTTTCGCGTCGACGCCAACATGATTATTAACGTGACAGAAAGAGAGAAAATATTACTTGTTAAGCTATCTATCCTCCGTATCTGCTTTAAAATAAACTCAGACATGACAAAGTACATGTATGCATAACTTAACCTCCATTTTAGGATAATAAAGTCATTTTAAACTGTGTCAAAAAACACGTAGATAAAATACACCGCTCAAAATACTTAAAGGAACACAATATTTATACATAACCAGGCCTCGTAGCGCAATCGGTAGCGAGTCCGATTGCTGACACAGGGGTCGTGAATTCGATCCCAACTTTCAGAACTATTCCTACGCTCACTCTCCCCCCACTGCTGATTCAAGAAGTGCTGCTGTCAGCTTCACGCTAAAGTATGTGCATGAAGTACTGGTTAACCTAGACTGGCCACCGTCTAACTGATAATTTTAACATGTTACAAAAAAAAAACTGCAACTACATGTAATTACATTTTTTTATTCTAATAGTGCCTACCTCTCTGATAGGGCCTAAGTTACAGCTCAGAAGGGAGATTATATTAGAGAAAAGTTTGGTTCAGTAGAATTTTTTTACCTTGAACTCAGGATATGGTTAACCCATTAGTCAAAAGTGTGATTGGAATTAGCTGGTCGTCTCAACAAAGGCATTGCTGCTGATCGGGTGGTTAAACCACAAATCAAACCAAATACCGAGATTACGTTACAAACGATTACATGTAACGCGTGTTTTCTTGTGTTTGCAACCAACCAATAACCCATGATTTTACGATAGGGAGCATTTTCGAATACTGACCTATCTGATTTGAGGATTGTGGGTGCAGGCGATATACTTGTTTACCGAATGCGCCACTAAATCATGTGATCCGCCCGAATGGTTGATTCAAGCTTCTTATCAATCTGCGTCATCACGCGTCACTGAAACCGCTTTTTTAACTGGCCATGTGGGAAAGGTTTCCAAAAAAGGCGGTACTTCTTTTGTTGATCTTTTATGTTTTTGTTCTGTCTTGTGTTTGCTATGTTTTGTGCGCGTCTGTTTATATGTGCTTTGTGGTCACCTGCTGGGAAGGGGCTGACCTCTTGGCTCTCGTTTGTGGTGTCTACTGTGAGTTTGTCACTTTCCCATTGGTATCCTGGGTCAGGTGTGGTACTTGATTGTATCGATTCCTGATCTTTGCACCCTTACTTACTAAGTGTGGAACATCTAATCATTGTATTGCTAAATACTGTACTATCAAACATAGTTATTGTTTGGCTACCAAAGTTTACTTGATGTCTCCATTCAGTGCTTGCTACTTTTTACAATGTAACGTAGTGTTTTGGGTAATGCATACCGCGTATTGACACAACCCCGACTTTTCAGTCGTGATGTGCCTTAAGCAGACAGGTCAATTCTTTGAATATCGCGCCTGCGCAAGACAATGTGCAACAACCAGGTTGGCAAATAGGCACTCCATGTATCTTAAATTACAAAATTGGAGCTCTGGACATTGACAAGAATTGTTTTATCCAAACTTTGACATTGAATCAATACATTTAGGTCTCTTAAAAACCATAGCAAACGAAACTAGACTTTTGTCTCATTGTATAGTGAAGTCCCATATATATATATATTTTACCACGATATTATCTTCAAAATAACTCTCAAATATAAAAAAAAAAAGTGCGACCAGCTAACAGAGACTGGGCGTGTCCGGCAGAGCGCTGTCATTTACTGTCAAATTATTCTACAGTAAATTGGGTGTCATAGCCTATGTGCGCTTTACTCGTGCAACCAACTGAAGCGCAGACGACAAGACTGACCAACTTTAAACGTTAGCATGCCTGGTAAACGTTTATCTTTAGTATGCTGCTGGGGATCTGCTGCATTTAATTTTCCGTAATATATATGTTGTGAAAATCTTGGGGGAGAGATAGGTTTGCACTTTCTTCAAAGTCTGTTTTATGGCAAAATACAAATTTCAAGCCTGATACAGTAATAAAAATCACCAATAATAAATCAGCGGGACAGGGGTTAAGTATCTGGACCATGAGAAAAGGGCTTGCACCCATGTGATTGGGCCTTATCGCATATATCCGCAAAAGCCTCCAATAACTGCCCATTATTGCATGTCGAGGGACTAGTTGTCTAAAAGCTATTCAGAGTGTTCTTCAATTCTCATTCTTTGCGGCTGCGAGAAACGAAAACTCTGGCGATGCTATGTGTACGTGCAGGCTCGTCAGAGCCTTCGCCACACGCGATGTAATTAGAAACATCATCTCGTGTGCTGACCAATTTATAGTACAAATTAAGTGTGATTAAAATTTCATTGTGAACTTATTTAATTCAGTATGATAATTTGAATACTTGAAGTTTTGAACATTATATATCAGCGCATATATCTAGACCGGTAATTCTCCTTGCAATCCAAATGCCCTTTTCTCTTAATGTGGCTGAAAACTTCTACAGGTATATAGGTTTAAAACATTTCACAGGTGAATGAATACATTCTGTCTTACCGAGTTTTAAATGGAAATGTCCACAGGTGTGTCTTTGCTAAGAACCGCACAGTCTCTCTTAACTGGACGGACTATAACAGCTTGTAATTTTGTTCAAAGTAAATGTCCGTATATCTCTCATCACGCTTTCAGGGTGGGTAGTCACGTGGTTTCTGTCAAGATACACTGTACGGAAAAATGGCGGACTTCTTTCCACACCGATGTTTTTAAGCAAAAGTAAGTAGATATTTCTGTCTGTTTTTTTCATCTTTTCACAGAAAGTTATACACCATTTTCCAGCCCCCATTTTTTCCGATCTAACGATGTCAGGATATCCTCATAAAGCTTCTTACTTTGAGTACAGACTCTGTCACAAAATTTTTAGCGGCGAAGATCGGGCCTGAATTTGGAAATAAGCTGTACGGACAACATTTGTGACAGAGTTAGTACTCAAATTAAGAAGCTTAAAGATGCTATCCTGGTAGCGTTTGATTGGGAAAATGTGGGCTGGAAAATGGTGTATAACTTTCTGGGTATAGATGAGAAAACATAGAGAAATCTACCTATATTCGATCAGAATGTCCGTACAGTGTATTCGAACAACCGTACAGTGTATCCAAGCAAAAACCACGTGACTATCCACCCTGGCTTTTGTAAATAAAAGAATGTGCAGACTGTTTTGATTTATACATGCAAGTTAGTGTTGCTTCCCGACGAGATGCATCCATTAATTACCAACGACATACGGATGCACTAAAACCTGAATTAAGCGGCCACTCAAAAAAAGACAAAACAAAGATCTTAATGACAAATGGTAGCTTAATGAAGGCCGAGAGTATTGCAGAATGCTCCCTTGGAGCATTCTGCAATACTTTAAATACTTTTGACCTGCATTAAGCGATAATCGGTCTTGAAAACTAATTTTTGGTCCTCGTTAGTGTCCGTTTAAGAAGCTTTTACTGGACTATAAAATAACAGGCCTCCAGACAATCGTACATATTTTTTTCTTTTCCAACAAAACATATGTTGTGGGTACACAAAATAATCGCCTCAATGAGGCGGTTCTTTTTTACAGGTAACCTAAACATATTAAACATATTTTTGAACTGGCGGATAAAAATGATCATAAATTTACGCATCAAATTTGCTCTTATCTGGACCCGCATTAAAACCTGTGTAAAACGACCACTCTCAAAATGACCAAATATTGGTTTACAAGACTAATTTTAGCTTTATGCAGGTCAAAAGTATTACAGAATGCTCCAGCATTCTGCAGTTCTTTCGACCTACCTTAAGCTACAATTTGCCATAAAGTTTTTTGTTTTGTCTTTTTGAGTGGCCATTTTACACATATTTTACTGTATGGATAGATAAAATGAGAATAGTGCTTATCTAGAGCTACATGTAAGAAGAGGCATCAAAATACATATTTTAAGATACAGTAAGTCTGTAAAAATGGCAAATTTAATTATATTTGCCTGCTACGTTGCGTGACAATTATGAATTTTCCGTTAAACATATTTTCCTTTCATCAAAAAAGGTAGAGCATGAATTAAATCCATTTGTCTTTGGGATCATATTTCGCCATTTCACTGGGTGCCAATCTTTTCAAAATGCTATTTCAGTGAACGTGATACTTCACCAAATGGCCGTCTAGGTTCGATGTTAATAAATTGTCCGAAAACCAAATTATTTTGGTTCGTTTCGGATTCCATTCATGCCTACCAAACAAGCCTGGCTTCAGGCTATGCATGGGACTTTTCACGTGCAAATGTTTTTCCATAGACCTCCATTACAATTTCATGCGTGAAAGTTCAAAATTTCCAAAATCCTGAACTTTTGAAATTCAATTTTAAAACTTGCAGTTTGCCTTCAAAATATTAATATTTCAAGTTTCAATGGTTAATTGCTTTTCGATCAATTTTATATATATCAGAAAAGCTATTGTATTCTGCCTATTCTAGGATTTTGCGGCTGACTTTCTATGGAAAGTCAGCCTCAAAATCCTGAATTCAGGAATAATCTTGAAAACTTTCATCCATGCAGTTTTTATATAAGCTGTGCTTATCAAAATACTTAAATACCAATATGGCTTCCTGAGAATAACATATTTTACCCAGTTTGACCAATTAACAAGAATGAGATACACAGATGACCACCATCTTATACAACATTTTGGCCCCTGAAGGTGAGCACCCTACATGGGAGGAACATTTTTATTGAAAAAAGAAAGAGACCAAATGCTAGGTCATTTTTGTAAACTAAATCAACAAAACCAGTTATATATGTTGTTTCGAAAATTGCAGCAATTATATTTCCGTCTAATAAATATGATTTGTTCATTAGTGACCAATGGTCGAATACATAAAATTAAAGAAAGCAAAGATCAGGAATTGATACAATCAAGTACCACACCTTACACATGGTGAGACATCGTATGGGAAGGTAAAAAACACACCCACTTTGCAGTCAATCACTGTCAATTTAACATCCACAGGTCTGTGGCCTGAAACGTGAGTTAAAATCTATGATATTTATGCCTTCCACATCGAATAATTATTTCATGAATACAACTAAAATACACAATGTTTGGTTATGTGCATTACTATTGCTATTTTACTTGGCTAATACTTAGTATATGGCTTTCCCCATACATGGGTTTGAAAACCGAGTTTTGCCTTGCAGTTATATGGCTCGAGGTATATTTTTGTTATATGACTGGAGAGAGTCCCGTCTCCTGACTGGCCCAATTTGTCTTCACAAATCTGTATGTCTAACTAAAAAACTGGACTAAATTGTCCTACAGGGTGATATAGGATGAAAACAAGCTCAAACTTGTTTCCAGAAGTTAATATTTTGACAATTTTCTAATATTATACAATTATTGACTTCAATGAGGTAGACATAAGGATTTATCTACCCGAAAAGTGATTATTCATCGAGGCCGTTAGGCCGAGGTGAATATCACTTTTAAGGGTAGATAAATCCTTATGTCTATCGATATTGAAGTCAATAACTGTTTTGTTATATGACTTTTCATTTAAGAATGTAAATTTTGCTACTTTCACTTTAGTTGTTAAAGACATGTTCAACCTTAAATCTAAAACATCTAAGGACTTTCTCACAAATTTTAGCAACTTTTCTTAATATATTTTAATGTAGTATTTTGGGGAATATAAAATGTAATCATAAAACTGTTTTTACAGTGTGTTTATTCTAACAAAGATTAATAAGCAAACAAAACTAAGCAAAACTGTTGTAAAAATTCATGAAAGTCTTTAATTTACCTGTTGGGAGGTGAAACAGCAAATCATGTCAATTTCATGCAGCACATGCTAGTTTCACACTCATCATGCTATTTTTAGCTCTCTAGAGGGTAATATTGCAGAAGTGTCAAAAATATTAACTTCTGGAAACTAGTTCCAGCTGGTTTTTATGCAATATTAACTTGTGGACTGGTTCAGACCAGATTCCAGATAGACATAGAGATTTATGAAGACAAATTGGGCCAATCAGGAGACAGGATTCTCTCCAGTCATATAACAAAATAAAATAGCATGATGGGTATAAAACTAGCATGGGCTGCATGAAATTGACATGGTTTGCATTTTCATCTTCCGAAAATAAAATAAATACATCAATGATCTTTAATGTTTTGTTTGTTCATTTTTCTATGTTTGAAAAAAAAAAAATGTAAAAAAAGTGTTTTATGATTAAGAGCAATTTCGGATATTGTCCACGCGCACCATTCCTGCGGCGGGAAACGGGGAAAGTTGTCTGTGGTCCCGTCTTTCGACCATTGCCAAATTCGCATCAATACAGTTTTACTGTAGATACTCTTACATCAGATGGATTTTCCCGCATTTTCTGGACAAAATAAAGTAACTAAAATGTGTCTGAAATATCTATCGACCCATTGTTACAAATGATCGTCTCAGTACCAAATACTGATAAATAGATCTGGCGAAATAAAACAATATACAAACTTATAAAGTTGATACCGTGCATGCGAATACGAATTTGGTCGGTACTCGGATAGTGTGTCCGATATACGGTTAATTTCGACGGCGCACGATCTGACCTCGTAGCCGAGAGGTAAGCGCGTTGGACTCTTGAACCAGCGAACCAGGGTCGATCCTGGGTGGGCACCTATTTACATTTTTTTTTCTTTTTTTTAGCTTTATAATCATTATAATGAATTACTTCCTACAAGTAATATGAATTGATATAAATGACAAAAAGTAAACTTCTTTACGTTTTTATTGAATTATCGTCAAATTATGTGAGGGTTCTCCTGAAAGAAAATTAGTTTGGTGACACATATGTTTTATTCTTTTTTTCTAAAAGGTAATATGAAAGTCTATGGAATAAAAACAAAACTTTGTGATTGTTAATGCCATATTTTTTAATATACAATTTAATCTAAAAATCGTGTTCCTTTTTAGGGGAATTACCAAAATATCATTCAGTATCTTGTCATGCCTTGGGAACACAAATATGTTCTCTCTTCCTAAAAAGCTTGATGCGGTGAGTAATAATAAGGGTTAAAATAAAGGAGCTGGATGGCGATAACAACATTTTGAACTTAAAATTAAGGACATGGGTTTTTCAGTAAATTTGTAAAAAGCTGAAAACTTCCATGTGAGATTATGAAATATCGAGCGAGGTGACATATCCTTTTTATTTCATAAATTGGCAGTCCATACATAATACAAGCTGTATGCAAAGCACTAAAAAGAGTTTAATGTGGGAAGTATTACCCACAATTGCCTTTGAATTTTACATTTGACATTCAAATAATTTATATACAGCTCAAAATACAAAATACTGCATTAAAATATTTAAATAACATTTGCTTTAACTAGTGAGAAAGTCCAAAGTTTGACTATGACTTCAACAGCAAAAGTTAAATTACAAAATTTTCATTATTAGTTCGAAAATCATATAACAAAACAGTTATTGACTTCAATTTCGGTAGACATTATAAGTGTATCTACCCTTGCGGCCTCGGTACATATAACTTTATTCAGGTAGATAAATCCTAGAGTCTACCTCATTGAAGTCAATGATTGTATAATTTCTATTTCATTAACATGTTCCATCCCAAAACCAAACTTATATTTTCTCTACAGAATTGTATCCCTCTTTAGAAAAGATAAGACGCCTGAATCTGTCTTAAGATAGGAGTCAGTCAAACTATGTCGGTGCCAGGCTAATTTGAAAATCAACAAATTACGACTAGTCTCCTATCTAAAGATTATATCGATTAACTAACTCTCCGAAAGAGGTGTGTACTTAAATAGCTAATTCGTTTAACCTTTGCCCTGCTGAACCCCTGTATATTATTATTTGAAAACAGTTTAGATCCAGATCAGATGGCTTCTAACGAAGCCATCTGATCAGGACCCACATTGTTTTGCATTCTGATTGTAAACACATACTCACAACTTGAATGCTGCAGTTTAACAGGATGAACAACTAGGAGGAGTATAGTACATAAAATATCCAGCAAGTTAAGGGGTAAGATGTTACGCCTTATGAAAATGGTTCTACCCAAGTACCACTAACTAGGCTACTAAGTCATGTCCAAAAAGACTAAAAACTACAAAAAATCAGGTATTGTCTCTTCACAACGGAAGCATATTATATATTAAAATGTTTATAGCGAATGTCACATATTTCACGCACATTGTTTCGCATGGGTGGCCTCACATAATGTCACATTTTCATGACTACGGACTAGATGACCTTCTTATTCTTCCGTCTATACATCAATACACTTTTTAAAAAAATGTTAAAATAGGTCCAGGAATTCCCAAGGAAGCTTGTTTTTAAATGATCGTCTGCAGATTAGACAGCTAACAATATTTTGGTCGTTTGAAAAATGTACTACATTAACAGCCTAAAGCAAGAACCTTTCTCTGCTAAAACCTATGAGCATACTTTGCCTGATGAGAGGTACATGTATATCGTTGATAGGCATCTGTGTCATTTGACTGATAAGTTTAGTGTGTTTGTTGATGAGTTTCATATCAATTTCCCTACTTTATACTTGTTACTTAAACTTCATAATAGACCCAATAATGCACGTTTAATGGCTAATTCTAGTGTTCATGTACTGCTACTTAGTTGTACGTTTGACTTCTTGCCTCACTGCGATTTAAAACCATTATGAATCAGTTAATGAGATGAATGCTAAAACCTATTTTGGTCTATTTAAAATTCAGGTGAGATTCTTAATAAATTAAAATCTAAAGGTTTTATAGCATCTGATTTGATTACATATGATTTCTCTACTCTCTATCCTACATTGTCTTATAAGCTAATCAATAAAAATACCAACTGAAATAATTGAACAAACTATAAACAGGGACGGCTGACTTTATTATATCATCTAAAGATTCTTTTCTTGCAAATAGTTTATCTACATAATATGATTTATCATCTCTCTATACTGCATTGCCTCATAATCCTAACTGAATTAATTGAACAGACTTTTAACAGAGAGGGCGCACTTAATTTGGCTTGTATTTAGAAACGCGCTTTTTCACTTCAGAACAGCCTAAAAGAATAATGTGTTGTCATGTCAGAAAATTTGTGACGCTCTCCATTATCGTTTGGACAATATATTTATAAGATTAGGCTCGATATGTTATGGACAAATTGTAGGTATTTAAATTGATTCTAAATGTGCTCCTCTTGTCGCAGATCTGTTTTTGTTTGTTATGATAGACACTGCATGTCTCTTTCTGGCAAAAATCAAGCTGATGTTATTGAAGTACAAATGTACTTAACTCTACTTCTGATATCTATATGACTGGCTTAATATTGAAAATCCTTATTTCGAACACATGTCAGGCCAGGTATATCCCACTGAAATTCAGTTAAATAAGGCAAATTCCTTTGATACTGAAACCCCCTTTTTGGCTTTGGACTTTTCCATAACCAGTGACATAGATTAATCTAAAATTTATGAAAAACAGGATGATTTTAATTTTGAAATATTTAATTTCCCATTTCTGGATGAAGATGTTCCTCGCTCCCTTTCCTTTATATTTCGCAGGTTATTCGTTTTGCCAGATTATGTTCTGATATTAGTGACTTAAACAACAGAAACCGATTTTTGACTGCTAAGTTTCTAGCTTTGCAGTCATCTTGAAGGGAAAAGGAGAGCTGGTTGCTCCAATTCAATTGTTTACCTGATATATTGTGACTGTTAGTGTTCTGTGGCTTTTCTTGATGGTAACGTAGGTTGGACTGCAGTGTGTGGTTGTGGTAATTGCTGACCATACTCACTTTTTTCTTGACGCTCAAGGCACCTCATTCTTATGAGTTGCTGTAGTGGTTTAATAACTTCTGTTGACTTACATTCTTATTCTGGCCTGTATTTCTATAAACTTCTATTGACACTCATGCTACCTCATTTATATGGCTAGTAATTGCAAGGAATTTTTAATGGCTCGCACGCTGTCCCGTTTTAATGTCTAGTATTTCAACGAACTTCAGTTGGCTCCAATGTTTTGTTTTCTTCTCATTTTCAAGGCAAGTTATTTAATAAACATGTATTCACTGCCTTGCTGTCTCATTTTTATGTCTAGTACGTTGCTGTTGACTTATACACAGTCTCGATTTCATGGACAGTAGCATAAGTAACTTCTGTTGACTCGCATGCTTCCTCCATTTCATAGCTAATATTTCAACAAATTTCTGTTCACATTTTTAAAGTTGGTACTTGTAACGAAATACTAGTAAATCACATGCGTCCCCGTTTCAATGGCTTGAACTGCTATGAAATTCCATTGGCTCGCATGCTGTTTCGTGTTCATGGCTTTCAATTTAGGCTACACACAGTGAGAGGCTCAAAAAGGTGAGCAGAAGTTAAGGGCTATATTTGAGAGTACAGTGTTCCGTGATTGGTCACTAATAAACAATCAACAACCTAGTCAAAAGCTTAACCTAAATCACATTAGGTTTCAGCCTCACTCTCAACATTCACAGGGTTATTCCTAAGGTGTAGCAGACAAAAATTTTCAAGATATTCTTATAAAACAAATTTTGGAATACTTTTATTTTATAAATTCATTAAATAGTAAAATTGAGAAATAGTTTAGTTTATCTTAATTCGATTAATAAAGCTTGTATAAATAACAGTTGTTTCTACAACCAGATTTGCAAACATATTGTTTATTTTTAATCTGGTCTTCACTTACTAGCAATATACAAATATTTACCTCTGACTCGTCACTCGTCAGAATTTTCCAAGTGGTAAAACAGAGCAAGTGTTGTCCAATTGCTCATTTGCACCTAAATAACATGCATCGAAAACATGCATTCAATCACACATGGATAAGGCATTGTGGATGGTGCCTTTATAATGCTGGAAACTATAGCCCAGATGAAAAGTGGAGTCCAAAGAAATTTCTTCTGCTTTTTGTATTACCTATGAGTCGTCAATGGACAAGGTTTTAATGAATGGACGGAAACATGTGAAATGCATAGATTGATGATGTTAGTAAGGGTGGTGTTTTAATGTGGGTGAAAATATAGTTTGTTGATGTTTATCATCGCATTTGCATGTAAGACGGTGCGTGTACAGAGTTAAATATTTCTGCAAACTCTACTGCCATGTTGTCTATCATATAATAGTAAAAGGTTGAAAGTGAGGCTGATGTAACTTAAATATATTAAATATAGGTGTCCCGTTTCAATATACAGCTGCAGGTTGCTGACTGAAACGGGGGGGGGGGTCATTTTAGTCGTTAGATGGAAATATATTTGCTGCATTTTTTGAAACATCATTTCACTGTTTCTGTTGATTTACTTTACAATTATGGCTAGGAAAAATGGTCCTGTACCTTGATATTATTTTCAATGAATCTTTATTCAATGTAGGATGTCCAACTTCAGCGGCCAATTGTGGTAAAACCTGGAGGTCACCAGCACATTTCGTTGTTGTTTATTGATTAATTGGGTCCAATATGCAAATTTATGGAGGCCACATTGGCCAATGGGATATAATATTTGATATATAATATAAAATATTTTTGATATTTAATATAAAATATATAAGAGTTGTTAGAACTACAGCTTATTTTTATAAGACTATAATGGAAGTAGGTAAATGGAAAATATTTCTGGTCTAGTTCCTTCAATTAACTTCCAGTGTCTTTCACTCTGCTTCATTTTCCTGGCTAGCATTTTAACGACCTTCCCGTTGAGCCACACAGTATTCAAATGGAGATGATTGGTTGAAAGCGCAACTTCTAAATTTTCTAGGAAGTAATAAAGGGTAGTTTGGAAGTGAACCTTCCGCTCATACTGTATCATATACTAATGTCAGATAACATATTCGATCACAATGTGCAACCTATCATTCTTATGGTACGGGTTTTACTGGCGTCTGTGTTTGTCAGCTGTGATCTTTGGTCAAGATAAACAAAAATGAAATGTTAAATAATGAATATTTTCTTATCCATTAGTTTAAATATTTGATTTGGGTGCTTAAAAGTATACCCATTTGAGCCGCGACATGAGATTTCCAGCAATGTGGTATGTGCGACCAGCAAAGACCTAGATCAGCCTGCGCATATGCGCACGCTGATCAGAGCCTTTGCCTGTCGCTTGAATATGTTAAGCTACTGACTAAACACCATTTGGAGTTTCTAAGCTTAAAGGGGGCTGCACAGGCTCGTCTGAGTCTACACTTGTCGAAATGCCACATTAATGGAAGTCAAATGTCGCGGCTCATTATGTTTTAATTACAGATTCTTATCTAGCATGTCTAGTGGCCTGAGTTAACGTTCCAGCAAAACCGTTGAATGATAATAGCCCAAATATCACTGATACCCTTTACTCAAGTCATATATAGTAAAACATGTGTATAGCGGTCACACAAAAATAGACAAAACAAAGATCTTAATGACAAATGGTAGCTTAATGAAGTTCGAAAGTATTGTGGAATGCTCCCCTTGGAGCATTCTGCAATACATGGTCTTAAAAACAGATTTCCGTCTCTTTTTGAGAGGAGCCGTTTAACACGGGCTTTACTGTACTTTAATGCAAGGTTATCGTTGCGTGTGTTCTTCGAAGTAGATAATGAAGAAACAATAAATATGTTAATCTTATTAATGATCTAAGATAGGAGAGCCATACTGAAATTCTAAGAATTAATTCTTGATATGGAACAGGTGACACACCGGAATTAAGACTGTGGTACTTTAACGGTGTCTCTGAGAGGGTTAAGACATTGTACTGTTATATCTGCATACGTTTATATTTAACAGTCAGGTACATAACCAATCGGGAAAGTCCAACACAATTCGAGAATCGGATCAAGCCTCGTGTGTTTGTAAGGGGCATTACGCGTGGTACTATGTACGAAAAAGCTCAATTTTGTTTACCGGAACTGGCGTAACGAAAATTAGTTCTGCAGCATGTTGGTTCAGCCCTATTAAAATCTATTTTACTGTTTACGAGGGTTAGTCAGAAATAACTGAGCCCTACCTCATAACATTTGAATCTAGTAAAATGGACATGTAATTAGATGATATTTCATTGAAGTTATATGTCATCTATTTAATCACCTAATTTATTTTTGTTGGTAGGCTTTGTGTAACGGTTGCTAGGCAACAGAATATGACCTGTCAAAGAGGTACGTTCACGCTGTGATACATCTTATTCTAAGCGTTGCTATGGAAACAGTGATATGAAAGCAAGGCTTTATTCACTGTCATCTGATATCTTTAACATGGACCTATTCAGTGTCCTAGAAAAGAAACCAACTGACCCCAAATTAGAGATACTGTGGTAGTTTGATTTCAGAATTTTTCAGATTTAAACATGCCTGACGTCCTATAACTTACCCCACCCAAGATCAAATTTACACAATGTTAATAGAAAACATAAAATATTAGCTAAATAATGCTTTAACAGTACTGCATACACAAACCAACCCTCAGACATATTAAGTTCCTTGATTTAAATTCACAATTTTGTTTCCATGGCAATACAAATTCTCGTGTATGTGAAAATTTGTGGAATTTTGGCGATTTTTGTTGCTAGGCAACGCATTCGATCAATGTTCACCTAAACATTAAAGAACTAAGTGTAATGAAAAGACAATATGATATATGTTATTCAAATAAATGTCAAATATGTCTTCCAAAAAAAAAACTATCAAGCACGCAAGCTTTTTAAAAACATACTGATTTTTCGTGGTGGCTGAGATCGTGAACGCATCGATCTGACTGACGATCTTCAGTTGCCTAGCAACCATAATAGAAGCTTCACTAGGATAATTCATCAGGGTCAAAACATCGATGACAGATCATACTTATAGAAAATAATCACATTCTACAATTATTTTTGACTGACCCTCGTAATCAGCAGAATAAAAGAAGTCTATGTATTTGTCAATGAAATATCAATTTACACAATACACGCCACCTTGGATTGTGGTGCATAAAAATGATTGTGTACTACAGTATTTAGCGATAGAATGATAACATCATCTACATTAAACGCATTTTTGAAAATGTTTCGTACACGACAGGACAAACAAGCGTTCTAATAACTCTTGATGTGCAGATTAATATGCATGATTGAATCAACCAATCGAGCGAATCACATGACTTCGTGGTGCATCTGGTAAATCAGTATGTCACATGTAACCACAATGCTCAGTATTCCAATACTGCCACTTATCGGAAATAGTAATCGCTGCAGATCAACGCACGGCACCGTGAGGAAGAGCCACTGGACACTAACATTCACAAGATATCAGGAAGACAATTTAAGTAAAGCTTTCAGCTCTCTCTTCCTCAGTAAGAAGACTCCAAATCCAGAATAAACCAAACACCAACAAAAAAGGAGCAAACACAAAGCCCCAACAAATGATTGGAGCAATAACAAATATTGATTCAACAATAACAAAAGCACTGCCTTAGAACGGACAGCAGCGGAAGCAACTAGCGGCTTAAATGCATTTTACCAGCGCCAAATATTTGCACTTTTTTGTTAAAACAAAACAAACATGTTAAGCTCGCAGGGAGGCTTCCTAACATGTAGGAGATATTCACTTTTTACCAGCCATGCAATCAGAATTGTATTATTTTGACACCCTAGGATTGTGGGGGATAATAAATGTTGTCTCATTTTTAGGGGTGTTGAACTTAGACATTTTCCGCCCAAAATGCTTAGCTGGTCAGATTTATGTAAACTGTAACGCCAACAGTTTTCATTCCTTTATATGCAAACTTAACATAATGATTGTTCACACGTTGAAGATGTGCATCTCTTTTTTGTGCACATTTGATAAATATTTTCTTATTTTACAGATGTTGAACTTTGACATTTTTTCCATCCGAAATGCTTACGTGGAGCCTGGTCTGTGTAATCTGTAACTCCAACAGTTTTCATTCTTTTAAATTCAAACTTTAAATGATGATTGTACATACATAGAAGATGTGCACTTTTTTTGCACATTTCATGTGTTTTTTTTTTCATTTTTGTGGCTCTTTAACAGCGGGTAAACGTTGGACCGACATCAAAATGACGCCTAAAGTTGCAGTTTTGGTGTCGGTCCAACGTTAGTCCAAAGTTTTATATTTACCATACTTCTTTCTCATTTAGGAATACGTCGAACACCTGTGCACACATATGTTAAAGCTGGTGAAATCAAAATTAACATTTATATATGAATATTGAGTTTCATTTGCTGAGAAGATAAACTGTAAGTAACATGTGCTTTATTTTCAAGAGCGTTCTTCATTTCGTGATGTTTTGTTATTGTTAAGGCGTGAAATCTACCTAAAAAGTCAAATTTTCAAACTGTGAGTTTTGCAAAAGATGTCGTGACTATTAAAACATTATACATATGAACTATTCAAAAACCTACTTGAAGGCACATATTTCTATCCATTAGAGGTCAAATACGAATTTTAATTTTTCACTCGACTAAAAAGGTACCAAGAGGGGACTTACATGTACCTGTATAAAACAACATTTCTGTCGCCAAGAAAAATATCAATATTCTTTATTACCCACTGTCAGGAGGTCATAAACAACTCATTAAGATTATAATAATCTATCATGAGTGTGAGAGTGGTATAGAAAAAATCACGAGGTTTGCCGAGTGATGACAAACAGTGATTGCCGAGAGATGACAAACGGTGATCGCGAGGGACGGATTTTTTTTATCCCATACTCACACAAATTATGGATTCTTTTTCTTGCTCATTACTTAATATTTTATTTTATATTGGAAAACTCCCATTAAAATGTCTCCAGAGAATCCAGAATACGCTGAGATGCGACATATATGTGATATGGTGACGTCATTTTAAAATTACAATGATGTCACGGATCGACGTGCTGCTAGCGTGCGGCAGGCGTGCGGCAAATCGTTTTTTTTTATCTTTCCAACGGGCTAGTATGGTATGTGAGAAATGGCGTTTCGCTAGTGGGCCGACGGTGGCCCGCTTTATATGACTAAATGGGTAATTTCATTGTTGCAGGTAGCAGATCACCATTCTATGTTACTTACACTTAGAAAGAATAACACAGTCAAAGATACCTACCCTTGACTGGTAATAACACAGTCGTAGATACCCTACCTTAGACTGGTATAAAAGTTTACACCAAAGAGGCGTAACACAGTCGTAGAAATCGTGCCTTAGACTGGTATAAAACTTTCACCAAATAAGCATAACAAAGTCGTAAAAACCGTGTTTTATACTGCCATGACTGGTATAAAAGCTTACACCAAGGAAGCATAAAATGGTCGTAGATGCAGCGCCTTAGACTGGTATAAAGATATCTTACACAAAGGAGGCATAACACAGGCATAGGTACCCTGCCTTAGACTGGTATAAAATCTTACATCAAGGAGGCAGAGCACAGTCGTAAAAATCCTACCTTAGACTGGTATAAAACTTACACCAAGGAGGTACAACACAGTGGTGGATATCCTGCTTTAGACTGGTATAAAGCTTACATCAAGGAGACGGTGTAAAAAACTTAACCAGGAAGGCATAACACAGTCGTAAATACTCTGCATTAGACTGCTATAAAAGCTTACACCACGGAGCTTCCTTAGATTGGTAGGCATACTCTGTATGAGACTGGTATAGGTTTCCGAATATGTAAGACTCAAACCAGTTTACTTAGCCACAGTGTCTAAGTAGAATGTTGAAACGTTTTGCATGTACATGTAGCAAGCCATTCTAGACAGCGAAAAACAATGCTCCTTATGAATTTCGTTGCAAAGAAGCAACAAAATACTCAGCAAGCCTCGCGTTTTACCTCTGTTTTCTTAACTCGTTTAATACGTACAATAATACAGGAGCATAAATTCTAAATTCTTTTTTTCATATGCCATCAACATTACTTTTAAATCGCAATGTAACGATTTTGTCATTATGTACAAAACATTGTTATGCACGTCACAACACAACGCGTTTCTAAATAATTATATAAACTAATAGTGGTTTAATCTTTTTAATACATGACGTTATATCACTGACGAGCGCCTTGCATTTTCGCACTTTTTGCATTTAGCGATATCTTTTGCGCACTTTTTGCGATTTATATTGCGCACTATTTTCGCACCCAATCAGGAGCATCTAAGGATAAGTGGCCATGAAACGAATCTCCAGTGGCGATTTAATTGATGGTACTTAAAAAGTTGTGCAAAGTCCTTTCTTAAAATGTACAATATACATGGATTATGCAATGGACAATATGTTCCTTTTGTGTTGCTTGGAATGTCAGAGAGCATTTACCGTAGAATGTGGAATGCCGTAATATCTTTATATGAAAGAGGTAATTTAACCCATGAACCTACTACTTTGGAGTAGCTATGCAATGCATACAGTGCTTAAGAATGTTCAAAAATAGTGAGTATGATCAGGAAATACCACAATCACAAGCTGCAGACAAACCCGTGGTTCCGCGAGGAAGAGCTACACAACAAGCACGAGACACCAGGAAGACAAACAAAGCAAATCACCCAGCTCACCCTTCTCCATCAAGATGATTGCAAAACTATAAATAATGGGCGCAAAGTAATGCACATCAAAACATAGAACGATTTCAGAATCCCTCAATGGGAACAACAGTTATCAAAGAATCGACAACAACAGAACCACCGCCTTAGAACGGACAACATCCTAATCCACTGGGTAGGCTTAAATGCATTTTCCTGGTACCAGATCTTCGCCCTAGATTCTGGTGTTGTTAATGCACAAAATGTTAAGCTCGCAACACTATGATGAAACAAAGAAAAGGGCTCACGACTCACAGACTGTCAGAGCTAAATAAATCCTCAAGTTGAGCCACGTTAAGCCCACCAACAGACAGGCATCAGGCAGCACCCTACCGAATAAAGCTTTACGCCAGAGCGGTCATTGAGTCTGAGGCCTGACCCACCGTCATGCAATTATAGAGGAATCTATAGCTATACAATGCACCTTTGAAATGAGTTATAACTGGCTGTAACGTATTTCAACTAGCTTAATAGCCCCTAATTAATTTTAAATGAGGTGTGAAAAAGTGCGCAAATAAAGGAATCAAAGTGCGCAAAAGATACACTAAAGTGCGCAAATGAAGGATCAAAGAGTGCGCAAAAGATATACTGAAGTGCGCAAATGAAAAGCGCCGTCACTGCCAGATGCGATGTCATATGATAAAGTGAAAAATGTTAATGTTGAAATGGCAAACAATGCAAGAGATGTATGACATTACAAAATATCATATATAGTGGATTTCTAAGTTTTATAACGAAGTTTGGTGGACATAATAAACTTTATCGATACATAAATCAGTCATGTGAAAATATATCATTGAAGAAAATCATCACGAGACATAATAGTGGATCTGAAGAATTTTCGTGAACGATTATTGTGGACATAACAAATTGTCTTGACACACTTTACTAGAAACTCAAAATAGAGTGACAATATTTAGTGTATATTTAAACACAATACTTACTAAACTTGGGTGGACATAACAAAATATCGTGATATATATTGGTGTGGTTAATGCGTGACATATTTTGTTGGACACAGCTAAAAGATTTTATACTGTAACAATGCGAGATACATCAATTCCTAAGTCTAAATTTGTCAAGTTGTTAATATGGGCATCAGTGATGTGTCTAGCCTTAATTATTTTTAAGCATATAAGCACACAAAGACGCGAGACCATTCTTCTTCGAGGTGAGAGATGCAACTTTGCTCAAACCTTTGGACTCCAACCTTCAGATATTAAGCTCAATCGAACTGATTGGTCGTTCAAGAAACCTGTACTGTGTCCAGAATTGAACATTTCGAATTATCCGCCAACAAGGAAGTCGATTTTTCTGCAATGTACATGTAAAAATAACAAGTCTTGCATTTACCAGAAAGATTCAGAGGACAGCAGTATTTTTGAAATTCCATTTGGAGATACTTGTCTTATTGATGCAATTGACTTGTGTTGCAAGGACAACTTTTTGGTCCCAAATATCGTTCATTATGTTTGGTTTGGTAACATCCCAATGACTTTCTTTCATCTTTTGAGTTTCATGAGTGCAGTAAATTTTATAAAACCGTGTATGATTCTAATCCATGGACCCGATTTACCACATGGGGTGTACTGGGATTACTTTCTGAGAGTATATTCAAATGTCATACATGTCAAACGAAGTCGACCATTAGCTGTAGGAGGAAACGAACTCGCCTTTAAGGAGCATGGGTCTGATGTGATGAGGATCGAAGCATTGCAAGGTGGGTATAGTTGCTTTTATTTGTCAGATTAAAAGTTATTTTAATGTTTTTTTCATTGTTGAAAAAGCCATGCCACAAACTTTAAAAAGTATTACTTGACTTTTTGCTTACTGTAAAGGCGGCGCCTAATGAATGCGTAATTAGGCCTAGTCAACCTTAAGCATAGTTAAAAGTTGAAAAAGGAGGCGTGATTTTATTCAAAAGTAACTGTATCATCTTGTGCCACAACCTCAGACATTATTTTGTCCTTATAACTGCATCTGAAAATGTCCATTTAACTTAAGCAGGGAGGAAAACATTGTGGACCCAGACAGGAGCAGTCTGATCTGGGTTCGCACTGTTTATCTATGAGGCTTCATATAGTTTAGTGGACGACAAAAACATACATTTTTTTATTATGCGCTTTAAGGGTTAATAAATGTGAGTTCAGTGTGTATACGGTAAGGATTTTCATGAAATGCACGCACGTTTGCGCGGCTCAAAAAGCTTATTAACTCTTTACCAAATTATCAATAAAACCTGATTTCCCTTCCTTAGCAGGTCGAATAGCCGACCCACACCCAGATATGAATATTAAAGTTGCCGCCTTTACAGTAAGCGAAAAGTCAAGTAATACAAACAAGGCAATTTACAGGCTGTTGATGCACAAATTCGGTATAATCAAAATATAACCTTAGGCCGGTCAAAGGTTATGACGATTATATTTCATGGCACGTAGAAAGGGCATTAGACTGAAGTGCCGTCTCACAGGTACTAGTTATAGTATGGGTTGTCCGCCTGTACGTGAAGATAATCCACGAGCTTTAGCAAGTGGATTTTCTGACGTACAGGCGGACAAACCATGGTATAACTATTTTCTACCACCTACATCAGTGTAGACCTAGTACAGCATGGGGCTATTTCGTGCTTTAGTTGATAAGGCTGGTACATGTATAATTAGAATTAAAACATGCAAATAGCTAAATCATCATCCGTGGTACAGTGGCAAAGTAGTCTTCTTCAAAAGCTTTGATAGTAATCTAGATATACAAATCATTAGATTGGTCCATCAAGAAGTGTGTCACTCGCTCAACTTTTCCCCCAAAACAATAAAAAAATGATAGAGAATAATATAGACGGAAAAATGCACAAAGGGTAAAAAGAACACACATATTGAACAAACCAGCTCTGTGTCTCTGTATATCAGTCAGAGACATAACTTCTATAAGTTAAAATATATAGCACTTGGGGAAGTTAAAATTGTGCCTTTTCAACAATAATTTCTAAGTGATGCTACAGAAAGTAACTTATTTAAGTTATATCTGAAATTATTTAGGCCAAGGTCAAATTGCAAGCCGTCAACAATATAACTTATTCAGGTTAAAAAGTAGCTTATTTTCTGAACTTCAATGACCTCGCGTACTTATTTATAGACGATGCGTACACAATTTTATTCCATAATAGAAAAGTTATGTAATAGGTCTTTCAGATAAAATTACCCACATGGCTGTGAAAATTGCGGTAACTTTGGAATATGAAGATGAAAAAAGACACGTTCACCCAAACAGGTTACTTTTGTTTTTGTTGCAAAAAAGTTAACTGCTTTTAGTGATATATTTTTTTAACTTTTGGAGGTTATGCACCTGACTGTATATATTAATAGACTTTTCACTTACTGTAAAGGCGGTAACTTTAATATTCATATCTGGGCGTTGTTCGGTTAGTTCATCTGCTAAACAAGAGAAATCAGGTTCTATTTATAATTTGGTGAAGAATTAGTAAGTTGCTTGGGCCGCGTAAACGTGTGTGCATTTCATGAAAATCCTAACCGTATACACACTGAAATCACATTTATTAACCCTTAAAGCGCATAATCACAAAATGTATGTTTTTGTCGTCCACTAAAATATGCGAAGACTCAAAGACAAACAGTGTGGACCAAGATCAGACTGCCCCTATAGGAGCAGTCTGATCTGGGTCCACAATGTTTGCCTCTACGCTTATGTTAAATAGACATTTTCAGATGCAATTATTTTGCTGGCGTTTTTAGGACTAAATAATGTATTTTGCGTCTATACTGGGATAATGGCGCAAGATGAAACAGTTACTTTTGAATAAAACAACGCCTCATTTTCAGCTTTTACCTATGCCTAAGGTTGACCAGTCCTAATTGCGCATTCATGAGGCGCCGCCTTTACAGTAAGCGAAAAATCAAATAATACGTGGCAAAAAAGTTAGGGGTACTTCGGTTTGCCTGTGACAGCAAAGCGGTTGGTGACCTTTTTATTCATATATGAGCCGTGTCATGTGATTTCCAACAATGTGGCATTTGACAAGTGTAGACTCATAGGAGCCTGTGCAGCCTCCTTTTAAGCGTAGAAACACCAAATCATGTTCAGTCAGTAGCTTAACACTCATAGAATATTCATGTGACTAGCAAAGGCTCTGATCAGACTGCGCGTATGCGCAGGCTGGTCTGAGCCTTTGCTGGTCGCACATACCACATTGTTGGAAATCACATGCCACGGCTCATATTTGATTACAGCAGTCCATCTACCGTAAAATTCCATTGGTCCAAATCTGTCCCAGAGAATTCCTTAGAGAAAAATTGTAAGGAGGACCACTGGGGTCACCCACAAAACTAAATATTTTGTACACGTGAATCCAATAAATGTTCTGTAAGTTTTTAAGCATCTTTGGTACTGAGGAGCCAGGCTTATTGTATGCTAAGGCATAAACATGCATTCCTGATCAGAGCTGACAGTTCTAAACTAAACTCAAACTGGCCAAAAATACGACAATAAATCGTTTCAGGATACTGTCTGCGGTTCATTACAGCACCACCTATCAACTTGCAGGATGGCAGTACAATTCCACATCGGGCCAGGATAAACGAGCAGATCCTCCAATGGAACTGTATTACAGTAAATACATGGTCCTCTTGGAACAATGTGCATCTTCTAATCTGGCTTATTCGATCCCCAGACTGTCCGCTGTCAATTTTATGAAAACACTGGCATCCAACTTGCAAGTCGGGTAGCTGCTGCCAAGCTTTATTTGAAGTCTTGCAGGAGAAATGACATATGAAGAATACCTCAGCTCCAGATTGCTGACTGCAGATCCAGGGGTCGCGAGTTCAATCCCAGCCCGGTCCCATACTTTCGTGGAGATTGATCATGAAATAATTTTTACGGTCATTCTCATCCCTCCCGCTGATTCATTCAAGAAGGGTTATTGTCAGTTACAAGCGAAAGTATGTACACAAATTACTGGTTAACCGCTTGTTCAAGCCTGCCCAGGAAAAAGTGTGGTTAGGTGAACTGACCGTCCCGCAATAACCATAGCTGTTGACTTGGGACGTACAGCGTCAAAACAAACAAACAAAAGCTCCAGATTGCCATATTTATCAGGATAAAGTGCCAAATGTGTTTGATTTGCACATGTGCTACAGAAAGACTCGCTAAATACTGACCCCAGTGGTCTTCCATACATTTTTTCTCCAAAGAATCTTTTGGAACCAATTTGGACCTATGGATTTTTTTACTGTATATTGAATAATGTATTCATTGACAAATAAATAAACTGCAAATGATACCAATCTCTTCGTTTTCTGCTATTCCCATGTAAACCAAACACCCCAAATTGTTTTTGCCACGTATATATATATGATGAAAAAATCACAGTATGTAAACTGAATTAAACATCCTGTACCCGTTCATCCTAGCTCTCGTCTTATATACATGAATAATAGCACTCGTGCGTAACCAGTAGTCGGAAAAATGCGTGTATTAAGGTACATGTACACGTTTCGATTTATGCTTTGGCTGTTTGTCGGGCCCACCAGGGTTTACCTGTTGGATTTCTTTTGCTCCGGTATTCAGTTTAATTTACTGTTGAGTCCTTATCCTTGTTTTATCTCCTTGTTATATCTTGATTTATATGTTTTAGGAGATGATGCATTGATAAGTTAGGGGTCTTTCAAGCAAACCAAATATCTATGTGTCTTGATCCACATCTGAATTAAGGGTGAGGTTGGCGCCGTTAAACCGGTTTAAGCCCTCCAGTAAAATATTTTACTGACCGTTCCAAGGCGGTACTTCTTTTGTGGATCTTTTATGTTTTTGTTCTGTCTTGTGTTTGCTATGTTTTGTGCGCGTCTGTTTATATGTGCTTTGTGGTCACCTGCTGGGAAAGGGCTGACCTCTTGGTTCTCGTTTGTGCTGTCTTCTGTGAGTTTGTCACTTTCCCATTGGTATCCTGGGTCAGGTGTGGTACTTGATTGTATCGTTTCCTGATCTTTGCAACCTTACTTACTTTATATTGTTAGCGATACAGACAATACACATTCGAACAAGGTAAGAAAAGCCATTTTATCTATTTTATTCCGTTTTATTCCATGATTTTAACGGTTTCCTCCTTTGCATTTTGCTTTGTTAAAAACGACTTGCTCACAATCAGAGCCGTTCTGTGCCGAAAACGAGCTCAAATGCCAGTCTGCATGGTTTTAGTGGAATTGGCAATCACATGTGTACATGATTACATGGTTGTAACTGCAACAGTTACTAAGATCTATGGAAAAATGAATTTTAATAGGTGGGCCCTCGCAATTACAGCTGTACCAACAACTCTCACATCACGATTTCCGACAACTGGTTACGCACGAGTGCTGTATTTCATAATGTATAAGGCGAGAGCTAGGAGGAACGGGTACAGGATGTTTATTATAGTTTACATACTGTGAAAATTGGCTAAATTTATTCTTAATAATAAGAGTTATACATTGTATCCCCGCCCCAATCAATACCTTCATGTATACACGTGATAATTGATCCGTAGGAACCGTTTTTATATTGGCCTCGTCGTTGGAAAGCATATCTTCGGGGGTTCCTACGAGTTCATACTAAAACAGGCTGCTCAGTTACAGAGACTAGCTAAAACATTGGACTTTCGTTAGTAACAAGTTTAGATATGAAACTTTCAAAAAAAAAACAAACGAATAACAAAGGCGCTGATCAGACTGCGCGGATGCGCATGCTCATCTGCGCCTTAATTGTTCGCAAAACCCCAAATACAGATTTTCTCGCATATTGTCCATTTGGGCCTCAACGCGAGAAAACCTGTCTTCGGGAGTTTGCTAACAACACAGGCGCAGACCAGCCTGCGCATCCGCGCAGTCTGATCAGCGCCTTTGTTATTCGCATTTTTGAAAGTAGCATATGTAAACTTGTTACAGGTAAAATTTCAATGTTCTAGCTAGTCTCTGTAGCTGAGGAGACTGGTTTGAAACTCGTTTTGTCACAACCCCCGAAGACAGGTTTTCTCACATCGCGACCCATTTGTCTTCTTCTTTATAGTTTATGGAGGGATATACATGGACTGGGATCAAGTCGCACTACGTTCTCTTGACGATCTTCGAAACTATGACGCAACTGTGGTAATCTTTTTTCATTACATGCTATCTGGGCTTAAGATCTCATGCACGGATCCAGAGGGGATGGGGGCGGGGGTTCCAGACACTCCTCCTGAAAAATCACGAAGCTATAGGGTTTCTTATCAACACTGGTCCAGATCCCCTGTGAATTTACAAAGCGACATTTACATGTACATGTACCAAGCCAGCATTCAATTTTTGGCCATTATCGGCTCGCCAGTAGAACGCCATTTAATTAAATGGCGTTCTACTGGCGGGCTGATATTGGTCCTCTTTTAGTGGTATTTGAATCATATTTCACCTCTTCAGCTTAAAAAAAGTTGTGAGAGTTGAGACAAATCTTTCTGAATCCGCGCATGATCTTTTTCATTAAATGCACGGATCGATCCTAAATTACAAATATAGGGTCTGTGTTACATGTTATATGGAAATCAGATCTGAATTCTACTGCAAAATGCGCAGATGTCTGGCGTTCGATGACTAGCCAGAACGCTTAACTATTTCAGCGCATCGAATGAGACAACTGAAATATGCAGTGAATTCCTTAAGTTGCGTCCCTTTTCAAAATGGTTTAAACGTTTTATTATCTCGTTTGATTTATTACGGAAATCCGGAAGGGACATTTTCTTTCTTTCATATACAAGAGTAGAAATCAGAAAAGAAATTTTACTATAAATTTAAATAACGTCTTTTCCCCTCGAAAATCCCAGACAAAAATGGCGACTTGCTGTCTACGTCATCAATAATCACGCACTTCTCAAAAACCCAGTTTTATGGGAAGCCAGACATGCATTACTTTTAAAAGTATTACCAAATTAAATAAGAGCATCTTATCCATTTTACAGGTAATGAAAAGTTATATTAATGCAGAACTAATATTTTATTTGATTCAACACAACTCAAAGGTGGGAGTGTTGTTGTTAATTCATTGTTTGTTGTTTGTCCCATTGGCTGTGGGGTCTTATGTTGAGTTCTTGGTTTATGTGTGGTTCTAGGTATCCTTTCTATTTTAGCAATTGCCTTGCTGAATGCTAGCTGTTATATTAATTTGATTCGATCTGTTCCCAAATAATTTAATAGTTAAACAAAGGGGATTCAACTGAGCCAAAGTATAAAGTAAAAATACACATTTTCTCTCATTTTACACAACAACTAAGGCAGGCATGGCGGTCTGTATTTTTTTTTACCGCAAAAGCTAAACAACGTGATAGTCATGGGAATTTGAAGCAGGGATGATAAAAATTTAATTGCCGCCTAATTTCAACAAACTTTTGGATATAAAATAACACTGTATGAATAAATTGTGCAACAATTTTATCGGTAGAATCGTCATTTTCCATATGATGAAGGCGAGCGAAAGTAGAGTGCTAAGAGTCCCCACAACTTCCATGTGACGTCGCAAGTTTATGTGTAGACTGCGCGAGAGACAGGAAAACAACACTGTGTGATTATTGTGTAGCATTAAAAAGCATACTCAGAGGATATTCAAAATCTCTTTTTTTCTTATTGTTTAGTTTTAGTTTCTTTACTCGTAAATCTATATAAAAGAAAGAAGATGTCCCTTCCGGGGTTCCGTAAAATACTGATATACATTTTTAGACAAAATCTAATAATGCCATTGTTCGTGAAAAGCTGACTTGATCTCTGCATGGAAGAAAGTACATGCCATGAAACGGTTATTCATCTATCGCAGAGATTTAGTATTATACTTAAACCAATTTCTAATTGGTCTTTTTTCAAACTCATTATTTCTGTCTAAACGCTAATAAAATTT
Organism: Loripinus fragilis; assembly: GCA_964019695.1. NCBI lineage: Eukaryota > Metazoa > Mollusca > Bivalvia > Lucinida > Lucinidae > Loripinus > Loripinus fragilis. The sequence continues at coordinate 92,222,182 of OZ026514.1, forward strand.
ACATGAGTTTTTGCCTATATATGTGCATTTTAATTGGCAAACGCTTAGTGGTGTTTTGAACAGTTTTCTTATACTTCAAAGTTTTTGTGGTTAAAAATGCAAAAGTCGATTTTTTAAGAAAAAATGGTTTTGAGAGTAGATTTTATAAAATTGACGTTTAGGTGGTTATATACTTGTCTGTCCGACTTGAAACACACCAAACAATTGAAATTTTGCTTATGGTAGATTTTTACGCATTTTTAAAATGTTGCATTTTTCAAAATGTTTTGAGATTTTTGAAATTCACCATTAGCTCCTGGTAAAATTGTTAAAATCACTTAATTTTATTGAACACTGTAGGCCGAACACAGTAGAACTTTATTAATCCATGTTTGGCGATAAAGGGTTTACGACTACTGTACACTTCAGATTTCAATGTGAGAGTTTAAAAATAAATTTGGTAGCATTATGTTTTTGTTTTTTCAATGCTCACAGAAGAACGTTGACGTCTACTGATAATGAATAATAGCTGAAAATTTCAATGCCGTGTCGCTGATAATGAAGTGTACAGAGCAGTGCAAATTCTTTATGTAAATTGCAAGCATAAAGCTGAATTTCAATGATTAACCTGCTAAAAGTGTTTGTCTTATGTTGGTGAGTAGCAATAACGACGAGTCTGATGGAAACAAAACTTTTGGGGTTTATTTTTCTTATATTAAGGTAGCCAGTAACATCTTCAAACAAACAAAAAACGTTAATTGATAAGGGCTCTGTGTTATGGTTTATATAATAGAAAAAGTGTCACTTTTTTAAATGAGGGTACCTTTTCTCTAACTTCGTCCGTGCAAAATGTACACGTCATTCGATGCTTCACTTCATTTCAAAAGCATGACTTTTGTTTACCCTATGTTTCACTTTCTGAACTGGCTTAAAAATGTAAGGTGACCGAAAAGAACTTGGTTTTAGAGTATGTTATGCTTAACTTTTTTGCACTTTTTTGTTAGTTTTAAATATGATTTTCACGTTGACGCTGAAAGAATGATAGTTAAAACGCGAGAAATGTAAATAATTATCTGCGTCAAAGGTTTTAAAAAATAATGTATGGCACGATACTTCTTCCGTAGGGAAGAATTGCCAATATTTGTAGGTAACGGTCAACTAAACTAATCTTTGTAGGTTTCTGTCAACTAAATTCTACTTCTGTTTTAGATTTTTTACACCAGGCATGTATGACACTAGCTATTTAAATATGCAGCATTTGGGCGCAGGGCATATTCTTTTACGCTCTGACTCGAATTTTCGCGAGATTCCAGCAATCATGCACTACAGATATTTTGGAATAGCATAGGTTCCTCAAGCCAAACGCTTTACTGAGCTCAGCTTACCGAAGGCATAAAAAAGTAAAAGCATCCCCGATTTTTTTTTCTCAATTTCTTTAAAAATTCTCACGTTACCCATATTAAATATGTCTTCTGTCACTAAGTCGTGTGTCTTTTTTTAAAGATATTTCTTGATTTTTTTTAATTCGCCTTGGTAGTATATTAAAGGTTGCGTCATTTTGAAATTGCCCCCCTTTGAATTAAAACAATTATTGTAAATCTTAGTCATTTCTAACACTTTCATCTCTGATTACATTTGTTTTTAATCAGCGATTTCTTCGAAGAATGTGACAAGATCATCTGACGAAAATTCCCATTGGTTCGGAAGAAAAATGGCAAAACTATTTGTAATATGGAATTCCATTGATAGCACTGTAAAGTTACTTTTGGTTTTAAGTATATGTATATGTTGTAGGGTTTGAGCAGAGAGACGACTGTTGGTTGTGCGTTTGTAATGGCTAGAAGAAACGCCCCATTCCTATCCATGTGGCTTCAGAGCTATGTATCAGACTATAGGAGACAATGGATATATAATTGTTTAGAAATTCCATATATTCTTAGCAAAAAACACCCAGAAACAGTGCACGTACATGGACACAGTTTTACAACACCGAATCATGATCACCGTGACGAAATATTCAAAATGAATTACGATTGGTCAGAGAATTATGGACTACATTTCTTTGCACGCGCGTATACACGTGAGTATAAAGGTAGGTATGATCACGTGACTATGAGGCAGTTGAATACGACCATGGGAAGTATTGCTAGGTATATCTTATTTGGAAATAAAGAGTTGTGTCTTTAAATCACTTCATGCTCCAGTCTAGTACATGAGATATTAGTACTAATTCCATATCCTTATGACGCCAGGGTATTTTGAAAAATCAACCAAAATGGGAATGGTGGTTATTTGGTCCTTATAAGTAACAAAACTCGGAGGCGGATCTAAGATTTCTGGAAAAAAAGGTTCATATGTATAAAGGTATTGGGGTTCGTTTTATTGATCTTAAATATCCAATGAACATGAAATAATTTGGTCTCACTGAGACCAAATTATTTCATTTTCATTGGATATTCAAAAACTGGGAACCCTCCAAAATAATATTAACTTTTCTATGAGTCAAGAGAATTGGACTTCTTATAAGCACACATATATATATTTGCCTATTGGACAGCAAATCAGCAATAAGCTAACAAAAAGGGTTTAGGCTCTATTTCCGCTTTAAAACTTGTCCTGCTAGTTTGCATACGTTGTACAACGTAAGTGAATAAGGTCCCTTGTTGCAAGGATATGCTACATTTTATAACTTTAGCCGCTATATATTATTATTATATAACCTATAAATAGACATCTTTTGATTGGCCAAGATGCCTATCCACTCGGGTTCATAAAACTACATATCACATGGGCTGCTGGTTTTCCCCATTCAATATTAGTTACTAAAATAGACTTCATAGAAACTTTTCATAACAGGTGTGCTTTCAGCATAAAACTTGCATGATTTGCTGTAAATAAAATTCAGTGAGTGACAGCAGCATGAAATTCACAAGATTTTGTGTTTCATCATATACATGACATTCAGACTTTTCTGTTGAATATAGTAATTAGCAGAACTCTTGAATGAACTAATGAATTCTTCCTTCTGGATTGAAGCAATAAACTTGGAATGGTCCATTGTATAATTCAAGGGGTCACAGGTTTTAATTTCTAAACAAAACCACAGTTTTTTCCCTGAAGATCATTTTTGTCTTAGCAAACAGTGTATACCCTGATGAAATGCCACATTATGCAGCATTTAATCCGGATCGCCTCTGTCTGCAGTTGTAATTACAAATAAAGTATGCATTCATTCCTCTTTGAACTCAATAGAATTAGTTAGTCATCTTGTTAAAAAAAGAAATTCAAGACTGTCCAAGACATAGTCCATAGCCAAGACTGTGTTGTTGTTGTCGTTGCTTTTTTTGTTTTAGTAGAGAAATTATATAATAAAACAATTGTTGACTATTGAGGCATTGGACATGTTGTGATATCGACCTGAGAATACCAATATTGACCTCGGCTCCGCCTCGGTCAATATTGAAACCCTCAGGTCGATATCACATCATCTCCAATGCCTCAATAGTCAATAATTGTATAATACAACTTATAATATTAAGCATGCTTCCTAACAGGGGGGCTGTATAATATTAGCTGGGTGGTTGGAAGCTAAGAATGTACATATATATGTCAGGATAATATGCACTGAGAATATGCAGTTAACAGCCAAAACGAGTTAAGTTCACCAATTGTAGCCAATTTTTGTCCCACATTTTTTTTGGCTTATATTTTCATTTTTATGTTATTTTTTTACTTATTGGTATAGGTCAATTAGATAATAATGTCTAGAAAGAGTGCTCATCCAAAAATTTCAATTCATTCAGCCTCACAAAGAGCACCACTGAATTTGAATGTGAGCTACGTTACTATGATGAAGTATACTTGTAAATACCAAATTTCTTACAAGACTGAAATATTTAAGAGCTTTAATAGCATGCAAATCTACTTGGATCTCTTGTTGATCAAATAAGCCTATAATGTAGAATTATATCATGTTTTTTGCTTCTCAGCATGGTCTAAGCAGGTTTGTTATGAATTGACTATGGAATTCAGCTGTAATTCTATGAGCACAATTATTGTTTTAGTTGTATCCATCAAATTTGAAGAGCTGACGAGAAAAAAATTATTGGTTTTGAAACCGTAGATGATGAATATTGAAAATTACATTTTCTTTGGTATTGAAATAATAAATCGTATTCTTGTTTAAAGAACATTGTGCCAATAGGTCGGTAACGTAATTCACATACCTTACACTCTGTTCTTATTTCCTGCGTAGAAACATATATTTTTCTGCAAAATATCAGGTTCTAGTGTGTTGCTTAACACTTTTTTCATCATTCTTTGCACGTTGGAAGTAAGCTGTTGCATCTAGTTTCTTTAGTCGTGTTGATATTACACTTTTAAATATGATTATAGAATAATGATTTTTAATATTCCATATATTTGAAAACTTGTTGTGGCTCACTACAAAGTAAGACAATGCAGAATAAATAATCTAACATCAATAAATGCCCTTTCATGTACATATATTACAAAAAAGCAAAGTTTGCATCATTCACAAAGATACGCCCTTCTCAGAAAAATGGCTAAACGATCATGGTAACGTAATTCACATAGCTAATTTGCTAACTTCAATTGGAGATAAGAAGCTATACATTCAGGTTAACTATTTTATCTATCATATAAAAAAAATAAAAGTTATCAATATAGTAAGTCATGTGAACATTTGGGGTCACTGTGATCAACTGGAATGGACCAGGATGCAAAAGCGAGAGTGCCAATTTCAAAGTATACACATAAACTCACCAATAAACCTCCAGTGGTAGCAGCAACAAGATAAAAATGGTTTGAAAAAGAGAAAATAACAATTGAACAACAAGTCAGAAACATAAAATCACCGTCGATTCGTTGCCTTTGTCCCTTTGATTGGACTAATCTGGGTTTTTGAAGAATGTGAATTACGTTACCTACTTGTGAATTACGTTACCTATGTTTAATCCAACTCATTTAAAAAACCATACGAACAATCCCTTAGAGATTTACAGTATTATTTTTTGTTTTTTTAACAGATTACTTTGCATATGGTGTGTTGATATATTGAGTATCTTTGTAAGTTACATGAATAGGGGAGTTGATGTACCCAGAGCATGTAGGTAAATCCTTGTTAAAATAAAATTACAACTGCAATATGGTTTAAATTGATCTTTATTAACTGGGACAGATTTGCTTTGCTTTAAAACAAACAATTTTTTCAGCTAGTGTATGCATTTCGAGAGGTATTTGGATTTTAGTAAAATTGTAGTAACGTAATTCACAGTAACGTTATTCACAAATTTATGTTTTTCACTTATTTTTTTCTATGCAAACAACTTCTTGTAAAGTTCTTGTATGGTTTATTATATAGTAAGGTTATAGTTCTTACATTGGCTTCAATTGCATTATGTGTATCTCTTCTTATACAAATAATACACATAGGGTAACGCAATTCACAAAACTGCAGATTTTTTAGACAACCTCGGATATCTTTTTATCTGCGGACAATAAACAATTGTTTCCTCAAATTCGTTTCTTTTGTCCATGCACATATTAATCCTCTTGACATAGAGATGTTTGATGTGAGCTTATGATGCATGATGTGTAAATTGTGAAATGGTAAAATTGGTAACGTAATTCACATTAGATTAAGCGTCATTGATCATCAATACAACAAAAAAAAAATGTTTTTCACTTTTCAATCAAATGAGGGACATTAAATGAAAGGTATTTATGTGTGTCAATAAAATAAAGTTAAAAACTGCTTATAAAAACAACCATTTGAGCATAATACATTTAAAAATTACATACTATGACGATGGGACAGCATTTTTTGGCCATTTTGGGGGCACTTGCTGTTGATAAGCGTCATCAGGAATGACTATTGACCAGTTCCATTGCTTTTCTTTTACTTGATTGTCAAAACATAAACCTAAGCTTAACTTATAAACCTTAAAGCGTTAGAAAATACACTGTTCACATGCTAAAATGGGGATGGGACACAAAAATGACCGAATTGGTGAACTTAACTCGTTTTGGCTGTTAAGTTGTTTTGCGGTATTTTTATGTTTAATCAAAGGAAGATATACCCAACAAAAAAAGAAACGCACCACTACGATTATCTCATTTAGATCTCCTTTTAAAACGAAAATGTTAATTGTCATAAAATATTCATTTCTGATCAAATCTTACTAAAACTTGAGTGTGACGTAGATGAGTATCTGTACCTTCCATGTACAGGCACAACACTCACTAAGGCGAATGGTAAACGAGTTGCGGAGGCGTTAATTCAATGCTACTGTCTACATTAAATTCCAAGTATGTTTTACATTTGCAAAGTATGAAAACGATACGTTGTCATTATATGAGACAACCAATGTGTTTATTGATGCATATTTGTTATTCCAAAAGCCATTTTCGTCAGTTAGGGCCATTTAAATTTATTAAAACAATGTTGCACTCTTTAAATGTTTTGTAAGGTTTATCTCCAGTGTGGAATCGTTATCCAAAGGGTAGTCACAATACATGAGCTACCTGGTTTAACTATCGCGTATGATTAATTAACAGATAGAATTTGCAAAGAATAAGTGTCTGAGTACAATTTGGTCTACTGAAATGATTCTCATTGCTTGAACTTATCCAGCAAGAGAGCATTATAAAAACGCTTATTTCTTGTGACTTTACAATTTGACCCCCACTTGGTTCATGACCAATTTTCTTTAACACATTTTTAACGCCAGATTGCAAAAGGCGTGTGACGCAGTAGTACTTGACATTCCTTTGCACTGATACAAACTAAACTGGCCTATCCCTTGTGATCTTCCTGGGAGTTGAACAGTTCTAAGTGGTGTGTTTCTTTTTTTTTGTCGGGTATAGTTCGTTTGATTTTTTTTTCACATTTTATCTTATATGCTATCTTATTGTTTGTTTTGAATATGTTAAAGACGATATTGTTCGTATTCATAGTAGATAAATCATTATGTTGTAAATATTATCTGAAAGGGGCGCACGGTAGCTTGAGGTGTATAAATTTTTGTGTGCGTCAAATATAGTTATAACCTACATAATTTTTGCTGAAAGTATAGGACAATCATTTCGGATATACGTTTATAGATTTGCTCAGGGGATACAGCTGAGAAAAACCCAAAAGGGGATGCAGCTGAGCTACGTTCCTAGCGTTGAGGCTGGAACGTGTTTCAAACCAGGGTTTGAAGCGATGATCAAGTTTGGGTTAGTTTAAGAAGTGCCGCCCATCCATCTTCCTGACTTTGTATCATAGTTGATTTCTTTTTTTACCCCATGCTGAGAATTTTGTTCATCATCTATGTTTCGAAAAACATTTCATGACCTGCAGGTGTGCACTATAAACAATGTATGGTCTGGTCTGTCCGCCTGCTACCAGTTAGTCAAAATGCTCCCGAACCGCACGGTATATTTTAATCAAAACTCGCATACGTATACACAAGGTAAAAGTAAAAAAGAAGGCAAAGATAAGGAATCCATGCTATCAAATACATGTACCATACCTGACCTTGGACACCATATGGAAAAGTGACAAAAAAGAAAACATCACATACAAGAGAGCCAAGAGATCACCCTTTCCCAGCAGGTGATCACAAGGCTGTAACATATCAACATTCGTCTAACCAATGGCACGCATAACAGCCTTTTTGATGGACGTGGCTCTGCTGAGCATCAGTCCAGTCGGTCGTGATCAAGTAGTGAAAATGCTCATAACTCTTGAGCCAAATTGTATATTTGGATGAAAATTATTTATTTAAACATTGTCCAGTCACTGGTATGCAAAACCGTGACGAGGCTGCTGGGGGAATTTAAAGCTTAGAAATCTGCCAAAAATCACAATATCTATTTGAAATTGAAAAATATGCAAATCGAAATGATTAATAACAGCAATATTTTGAAGACCTGGTATCGAAATTTTGCAAGACCGACAGGTGTGCACTAAAATCACTGCGTGAGTTCCTCTGTCCTTTCAATTTGCTTTCCACACATTCCTTCTGACACCGGATACTGATTAATCTACGTTCACCACAGGTCGTGCACATTACAGTCAGTTGATTTGTTACGATACTGCACTCGCCTAAAATATACACTGTCCACAAAAAGTAGGGGATGTTGGGACACAAAAAATCTAGAAATCAAACTCCTAATTAGTCGCGTAAATGATGTTGTCTTTTCATAAAACAATTTGTAAGTCAGTTTTCCTGCATAATTTGAGGACTGAAAATTGATCAATGTGACCCTAAGGGCGTGCCAATGAAACTAGGGGTCTAGACCCAAATTTCACAAAAAAAGATCAAAATTTTTGGCATGCTTTCGATAATGCATGCTAAAGATGCAGTTTGGGTATCTTTTTTTTTTAAGTTTTTTTTCTTGTTCCATACATATTTCTAGAAGATAGGGCGGTGACAAAATGTAAAAAGATACACTTTTTTTTGGGGGGGGGGAAATTTGCTGTGTAACTAGTTTTCGTGGTCTTACTTTGTTGTCAATTTATTTACACTTTTTGCTTTACAGTCTGTGGTACCTTTCAGATCCGAAACTCATTGTCTTTTGGCGGCCAGTTCTTGTCTTATTGTCTCTAATTTCTCCCGCTTGGCAAGCTTCTTCTCCTCGTCGTCTAAATGGAACATTTCGGCTGATATCTCGGCCATTTCATCGTCGTAGTCCTTCTCGTCTTCTTGAAGCTATAAAGGTGGAACGATCTGCGATACAGGGGGAGCTGCGCTCATGGAATCCCCATCTGTGAGGCTCTCAACGGGGACTTCTCAATTTCAGAAGCTTTATCAGTAGAGGAAGAACTCTCGTTCTCAGCATCTTTCCCCGAGTGCATAAGTCTATAATCGACTCGTTTTTTCTGTCTCAACGATCTCTTTTGTTTACTGGACTTGAGAGCACCTTTCCCACTCATGCTTTTGGATTAGCAAATGTACATTTCAATTTTCATGAGAAAAACAGACCATCTTTAACTCAATCTCTTTCACTGTCCCTTTATCTAAATATACCGCACGCAGTCAAGAACGGTGATTTCTTCTGACATAAACGAAGTATAAATAAGGTTTTCGACAAAATTTTATTTTCAAACTTGCAAATCTTCTCAGAACGTCCTTATCTTGTAGAAACGCTTCAGACTGTGAAATGCCGCGCAAAATTTTACCGTAATAAAGAAAATATATGGACCAATAGAAGATAAGTTTACAAATCCTTTTGGCTTAAGTGAGTTATATTGCAGGAGTCACCAAAAGGACTGAAATCACCCAAAACTGTTTCATATTTAAATATTTTTAGCGTAGAAAAAATCCCTCGTCTTGTTATATGACTTTTCAGATCAACTGTGATTTTCACCTTTGTAACAAAGTGTTTTAGTCATGTTCAACCTAAGGACTTTTTCACAAGCTTTAGCAACTGTTTTTAAGATATTATTTTGCATTTTAAATGTATATCGATTCTCTCTATGCAGAATGTAAATCATAAAACACTTTTTTTACACTTTGTTTATTCAAACAAAGAAAATGAACATACAAAACAAAACTGTTGCTATAATTCATTAAAAAGTCTTTAATTTACCTGTTGGGAGATACAACAGCACATCATGTCAATTTCATGCTGCAGCCCATGATCATGTGGAGAGTAAGATAAGAAACGTGTAAAAATGTCAAGCTCTAGAAACTAGTTTGAGCTGGTTTTCATCGTTTATTAACCTGTAGGCATGTTTAGACCATTTTTCAGGTAGACATAAAGATTTATGAAGACAAATTAAGCCAATCAGGAGACATGATTATTTTCAGTCCTATACCTATACTATTTACCACAAGACCATGGGCTGCCAAAATACCCCTGGAGAGGGAGCTATGTACATTATACAATTGATGCATTCTTTTGAGGTTAACATCAGGATTTGTCAACCGGAGAACAGTGGCTTCGTGACGGTTAAAATCACTTTCAAGGTGGGAGCGCAGTGTTGATGGGACGTAAACAATCAAATCAAATTAAATAATACAAACAAAACAAAATCACTTTCAAGGGTTGATTAATATTGGTGTTAACCGAAAAAAAATGCACAAACAATTTTGTTATATGACACTGTCTCTCTTTTCCAGGTTTTATTTAAGGTTTTTTTTCATATTTATAAATTAACTCAATTCAAATGTTCCCAGTGCACTGGAAACGAGATCATTTCAACACTTACTTCTTAAATTTCTTAAACTCTTAATATGAAATGTGCAAAAGAATTGCATTTTTTAATTACTTTTCTCATAAAATTATGAGTTCAAAACATTTGACCAGTCAAATATACATTAGAAATCGACCAGTGTTTCAATATCTATTTTTAGCTGCCAGACAGCAGTGAAAAAAGTCACGGATGTCTACCTGTCCTGTGCTAAAGGGGTACGTGCATTAAGGGGCTAATTTGGCCCCCTTTGGAGCCAAAACTGAAAATTGCTTTTCACCGATTTCTTTTGATTGGTTTATTAGAAGAATGACTGAAGTGTACGATTCCAGCATTTATTTAAAGTTTACTGTTGCTATGGTAACAAAAATGGCCGACAAAATAGGAATAAAATAGAGAAATTGCCATTTTGGACCAAATTTAAGGCTTTTAGAGACCGAATTTTTAAGAATTAGATATCAGCACAGCTAAATACCAAAAAATCCTTTTAATATGTTGTGTGCCGTGATAATTCTCATCATCTGTTAAAATATCTTTTTGGTATTTGCTTGTGCGTTATGTTAATTGCTCTGTCAAACGTCTCAAATTTGCTCCAAAATGGTCAATTTCCTATTTTCAGCCTATTTTGGCTGCCATTTTTGTTACCCTAGCAACGGTAAAAGTCAAACTAATATCAGACTTATAAACTTGGGCCATTGTTCTAATAAACTAATAAGATTAATTTGATGAAAAATCGGATTTCATTTTTTTTCTGCCTCCTAGGGGGCCAAAATAGCCTCTATATGCGCCTAACTCTTTATTTCAATCTATTTTAAACTGTCTTCAGCACTGAAATACCATGATGTCTACCTGTCCTGGGCTAAATCTAGCTCGTCATTGTGAGACATCAAGATCTGTCACAATCAGTGAAAGCTAGTTTCAGCCAATCAGAGGAAGTCTTTTCTAACAGTCATATAACAATATGCTTTTAACCACATTAGGCTGTATGGGCGTCGTCTTGAGAGAAAAAAAATGTCTTCGGGGTTTCTGATGATATCATGCTCTAACCAGCCTACTCATCTACAGAGACTAGCTAGAATGATGAGATTTTGTATGAAGCAAGCTTAAATATTACGCGAGCGTTGAAGAAAGTGAAGAACACATGCTCTGATCAGACTGTGTGAACGCGCAGGCTGGTCTGCGCCTTTTTTTTTCGCAAGCAACAAAGTTAAGGTTTCTTGCGTCGAGGCCTTATTCAATAAAAACTAGTGTGTGTTAGCTCTTTAGAAGCTGGCATATTACGATGCATCAGTCAAGTATACTACGATTGGACCTTGGTCAAAAAATGAACAAGTTTGCGATGCTAATCATATTACAAATATAGACTATGTATATTTGACCTTAACCTTTGACTTCAATGTCATAATAAAGATTTGAATTCTTCGTTGTTATCACGTACACAATCAAAAGCTTTCATTCTGCTAAATACGAACACCCTTCATTAAAAAATGAAAGAGGAATTCACGTTACGAGTCGTAAGACAGATTTTGAATATATTTGACATTGTCCTATGAATCCAAAGTCCTATTACATGTAACAGTAACTAGAATTCCAATTGTAATTTACACACAATAGGCAACCATTTTACAACAAATAAACACCTTTGATAAAAAAAATACGAGAGGAATTCACGTTGCGAGTCATAAACAGATTTTTAAGCCAGTAAATTTGACCTTGATCTTGACTCCAAGGTCATATTCGATAAATCTGAAACCTCGATGTAATCTACACACCATAGGCAATCACTTTGCTAAACATTAACACCCTCCATAAAAATAAAAAAGGAGTTAGCCTTACATGTATGAGCCCTAAGACAGATTTTAAACATATTTGACCCTGGTCTTTGACGCAGAAGTCATGACTTTCTTTATAATCCACACATCATGGGCAATCAATGTGTCAACTATGAACACTCTTGGCCATAAAATGAAAGAGAAGCGCAGAAAGGTTTTAAATACAGTTGACCTTGAAATTTGACTCTAAGATCATATCATTATTTTAAGACATATGTTGGTATTTACACATCATAGGCAATCAGTGTGCCAAATATGAAGAAACCCGAGCCACATGGCATGTTTTGGCAGATTTTAAGTATAATATTTAACCTTGGTCTATATTCGTATTGCAATACCTTTATTGTACTATACACACCATAGGCAACCATTGTACCAAATATGCACATGCTCAGATAAAAAATCAAAGAGGAGTTCGCATTACGAGCAGTAAGATTTTGGTATATACAGTAAAATCTGTGTAAAACGGCCACTCATAAACAGACAAAACAAATATCTCAATAACAAACGGTAGCTCAATGAAGGTGGAAAGTGTTGCAGAATGCTCCCACTGGAGCATTCTGCAATACTTTTAACCTGCATTAAGAGATAACTGTTCTTAAAAGAACAATTTTCTGTCTTTTTGAGAGTGACAGTTTTACACCGGTTTTATTGTATGTGACCTTCACCTTTGATTCCAAGGTAATATCGGAGATCTGAGTAGCCTATTTTCATACACATTCAATATGTAAACTATTGTGTAAAACATGACTATCCCGGTCAAAATAAATTATGAAAAAGGAGTTTGCGCTACGAGCAGAACCGACTGACGGACGGAAGGAAGGGGTATACAATCGTATCTTTTAGTCTTATATGTCATTAAACATTGTACATGTAAATGGCGACATTGAATATGTTAAATTAACACAAAACATGTTTTTACTATGAACCTGCGTACTGTCCAAAAACGAAATCTACGACCCCGTATAAGCCATTCGGTGCGTGTTTATCGCGTGCAGCTCGGATGCGGTAAGCCATTTTAGATCTTGGCTCATTTAAAACATTTAATTTCCTCATACGTGCCAAAAGCATGGAAAGTGGAATTAAATAAGATAAGTTCTTCAGATCATTTTAGTAAGCTACCCAGCAGTGGTGTAGACAATTTCGTCTAAATCTTGGAGCATGAAAGAGCCGACAGATTATGAGACTCAAATACTTTGAGAAAATGTCTATGATGCGGATATCATTTTAACAAATAAAAACAAAAATGAATAAATTTCGGGCCAGCGCGCAAGATTTCGGTACTTATCGCATCGGCGAGCAGCGAGGGCTCAGACGAGCCTGCGCATACGCGCAGTCTCGCCAGAGCCTTTGCTGCTCGTATACGCATAGTTTGAAAGTAGAGGAAGACTCAGACAAAATCTAGACAGACAAAATATTAGACCTGTATCCCCTCTACACTGTCCAACTTTGACAACGTTTTTTAGTTCATGAGGGGTAGAGGAGAACCAAATACCACTATTAGCGGGCCATCATTGCCGTTGATGGCCCAACATTGAATGCTGGCTTGCCAGCTTTGTGATTTTCAAGGGATCCTGACCAGTATTGCTCAGAAACTGTATATTTTTGTGATTTTTCAGGTGGAGTCCGGACACCCTGCCCCCTCCCCTCCCTCAGGATCCGCCAATGGCATATAATGTGCAATGCGTATTATCACACAGGCGAGAAGCAGGCCTCTAGATAAGAGTGCGTGATTAATAATTAATTTTCTTTTTTCTCAACTAAAACATATATCGTGGGTACTCAAACACCCCATCTCAGTGAGCACCTAAAATGTTTTAACCATTGGATAAGAACAAATTCATACTTAAACGCTAAGCCAATCTTTTGTTTTTGTTATTTAGACCTATGGACAATATCAGTACACTTCAAACTCAGCAACATAAATTGTGCGTCCAGCATAGACTTAGATCAGCCTGGATATCAGTACAATCATAATGAGTAACCACCATGTGCTGAATGTGGTCATGAAGCTAAGGTATCGTTACCTCTACATGCGCACAGAGAAGACTCTGATCAGCCTTGGCAGAGGCCAAAGCTGATCAGAATCTTTGCTGAGCGCACTGTTTTTTGTTTTCTGGCTCATATATGAGGCCTTCCCAGGGGTTTGGGGGAACAGAGGAAAAGGGGCATTTATTTCAGGGGAACAAGGGCCAAATTTTGAGGGGAACAGTGGAACAAAGAAAATATTTGGGAACAGGGAACATAAGAAACAAATTTTCGATTTTTAGGGAACAGAGGAGCAAGCAGGAACAAGGACACAAGTACCCCCTTGGGAGGGCCTCATATATGGCATATGAAAAACCATTAGTATGGTACAGACCGAAAACGTAATAGCTGCGTATGCATATTCGTAGAATGACCTAAATCGGAGAAAAAAGAGAGAGAGAGACTGTGATCTTTTTAAAACTTTCAAACTAATTTACAACCTGCTTTAAATTTAGATTATTTAAATGCAAATAATTTGATAACGCTCGTATGACATCGACACAGCCCAAAAATGACGATCAATCGACGTAAGTCAATGGCGTTAATTAATGATGACGTTACAACTTGCATGTAGATGACTTCCATTTGATATAACAACAATTAAACGTGCAGTTGTCATGTTTTTACAATCGATTTAATCTCTCAAATGCAAGCAAAATACTAATGATTTAAATTGAAGCTATTAAGTTAATCAATTACTTGTTACAGAAAAGTGCTTGTGCGCATCAGCAATGAATTGCAGTAAGCAGCATATGCGAATAACGTAATGTTAATTGGTTACGTCACCTTAAGCAAAAATAAGGATGTATTCTTGCATGTTCATCTATCTCCTTTTTATGCAGTAATATTCCGTAGATTTTCCGAAGCTTAAAGATTGATCGACATCACCATGCGCGGGTCCAGAGGGGGGCAGAAATACAGGGTTTCTGAGCAATACTGATCCAGATCCCCTGAAAATCACAAAGTGATCATGCCAGCAGTCAATGTTGGGCCATCATCGGCACGCCAGCGAAACGCCATTTAAATGGTGCTTCGCTTGCGGGCCGATGATGGCCCGCTTATAGTGGTATTTGGATCTTCCCTCCCCTCATTTACTAAAAAAAGTTGTCATAGACCCCCTCTGACACAACTTTATGGCACGGAAACAATTCCATACAAAATCACCCATTTGTACCCTATATTTTCAAGTACATGTTCTTTATTCTAAGAGTTTATTAAATGTGTATCGTCTTGTATTTCAGCACGGCGTACTTTCAAAGATTCAGTAGTAGAATCCCCAGGACGCCACATACATCCTAAATCTCAGAATATTATCGTCCAACGATTAATTTAAATATCATAAACTCACGCGTATGAAAGTCTTTAAACGAAATGGGAAGCGACGTTCTGTTTATTACAATAACCACGTGTTTAAGTCCGTTAATCACTTATGAAATCACTTTTTAATCTCTTAAATACGAGCACACAGCAAGAGACAATTCATAGTACAAAGTGGTAACATAAAAGCCGCACCGAGTGGGAGTTGCGATCAATTGAGGCTCAAACCAGCCTAATAGCCGTTATATCTTGAAAACTAAGATGTAGCTATTGTCTGCACTGTAAAGACTGTGAGCCGTGCCCTTCGTGTTGATTTTACAAATTCCACCAAGAATATGGCATTTAACAGGTAACATATTGATTCACGCCAAGACAAGAAGCTGGACATTAATACATTGGTTTTTGAACAATTTTACAGCAAAATCAGATACATAATTCTTTTATTGCCACATTGTCACATTTTGAGTTAATTTTCTCAAACCTCAGATGGACGGCGCTGATGCTACGTTACCATAGGTATGTACCTCTTTAGACATTGAATTGGTAATTAACAGTGCAATCATCAGACCGTTTACATTATGCAACATTCTCGCGGCCGAGGAAAAGAGCTGGGCTTTCAACCTTTCAATTTCCAAAGCCCTTCTGAAAGCCCTGCACTTCGGGGCCAAAATTGTGGTCAAATCCCTGCTGAATGCTCCGCCTCCTCCGGGGGTTGATAATAATGAATAACAACAAATGACCTAAATCATTTGAATAAGCTTTCCATCTTTTTCTCTATCCCATGGTGGTGCCACGGCCACGTGAAATTTGGCTTCAGTTGGCCCAGTGGTTTCAGAGAATTTACGAATACTCTGCCCAGAGCATAACACAGAAACTATATACCATCTATCTACCAGTGAAGTTTCAAGTTACTATAAAGGATACATACATGTAAGATGCAACGGAGGTTATGGTCGATTGTATTATTGTCTTTCCTTGAGATGAACACGTTTTGTTGTTGCTATAAAGGATGCATAACACGCACCAGAACTAATGGAATATTGTCTTTCCCTGAGAGGAACATGTTTTGATTTTGCTATAAAGGATACATACATGTACATGCACCAACACTCTTTCTTATTCTTGCTATAAATGATACATAAGAAGCACCATAACTTATGGGATAGTTTCTTTCCTTGAGGTGAACACGTTTCGCTGCTATAAAGGATACATACATGCACAAGAACTTATGGAAGACTGTCTTTCCTTGAGGTGAACACGTTTCGCTGTTATAAAGGATACATACATGCACAAGAACTTATGGAAGACTGTCTTTCCTTGAGGTGAACACGTTTTTGCTACTATAAAGTGAACATAACAAGCACCAGAACTTATGGAAACTTGTCTTTCCTTGAGGTGAACACATTTTGTTGATATTAAAGAACACATAACATGCACAAGAACTTATCGAATATTTTCTTTCCTTGGGGTGATCATGTAGGGCTGCTATAAACGATACATATTCAACACCAGAACATATGGAAAATTGTCTTTCCTAGAGATGAACAAGTTCTGTTTTTGCTATAAAGGATACATAACATGCACTCGACCTTAAGGTAGATTGTCTTACCTACCAAGGAGTCACTTTTTCTGACACTTTGTTTGTAAGGTAGGATATATAAAATGCAGCAGAAATAATATGTTATATTGTCCTTTAAATGCGAAAGGTACTGCTAACGCTAGCTAATCTACCATAGGAAATGGACGTATGATTCTGGCAGCTTCAGGATCAAAATATGAATTACGAGTATATGACATTACAAACTATTAATGTTGTCTTCATTTTTATCATCGATTAGCAGAACACAACTTTAATCGATGATAGGGGGACTTATAGCCTAGCCTCCAGGCGTTTAAATGAAAATATCAACAAAAGGGGTAAAATATGGGATGGATGTACACTAAACGGCTTATCTACCCTTTTATCTCATCTTTAACCTTACTCTAAGCCTAGATGCCATGAAAAGTAGACTTGCTATTTAAAGGGCCAAACAGTTTCTAACATTTACAGAAAAAATCTTTATTTATCTGACTAGTGGCTAGTCTATGGGACTTTTTATAAGGGGCGTTGCATTGTTAGCTGTGCACACTGCAAACTTGTAGGGTAAAGTCGGGTAAATTCGGACAGCGACTTTGATTGTTTCAAATTTTAATTATTGGAATAAAAATCAATTATCTAAGCAAACAATGAAAATCCTGATGAGACGGCGCATAGGGAGCCGTCTCATCTGGATTTCCAGTGTTTGCAAATGTATGTCCGAATTTACCTGATGTCCGAAGTTATCCGACTTTACCCTATCAACAGTAAAGGAGATCACTTTTGTGGCGTCATCAGTATTATCAGTGATTAAAATTTTAATTCATTTCTTGATGTAATTTAATGTACATGTGATTTTGGCAAAGCTACAGAACAAAACGCATTTAATCTGATATATTTTCTTCATGCACAAACTTGAAAGTGATGCTTATCATTACATCGTTATTTAAATTCTCTCTTAACTGGTTGGTACCTGATCACCTTTTCAGCAGGTCTACAAGTTTAATAGACTCTTTGCATACCTGGTAATGTTTCATGCTTTTGTTGTCGTCTATTGACTTCTTATCCATAACCAATGCCAGTTGAACCTTCGAGTGCTCCCAGACATAAAAGCCACAAAACCATAAACCACCAGGCTCAGCTTACTATTTTTGTTTACTGTCATGGAACAGCCACAAAAAGTTTTTTGAGTCTATTTCTAAATTAGGGGTTCACTGGTGTCTTATAGTCTATTCCATTCAATGATAGCACCCAACTTCAATCTTTAAAATCTCGTGCTAGTGTCCAGCACTAAAACATCTCCAGACATTGAATTTAATTTAGTAAATATTTAAATATCATTATTGTTCAAATCTTTTCAAAAAACTTTTCTTGTTTCAGCATGAATTGGTGAAGAACGTGAAGATTTAATGCATAATTTATCTTTGTAACTAATGTGTCTATATTTCTAAATAACACTTAAATTGCAATTTCAATAGATCAAGCATAATGAAAAGTACGCTCTCAAGATTGTTTGTAATTAGTATTCCTTATTATAAGCACTGTGGTACACCAAGCAAGTGTAAAGGTACATCTATTAATTCTTTGCCTACTATTTAATTTTTCATGCGTTTTGTCGTCTGCCGATTTTGTTTTTAAAAAATCATTTTTTTCGAAAAAAATCAGGAATAACATCAGAGTTTCAAACAGTTTGGATCCAGATCAGGACCAACGTTTTGTCGGGCCTGATCTGGTACCAAATTGTCATGTTGCAACGATTATGAGCAGACGACACCTGGCCTCGAGGTTATAAAGCTTGAGTACAGTCTCAGACTCAAAATAAAGCGCAATGATTGGCTGCTTGCGGACACGTGTCCGCAAGCAGCCAATCATTGCGCTTTATTTTGAGTCTGAGAATGAACGCAAGTTTTATAACCTCGAGGCCAGTAGGCAAAGAATTTAGATTGCATTCTTAATTCTTTTCATGCTGGGTAATTGTGCATGCTTGATATTTTTTCAGGATTATTTTTTTTCTCGAAAATCTGTTTCGGAAATACCATCATAGTGTCAATGTTGGTCCTGGTCTGACCAAATTGATTGCAAATGTTATCAGCAAACGACTATAGCAGACGGAGCGTTAGTATTTTTTTAACTCCTTGTCTACTAGTGTCGTCTGCTTTTAACTTTTGCAAACAGGTTGGACCCAGATCAGGCCTGACAAAATGTCGAGCTTTATCTGGATCCAAACTGTTTGACCTCTGATGGTATTCCTGAAAGCATTTTTCAAAAAAGTTGATTTTGAAACAAAATTAGCAAACGACAAAAAAACATGAAAAATTACCCAGTAGGCAATGAGATAATATTAGTTGGAGCCTGAAAAGTGTGTACCTTATGCATGCAGTCAAAAACTCTTGAAGTTTTGACATAACAATCTTAACAAGTGGTAGCAGATGCGCGCTGCAAAATTAATGACTGATTTGTGATAGCAACGCATTTAGTCATACTGTTTGACTTATGCATCATAAACATACAAGAACATTGACTCTGTCGTAGTTATGACAATACTTTCTGCATACTTTCGGCCAATCACCACAAGTATCGTCTGTTTTGTAGTATCCTGAAATGTTGCAGAAGCCTCAACGACAAACAGCGTATGTCCAGGTAAGACTGCTTCTTTAGAAACAGTCTGATCCGGTTCCGCGATGCTTGCTTCCAAACATAAATTAGTCAATAATGTAAGCAAATATATGCAGCAGACGACTTATACAGACGCCATTTTCATATACATTTTGCCGGTGCTTTAAGAGTTATGTCACTGCATGAAAACAAAATAAGCTAAATGCTTATTTATGTTGGATGGGAACATCAAATGTACACATCTGAATGTGGAATCCAAAAAAGGTTGTTGTTTTCTATTCTTAGATTACTGCTGAAAAATGATAGCATGAATGAAACGATTTGACAATTAGAATCCAACGAGCAATCTATGATTAGTTTAAGGTTCTATATATGTCTTAAATGGCATTCTACTTTCGTCACAGTACCTTGCATTAAATATTAACATTTTTGAAGCAAGCCTTTATAATGAATCCTTAGAGAAATGGTAATGTCAGAGTGTTTTAAATGCACATTTTCTTAATCATATCCGGCACTTAACGTGGTTAGTATTTAGTTATACCATGGGTTGTCCACTTGTACGAGGAGATAATCAATGAGCTTTAGCGAGTGGATTATCTTACGTACAGGTGGACAATCATAGTATAACTAGTTTATTAAACCTACATCAGTGTAGACATTGCACATCACGAGATATTTCGTGCTAAAGTTGGTAAGGGTGGTATAATGAACAATTGGTTACTTCAAATCTCTCATTATCTGATCAAGTTTTTATGTAAAGTGGTCAAAATAAGTCACTTTTTCCATAGCCAGAATGTTAAATTCCCAAGGTTTAGTTGTTTATTTAAATAATAATGAAGGTAGTTGAAAATTCTAACTCCACCAAGTAAGACATAGAGGAACTTACAGGAGTGATAATTTCATATGAAATTTATTAATCGAGCCTATGGCGAGTTTAATAAATTTAATATGAAATGATCACGAGTGTAAGATTTTCGTTTATCTTATGACCCTTTAAATGTCATTTTATCACCTCCAAAGTCTGTTTATTTCAATGAAAATTTCCTTTTTTGTAACGGACGTCGTCATGACGTTACTTGTTCCCACCGAAAGTGTTTTGTAACGTGCGGTCATAACATTATTTATGGCATGACGTTACCCACTGAATAACAGTATTGTCATATGATAAAACAATGTTTTAGGCCGTGTAATTACACAAAGTTTCAATTGAAAATACCGACTTTCTTTGGGTAAATGCTAAATTTTCTAAGAGTATTTAGATTTTTGCCAA
Organism: Loripinus fragilis; assembly: GCA_964019695.1. NCBI lineage: Eukaryota > Metazoa > Mollusca > Bivalvia > Lucinida > Lucinidae > Loripinus > Loripinus fragilis. Next base: position 92,243,004 of record OZ026514.1, read on the forward strand.
TTTTACTATACATGTAGGAATGATAGGGAACGAAACGGGACATTTACTGCAATATGTAAAGCTGGAAATGTACCCATAAAAGTGAAACCTAGTACATGTTGAGAAGAAACATTGCTGCTACTTCGCTGAAAACTCCATTGCAAAATCTGTATTCAGTAAAATGTTATGATAAATCAAACATGAATGTATTTACATTAAGTCTATGGGAAAATTTCCGGTGGGGCTTTATTTATTTTGACGAGTTTATATATGGTGATTTGGTGTATAAATCGTCATCAGTAAAAATATGAGCGGTATCAATGGCGTTTCGCTATTCAAGCAAACGTCGAACATCTTTGCAAAATGTTACATATTTTATTGGTGTACATTATAGCTTGAATGTTAGATATGTGACATGTTCTTGGCCTCTTGGAAATTGCAATATGTTCAAGACTGGGGTTTGGCACCATGACAGTGCTTGCAACAGCTGCTGTATTTCGATGTAAAAACAGTGACGTAGTACACATGTTAAACACATATACCTGCTCATGAGATTTACGTACGTATTGCATAATTCATAGGTCCAGATCAGGAAATTATATTTGCGTAAAATTGTAATCAGTTTCTTACCCATTAATTTAAACATGTGTTTTGGGTGCTCAAAAGAACCGTCTCATTGAGACGGTTCTTTTGAGTACCCACAACATATGTTTTGGATGGGAAATAAAGAGAATAATGTTTCCAATACGCACTCTTATCTGGAGGCCTGGCATATTCGAAAATTGTTGATTTGTTCGGGAAATATAGCACAATCACAAACTGCAGATGAACGCGTGGCATCGTGAGGAAGAGCCACACAACAATCATGAGACACCAGGAAGACAAACAAAGCAAAGCAACCAGCTCTCTCATCCCTATCGAGATGATTGCAAAACTAGAATGGACACAAAGCCTTCTTTGAACGCCCGTGCTAACGCATCCAGTGGTGTAAGAGGTCTTAATATTGGTATGGGTCCTCCTCTACATCCATACCATGTGTATGCGAGCAACACTGGCTATGGTGAGTCTGCGCATTTGCAATACTCATCTGATCATTCGTTGTTTGACAATGCGATAAGTACGAAAAGTTCACGTGCTGGCTAAAATTTAATAATTAGTACTCCCTTGGCCACCGTTTCAGTAATATTTCTGAAATGTTCAGATATCATTTCTTCCTATCCGATGTATAACATAAGGCAACTTTAATTTAGTCTTATGAAGCTCAGGTGAGATATTCTGTTACATACGAGTCAATTTTTAGGAGAGAACTAAGGCTCCCATGAGACTGCGTAAATGCGCAGGTTCATTTGAGCCTTCGCTGCTCACATATGCGATAAGAACCAAAATCTAACATACTGGCCCAAATGTGTTTTATATGACATTATTGCACCTTTGATTGATATTAAAATGTTATACATCAAATATCTCACAATATTTACATTCTCAATGTAGCTACCTTAGATGAAACCATAATTCCTAGCTGCTTGCATTTCTCGATGCAAAACATTGAGCAGTCACGTGGTCTAGGTCGCGCCTCTAGGTGGAGTAACGTCAACGTCAACCAATAGCTTTCTTTGTTTATCAACATTTGCGTGACGTCATTCACGTATCGCCACGACGTTATGTACAGGACTTTCGTTCGCTGGCTGTTCCAACACCTCCGTTACAATTAAAATATTTCATTTTTCAAGGATCACCAGCGAATTTGGGTGGAAGATAATTAAGTATGTTTGATTAATAATATAAAATGTAAATATAAGCATTGAAATTCAGATTTTTAGCTTGCACTGGATGATGCAAAACATTAGCATTTTAATGTCTCCGAGAAGCCCTTCGGGCTTCACAGACATTAAAAAGCCTAATGTTTTGCATCATCCAGTGCAAGCTAAAAATCTGCATTTCAATCCTTAAATGCACAAAGTGCACATGCGTGCCGGTGCAATAAGGCAGTTATTGTATGGTTGTGTGTATGTACGGGAGATAATCCACTCGTTGATAGCTCGTTGATTATCTTCCCGTACATACACACAAACCATACAATAACTTACACGTGTGTGCGACGCGGCGACTGTATTTGGCCACAGGTAGTTTTGAAATAGAAAAATATCAGCTATCACGGAGCTGACATTGAATTAGGAAGCTCCTAATTGCAGTAAATCCAGTTATTAGTGTTTATAACTTTAATATTACAACAACAACAAAACGTGTAACACATATCATAAAGAAGATTACGACCCTCGTTAAAGCTATACCGATTTAGCTCACAGCGGTGTAATACACATTCATGAAATTATTTTTATTATTTTGCTTTAAACTTTAAGAAAAGGCGATAATTATCGTGTACTTTTGTTTCTCTTTCCCATTGACATGCTGCACGTTTTGCCCATCCTGGGAAAAATAATTATGGTTTAATACTATTTATGACACCGTTTGTCACGTTGGTGTTGTCTCCATTCCTTTGGCACTGTGCACACCCAGTGGCGGATTCAGAAGGAAAAATGGCGTTTCGCTGGCGGGCCGATGATGGCACATTTACAGCGGTATTTGGATCCTGTATCCCCTCAACAACATAAAAAAGTTATCAAATTTGGGCCCCCTCTGACACAACTTTCTGGATCCGCGCATGGACGTGCACAACGACTGGCTGTTGAAAATAGAATCGCAAAGAATATACCACAGTCGATCAACTGGATGTTCTAAGGGGTGCTTTCTGACTAGACTGGGAAGTCAGAGAAGTCGAATTTCGTTTGCGTTTCTTGGCGGTCGTTAATCTTATTGATTGATAAATTTAGCAGACACTCATTACTCAAACTGAATACTACAGGTTGAAACGTCAGAACATCATGTTTTACACGCCATTAGTGTTCTAAAATTTCAACTGTTAAAACGATTAAAGAAAAAATGAAGGCGCCTAATGACTGACACATGCTTATATAATACAAATGGGTCATACATATATAGGCTAAAAAGCACTGTTCAAGATCAAGAATACTATTGGATTTGACAATCAATGTAGTCTTTTAGAGGACTTGATTGATAATTTAGTTACTCCTGTGACGTTATAGTGTAGTGAATTATGGGGTATAACTTGTGCAGAGAAAGACACAACCCCTTATGAATATCTACAATTAAAATTTATAAAAGAAATATAGGAGTTCATAGTAAAACTTCAAATGATGCATGTCGTGCAGAATTAAATAGACTGGCCCTAAGGGGCAAGAATTAAAATTTGGCTACAACTACTGGCAACATTTATGGTCGTCCTCCAACAGTCTAGTCTCTAAGATAGTCGACGTAACCAGGTCTCATAACAGTTGGTTTATTTAAATGGGTTCTATATTCAACACCGTAGGTTTTTTTATATCTCTCTTACACCCCAAATTCTAATTTGCTCAACAAACTATCCATTAAGCAACGTATCAATGATATACAGCTGCAAGAGCAAAATATGAGACTCAAAAATTCAAAGAAACTTAATATCTTAATGAAATTGTATAGAGCAGGCATCCGTCCTTATTATGTAGACAAATTGAAAAAAAGATTAAAGAGCCATGCTTAGTAAATTACGTATTAGTGCTCACAAACATGCAATAGAAGGTGGTAGATACTTGAACATTCCTAAGCATGAGCGAATTTGTACTGCATGTAATTCAGGTGAAGTAGAGGATGAAGAGCATTTTCTCCTTAATTGCAGCCTTTATAAGCCGTTATGGCAAGTTCTGTGTACAAAACTAGTAAAATTCAATCACCAATGTCGAAACCTTAAAATTATTCTCGATAATGACAACAATTACATTTTAAAAATGTCCTCCAATTTTATCGAAAAATGTCTTAATCAAAGAGAAACGGTCCTCTCTTAAGTCATATATGTCTAAGAAGCACTTTCTAATTCAATATGAATTAGATCATTAGAAATCCAGTTGATATGATGATAATTGTAGTTGATATATACAATTATTATGAGAAATAAGAATGAATTCATAAATCAAAACAAAAATTTGTGTCCTGACTACTATGACTCCAACATGTATAGATACTTCCACATGGCTGTAATTGGCTTTAACCATCTATTGTAAATGTGTGTGTTGCTGAATAAATCATTGTCATTTGTCATATATGTGTGTGTGTGTGTGTGTGTGTGTGTGTGTGTGTGTGTGTGTGTGTGTGTGTGTGTGTGTGTCTTACGTTTTCATTACAAAACAGTTTTTATAGCCAGCCCATGAGTGGTAAGCCTGGCGAAGGTGACCAGTTAAGGCACAGAAGAGCCTGCACATTCACACAGGTGAAAGTTCATACTGAAAAATATTGACTATAAGCATTATGAGATAAGTATTTGGTCATGGGCCAGGCCATTTAATGGCTAAACTAGAATAGTTTACTTGGTGACAAATAGAATCTCCTTGTCCTACATTTTCTTCACTTGATAGCTGTGCATTGACCATAAGCACTATGAGATAAGTTTTTGTCATGGGCCAGGCCATTTAATGGCTAAACCAGAATAGTTAGCTTGGTGAGAAATAGAATCTTCTTGCCCTACATTTTCTTCACTTGATAGCTGTGCATTGACCATAAGCGCTATGAGATAAGTTTTTGTCATGGGCCTGGCCATTTAATGGCTAAACCAGAATAGTTAGCTTGGTGAGAAATAGAATCTTCTTGCCCTACATTTTCTTCACTTGATAGCTGTGCATTGACCATAAGCGCTATGAGATAAGTATTTTGTCACGGGCCGGGCCATTTAACGGCTAAACCAGAATAGTTTACTTGGTGACAACTAGAATCTCTTTTACCTACATTTTCTTCACTCGATAGCTGTGTATTGATAGGCGCTATGAGATAAGCATTTTAATATAAAAATGCGACAAACGAAAACAAGTTAATACGACCAGGAAATAATACACAGACCACCCAAGGAGACATAAGAACACATTCAAAACGCACAGAGAGCATAATAAGGCCGACCACTATCGGTTATTCGGGGTTCTGTATAATGGCTGAGTAGGACACGCACAAAAAACAAGCAGGGATACGATCTAGGCTCTATCAGCGATCATCACGCAGATGAAGAGAGAACTGCCTGTTATTGTGTTCTTTGCTTTTACTGTCGCTTGATCGTGATCTGTGTTTCATCGTCACGGTGCCATGAGATGGCATGAGAGAGAGAGAGAGAGAGAGAGAGAGAGAGAGAGAGAGAGAGAGGGGGGAGCATGCGCGGATCCAAAGTTCTGTCAGGGGCTCCAACTCAAATATGTTCTTAAAAGGGTATCCCTTGGTAGCAAAGACTGCACCAAAGAACTGAAACTGGAGTGTGCATATTTCCTGGGCCAGACTAGCTAGTTTCTGCCATTTAGGCCGGTGTATTTGTCAAGCCTGACAAAGTTTTTTGTTGATGAGGGGAGAGAGTAACCAAATTCCACTAAAGGCGGGCCATTATCGGCACGCCGGCGAAACGCCATTTACATGGCTCCGACAACATTGAATGCTGGCTTTGTAGCATTGTATTTTGCAGGGGATCCGGACCAGTTTTGCTAAGAAATTCTATAGCTTTGTGATTTTCCAGGGAGAGGGGGTCAAGATACTCTGCCCCCACTCCAACTCCAATTAACAACCAAAAAAATTCTGACCTTTAACGGAAAGGCACTTAGACCACCAAGAGGTGGGGTGGGGGAGGTGCTTAAATATATTTTACAGGCTGAATCTTCGCCCTAGGTTCTCTGTTGTTACATGTGAACACGTCAATTGTTTAGCACCCGTGGAGGCTTCCTATCTTATGCAAAGTATCACCATATTTAACTTGCAATGTGACTTAGTTTTGAACATGGTACAACTTAACTACATGTATTTAAACGATAGCAAATGAGATAAAGCGCGGTCAGGTCTAAGGACACACCGGTTTAGGAATGAAATGGCTCATGAGCACAAGTGTAACTGACTATAAAATATGACATTATACACAATCGTTTCGTTTTGAACATTGTAAGGAGCACCCTTGTACTCGAGCGATTGCTAATTATCAGAATAAATTAGCCAGTGCATGAGATTTCCAACAATTTGGTATGTGCGACCAGCCAAGGCTCAGACCAGCCTGCGCATACGCGCAGTCTGATCAGAGCCTTTGCTCGTCGCTTGAATATTCTATGAGTGTTATGCTACTGACTGAACATCATTCGGTATTTCTAAGCTTAAAAGGAGGCTGCACAGGCTTGTCTGAGTCTACACTTGTCAAAATGCCACATTGTTGGAAATCACGTGTCATGGCTCATTTAATACTGCATCTTGAGACGTTAAGGAACTATCTCTTAAGATTTACATGCATGTATATACAGTTATCATTTACTGTTCAAAACGTAGAATAATGGTACAGATTGGGCGAATTTGCTGAGCGTCCTACAATGTATGTTTTGGATGGAATAAGAAAAAAAACTTTTTCTCTGAGTACTATAAGATCACTTGATTATTGCTAAATTAACGTAATAACGTTATGAATGGAACACAGCTGCCTCGTGCGTACAATTTTGAAATATGAACTCTAAATTTCAGTTCATCCCAATTTATCTTCGAGTGTTGTTAAACGTCATAGCAATTTATTTTTTTCAAGGTAAAGGTAATTTACGTGTATATACAAACAGTAAAGACCTAGGTCAGTGGTTACTTTGGCATTCTCTGTTCGCGAAAATGGTCACTTATTTATAAAGATCACAGAACTGCTATTGCGTTTAGCCAGGCGTTCCAGATTGGCATAAAACCCTTTTCCATCCACCCTTCCACTGATGCCTTAACACTTGTTTCCTATGCTCAAACACCTCTGCGTAATATGTTTTGACATCCTGTAAATTTGTCTTACTGGCATTATGATGGAAACGAATGCAGACACGAGCTTCATAAATTATCACTTAACATCGTTAAAATGTTCTAAATTACATAAAAAACTCAAGTTTTTTTTTCAGATATAGACTAGGCATAAGATCACATTATTGACAGTCTTATTGACCAGTTACAGGAACAGACCATAACCAAACTCTATTGGCCAGAGAATTAGAATGTTGTTCTGGTCACGTATGCGCTAAAGCATCCTAAAATCCTTTACTCCTTAGACTATTTTTAGATAATGCCATCATTTCTATTTTTAGATAACATTGAACAAAATCGAGAACAATTTAAGTAAGGTTTTAAATCATTTAAAATATTATGTAAAATGGAGCAATTGCTCCAGAGGAGCAAACGTGTTGGTGTCTATGTTCTGTTAGACTTAAAAAGTCTGATGAGATGGGTTTTTTAATATACTTTTTCGCTCATATTGATATAGTTCATTAAATATTCATATTCCTCTCAAATACTTTTGGTATTGGTTGGTATGGATTCATAGGTCCTACAACATCTACGACTGATATAAGTCTAATGTTCGGTTAATTGTGGCTTTATAGACTGGCTCCAGTCCTTACACAATTTTCAGCAATGAGTCGTATCATATACTTGTAGCCAGTCTAACTCTGATGGCTCTTAAAACAGAGCCATCAGAGTTAGACTGGCTACAAGTATACGATATGTCACATTGATGAAAAATTGTTTTAAGGACTGAAGCCAGTCTAGTGGCATTATAACTCACTTGTTTTATGAATATTCGGTTTGTGATCAATCTTTACAATTGAAACAATGTGAGTTTGTGGGTAGTTAATCAGAAAACCATATGTTTGACGTAAACATATTTACGATGAAGTGTGTTATATCATGCCTTAGTTTATTGCGTAATGAAAGTATGTTTTAGTGTTTCTTTGATTGTAGTTTTATTTTCTTTTCGCGTGCTGCAGTTTTGTATAATAATAAATCTGCACAAAAGAAGAAAAGTCAAACAGCAGGTGTTATGTGCTTAAAATAGCACATATAGAATAAAATTTGATAGATAATTATGCAAAGAGCGGAGGGTCAGATCAGCCAGACAGTCCAAACTTAATTCCCAACCTTGCACTTAATAAATGGGGCACCAACAAACAGTGACGTCCGAGAAATAGGTGTGTATAAGGACCAGTGGTTCATGAGTTGTCGACGGACAAAACCAGATCACAATAGCTCAATCTGAAGCATTTCTTGATCAGACAAGTAAAACACGAGGACTAACCTTTTGAATGCAGGAAATTCCAAAACGGCTCATTTGGCAAACGCCAAAATACTGATGAAATGCCACAGAATGCAGCATTGCACCATGGGCTCTAGACTGGCTCCCTGTCGTATATTCATTGATTTAATAAGGATGTTCTGGCCAAGAGAAATAATCCAAACATTGTTTTCCCATCAGAGTTGTCTTTTCTTTCAGCCCTTAGAACAGCCATCATTAGATTGAGAAATCAATGAAAAAATACTTTTGAGTATGCATAATTAAGTTTGACGATGGGAGCCAGTATACATGGGCTCCAATGATTGTGAAGGCAAAAACGATCTTCAGAATCATTGCTGGATATCAAAATGGGCGTTTTAGGAACATGTCGGCATATTTGTTAGGTGTCAACCCTCATATGCTGGCACAAATAAATATTTAACCGCATGCGCAACCGATGACTGGTATCAGACCAGTAAATAGAAAAAAAATAGTAAAATATGTGCATATGCATATATATACAAGCATATACACCGCAGTAATATTTTTCACTGACTGCCTTATTTACTATTAGGCACCAGTTTATTTTGCCACACCAAAATTTGGCAAAATCACGTCATCTTTCTAGTGGTGTGAAAGGTTCAAAACCTCTCAAATACATAAATACATACATTAAGGAGCAAAACATATACAATTATGTAAAAACAATAATGTCATTATGGTGAAAAAACGGTCAAAGTTAAAAAAACACGGGTTTTTTAAAACCCTGTGCAGCATCCCCCCCCCCCCCCACACACACACACATTTTCATAAGGGGGAAACCCCATGTGGGTTTTTTTGAAAATAAACATAAAAGCTTGACCGAGAAATAAGTTTATTTGACTGTATTTCAGGTTATGGGGAAGTAAGTGTAGTGGTTATATAACTTTCAGTTAGGTGTCTTAAATACAGGGCCTGAAGACAGGCTATCGCACCCGTTATGATAGAACAGAAGGGATGTATTTTTGCCAAGGGCAGGCCGACCATTTAATTTCAAATAAAAATTTCTTTGGCACAATGAATATTTACCTATAAAACAAGAGCAACGTAGCAGCTAGATGCAACGCCAGAAAAGGTTTTCATACAGTCGAGATATTCGCAAATTAAGTAAAAATAAGCTTAATGACTAAAATACTATCAGAATCTACGACCTCTATCTATTCAGGTTCATAAAATGCTCTGTCCATGCTTTTTTGTTTCGTGCACACTATTAACTATTCTTTGATAGACGTTATCACAAATCTCGATTGCAGCTTGAAATTGAAACGCAGACTTTCATCCCTCATTAGACTTATATCAGTCGTAGATGTTGTAGGACCTATGAATCCATACCAACCAATACATACCATTCCACATCTTATCTTTTGCCGTATTCCAGTCCAGAATTTTAATTTATGCTGGCTCTAACATCTACGACTTATGAAATGCACCAGGCTGGTTGGAGGAATTCAGGTTACTACAGACTTCAAAGCATTCACAAGTATGTTCCAGCTCCCTAATTTACATAACTTCATCATGGTGCTTAGTAGATCAATTAACTTCTCTCACTAGCACCAGGTGATTTATTGCTTGCCTCCAACCAGATACAAGATAAGGGTCATAAAGTTATATATATGCTCCCTACTGTCTTGATAGTTTTTAACCCTTGCTCTGTTATCAAAATTGTATGGACCTGAAAAGTTGAATTTCACAGACTCATTATTTGTATACACTAAATGTAGTCACCCTCGTTAAATAAAGCCTTTACTTACTTACTTACTTACTTACTGCCTAGTGTATTTTGTTTCCCCTCTTGTTTCATTAATGCGAATTCAAGAGAAAAATATACATTCTCTAGAAATAAGAAGTCTGTACCTGTCGGAGGAAGATTTAAGTCTCCGTGATATTGAAAAGGGACATTATGATATCATGTTGTCCAGCCCCGAGACTATTTTGGGCAAGTACAAAAATACATTTGCTGCTTTGGCAAAGTAGAATTTACTTGGGGCAATATTTATAGATGACGCTCATTGTATTCGGAAGTTGTAAGTATCACATTAATGTAATAAGTTATCCCTTAAAGTGCTGAAAACGCCGTCAGCTTATGTCACCTGCTGCATTCGTTTCACATGAAACAACAGCAGCCTGATCTTGGTCTACAGTGTTTAACCACTAAAATATTTCAGCAGACGACAAAAACATGTGATTGGCGCTTTAATCCTTAAATCCTTAAAGCACCAATCATGTGTACAGCAGACCATATGTGACATCTTTCTTAATTTTCGGAACAAAAAATAAGATATGATGTTTCATTTGTTTTGATTGATTTGATTCTTTACGTCGCATCAACAATCTTTCAGTTATAAAGGGATGGGTCTTCTTGGGTTGAACCAGTACTGTTCTTGCTCAAGGACACAACGCAGTGACGCCGGTGATGTTCGAACCCGCAGCCCTTCGGTCTCCAGTCAAGCGCCCTAACCCCTGAGCCACTCTGATGTAAATCAAAAGTTGGTACTTTGAGTTAAGAGAAGTTTGAGCAGCCTTCAGATATATAAACAGAGTGGTCTTTGAAAATGTACAAAAGTAGATTTGAAATTGATCTGAGAATGTCGCCTGCTTAATTCATCTGCTGCAGACTTTGTCAATTTTTATTTTACTACTAAATATGGAGGCAAACAGTGTGGACCCAAATCAGAATGCTTCTACATAAGCAATATGATCTGGGTCTGCACTAGTTATCGAAAAGACCTCTTAAATTATCTACAAATGGCAGAAGCCCTTAAAGGATAATTGGCCAAATCACAACAAAACCTGCAAGTTCTGCAAAAATAAAGTTCAATCTAACTCAAGTTTACGAATACTAAACTAAAATATTAACCTTTAAAGCGCCAAGAAAAAAATGCATCTGAAAATGTCATCTGCTGAAGTCGTCCGCTGCAAATAATTGCCTAACATTACTAACAAATTAAGTATAGAAGCAAACAGTGTGGACCCAGAACAGACTGCTTTTATAGGAGCAGTCTGATCTGGGTCCACACTGTTTGACATTGAGGCTTCTTAAACATTTCAGCAGACGAGAAAAGCAGACGACTTTTGTTGGGATTGGCGCATTGAGGGTTAAATACGGTCTAAAATTTAGACTTTTTATTCATAATTATCTTTATACTAAAATCTGCTTTGCCAAGCTTATTATTATATTACATACATGTTGATAAAATATGTATATTTTGTATTTTAAGGGTTATCAGTTCAAATTGCTATAAAATGATGTTCTTTGGTGTCTGAATAATGTTTATTTTAGTATGCAAAGTAGACCCTGAAAAGATGAGGAATTTGTGGCATTTCATCTGAGTCTTCACTGTCTGCCAAAGTACATGTTCCCCGGTGTCCAGAATGAAAATTGCTGAGAAACCAAGTTTCTCTTTGCCATATTTTTCTAGAAAATTGAAAAAAAAATTGCAGTGTGTAAAATTTTGTGCTCCCTGACTGTGTACTTCTTGATCAGGTGGCTTCTGATGAATCCGGCTGTTCATGTCGAAACTTTTCATTCTGGATACTGGTAGTAGGTACTTTGGCAAACAGTGAAGACAAAGGTGAAAGAATATCTCTAAAGCAGCATTTCATCAAGATCTGCACTGTTTACTAAGATAATATCAGAAAAAATACTTTATTTTATTATAAATTTAACGAGCAGCCCCTTATGTACCGATAAGTATGAGATGGTGTATCCATTAACGAGTCAGCGTGCACCACAAAATTTGCAGTCTTTACCCTTTTCCTCATGAATATTCAGGCTAAGCTCCACCCACTCTGAATAATTATATAAATAAAATTTCACGTTTGTACATGGAACACAGTACTTACTTGTCAGGCTCAATAGGGTAGAATCATATATAATTATTCGTACTTCCATAAGGATACAGAGTAGACCTAGGTCATGCAGCGATTGAGGAGCTGCCTGATCAGGGTCTAATCTGTTTGCAAAAGTCTTCTGACCAACCCATGTAGCTAGAACTTGACTTTTAGGGATAGAAAACTCGTTTGTGATCAGTTAAGGCTCAAGTTAGCTTGTATATCTGCACAGTCTTGCGAGCCTTTATTGTGCACCTCGGACCATACTGGGTCCGAGTTGTGCACACAAAGTTAAACAGATCAAAATATAGTCTCAACACTTGCCATGTTGGATATCTTATGCAGTATGCTAAAGCCAACCAATTCTCTACTGAACTTTTTAGCTGAATGATTTCTTTTATTTATATTAGCAGTACTTGGGGATCACAGTTGAAAAGAGTATGGATCATGCCACCTGATATGGATCTACACTGTTTTCAAATAAGTACTTTTACATGTTTTTGTTGTCGTCTGCTGACTGGAATTGGCACAGATTCTGTCTGTTCAACTGTTTAATTCCAGATTAACATCAATAGTACACAATTATGAAGCTCAACCTAAAATGAAAAGAATTTCTCAAACTCTTTTACTATTCACCTGTCTGACATCTGCAGGAAATTCTACTGGGGTCGTTAATCTTGTCTTGAGGTCAAGAATTGGACAGTTCCTATTAGTAGCTGATGGCTGTAGTATTAGTGTACTGTTATACAAATGGGCAATAAAAAGATTTCTTACATAACCAGTGGCAGAGTCTATAAGTCTGATGAGATAGCTGAAGAAAAAAAAGTATTTGAGAGGAATATGAATATTTAGTGAAATAGATCAATATGTGCACAAAAAGACCATCTCATCAGACTTTATAAGTCTAATCCCTCATCAGCTTACGTTAGACAAAACTATACCTAATAAAACAATAAATTACTAAAGTAATTTTAAGACATTTAAGCCATAAACAAGTGCAGTGTAAGATAAAAATAACTTTCATCAATTTATTTAGTCTTATTTTACATTCTTGGTAAGTAGATGCAACAAATTGCAAGTGTAAACAGTTAAGTTTCGTTTACATGGAGAGTATATTAAGAATATCAGGCTCCATAGTACACTTTCCGTCAGAATACTGTAAATTTGGAAATTTTCGCGGGAATTTTATTTTCGCGAATAGGGTTAAAAGACATATTTGCCACGTTAAAATATGCGTTTATGGCATGATTTACCTACATCAATAAACGACAGAGTGATCTCGCCACTTCACGAGGGTTTTATTTTCACGAAACTTCGCAAGCGCGAAGTTTCGCGAAAATGAAACCATCTCGAAAAATTTCAAATTTACAGTACAATGAAGGACTGGAATGTGAAACAATATCAACACTACATTGATGTATGGAGGAAAATTCTGCCAAATCCGCATGGCACAATGGCAGTGGTTGCGACCTCTACATAAGCTAGAAAAATAGATCCTCCAGAACCCCTTTCCAATCTCGTCTAGTCCTGACCATTTTAGGACAGAACAGTGATGTCAGAAGTGGGATATAATGTTATCAATTGCTGATGTCTGATGCACATTGACGTTGCTTCAAGGCACGCAACCAAGTCAAGATCACTTATAAAATTTAGTTATTTTCGGCTGATATGTGTTGTTTATGACAACTAGGAGATTCACTCCACTGTGATTAAGTTTTACATTTGTCAATAAGACAAACATTTTTGTTTGATTTGTCCAAGAATTTGTAATTTTGAATTTGAATTTATAGAATATTTTGTCTATCCTTGCTTAGGCGCCTGTAAAATGCATTTAAGCCCCCCTGGTAACCTATATTGCTGTCTGTTCTAAGGCGGTGGTTCTGTTGTTGTTGATCTATTGTTTTTTTGTTTACCCCCCCCCCCCCATTGTTTGTGGGGATTCTATGTTTATCTTTGTTATGTGTTGTGCATTATTTGTTTGTTATGGTAAATGTTCTGTGGCTTGTCCTCAGAGTGCCATAGGATGGTCTACACGTTGTGATTGTGGTATTTCCTGATCATACTCACTTACTTTTTTACAATGAATCTTTTGAAGGACCTGAACAGTTTTAGTGCATAATTGCCCATAAAAATTGCCAGATAAAAGTTTCAAAGAAAATGATATTTTTTTCATGGAAGAGGTAGTTGGTTCAGCCCTTGAATAATCCACAGAAAGGCTTTTCACATTGGACAAGTACTGATTTAAAATCTAGGTTGAAAACTCTGTTTCTGCTATCTAACATATGAATACTTTTTTATACCCCCTCCCATTTATCAAGCTAATCCTCCTGCATAAAGCTGTAGTTTTACATTACACACATCATACAAAAATGGCATGCTTTATCAAAGGGGTGTGGGATGCTGACAAAACGCCAAAAAAGCTCATAAGTCACTTAATTAGTACAAACATGTACATTAATATCTATTTACAAGGGCATGTATACAGTATGCAATTATGATACACCACAGCGAACAGGTCAGGCTGATTGAACTATGAACAGAACAGGTATAATATGTGTGTAAGACTTTTACAGGTAATAGTCAAAAGATATGGACAGCATACTTATTAACCGAAAGCAATGACATATTCCAGACCTGAATTATGTGCAAACGCAACACTTTCATCTCAAGTTTTAAGCCGCAGACATTATATTTCCATGTATTTAGATGAATACCTGACGAACCTTGGCTTTCTGCAAAATTAAATTAAGATACATAAGATATATATCCTACCCTTAAACCCTAAGGTCCTGGAAATTATGAAAAATATTTTTCATATATTAATTTTTGTTACAGTACAGTTGTCATTTATACAGAATCGTAGCAATTATGCTCTCAAACTTTGGGCAGATTGAATAGGAGACTGTTCGGTGTCCTTTATAAACTAAATCACCAAAAATTACTTGCTATCATATGCCCTGTTACAGTAAAGGTTTCAAAACCACATTGTATTCAACAATTAACTCTGAGAATTTAAAAAATCCTTAATGAAATTTATGATATTAATAGCTTTGTTTTAGAAAGTGTTTCTATTGTAGAAGTCATTAACATTAGAACATGCTCCAGCAAAACAAATAAGCTGCAGAAATATAAACACCAAAAGAAAGGGGACAAGGAATATCTCCATATAGAATTAGGAAATTTTAACTATTAATTAAAACCATTTTGATTATCATAAAATTAGCCTCTTAATTAAAGAGGGGCTTTTTTAAGTTGCCGAAAGTGAAAGCTCCGCCCACAAATTAAATTGTGACCAATGATAAATTCAAAACTATTTCAGTTTGGAACATTCATTTTTGCATAAGAACTGCAGATAATATTTTACTGAATAGTTGGCATAGAAAAATGAATTTATCCTGTAACTACCCATGCACTTAGATTGCTTATTGATTGTTGGCAACCATAGAAACTTGTTTTTTTTATATTTTTCGAATTCTAGATAATCAGAAGAGAAATGATATTTAGAACTTGAAAGTTCACCTTTGCCCCAGATCACACGATGTTAACATTCGCCATGCTCAATCAGCTGTTCTACTGATACTGTCGTGCCAACCAAGAGTGACAGTGACGTAATATTTTTTACAATTGTAAGTAAAATATTAATTTGTACACTCCACTTGACCTAAGGTGGAATCGAAAGATCACTTGTGTATTAATCCTATCTGCAGGATAGGATTAATCTGCGGATAGGATTAATACACAAGTGATCTATCGAGTATAAGTCCCTATTGACTTTGTAAACAAACATGACGTCACTGTCACTCTTAGCAGGCAGGACAGTACACAAATTATGTTGCAAAGTGTGACCCTATCTGATAGAGTGTAACATTAATTTATGTTAAGCCCATGTAAAAATACGTAAGACAGGTAAATTGTTGCAAGGACAATTACCTAACCACTTCCTCCATAACCTCAAAATGTAAATTGGGACCAACTAGAAAACAGTATACTAGAATAGAAGAGATGAACTCATGGGAATGACACCTGGTACACTTAAAATGTACTTGTTATTGGTGTCATGACCTCGATCAAGGTTAACCTGGGATGAAAGGCAAGTTCAGGTCTAATATATGTTGTGTTGTAGCCATCATACCCAGCCTAATCGACAGACAGAAAGATAGACAAACAGACAGACAGACAGACAAGGGTTAGCAATGGATACAGTATATTCTTGTAAGTGACTTGAAAAAGAATTGCAAAAGAAAATAGGAGTGGGGTGAGGGAACATTCTGTAACATTCATCACTTGGTAACACTGCTTGGTCAGGCATGATAAACTTTGGTTAGGGACATGGCAACTATAAATCGGCCATGGCTGAGTCCAAACCAGGGTCCTTCCCATAAGTCCTCCCTCAAATTTCTAGTATGCCCGTTATAACCGAAAAGTGGGTACATTTGATTCCTTCGGTCACTTAAAACGGCTCGTATATTTGTGTTTTACGCAAATCCAACCACATTTCACGAGCAATAAAAACAAACAGATTTCACGCCAACATATCCCAGTCATAATAGCAGCCAATAATGAGCCAATAGTATGTTCGAGCACAATAAAACACACCTTACAGCAACCCGCTTTGTGATCATGCCAATGCATGCTCAGCCGCTCAAAGACCTCAAAACCTATGCCTCGTCAACTGTGTGTATTTTATGAATGCAAATATCGAAGGGGGGTAGAAAGACTGATCGAATGTGCATGCTCGCCTAGCCTTCGATGTTTACCAATGCTATGGACTCACACCTTATCGCATATGCGCAAAAGCCTCCTTAAAAAGCCTATGGTGTCTCGAATGGTACTCGAGGTCTAAATGTTGGTCTGAGGTTTTATATACATCCATACTTTATTGCCAAAAAATAAGAACTTTTAAATATTTATGATATGCAAATCGATTAATTTGCATATTTGAATTTTATACAAAAGGACCATGATTTACAATGTAGCTTCAACTGGATACCAAATTTGATGTTTTTCAAGAATAGAAACTGAGATATGACCAATGTACCACATACACTCCCCGAAAAAATATCGGCCATTTCGTTTTTTGGCAGCCATCTTGAAAATGGCCGAAATTTTAGTGGCCAAGAATCGTTTATAACTGTGTGAGATGCAATGAACATAATTATGGTGAAAAGTTCACGCTCGTATCAAGTGAAGTATTTTCTTAGTATCCCGCTCCACTATTATGTATGCGAGCATCGAAGGCTCTGGCAGGTCTGCGCATGTGCGCAGACCCGCCTGAGCAATCGTTGCTCGACAATGCGATAAGTACCAAAAACTCATGGACTGACTCGTATATGTAACATTTTATTATAGGTCGGTTCACTTATGCAATTAGCCATTCTAAATTGCAACAGACTACTGTTGTATTGTGATAACACTATTACCTAAATACCTCATTATCTTCCGACAGAGTCGAGTGTATCAGACACCAAGAACACTTCTGTTTGATAATTCTCTTAGATCAACATAAACAATATTGTCTGATTATTCCCAGTCGCTCTTGTTTAGCCAAACAGCTAATAACGCTCGCGTATTATAGCAAACAAACGTTGCCTACCTTCTATAAAATTAGTATAGGATGTAAACGCTTCAAAATAGGGATGTCAAACATATATTTTCATGCATTAATGTTTGCCAAGTCCCGATGGAGATAGAAAAATAGAGGGCGAGGCCCAACGTTTTCAACATCTCCTGAGGGCTTGATGAACGGTAATGCACTACAAATTTTTATATGTTTGATCGCTGATATTGCATGAATTCAGTGAAATATTCGCCTAAAATTGCAAAAAGATTGTATTTTGATATAGAGGATCTTACATGAGTGCTCATGTTTTATTGAATTTATTAAACGAGTTGGGGAAAAGAGATAAAATGCGAGGCTTGCCGAGCATTTTATCTCTTTTTCGCAACGAGTTTAATAAATTCAATAATACAAGAGCACGAATGTTAGATTCTATTTATCATATGGCAAATACTTTGAAATCTCATTTCTTACGTAAAAACGTTATGATTTTGTTATCATGTACGCAACGTTGTTATGGACGTAATAACGTTTCCCGTAAATTGATAAACCACTAGTGGTTTACAGATTTTATTGCATGGCGTTATTTCACTCCCAGACGCGACGTCATATGATAAACATGTTTATCACCGTTTTACCCATATAGATTGAAGGTAAAGTCGATAAGCTAGTAAATGTATTTTCCTTTTAACTCTGATGCATTTTACTGTTTGCATGCAGGGAAAAGTTGATGTTTTGCAAACTGATGACATCAAGGGAAAGAGTCACAAAAGCAAACGGTAAGTGAGTATGATAAGGAAATACCACAGTCGCACACTGCAGACCAACCCACGGCACCGTGAGGAAGAGTCACAGAACATATACAGTAACAAGACATCCGTAAGACAACACAGTACCCCCACAACCAATGGGAAGCACACCAAACAATAGATCAACACAAATAGAAACACCGCCTTAGAACGGACAGCAACCTAAGCCACAAGGGGGGGGGGGGCTTAAATGCATTTTACTGGTACCAAATCTTCGCCCTAGATTAGTTACAACAAAAAAACTGTTAAGCTCGCATGGAGGCTCCCTAACTAATATAGTGTAGCATCACAGAGAAACAATCGAATCAAATTAACACACTATGATGAAACAAAGAAAAGGGCTCATGACTCACAGATAGTCATAGCTAAAGGAAACCTCACGTTGAACTTCGGTGGGCCCAGCCAAGCCGAATCAACAAATCGAACACGCAGGCAAGAACAAAATAAGTTCGAAATGGTGTGAGGCACCATATTATAAAACCAGGCATGCGTAGCACAAGACACAAGTGGAGCAAATCAAATCAAATCAAATACATTTATTCAGCATAAAACATTATACAATGTTTATAGCCTACAAACAAAATGAACATGAGAACATTACATACAGACATATATACAACATAAATATAGCTACATTATGCATCATCCGAGGAGCCTTTTTCGCTTTATATCTCCTAAGATAAGGCGCAAATAGAGGATCTTACATGAGTGCCAATGATTTATTGAAATTATTAAACGAATTGAGGAAAAGAGATGATATGCGAGGCTTGCCGAGCATTTTATCTCTCTTTCGCAACGAGTTAAATATATATGCGATAAGTACCAAGATTCAATGACGCTAGTCAACTTATGCGCATGAAAACATGCGGTATTTCTCTTTAGCTATAAGGAACGTTTTGAAACATAAAGGCATCAATTATATAGATGCATGGACGCTTCTTCAACTGTTTTCTCATTTTGTTTATTTATTTACTATTATTGTTATTCTGGTATTGTTTAGCATATCAAACGAACTATAAAGACTGTCTGAGTTCAGTTTAGTTCATGATTTGTCAGCGAAAGGCCGCTGAGCTGCAAACTAGGTTCAACCCAGCCAGGAATCCGATTTGACTTGCTAGAAACTGCAGAATTGGAAGAAAAAACAGCGCTGAAAGTTCATAAAGCAGATAGTTGGTCGCTAACCGTTCGCACTTTCGCCATCAAAATACTTGCAGTCAATGAATTTATAACTGCACGAATAAGATTAGGCACATGCTTCATACCTCATTATTGTCTTTGGCATTTCTTAACCTTTAATAGGATGTTTCCGATCGCATAAAACAGTACGTGGCCCATAAAACAATGAAAGCGACATAAGCAATGTAAATCATTATAAATACTGATACTTTTACATACATTAGCCTTCTAACATTTCGGCACTGTCGCGAGGAAACATGTCCTCGGTAAGACTCAAACCAGCCTGGTCAGCTACATTATTACACTAGCTAGATTATTGAAACTTGCATATAGCAGTTGTCAGCTGACGAACAAGCTGGTCTGCGCCTTTGTTGTTCAAATACAACACAATCTTGAAGACTGTAAGTTACGTAGTTGAGTCTACTTCATAGTTTGCGCTGTGTTTTTCAATTTCTTTAGAAATTCTAAGTTACATGAGCCAGTGCATGAGATTTCCAACAATGTGGTATGTGCGACCAGCAAAGCCTCAGATCAGCCTGCGCATACGCTTGAGTGTTCTATGATTGTTAAGCTACTGACTGAACACCATATGGAGTTTCTAAGCTTAAAAGGAGGCTAGGCTGCAAGGCTCGTCTGAGTCTACACTTGTCGAAATGCCACATTGTTGGAAATCACATGTTGCGGCTCACATGTATAATTTCAGCAACAATTTTCATTTTTGTTTATTTATTAAATCAATAAAAAACTTGACATGATCTGTTTATTTGATTGATGTAATAATACTCAACAAAGTCATATTTATCAAGGTATTAAACATCCCATCAGTTTTTTTCAGTCTTATTAACATGACCTTTACGAAATATTCCAGTGTATGAGATTTCCAACAATGTAATATGTGCGACCAGCAAAGGCTCAGACCAGCCTGCGCATACGCACAGTCTGATCAGAGCCTTTCCTAGCCGCTAGAATATTTTATTACTGTTAAGCTACTGACCGAACATCACTTGGCAGTTCTAAGCTTAAAAGGAGGCTTCCCAGGCTTGTCTGAGTATACACTTGTCAAAGGTTCACTTTTAAGAAATAATAACAAACTGGTTTCGCATTCCCTAACAAATCATAAACATGTCAATCATAAGTGTCACAACACTCCTACGGTGAACACCTGCACCTAAAACTAAACCAGTCATTCACAAACATTGTAAATCCCCACAGTTGAATTAACAACCATTGTGAATTATTTCATTTGAAGCCTTTTATGGTACAAGACGCTCATCTGATTTATGAGCCATCCCATCAAAATAATTATCGACTCTCGACTGATACGCAAAGTATACTGTATATGAGGACTCTGCTTAACATTTAGACAACCAGGCCCCAAGGTTATAAAACTTTTTTCATATAACTCAACTCAGCTGAGCACGAAACTTCTTTATCTGTGGGTATTTGAATTTTTAAGGGCAGTTGAAAATTTTCTGATCAGCTGAGTTGATCATGAAAAGAGTTTTATAACATCGGGGTCAGACCTCTGGATACATCAAATATCGCATTTCTGCACATATGCGATGAGTGTGCTGGCCCAATTATCATCTGTATTAATAATCCGCAAACATAAAATAAACCATTTAAATGTAAATACATTGAAATATAATTTCGTTTTTCGGGCAAATTGAACTATATACTGTATACATTGTATCAACTTTCGTCATTTTATCCGAACTGTCAACATTTGACCTTGTTTCACCAAAGTTTCAGAAAAAGTACATATAACACTCAGACATAATATGGTTAATTGTTGAAATCTCAGACGTTCTGTCTACGAGAAATAAGCTGATTAGGGAATTAATTCAATGCTGTTTATATTATTTACACATACTGACCACACGACCTAAAGACAATGCATGTATTTGCTTTTATGGTGGACGTTTGACTAAACAAATTATTTGTAGAAACTGCTTAAACGAGGTACATATTGTTATAATAAACAGTGGACTGTAAACAACATTCCTTGCATATTGAATATAATTATAATCTATATGGACATGCAATTATGATTGCCAGAGAATAATGTACTCGGTTTTATAAGCAGCAACGTACCTGCTATAGAGTCAAGACATTTCTTCGCGTTAAGGACATATGCTACTAAATACTTCCCATATTGAAATATTTTCAACACTTTGCATACAGTTTGTTTTGTGCATGGGCTATCCATTTATGAAATAAAAAGGATATGTCACCGTGCTTATATTTTCAGAATCTCATATTGAAGTTTTCAGCATTTGACCAATTTTCTAAAAATATAAAACAATAACACTAGTCCTAAATATCGAGCTACAACGGTTGTAATCTTCAGCCAGCTCCTTTCTTTTAATTTAAATAATTGCCCATGACCTCAAACCTTTTAGAAAATGTGCAAGTTTTTTTGTTATCCCATGCTGTGACGTATACTGCATGATAAATTTTGGCATTTCGTCGAAGATTGGAATTTGTTTTTAGAATAAATCATGTATTAAAAAAATCTGATGTTGAAAATCTTCAGAAAAAAATCAAAACAAATCTGGGGTCACCGAACTAATTGTCTTTCATGAGGGCCAAATTTAACCCCACCCCCATAGGTTTCATTGTTATTTCAATATAAAAAGTTCAGGACTGACCGTTTCAGTCGTTTTGATGATGCCATTTTACTAGTATATGAAGCAATTTAGCATTAAAATGCTAAAAAAGAAAGAAAAAATACACTGAAAATATGTGTGCACCCGGGAATCGATCCTGGTCCTCTGGCTTCGTAGCCAGACACGCTAACCACTAGACCACGAGGTCAGGTCGTGCGCCGCTCTAAATAACCGTACAAACAGTAGAGACTCGGCCACTATCGTATTCGTAACTAGGGTAATTGTGTACGTCGTTTGATTTCGACTGGGCTTTTAGTGCTGAGACGATCAGTTCTGATAAGATGTCAATAGATATTTCCGACACTTTACTTTACTTTATTTTGTCAAGAAAATGTCGGAACACCGATATGACATAAGAATATCGGAAAGCTGTGTTGATCCGAATCCGTTAATGGTCGAAAGACAGGACCCAGACAACTTTACCCGTTTCCAAACGCGGGAAAGGTGCCATTGGAAATAGCCGCATATCATATATGTCTTTAAAAGCAACCGCTCAGCTCAATAACCAGGGGCGAACTGTAAGCAATTGTGAGGACGCGCTTAATGCAGTTACATGTATGAGCAATAATTTTACAGATATGAGACGCCACAAATGGCGGCGTCTCTCCAGGGTCTGCGCTATTTGCCATGTTAAGCACATTTAAGAGCACTTCGTTCATGGGTGTAAACCCTTAAAGGGGCCTTAGAGCAGATAATGTCATCATAAGTTGGAATAAAACACATTAGAATTACTCCCCACACACATTTTGCATGTATATAAACAAGGAGCATTCAGAAAGGGAAGAGAATAATCCCATATTTTTCGGCTCAAATGTG
Organism: Loripinus fragilis; assembly: GCA_964019695.1. Taxonomy (NCBI): domain Eukaryota; kingdom Metazoa; phylum Mollusca; class Bivalvia; order Lucinida; family Lucinidae; genus Loripinus; species Loripinus fragilis. Next base: position 92,266,011 of record OZ026514.1, read on the forward strand.
TACGCAAATGCGTTTTTGTGTATATGGTGGGGTACTCTATTTTTTCTGCATACGTAGGCTCGGACCCAGCATCTACCCTTCACCCCAAAAAATATCAGAAATTTGAAGCACCCCAAAAAAATATTTGAAATTTTTGCAACCCAAAAAAATATCCCGATTCTGTATATTTACCTTAAGAAAAGACCCTAAAATACATAGAAATAACCCCTAAAATTAGTCCAATTTTGGGATGACCCCCAAAAAATATCCACAAAATGTTCATACCCCAAAAATATTCATTTTTCAGAAAAAAAACAAACAAAAAATATTGAAATTCAAAAATTTGACCCCCAAAAAATGGACCGAGCCTACGTTTGTATTAAAATATCAGAGTACCTCCCCCCCCCCCCCCGGGATATATGGTACATGTAGCCACGCCCATGATAGCATAATATATAATGACAAATAAATTCTTCCGTTTTGTGTAAATATTTAGGTTTTAAAATGGTCATTACACAGACCAGAACAGAACAGAAATGTTATTAGACGTAAACTATACAGTTTCTAGTATGCCCTATTAATTTCAACATTGAGTAGAATTGGTCACAGAAAGCAAGGAGCTCGGACAGTCTCATATTCAAACTGCCCACATTGTGAGAGTCTGCAGCTAGGATAATGTATAATTGACAACTGTATTTTGCTCTTAAATCATAACCTGACATATAATGCACCTAGCAAAATAAAAATATTTTGAAAAAAGTTCCATATTAATGCCAGGACCTTAGGGTTTAGGGGGTGGGGTAATTTTAATGACCATTTTTTCCCGCAGAAAACCAAAGTTTTGTCAGACATGGAAATATCATGTTTGCATCATAAACTTGAGACGAAAGTGATGCGTTAGCATAGAATTCGGATCTAGACTATTTCATTGCTCTTTTTTGTAAATATGTAAGCTGTCCATGACTTTTGACTATCATCACACAGATTATATACTTCTACCACGATCTCTAAGTAATGACCCTCAATTCATTCAATTCCATAACGTTACAGTCACGCATCAAAGCGTTTTGTGGAAGTATACCGGTTCTGTTTCACGTTCAACCAGTCTGACCTGTTCATTGAGGTGTACATGTATCATAACTGCATACTGTATACATGCCATTGTAAAAGATAACAAGCTACATGTTTGTGCAAAATTAGCGACTATTAAGCTTTTATGCTAAATTGGTTTTGAGCATTTTGACAGCCTTCCCCACCCCTACCCCTTGACCAAGCATGCCATTTTTATATGGTGTGTGTAATGTAAAACTACAACAGTATGCAAAAGGATTAGCTTCGTCACGGGGGAGGGGGGAACACTTCAAGAAAACTTTTTCTGTGAGTATGTTAAATAACAAAACTAGGTTTTAACCAATATTTTAATCGCTACTTGTAGAATGAGAAACGCACTTTTGCGGATTATTCAAGGGCTGAACCTACTATATTTTCCATGGTAAAATACCATTTTCTTGGAAATTTTGATCAGGCCATTTTTATGGGCAACCTTTCATTAAGACTGTCTGAGGTCCTTTAATAAAAAAGTCTATGATAACAATACAGTATGTTCACATTATCGATGCATGAGGTGCGCATGGTAGGACACGGACCATTCTGGGCATTGACTCAATCTTATCAAAACCTTTTCTGTCCGTATGAAGGAGGTTTGGCTCACACACAAGACATGGAACACACAGCAAAGACACTGATTAGTCTGATTTTGGTCTCTTGGTGTACAAGTCATTTAACTGTTGTTTTTATTCAATTTGTTTATAGAATTGATGTTTTTGTGTTTTAAAATGCTGCACGTGTTACTTCTTAGTTTACAAATTTATTTCAAAAACTAAAACCAAAGTATCCTTAGCATTACCATGGTGCCAAGAAGTTATCAGTTTTCAGCTAATTAGGCTATTCAATATCAGAAAATTATTTCCGGATCTTTCAAATACTGACGGCTAGAACAACATAGGAGTTCCTTCTAAATCAACAGGTCATTGGTCCAGCATATTTTCAACATATACTTGGAATGCTTTTTAAAATAAAGTAAAGGAATACTTGATCTTTTATGATGCGAAAAATAACGTTTCGAACTTAATAAATCAAAATAGTTTCATTTGTTCTGTAGATCACAGTGATATCTGTGACCATAAGTACTGCATCGATCCTGGCAATTTATTTAACTTTTAATGTATAATATCAATGCTTGACTTAAGACGTCCTTAACTTTAAGGAGGCGTTGCAATTGTGGCCCAGGTCATTAAGCTACCAGTATATGAAATGATATATTGATTGAAAAAATGTTTTAAGGACTGGAGTCAGTCTAGCTCAAATGCTGTATGTTACTGAACACGCACGCGCTTCAGTTCTTTAATCCGCTTAATCTTGTATGAAAATAAAAACACGAAAACGTCTGGAACAAAAACATCACATGGTGAGTTTTCCAAACTAATATATTATGTGTATATATTAGTTGGTAATGGGATATTAGTGCCAAGTCTTATCTATTCAACCTTAGAATCAAGTTAATATCAGAAAACATTTCCGCTTCTGACAAAGTACAGCCAGCAAACCGAAAAACAACAACAGAGAAATCGAAGATACTTCAAATCTGCACCATTTTGCATTAAGTGCTTTGTTGCATCTTTGTTACGGTCTTTTGTTTCAGTCTGCTGGTATTTTTCTCACATCTACAACATCAGCAAGCAAACGATAAAATAGGTAGCTTATCAAATATGCTCTTTAGAAAATAATCTGGATTTCTTGAATAAGAATCAAGGATAAATCTAACATAACATTGGAAAAACAGGTTCACCTTTGTACAACTATGTCACATGCCAGTAATTATAAATGAGCCAGTGCATGTGATTTCCAACAATATGGTATGTGCGACCAGCAAAGTCTCAGATCAGCCTGCGCATATGCGCAGTCTGATCAGAGCCTTTACTGGTCGCTTGAATATTCCATGAACGTAAAGCTGCTGACCAAACATCATTTGGAGTTTCTAAGCTTAAAAGGAAGCTACAGAGGCTCGTCCGAGTTTACACATGTCAAAATGCCACATTGTTGGAAATCACATGCACTGGCTCAAATATAGCAGAACATTGAAAAACAGGTTTACCTATGTACAACTATGTCACATGCCAGTAATATAAATGATACAGTTCAATAATTACGCGATCCAATCATGTCAGCATAACCCACTCATTTCAATATGATCTAATGATGTCGCTTACAATCCAGTGATGTCAGCATATATGATCCAATCATATCAGAAGTGTCCAATGATGTCATAATGATCTAATCATGTCAGCATATTCGTTATTGTAACACGTGACCGGAGTTATAAACAACAGTGATTGGATCAAGCTGACGTCACCAATGGATGACCATTTAAAATGTTATGGGATTGAAGCCTCAAAGGAGCAAATGATCGCTATAGTAGTATAGTACTGTAAAACAAAATGTTGGTACTGTCATTATGCATCGTGTTTTATGCTTGGTATGGAAGCCAACAGGGGACATTTTGACTTATGACTTGCAACTTGACTTGTAACTTGCAAGTTATGACTTGTAACTTATGTCTTGTGCTTTTATTTGGGGTGGGGGAATGGTGAACAACAAGATAAGAGATTTTGCTCTTTCTGGACACATTATATTATTAGAGAAATACCATTAAGAAGAGAATGATTTATGTGAATTTTTTATATCTTGATTTTAGATTTTTGAGTTGTACCATATGACTTGTGACTTATGACTTATGGCTACTTTTTGGCGCGAAGCTGAAATAATGGAGAGCTTTGTTTCTAAAAGAATTTTGACTCGCTGCTCCTATTCAGGGACACTATAATATATATATATATATATATATATATATATATATATATATATATATATATATATATATATATATATATATATATATATATATATATATATATATATATATATATATATATATATATATATATATATATATATATATATATATATATATATATATATATATATATATATAGAGAGAGAGAGAGAGAGAGAGAGAGAGAGAGAGAGAGAGAGAGAGAGAGAGAGAGAGAAGAGTTACATAAATGTTATGTATGATTTGACAGTTAGAATTTATATATATTAACATTGAACAGTGTGTCATTTCATGCGCAGATCCAGAAAGTTGTGTCAGAGGAGGGGTCCAACTCTGATGTTTTTTTGTTTTTTTGTTTTTTAAATACAACTAAAAGCGGGTCACCCTCGGCACGCCAGCGAAACGCCATTTAAACGGCGTTCCGCTGGCGGGCCGATGATGGCCCAACATTGAATGCTGGCTTGGTAGCTTTGTGATTTTTCAGGGGATCCGGACCAGTATTGCTTTTTCAGGGGATCCGGACCAGTATTGCTAGGAAACCCTATATTTTGAATATTTCTTTTGGGGGGTGGGGGTGGGGTCCGGGCCACCTGCCCCCCCCCCCCCTCTGGATCCGCGCATGCATTTCGTTCTTAACTACTTACTTGGTCATGCTTCTGCTCATAACATTCAAATTTTAACCCTTTGTAGACAGAAGACTCCTAAACGGGTACTTTTGCAAACAGTTTAGACACAGATGAATTGCCACAGAACGTGGTATTGCATCAGGTTCTTCATGTTTCCTAAGACAAAATAGATCTCCAGAGAAAGAAATGAAATATTTTTATGGAAATTATAAACCGTGAGGCCTCAGTATATACAATGGATCATCGTGACTATACTGGAAAATAACATGGTTCTGAAAAAGTTAATAATTTTTTTTTATTGCCGATAATTTTTCAGGCCATTCTTGTTGTTGTTACTTATACATGTAGTGCAGGTGAAACCAGTACTTGTCGATGGCTTAGTTTTTTTTATATATGGTGATGTTGCCTTTGGTGCAGTTTAGTAGCAAAAGGCCAGAATACTTACCAATGATGTGCATTATTGCCTATTATGCAGAAAAATCGTTGGCTTATATAGCAGAACGGAACAAAGATTTTGATATACCTGTACATGCGCGGATCCAAAGGGGGGACAGGGTGTCAGGAACCCCTCCCCCTTAAAATCACAAAAAATAGGGTTTCTTAGCAATACTGATCCAGATCCCCTGAAAAATCACAAAGCTACCAAGCCAGTATTCAGTGTTGGCCCATCATCGGCTCGTGATCATCGGGTCGCTTATAGTGGTATTTGGATCATATCTCCCCTCATAAAATAAAAAAGACGTAGTCAAAGTTGGACCCCCTCTGAAAAAACTTTCTGGATCCGCGCATGTATAAACTTTGCTTTTATTATTTTATATGCGAATTATTTTCCCAGCGTCACAGATATTCAAACATTAATCGATTTGATCGTGGTGTACAGGCGTGCCAACTCTTGCAGAATTTGGTGCCAACTATTATCAATCTCTGCTGCTATGGGTTTGTTTTACAAAATCACTTCCTTCTGTTGGTAAGAATAGATGAAGACCGTCAGTTAAATATAATGTATGTGTATTAAGACCAGTGACCGGCATTAAAGGCTATACGTGATACGTTTGGCCTTTTAAAATTATTTTCTATCATTTTCATCACAGCAAGAATTTACTTGCATACACTTATATAAATAAGTAATGGTTATACCATGGGTTGTCCGCCTGTATGTGGAGATAATCCACGAGCTTTAGCGAGTGGATTATCTTACGTACAGGTGGACAAACATGGTATAACTATTTTATACCACCTACATCAGTGTAGACCTTGAACATCACAAGATATTTCGTGCTAAAGTTGGTAAGGGTGGTATAAAGCAAACAAACAACAACTTAACAACAAAATAAAACAAGGTACAAACTAGCAAAATGATAGCAGACAAAACAAAAACAGCGAAAACAAACATCCCTCCTAACAAAAGCTACCTCACCTTCTCAAAAAAGTGTATATGACAATATGCACACGGTCTCTAATTTTGAAAACCCTAAATACGGATGTTAACCTTTAAAAGACGTATGATAAAGTGCTTAGCCAATCTCAAAGATATGCTAGAGTAAGTATTAGAGTATATTAAAAGGAATAAAAAGATAAGGACCTAAACAAACAAAGGTTGTGATAAAAGAGCGATGCTCCACTTGGTTTTATCTAACAAAACAATGATTAAAGTACGATGCTTCCTGCCACTGATCAATTGTGTTTTGTATAATAATAATTCACACTGATGAACACGCCGCTGTTAAAGCTGCATACTCTGTAACTATCAACATTTTTCGAAAAAATTTATTTTGTTTTTAAATCATTTGTAAAAGTAGAATTAAGCTATGTTTTCACAATAAAAATGTTCAGTACAGCTGAAAACTGCATGGAAAAGTGAATTATCTTATCAAATAGGTGTTATTTTCTCTTATTGGTAATTATTTGCGTCCCTCCAATAATTCTAGACCGTTGAATTTTAACATAAATGCAGTTGTTTTGATGGTGATAACTTGTTAAGATTTACGAAAATGGTAAATTGTTTACCTGAAGTTGAGTATTTTTACTGTGTTCTTGAAAAATAAAAACATTAATTTTATATTTAGAAGATCAAAAGTTACAGACTATGCAGCTTTAACTACAATGACGATGTCAGAAAAAATAGGCCCAATGTTACAATGTAAGTAAGAAAGAGGGCAACGATCAGGAATCGATACAGTCAAGTACCACGCCTAACCCATGACACCACTTGGGAAAGTGACAAACACACAATTAGACGTCACAAACAAGAGCCAAGAGGCCAGCCCATTCCCAGCATGTGACCACACGGCATCAATAAACAGACGCGTTCAAACGTATAACAGAAACAAGACAGAAATAACATAAATGATCCACAAAAAGCACCGCCTTGGAACGGTCAGTAAAAGTATATTACTGGAGGGCTTAAACCAAAGTTTGCTAAAACAGAAGGGACAAACACAATTGAATTTCTTGTAATATACGTCAATATAAATGGGCTAGCACACGATGATTGAATACTTATCACATATCTGAGCAGCGAAGCTCAGGCGAGCATGCGCATACGCGCATACTCACCAAGCCTTCGCTTCTCGCCTACACTAAGCATGGAAGTTAAGGAAGCCTAAGATCATAGTGAGACCTCTAGCATCTCTGGATACATCAAGGACGACTTTGAGATGTGCACCAAAATCCCTAGCCTGGCTTTAGGGCCCTAACTGAAAGTTCTATAACTACTACAAAGAGAGACCTCTAGCATCTCTGTATATATCAAGGACGACTTTGAGATGTGTACCAACATCCATAGCCTGGCTTTAGGGCCCTAACTGAAAGTTCTATAACTACTACCAGGTGAGACCTCTAGCATCTCTGGATACATCAAGGAGGACTTTGCGATATGTACCAACATCCCTAGCCTGGCTTTAGGGCTATGTTCAATTAGTATTTTAACAGTCATATAATAATTAAGCGACCAGCAAAGGCTCTGATCAGAATGCGCGAATTGGGCAGGCTGATTTGAGGCTTTGCTGGCCGCATTTATATCATTGTTGGAAATCTCATGTGGAGGCTCATATGATACTTTATTACGTCCCCATTGGTCAGAATACAGTAAATAAGACAGTAAGTGAACTTTATACAGAGGTAGTGCATACTTGAATATGTATATGCACATTTTTTACTATTTTTCTATTTACTGGTCTGATACCAGTCTACAAAATCCCATGTGCTGATCCAATCCTCTATCTAATTCGATCCCGGCATTTATAGAGAGCACTTTTATATTGCAGTCATTGACCATTTCAGAATGAGTCTTACAGAACCAAGTTTAATCATCCTGCATCCTCTGATCAATAGTATTTAAAAATGGTTTAAGCCCTCCAGTAAAATATTTTACTGACCGTTCCAAGGCAGTAGATCTTTTGTGGATCTTTTATGTCTTTGTTCTGTCTTGTGTTCGCTATGTCTTTGTGCGCGTCTGTTTATATGTGCTTTGTGGTCACCTGCTGGGAAAGGGCTGATCTCTTGGCTCTCGTTTGTGGGGTCTAACTGTGAGTTTGTCACTTTTCCATTGGTATCCTGGGTCAGGTGTGGTACTTGATTGTATCGATTCCTGATCTTTGCACCCTTACTTACTTTGTACTTTTGTCGCCATAGAATTCTACGTGTAACGGGCATAATGGATTCGCAATTTGTACAGAACGCATTAGGATAATAAAATGTTAAGCATTTCTATATTTTCTGAAGTGTTTCATAAAAATGAGAATGCGATCATCGACATAACTTATTTATGAAGCACGCCTTTTACCATTCATTATGGATGCCGTACTGCATACAATAATTGTGCCGCCACACTAGCTTTCCAACAATGTCGTATGTGCGACCAGCAAAGACTCAGACCAGCCTGCGAATACGTGCAGTCTGATCAGAGCCTTCGCTAGTCGCTTGGATATTCTATGACTGTTAAGCTACTGGTCGAACAGCATTTGTAGTTTCTAAGCTTAAAAGGAGGCTGCACAGGCTCGTCTGAGTCTACACTTGTCAAAGGGCACATTGTTGGAAATCACATGTCACGACTCAATTGTGTCAATGAAAGCGATGTTTTAGCAATGCCATTAAAAAGAGCTCCTCGAACAAATATGCAGATGCAGGGAACGTCGAACGCAGCTTACGTATCTGTGAAGGATGCCTGGGCCACTGCAACAATCTGGATTCAACAGAATTGTACTTAGTTTTATTTAACACTAGAAAAGGGCCGGCACAAGCGCGGGTTAGGGTTTCTTTTCAGCAAATAATGAAAAACGTTATAGGTTTGGCCGAGCATTGCATATGTCCTCATAAATACAAAAATTGGACCAATTGTACGCATTTTGATATCTAAGAGCAGAATAACGATTAACGAATTTCTGACATGTTGTTAACTATAAAAGTAAGTAAGGGTGTAAAGATCAGGAATCGATACAATCAAGTACCACACCTGACCAAGGATACCAATGGGAAAGTAACAAACTCACAGCTGGATACCACAAACGAGAGCCAAGAGGTCAGCCCTTTCCCAGCAGGTGACCACAAGGCACATATGAACAGACGCATACAAATGCATAGCAAACACAAAACAGAAAAACATAAAAGATCCACAAAAGAAGTACCGCCTTGCAACGGTCAGAAAATTATTTGCTGGTGGGCTTAAACCGGTTTAACGGTGCAGCAACCTCACCCTTAGTTCAGATGTGGATACATAGATGTTTGGTTTGCACGAAAGACCCCTAACTTATCAATGCATCATCTCCAAGAACATATAAATCAAGTTATAAAAAGGAGATAAAGCAGAGATAAGGACTCAACAGTAAATAAAACTGAACTATCAAAGCAAAAGAAATCCAACAGGTAAACCCCGGTGGGCCCGACAAACAGCCAAAGCATTAGACCCCTACCATCTAATCAATAGATAAGTCTTTAAGTCGGAAACGTCATAGAGTCTAAAGTCCGACCCACCGGCGTGCAATTAAAGAGGAAAGCAAAATTGCCAACCGTGATTGGGTTGACCACCAAGCATGCAATTTGTTGCAATACATTAATGTTATAGCCAATCTTTTTATTATGGGAAAGTATTTTAATGAACTGCGCTGAAAAATTATTAGAGCCAACAATCTTCTACAATTTATACACCAAGTCACCACAGAATTCAGGTTCCGAAAGTCCATGGCGTAAGAGAGAATTATGCCAAACTTGGAATTTAGATATCAAATCATAGTTTCGTAAAGGTTTTGCGAAGTTTATGATACCGATAGCCTTGTTTAAGAAGTTTCTGAGTTAACAATTTATTGCGAGTGTTGAAGTCATTAATATAGCTAGATGCTCTAGCAAAACGAATGAGTTGAGAGATATAGACTCCATATGATGTACCTAAAATCAAAGTCGTCACGTTTATCATGAATTTTGGTAGACACTATATCATTAGAAATAGACAAATGCAAATCTAAAAATGCAGCTCCGGTATCAGAGGTATTGGCTTTATTAAGTTGGAGCTCTGAAGGATATATTTGACTTACCATATTGTCAAAATAAACATTATTAATGCTTAAAATATCGTCCAAATATCTGGATGTAGTGTTAAACGCATCAATAACATAAACCTAACTACATGTATTTCTATCAGCCTACCTCAAACATAAACGGCCCATTTGATCCAGGGCCAAAAGGACACAGGGCTGAAACAACCCCTGTATCATAACACACTTCAAAAGGTTTAATTAAAGTCACTACCACGTGACAACCCATATACCGTAATGCACTACCATAGTGCTAATCGTAAAGTAAGTAAGTATGATCAGGAAATACCACAACCACACATGGCAGACCATTCAGTCATATAACCCAGATATTTAAAAACACGTGCAAAAAATAACAATAATAACAAAACCAAAAAACAACAGCAAAACAATGCAGGCTGAAGGGAAAATTTCAGAGTAAAGTCATTAAATTTGCAACGTTTGCATCACAGCTGACTTCTAATCTTTAAAACAGCAAAAATAATTTTAAAACGTTTGAAGCTGCTAGCATTTTGAAGGATGATGGCTACAGAATGTGAACTGACGAAATAAATGCATTCGTTAGAGATAAGTAAACGCTCAAAGACAGATATGGATTAGATATTTTGTCACTTTTTCAGCGATAGCTGTGTGATTAAAGTTAAACTTATCCATCATCGTGTGTTTCTTTCCGTTTGATGAAATAGAAAAATCTGATCAGAGAAAAAGAATGACATGAACTGTGAAAACAATCGGCGGATCCAGTGGAGGTTCGCTTGAATCCCCTCTCTGCCCCCATTTTTCAATATCCTATGACAATGAAATAATTTGGTCTCAGTGAGACCAAATTATTTCATTTCTATGGGATATTTAAGAAAAATGAGATAAAATTAGCAAAGCAACTCAAGGCGGTACTTCTTTTATGGATCATTTGTGTTATCTATGTCTTGTGTTTGTCATGCTTTCGCGTCTGTTCATTTCTGCCTTGAGGTCACCTGCTGGAAAAGAGCTGACCTCTTGGCTCTCGTTTGTGATGTTTAATTGTGTTTTTGTCACTTTCCCATGTGGTTTCCTGGGTCAGGTGTGGTATTTGATTGTATTGATTCCTGATCTTTGCCAACTTTCTTACTTTATACATATGAACCCTTCTCTTTCCATAAAAGCTAGTGGTTAAAACACCCTAGATATATGTGGATGTATTCATGAAATGTTAACTCGAAAAACCACGAATAAATCTATTACATCATTGCATGCTATGTAAATTTGATAAATAAAATTTCTGATATAAGAAAAAGAATGACACGAACTCTGCAAAAACGCAAACATCTTTAAAAGTTAATTTAAAAAAATATCCCAGATGTAGTATGGATGTATTCATACAGTGCCCACAAGAAATCCCAGGGAACACGTTAACCCCTTTCATTCTGATGGATTTCCCCAAACATTTCGATATAATAAGTATTGGATATAATAATTCCTTTTTGTGTTTAAAGGGGTCACTGGTCGAAATTTTTAGATTACGATGTATTCCGATCCCTGAAAATTGTTTTATCTTTGCAAACAGTACAGACCCTGATGAAATGTCGCCTTATGTGGCATTTCATATTGGTCTGCAGTACCTGTTTACCGGTATCCAGAATGAACGGGTGAATGCATTCTACCAACGTTTTGTTAGTAGCTACAATATTCTATGCGAGGCTATGAAGCATCAGAAGAGCTTTTGTTTTGTGGGATCTGAATAAACAGTAAAACATGTGTAAACGGCCATCCTCAAAAAGACCGAAAATTGGTTTTCAAGACCAATTATCGCTTAATGCAGGTCAAAAGTATTGCATAATGCCTCAGGCGGAGCTTTCTGCCAATACTTCCGACCTTTATTAAGCTTCCATTTTTGTCAGTAAGATCTTTGTTTTGTCAATTTTTGAATGGCCGTTTTAAACAGGTTTTACTGTATATGAGTATTGGTATATTTTAACGTGGTGATACCGTGATTATTATAGTTTTCCGCTGGTAAGCATGAAAGCGTTTGCACCTATATGTTTCAGTTACATTGGTATTACATTGCATTTTGAAACACGAAAAATAATAATTGGGCCAGTCCATTAGAGAGTTTTGTACTAATCGCATATGCGCAAAAGCCGTATTTAAATGCCCATGCCGACGACGTTTCAAGCTGGGCTGATGTAAAACAATTGACCCGAGTCTTCATCGCGAAGGCTCTGGTGCACAAATTTCATGAGGATATCCACCCAGATCATGACCAAAGTCTATCAAGTCACTAAGTTCAGTCAATTTAATGTCTAAAATAGTAAGTGAGTATGATCAGGAAATACCACAATCACAAACCGCAGACAACCCCGTGGCACCGCGAGGAAGAGCCGCTCAACCATCACTAGACACCAGGAAGACAAATTAAGCAAAGCAACCAGCTCTCTCTTCCCCATCTAGATAATTGCACTACCAGAATGGACATAAAGTAACGTACAACAAAACATAGAACAATTACAGACTCCCACAATGGGAGTTACAATAAACAAAAAGTCAACAACAACAGAACCACCGCCTTAGAACGGACAGCAGCCTAAGCAACCGGGGGGCGGGGGGGGGGGGGGGGGGCTCAAATGCATTTTACTAGTACCAAATCTTCAAACATTTAACTTGCATAATGGTTTTAACTTCTTACCTTGTAATTTGATATATTCAACATGACCTTCTTCAGCAAAAATGGTTGACCATTTGGCCCCATTCTGTGGTCGAGGGTGTGTAAAAGGGCAGATTATTTGCTTGCATTCTGGTCCATCCTTCATTCCCAGTAATTTGATATGTAACATGACTACTTTCAGAAAAAAGTGTCATTTTAACCCGACCCCAGGGGAAAGTGTCATTTTAACCCGACCCCAGGGGTCAAGGTGTGTGTAAGGGCAAACTATTGCTAATATGTTATTGTATGCTTCATTTCCTTTAATTTGATATGCACCGTAGCATTATTGTGATAAAAGTTGATTTTATATAAGTCTTCATGACCCTGGCCCCAGGGGCATCTTTGAACAGACTTGATAGAGGTCTACTAGGTGATGCTGCATACCAAATATCAAGGCTCTAGGCTTTGTTGGTTCAGACAAAAAATGTTTTTGTCTTCATGTTTTCCCTTTAAAGTCTATGTAAAACATGTGATCTCCAGGGGCATCAGTTAAACAAACTTGGTAGAGGTATATTAGTGCATGGTTCATACCAAATATAAAAGCTCTATTCAGACAAGAAGATTGTTTTCATGTAACTCCCTATATAAGACTATGTAAAACACGTGACCCCCTGGGTGGGCCCATTTTTTGACCTAGGGGCATAAATTGATTAGATGATGCTACATACCAAATATCAATGCTCTAGGCCTTGTGGTTTAAGACAAGACGATTTTTCATGTTTTCCCTATACACGCCTATGTTAAACATGGTATCCCTAGGGCCAGCCCATTTTTGGCCCCAGGGACAAATTTTTGCAAACTTGGTATGGGTATTCTAGGTGATGCTACATATTAAATATCAAGGCTTTATGCATTGTGGTTTCAGGCAAGAATATTTTTTTCATGTTTTCTCTATACATGTGGCTCCAGGAGCATAATTTGAACAAACCTGGTAGAGGTCCACTAGATGACGCTACATACTAATTACCAAGGCTCTAAGCCTTACGGTTTCAGACAAGAAGATTTTTAAAGTTTCTGTCTCGAAAATCTATTCTTAGCCTGTGTGACCTAGATATGCAACGGACCAAAACCATTTGAACAGTAATTAAAGAGGTTCATATAAGGATCAGTGCTGCCAAGTTTGGTCAAAATCGTAGCCAGTAGTTTAGGAGGAGATGACCTTTGAAGCAATCGTTGACAACACGACGGACGACTCACGACGGACATCCAACGATCACACAAGCTCATGGTGAGCCAATAGCTCGGTGAGCTAAAACGTGGGTGGGGTAAATCAACCCCATTTGGAACAAAATGAAAATCAGATCTGCATAATTTACATCTAACATATTAAGTCAAATTCATAAGCCTGCATCCAACTTCGATTTGTAATACCTTTTTGCAGTAAAATGGTAGATGTCTACTGTACAATTTTCTAAGATTCATACCCAACACTTGTTGCCAATATGCTAAAATGGCCAACGATTACTGTGTCACTAAGTATATTCTGTCCACAGCCGAAAATTCAAAAGCCGTGTAAGGAAATCAGCTCATTTTCATGCAACCGTTTATAACGTTCTGTCAGAGACAAAGTACTTCATTGTCATGATATTTCTATCATGTTTCCAGTGACCAGTATAGGTCTGTCTTTGTCTAAATATACAGTATAATACAAAATGAACATTTTGAAACAGTTTTATGTTGCATGTATAGATAAAAGCTCAATCTTTCCAAAATGATTTACAATGTAAGTATTTACTTTCATTTCGTTAAATCTACTGTTCTACGAATTTACACAAGAAATATCTTTAAAAAAGATAATCGTGCTCAGATAAAATGGAAGTGATTTTACTGACCATTCCAGGGCAGTGCTTCTGTGTTATTTGTTTAACGTTTGCCTTTTCTATACTGTCTTGATGTTCCTTACAGCCTTGTGGTCACCGGCCAGGTAAGGTTTGACCTCTCTTGTAAATGATGTTTCCCGTTGTGTTTTGTCACTTTCCCATATGGTGCCCCTTGTCAGAAGTAATACTTAATTGTATCGATTCCTGATCTGCTGTCTGCTGTGCAATCGTTAACTATGTCGTTGAGTAAGAAGTTGTTGCTTAATTTACATGCGATAACCAAAGAAATTGAGTATAACATTTAAAATATTCAGATATATACTGAGGGAAAAAAGTTTAGCGATATATTTTGGGGATTCATAGTTTAGACGAAATAGGACTTTTTATTTCATATTGTCAAATATATATGTTGACAAACGTTCACAAATACGATGACATTAACAGGTTGACATTTCACATAATGTAAAGTATGATTTTATGCCCCCTTGCTAAAACAGCTTATCTGGGAATAGGGCGAAAAGTTTTCGACTAAAAGTTTCATTTTTCTGTTCAATGTTTAGATCCAAAAGCAAGACAGTGAAAAACGGTTTAAAACTGAATGTTTAGTTTACCCTTTTCGTACAGTTTTTAGTTGAAAACCGTATTTCTCCAAATTACCTCCCTTTCAATTGAATAACGTTTGAAATTAAAATGCTCAGCAGATCAAATCCTCACTATGAAGTCGGATTTTGTTTCTTTTGACCACTTGCGGGTAGCCATTAGGTCATTTTCAAACAACTGACATGTTTGCGAACCTGCCGATTAAAAAGAGCTAATGCTTCAAAGATCACCTATGGGAAACCCCATTATAAATAATTGCTAAACTATTTTCCCTCAGTATATGTTGTTGTGAAAATGGTTTGTCTTTAGAAATCTCATAACTTAGACAAGAGGGCTTTTGGCACTTACATGAGGGTAACTATTAATAAGGGTATAGACAAATGTTCTATTACCCTGAGCCAAGCTATGAATTTTGGTTGATATGCAGTTGGTAAGGTCAAAGGGATCACAAAGGCACAAAGTTAATAGGCTGTGAAGAGAGGCTACAAGCTTAAAAAGCATCTACATAGTAGCCAAAGACAATAGCATACGATTTCACAGAATTCTCAACTGACAATTCGATTTTTATCAACTGCTGACTTTATTTCTGGCAAAACGTCTTTCCTGTAGCAGTGTGATTCTAAAGATTCTGATAAAATAATGTTTCATAATACATTCAGGCGCGTACCCGAGGCATTTTATAGAATACGCACTCCAAAAGGGGTCTGTCGGTACTTCCTTGTATGGGGTCTTGGAGTGAAGCCCTCGGGTGGAAAAATGGTTTCAGCGCATTTCACAGGGCTAAAATGAGCTCTCAAGACACACAAGTAAACCCTGTTGGGTGATTTTCTTCCAAAAACCAAATTAAAATACCTTAAGACCCTATACTTGCGCAGAGTTGCACGTATTTGCTGTAAGGTAGGTACAGCGCTTATCGTGCTCATACGAAGTCTACGCCCAGAAGCGCATGTTATTGCTACCTTGTGTTTATTTCCGGTGTTACAAAACTGTGAAGATTTATCGATAAAACACAACATAAAGCGTGTTAAGAAAGTTCGTCCCGCTGTTCATCATTTAAATTTGAATCATTTAAAAAGGATATGATGCTGTAAATTGCATTTTTCTATGAGCCTGTTATTTCTTGCGATACTCTATAGTTTTTGGCATCGTGTCTGACATCGAATTATATTTATTTTGGGAAGTGTCTTTCAATCAATCTGGAAAAATCTAATATTTTCCAAACAAATATGACATTTTTGATTTTGGATGGTTGTTTTAGTAAATGTACTAACGGCTTATACGATGAATACAAACTCCATTTAGGGTTTCTTAACCAATTAGGAAATATTCTTATCACTATGGCCATTGCATGACAATGGTTCTTTGTCATATACCCCCATTTTGCTTACCCAGCCCAAAAAATTCAGAAGGGTACTTAATTTTGAATATCATTTTTTCCATGACAGAATATTTGAATAAACATCCCCTTGTTTATTTATTATCAAGTGTGTCGACTGTAAAGAATTCAAGTGAAATTTATGTTATAAGGGCACATTACAACTAAAGTAATAGGAACATAATTTTACTGCTGAACGAACTTTCTTAACACCATTTACATCTTATAAGTACTGAATATCCCAAATCCCAAAACAGTGCTTGGCTTGAAAGGTGCAGAGAATATTTAAAATAGTGCAAATTTAAGTGTATGCACTTTTCAAAACTTAATATTGTTTATTCGACACATCATACCTGACCCTGGCCTTCGAGGTCGCTAAAAATAAACAGTGACGTGGATGTCGTCAAAATTTAAATATATGCATATGCAAATTATTCATCCGATGAAATGGATAGATTTATATATTAACCAACATAATGTTTACATAAATAGGTTCCAAGTTGCTATAAGTAGGGCTTCGCCCACAAAAAGTGCCCCTCGTTTTATGCATTACAGTTAGTTTAGGTAAAGGGGTTCTTATCTGGACCTTTTACCGTTTGAATACAACACTGTGCATAAATGTTTCGG
Source organism: Loripinus fragilis (assembly GCA_964019695.1). Classification (NCBI taxonomy): domain Eukaryota; kingdom Metazoa; phylum Mollusca; class Bivalvia; order Lucinida; family Lucinidae; genus Loripinus; species Loripinus fragilis. Next base: position 92,283,138 of record OZ026514.1, read on the forward strand.
TTTGCCCTATTAGACATAAGAAATATTCACTTCGAGCCTTCGTCCAGAAGTTTCATGACAGAGTAAGTTGACGAAAATCTAACCTCCGCCTTTCCGCGTGAAAGCTCAAAAGGCAAATGATGATCAGATTTGAGAAGATACCGATACAAGTTCAAAGATGAAGTATTGGTTCAATTTCACTGGGCAATAACTAGCTTAAAATGGTTGTGCCCTTGTTGGAAAATATAAAGATGTCACTGAAAGTGGTTTCACAACGAATCCTGTGTCAATATGTTTTAGATATTGCTAATGTCTTGTATGTGAAATGCAATACTGCTGCTATATTTCCATCGGTGAAATTAAACATTACTAAAATCCTGAACTTTTGAAATTCAAATCTTAACACTTGCTGTATGCCTACAAAGTGATAACAATTTAAAGTTTAAATGGCCAATTGCCCAAAGATGAACTGAAAATAAATCAGAGGAGCTATTTAGATCTGCCTAATTCAGCATTTTGAGGCTGACTTTCCGTGGAAAGTCAGCCCAAAATCCTTAATTCAGGAATAATCCTGAAAACATTCTCCCATGTATTTCATTATAAAATAACCGCCCAGTGGCATCATGTAAGTTTGCTGTAAATGTCATGTTTATAGTCATGTGAATTTCATGAAACAGAAATAAACTGAAAACGAACAAACACTTTAACTTATTCATGTTTATTTATCATGAGCTCAATGAAATGTTTACAATGAAACAATTTACAAGGAAGTAACAATTTTCTTAACATTAATAGACTGGATAATAATTTGTTAAGTTAAATTTTCTAAAAGCACATCATAAATGTTTTTTTTTGCCGTCTGCTGATAATCTGCCAGATCAGGACCGACTAAAACCTCGGTCCGAATCTGGCTCCACAATGTGCCATTCCTGCAGTTAAGAAATAAAACCTCAATTAGACGACAAAAACATGTTAAGCCCCGGTCACACAGAGCTTGCGACCTCGCCGCGACAACTTAAAACATCGCAGAGAGGTTGCAGAGGTCGTGGCAAGGTTTTACAAAGGTCGCAACAAGGTCGCAGCAAGGTCGCCGCATAAAATCAGTCGCCGCCAGTCTTTTGAGCATGCACAAACGACTAGCCGCGACATATTAAGTCAAATTCAAAACCTGCATCCAACTTCGATTTGTAAAACCATTTCCAGTAAAATGGTACATTTTCTTAGGTTCATACCCAATACTTGTTTCGAATATGCTATACTGGCCCAAGATTATGGTAGCACTAAGTATCTTCTCTCCACAGCCGAGATTTTAAAAGCCATGTAAGGAAATCATACCATTTTCATGCAATCGTTTTTAACGTTCTATTTGAGACAAAGTCGATCATTGTCAAATTTCTATCATATTTCCAGTGTCCAGTATATAGGGTTGTCTAAGTTGTCTAAATAATATATTTTGAAACAGCTTTAGGTTGCATTTATTGATAAAAGCTCAATCTTTCCAAAAATATTTACAATGTATGTATTTACTTTCATTTCATTTAATCGGCTGTTTTACGAGTTAGTTAAGGTAAAGGGGGTCTAATATGGACCTTTTACCATATGGATACAACACTGTGCATAAATGTTTCGGTTTGCCCTATTAGACATATGCAGAGTCCAACCTAAGCCTTTCCGCGTGAAAGCTCAAAAGGCAAATGTTGATCAGATTTGAGAAGATACCGATACAAGTTCAAAGATGAAGTATTGTTTCCATTTCACTGGGCAATAACTAGCTTAAAATGGTTGTGCCCTTGTTGGAAAATATAAAGATGTCACTGAAAGTGGTTTCACAACGAATCCTGTGTCGATATGTTTTAGATATTGCTAATTTTCAAAGGGCTATGGCTTGGATGTGAAATGCAATACTGCTAATATTTTTCCATGGGTTTAAGTTAAAAAATTCTAAAATCATGGATTTTTGAAATTCAAATCTTAAAACTTAAAACAAAGTGTTAACAATTTAAAGTTTAAATGGCCAATTGCCCAAAGGTGAACTGAAAATAAATCTGAGGAGCTATTTAAATCTGCATAATTCAGCATTTTGAGGCTGACTTTCTGTGGAAAGTCAGCCTCAAAATCCTGAATTCAGGAATAATCCTGAAAACTTTCAACCATTTATTTCATTAAACAACTACCCAGTGGCAACATGTAAGTTTGCTGTAAATGTTATGTTTATAGTAATGTAAATTTCACGAAACAGAAAGAAACTGACAACGAACAAACGCTTTAACTTATACAAATTTATTCATTGTGAGCTCGATGAAATGTTTACAGTGAAACAATTGACAAGAAAGTAACAATTTCTTAACATTTATAGACTGGATAATAATTAGATTAGTTACATTTTCTAAAAGCACATCATAAATGGTTATTTTTGCTGTCAGCTGATAATTACCGACTAAAACCTTGGTCCGAATCTGCCGCCAAAGTGTTTTGATACGCTAATGGCATTCCTGAAATTAAGAAATAAAACCCCAAACAGACGACAAAACATGGTAGGGAACAAGCCTTGAATTGATGAAAAATCCAAAAGCAAGACCCTGAAATCTGATATTTTTATCAGTAATTCTGATTTCCAAATATTGACCCCAACTGTGAATTCTACTATGTGCTTTTACTACTGTGTCCCTTTTTAAAATACAGTAAGCAAAAAACACTGAAGTCATTCGATCAGAATCCACTCTGATTGAAAATATATAATTACAACTTGGTTGATACAGTTTAACCAGATAAAAACTTAAACTGAGTATTATGCATAAAAATATTCAGCATGACATGGGCTAACTAAAACGGATAGACTTCATATGGACAATCATCTATTTTGGTATCAAATTTTTTTTTTCTTTTTCATTTTTGTACCTTTGGCTCCTCAAGTTTCAGTGTTAAGGCAGAGACATGCAACGCTATCGCATATGTATGGCGTCATTTGTGACGTCAAATGTGCAGACAAGCGCTATGTGTTGTTATAATAAAAACAACATTCCATTATTTGTCTTGTATATGACAAGCATGTCATCTCATCAAAACCTATAGGGACACTTGTGTTCGTAAATAACGTACCTGCTAAATTGATTTATCTCCCTAGGAGATAAATCTCTCTAGTAAACACAGGCATTATTTCAGTTTTTATTTGTGTGATAAATTATGGTATTTTTCTGTCGAGCAAGTAATATATGTGATTTTGCATTTCCTAGTCATATATAGTTCTAATTTTGTTTCAGAAATAAAACAATAAATGAGAGATTAGACTAATATCTAGTAAGATGTATAGAGACAGGCCTCCAGATAAAAGTGCATACCAGAATTTTTTTTTCTTATTTCTCAACCAAAATTTATGTTGTGGCTACTCAAAAGAATCGTCTCGATGAGACGGTTCTTTTGAGCACCCAAAATATATGTCTAAACTGATGGGTAATAAAATAATCACAATTTTACACTAATTTATTTTGCTTAACTGGCCCTATGTAGAGAACATCTCTACATGTTTCACGGACCCACCTATCCTGATTTAACAAATCAAAATGCCATTTAATCAACAATGCATGAGCATAGATATCGTTGTACAAAGTTTAATAACATTTACTACAAATAAATATATAACAGTATGATGCCTTCAATTAATGCAATACTGAGCAAATAACAGTCTTAAAATGCGTCTCTTGCCATTTAACCTTTTTCCATTAAAAGGAGAAAAATTGAAAGATTTTCTCCGTTACATATACACAAATATTGGCAACATTAAACCCTTTATAGACTAGACACCTCTAAATGAGTATTTTAGTTACATATCTAGACAGAGATGCATACAAACCATTATGAAAGTTTCTTCTAAACCTCTTGTCAAACTATGAATATACCATTCATATTCATTGAAGGATTATAAAGTTATCTGGCAAGCATAGAAAAGATTTTAATATGTGTTTCTTTAACTTACCACAACGTGTTCAGTTGATATGACACTGAAGTTTGGTTAGGCTAGGGATAGGTTGATACCTCCCTTGAAACTTTGAGAAATGGTTTTGTTGGTAGTTTCCTCTTATATTCATCAAAATCTATGTTCATAATCTCTTCACAATATAACCTGGACAAATAGTTTAATTTCCAACAGGTTCCTTGTATGGTCACATGTGAAGTACTTATTACACTTGTTTTGTAAACCAATCACTGATGAAGATTGAAATGAAAATAAATGAAATCACCTCTAAGGTATCCGTCTCCTTGATAAAAAAGCATTATTTGTTAATACAGAAAAAAATTCATGCAAGTAAGAGGGTTTGAAAGATATATCCCCTTAATGAAGGTCAAAAGTATTGCAGAATACTCCCCTTGGAGCATTCTGCAATACTTTGACCTGCATTAAGCGATAATCGGTCTTGAAAAACAAATTTTGGTCCTTTTGGGAGTGGATATTTTACACAGGTTTTACTGTATCTGTATATGCATTTGTAAACGGGAAATATAGCTTTATTATGATATACGTATCCATTTATGTTCGCTGTATGCGAACCATTTAATTTGTTGGCAAGGTTTCTGAGATATCATTATCATGTGATCATAGATGTCCCATATTATACACCCAAGGTCTGATTATATGGAACTGGCTGAGGAGTGGAGTTCGCTTAAGTCCAAAATTGCGAACGCAAGCAATAATTTAAGAAGCACTGCCATTATTCACAATTGATAACATGCCCGGATCCTGAAAGTTTTGTCAGGGGACAGGGGGCGGGGGGATCCAACTTAATTTCCAACTTTGTTTGACAACGTTTTTTTTTTTTTTTTTTTTTTTTTTTTTGTTTTTTCTTTTAGGGGAAGGAGGGAAGAACCAAATATCGCTATCTCGGGCCATCATCGGCTCGCCAGCAAAACGCCATTTTAATGGCGTTTCGCTGGCGAGCTGTTGATGGCCCAATATTGAATGCTGGCTTTGTTGCTTTGTGATTTTTTGTGATTTTTCAGAGTGGGGGTCTGGATCCCCTTTCCCCCCTCTTGATCCGCGCATGGATAAGAGAGCATCCATTAATCTATCATGTACTACCTTCTGTAAAGGTAGCTTAGTATTACATACATGTTTAACAAATTTACAGAAATTGTTCGCATCAATAACAATGTTGACCATGCTATCTAACGTCCACTTAAGCATCGTCATGAAAATATACACCTATAACAATGGCGGTAGCCTATGTCTGCGTTCAGTCTATCACTACCCGTATAAAACACTTAGTTTAGCAATATATGCCAGCTCATTAGAGTTTGATACTCAACGCATATGCGAGCAGTCGAGACTGAGGTGAGCATGTGCATATACAGTCACCAGAGCATAACCTGCTCTAATACACCTAGTATTGAAGTATAGCTATAGACGAATTTCACAGCCAAAAAGGAGATAATCCTGGCCCCAAGGTTAAAACTTTTTTCATACGCAACTCAGCTGTGCACGAAATTTATCCTGCTCATAAATGTTAAAATGCCAACAATTTTGGCATTTTATTATTTATGAGCATGATAAATACAACATCTGAGAGACTTAAAGCAAGAAACGTCTTAGGTATTTTAGTATTTATGAGCAGTTGAAATTGTGTGCTCAATTGAGTTGAGCATGAAAAAAGTTTTATTACCTCGGGGCCTGATTGACTATATATGTGAGCATATATGATTACAGAAGGAACTAGACCCATATGTGAAAGTACCAAAATCAAATAGCTAGATGATATGTTTTACTGCTTACTCGAACACCACAAGCATAGTCTGAATAGTCTATTTACAGATCAATCTACCCATGTCAACCACCACCTTCTAACGGTTAACCCTATCATAATGTACTCACGGTGTGAAACGTCAACGTAATCCTTAAGCTTGTTTTACACCGTGTTAACTATGTATGGTGTCTAAGAGTATTTGAATCACTTTCCTTTTACAGCATTCATCTTTCCTGGATAATTGTTATTCAAACTCCTGGAAATGCAACAATGACAAATCTCATTACTAAATCCTTCAAACATCCTGCAAACTTGTTCCATAACTTATATGTCACCACGCAACATGCCTTCATTGTGTCACGCTACACTACTGCAGTTATTACACTGCACTGTATATGGTTTGGTCAAATGACGATAATTTAATCTGATAGTCTTTTACAGTGATAAACACATGAAAGCCTAGCCTCCTTTTTATGGGACATAGTCAAACAGTGCAGACTCAGATCAGATGCGGCAGATTGCAACATCTGATCAGGGTCTTCACTGTGTGTTGACAGAATGATATATCAATATTTGAATAAAATTGAAAAACACCTTCCACCAACTTTAAAATTTGAAATTGACTTGTCCAAATGAAAAAAGTGGCTTGAATGGGTTAAGAAGCAGACCCTACTAGCCAGGGCTGCAACCTCAATATATCTAAGTGAATCACTATGTCTAGAGTGTGCTAATTTTGTAGGAATATTTCTGCTCATAAAATCGTGATATTATGAGAGTCCAAATCTCCCTTGCGTTTTAACAGTCTGTCTACTGACTTCTCATGTATGCACACATTGACAGTTAATTCGTCTTTCGATGATTTACGTGGCGTTTGTAATGCCTGGGCAGCAAGAAGAGACGCCGTTTCGTCTGACACAGGGCTTCCACTGCTGGTGTCAGGCGTTGAAAGTGGAACATTTATATTGTCAAGTTCCAAATAATTTCTGTCTCTTGTCAGAAGTAATTCCAACTGTACACGAAGATCCGTGAAAGATGGTCGATCACTAGGATTATCATACCAGCACTGCCTCATAATGATATATCTGCAACACAAAGAAAAATGTATGCTACATGGTTAACTGTAGACTGGCTCCAATCCTTAAAACAATTTTTTATCAATGTGCCATACCATATACTTGTAGCTAGTCTTACTCTGATGGCTCTGTTTTAAAACAGAGCCATCAGAGTAAGACGAGCTACAAGTACATGATCTGACACATTGATGAAAAATTGTTTTAAGGACTGGAGCCAGTCTAGGTTAACCATTAAGAGGATAAAACATTCTTTTCCATATAATAACGTTTGCAAAGTCCGAGTGAGATAATGTGTTGCAGCCCAAACCGAAAAGCGGTGAGGGCTGCAACACATTATCACACAAGGGTTTGGCAAACGTTAATATGGAAATGAATGTTTTATCGTCATTGTTATATACCTTCCTTTCCAGCACACCATCTTTAAATGGCAATAAACCCCTCTGCTGCCGTGTCTTAATGGGAAAGAAGCCCGCGGCCGGTGATTGGTCAACAAACAGCCGCATTGCGACAAGTTGAAATGTACAACTGTCAGCAATTGAAACACATCAAGTTTCTATAGTAAACACTTATTAGGTATATAACAATGAGAAGTTAACGTCTGTATAAGTGTGCAATTATGAAAACAAAATGGTATACCATTGAGAAGTAAAACTATATATATAAATCAACTCTTTAAGTGCATGAATCATCATAAAACCAATATACGTTTAGAAGGTATAAATTACCTTTATAACAATTACACGGCCTCCAATCTCTGCCTCCTTCTCCAAAAAGAGCAGAACGTAAAGGGAGGTGAATGCCCTTCCGGGAAGCAGGCAGTGGGCATAAACAATGGAACACGGTAAGTTGTGTTGACACATTTTCAATCATAAGTAAATTTTCAGCGCAAAACTCGAAAATCTAAGAATGCTATGCTTCAGGCAATTGTTCAAGCTATCCGTAGAGCATGCTGTTTGCACATTTGAACTTAGTTTGTAAGCGTGAGAGCTTTTCTCCCGTTGCACAGTTGTTCAAGAAACGGTGGTTCCCGCATGGTTTTGCCTTCTAACCAAACAAATAGTAGCGTTTGAACCCTAATTCATACTACCGAGGTCCCTCCACACCCATGTTGTCCCAAATGCAATTTTTCGAGATATTTCAATGATAATTGAGTGATTTAGAGCCAAATTTCTTTAGGAGCAGGAGGCGAAGGGCAGGAGAAGGAGGCTGGGAGAGGAGCAGCAGGCGGCGATCATATCAAAATTTGCATTGATTTTGCTTATTTTTAATAATATACTTATCCAATCTATATCAAACTTGCATGTGTGATACGAATGATTAAACGCTATTGTTAACTGAATTATTCTGATCACAAACATTGCTATATATACCTCTCTTATAATATATATATACCTCTAGCAAGCTCATGACGTTCTGGGTTAAACAAACAACACAATGGGAGAATAAGCGTAATCATTCGTATCATACATGCAAGTTTGATATAGATTGGATAAGTATTAAAAATAAGCAAAATCAATGCAAATTTTGATATCATCGCCGCCTGCTCCTCCTCTCCCAGCCTCCTTCTCCTGCCCTTCTCCTCCTGCTCCTAAAGAAATTTGGCTCTAAATCACTCATTTATCATTGAAATATCTCGAAAAATTGCATTTGGGACAACATGGGTGTGGAGGGGCCTCGGTAGTATGAATAAGGGTCCAAACGCTACTATTTGTTTGGTTAGAAGGCAAAACCATGCGGGAACCACCGTTTCTTGGACAACTGTGCAACGGAAGAAAAGCTCTCACACTTACAAACTAAGTTCAAATGTGCAAACAGCATGCTCTACGGATAGCTTGAACAATTGCCCGAAGCATAGCATTCTTAGATTTTCGAGTTTTGCGCTGAAAATTTACTTATGATTGAAAATGTGTCAACACAACTTACCGTGTTCCATTGTTTATGCCCACTGCCTGCTTCCCGGAAGGGCCTTCGCCTCCCTTTACGTTCTGCTCTTTTTGGAGAAGGAGGCAGAGATTGGAGGCCGTGAATTATCAACGATTTAAGCAATTTTGACTACAGTATTTGTATTTGTAGAATAATCAAGAATTTGGTTGGAAAGTTTGCATGTGGTTTGAACCTTATTAACATATTTTTAGCTTTACTGAGAAGGAAAGGTCTCCATTTTGGAACATTTTTTTATTGGCTATCCCCTCTCTTATTAACATTTATTTAATTAAATACTTTGGGAGAGGAGGTGAATTATCTTTGAATATCTTAAAGTAGTAGAGCCATATATTAAAAGGAAAATAAGTGAGAAGTGAGAAAACATAGTAGGAATTAACCCATAAGGCCCCACCTACAATTTGCAGCAGACGGCAATTTCAAATTTTGCCGCTTTTTCAAAAATAACTAATAAGGCATAATATTTCATGAGAATCGTCTGCTGGCAGACGATTCTCATGAGATATCATACCTTATATTTTTCGAAAAATGTCACAAAATTTGTCGTCTGTTGCAGTCGTGATTGGCGCTTTAAGGGTTACTGATCAACTTACAATTCATCAGAGCAATTGCTTGGTTTCTCCATTCTATAATGATTGGATAGAACATAGTAAAGATCAGCTAGGGCGATGTTTGGATATGGAGACGCACCTGAAAGAACAAAATTTTAAACATTTCGAGTGGTCATACAAGTATGTTAAGAACATAGTAAAGATCAGCTAGGGCGATGTTTGGATATGGAGACGCACCTGAAAGAACAAAATGTTGAACATTTCGAGTGGTCATATATCAAGTTCAGTCCTCAAGGGTGAAAGATCAAGCTTTCCAAAATCCTGAATTTTGGAAATATAAATCTTAAAACTGGCAATTTGCCTATAAATAATATTAATTTTCAAGTTTAAAGGGTCAATTGTCTTTAAATTAACTGTAAATATATCAGAGAAGCTAATTTAATCTGCCTAATTCAGCATTTTGAGGCTGAATTTCTTTGGAAAGTCAGCCTCAAAATCCTGAATTCAGGAATTATCCTGAAAACTTTCAAGCATGAGTACATATGTAAAAGACAGTGCGTTGGTAAGCGACATAGCTCACATTGTGCACAAGGCCGTATTCGACATCACCTACATGGGTGAAAGTTCAGAGTTTAGACAATCCTAAACTTTCAAAACTCCAATCTTAAAACTTGCAGTATGCCAACTAAATATTCACAATTTCAAGCTTAATGGTCAATTGGCCTTGGACAAACTGAAAATATATCAAATCATTTATGATCTCCCTAATTCAGCATTTTGAGGCTGACATTTTGTTGAAAGTCAGCCTCAAAATCCTGAATTCAAGAAAAGTCCTGAAAACTTTCACCAATGCACCTATCCAAACAAATTTGGCATAAAACATTCGAAAAAATCGAAAAAAAAAACGCCACAATACAATACATTGTACGTGTACCTTGTGTATTTGTTAGCTTTGTTTGGTCTACACTGTTTCCAAGAAATGGTATAGAATTTTGTAACAACAATATATGTATCGTTTCCATGTTGAGTCAGTATATCGTACAGAATATGTTCCAGATGACTCCAAAGTTGAATTGCTGTGACAGGCATCCTTTGCCTTTTAGTAAAACCTGTCTTAAGCGGCCACTCAAAAATAGACAAAACAAAGATCTTATATACGAATGGCAGCTGAATGAAGGTCGAAAGTATTGCAGAATGCTCTCTTGAGCATCCTGCAATACTTGTGACGTGCATTAAGCGATAATCGGTCTTCAAAACCAATTTTTGTCATCTTTTTGAGTGCAAATGAAAAGGCAATATGACAGACCCCTTTGAAGTCCAAACCAACTAATGAACTACAAAACAATATAATGAGGACTTACCCATTGTTACTATTTCCCATAGCAATATGCCAAAGGACCATACGTCACTATGTGTTGTGAATATTCTATCCCTTAGAGATTCTATTGCCATCCATTTTAACGGCAATTTCCCATTGGTCAGTTTCTTATACTGGTTGTCATTAAAGATATCACGTGATAATCCGAAGTCACAAACTTTGATAATTTTGTCGTATCCAAGAAGAATATTTCTGGCTGCCAGATCCCTGTGAACGTATCTTTTATCCTCCAAATATTCCTGCAAAAATCAAAATAAGTACTGTCGTGCCAACCAAGAGTGACAGTGACTTAATACTTTGTTTTCAATTGCTAAGTAAAACACTAGCGTATACACTTCACTTCACTTGAGCTAACGGGAACCGATAGATCACTTGTGTATTAATCCTATCTGAGGATAGGATTAATACAGAAGTGATCTATCGATTATAAGTCCCCAATAACTTTTTAAACAAAACATGAAGTCATTGTCACTCTTGGCTGGCAGGACAGTAAAATGAGTTTGGTCATGACAAAACGAACTAAATGACAAGAGTACCTAAGTAAGACTTTTTAGAATAATCTATCCAAAGTCTTCAAATTCTACACTATGTACTGTGCAAGATTTAAAGGTATTGGATGTCCTAAGATTACCTCTTTGTTGGCATTTAAATTTTTATATAAGAAGGATAAGTTTATGCTAATGCGAAGTGAGAATGCTATGTTAAATTCCAGAAATATGTATGGCGAGGTTTTTGAGCAAAACTGTCACGTGTGAGTCTGTATAAATGTGCAGCCTCGCTAGAAATTCGCTGCTTGCATATGCAAAGTAATGGTGTAGATGATGACGAAACCAAATTTTAAATAGCCATTTTGACGACAATAATGACGTATCCATTGGATACGTCATCTTTGTTGTTAAAATGGAGGATGACGTCAACATTAGCGTTAAAATAGAGACTTTTGCCAAAATAGCATTTGGTGGCTAAAATAAAGTTTATAATTGAATGAATACACGTACCATTGCCATAGCAACCTGTCTCGCGAAGCTTAACATATCAGCTGGAGTTACAACCCCTTCATTGAGTCCGCCATGTTCATCCATAAGAGAATAGTTCAGTTCTGGACAGCGACCAGCTTGAACAGTTATTTCACCCTCCAATCGACACTTTCTGCAATTGACAAAAATAGACACTCGATAGTCAGTCAATGTTACAAATCATCACCAAATGTTCTATATATAAAGTGCCTTCGTTGTGTGGGGTGACTTACGGCTGGAAATTTGCTTCATTTGCATCACTATGACTCAGACACAGCTCATACGCTGCAGTGTATAGCATCTGGGGTATTCACTGTTTGCCTACACATTGATCTACAGTAAAACCTGTGTAAAACGGCCACTCTAAAAATTGTTTTCAAGACCAATTATCGCTTAATGCAGGTCAAAAGTATTGGAGCATTCTGCAATACTTTCGACCTTCATTAAGCTACCATTTGTCATTAAGAGCTTTGCTTTGTCTATTTTAGTGGCCGTTTTACACAGATCTTACTGTTTACTTAGATCTAAATATTAAGTTTTTGTTTCAGCCTGCTCTTTATCATGTTTATTTACTTAAAACTTCAAGCTGCATACCGAGCTTACCATTCCTATGGACACCTTTGTTCCCTAAATTCCTGATAAGGATTTGCTTCCTTTCATCTTCACCCCCTGCATAAAATGCTCAAATCGACGTTCCCTTAACGCCTTCTTTGCCGTCCAAATCAACACCAAACACTCCCTGGTGTCAGATATTGACACATGTGTACTGATATAGTGCTGTAAGCCAACAAGCACTTTCACAATTTAAGAAGTAGTCTTTAACTGTTATTTCATTTTAATAGCTATGTAATGTGTCTGGAAACTGGACACTATACAGACGCTATAGCAATATAACAGTAATAACACCAACAGTTATTAAGTGTTAAAATGATGTAACATTTTCCATGTTAATCATGTATTCGGTTATCATTAAAGCGTTATTGTTTGAGTATTCAATTACTATTAAAGTTACTCAAACAATAACAGTATATACACACTTATTATAGTGCGAATCATATTTACTGTCGTCGCCCTGGGCCCGGTCACCTGTTAAACTAACGGTACCGGGAGCCAACTCACGACAGTAAACAAGAAACGAATAATAGCAATACTATTGTGATTTGTAATGATTCCTTCTGGTCGTTACAAAAAATATAAAAAAAACATATGTATAATCGATTCCTAAGTGAATTAAGTGGATGAAACCTAAATGACTACTAGTACTTTGGCAAATGTTGACTACCCAGATGAAATGCCTGGCAAGGTGGCTTTACATCAGGTTCTACCCTGTTTGTCAAACAAGATCTTGAGAGCAAGAAGTACTATTTTATTAGGAAATTATAACATATGACCCCTTGACATATACAATTGGCCATTCCAAGTTTATTTTTTTTCAAACCAGTAGAAGAATCCAGCTGTACATATAGGGTTAATGAATAGCTTGTTTCTCTTTCCATTCGTCATGTTATTGATATATCTTGGGTGGTCTGAATCACTAATTAGACTTTTGTAAAGGCTGACTAGACAATAAGTACTGGCGTTTTGTAATTAATTTTTCATAAGACATTTAACAAGTTTCATCTCAACAATATTTAAAGAGTTGGCAATATCGGTTATTAAAAATTTCAGACAGAATATATTTTTTCCATATGGGCCGCGTCGTGACAAAACCTGTCTTCGGGGTTCCCGACAAAGCAAGACTCAAACCAGTCTCCTCAGCTACAGAGACTAGTTGGAAAATTGAAATTTCACCTATAGCAAGTTTACATATGATACTTTTCATTAAGTGAATAACAAAGGCGCTGATCAGACTGCGCGGATGCGCAGGCTGGTCTGCGCCTGTGTTGTTCGCAAACCCCCGAAGACAGGTTTTCTCGCGTCGAGGCCCATATCATATAACCATGGAATTCTCAATTCCGCAGATTTCTTTATTACTGTGACATTCCCATAATGTGAACCCAGTTTCTTATAAGTTATTTGATGTTTGTAGTGAGTACAATGCTAAAATGTCATTCTTTTTCTAATGGTAAGGCACATCAGAACAAATGTGCTGAACATACTTCTATTTTATGGCACATACTGTGCATAAAAATGTCACTTGGTCTATTTTAATTTTTTTAAGAAATTAATAAAGGGGCTACTTTCAAGTGAGGAGTGACTAATGTCACAGGTTCTAGAATAGAATAAGAGGTGGCTAATGTCACAGGTTCAAGAACTAGAGGTGGCAAATGTCACGGGTTCTAGAATTAGAGGTGGCTATTGTCATAAGTTTTAGAATTAGAGGGGGCTAATGTCACTGGTTCTAGAATTAGAGGTGGCTAATGACACTACTTCTAGAATTAGAGGTGGCAAAAGTCACGGGTTCTAGAATAAAAGGTTGCTAATGTCACAGATACTAGAATTAGAAGTGGAAAATGTCACATGTTCTAGAATAAGATGTGACTAATGTCACTGGTTCTAGAATTAGATGTGGCTAATGCCACATGTTCTAGAATTAGAGGTGCCTAATGCCACCGGTTGCAAAATTAGATATGGCTACTGTCACAGGTTCTAGAACCTGTGACAGTAGCCACCTCTAATTTGAAATTATAATACACTCCTTCTGCCTTGTAGTAGAAGTCAGATTCTACAGCGATGCGGTATTTGTATCCACATGTTGATCAAGCAGCATGGGTTTGATCAGGTTGGAATAATTTTGCTATACTATGACAATCCTTCTTAAAATTGTCCAATTATAAGAATGCTGGGAATGTCCATTCAGCTAAAATACCTGCAACAATAATGTCTAGTATATAAACCTTATGGTACATACAAAAGATAATTGCTATTGCTGTTAAGCATAGTCGTTTATAGAATTTAACTTAATAGTTTAATATGATTTTTCACCACTTTTCTCATATTTCTCACAGTTCATAATCTTATCAGGGTCCGATAGTAGCTGGTAACATCCTGGTAATTCTGTCGACACACCTTACATTAAGTGCCTTGTAGTGTAAATATTGGCAGCTTACTATCAGTTCCCCTTGATATGATATAGGTTGTGCCAGAAATATTCCAAGTTCAATACTTTTCAAATCATGATTGAAGAGGTCAAAGTAGTCAGTCTAGTACAGAATTTGTTTATCACATCCAGCATGCATCTATCTAACTATTGGCATGCTGTGTAATCGTTTCATTTTTCTTTGGTGTCTGGTGATTTATTTTAAGTTAAAGTCCAATTTTATTTGCATTCCCAGTATCATTTTTATTCACTTTAATAGATTAACTTTTTTAAGAAAATCTTCGTGTATCAAACTGTTTGGATCCAGACCAAGATTGACGTTTCGTTAATTCTGATTTGTGTCACAACTGTCTGCGAAAGTTAGAAGCATACACCACTAGAAGGTAAGGGTTTATGTTTGCCCCCAACGAAGAAGCAATTCTATTAAAGATGCGATGCCATGATCTGTACAAACTGTTAAGAAAAGGAATAAGATGTTCTGTTAGCAAATAGTGGAGACGCTGGTCAGATGCGTTGTTCTGGGGCATCCGATCTTGGTCTGAACCTTTTTATGTCCCATATGGGTGAAAGTTCCAAATTTCTCTAATCTATAGCTTTAGAAATTCAAATCTAAAAACTTTCAGTGTGCCTACTTGGAGTTCATTGAGTGAAAGTACAAAATTTCCCAAATCCTGAAATTTTTAAAATTAAATCTTAAAACTTGCAGCATGCCTACAAATATCAACAATTTCAAGTTTAAATGGTCAATTGTATATAGATAAACTAAATATAAATCAAAGAAGCTATTATAATCTGCTTGATTGAGGATTTTGAGGCTGACTTTCTATGGAAAGTCAGCGTCGAAACAAACCTGAAAACTTTCACCCATAAAAGGTATAATTATCTCCTGAGTTGATCTAACTGTTTATAGTAATACTAACTTTAGGAAGTTCTGTAAGTTTCCGTATGGTACATACTCCATCACAAGGGCTATTGGTTCTGTAAGAGTACAGGCTCCGATCATAGAAACAATGTTAGGATGGGAACCAATACGTTTCATGAGATTGATTTCAGCCAAAAGATCTTCCTTGTACGAGATAGGGGCTGAATCTGAAACAATATAATTCCAAGCTATACTTAAAAATCTGCGTTATTATACCAGTTTAAGCATGGTCTAAGATCTAATAACAGTACATTATTAATTTATTACACTGTATAGATCGAAGTTCAATCAATATTGACTGGAAGTTAAGAGTACTGGTCACAGGTCACCTGAATTAAACTGAGGTCAAATCAGTATGACACAGGAACGTATGCGTGAAAAAGTAATATGGATATATGGTAGTTAATTAATGAAAAATTGCATTATTGGCATAATAACAGGTCAGAGCTAGGCCAGCTGTTGTGGTCCAAAGCCGGAGTGATTTCATATTAGCCCAAGTACAGGCCCTTTGACAGCCTCGGACCACAACATCTGACCTAAGACCAGTAATTGGGCCAATACGAAATCACTTGATGATAAGACACTAAATGCTATCATCTGATATTTTCAACTAAATATTGTCATGTTTTGTTGTATCAATGTTCAAAACATCGTGTGCTGAGTACTCATAAAAATCATTGTTAGTTGTGTTACTCATTACTCCATAGGTTTCGATAAACAAAAATGTTGAGCGTAAAATTGTAAATATTTTCTTACCCATCATTTCAAACATATGTTTTGGGTGCTCAAAAGAACAGTATCATTGAGACGGTTCTTTTGAGTACCCACAACATACGTTTTGGTCGAGAATAAGAAAATTATTTTTTTGTACACACTCTTAACTTAATTCCTGTTTAAATACTCATTGATAATGCCTTTACACTGCCAGGCGACCAGTTCACGGCGTTCTTTAGTCTCTGCAGCTAAGGGTGCTTATACATTTTTAAAACGGATATATGTTGTGGAATTTAGAATGTCACAGCGATGTGGCTCAAAGATATAAGTTGAATAAGAAATAACCAAATAAGCCACACCTTTGCCTGATTATCTGAAGCTCTGGAATTGTATCAAATCACTATCCTCTTTTTCGAGTTTAACTCGGTGGAAGAAGCAGTAAGGTCTTATCTAAAGTCCTCCAGATAAAAATGAGTATTAAAAAAAATAATTTTCTTATTCCTCAACCAAAACATATGTCGTGGGTACTCAAAAGAACCGTCTCAATGAGGCGGTTCTTTTGAGCACCCAAAACAAATGTTTAAATTGACGGATAAGAAAATATTCATTTTTTTTCGCAAACATTTTCTGTTAATCTGGACCTATCTAATCTAAGTTTTTTTTTCTATCTGATAAAAACATCCTGATACCGGATTATCTTTAATTTTAAGAAAACCTGATAAGCTGTTTATCTCAAGATTTTAATACCTTAGCACTAGATGTATCCGCGCATATTTATACTTTGATGTATTATTCTTTAACTGCATGTTGCAGACCCTCCCACTGATGCTTTCAAGAACACTGAACTCTGCCTTGCAAGTATACAAGTATACGGTGTTCAGCATAACAAGCACAGTGTGCTTGAGTTTTGTAATTTCTATACATTCTTATAAAACCTGTGTAGATCTAGATCAGCTGGCTTCTGCTGAAGCCAGCTGATCATGATTCATTCCGTTTTTCATCCACATAATAATGAAATATCACAATTAGAATGACTGGAATTCAGAAGCTTGTATTGTGTTAACAACCATCAAAGACATACAGCATCTACGTTGATTCCAATGCTAATGTATCCTGATATCAAGGCTAGATGGCAAAGCTTTGTTCTGAGATTTTGTCCTCTTTCATACGTTTTGTATGTATGCGAGAAGCGAAGGCCTGGGCGCTAATATGCAGGCTCGTCTGAGCTTTTCCTGCTCGATGAAGCGATAAGTACTAAATTTTTTTGTACTGGCCATGTTTTATGAAACGTGGAATAAGGACTGGAGTGGAATGGAACTTTTCTTTGTCTCCTTCATATGAATCAATCCATTATTGACAGTGTACATTGATCTTAACTACAGTAAAACAACTATAGTTCGAACCCTGATAATTCGAAGTTCTCTCTTACTCGAATTAAACCCTTAATGTATTGGTTTTTGATAATAAGTGAATCCACACCCCAACTGTAAAACCTAAATACAAAACTGGTTCCTGAGGACTACGAACTGTGCTCAATCAGCTGACTATCTTTTACATAGCATCATGATAAGCTCTCTACAGCGAACCATTGCAACAAAGTCACCCCATTAACACCTTAAGTAAGTTTGTCCACATGTACGTAGAGATAATCCATTGGCTTTAGCTCATGGATTATCTCCCGTACTTGTGGACAACCATGTTATAACTATTTTATAACACCTACATCAATGTAGACTTGGCACAACTACGAGATACAGTAAAATCTATTTCATGCTAAAGTTTTCAAGGGTGGTATAAACGTTTTGATGCTATACTAAGATGCTATCTTTCTTACAATGATCGACATGCTGGTCAGGAGCTTCAGCGTTTTGCATTTAATATTAATAGGATTATCACACCACAGCACGTCTTACAGTAGTAACAGTTGTGTTTCTGTAACGAAAACCAGTAATTCGTTTGGTTTTAAACCTGTAGCAGGACAGAGGTTAATCTTGTAATAAAACTGGTTTTATGACTGCCAAGATATTACGATTCTGATATTAAATAAAAAGCCAAAACTCAGACAGTGACGGATTCTGGGCAGAGAAATAAACTTTTCATGACTAGAAACCTAATTAAGTAAATTTGAGATAAAACATAACCCAGATTTCGGCTGATCATCGAGTTAATAGCCAATCATCATGAAAGCATGTACATCGGTGCAAGTCAGAGGCTTATTTTCTTTGTATCATGTATAAGGCTGGATAAATGTTTTTGAGCATAAAATTGTGTATACTTTCTTATTGATTAGTTTAAACACATATTTGGGGTACTCAAAAGAACCATCCCATAGAGACGGTTCTTTTGAGCACCCACAACATATGTTTTGTTTGAGGGATAAAAAGGACAGTTTTGGTTACGCACTCTTATCCAGAGGCCTGTGTATGCTCCTTTAATTGTAATGTTTCAGACAAAAAATGCTTGCACGTATGCTTGTAATCTATTGACCTAGTGCATGATATGACCTAGCCAATGATGTGACCTAGTGCATGGTTGAAATAGAGCATTGTGTAACCTAGGCCATGGTCTAACATTATCTTTGCTGAGATCCGGTATATTGTGTAACCTAGGTCCTGGTGTGATCCAGTTTATAATATAACCTAGCACATAATGTGACCTAGTGCATGCTATATGACCTTGGAGTCCTTGAACACGATTTGACATTCGGTATAATTTGCAGGTGGCATATGAAACCAAGTTTATGATGTGACATAGACTATGATAGTGCAATTGATGACCTTAAGCATTGTGTCCTTGTGCATGGTGTGACTTACATGTACCAAATGATATACACAAGCGCATTGATTAAATGTACAACATTGCATTGTATGCGGTGACATTGTGCATGATGTGACAGTGAACATGGTGTAGCTATATGCATGATGTGACTTAGTTTATGGTGTTACCAAATGCATGATGTGGCCTAGCGCATGGAGTGTCAATGAGCAAGGTGTGACCTTGGGCATGAAGTGACTCAGTACATGTGTTACCATGTGCATGTTGTGACATAATGGGTGGTATGACCTTGAGCATGATGTTCCTTTGTGTATGATTTGACTTAGTTTTAGGTATACCAAAGCGCACACTGTAACACAGCACATGGTATATGGTTTGACACTGTGCAAGATGTGATTAAGTTCATGGTGAAACCAAATATATGATGACCTAATACATTGCTTGTTTCAACGCATTTCCAATTGTGTGAAATGACGTGGCACATTTAGTAACGTGGTTTGTATAATTTGACTTAAATCATGTTGTGACATTTTTCATGTTGTGACCTAGAGCATGATGACAATACATGGGATCTAACTTTTGGTGTTAACTAGTGTATGATACGACAGAAAACATAGTGTGATATTCGAGTGACATTTTAGTGTGTGTTGTCACATAGCATTTGTATTGTTGTGACCATGCCATGTATATATTGCCTAGCATATGGTGTGCCCTACAACATACTAAAGACAATAATTAGCATGGGTTAAAAATGGAACGAGCAAATGCAAAATGTGATCTAGGTAAATATGTGGCCTAGTCCATAATGTGACCTGGTGAGTGATGTGATCCAGTATATGAAAATGACCTGTGCCCTAGAAAACAATGTGACACGTACATAATGCATGGGTGAAAGTTCAAGACTTCAAGAACTTTAGAAATTCTAATTTTTAAACTTGCAGGAGGCCTACAAAAATTAATAATTTCATGTTTAAATAGTTAAACGTGTTTAGATCATCTGAAATTTAATCAAAGAAGCTATTATAATCTCCCTACTTCAGCATTTTGAGGATGACTTTTTATTGAAAGTCAGCCTTAAAATCCTGAATTCAGGATTAATCCTGAAATATTTCACCCATAATCATCTAGCATATTATGTGATCTGGAATCTGATGTGGATTCAGTATTTTACTATTAATATATTCTGTTTTCAGAAGCTTGAAGTTTTGTTTTAATATTAATGTTGCCCCAAAAACATAATATTCACTTGCTTTTGATCATTGGAATCGTATTAATTTAGGGCTTTTTACCTCTTGGCTCTCTTGTATGCGATGTTTCTTGTGGTTTTGTCACTTCCCCGTGTGTTGCCCTGGGTCAGGTGTGGTACTTGATTGTATCGATTCCTGATCTTTGCATTCTTCCTCACTTAAAGTTTGCATTTTCCAAATAATATCGACTTTCTGTACCTGGTTTATTTTTTACTTATGTAAACAGTGGCGGAGGGGGGGGGGGCACTGGGAAACAGTGATACAGTCTTTCCAAAGAGTCAATGGATCAACCACTTTTAGCACCCTTACCAACTTAATCATGAACTATTTCCAAATGTGCAAGGTTTAGACTGATATAGGTAGTATAAGATGTGCGGATCTAGAGGGGGACAGGGGGTGCAGACTCCCCCTGAAAATCACAATAATATAGGGTTTATTTGCAATTATACTGGTCCGGATCCCCTAACAAATCACAAAGCTACCAAGCCAGGCATTCAATGTTGGGCCATCATTGGCACGCCAGTGAAATGCCATTTAAATGGCGTTTCGCTGGCGGGCCGCTGATGGCCCACTTTAAGTGGTAGTTGGATCCTCTCTCCCCTCATCAACTATTCAAAGAGTGCCCAGAGTTGCAGAGTTGTACCCTTCTGGATCCGCGCATGTATAAAATAGCTATACCATGTCTTTCAACTTGACTTGTGATAATCCACTCGCTTTAGAGGATTATCTCCACGTACAGGTGGACAAACCATTGTATAACTATTAATTAACATTTACACATACCTCTGACGAGTTTAATGGCAACTCTTTTGTCATCGTAGTACCCTGTAACGACCTTCCCGAAGGCTCCTTGGCCAATATGACTGGCAAATTTAAGTTTTCTAACATCCACCTCCCAGTCATCGCTCGTCAACAGTATCTGGTTGGAGTAGTCCACTTTACCTGAAACAATAAATGATAATTATGGATCAAAATATGTTAAAGGAACAGACAGGTTATGTGTATATGTCTGCCAGGACGAGGCTATAATTTTGAATTACAATTAATATTTTTCGACACCCCCACCCCTTTGTTCACTTGTTTATAACACTCATGTAGATGTTTTAAAAATGTTATCCGTTGCATCCGTAAACATATGGCAGAATTTAACATTTGAATGAAAAAAATGAAAGAACTTTTGGTTAAGGGAAAACTATGTGAAAAATACAACAACATAGTAAGCCAGAAAACATTATATATAGACGATATCACACTTCTATATATATTTGTTTGTTTGTTTGATTCTTAACGTCCGATCAACAATCTTTCAGTTACAAAGGGACGGGTCTTCCTGGGTTGAACCAGTACTAAGCTAGGATAAATGTGTCTTGCTCAAGGACCACAACGCAGTGACGCCGTTGAGGCTCGAACCCACGACCCTTCGGTCTTGAGTCAAGCACTCTACCACTGAGCCACTGCGCTCCCTACTTCTATAGATATGCATTGGGTTTATTTTGAAAATAAAATGAGTTTGCTTTAGTTTAATGAAGATTGAACAAAGTCGCCGATACCATCACGGTATCCAACCACAGTTACAAACATTGTATTGCTTCATTTATTTAAACCTTTGTTGCTTACAGCAAAATCCAGTCAAAAGATCTACACTTTATTTTTTTTCTTAATTGATGAGCGTGCTATAAATAATAAGCCTGTTACCAATTAGTGTGAACGATCTATTACGCACGTTCCTATGATAAATCTCATTTTGAAAATGAGTCTTTTATACCTGCTCTGCCGAACATGAAACACTTCTGTGTTATGTAACTAATTAATTTTATTGAAAATTAAACATGTGTAAAGCTTATGTATTGTGCCAAAGTCTTGGCACTGTGCAGTTATTTGTCGAAATAATATCAATCATAGTGTTAGACCCATAGATCTAGGTATGGACAAGTTTTGAGCGTAAAATTGTATTTATTTTTTATACCCTTCAATTGAAACATGTGTTTTGGTGTTCAAACGAACCGTCCCATTGAGACGGTTCTTTTGAGTACCCACAACATATGTTTTAGTTGAGAAACAAGAAAAATAATTTTCAAGTGTATACTCTCATCTGAAAGCCTGTTGAACGTAGGCCTACCATCTTATATTATAAGGGTTCTAAGTTTCTGATACTATTTGCAAATCTGTCCTCATACATTTGGCGTTTTCAAAAATTGCTGCATCTCTAGACAAGTTATGCCAGAAGGGTTCAAATTAAACTAGTAGTCAACATACAAGTTAGATAGATAATATTTTGGAAATTTTATTTGATAGACTTGCAACTTACTTAATCAGATGATGCCTATAAAATATGAACAATCTTAAGTTTAAATTGTCAAATGTCTTATGATAAAGTGACAAAGATCAGTGAAGCAATAATAGTCGCCTTATTTAGTATTGCCAGGCTAACACTTTCGATAGAACCCTGAGTTCAGAAATAATCCTGAAAAACTATCACCCATGCATACTAAATTACAAGTCAGTATGACTGGGTTTGATCATAATACAATGCAAGAATAAACAAAGCAAAGTAGCTAAGCTGGCTCCAGTCCTTAAACATTTTCTATCTATCTGACTAGAAGAAGCTAGAATTATTTGATAAAGAAGAACTTTCTTTTTAACTGCAAATTCTACAACAACAAATGTGTTTCAGACTGGAGCCAGTCTACAAAGTAGCTTGCATACAGCAAAATATTAGCAATATAGTTTGCATAATTATGTCTGAATCGGGAATGATGATAGTTATGATAGTATACTTACAACCAACATTTGACTTGTAACTGTTACTTTTAGCGACGGCTGTCTTGGTGATTATGATATCTCTGAAGGAGTGCCTCTTCTTGTAGATAAACAGGACAATGATTCCAAAGATGATAATGCTTGATACCACGGTAACACCAAGGATGATTCCATTCAATATATCTTTCTCATGTTCTGAAAGGTAAAACGAAATATATTTCAAGACTTAATTTAATATCTATTCAATAGTGACCTCTCTGAATAAAAATAAATAGATAAGTCCAACATAGCAGTCTACTTTCTGTTTATAGAAGATGCATTCGTCTGCTTCGGTCTGTATCCAAGATTTTGCAATTATTTTCAGTGATAGTTGTGTATCCCAAATAAGTCAGTGTGGACAGTCTGGTTATTAACCAATGAGCTCTTCAAATGTTCAGCAGATACTTTGAAATGCAAATTTCTGACAATTCCTGATTGGTTGAAATTTAACAAGGGAAAACGATATCAGCTGGCTTCAAGCAGCCTAAAAACTAGAGCATTGACTATCAGAAAATACGTTACTTTCTAGCTTGAATAGGTTGTAATTTTGGGCTTGTGGATTTGGTCTTTGCGTGGGTAAACTCAGATATAACCTATATAAGGTACTTTCTGTGGCCCCGCTTTGGGGTCGTTTTTGGGAATACACAGTTTTGGCTTCTCCAAGTGATAAATGTTTTGGCTTACACAGGTTATGCCTCTGACTGATATTTGTGCAAAACTTTTGTTGAGCAGTGTTGAATATGCTGTTCCAATATGTATCATGATTGTGATGTGTAAATGCTATTCTAAATAAAAATATACATGATAAAAAGAAAACAAAAAAAACTAGAACATTAAAGGTAGCACTGTGTAAAATTTTATGCTAAAAGCATCTGTCGTCAAACACACATTTGGAAATTTACCTTATCATCGTACATGTATACGGATTTCTTTTTTCAATTTGTTTAAGCTTGCAGAATCGGAGATACAACCCCAACTTAAACTGTTAAATCAGCTCGCTGCTGTATGTTTCATGAATAATGGAGTGGCGTTAGAATATTTTGTAAGAAGTAAATGGTGTTTTTACATCTCTTCATCATTTGTAAGAATTAGTTTGTGAAAGAAAAGAAAGCAGGATATCATTATTTTTGGCGTTAGTGTGCATGGTGATTGTTGCTAATTCCAGTAATTATGTTAGTCAAGTGTCCTTTATATAGAATGTTGCCAAACAGTACGCAATCAGATCAATTGCCACATAATACGGCATCTGATCAAGGTCTTTAATTATTTGCTTACAAATGTTCTATGATAATTTGAATAAAAATGAAAATACTACCAGACACCCCAATAACTGGAAACGGACCTGATAAATTAACAAGGAATATAATTACCATGTAGTTTATATGGGTGAATTATTTTAAGAATTAACTATGTTTCTCATTTAAACAGTCATTCAACTTACGAGATATGTTTTGTCTGGCGGCCAACACTTCTGACATCTGTTCAGTACTGTTTGTATAGATTAGACAAGGTTTGCTTCGTACAACTTCTTCTATCCCATTACTGTTGTTGTACCAGACCTCAACCTAATAAAAAATAAACTTTCTAACATTTTAAGCAACTCGTCCTAGCGGACGAGTTGCTTACGCATATTCAGCCAATCCTAATTGACAGATTTTTCAAATCATGGAAACACAATGTATTATTTTGTATGTTACTAACCATTTGTAGTGTTTCCAAGAAAAAAGAGACAGAAATATACAAGAAAGAATTTGAGTAGTTATACACAGGCAGACAGCAAATCATATCATCGCTAGTGGAATATGTCTCTGCTCAAGATACTAAGGCTATCAAAAATAGTTCCAGCAAGCATCAATCTCACCAGTGTAATGCTTCAATTATCTCACTGCAAAACAATAGGAAATTAATGCTAGGTACGTAATATTATTTAAATACAATCTTAAATTACATGGGTGAAAGTTCAAAATTTCCAAAATCCTGAACTTTCGAAATTTTAATCTTAAAACTTGCAGTATGCCCACTAAATATCCACAATTTCAAGATTAAATAGTCAATTGTCCTTAGACAGACTTAAAATAAATCAAAGAAGCTAATATAATCTCTTTAATTCAGCATTCAAAATCCTGAATTCAGGATAATCCTGAAAGCTTTCAATCATGCATTACTTACAATGAGTTTATATTCACTATCTGGTTTCAGTTTCAGTATCGCAGACGTTGATTCAGCATCTTTGGGTATGTGTCCAGTTCGTCCTGCATCCACCTGATCGGAGTGGTCGAGGTTGTGCCAGACCAGCCTCTGCCTGATGCCTATATGACTGAACGGTAGTTGCCATCTCACATGCACAAATACACGGTGACTTGTTTGATCATACTGCTTGTCAATCACTGTTATGTTCCAATCTGAAACAGAGACGATAGGACTTACATGGGTTTAAGATCAACATTTCGATAATCCTGAAAATCAGAATTTTAAACTTGCTGTACGCCTCCAAAATATTAAAAATCCAAGTTAAATGGTTAAATACCTTTAGTTAAAATGAAACTAAATCAAAAAGCTGTTATTATCTGTAGAATTCGGCATTGTGGGGCTGACTTTCTATGAAAAGTCAGCCTCAAAATCCTGATTCAGGATAATCCTGAAAACATGCACACATGGACTTACCAGAAAAGTCATCGCTATTGAAAGCCTACCCTTATCTCTTTAAGCCCGATGGAATTTCCCACTCTTGTCAATTGAACCAGGTCATTTCTGTTTAAAAGAGTGTTGGATGATTTTTTTATTCGAAATTTAATAGAACATTCTTTAAGCAAACAATGGAGACTCTGTTCAGACGCCCCTTTCTGTGGGGGCTGATCTGGGTCTGCACTATCTGCATGTGTCCCAATAGAACGCCCGCTTATATGAGTCAACGCTTTCTAGACCAAAGAATTATTTTAGTGTGATTCAATTAAATGATGATAGTTGTACATATTTAGAAGTCATATGTTATAATTTTGAATAATGATGCATTTCTTTCTCTGAATATTGACCCAGCAGATAGCACAGACCAATATGAAATTATGCATTATTTAGCATTTCAATTTTAACAGTACCCTTTTACGCATATCCCGAATTCAAAGGATTGAAGCTCATTGGTATAGAATTGACAATATTGCATAATTTGGGTGAAAGTTCAAAATTCCAAAAATCCAGAACTTTAGAGAGTCTAATCTAAAAGCTTGCATTATGCCCATTAAATATTAACAATTTCAAGTTTAAATGGCCAACTGTCCTTAGACCAACTGAACATAAACCAAAGAAGCTAGTACAACCTGCCTATTTCAGTATTTTGAGGCTGACTTTCTATGGAAAGTCAGCCTCAAAATCCTGAAGTCAGGAATAATCCTGAAAACTTTCACCCATACATAAAGCACATTTTGAGAAGAAATTATCACAAAGCTCCCAGAAAGCTCCCAAAAATCAAATCGTTTTATGTGCATTAATAGATGAGTTAAAGAGGGATAAAATAAAATTGGAAAGGGTTGACCTCGTGGCTCCTCTTTATGATGTCTAATTGTGAAGCTGTCAATTTCCCATGATATCCTTGGTCAGGTGTGGTGCTTAATTGTATCGATTCCTGATCTTTGCCCTCTTTCTTTGTAATAAGTATCCATGTTATCAGAATGGTTCATCAGTAAAATGTGAACACCTACCTAAATGGACCCTGCTGCTCATTCCTGGTTGTATGGGAGAAATCACCATATCACCATTTGACACACCTGAAATAACATTATGATAGATGATATACAATGTAAGACACATTATATTGTATGTTAAATTACAACACATTCCAATGCTGCAAACTAATATCAATTATTAAGATATGTCAGATTTCCAACCATCATAAAAACATGTCAGTTTGGAATCAACTTAACAATACTTGGAGTAAACATATGGTAGTGAGCGCAATGGTCTTTGTTGACACATTCTTGGTCCAGTACAAATACCATTTCCATGGGTGAAAGTGCAAAGTTTCAAATTCAAAACTTTAAAACTTGAAGCATATATGCCTTCAAAATAAATTACCAATTTCAAGTTTAAGAGATTCATTGTCTTTAGATAATCTGGAAATAAATCCAAAGCTATCTTTTTTAGTTGATGATGAGGAAAGGGAGGATCCAAATACCACTATAAGCGGGCAATCATAGTGCCGATGATAGCCCAACATTGAATGCTGGCTTGGCAGCTTTGTAATGTTTAGGGGATCCGGACCATGGAGTGTTGATAAGAAACCCATTATTTTTATGATTTTTCAGGGGGTGTCTGGATCCCCTTTCCCCCCCACCCCTCTGGATCCGCACATGTGTATATAAGCCATTGTTCTCATTATTAGCTCATTATTGCATATAAGATATATATATACTATTGACTTACTATCAGTGTCGTTTGGACTCTCTGTACTGCTGTCACTTGAAACTGCAAAATAAATCAAAGTATGAATGAGTCATTTCATGAGGTTATGGTACAAATTGCATATGCAAGCCACAAAGGCTCAGACCCAGAGCCTTCACTGCTCGCATACACAAAGTAGGAATATATAAAGCCAAGTTGTAGCATGTGTAAAAGTTCAAAATTCATAATTTCAAATCTTAAAACTTGCAATTTGCCCACAAATACTAATAGTTTTCAGGTTCAAATGGTCAATTGTCTTTAGATGAATTGAAATATATCAGGAAAGCCAATATAATCTAATTCAGCATTTTGAGGCTGACCTGCCAAAGAAAGGCAGTCTCAAAATCCCGCATTCAGGAATAATCCTAGAAACTTGAATCCTGAATCCAGCCCCACCAGATAGCTGCACAGTCGTGGTTCTCTGGAACTTTCATCTTATGAATGCCATCTGTGATAAGATGATCCAATACTATATGACTCTGTCCATCTTTTTCACTTTAACTCTTTGGATCCTAGCAGCACCCTTTATCGTCTTCTGATAACCTTTGCAAACAGTTAGGACCCTGACTATGACCGACAGGACATCAACCCTGATCCAACCCATTTGACACTCTGATAATGCCCCTGAAAGATTGTTTTGAAAAAGTTGATATTGATAAATTCATAAGACGACAACACGAGCATGCAAAATTCCAAAGCATGCAAAGAGTTCAACATTTTATCTAAAATTAAAGAAATTAAAATTAAAGAGTATTACCTGGTAAAAACAAAGTTTCAAGTATGCCGGCCTGCGTTGTTGTGATTGGTTTAGTAATAACACGTGGTTTATTCATTATTTCTTCTTCACAGTACGTTTCGTCCAGTGGTTTCACCTTGGAGCACGTCGGTGTGAAAAATGTCATTTTGCCAAACCAGTTCTCATCTGAGCTTAATGCCACCTCTACCAGATACTCGGCATTAAAGGCAATATCTGTGAGTTTTAATTTAGGCTGAAAGATAAACCAAAACGTTTGGTTACATATTGCATGAAACATTTTTGGCATTGCGAACCAATATGTGTTAACTCTTTTCTAGCTTGTGTCTTCTGCTGATAATCCCTCCAAACCATTAGGACCCAGATCAGGCCCTACATAATGTTGGCCCTGATCTGGTTCCAAATTGTTTGACACGTTTATGGTATTCCTAAAGTATGTTTTCATTCTGGATACCAATTGTATCTCTACTATTACTTAAATTCAGTTTCTGGAGGTTTTTTCTACTGCAACGCATACAGAAGCATGGGTTAGCGTGAGATATGACTACTACAATGTATCACCGAAACATTGTCTTTTGATGGAACAGACTATAAGACACTAGTCGGCCTCACTTGTAGAAATAGACTCTAGCTAGATTTGCATTGGTAAAAATTGAAAACAGACTATAGTACTCTGTAAGACTGTATGTCTGCAGTTTACATCTAGCTTTCAAATTTAGATGCATTCCTACTTAGTTTGTACGACAGTCTGAGGTATAAACCAATGAGAATACCGTTTTCTATCAGGTACGCTCAAAATTACAATGTAAGATAATTCATGATTGGTGAATAAACTAGGTCAGTACCAATAATAGACAGCTAGCGGCTGACAAAATACCAAACTAACTAACTCTTTTCCTCATTGAGACGCCTCTTAACGCTTTTGCAAACAGAGCAGATCCAGATCAGGCAGCTCTTGTTAGAGCTGCCTGATCTGGGTCTACTCTGTTTGCTTATGGCAATATGATATATCTGATCCTACACTAGTGGATCTGACAAGTAATTTCTTTGTTATATATATATAAATATATTGTACCAACATGAACGTTTATTCATATAACTATTCATAGTGGGTGGAGCCTAGCATGAATATTCATGAAGGAAAGGGTTAAATCGCATGCACTTGCTCATATGTGTTGAGGAATTAAGCGTGAAGCGATATTGTATCTAAACCATTAACCTAAAATCCGAACTGACAGTATAGAAGTATACGGGCCATTTTAATTTTATTATGCTAGAACGCAATTAACACACTCCACTCAATATGTCTAGTGTGTTTTACGTTTTCCCAGAATGTTGTGAAAGCTATGACGCCACTGCCCATATCCAATTAACGCTTTCAGTGCCCATTTGAGGCCAAAAACATCTACTTCGTCATCTGCTGGGGTGTTTTACCTGCCTCTATAGCAAACAGTGCAAATTTTTTGACTGCTTATTTCAATATTAATTCCAAAAGGGACTTTTTTCAAACAAGTAACAGTATTTTCACTCTGTTTCAAATTTTCGACCACTTGGCATTTGTCAAGTAACAATTATATGGATTTATGTTGTTAGCCTTATCTCCACTGTATAAGCCTACCAATAAATATAAATATACAGTAAAACCTGTGTAAAACGGCCACTCTCAAAAAGACTGAAAATTAGACTTCAAGACCAATTATCATTTAATGTAGGTCAAAAGGTTTGCATTCTGCAATACTGTCGACCTTCATTAAGCTACCATTTGTCATTAAGATCTTTTTTGAGCGGCCGTTTTACAAAGGTTTTACGATACTTCACTTTAAGGAGGCATTGTAAAATATAGACTGTACCTTATCGTTCAAAGTAAATGTTCCATAGTCACTATAATGGTCTGAGGGAAGATCACAAGCACAGTTCTGAAGGTAATAGTCAACTCTGTACTCCAGATAATTTTGTCCTCTAGGTGGCACCACCGGAGGGTTGTTCCACATCACTATAGGATACACGTAGCCATCTCTAAGCTGCATGTCCATAGTGAGGTTGAGCGTGGAATCGGTGTCCAGTTCTATGACAGCACCGTTGCCATAGCGACTCTCATACTTTCCAGGAAACACTATTGAGTCTAAAATGAAAAACAGTTAAAGATACATGTACATGTATATTGCACGGATACTATACCCTTATACAATGCAGTTTATTATCCGAAAAGCAATTAAATATTTATATATTGCTAACAAAGTAAGTGATTGCAGGTCACCCCCATGGGGAAACGAATGGTACAACATAACATTAAAATATCATTTTATGCATGATGAAAATTGTCATGGGTGACAGTTCAAACTTTGCAAAATCCTGAACTTTAGAAAGTCAAATCTCAAAACATGCGGTATACCTATAAGAAATTAATAATTTCAAGTTTAAATGATCATTTGTCTTACAGTAAACTGAAACAAAATTATAGAAGCCATTATAATCTGCCTAGTTCAGCATTTTGAGACTGACATCAGCCTCAAAATGCTGGATTCAGGAAAAATCCTGAAAACTTTCACCCATGCATTGTAGGTCATCAATCCGGATGGAAGCATGCAATCGTGTGCATGTACAACAAACATACGAGACATGTTTCATGTTTATTTGAACAGATTTGAATTTCACTTTTTGTGGTTGCATATAATTAAAACAAACACATTTTGCTTTTTCATGCACAACAGACGTGTCCCTGGTATTGCCAAACAGACTAGATGGCAATTTATAGCAAAGCCATGACGTGGCAGCCCTAAATACATCCCACCCCCCTTTTTACTGATTTTAAGAGCTAAAACGGGTGTATCTTCTAAGAAAATACGTATTTAAGTGTGAAATTTTCTTTTAAGTTTAGTGGCACACTCAGTCTATTATTAAGATGAGAAACAGCCTATGTGTGCCAGTTTTTGCTTGGAAACTGGGCTTAATAAGTTCTTCCATAAAAGTGCCCAAATGGGTATCTCATGTATAAAATGTGTCTTGGAAGAAGTTTGAAAAGCAAATTCTCAAAACTCACAGCTGACTTAATTTCTTAGATATTTTAAGTATCTATTACCGATAAAACTGATCACCAAATATTGCTTTTGAGTATTTTGCATACAATTTAGTGTTGCTATGGAAACTGTAAACCCTAAAATTTGATGTATAAGTCGCTTCCAAAAAGTAAATATCCAACTGGAATGCTTTATTTTCTAACAGAACATACTTTAATTATCTATGTACAATATATAAAAGGTTCCAAGAGAAAAACGTCATATCTTTTAGAGAAATAGTTCGAGAAAAATTTAGTACATTTCGTTTCAGACACCATTTTTAAACGCTTAAATTTTGACTACTCGTCTACAGAGACTGTTTCAAACCAGAAAATAAAGATTAAGAACTATTTTCTTGATGACTGTGTATTCCTGGGGATCAGACTAACCCATGGAAATCAATTATTACCCAATATAACGAGAAATAAATGAGTAACGGCATTTTCAAATTTGTTCAAATAAACATGAAACACCTCTTGTATATGAGCCATCATTGAATAATCTCTCTCTCTCTCTCTCTCTCTCTCTCTCTCTCTCTCTCTCTCTCTCTCTCTCTCTCTCTCTCTTTGACAAACTAGAAGGAACGCAAAGATTTCAGGGGACAGGATGCAGGACTTGACATGAGCCCCGTCGCAAAGTCTTGGCATAAAACACTAAAAAACTATCAATCATAAAAAAATCTCAAAATGAGCCACGACATGTGATTTCCAGTAATGTGGCAATTTGACATGTCAAGACTCATACTAGCCTGTGCAGCATCCTTTTAAGCTTAGAAGCTCCAAACGATGTTCCGTCGGTGGCTTAATGCTCATAAAATATTTAATCGACTAGCAAAGGCTCTAATCAGACTGGGCGTATGCGCAGGCTAGTCTGAGCCTTTGCTGGTACCACACTGATACCACATTGTCGGAAATCTCATGTCTCGGCTCATTAATGATTTCGTTCCTTGGATATTGCGTTTCTAAATGAAAACACTATGGACCACGGTGATATGTTTCTTACCAGGGTCTAAACTGATAAGGACGCTTTGCATTAACCCATTTATGCCGAATGGATTTTCCCACTGTTATCAATTGGACCAGTCCATTTCCGTTTTGTTGTTGGGTGGTACTTTTCATTTCTATTCAAATTTTGATAGTACATTCTGTAAGTAAACAGTGGAGACCCTAATCAGACGCCGCGTTCTGTGGCTTCTGATCTGGGTCTGCAGTGTTTTCCAATGTCCCACAAAAAGGCTTGAAACGGTAAATACCTGGTTTGTATGGTAACCCTTCTGACACTGACGCATTGAATCGTATCGTTGCTATGGTTCCGTCTTTACTGATAGCTAATAGCCAGAACTCGGGGTGGTACGGAAGCATCCCTAGGTCAAGAATTGCTCCAGTAGATGATGTCTGAAATAAATAAAATGACTATATGCAATAACACCTAAAAATTTGAACTTAGATTTTTCGAAACACTTGCTAATTCGAAATAAATGTGGGGCACACTGGATTCAGAGAATAGGGCACATTCAATATCTGTTAATAACAGATGTTTGGGTGTGTAAAAGAAACGTCTCATTGAGATGGGGGACGCTGACTAACACATATACTGTAAATTCGGAAACCACGTTAAACATGATTTACCTACATGAAAAAAGACAGGGTGACTTCGCCATTTTCGCGAGGATTTTAATTTTCCAAAACTAACACCAGGCACACTATCAGAATGTCAAGCTGTTTGGATCCTGATCAGGACCGACGTTGTGTCGGTCCTAATCTGGGTCCAAACTGTTTGTAAAGGTTATCAACAGACGACAAAAGTTGCCACCAGCATGGAAAAGCATAAACAATATTTCTACCAACTGGTGCCAATTCTTATCATTGTTCATCTTATTAGAGAGTTCGATTCCAAAAATGATTTCCGATCCTGACAATCAGCAGACAGTAAATAAACGTAGTGTGGAAATATTTTGATATTCTAGAAACTAATGTAATAAAAACAATCTTAGTTTTTTTTTATCGAATGGATGAATCAATTTTCCGTTTAAAGGTTGTTGGGTGTTGTTTTTCCCTATTTTTAGTCAAATTTTATTAGAACATTCTGTAAAAAGCAGTGAAGACTCTGATTAGACATCGCGTTCTGTGGTATCTGATTTGCGTGTCACCCAATCGCCCTTGTCCAAGATTTCCAAAATTCTGAACTTTCAAAACTCTGATCTTAAAACTTGCAATATGCCCACTAAATATTCACAGTTTGAAGCTTAAATGGTCAATTATCTTAAGACAGACTGAATATAAATCAAAGGACCTATAACAATCGGCTGAATTCAGCATTTTGAAGCTGTCTATCTATGAAAGTCAGCCTCAAAATCCTGAATTCAGGATAAATCCCGAAAACTTTCACCCATTGGTAAATCATGCTCAATACGCGATTTTCTTTTCGTCGCAAATATGTATTTTAACGCTTTTCGCAAAAATAAAATTCTCGCGATTTTTTTAAGAGTATTGATTACTTACTGGGCACAACAACTGTTATATTGGCTGAAACATTAAGATTTAAGCAGGGCGGTATGATTGGAAGCCAGGCCCGGAGACAAAATACTTCAAGTTCAATTTAGCTTCATGCCACTTCACCACGTCTATGCTGTAAGAACTCGTAAAATATTCATGAAAACATGTCGTTTCGTTCTCGCATGTGATAAATTGGCCTAGTCCTATAAAAATGGCCACATGTACTGAAACAATATTGATGGTTTCAGTACTACACACTGTACAGAAAAACTTCCACCGGATGGATGTAAACAAACCATCTCATCAGCTCCATGAGTTCCACCAGTTCAAAGTGGGGTGAGATTAGTTCTGCTTGTTTATTCAAAAGAGAGTATATTAGTGGAGAGTCTATCAAATTGCATTTACAGCAGCAGTTGAATTTATTGAAAAGAAAAGGGACTTTGTTTAAGTGTGAGTTAAAGAGTCAGATTAGCCAGCTTAGCCATTCAGTAGTATACATTCTGCTGTTTTAAGACAATAAAATTATTATTAAAATTATGATAGAAGCAAAGGTTTGGTGAGTGAGCAGGCTGGGAATCCATCAGACTTATACTAGTTCAAGACGCATTTTTCATCAAATCATTTTTTCTAATGAAACTTTAAAGGGAAAACATTGAAACAGAACGGGTAGACACTGACCAAACCAGAGGGGTCATAGTCCAAGCTATAGTTAGTCCAGTGTTAAACTGTAGAGCTTATGATAAGCTCAGTTCGAATTAAACTCAATCGAATGTCCTATCTATTAACACTTTCTTGACAGATAGAATCTTCCACCCAGCTAAATACAACTATTGTTTGGATGGTCAAATACATATATTAAGAGGTCATCGGTCGCAAACAATTTATAAATTACATATTATATCTGTCGCAGGTAGTTGTTTTTATTCAGCAAACAGTGTAGTCCCTGGTAATTAAGTTTAATTTAATATAGTTTTGGCGTCGTCCGTCCGTCCGTCCATTCCGTCTGTCCTTCCGTCCGTCCACACTTTTTATCTGTCTGGAACCATATCTCAGTACCTAATGGTCAGATTTAATCTACGGCGTTACTTATTAATGCATAAGTAACTAATATTAGTTCATTTATGAAACAGTGGTTACTTAGCCTATAATTGTAATTGGTTTTGAAATGGACTATTCCGAAGAGGGGTGTGATCAAATTTATTGTTCAATGAATAACGTTTTGATTAAATTTTTCGTTTTTCCAAGGGTAAAGTTAATACAAATGTAGACTTCTCTTATTAAAAGAGTATTTAAAACGTCTAAAATCGGGTGTCTTTTCAGTGTAAATGTCGGATGTTCAACATCTGTTCTCCCCACGGGCTGTACCTATTTTTCACTCTCGCCAGCTGGTCAAATGGTCTAACTTAGAATAACTTAGAATTGTAATTAATATTTCTACCAAGAAAATATTTCCAATTATGTGTTATCAGCGGTTTTCTGGGCGAACTTATTGATAAATTCATTACTGTAGATACGAAATTCTTAAATAAGTATATTAAATAAGTATTCTGTAAATAATTGTGACGTCATTCATTCTATAATTAGCCGTGTGCGTGGTTAAATTATTTCGTGCCACGATAAAACAGAAACGAACTTTTCATTTTATTAGAAAAAAGGACCAAGAAAATGTTAAACAAATAGAACGGACAACGGGCATACAAGCAGAAAATATGAATAAGCAAAGAAATAACCTTAGAAAGATTAAAGGCAAAACGCGGAAAATAGGTCATTCGATTGGTTTGACCTGATCACCTGAGGTTGGAAACGCGGATCATGTTAGTAGATTTTTCCTATCACCCGCAAATTCATGACTGGGTTTGGATTTATTTCTATCTGAAGGAGGAAAATGCATGGGATATCATTTTGGAACTCACAAAAGTTGACTTTTTCTTAGACTTTTTCTTTTTTTAAATATCTGTATATCGAGGGACGTAATGCAGTCTAACTTTTTCTTTCCCTGCGGACAAGTATTGGTTTTCATAAAAGACTGAAGATAACAAGTATTCACAAAAGCTTGCTTCCCCAGGGCCATCTGATTGAATAGTTTATTAGCGAAACGTCAAGCATTTAATGACTCATTTCAAAGCCACTTTAATGTATATCTCATTGCGAAAAAAAAAACTTCATTATAATCCTTCATCTATTATTACTCATAAGAACCTTTCAACAACGCCGTTATAACATGTAACACATGTTATAGTTTTTCTTGTTCATTCTTGGTACAAATGATAAATACCATGGACTCTCGATATCCTATAAGTTTGGTCAAAATCGACCCCTTAACACTTGAGTTATTGCCCTTGTTTAAGTATAGGCAACTATAAGGCAAAACCTATATATGCATTTTTGTGTGATGATCTTCACATTTCATCAAAGCTATTATATTAAACAACTTCTCACTATAGACCATGATTTCCAAGTGCCTGTAGATAAGCATGGCAGTGTCAAAGTTTTACCCCACCTCCTTTGACCCCACCTAAGGGGTCAAAGGTCAAATATTTAAATTTCATAATAACTAAAGCAATTATTAATATTTTTTGCTGAAATTTTGCATGCAGGCAGAGCAGCAATAGATATGAATTATATCAAACGGGATTTCAGTTTGAAGGCCTGGGTCCGAGCCCCTTGGGTGGACTTAGGTGGTCGGGCAGAGACCAAAATTAAACTTTTTCAGAATATGGTCATGTTGCATATCAAATTAAAGCTGAAGACGCTGGCAGCAATATGGTAGCAAATATTTTGCCTATAGACATACCCTCGACCCAGGGGGTGGGGTCAAAAGGTCAAACTATATTTTTTCTGAAAGTAGTCATGTTGCATATCAAATTAAAGCTGACGACGCTGGCAGCAACATGGTAGCAAATATTTTGCCCACAGACACACCCTTGACCCAGGGGGTGGGATCAAAAGGTCAAACTATATCTTTTACTGAAAGTAGTCATGTTGCATATCAAATTGAAGGGAATTGAGCACAGAGCACCATGAAAGCAAGTATGCTGTCATCACACTCACCAACGACCCCTGGGTTGGGTCAAAAGGTCATTTTTTGTTCTTTTCAAAAGTGGCAAAGTAAAGTTGAAAAAGTGTAGACCTACATGCAAGGTAACACTTTGAATTTACACACAATCTTGACCTCTGGGGTTGGGTTTAAAGGTCAGATATTGAAATTGTGCAGATGTAAGTATATTTTTTATTGAACTAAGCACTAAAACATACTTGACAGGCGTTTGTTATGATCTGAATGATACTGTAGGTGAACTAAGGGCTAGATAAATGGGATTTATGTTTTGTGATTTACATGTTTCTCTCAAATAACCCTTCGTTGGGGGATATAAATTGGTCGAATTTGCCTTGTTTGTTTTCATCCTGGGTCAGTACTATTTGCCAAGTCAACGCCTCACAAGGCGCTAAACATTGCTTTACTGCAACGGCTCCATAATCGTTTTATTGAACATAGTGCATACTTTTTTGGGGGTGGGGGAAGGGGGTGCAATTAGTTCTAAGAAGATTTCCCCCAACCCCAACCTTACTTCATCATGCTAGATTTGGTAGTTATATCCATGTAGATTTCATTTAATTTGATAAAACTGCAAACTTTGTCACAGGTCAGTTCCACTCAAACGGAAAAGTCATATAAGGCCAATTGTTGTATTACATTTGGCTAAAAATATTAAATATACAATGATGCCCATTTTAGTATGTGATATAAAAATTGCACACTTATCACTGAACAATTCTCAAACTTTTTTGAAATGTGGCGTGGTGTTATCTACTGGAATTAAGTAATTTATAATGAGACAGCTATTTGTAGCTACACATATATGATAAAAAGGATATGGTACTGATCTTGTTCACACTGATGTCCCTAAAGACACTCGCAAGCTTGTGTCCTTCAATGACGCAACCCAAATTAACTAGAGGATCTGAAGGTCCTGAAGCGCTCACCTTATCTTACCTTATCACCTTTACCTAATAATGTTAAATTAGGTCAAGGTCAATATAAGGCTTATTATTCAAGCATGTTTTATTTTACCATATATGGGCATCGTGGCCATTTTGCCAAGTGACCCAAAATAAATATCGCATTTAAATTGTTTTTAGCCGGGTTTTTCAAAGTGATGTCCGGGCTGGCGGGCAGCGGGTGGGCCGTGCGTTCTTGGTTAATGTTAAGGTTAACCTTTTCGCAGATTCGATTTTCTCGCAAAGTATTCAACCTGCGTTCTTCAAATTTCACACATGGTTTCTTTAGGGTCTCTGCTTTCATGTGATGCCATGTTCTTTTCAGTTGGTTCCCAATTTTTTGGTGAAAAATGCATTTTTGGTGAAAAATGCATTTTTTGGAGATAGGTATTTTATTACATTCATTTTTTTCCACAAATTTCTGTGTATATTCCATAACTCCAAAACTATTCAAGGTATTTGGATGGACCCCAGATCCCTAGCCCAAGGTAATGGACCTTCTTGTTCTGGAGAAATAGGTTTTCAAAGGGGTTTTAATATATATGAGCATGTCAACCATCTTGGTCATGTGACAAGAAGATTTTGCATAAAGTTTTGCTAACTTGTCGTGAGGAGTATTCATATGAAAATTCAGTTCAATTGGCCAAATGGTTTCTGAGAAAACTATGTTTAATATATTGATGGGACTCCAATGAGCGACCTTGGCTGAAAGAGGCCAACCTTGACCTTTAGTACTTATTTATAGCCATTGTCAAATTAGGTTTAACATATCTAGTGAGGGTAATGACTTTGGCTTCAACAGTTTTCAAAAAATCAACTTTTTAAAATATTTCCCATTTAAATGCATATTTAGGAAGCAAATTCGACCTTGACATAAAGTAGGTCAATGTAAACCTAGAATCATAATTTGAACAAAGTCAGTAGGCCCCATATCCCTAATGCTACCTACCAAGTCCCAAGGTCATGGGCCTTCTGGTTTTTGAAAAGAAGATATTTAAAGTTTTTTTTTTCTAAATATGGGCATGTCGGCTATCTTGGTCATGTGACCAAAAGAATTAGTATCAATTTGGCTAACTTGTCCTAAGGATTCTTCGTATGAAAATTCAGTTCAATAGGCCTAATGGTTTCTGAGGAAACTATGTTTTAATATATCGATGGGACTCGGATGAGTGACCTTGGCTGAAAGAGGCAAACCTTGACCTTTAGTACTTATTTATTGCCATTGTCAAATTAGGTTTAACATATCAAGTGAGGGTAATGACTTTTGCTTCAACAGTTTTAAAAAAAAATAACTTTTCAAAATATTTCCCATTTAAATGCATATTTAGGAAGTAAATTCGACATTGATATAAAGTAGGTCAATGTCCAGCAAGAATCATAATTTGAATAGACTTAGTAGGCCTCATATCCCTTATGCTACCTACCAAATCCCAAGGTCATGGACCTTCTGGTTCTTGAGAAGAAGATATTTAAAGGGTTTTTTTACCAAATATTGGCATGTCGGCCACCTTGGTCATGTGACCAAAAGAATTAGTATAAATTTTGGCGAACTTGTCTTAAGTATTCTTCA
Organism: Loripinus fragilis; assembly: GCA_964019695.1. Taxonomy (NCBI): domain Eukaryota; kingdom Metazoa; phylum Mollusca; class Bivalvia; order Lucinida; family Lucinidae; genus Loripinus; species Loripinus fragilis. The sequence goes on from OZ026514.1 coordinate 92,322,616, forward strand.
TATGAAAATTCAGTTCAATAGGCCCAATGGTTTCTGAGAAAATTATGTTTTAATATATTGATGGGACTCCAATATGAGCGACCGTGACTGAAAGGTCAACCTTGACCTTTGGAACTTATTTATAACCATTGACACATTAGGTTTAACCTAAGAATAATGACTTTGGCTTCAACATTTTTCAAAAAGTCAACTTTTCAAAACAAATCCCATTTAAATGCATTAGGAAGCAAATTTGACCTTCACGTAAAGTAAGTCAAGGTCAACCTAGGATCATCATTTGAACAAACTTGGTAAGCCCCACATCTCCAATGCTACATACCAAGTCCAAAGTTCATCGGCCTTCTGGTTCTGGAGAAAAAGATTTTTAAAGGGTTTTTACCATAAATGGGCGTGGCGGCCATCTTGGTCATGTGACCAGAACCATTTGAACAAACTTTCGTTTCTGCGTCCTAAGGAGTCTTCATATTAACAATTTGACCCTTATTGGCCCAGTGGTTTCAGAAAGGAGAAGATGTTTGAAAATGTTGACGGACGGACGCCAGACACCGGAGTGACTGGTATACAATTAGCTCACCAATGAGCTATTTGCTCAGGTGAGCTAAAAATAAACTTAAGTAGGAATGGGGTAAATAAATCCTGTGTTTGAGTGGCCTTATCTGTATAACTGTTGAATAATGTCAAACCCACAAAAAATTTGATTTTACTACAAATAAATGTATTACGTCCACAATTATCTAATCACTACATTCAGTAAGTAGCCGTAAGGGAAGCCCTTACAGAGGTTTTGGGTAACACGAAAAAGGGTCATGGGATCAAAGGTTACAAGAAAAACTATAACATGTGTTACATGTTATAACAGCGTTGTTGAAAGGTTCTTATGAGTAATAATAGATGAAGGATTATAATGAAGTTTTTTTTTCGCAATGAGATATACATTAAAGTGGCTTTGAAATGAGTCATTAAATGCTTGACGTTTCGCTAATAAACTATTCAATCAGACGGCCCTGGGGAAGCAAGCTTTTGTGAATACTTATTATCTTCAGTCTTTTATGAAAACCAATACTTGTCCGCAGGGAAAGAAAAAGTTAGACTGCATTACGTCCCTCGATATACAGATATTTAAAAAAAGAAAAAGTCTAAGAAAAAGTCAACTTTTGTGAGTTCCAAAATGATATCCCATGCATTTTCCTCCTTCAGATAGAAATAAATCCAAACCCAGTCATGAATTTGCGGGTGATAGGAAAAATCTACTAACATGATCTGCGTTTCGAACCTCAGGTCAAACCAATCAAATGACCTATTTTCCGCGTTTTGCCTTTAATCTTTCTAAGGTTATTTCTTTGCTTATTCATATTTTCTGCTTGTATGCCCGTTGTCCGTTCTGTTTGTTTAACATTTTCTTGGTCCTTTTTTCTAATAAAATGAAAAGTTCGTTTCTGTTTTATCGTGGCACGAAATAATTTAACCACGCACACGGCTAATTATAGAATGAATGACGTCACAATTATTTACAGAATACTTATTTAATATACTTATTTAAGAATTTCGTATCTACAGTAATGAATTTATCAATAAGTTCGCCCAGAAAACCGCTGATAACACATAATTGGAAATATTTTCTTGGTAGAAATATTAATTACAATTCTAAGTTATTCTAAGTTAGACCATTTGACCAGCTGGCGAGAGTGAAAAATAGGTACAGCCCGTGGGGAGAACAGATGTTGAACATCCGACATTTACACTGAAAAGACACCCGATTTTAGACGTTTTAAATACTCTTTTAATAAGAGAAGTCTACATTTGTATTAACTTTACCCTTGGAAAAACGAAAAATTTAATCAAAACGTTATTCATTGAACAATAAATTTGATCACACCCCTCTTCGGAATAGTCCATTTCAAAACCAATTACAATTATAGACTAAGTAACCACTGTTTCATAAATGAACTAATATTAGTTACTTATGCATTAATAAGTAACGCCGTAGAAAAAAATTGAGACTAACAGGGATCAAAGGCAATATAGAGAACGGGGAGTATAAGAAAATACCCTTTTGGTTTTTGGGGCACAGGGAACAAACCAATTAAATTCAGGGCTACCTGACACCGATAAGTGAGGAGTGAGCGATGGAAATGCAGATTAACTTAACCAATACTTGCAAACAAATAGAAATATAAAAAATCTTACAAAATTGTTAAACATTAACTTTGCTGAACATTATATAACTTTCCGGGGAAATGTTTATATGAGGACATATTGTGCGGTTCTGCACCTTTAAATATTTGCATACTGGTGTTAGGGAGCGCAGTGGTAGAGTGCTTGACTTGAGACCGAAGGGCCGCGTGTTCGAGCCTCACCGGCGTCACTGCGTTGTGTCCTTGAGCAAGAACATTAATCCTAGCTTAGTACTGGTTCAACCCAGGAAGACCCGTCCCTTTATAACTGAAAGATTGTTGATGGGACGTAAAAAATCAAGTCAAACAAACAAAAAAAAGCATACTGGCGTTAAGTTGTCTGCTGATTTTCTGAAAACTTCTCTCTGGAATACCACCAGAGTGTCCAGATTAGACCCAGGGTTTTGTCGGGTCTGATCTGGGCCCAAACTACTTGCAAATGTTTTCAGCAGAAGAAACAAACAGGTAAATGCCAGAAAATCTTTCAGTGGTTTGGTCAGTGTACACTCAATGAAGTGAAAGTGACTATCCATTCACTGGTAATATAAACATCAAGAGATATTTATCAGAGTTGTAAAAATAATTTGATGTGAAACACAGATTAGTGCCTTCCACAGGTCCAGAATCCCTTGGTTTGGCCAATATTTACAGTGCGCAATGTGAAGTACTGGTTTAGCAGTACCATTCTTTAGGTGCTATTCGGTTGTGGCATTTGTAAGCAGATTGGTGCTGTGTGTATAATCGGGCCATTGTTATCTCCTTTATGATTTACCTCGATTTAGATATTAGGCTATCGACATTTCCTCAGGACCAACAATTTCAGATCATTTAGATCTTTGTCTTAACTCTGTTTGCTTTTGTTTTTATCTGCTGATCCTTTTTACTATGGCCATCCTATAAATGGCGGGTATTTCCTTATAATGTAAGAGCTAGTACCGTTTAAACATCACCTCGGACCCAGTATGGGTCCGAGACATCACATAGGTGGCATGGTTTTAATTGTTCTCAATGTTACATATAAAATATGGTCATTAACATTTACAAGTTAGTCACATGGTACGACCTCTTACATTATAAGGAAATTCCCGCTATTTATTGGTTGACCCTCGTACATATTATAAAGAATAAGTGGGATGAAAATTATATCACATTTTTGTACTATCGCATATGCGCAAAACCTTGCATTAACGCTCATAATGAAGTATCCAACAGGGCTACAAGCATGTTTTTATTATTTGTGTCTTCCTCTACTTCCATACTTTATGTATGCGAAAAACGAAGGCTCTGGCCAGTCTGCGGGTATGCGCACGCTAGTCTGAGCCTTCGCTGCTGGCATATGCGATAAGAGTAACGAAATCTCGATTGCTAGCCCCCAAAGCAGGTACATGACGACAAATCGACGTCGTATAGACGTCTTTGAGACGTCATGACGTCGCGTCGACGTCAATACGTTGTTTTAAGGTTGTGTACCTGCAGGGCCAATTCATGTTTGAAAGTCCAAAATTTCTCAAATCCTGACCTTAAAAATTAAAATCTTAAAACGTGTAGTATGCCTACAAAACATTTCAAGTTTAAATGGTCGATTATCTTTAGATGTTCTGAGTATAAGCCAGAAAAGCTATATAAGCTCACTTTTTCAGCATTTTGAGGCCGACTTTCTATGGAAAGTTGATCTTACGGCGATTTGCGGCGTCTCATCAGGACCTGAACTGTGTTCTGTGCTCAATTGGGTTAAACTGACTTGAAACAGTTCATGTTCAAACTTTCTACCAGAAGAGGATTTGTGAGTGTTTGTGAATGTTGTGTATATGCCAATGTTTTGTTACAGTTCTGATGGTCCATGAAGTCTCGTTTGAACGATATTTAGAAGACTGTTATCAGGAGACACCAGGTAAAACTATCAAACATTCCACGCCTAGGTTAAAATAGTTTAGTGCATCATTCTTTGTCTCCAAAGTACAATTCATAGTTATATTAATATCAGATTAAGTGGGACACAAGCACAATATGCACACTATTGCACGTATATCTGTGTGTCCCTCAGGGGAAGTATCTTTTCAGTTTCTACATAGTAAAAATAAGTTTCACTTTGCAAATGTGGTGGCAGTTTAACTGCCATTGGTCTTGCTGTAACATTCCAACTGCTTTAAAAACTAATCAGTTTTCAGATGCAATAAGTTCAATTAACTATTTTGCATTACTGCATGCAGCCAGTAAGTCACACTCTTAAACCTACCTAAATATATCTAAATCATATATGGCGATAAACATCAGTTTTTGAAAATGCATGCCGCGTGACAGGAAGTGTAGTTATATCGCTTTTGCTACTGTTCACATTTGAACTCGCTAATATCATGGGTGAAAGTTAGAATATTTCCAAAATCCTGAACATAGAAAAAAAACCAATTTTAAAACTTGCAGTATGCCCACTTAATATCCACAATGGTCAAATGTCCTTAGACAGACTGAAAACAAATCAGAGAAGCCAATACAATCTCCCTAATGCAGCATTTTGAGGATGACTTTCTCAAAGAATAATTCTGAAAACTTTCACCCATGTAATATGAACCTTTCCCTCTTCCCCTCCCCCACCCTCGACATATGTACATATTAACTGAAAGCAGATCTAACAGTACTGTATATATACCGCATTTATCTACACACCTGTTGGCATAGCCCTATATTGATATAGAATCCGTGGTAGCGTTTTTTATGAAACTATTTGAGAATACTTAATTTGCGAAAGTAATTTGTCGATGAAAATCTCAAACGTTGAGTGCAAAACGTTTAGCTAGCAATTCAATTCATAATTATGCCATCAGAATATCGTAATTACATCAGCTGGCAGATAATGCTGTTGCAGAGTTCTTGCATGAAAGCAACATAATTTTAACCCACTGCAGCCCTTTAATGCTACCATATAATAACACTTAATATCTTAAATGAGCCTCGCCAAGTGAAAATCCTATCTTCCGGGTTTTTCGACTGGCTCAAACCAGCTTTTTCAACTACTACAACGACTTGCTAGATTACAGAAGTTCTGCATGTGGCAAGTACATATAGCATACTGGTACTCTCCGGAGAGTGAACAACAGAGGCGATGATCGTACGACGCGGATGCGCAGGCCGATCTGCGCCTTTGCTGTGCACATGCAACAAAGTCAGAGGTCCAAGCACAATGAGCCAGTTGATGAGATTTTGGTATGTATCGCATATGCGCAGAAGTCACCATTAAACGCCCAGGTTTACATATCCAACTGGGCAAGAAGTCTAAAGTTGGCGCTGACTTTCATTTACATATATTCCTTCTGTATTGGAGCAGCTTGGGCTCTAGCAAGGCTAGGACGACAGTGAAATAAAAAAAAATCCCAAATCCCTAACTTTAGAGAATCTCAATATAAAAATTTCTGTATGCCTCCAAATTATCAAAAAATCCAAGTTTAATGGTCAAGTACCTTTATTAGATAAACTGAAACTAAATCAGAAAATCTATTATTACCTACAGAATTCAGCATTTTGAGGCTGACATTCTGTGGAAAGTCAGACTCAAAATCCTGAATTGAGGAATAATCCTGAAAATATTCACCCATGTGATACGCACCAAATCTCATATGCTGGAAAATAAAATATTAATCAGACATCTTCTTAGCGCCAGCAGAAAAAGACATTTATTCATTTTTTGTTAAATTATTGACAACATATTGCTGGCGGAAGAAATAATTTGACAATGATATGGGATAATGGTACTTATTGCATAGGCTCCTAGCGAAGGATCAGACGTAACAGCGCATTTGTCCAGTACATGGGTGAAAGTTCAAAATTTCCAAAATCCTGAACTTTTGAAAATCAAATCTTAAATCTTGCAGTATGCCTATACAGAGGCGGATGATACTCCGCCTCTGGCCTATAAATATAAACAATTTCATGTTAAAATGGTCAACTGTCTTAATAGAAAAAACTGAAGTTAAATCAAAGAAGCCATACGAATCTGCTTATTTCAGGATTTTGATGCTGACTTTCTGTGGAAAGTCAGCCTCAATATCTTGAATTCAGGATTAATCCTGAAAGCTGTCACCCGTACCAGTCTTACAAGAGCCTTCACTACTTGCTCACACAGAGTATGCTATCATCTAGTCTCACTTTAATTAGACGTGCAAGCGCATTTACTTAATAATGCATGTGTGTCAAGCAACATTTTTCATTGGATGGCTCAAATGACCATTTATGCTGGACATGGTGGCGTACAGGCATCCCCTAATCCTACATCACCGCCCAGCAGAAAAAAACAAGGATATAAAGTCACTTGTTGTTCCTGTCTCTCATTTCACAGGTAAGCAACAACCAATCAAATTAGCGGCATAGCTATAGAAGCAACTTGAGCTTTATTCTCTTTGGTGACTTTTTGGAAAACGGAAAACAGGTAGGCAAACTTGCTTTTTTCAGTCCATTTCTACTTTAACCCATTTATGCCTAATAGAATTTCCTATCTTTATCAATTCGAAGAGTACATTTGTCTGAAAAGAGTTGAAACACACAAACATTTTTATTAGCTTACCTGTAATGCCTGTTGCCACGCCCTTCCCGTTTTCTTTGTATTGTCTCTCGCCAGCAAGACATAGACGAGTTGGTCCTTGGAACTAGTATCTGTGTCTGGAATGCTGTTGATTGGAACTGGGGCTGACCATGCCATATATGCCTTACGTAATATATGTTCAGTTGCGATGGAGGGAATGTCCGTAAACTTCCATGACTTGTCCACCTTAGCTGTAAAAGTAGGGAGGAAGGCAAAGATAAGGAATCAATACAATCATGTTCCATACCTGAACCAGACCACAAGATGGGAAAGTGACACAATCACAAGAAAACACAACACACCATAGAGCCCTTAAAGTCAGCCATTTCCCAGCAGGTGATATAAGGCCACAAGGAACAGACAAGACAGCATAACAAAGATAAACATAAGGCATAAATAACAAAAAAATGATCCACAAAAGAAGCACCGCTTTGGAACCGTCAGCAAAAAAATCACTGGAGTGCATTAGAGACTGTATGAAAGTAAGTACCGAGATAAACATGCCCTTTAGTCCTTATCAGATCGTTGAACAGCGAAGGCCATGACGAGTCTGCGCATATGCGCAGATTTGTCAGGGCCTCCGCTGCTTACATACACAAAAACTTGACCTAGATAAAAGCATAGACCAAAGTTAAGACATCTAACCATATTAGATAGCTGTACATGCATGCCTAAAGATATTGAACTTACATATACAGGGTACAAGATACGATGCAAGTTTTATTCAACAATTCTGGGCCCAGCATGGACATACATCACAGTAACATGTACAAAGATGCTGTACATGAAAGAGGGGAAGTCCAAACCAGATGCATATATTAGCCGGTAAGTATCGAAATTTCATGAGCTGGCATATGTATCAACATTAAAATTAAATAAAATTAATGAAAACGATGGCATAAACATGGGATAGTATTGCCAATGTACATAATGTACAAAGACAAAATCCATCTTCAGAGAAAGAAATACAATAATTATGTTTTCGGAAACACTCACCTGTGATCGCTCAATATATAACAGACAATTAATAAAAGCCCAATAAGTATTTTAGACCAATGGAATTTTCATAAAGTTTGAAAATTCCATTGGTCTAGAATGTTTATTAATTTTTTTTATTAATTGTCAACTATTTCAGATCAATGAAATTTTCAATAATGTTTGATAAAAAATTCCATTGGTCTGAGAAAGGTTAATCAATTGTATCAAACGGTATGCAAACGTTATGGTCTGAAAAGGGTTAATCATTTGTATCAACGTTATGGAAAACAAGGTTTAATCACTAGTTTTTGGGGGTATTTTTTATTAAAATCGTTTCCTCTCTCATAGACTGGCTCCAGTCCTTAAAACACTTTTTCATCAATGTATCATACCATATACTTGTAGCCAGTCTAACTCTGATGGCTCTGTTTTCCATCAAGGGTAGACTGGCTACAAGAATATTATATGACACATTGGTGAAAAATTGTTTTAAGGACTGGGGACAGTCTACCTCTCTCAGTACTTACCTGGAGGTGGTCTGTTTCTAAACTTGCAAGCAACTTGACATCCTGCTGTCTGAAATGTTAAATGATAAGATATTTGAGCCGTGGCATGTGATTTCCAACAATGTGGCACTTTGACAAGTGTAGACTCAGGCAGCCTCCTTTTAAGCTAAGAGTCTCCCAAAGCTGTTCGGTCAGGAGCTTAACACTCATAGAATATTCAAGCGACGAGCAAAGGCTCTGATGAGACTGCGCGTATGCGCAGGCTGATCCGAGGCTTCGCTGGTCGCACATACGTGTACCACATTGTTGGAAATCTCATGCACTGGCTCAATTATTTTAAAGTGATTATAGTTTTCTTAAAAATGAAAACCCTTTTATTTCCCATGTGTGCACTGCCGATTTTGGTATCGCAATAGTTATCGTTGTACTGCGTGGGCTGGGTAGTTCTAGTATTTTTGCATATCCTGGTCCTTCAGGAATATTGGGTTCTGGCAGAAAGTAGACTATCGCTCAAGGGGGTTTATGGGTGGGGGTGTGAGAGTTGTGAAGAGGCTCGATGATAATGAAGGTTCTCTTAATGCTGTCTCTGGGGTCCGTTTCCCCTGATCATTTAATCTATTTCAAAAACTCATTAATTATATGATTTTGTTCCCTTGTTGTCCATCTTTGTTTATTATGCATGTATCTTTGTTCATTATGCATGTTGACAATGTGGTGCATACACTCAAGCGGTGTACTCCAATTTTTCTTGCAACTAGACTCGTCCTAGTATCTGCTGTTTGCCCCTCACAAAATATCAGGCATGCCACGAATACCAAAAACATACTTGATAGTTTAGCATATCCCCAAAAAATTTCCATTATGTACATTCACCTTTAAATGACCCTAAAATGACCCCAAAACAGTCCATATTAAGTGGTACTCTAATGCACTCGATTTTGTAACGTGACGTCTGATTAATTAACGTCAAAAATTTGTGACAGTATATCCTGTGGTATACTGTCGGAAACAGTTTGACGTCGTAAATTACGTCACATTTCGTTGGATGACGTTCGGCATTACGCGGCTTGCAACGCTCCTATTCACTACGAAACTGCAGGAGTGCATTAGAATAAGGATAGCCATATTAAAAATTTTCATTTCAGCGGGGAGGTATATCGTCGGATATACGTTCGGAAATCACGTTTTACGGCTCCGCTCGCGCGTCGCCGTAAAACTAAATTTCCGACCGTATATCCGACGATATACCTCCTCAAATGAAAATTTTGAATACAGTTATCCCCTAAGCCTCTCCTCCCCCCCCCCCTCACACACACACACACACAAATATCCACAAAAATCCTCATAGCCCCCAAAATTATCATTTTTAGACAACACCAAATAATTTCGAAATTCAAAATTTAGACCCCCAGCAATCGGCCAAACCTACGTATATATGAAAATATCAGAGTACCCCCTCCCCAGAGTGTACCATCTTCAAGAAACATTCTTCAAGAAATACAACAGCCTTTACACGCCATATAACCATTCTCTTCAGCAAGAGAGCTCATGAACATCATCAGATACTTGCTTCAGTCTATCTCGAGGAAATCTAAAGATGGGAAATTGCACCATGGGAATTCTCCAGTAGTGCAACCGGGTGTATCAGAGGGCATAAAAAGATATTAGTGTATGTTATATCGCATTAAAACGGTTCTTATTACATTTTCAAACAAATATGTACATTCTTTTGTATGGACATTCGTTTGCAGTTGCACTCTTTAGTTTTCATCAGACTAAGGCCTAGATGAAATATATGTGTGGTTCCTGTTGCATACCAACAAAATTTAGGGTAGGTAGGTAGGGAAATTATTAAATTTTGTTATAACATTTAACAAAGAAAATAGTGACAAAAACTGAAAAAGTGCCCATTTTAGGTATTTTTTTCTCCAAAGACCATTTTAATGTTTAGGGTAGGGTTAAAAAAAATAGGGTAGGTAGGCAACAGGAACCACACATATATTTCATTTAAGCCTAAGCTAAAATGGATTTAATCTGATTTTATGAGCAGACTCCTCGTTTAGTAATGTTAAAGGACCCCCTATCCCCAGCCCCTTATACAGATTTTTTCAGCCAGCTGGCCTTTAGATACAGATATGTGCCAGATGTTATATTCCATCACTTCAAATATAAGATTGGTTTATTTCCAAAATAAAGCAAAGAGCCTTGTAAAAGACGGGTCTAGATTTATTGTCATTCGTGTCGAATACCCGACCCAATACTGAAACACGTACAGTAACAAATTGCGAAAGATCCTAAGACAGCTGCATTCGAGATATCAACCATATACATGTACCATTCTCATGTTTGTCCATCATGACACCAGACAGCTGGCGATTGTATTTTTGGAAGAGAAAGGCCACTACAACGATGTATTTGCACAAAGTCACGGGCCTCGGTGCTGGTCGCATATACGAGCAGTTGAGGCTCAGACAAGACTCGACAGAACCTTCCATGCTCGCATCTATAAGGAAGTGGGGTAGCCGGAAGCCCTTGCCAAAATTTAGGACTATAGATGTACTAGATAGCAGCGCCGCTGTACCCCAACAGGCGCATGAAGTCGAAACAACGTTGCATTAACGTCGATGCGACGTCATGACGTCGCATCGACGTTGATAGAAAGTTTATTCAAATTTGTGCTGTGTGCAATGATGGTTGCTAAGAGAATTGCTTTACGTATACGCGACAAGTACCAAAATGGCATGAGTTTGCCAAATAATTCATAGAAAGAAACACTCACGGGATCAAGAAAGGTTTTTCTTTGACAACGTTTCTTTTTAGTTGATGATGGGTGGGAGGATCCAAATACCACTATACGTGGACCATCATCGGCCCGCCAACGAAACGCCATTAAATGGCGTTTCGCTGGCGGGTCGATGATGACCCAACATTAGAGCTTGGTAGCTTTGTGATTTTTTGGGGATCCGGAACAGTATTGTTAAGGAACCCTATTCGGGGGTTCCCCCGTCCCCCTCTGGATCCGCGCATGACTAGTGTATCTTATCCTCAAGCGATTATAAGATCCTTAGCAACTAGACCAAATCCCTTCAAGAAAGAACTGTTTCATTGTTCTAAAGAAGGTTTTTGGCAGTAATCTGTATGCATTTGTTTGTGGCTGCAACCACTTGTTTGATTCGCTGCTGAGAAAAGATAGTTTTTTACAATACGAGATAAGACATATTTGTTCTCAAGATGATCCTTATCTTAAAAGATATGCACGAGAAAATAGGACAAAGATACGAGCACATCTGTAAATGTAGTTTCAAAATATTACCACAAATTATACCCTAGAGCTACGCAGATATTTTAAAATTGCATGAACAACATTGCTATTACGTAACAGCTACGACCGACAAAGATCTGAAGAAGGTACGAAGATGCATGGAATTTACCTTTCTTTGTTTAGATCTCGTTTAGATATGGGTCATCATTGTGTCGTTTCGTATTCTTGTAGCTAGTCTAACTCTGATGGCTCTGTTTAAAAAACAGAGCCATCAGAGTTAGACTAGTTACAGGAATGTGCCATTTCATACTCTGATTACCTTGTAGCTAGTCTAGACTTATGCAAGTCTCATTCTTATATTATTTTTTTTATTAAATTTATTTAAAGCTGCATACTCTGTAACTATGAACATTTTTCGAAAAAAATATTTTCTTTTTAAATCATTTGCAAAAGTAGAATAAAGTTATGTTGTCACAATAAATATAATTTCTACACCTGAAAACTGCATGAAAAAGTGAATTATCTTATAAAAACAGGTGTATTTTCTCTTGTTTGTAATTATTTGCGTCCCTCCAATAATTCTAGACAGTTAATTTTTAACATAAATGCTGTTGTTTTGGCACTAATAATTTGTTAATTATTACGAATTTTAGTATTTTTACTGTGTTCTTGAAAAATAGAAACATTATCTTTAAAATGAAAATATCAAAAATTACAGATTATGCAGCTTTAAGAAATATATTTCACTTCATGAATTACTTTAGTTCTCAACGGCTGAAGAAGGACCAATGCCACTGCTATTAGAGAGGATTGAAGACATGATATGAAGTCAAAATGAAATTGGCATTTGAGACTGAATATCAGTCTATAGCTAGTCTAACTCTGATGACTCTGCCATCAGAATTAGACTAGCTTCAAGAATATGCCATTTCATACTCTGATTACTCTGTAGCTAGTCTAACTCTGATGACTCTGTTTTAAAACAGAGCCATCAGAGTAAGACTAGCTACAAGAATATGAAATGGCAATTAAAACAGAGCCATCAGAGTTAGACTCGCTACAAGAATATGAAATGACACATTGATGGAAAAATATTTTAAGGACTGGAGCCAGTCTAGGGTGTCACCAACATCTTGCTTGTTTTGCACTTCCATTGCTATTCGAAACTTAGAGGTATGTCTGCTCTGTCGTCCGATGTAGCATTTTGGAATCCTCTATTGCTAGCGGGTGTGTCCAGTTTTTGCAGGTTTTTTTTAATACATGTAAAGAAGTTTTTGTAAACGTGAAAGAATTTGACCAGACTACACCCATGATATTTTCCAGTTATTTTCGGTAGGCAGAGTGTACAGTAATCTAGTCTTGTCCGCATACTGTCGATGGATTTCCCGCTGAAGTTGACAAAATGATGAATTCTATTAACCCATATAAACCTAGCGTCCTTTTTGTGGGACATAGGCAAACAGTGCATACCCAGATCAAACGCCACAAAATGTGGCCTCTGATCAGAGTTTCCACTGTTTGCTTAAAGAATGTACTAATATTTGAATGAAAATATAAATTACTACCCAACAACCCTTAAATTTGAAATGGATTCGTCCAATTAATAAAGGTGGGAAATTCCATTAGGCATATAAATAAAAAAATACTTACACATATTGTTTTCTTTGAGCAAGTCTCTTTCCAACGTTCATAGTTTCTTAATAAGGAATCGCACATGCCCCAACACTGAAAAAAAAAAGAGAATTCTTATTGTACTGTATTACTTTTAATCTGATTTAAATAAGTATGCAGTACTTAGTGTCCTTTCTAGTTGTGCAATCATCTTGGTGAGGAAAAGAGAGAGCTGGTTGCTTTACTTAAATTATCTTCAGGGCCCGGATTTACAATGCCTCCTTAAAGTTAAGGAAGACTTAAGTTAAGAATTGGTATTTCAACATGCTATTTTTAATGCTAAATAAATTGCCTGGATCGATGTGATATTTTTGGTCAAAGATATCGTTGTGATCTTCAGAAAAATTAAAACTATTTTGATTTTTAATCAGTTTTAAACGTTATTTTTCGCATCCTGAAAAATCGATACTTAACTTAAGTCTTCCTTAACTTTAAGAAGGCATTGTAATTCTGGGCCCTGATGTCTTGTGACTGTTTGTGTTCTGTGGCTCTTCTTTCTCGGTGCCATAGGTTGGTCTGCATTGTGTTATTGTGGTATTTCCTGGCCATGCTTACTTTTGCATGGTTGAAAGTTCAAAATATCCAAAATCCTGAACTTTAAAAAAATCAGAATTTAAAACTTGCTGTATGCCTTCAAAATATATTGAAAAAATCAAAGTTTAATGGTCAAATCCCTTTAGATAAACTATAGCCAACTCCGAAAAGCTATCCTTATCTGCAGAATTCAGCATTTCGAGGCTGACTTTCTATGGAAAGTCCTGAAAATTTTCACCCATGCTTTATTTTTTTTAATAAACTGATGATATTTAAAATAAGCATCAATTGATTAGCAACAAAATTTTCTCTCTCAGAAAAAGGGCACAAAATACAAGGGGATCAATCTTACCGTATCACATTTGTTGTTTGCCTGACATTCGTCGTCACCTGTAGAGCCTCTAAGGAACTGAAACAGAAGAAAAAATAAAACAAATGATGAAACTGTTAAATACCTAAATTCTTAGACAATAAAAGTGGTACCACTGCATGAGCGCTATTCCAGACAGATCAAAAACCAATCTTTATGAGGTAATTACGAGGGGTGTTCAAATATGAATGCAAGTAGCTTCATAACTTTGAACAGCCCTCGAATGATTTTCTAACGGGGGGGGGGGGGGGGACAATAAAGTGGTCCCATGTAGGATTTAGGTATTTTCTGATAAAATATTGATATTTATCTAAGTGGAAGAAATTGTGTGTATACAGGTAAGTCCCCTCTTAAGGCCCTTTTAATCCTGTGAGATACTGAAACTGTCCTTTATCAGTTAATATATTAAGGAGCTCTATTGGACAGGAATATAGGTCTTAAACATAATATTATGTAGAATAAATCTGAAGTCTCCTCGTCAAGTTTTTTTTCTATTTTTGGCGATACAATATTGTTCTTACACCCGATGATGAGACCTGGCCTCGAGGCAAGTTTTATAACCTCGAGGCCAGGTCTCGAGGTTATCAAACTTTTTCTATGCTCAACTCAGATGAGCACGAAATTTATCCTGCTCATAAATGTTATATGCCAACAATTGTTGGCATTTTAACATTCATTAGCATGATAAATACAACAAGAAATTACTTGTCAGGTCCACTAGTGTAGGATGGATCAGATATATCATATTTCCATATCAAACGGAGTAGAGCCCGATCAGGCAGCAGCTCTTACAAGAGCTACCTGATCTGGGTCTGCTCTGTTTACAAAAGCGTTAAAAAGCGTTTCTACAAGGTAAAGGGTTAAAGTTAGAACCACGCAAATAAAGAAACAGTTTTATTCATCTTTAAAAACGCACAAGAGTTCAACTCCTTGTCACAAATCTGAATATGTTCAAATCAAATTCACAGCATGTGAGTTACGTTCCCATCCATACGGAAGTCCGTTTTCAGCCTATCTAGGCCCTCATCTACATTTGATTGTACAACAGAGGTCCGTAATCAGCTTACATGTACATGTATCTGTGATTGCACACTGGAAGTCCGTTATCGGTCTATCTAGGCCCCCATCTACATTTGATTGTACACAAGAAGTCCGTAATCAGCCTACATGTACATGAATCTATGATTGCACTCTGGAAGTCCGTCATCAGCCTATCTAGGCCCTCATCTACTTGATTGCACACAGAAAGTCCGTAACAGTCTATCAAGGTCATCATCTGCTTTGGATTGTACACCGGAACTCCGTATACAGCATATATCAGGGCCAATTCTGGTTCCCTTCCCTGGGCCTATATATGTCATAGGTCTGTTCATAAGAAATTAAAACGATCTTCAGATTCATGGAGCTCGTTTTGGGGTAGTTTTCCATTTAAAAAAAATGTTCTGGTTACTAAAAAGAACACAACGGTGAATCACAGACCTAACCATGACAGTTTTGTACCATGGTCTGTAATATGTATTTATTTTGCTTAAAATGCCATTTTGACACGACTTTTATCACTTCTTTTTTATATACTATACAATGCCTTAGCCCACAAATACATGTACATGTATATACATGTAAGTCTAACCTGACCTACTATGTCTGCTCAGGTGTTATCTGGAATCTTTCCTCGGAATGGCCTAATTAAAATTATCGGTAAATCATGTTTGTTTTCTTGACCCTGTACACTTTCAGGTCAAATATGAGTTCAAAGATATTTTAGCTTAATGATATATTTTGACGGTAATGCCGTACATAGGTGAAAATTTCTAGACTTTTGAGACTTTCGCACCTGTAAATATCCAGTCTTTTAAGCATCACGAGAACTCGCCTAGACTGGCTCGAGTCCACAAAAACAATTTTTCATCAATGTGTCATATCATATACTTGTAGCCAGTCTAACTCTGATGGCTCTGTCTTAAAACAGAGCCATCAGAGTTACACTGGCTACAAGTATATATGACACATTGACGAAAAATTGTTATGAGAACTGGAACTAGTTTAGAACTCGCCGTGCAAAATGGCCATAATTGAACCAACCCATTTACACCAAGCGTATGTTTTGTGGGGCGTAAGCAAGCAATGTAGGTCCGAAACGCGGTGTCTGATCTGGATCGTCATTGTTTGTTTAATGGAATTTCAATTAAAAAATGAAATTGAGCCGAAATAACATGCCTGGAACCCCAGAATTGGAAATATACTTTTCCAATAGATAAGAATAGAATATTCCACTTGACATGATTATATGCATTATTTTGGGATAATGGGTCCGCTGGAAATTAGACTAGCCACTAGTCTGATATCATATTCTTTTTAATAAATGATAATTTCATTTTGAAATAATAATTTCTTTATTCCTTTCTTTCCTCTTTGATAGCAAAAAAGGTGAGGACCCTGCCCTCAGAATTCTGAGGAAAGCTATGTTGAAATAAACTAGACCTTGATGTCAAAGTGAGAAGAGCTGAGACTACATGTAGCTATATGAAATCAAATTATACTGAATGAAAAGTAAAGTAAAATTGACAAAAACATCAAGGTCTAGGAGCTAGACTAGCTGGAAATAAGAATGAACCTACAAAATTTGAAAACAGCGTCGTTTTAAACGCTTCACGTGCGTTCTGTCACTTTCTTTTATATTTCTTTCACCCCTTAAATTTGATCCCGTTAATCTCTCCCATTTTCTATGTCTATCAACATCACACATATAATGCTTCTGTTGATTTGGTGTGCCAGCTTGCTATGATTCGAGCCTCTTCATATCAAATTAGAACTTACCATAGTCAGTGGCGTTCAGTCATTATTCATACGTGTATTAACGCCAATCTAGCCTGGCTTCATGTTTAGCTTTTGACCTGAACAAGCATTGACGTTCATACATTTGGTGTGCGAACAGCATAAGCGCAGTCTCGTCTGAGTATTCGCTTGACGTCTAAGCTATAAGTACCGTTTTTCATACTAAACAGCTGATTTAAAGATACCGATCTGAAGGAGCCTAGATTTGCGATTGTGATCAAGCACGTCACGCCAGTCACATCAGCGCCTCAAATTCAACATAACTTCAACTGATTATTGCGAAAAATAGGTCGGAGCGATGCGTTATCAGTCCTATTTAATGATACCCACTAAATTGAGAAACCCTGCAGAAGTATTTGGGCATCAACGTGACAAAATGGGCCTGCATGCATCCGGCCTGGTTTTCCTGAACAGTTCTTTTGTTTGCCAAAATAAAGATTGGAGTGTTTGGTTGAAAAAAATCCAACTATTTTACAGCCTTTACAGTGGTTTGGGACAGATATATAAAATTCCAAGCTGGGGAGCGTTCAAGAGTTCTGTATCAGTTGCAATGGGATTTTGAGTTGACTGCCAGATTACAGTACCGCCGGCGCGTATTTGTACTACGCGTTTCTAATGCGTTGTACGCGCGTTGGATTTAGCCTAAGTCAAGTTGAGTTGAAAACGCGAACCAATGCATATATGTATCAACGCATTATCAGATTCCCTAATATTTATTAACGATCTCAAACACTTTTTGGTGACACAATTAGCGTTTTTTTTTCACTAGGTAGCCAATTAAATCGGTTAGAATACTTGCGTTGAAGTGCGTTGCAATGCGTTGATGCAGTAACCAATCAAATTGCTTTAGATAATAGATATTGAAATACATTGACTTTTATCGCTTGTATGCTTAATCTAGTTTAGAGTTTTTGAAATTCCTATATTATTAGCTGCAAAAAATATAATTTCGCTCATATCATCATTTTATTTGGTGAAGTCATTTTGACACGTCTTTTATCCATTTTTTTGATATGCTATACAAAAATGCCTATCCCACAACCCAAGAACTCATGACGTCCGGTATGAGCTACTTGCACAACCCCATTGCATTCTGGTCGTTCTTAATGTTATACGGCGCAAAGTGCAATGTGTATTTTTTAAAGTGTATAAGCCTTATTCTATTAATGTTCAAGAACACATCATGTAAACCTTTATTTTAATTAACATCTCAGCAGCCGTTTCCTTAATTGCGCCATGCTGTAAAGGTTTTACATTCAATTTCATATTTTTATAATCATGCTTAAAAACTTGACATTTTCTTACGTCTTTAATGTCATAATGCTTGCGTGTAAGCAGGCTGGCATCAATGGACTGACTGTCTGTGCGGATTAGTGATCACGATAACCTAGGCTTTAATTCGCCCACACGGTACCTGACCCTAAGAAAGTCATGAACGTGTTGACTTTCAAAGTGTGCATAATAATCAGACAAGGTACACTATAGCATAACCAGAACATTGAAACGGTACACTTTTCAAAGGGAAATTACTGGATCAAGCATTGATTCTCTTAAATTGTGTCCCTTTTATTAATGGGAACCTCTCTTAAAGGAAAGAATTTGCTGTTTTAAAACACAGCCATCGGAGTTACACTAGCTACAAGTATTTGATATGACACATTGATGAAAAATTGTTTTAAGGACTGGAGCCAGTCTAAAAGAGGTCCTAAATAGCAGAAAAAATAACGAATATTGAATAATACGTTTTAAAATAATAAAGAATAAACCAAATATGAGTCCAAAAATAAAGTTATAAGCTATGATTTTTTGAAGAATAACGGAATTTCTGTTATTGAATTATAAGCAAAAATTAATGAGAGAGATTAAAAGGCAAACTTTTAAATTTAATGATTTGTGAATACCAGACCCCGAAATGAAGACCTGCTGATTAAATACCAAGGGGCCTCTTCCAGAGATAGTCTTCTCTCAAGAACATGTACAACAGCCAGGTAGGTACATGATTAATTCATTCGAATACCTCTTGATAAGAGATATCAGGTAATGATGAGTGATATAAATTTATTCCGATTGATATCATCATACCGATAACATTTCTCAGCTTTGTGATACATGTATACCACCCTATGAAATATTCTCGATATTTACCTATGATATAATCATGGTGCTGTTCCGTTAAAGTCATTGCTTGATAGTGTTATTTCATGTTTTTTGTCGTAGACTGATTTTTAATCTTCTAAATACTCTTTTTCAAAAAGTTTTATTTTCAGGAATACCGTCAGAGTAGCCAAAATAAACAGCTAGGATCCAGATCACATTTTGTCGGGTCTGATCTGGGTCCAAACTGTCTGCAACCGTTATCCGCAGACCGTACGCGGAGCCAGAAAGTTTTGTCAGAGGGGGTCCAATTTTGATTTTTTTAAAGGTTTTTTTTTTTTTTGGGGGGGGGGGGGGTGATGGAGGAAGGATCCAAAAACAACTATCAGCGGGCCATCATCGGCCTGTCAGCGAAACAGCCGATGATGGCCCAACATTGAATGCTGGCTTGATAACTTTGCGATTTTAGGGGATCGGGAATAGTATTGCTAAGAAACCCTATAATTTTGTGGCGGACCCCCTGTACCCCCCTCTGGATCCGCGCATGCAGACGTACCAGCGCACACTCATTGGCGACGGAAGATGGCGAAGGACTCAGACTTACTTTAAACCTGTAATCTAACTATGTAGCTGCGCACACTTGTTGGAACAGTGAATCTACGAATTGTCGATAAATATCAAATTCTCGTGCGTTCGTCTGAATTATCAGTACTCTACTTATTATATAATAAAACTGATAATTAATTGTAATAGTTATATCTATGATGGAGATTTTGATAAAGGCGCCTTACTGTGTATGTTAATTACCAACGGAAGCTTAAGTGGGTTACATGAGCTCTTGATGTATGGTATTCTCAGTTTGCTCGCATGACGCTGAATCAGTCTAGAAGATAAACACGGTAGCAGTACCTCATTTTGAGGGAGATTTTTGCAGTACCTCATTTTGAGGGAGATTTTTGCAGTACCTCACTTTGAGGGGGATTTTCGTAGTACCTCATTTTGAGGGAGATTTTTGCAGTACCTCATTTTGAGGGAGATTTTTTGCAGTACCTCATTTTGAGGGAGATTTTTGGAGTACCTCATTTTGAGGGAGATTTTTGCAGTACCTCATTTTGAGGGAGGTTTTTGCAGTACCACATTTTGAGGGAGGTTTTGCAGTACCTCATTTTGAGGGAGAGTGCCTATTAAATCTATAGCAGTTGCTTATCAGCGGATTGGTTTCTCGGCGGACATCGAAGGCTCTTATGATATTGAGTACAAAGAATTTTCATTTCGCACGTGCGTATGTGCGTAATGGGAGCTACGACTCAACAGCAGTGAAGACTCAGACGAAATGCTAACGCGCATTCTACTAGTGAACAAAGGATTAAAGGCCAACGATGTATAGTATATAAAATGTGCGTGTATTACATGATTTCGACGAATGATATGTTCGTAGTATCATGCTAGCAAAGGTTACATTTCGGACTAAGCGTTTCCAGCGGTCATCTTAAAGTTGCGTTCCAATATTTTCCAGACTTCCATTTCCATTTCCACAGAACATGAAAGAAACTCAACAGAAACTGTACGAGAAACGCAATGTCCGTGTAGCTGTTAATTGGAAGTATGTCAGCAAGTTCTTGGATGAGTAATTTCTATGAGATTAACAGGGAAGAGTAAGACACCATATGGGCTTGTTTCCATCTAACGTCACGCTTCTCTTGTATACCCGGTGTTTGAGGCAACTGAGAAGGCAACGTGTGCCAAAACTTGAGCCATTCTAATAAGCAGTTTTATCATGTTGTTGTAATTAATGTTATTTGTGTCAGCCAGTGCAGACCATGACAATTGTTCTATGTCTTGTTGTGCGTTAATTTGTGTCCATTCTAGTTTGACAATCAACTTGATTGGGAAGAGAGAGTTGGTTGCTTTGCTTTGTTTGTCTTCCTGATGTCTGGTGATAGTTGTGATTGCTGCGTGGCTTTTCCTCGAGGTGCCACGGGTTTGTCTGCAGATTATGATTGTGGTATTTCCTGATCATACTCACTTACTACTTTAGATCAATTTCACATGCGAAAAGTTTGGCTGTGTGATTGTCAAGAGTTCAGGACCCCATTCCCCGTCCCTCTCGATCCGCGCATGCGTTAGTATAAAATGGATGTAGTACGTGTGTATTGCTGCTGATGAAAGATTGTTTGCGCAGATAATACTTATACTTTGTAGACTGGAGCCAATTTAAATCTTTCGAAGACATTTCATTAAAATAAAATTAGATTATACCGAACTAATATAATCATATCGAGTAGAATGATCGAAGATGTGACTAGTATTAGCAACGGATCGCCTATGTACATGTTAAGAGTTTTTCTGTTCAATTGTTCATGTATCAAGATTGACAAGTCCCAAATGCAGTTTATCTTAGTTAAGCTTTGTCCTAGAAGCAGTTTATCAGATAAAAGCTTTGTCCTAGAAGCAGTTTATCTGAGATAAGCTTTGTCCTAGAAGCCGTTTATTCGAGATAAGCTTTGTCCTAGAAGCAGTTTATTCGAGATAAGCTTTGTCCTAGGTGCAGTTTATGTCATATAGAAGCAGTTTATGTGAGATAATATTTGTCCTAGAAGAAGTTTATCTGAGTAAGCTTTGTCCTAGAAGAAGTTTATCTGAGTTAAGCTTTGTCCTAGAAGAAGTTTACATGTATCTGAGTTAAGCTTTGTTCTAGAAGCAGTTTATCAGATAAAAGCTTTGCCCTAGACAGTATATCTGAGATAACCTATGTCCAAGAAGAAGTTTATCTGAGATAACCTGTGTCCTGTTAGTAGTTTATATGAGATAAGCTTTGTCATAGAAGCACTTTATCTGAGATAAGGTTTATCATAAACAAATCTAGGACGAATTTACTATACCTGCATTCTGCAAGGTCAATCTTAATGAAAGAAACAATTCGCTGAAGAACCACTGCTTCGTAGTAGAAATAAAATGGTCATAAATATTTAGCACCGTCTGTTTTGACTCAGACAGACAGTAGTAACAATATATCAATCATTTGTTACAGTTAAAACTCATTATTTCTGCGAGATAGATAGGCGCTTGACGTTAGACATATGCAGGTACAAGAAAAATAATAGGTAAATTTCTTTTTTCATCCAACTGGCAAACACGTTTAGATTGGCAAACATACCGTTTTTGCACGGCATAAAATGCAAGATTTTATACGAAAATGACGCCACATAACTCAGTGGTTGTAGCTGGTCTGAGTATTCGCTGGTATAATATAGGCCTTGACTCGAAATATGTGCTCGGGGTATCTGACTAAGTTATGCTCAAACCAGCATGTACAGCTACAGAGACTAGTTACGCCAGAATTTTTTCATTAGTTCATTTACGGATTTTTTTCAGATTTAGGGTCAGGGGGGGGGGGCGAAAAAAAAGCTCTGAAAATGACTAGCTGACTGGTCATTTTCAGGGCTTTTTTTGCTATCCCAGAACAAACGGTAAAACTAGTAAGGTAAACCAACAGTCTGTATTAAATCTTTAAATATTTCATCATTTTCCTAAAACTCCTAGAACCTAAAACAACAGTTTAACAGTGTCACTCTCCAAAAATACCAAGACAGAACCTAAAAACATTTCTTCAACGAAACAACGAAGCAAATTATATTTAGAGTCGGCGGATAAAATAAAAAAAAATGTTTTAGAAAAAATGTTTTGTATACTTTCCGGTAAATCACAGTAGGATGGTTTGTAAATCAACTAATGAAAAAAATCTCGCCTTAGAATAATTTTTGTTTTGCATATGGCAAGCGAACTAATATACTTTCAAGATAGCGATTAACAAAGGTTTGGACAGACTGCGTGGGTGCGATAGCTGGTCTGAGCCTTTGTTGTACGATTGCATTAAAGTCAGGTTGTCTCACTCCGTGGGTTTCCAGGACAAAGCTTATCTCAAATAAACTATTTCTACGACAAAGCATATATCAGATAAACTGCTTCTATGACAAAGCTTATTTCAGATAAACTGCTCCTACGACAAAGCGTATCTCAGATAAACTGATTCTACGAAAAAGCTTATATCAGATAAACTGCTTCTATGACAAAGCCTCAATATAAACTGCCTCTGGGACAAAGCTTTCTCAGATCAACTGTTTCTACGACAAAGCTTATATCAGCTAAATTGCTACTATGACAAAGCTTATCTCAGATAAACTGCCTCTGAGACAAAGCTTATCTCAGATAAACTGTTTCTGTGACAAAGTTTATATCAGATAAACTGCTTCTATGACAAAACTTATCTTAGATAAACTGCCGCTGAGACAAAACTTATCTCAGATCAACTGTTTCTAAGACAAATCTTATATCAGATAAACTGCTACTGTGACAATGCTTATCTCAGATAAACTGCCTCTGGTTCCAAGCTTATCTCAGATAAACTGCTTCTATGACAAAGCTTATCTCAGATAAACTGCCTCTGTGACAAAGCTAATCTCAGATTAACTGTCTAACGGAGAGACCATTTGCTATAAGACATATAGCATTTCTGGCTTAAAGAAGGCTAATACATGGTTATAAAGGTACAGACTTGTCTTATCTAATCTTAGATTAAACCAAACAAGATAAAAACATGACTTGAATCAGCAAATGAACTGGCTGACTTTTGTCTCAAAAGAAAATACTGTATTGGTACGAATTGGCTTCGAGCTTTTGTGTTGACATCTGCATGATGCATCTTTCATTGCATTAGAAAAAAAGTTATACCATGATAGACAGTGCAGTTCTAACTCAAACTTTCTAAAAGCTGGTAAAGATCGGTTTTGTCTTCCATTTATCTTCAGCAGCTTGTGTAAGTATGTAAGAGTGCAAAGAATCGGTAAAATCAAGTACCACACCTGACCCAGGATACCAATGGGAAAGTGACAAACTCACAGTTAGACACCACAAACGAGAGCCAAGAGGTCAGCCCTTTCCCAGCAGGTGACCACAAAGCACATATAAACAGACGCACACAATGACATAGCAAACACAAGACAGAACAAAAACATAAAAGATCCACAAAAGAAGTACCGCTTTGGAACGGTCAAAATATTTTACTGGAGGGCTTAAACCGGTTTAACGGCGCCAACCTCACCCTTAATTCAGATGTGGATCAAGACACATAGATATTTGGTTTGCATGAAAGACCCCTAACTTATCAATACATCTTCTCCTAAAACATATAAATCAAGATATATCAAGGAGATAAAGCAAAAATAAGGACTCAACAGTAAATACAACTGAATGCCCGAGCACAGATACTGAATACCCTATAAAATACGGCAACCCCTAAACGGGTACATTTTGCACTTTGGTCCCGGGGGGGGGGGGGGCGTACTCTGATATTTACGTACATACGTAGGCTCGGTCCATTTTTAGGGGGTCAAAATTTTGATCTTCAATATCTTTTGAGTTTTTTTCAATATCTTTTTCAGAATAATGAATATTTTTGGGGTATGTAGATTTTGTGAATTTTTTGAGGGGACTACTTTGTACTTTGAGGGGTCATTTTTATGGATTTTAGTTTTTTTTTCTTAAGGTAAATGTACAGAATGGGATTATCTTTTTTTTGGGGGGGGGGGTGCAAAAAATTCAATTTTTCTTTTTTTTGTGCTTGATTTTCCTGATATTTTAGGGGGTAAACAGTAGATGCTGGGTCCAAGCCATTTCATCAGGGTTTACACTGTTTGCTAAGGCAAATAGATCTTCAAAGAAAGAAAACTTTTTTATAAAGTATAGCCTGTGACCACTCAATCGAGTTACATTGGACCATCCTGAGACTGTATTGCATGTAGATTTATGAACAATCTCATTGGTAGATTTATAAATAGTAAGGGAATTTGACCAGGAAATACCACAATCACAAACTGCAGACAAACCTATGGCACCCACAACGAGTCAACAACAACAGAACCACCGCCTTAGATCGGACAGTAGTCTAAGCCACTGGGTGGGGGGCTTAAATGCATTTTACTGGTACCAAATCTTCGCCCTAGATTCTGCTGTTGTTGGAGCACAAAACTGTTAAGCTCGTTTAGCGGCTTCTTAACGGTATCATCATGGAGATACAATCTAATCAAATTAACACACTATGATCAATAAAAGAAAAGGGCTCACGACTGACAGAAAGTCAGAGCTAAAGAAAACCTCAAGTTGAGCCATGGTGGGCCCAGCTACAGATAAGCATCAGACACCAAACCACCGATTAAAGCTTTATGCCAGAGCCGTCATTGAGTCTCAGGCCTGACCCATCGTCGATAAAGCCTGATGATATGTGTTTTTTTTTATTCATATTGACATATTTTAAGGACGTTTACCATTCCTTTCAAATACTTTATTTTTCTTACAATATAAACATCAAGGACCATAGCAAAAAATTTCAGCGTAAAATTGCGATTGAGACGGTTCTTTTTAGTACTCACAACATATGTTTGGTTGAAAATACGAAAAATAATTTTTCGTTACGCACCCTCATCTGGGGGCCTGTAGGACTGATGTCAGTTTACGAAAAAGGCTAAAATTTTCAAAGATTTTCCTGCGCTCGACTTCTTTCAGGAAGTAATTAGTTTTGGTTTTTTTTTTCATTTTTTTCTTTCTTTATGCTCTTTAATAATAATGAGGAGATAATTTGTTAAAATGTTCATACTCAATTACATATGTGTAAATTTGAAATACATCTGTTACACCTATGGATGCCACGGGCGTTGCAAGAAAGCTAACATAGTTACGCGTATCAAAGGGAGATAACTGAAGCGAGCAGTCATTGTTATCAATTGCGTCCCTTTTAATAAATGGGACTTCTCTTCAAGGAAAGAATTAGCTCCCACATGATTGAAAGTTCAAAATTTCCAAGATCCTTAATTTTTGAAATTCAAATTTTAAAACTTGTTGTATGCCTTCAAAAATAATATTTCAAGTTTCAATGGTTAATTGTCTTTAGATTAACAGTAAAAATATCACAAAAGCTGTGACAATCTGCCTAATTCAGTATTTTGAGGCTGACTTTCTATGAAAAGTCAGCCTAAAATTCCTGAATTCAGGAATAATCCTAAAAACTTTCACCCATGCTCTTAGAGGGAGCGAACTCTTTCCAGTTCCTTATCAGGTAACCAAAACA
This sequence comes from Loripinus fragilis, assembly GCA_964019695.1. NCBI lineage: Eukaryota > Metazoa > Mollusca > Bivalvia > Lucinida > Lucinidae > Loripinus > Loripinus fragilis. The sequence continues at coordinate 92,348,736 of OZ026514.1, forward strand.
CAAGATTTCCACATGAAGTGATTTTTATTGAATATGCACTTTTTGCACTACGCATGTGCGTACTACGTAATGGGCGCTACGCCTAATCACACTGCCTTTACTTTTCTATTAAAACGTTTTGTGGCCAACATTTCTCCAGTGATACATGAAAAACATTTATACCTGCTATTGTCGTAGTTATTCTCTTGATTAATATAATCGAACAGAACATTGTTTTGAAGCAGCTGAAATGCTATGGTACACACGAGTAGCACATGCTCCGAGAGCACTAGACTGGACCGAGTCTCTAATGTCATTTTTTTTAGTAAAACTGATATTCTCTCTAAGATAGCAATTTTAAACTTTACTTGAAGTAGTTCTAGGTTCGACATCATAAATTTTACTATCAGAAGATAGAGTTTTTATAAAATAATTTTTCCTAGCTAAAATATAATTGCAAGTGTAATTATATGCATTTTAGTGTACTGATGACAGTCTACGAGAGCACATGAACCTTATATGCTCTTGAATAAAACAAAATCTGGTCCTTTTGGAACATTGGGTTCTGGCAAGGAGCTTGTCAGCCGCTGGTTCTGTCGAAAAGCAAAATACCACTTATGCTGGTTATAGGGCGTTGAGTTTGATTGACTCCATGAAACCGATTCTTTTTAGGTTCTCTTAATTTCTGAAAAATCTGTTTTTCTACATTGTTTTGAGAACGTTTATAATATCAAGAGTATAGATCTATTCAATTCTGTTATTTTACATGAAACGGTACACTGGCTCCAGCCCTTAAAACAATTTTTCATCAATGTGTCATTGTCATATACCTGTAGCCAGTCTAACTCTGATGGCTCTGTTTTAAAACAGAGCCATCAGAGTTAGACAGGCTACAAGTGTATGGTTGACACATTGATGAAAAGTTGTTTTAAGGACTGGAGCCAGTCTAGTTCTCCCAATTTCTGAAAAATCTGTTTTTCTAGATTGTTTTGAGTACGTTAATCAAGAGTATAGTTCTATTCAATTCTGTGATTTTACAGGAAACGGAAACTCGTGTTGCCTCATCTCTCAGTATATCAGTACTCGTGTTATATTTTAATTGTTTTACCAGCAGAGTTGACTGGCTCCAGTCCTTAAAACAATTTTTCATCAATGTGTCATATCTTATACTTGTAGGCAGTCTAACTCTGATGGCTCTGTTTAAAACAGAGCCATCAGAGTAAGAGTGCCTACAAATACATGTATATGATATGACGAATTGATGAACAATTGTTTAAAGGACTGGAGCCAGTCTAACTATATATAGCTTTTATTTTAATTGTTTTACCAGCAGAGGCAACAAGAACATTATGTCTATGTAAATTAGAATCTACTGATGTATAGTGTCAGTAAAGCATTCGCAGACTTTGAAGAATGGGTAGAAGAAAAAACTTTACGCAACAATGCTATTCAAAGATCAACCCACTCATAGGCCAAAACATGAAAATCAAATTCCAATTACAATTATTTCAATTTATGTGGAGTTCCCGACAATATTCAGAGAAAATGAAATTTTTAATCATGAGCCACGACATGAGATATCCAACAATGTGTGACCAGCAAAGGCTCAGATCAGCCTGCGCATATGCGCAGTCTGACCAGAGCCTTTGCTAGTCGCTTGAACACTATATGAATATTTAGCTACTGACCAAACAGAGCCTAATTTGTCTGACGGTTGAGTGGCTCTTCCTTGCGGTGCCATGGGGTTGTCTGAGGTTTGTGATTGTGGTACTTCCTGATCATACTCACTTACTATTTTTGGAGTTTCTTAGCTTTAAAGGAGGCTGCACAGACCTGTATGAGTCTACACTTGTCAAAATGCCACATTGTTGGAAATCACATGCCACGGCTCAATTATTGTTTTAGCGGTCACCTGTTGACAAAGTAAAAGTGTTCGCATATCCATGTATCAGGATGTTGTGTATGGCCTAGTGCAGGTACTCTCTTAAGCCTGGCCCAAAGAAAACCTTTATTCGGGATACATGCACATGGGTGAAAGTTCAAAATCCCCAAAATCCTGAACGTTTGTAGTATGCCAACACATGATCAATATTTTCAAGTTTAGATGACCAAGTGTCTTTAGATAAACTGAAAATAAGTCAGAGACGCTGCTTTAATATTCCTTGGTGAAATGGGGGAATAATTAAGTATTTTGAGGCGGAAAGTCAGCCACAAAAACCTGAAATCAGGAATAATCCTTAAAGCTTTTGCCCATGGATACACGCAACCAGGTAAATGTACAACTCAAAACAAACTTTACCCTTCACACTTGTTATTTTCATATTTCATCGGTCAATTTGTTGTACAAGTAAAAGCTTTCACAAGGAAAATGACCATATAGCCTGGGCTTAATAGATCCAGGGCATCTGGCACACTTCTATCAGAGGTATAATGGCATAAACTGCTGTGAATGCTTAACAACATTACATAACATAACACCGATTACTACAATCAAGATAAGACAAATATCCAGATAGCAGCTTTACATAACTTACATTATTATTGTGCAAAACAATGTCATTCAGATGCTAATCAGCTGGAGCACGCGTAAATTATATGGCACAAATATGAATATTGGAGCTCTTACGCTACCTGTGTGAGTGGCCTGAGTTTATGTCAATAAAGATATGTTCTGCTCTGTTCTGTTCTGATAATTGTAATAAACAAGAAAAGATATGGCATTAAGTGCCATATCATTGAACTCGGCTTTAGCAGATAAAGAGATCGTTCTTTCATTACATCACAAGCAACATGTGAGTACATGTATCAACAAACCGAATGATGTACACAAACACAATCAATCAATTATTCACTCAATCAATCAATCATTTTTACATAAACAAGATGTGATGAAACTATCTCCAGGTATGTATTCAAAGAAGGAGTCTTATAGGACAGAATCGCATAAGGCAAATCTTACCGTTTAAGTTGAGGCCTTTAACTGCTCATATGCCTGATTCTCATAAGTTCGTACATTACCATTGGATTCGTGTACATATAAATCACGCTCGCGCGAAAATAGCGCGTGTCGGAATTCGGTACAGTTTGTTCCAAAAGCAAGAAAAAAATCATCTGCATCAACAATGAGGAAAAATCCGGTATAAAATTGATTAAATCTTGCTGAATATTGTGTAAACTTGTTAAGCACATGGTATTTAACATTAAAAATCTTACTTGCACGCGAGAAAATTCTTTAATTCCAATTATTCCAGTGCAAATTCAGCTCGTCTGTCAAATTTCAGCCATCTTGCAAGATCACGTCACCTTATCATGATTTTAAAGAGGCTGTCTAGACAAGTATACTTCAGCAAAAAGTTGAGACCATGTCAAGTCACTTCCAATTAAAATCCAATTAAATGACTGTGATGATTCATTATGGGTGTCTGAGAGTCACATGTATATTTGCTGTGGTGAGTAAAAATGACATTTTCCTCTGTCCACACTGTCACCAATACATTCAAATCACCCTAAAGTGTACATATGTTATAATTTCACAAGTTATTTTTGCATATGTTGATATTCTGAGTTAGTCAATTTTGTGATGTTTAAAAATCGTTGGTGTAACTGAAATGATGGTAGGTTAATGATTTCCTGTGAATTTTGAAGCAGCATGCACAAAAAATCCATTTTAATACTAAACCAGATAGATAAGTGCATTAACTTTTTGCTGCGGTATAGAAAAAAATTATTCCCTCCATAGAGCCTCTATTTAGCATCGACCAATCAAAATGCACGAACCCATTGAGAAGCTTCTAGATGACTCGGAGCAGGCATGGTGACTCATTTTAAGGTAGATTGTTTACAATGTTGAACGAGTTGGAAAACTTTTGAGTTTGTTAGTTGATATTTCACATGTTAGTGTTTTGTTTGCAAAAATATTCCTTGCTGATACTTTTCCCTAAATGCGCATGCGCTACACTCGAAATTTAACATGCACGAATCGGCGAGTAAACAGCATATACGCATGTAAGGAACTTATAGAGCATGGTTTTTGGCTCTGTATTTGAAAACAGAATAGACCTTGAGATTATCGAAATTAGTTTATTTACCAGACGCCTATATAATGTTTAAAGCCACGAGAACCCCGACTTTGTTTAAAGCAGGGACCACCCTGAGCGCCCGCGCAGTCCCATCGGCGCCCTTGTTTTTACATGTAGATTCAAATGTATGATAAAAGAAGTCAGGAAAACCGTCAGGTTTGATCAATTTTAAACACTTTGTCGGACCAGATCTGGGACCAAACTTTCTGCTTATGTTATCTGCAGAGGCTCGCTGAAAGCAATGTTTAAGATCAAAGAAGCCGCTATGGGTTCTGTTGCACGACGTGGTAGCAATGACCAGTGACCTATATATCGGTCACTGCCTTGACGCTGGAAAGCGGATGTAGCACTTTCATTAAACATAGGTTTCCGGTCGTGGATAGTTTCGGCTGGGTCGTTTTCGGCCTGGTTTTAGGGCGGGTCGTTTCGGCATATTCTGATAGGATCTGATTGTTTTATAAACTTGCCAAAGTTCCGACTGCATTGGTTTTTCCACGAAATCGTACACGCGCATTCTCGCAAGAGCGTTCACTAGTACAAACTGGGCTCTTTTCTGAAATGATTATTGTGTACACAAATATTTATTTATTTTTTATATAAATTTCCAAAGATCCGTCTGCATTAAACACTACCCAGGCCGAGTACCGAAAGCTCAAGAACAGACTGCACATGCGTGCATACTAGCAAGAACACTTACAGGGAAATAACTAACAACAATTGGGCAAATAATGTCGTGGACAAAAATATGTACTGAAAAGAGAGCATTCCAGATCCGACTCTATTAAACACTTGAACACTTGGAGTTTGCCTCTTTACTAACATAAGCAAATAAAGTTATCAACTATGTGCAGCAGACGACTTAAGCAGGCACCATTTGGACGAACATATGGGCCGAAAATTAGGTGCATAGACCCACTTGATGGCTGTGCATGCATGATTACATCACGCATGTTAAATGCATTACGGTATCTGCCGCATTTATGTTTATATGAACAGCGTACACGCAGGAAGAATACAGAGACCGAAATATAGTGGATTGCTGCGCTTTTATGTTTAAAGGGTGTGATAAATTAAATGAGCTGGCCCATTACTATAACATTTATAAGAAATCTAATCAAGGAACGATGTGAAAGCGCCAGGTCATTCAGTTTATGACATGTATGCGTGACTGAGATATATCCTTTTGCAATGACCAGCATGTGCACAATGCTGTTGGTTATACATGTAAGGTATGATAGCTCATCTTGCGACATCAAATTTCTGAGAACTAACTATAGTCCCTGTATTAAACAGAGTACACAGTCTTTTAAAATTCTGAAAGGCATGTTTTATCATGAAACGGCTTATTTCCATTCATTGGAATACACTACGAGGCGTGGTTGACCTGATTTACAGCGATATTCATACGCGCATCACGCTGGTATGCAGTGTCCATCCATAGAAAACAATTCAATAAGAGTTACTGTTCCTGAAATGACCGAATAACCGTTAAAAAGTGACATGGGAGCTTCCCAGTTCGCAAAAACACCATTAACTCAGTAAAAGTTCAACATTCGAATGAAAATCTGCAACAAAAGACATATTTTTGAATAACTGCACTGTGGTTTATGTTTCACTCACTGTCATTTCAAAGCAAACAGCCATTTTAACACGAACTATTTCTTCCAAGTGTAGAAATTTCGAAAACAAATATAACTCTCTAGAATAGCTGATATTGAACAGATCCCGAGTTCCAAAAAATCAGAATAAAAGCTGAACTTCAGAACTTTTTCCAAATCCATGTTTTGCTCCAATAGCTATACGCTGTCAAATAACTTCACATGGGTGAACGTTTAAAGTTTACAAAATCCTGAACTTAATAAATTCAAATTCTAAAACTTGCAGGATGTCTACAAAAATGGATTATTTAAAGGTAAATGATTTATTGTGTTTAGAAACTAGTAATCTGATGATTAATCAGAGAAGCTATTATAATCTCCTTGATTCAGCTTTTTGAGTCAGCCTCAAAATCCTGAATTCAGGATTAATCCCGAAAACGTTCACCTATGACTTCACTGTGAAAAATGAGTGTGAGTAAACAACAAAAGAGATGGGAGCTCAGAGCTGCCCCCTCTTTTGGTGTTAACTTACACTTACATTCATACTAAAACAAAGTTGAAGCCATCATTTTTTCTCAAGTGATGAATGCTTATCGCTTCTACCCGTTTAATATTGATATACATATAACATGGGTGAAAGTTCTAAATTTCCAAAATCCTGAACTTTCAAAACTCCAATTTTAAAACTTGCAGTATGTCCACTAAATATTCACAATTTCAAGTTTAAATGGTCAATTGTCCTTAGACAGGCTAAAATAAATCAGTGAAGCTATTATGAACTCCATAATTCAGGATCTTGATGCTGACTTTCTGAGGATAGTCAGCCTCAAAATCCTGAATTCAGGAATAATCCTGAAAACTTTCACCTATGCAGGTGAGTTTGAGTCTTATCTGGTCGGGACCGCGACCGAAATCAGGGATTCTCACGACTTGGCTCAAATAGATTCCATAGATTATGTGCATACGTAAGTATCCAAACCTGAAAATTACAATGACCTACCTTAGACAAGCACTGTGCCCTGCACCTAGCAATAGATACAACACCAGAATTTTGAGACTTTGACCCGGCGCTGGCACTGCAGGATAATCTAATTCCGTAAAACAACACTATACACAGAATTAAAGCACTCGATTCCATCATCATTAACAGCATAATCCATTTATCTATCGAATCTCTTGTAAAGTCCGCTTGTCTGACATTCTGGTTTTACGGATGGGTTCAAAAAGCCAACGCATCATTGCCAAGCACTTGTTTCTGTGGTTCTGCCCTAAACTGATCCCTCTTATGGTGTTCTCGCTTCTTGGGTCTGTGGGCCAGGAGGGGTTATGGCTGAAAAAGACCAGAAACAGGGGTTAGTATCGTAAAGTTATTGGCCGGAAAATATGATCGCTCTGGGAAAACTGATATAAGAGTTATGGGGCATTAATTGGAAGCAATCGCAGCCCGTGAAAATCTGTGATATGAAACGGTAACCAATTTAAACCCTGGTCGTAAAATATCTACGATGTGAAAAGATAACCCATTTAAACCTGGCTGCGAGGTTCTTCAAGGTTATAAGGTTTTTTACATGCTCAACTCAACTGAGCATGAACTTTATCCTGCTCATAAATTTTAAAATTGCCAATTGGCATGCTACCACTTAATAGCAAAACAAATACAATATCTCATATATTTTACGCAAGATATATCGTTATTTTTTGCAATTCAATTTATATGAGCAATGCAAATTTCATCCTGAGTATGAGTTGAGCGATGATTTTAACGGCGGGGCTTGGTCGTGAAAAAAGCTGTGATGTGAAAAGGGAACCCACTTAAACCTAGCACATGCACCAGTCCATCTGAAAAAGTGAAATTTCAGAGAGTTCCGCCTCAAAATCAGGATGCATGGATGTACAATGTATAATACCTTAATGAATAACTAAATAACTGTTCCCAAAAAAGTGAAGCCAAATGAAACGAGTGTATATGTATCATAATCATGATAGGGCATAAATGGTTCACCTTACAAATTATTAGTTTTAGTCGAACCATTCTCGAAATGTCAACATGCCTATGACTAGATGAGAATAATCTTGAGACAGACTGACCTTTTTCTGTATCCCTTACGAAAATAATTGAATTACATGTAACTGTTTGTAGTACATGTATCACTATGTTTTTCTATGCTATTATATTTTTAAACTAAAAGAAGATAACATCATCGTTATATAGAGTTTGCTTCAATACGCCAATGGTTTGGTTGCCTAATATTTAGACAAATTACTAGTCTGCTAATAATTAAAACCTCTGTTTGTGGGTACATTTTAAATTATATTTTCTTTCTAACTGGAATATGCTTATAGTCTATATATTAATTTTGCTTCAGTTGTTTTGTTGAAGTATCAACCAGTCTATAGACTTGCCGCAAAGTAAGAAAATTGTCATCCTCGGTAACCCTGGCGTGAGCCATTCCGTTACAGTGACCCAGGCGTAACACATTCCGCTACTATATATATACTGAACAAAAGTGAAAACGCTACACTACAATTAATTATACTTTGTGAGAAAGTATTGGACAAAAAGTATATACTAAAGCTTAATAATGTTTCCCAGATACCCAGCAAACGATTCGTCAAAACTCCACCAATTTGTCTCGTTTGATGTCTGAGTAATGCTCCTTTAAGTGTTTAAGCTTTATTCACTGAATTTTGCTATTGCGCAAATTAAAATTGTTATGCCTATCAAAATTGGTCATAATTGTGTTGCATAAAAACACAAGAAAACTGCTTAATCACTTGAAACAAGCTCAGAAATCAATTTCGAATTTATCAAATTTGTAAAAAAAAATGTAAATTGTCTCCCTTTGATAAAAACAAATAGGGAATATTAAATGTTTGGCAATCTTCGATTGATAACGATTTTCGATAATTTTCTTTTGCCAAATCAGGTAGACCTCTCAGCACATTGTTTCTACCATTTCTCGACGAGTAATGTCCTCATACAAAGATGCAACAACACATTGATTTTCCTATGGAGGTTTCAGTGTTAAAATTTCAAACTTGGCAATTTGATGGTAAACCCGCTTCTTTAAGATTAGTTTTCTAAATGACCAAAACACACTTGAGATAAGTCCTTCAAAGTTCTGGTTGTCACATGTCTAGACTACCATTTCATGCAGTCGGTTCTCGTAGGTAGTGAATTTCTGAAGGCATAAACTGTGTGAGATTTCTGTTCAAATTTGCAACCTAAAAATTGGACCCCTGTCACATTTAAATGGCTTCCATGTGTTTCCTCGTGACAACATCCTTAAAACTTTTGTTTACTTTTATGCATTACCGAGTATTTGAACATTAAGGTGCACTTTCATTTGCAATCTTGGTTTGCATAATTTTGTATATAGACAGCAAACAATTTAGGTGTAGCATTTTTACTTTTGTTCAGTATATAATGCAGAATAAACCAGGCGTGACCCATTCCGTTACTCTGCAGAGTAACATTCCATGACCCATTCCGTTACTCTGCAGAGTAACATTCCGTAACTCTGCAGAGTAACGGAATGGGTCACGCCTGGGTTACCAAGGTTGAAAGATTTGTATTTTATATACAATACAATACAAATGTAAAAATATATGAAAATTAAAACAAAAACAGTATTTGTATATTTCTAAACCGTCGATAAACATGGTAAAGGCTAGGAAAATTTGTTTGCCACTACTATATGCGATTCTAGTGCTTGACAATATCTGTGGTACATGCAAATACCATAATTTCAACGTAAAGTCTCTTTTCAATAATCCTTGTTGCAATAAATAACACTCCAGTTTTTAATTTGTTATTTTTTGTGATAAAATATGAAAACTATACATTTTTGTACCACAACCTAAATTCCCTGCAAACAAGGAAATGATGAACTAGTTATTATTTTTTTTTTATTTATTAGTTTTTATTATTATGCAACCTAAACAATTCTCTGAAAACAAGGAAATGGTGGACCAGTTATTAAATATTTTTAACTATTAGTTTTAAATTACTGTTTACAGGAAGGCTATTGAGGCTGTAAAACCACCTTCGAAAAAGGAACACAACATTATTAACACTGAATAAAAGTTTTGTTATCTGCATTTACAGCAGTATTAGAAATTAAGCAATTTTTTTTCTAGGGTTGTTAAACATTTCTACCTGTTATTGTTTTAGTTATTCTCCGGATCAATATAATCGAAATAAAATAGTTTTAAAAAGCAGTTGAAAGGTTGTACTAAGACAAATGGCAGCTCAGCTGCCACCAAATTTGATGTAAAGTTACACTTACAGAAAAACCTGTTTTAAGCGGCCACTCAAAAAAGACAAAACAAAGATATTAATGAAAAATGGTAGCTTAATGAAGGTCAAAAGTATTGCAGAATGCTCCCCTTGGAGCATTCTGCAATACTTTTGACCTGCATTTAGCGATAATTATTTCTGGTCTTCTTCTTGAGTGGCCGTTTAAGACAGGTTTTACTGTATTTTTTTACAGTGTAGGCTCTTGGAAAGCTTATTGCAGCAAATTCAGTTATAAGCAATGTAGATATTACAGACTGCGTGAATACTCAGCTCAATCTTGAAAAAAGTCTTTGCTTGCATAATGCATTTTCTCATGACACGGCTCTGGTGCGTGTAAAGTGGGTCTGCCCCTGTGAAATGTACTCTACAAACAATTGACATTATTCGCTGAGTTTTTTATCCTTAGTGGAATTACGAATACAGTTCACTATTTTTTCTCAATAAACATTATGAAGTGTGATCAAGAAACAAATAAATTCCGTTACTCTGCAGAGTAACATTCCATGACCCATTCCGTTACTCTGCAGAGTAACATTCCGTAACTCTGCAGAGTAACGGAATGGGTCACGCCTGGGTTACCAAGGTTGAAAGATTTGTATTTTATATACAATACAATACAAATGTAAAAACATATGAAAATTAAAACGAAAACAGTATTTGTATATTTCTAAACCGTCGATAAACATGGTAAAGGCTAGGAAAATTTATTTGCCACTACTATATGCGATTCTAGTGCTTGACAATATCTGTGGTACATGCAAATACCATAATTTCAACGTAAAGTCTCTTTTCAATAATCCTTATTGCAATAAATAACAATCCAGTTTTTAATTTGTTATTTTTTTTTTGCTTGTTTCTTTTTTAATGAAAAAAAACTGATGTGTTATTTTTTGTGATAAAATATGAAAACTATACATTTTTGTACCACAACCTGAATTCCCTGCAAACAAGGAAATGATGAACCAGTTATTAAATATTTTTTTTATTTATTAGTTTTTATTTTTTTCAACCTAAATAATTCTCTGAAAACAAGGAAATGGTGGACCAGTTATTAAATATTTTTTATTTATTAGTTTTAAATTACAAGTGTTCCCCAGCCATTATAATGCATTTAGAAATGATAGAGGCTCGCTAGGTGGTGGTGTTTTCACCTTAGTTCATAGGGACTTAGTAGCGCTTGAAAAACCGGAATTTGTAACTGACTGTGAGATAACTTGGTCAAATTTGAAATTAAAAGAAAGAAAGAACCTTCTGATCTCGTCATTTTATATGCCACACAGAAATATGAAAGACATTCAGGAACTGCGTCATTCTCTCGAACTGGTCACTGCTGGAAAGGACAATCAAATTATTTTAGCTGGGGACTTTAATTGCCCCGACATTGATTGGCAATCACTAACTGTTAAACAAAACGCCCCGGATAGAGAAGTTCAACAAGCACTTATTGATGTTGCAATTGACTTTAACCTGACTCAAGTGCATGAGAAACCTACACGTGAAGATAATTTACTGGACTTAGTCTTTACTACGAATCCAACTCTGATTAAATCTTCGTCAAATACTCCTGGAATATCTGATCATGACATAGTGGTTGTGGACTCTGATACTAAACCTTTCTACTCAAAACAAAAACCGCGAAAGTGTTTTCTTTTCTCAAAAGCCAACTGGACTGAGTTAAAAGCAAAGATTAATAAAATTTCAAATAACATAATTGAAATGTTTGAAAGTGGTAAATCTATTCATGAACTGTGGGATACCTTTAGGACTGAACTTCTACAGGCCATAAATGAAAATGTTCCATCTAAAATGTTTAAAACAAATACTGCTACGCCATGGATTAGGGGAAAAGCTAAACGTGTTTTAAGACGCAAAGCGAGAGTTTACAGAAGAGCTAGAAAAACTAAAAACTGGTCACATTACCGTAAGTGTCAACGAGACTGTAAACGCGAGCTTAGGAAAGCTGAATGGGCCTATATAAATAACACCATAAATGATAGCCTAAAACAAAACAATTCGAAACCCTTCTGGAAGTACGTTAAATCCAAAAAGGAAGACAATATTGGAGTCTCGCCCTTAAAGTCAGGGAACCACTTAGTCACGGATGGGAAAGGAAAAGCTGAAAAGTTAATAGATCAATTCCAGTCAGTGTTCACAAAGGATGATGGCAGCAGTGTCCCATCTTTCCCTATGCGTGTAAAGGATCACATCCCGTCTCTCACGATCAACAAAAATGGAGTTACCAAATTACTCAAGAACATCAAAGTAAGTAAAGCAGCCGGTCCAGATGGATTGCCAAACCGTGTTTTACAGGAGTGTGCTTCAGAGATATCTCCTGCTCTAACAGCTATTTTTCAGAAATCTGTTGATTCCGGAGAGTTGCCTAGAGACTGGAGAAATGCGAACATTGCGCCAGTTTTCAAAAAAGGTGATAAACATTTGCCAGAGAACTATCGACCTGTGTCTCTTACTTGTGTTGCTTCGAAACTATTGGAGCATATTATTTGTCGTCACTTGTTAGACCACCTGGACAAGCATAATGTACTTACATCTCTAAACCACGGATTTCGTGCTGGTTATTCTTGTGAGACGCAGCTTGTGGTTACGGCTCATGATTTGTTGGAGTCTTTCGACAGCGACACTCAGGCAGATGTTTTGGTGCTGGACTTTAGCAAAGCCTTTGATACAGTCCCGCACCGAAAACTTTTATCAAAACTTGAGGCATATGGCATACACGGACCAATTCTCCACTGGATTGAAAACTTTCTTACTCAGCGTAAAATGAGTGTTGTTGTACAGGGCGAATCATCTCATGAAGTGGATGTGGAATCAGGAGTACCCCAGGGAACTGTATTGGGTCCATTATTGTTTCTCTGCCATATAAACGACATGCCAGAATGCGTTCAATCACAAATAAGACTATTTGCCGACGATTGTCTACTTTACCGACCTATCAGAAACTTTGGAGACCATACTAAATTACAGCAGGACCTAAATAATTTAAACATCTGGGCAAATAAATGGGGCATGAAATTCAATGTGAAAAAGTGTTACCACCTCAGTGTTAGACAAAAGTCCTCAAACTTTTATACCATGAATGGCCATATACTACAACAAGTTGCAGAAATTCCATATTTAGGTATCACTTTCTCAGATAATATGAAATGGACCACTCATATCAACCAAGTTAGGAAGAAAGCAAATTCTACCCTAGGTTTTCTGAGGAGAAATCTTCATCACACACCGCAAACATGTAGGAAAAATGCTTATTTGGCACTTGTTAGATCTAAAATGGAATATGGATCAGTGATTTGGGACCCTTATACTAAAAAAGATATTGCAAAACTAGAAAATGTTCAACGTTCTGCTGCCAGATTCATCATGAAAGACTACCACTCTAGACAGGAAGGATGTGTAACAGAAATGTTGATCTCTCTAAGACTCCCAACTCTTCAGGATCGTCGTAGAGACCAGAGACTGTCATTGATGTACAAGGTGGTGGAAGGGCATGTACCGGCAATCAACAAAGACGACTACATCCAACCACAGAGGCAAAGGCGGGCAATACGGGCTACTCGGTTCAAGGACTACGAGCATAAGAACATTGTTGAAAACTATTCTACTAATAATTCAAAGTGCTACAAACCAATTCCAGCTAAAACTGAAAATTTCAAAAACTCTTTCTTTGTTAGAACAATTTATGATTGGAATAAACTGGATGATAGTGTAATTAATTCAGACAGTGTAAACAGCTTCAGGAACAGACTATCAACCTCACATTTTGACTAAATGCGCACCCACCTCGTCGTGTAAAAGCCAGCAGTGGTCACTACGACGTATCACCATTCAGATTCAGAAGTCGAGAAAGCTATTGAGGCTGTAAAACCAACCCTCGAAAAAGGAACGCAACAGAACTAACACTGAATAAAAGTTTTATCATCTGCATCTACAGTAGTATTTGAAATTAAGCAAGTTCTTTTGACATCTTTTCTGGAGCTGTCAAAAATATTTCTACCTGTTATTGTTTTAGTTATTATCCGGATCAATATAATCGAAAATTAAATAGTTTTAAAAAGCAGTTGAAAGGTTGTACTAAGACCAATGGCAGCTCAGCTGCCATTAAATTTCCATCAAATTTGTTGTAGAGTTACACATACAATGTATGTTTTTACAGTGTAGGCTCTTGGAAAGCTTATCGCAGCAAATACAGTAATAGGCAATGTAGACATTGAATCAACGATGCTAACAAGTCTGCGTGAATACCCAGTCTTACATTTAAAAGAGTTTTTGCTTGCATAATGCATTTTCTCATGACACGGCTCTGGTGCTAAGAAATGTTTACGTGTAAAATGTGCGTGCTCCCTTGAAATGTACTTTGTACAGACAACTGACATTATTCGCTGAGGTTTTTTATCCGTAGTGGTTTTTAAACGTCACGAATACAGTTTTATGAAGTAATTTGAAATATTCATTCCACTTTTTTCCTCATTAAACATTATAAAATGTGATCAAGAAACAAATAACTAGTTACAGAAAAACCTATCTTAAGCGGCCACTTAAAAAAAGACAAAATAAAGATCTCAATGACGAATAATAGCTTAATGAGGTCGAAAGTATTGCAGAATGCCCCCTCCCCCTTGGAGCGTTCTGCAATATTTTGAACCTGCATTAAGCGATAATTGGTCTTAAAAACAATTTTTGGTCTTCTTTTTGAGTGGCCATTTAGACAGTTTTAAATGTATATTGAAAGCATACACTAGAAATAAAGTTATTTTTCATTCATTTTTGTTAGATGTAATTTAATGATTATTTTCTTCCATTTTACTCTTCTTCTGCTAGTGTCGAAACAAAATTTTGCTAAACGTTTGAGTTTGGATGAAGATTAGGCCCGACTAAACGTCTGCTCTAATCTGGATCCATCCTGTTCGACATGATGATGGTATTCCTGAATAAATATTTAAAAAATGTGAATTTTGAAAAAAAAGCTCAGTGGAGTCCAAAAAAACAAAAACAATATAAGATTACCCAGCGTGCAAAGAGTTGGTTTTCATTATCACATGTTTAGGTACAATTCTCAAACGTCTTTTCCCCGAAAATGTTTCTAAATGCCTTAAACCAAGTCACGTAAGAAAATGGATATTTTCAGCTAAAATTTAAATTTCTTGCCAAATTCGGTTCCCATGGGAACCTTAGAGAAAATTGCAATTCCCATTGATCTATTATTATTCTGTATTTAACTAAGCTCCAGATAAAATGACATTTGATACCAGTTCCAATTTTCTTTGGAAAGCTTGTATTAAAATATAACTTATGGAGATGCATTGGAATCGCATCAGAGATGCGATTCCAATGCATATCCATACGTTATATTTAAAAGCAAGTTTTACAGAGTATAATGAATTTAACTTAGTTATCCTGATCACTGAATAACTAGAAGTAGGAAACAGTTTTATTGGCCTTTGAACTTGAGGGAAGAGCTGTAATTAAAGACGTTGTATATTTCTCATTAATCAAGGAGGGTGACAATGATTGCGGGAGAGTAATCTAATGGACCGGCAGGCTGGTTCTATATTTAGGGAGAAAAACTTCTCAAACTAATCTCAGACTTCTTTAATTTAAACATCATTTGGCTTATATAAAACTCGTCTTCATGGTGCATTTCAATGAATATCGAAATATTTTATGCAAATATTTTATTCTCCGTTCTACAATGCACAAGAACATTTTGTCTGGGAGTGACATAACGCCATGCAAAAAATCGACAAACCACTAGTGGTTTACATAATTAGTAACGTCACGTAATGACGTCCATTATAACGTTGCGTAAATAAGGGGAAAATCTTGACTTTTTCTTGCCTAAAAAATGCGATTTTAATGCCATGTGATAAATAGAACCTAACATTCGTGTTTCCTGTATTATTGAATACATTTGTCTCTTTTCCCCAAATCATTTAATAACTCCAATAAAACATTAGCACTCAGCATGTAAGATCCTCAAAGTAAAGAATTCATTACTTGTACATGTAATACCAAAGTCTCTTTCAGCTCTGAGTAGTTCCAGAAAAGATGTCAAACAGCATATATTTTATTCATTGTAACTTTTGCTGCGTTCCTTTTTTCAATGAGGGTCTGGATGGGGTATAATGATTGGTGAATAATGGCCTTTTCATAATGAATAGTGAATAATGAGCAAAAAGAAATAATGAAAAGTGAATAATGAGAGCCTAAAAAATAATGAATAATCCTATCTTTTTAATGAATTAAATAAAAAAATAATGAATAGTGAATAACCAGATTTCTTTGCCCCCTCTCTTACTTTTATTGAATAATTGGTCTTATTTTAATGAATGACCCAAAATTATAAGGAAATAACTTCCCTTATAAATAAACACTTTAGACGGCATTTCTGAGCTGGTGGTATATAGATGTATTATGGCATATTTCGTTTTTGCTGTATTTCTTTGAATTAAAACTATTAGTCATATAGTGAATGATTTAGTTATCCATTAGACATCTGGTTACATTTAATGAATTATACATGTATTTTCAGTTTCCTTGATAATATACATAGTTTTTACATTATTTAATATTAAGCTAATACTTTCCAGAGTAAAGTGTTTATCGTATAAGTTTAACATACTCTTAAAATTGATTTCTTCAAAACTGACCCCGTTGAGCAAAAACGTCACGAAAACCCTGTTGAACATGTATATTTATCTCAGTTCTATATTCTGCCACCAAATTCGATTTAAAATAGGTAAAAACTTGATATACGATTTTAAAATACATGTAGGCCTATAACAATTTTATTCGATTCAAACTAATCCAAAATAAGGGTTCTAAACGTTGACATTGAAGACTTTGAACTAACGAGAAACTGCATGTACAGTTTATTCCCCAATAAAGAATCACTAAGGATTCTATTCTTGACAATTTGTGTTTGTAACTACCAACTGATTTGAAACAATACACATATGATAGGTCCATCATACCTCTAACAACCCATGTAAGTTTAATATAAAAAAGCTTTGATTAACAGAATAGTGGCAACTTATGACCCTTATACAGTGTCTCCAGTAAAGAACCATATTCCCCAGTAAAGAATCACCTGAAAACAGTTCAGTCCCAAGGTGAAAATGAATTAAGCATCATATTAAAAATATAGAGATCTAAAGTTTCATCCCTAAATAACATATTTAAGTAATTAAGGTCATTCTTTTACAGTTTTAACACAAAATTTTGGTTCAAATTTTATAAGTGCTCATTATAAGTTACAATATTCTTAAATATTTATATATTCCGACCCCAGAAGTATATTTTTGTTCAAGGTTCAATACAATCTGCTTTATTTGCTTTCAGGTAGTAGCAAACTTTTATTTGATGAGTAAACTATATGTTAGGATGCATACTTTCATTCTCTGTCACCACCAACTCAGTATAAGTCATCAGAAGACACATCCGAAAATAAGTGATTCTTTACTGGCAACTGTACAGTGTCCAAGATAACACTGTCATCTGTTAAATTTCCTGACAGCTGGAAAGCAATTTTTTTTTAATGTAAGTTTGATATCATAGGGCATGTCCATGACATAGTTTTGGAACCACCTTGTTTCCTTTCAACTGAACAATTATCATTTTTTTGAAATTTTGCTTTGAAAACCAGGCTTAAAATTGCTTTACAACACATTTTAGCCAACTTAAGAGGTAATTTTAAGGAATTCAGAAGAAACTAAGTATGTTCTGCATCCCTAATGATTACCCTTACTAACAATACAAAAGGTTTGGCTTTGCTTCCTCAAGTGGAAGAAATATATGGGAAAGTTCATACAAGTGATTCTTTATTGGAGACGGTTCTCTATTGGAGAATAAACTGTACTTATACTGTGAAATAGTGTGATGTTTTGATATGTGTACATGGGTGAAAGTTCAAAATTGCCAAAATCCTGAACTTCTTGTAGACAAATTTTAAAACCAGCAGTATGCCTACAAATATCAACAATTTCAAGTTTAAAGGGTCAATTATCTATAGATAAGCTGAATATAAATCAGAGAACCTATTAGAATCTGCTTAATTCAGGAATAATAATGAAAACTTTCACCAATGTGTGTTAGTTGTATGTTTGTGCGGCTGTACGATACAACATTCTACGTGTGCTAACATTTAGCACACGTGGATTATCGCATCCACGAGTGAAATAAAGGGGTTGATTATCGTACGAACAGATGAACGAACTATACTATAACTTGCTTCTTTGTTGCATAGCTTTCGTATCACGAGATATCTGGTGTTGAAACTGAAATTTAAATGAAAGGTGCAACAAGTTAGCCCATTTAAGCCGAATGGAATTTCCCACTTCCATCAATTGGGCCAGTCCATTTCTGTTTCAAGGGTTGTTTGGTGGTATTTTTTCATTTGTACTCATTTTTTAAAAGAAACTTCTGTAAGCAAACAGTGGAGAACCAGATCAGACGCCGCGTTTTGCGACGCCTGATCTGGTTTTGCACTGTTTGCTGATGCCCGACAAAAAGGAGGCTTGGCTTAAATGGGTTAAAATTTTAACCCATATGAGCCTGGAGCCCTTTTTGTGGGACATAGGCAAACTGTGAAGACCCTAATCAGACGACGCAGTCGTGACTGCGGCGTCTGATCAAGCTATCCAGTTTTCTTACAAGATTTTCATTTAAAAATGTTACAGACACCCCTAACATTTGAAATAGATCCACCCAATTAATTTTAAAAGATGGAAACTTCCATTTAGCGTATAGGGTTTAATATAAAACTATCATTATAATTATTATTCTTACCAGATGTTATTATCCAAGTTTTACAATAACCAGCCGAATGAACATCTAAATTTTATCCAAATTAGTAAAGTGATTGTGACTGAGAACTTTGATCAACTTTATCCAAATTTTTAAAACAATCCACACATATCAATTCCTTTTGTAGCAAAAATACTTGGATGTATAATATTCCTCTTTTAAGCACTATTTTCCAATATTCTCAACACTATCAGGTATCTTCGACTCCAAGATAACATCAAAATAAACCCATTAGCCGTTCAAAATAAGCCCTGCTTTGTGAACGTTAAAACAATAACAACACCTGTTTCATTTAAAACGCACATAAGAAAACATAAGTTAAGTTAAATTATAAGAATTCGAATTTAATAGCACACTCTTGATTGAAATGTACATTCCAGTGATATTTATAGCGCTCTCGTAGCTAATAATCAGAATACACTATTTGCCAAAACAACTTGCACCGCACTAATTAGTGGTACGCCACTGATTCTGAAAGTATTGGAGAGTGTTCAGACTAACTGGAGGTTGGGAATTGATAGAAATTGAGCTACAAGTATACAAGGGAACAACGGTAGCAGATTTTAGTAATATTAGACCCGTTATCAGACCAACAGTAGTGGGTATATCAGTAAGTTCCCGAGAGCGCATGCGCACAGCTATAACATACCGCGTTAAAGATAAGATGGAATCGTTTGCACGCTCCATCAGCACAGTTTTAAAATAAATGGATTTTGTTTTTGTTTGATCAAATGTTGAAATATATGGACCATTGATGTTTACGTTTGCGTTTCACCTCGTCAAATTTTTGATGTCTTGAAAATGAACATCCGACAGCAAAAAAAAGTGCTCATGGGCGACAATGTCATCAGAAAACAGTTGTTATGTCAAGTGTTTTGTTCTCGCGAACAACACATGTTCAGTTCAGCCTGCGCATGTGCGGATCCAAAAAAATTGTGTCAGAGGGGGTCCAACTTTGTCAACTCTTATTATTATTATTATTATTTGGAGGATCCAAATACCACTGTAAGCGGGCCATCATCGGCCCGCTTACAAATAAATAGCGTGTACATTTAAATGACGTTTCGCTGGCGTGCCGATGATGGCCCAAAATTGAATGCTAGCTTTGTAGGTTTGTGGTTCTTCAGGGGATCCGGACCAGTATTGCTAAGAAAGCCTATATTGTTGTGATTCTTCAGGGGTCCGGACCCCCTGTCCCCCTCCCCCTCTGGATCCGCGCATGCTTCGCATCTGTGCATCTTGCTCAGCACCTTTGTATTTTGCTGTTTGGAGAGTTTGCCAGCGTCGGCTTCATTACAGCTTACAAGGCTATTGCTATTCGCTGTAGTTGTTGTGTTAGTGTTTAACGTCCCACCAACAGCTAAGGTCATATGGAGACGGAGACACGACTAAAAGTCACATCCGACGGACTGGAGAAGCCGGGAATCGAGCCTGCGACCCCTGGTTTAAAAGGCAAGTGGCTTATCCACTACACCACAGCGGCTCCTAAGCTATTCGCTGTAGCTGAGCCTTTATGAAATGTTATTATCGCATTGTTGAGCATTAAAGGCTCAGGCGAGCCTGCGCAGATGCACAGTCTCGCCAGAGCCTTCGCTGCTTGAATACACAAAGTATGGCTGCAGAGTGAAGACTCAGACCAGCCTTTAGACCTCAAGCCCTGCTGGATACGTCAGCATTGGCGTTTAAAGGCATTGTCGTGGACAGGAAGCATGCTAGAACATACTCACCTGTCGCCTTTCGCTCGGTGCACACTGGGATTGAGCCGCCATTTTTATTAAAAATATATTGTGCGATCACTGTTTGCATGACTCAGGGCTTTACATCAAGAAAATATCGACTAAAAGAGAAATGATAAACTGTCAAAAATTTAACTTTTTGCTATTTTAACAATAAATTCTATCACTATCGGAGTGCGAGAATTGAACTGGACTAGCCAAATATCGCTAGTTACCCATGATGCAAAGGGCGAAATGCGAGAGATCTAGATGAGGTATCGTCAGGTCTCGCGAGAATGGTTTAAAGGTGGCTTCTGCCAGGGGCGTAACTACGTATACGCAAAAATGCATTTGCGTATACATATTGCGGCGTCTCATCTGGGTCTACGCTGTTTGTTATGTTCCTTTTACGCATGCATTCAGCCTGTTCCACAAGTGCGTTCTTTGAATTTTAGTCTAGCTACGCCCCTGTTTGCGCATATGCGCATTCTTACAATCGTGCTCAGTACCTTTGTATTCTGCTGTCTTGAGAATTCGTCAGACTCTGCAATGTCAGACATGATTCATTACCAAAATCTCAAAGTACTGGCCCGTATGCTTTATTGTTTTCTAAGCCCAAACACTGCAAACAATGTTTCTCGAAAACAGTAAGTCTGACTCCTCAGGAACATACAAAATGCGACGATGTTGAATTCCCGAATTTGACGATGCAGACCCATCGTACGGGCATATGGATGTACATATAGGACAATGGTTTTCGCGGCGACTTCTCGAGCGAACCTGTGCGTCTGTGCGGCCTCGCCAGAACACACATACACGCGTACGTGCACACGCCGTGAAATAAAAATATGTGTGAAGCATACGGAAGTATAACACTGCCCCATATCATCATGTACATTGACAAGCTCTTTTCAGATCACTGATAGCCTAGACTGGCTCCAGTCCTTAAAACAATTTTTTCATCAATGTGTCATATCATATACTTGTAGCTTGTCTAACTCTGATGGCTCATTAAAACAGAGCCCTCAGAGTTAGACTAGCTACAAGTATATGATATGACACATTGTTGAAAAATTGTTTTAGTGACTGGAGCCAGTCTAATGATAGCCCAATCAGAGAGGTAAAATATTAGAAAATAGTCTTAAAGTTAAGAAGTTTTATTTTTGATTAGTTGCATTTTTTGTAATATAATAATCAGTTAGGCCAAAATTGTGCCATATGGTGAAAACTAGGTTCTTTTTCAAAGTTAAAAGAAACTGTGCCATAGTGGCTCCCAATGCCGAGAAAAAACAACAACAACAACAACAACACGTATTCTCAAATAACAAGTATTCATGACATAATAATGACAAAATATGAGAAACAGAAGAATTTTAACAAATAACCTGTCAACCAATGAGCAGGCTTGTCTGAAACATATGACTTGCTCGTGATCAAACTGTATTTATATAGCTGTAATTATTGTAAACTAATATTTATTTCGCACTCTAATGTAAGACGATCTATGTTGCCTGTAAGTAATGACGTAGGCAGAACCTTCTGTCGTCTGCTGAAATGTTTTTAGAAACCTCTTAGTCAAACAGTGTAGACCCAGATCAGACTGCTCCATAGGAGCAGTCTGATATGGGTCCACACTGTTGACCTCTATACCTACATCAGTCAATGAGGTTAGCAAATATTTGCAGCAGACGACTTTCGCAGACGATATTTTTGATGCATTTTTGCCGGCGCTTTAAGGTTAAAACCTTAATTATTAGTTTTGGCGAAAACATAACTTGCCATTTTCTTTAAATTGTCTCTATAGATACGGTTGGACAATTCGAAAAACATTTTAGTACTACTATTGCAAAAATATGCGGTCTGCTAATATTAACATGTTGGCATCCTGTGTGTTAATATTCATGGGGATTTTATTCACAGCCCAAGAGGAATATAGTGTACTAAAATATTACCAATTCCATAAACATGGAAATATATTCCGTTTGAAAGGTGCAAGATAAATAAATTGTTTCGCATACATACACAAAGTTATGCTTTCTGCCGCAATGTTAGAGAAAATGGAAGGTCACCAAATCCTTTTGTGAGGAGAGGTATTCCGCTTTAATTCAATTTTGGAATGTTCTTGGAATCGTGAACATACGAAGGGCTTCACGTTAACTTTGCTAGAGACCCGAAGTATTCATGAATTCATGAACATTCCAAAAATTGAATGTATTGCTAAAATTTACATTTTATTATAAATATCTAAAATATAAAACAATATTTTTGATTTAGGAATTAAAACATTTTTGTATTTAAAATATGATCGTATTAACGGTTTAGTCGGAGTGTAAAATGGAAAAGCAGAGCAGCGGAACAGCCAGCTTGAACACGGACAGCCAATGGAGCAAACAAGTGGCTTGTTTTGCACGTGCGACTCAGGTGTGGCTCACTGTCAACCACAAAACCAGTATCACTTCTGGCGAACGAGTTTGATATTCGAAACGTATTTCACGGGCAAGTGAGCTTGGCAGCAGTCAATTAAATGTGGCTATGGACGGTTGCAAAAATCTAAAAATTCATTAAATGATTGCTTCGAAAATGTAAATATTTCCTTACGAAGGACTGCGTTACTACTGTAAAATGTGTAACTGAGCATCAAGTTTGGTGGCTGAGTTTGGTGTAAACATTCAACTGCCTTAAAAGCTATAGCTATACATGTTCTATTTTCGATTGTTCGATCCGGACAAAACTACAACACTAACAGCATAAAAAACGAATTTACATTAATCACTATACTGATAAATGATAAAGCGTTTTTTTCTGTTATGTGTTGGCCATATTTTAGTAGGAAAGTAAGTAAGTCCTCTGAGACCTTCATCATGTCACTCATATCAGCGAAGTCGCTTGCTCAGTACTGGTCCTTTGAAGCCTTCATCATCAGGAGTCACATGATGCTAACAATCACTAAGAGAACTCGGCTATTTATTGGCTACGTCAGCTGTCTTGCTTGTTGACTTCTGGTCCTCTGATACCTTCATCAATAGATTCTTGATGCTACCAATCATATACAGAACCTTGCTATTTTTTGTTTGTCCACTTCCCTTCCTTTCAGAACTTCATCAAGAGATACTTACCAAACATTTATAGAACACGACCATGTATTGTCTACGTCATCAGCTATGTGGCCTTGTCAGTACTGGTCCTCTCAGACCGTAATCAAGAAATATTTGCTGCTACCAACCACATATAGAACAATCTGGAGAAACGGGTCATTCAGAAATAGAGAGAACCTACAACCATGCCTTAAAACTGGCCATTTCTATGTCACTTGTCCACTACTGGTCCAACTGACCTTCATCAATAGATACATTCTGCTACCAATCAAATATTGCACCTGGCAATTTATTGGCTACATCCGCCATGTCGCTTAGCTAATGCACTATAGGTCCCCTCAGACAACCAGCAAAAGATACCTGTTGTTATTAACCACACCGTAAACCTGGCCATTTATTGGCTCCGTTGGCTATGTCACTTGTCCATTGCTTGTCCTCCCAGACCTTCATTAAGCGATACTTCCTGCTACCAAACACTTATAAAACATGGCCATTTATTGGCTACGTCAGCTATGTCGCTTGTCTACTACTGGTCCGTTCAGACATTCATGAATATATATTTGCTGCTACCAACCATTATTAGAACCTGGCCATTTATTGGCTACCTCATAGATATTTGCTGCTACCAGCCACATATAGAACCTGACACGTTATTGGCTACGCCAGCTATGTCGCTCAACTGCTACTCATCAACGAGACATGCTTGCTGCTACCAGCTTGCAATTTACTAGCTACCTCAGCTATATCGCTTGTCCATTACTGGTCCCCTCAGACCTACATCAAGAGATACTTGCTGCTACCAACCACAAATAGAACCTGTCCATTCATTGGCTAGTTCAGCTCTATCTCTTGTCCACTTCTGGTCCTCTCGGACCCTCATTGAGAAACACTTGCCGCTACCAAGCACTTATTGAACCTGGCCATTCATTGGCTTCTTCAGCTAAGTCGTTTGTCCACTCCTGATCCCCTCATACCTACATCAAGAGATATTTGCTGATACCAACAACGAATAGGTCCTCATCTTTTATTGGCTTGCTCAGCTATATCTCTTGTCTACTTCTGGTCCTCTTAGATAATCATCAAGAGACACTTGCTGGTACCAACCACATACAGAACCTGTCATGGAATTGGCAACGTCAGCGATGTTGCTTAACTGCTACTCTTCAACAAGACATGCTTGCTGCTACCAGCTGGCAATTTATTGGCTACGTCAGTTCTATTGCTTGTCCTCTCTGACCTACATAAATGGTGCTTGCCAGGCCCGTAGGAAGCAATTACAGATTGGGGGGGGGGGGGGGGGGCACACATAATTTTTATTACAGATTGGGGGGGCACACATATTTTTTTTTAAAATGACAGACCTTTGTAATGAGCAATACAGCATATTTGTGCAAATTATTGGGGGGGCACGGCCCCCCGTGCCCCCCCCTATTCCTACGGCCCTGAGCTTGCTGCTACCAACAACAGATAGAATCTGGCTATTTATTGGCTACTTCAGCTATGTTATTTGTCCCTTACTAGTCCTGTGAGATGTACATCAAGAGACACTTTCTTCTACCAACCACTTATGGAACCTGGCTATTTATTGGCTACCTCAGCTATGTCGCTCGTTCACGTCTGGTCCTCTCATTCCTTCGTCAAGATATACATATTGCTATAAACTACTTATAGAACCTAGATATTAAATAGTTATGTCAGCTATGTCGCTTATCCACTACTGATCCTCTCTTACACTCATCAAGATATACTTGCTGGTAACGCCAACATATACAACCTGACCATTTATCAGCTCAATCAGCTATGTCGCTTGTCAACTGAAGGTCCTCTCAAACTTTCATCAAGAGATACTTTCTGATACCAACCTCTTATAGAATCTGACCATTTATATGCCACCTAAGCTATGTCGTTTGTCCACTACAGGTCCCCTCAGACCTACACCATGAGATACTTGCTGCTACCAATCACTTATAAGTCCCAGTAATTTATTGGCTACGTCATCTATGTCGCTTGTCAACTTCTGGTCCTCTCAGGCCATTATAAAGAGATACTTGCTGCTACCAACCACTTTAAGAACCTGGCCTTTTATTGGCTACGTCAGGTATGTCGCTTGTCCACTGTTGGTCCTCTCAGACATTCACCAAAAGGTTCATGCTGCTATCAAAAACATAATGCAGCTGCTCATTTATTGGCTACCTCAGCTATGTCTGTCAACAACTTATAGATCTCAGTAATTTATTGACCACGTCCTCTATGTCGCTTGTCCACAACTGGTCCTCTTAGACCCTCATGGAGAGAAACTTGCCACTACTAACCACTTATAGAACCTGACAATTTATTGTCTACATCTGCTATGTCGCTTGTCCAGAACCGGGTCTCTCAGACTTTTCTCAAGAGATACTTGCTGCTAATAAGCACTTATAGAACTTAACCATTTATTGTCTACGTCATCAATGTATCTTGTCTCTTATTGGTCCTCTCTGAACTTCATCAAGAGATATTTGCTGCTACCAACAACATATAGAACCTGGTTTTTTATTGGCTACATCAGATATGTCGCTTGTGCACTACCAGTCCTCTCAGACCACCAGCTAAAATTCCTGTTGCTACCAAAAACCCGACCATTTCTTTGTCCCCTGTCCACTACTGGTCATCTCAGACCTTCATCAATAGATACTTGCTTCTATCAACCACATATTTTACCTGACCATTTATTGGCTACGTCAGCTATGTTTGTTGTCATTTCTGTTCCTCTCAGACATGCACCAAGAGCTACCAACCACTTATAGAACCTGACCATTTATTGTCTACGTCAGCTGTGTCGCTTGTCAAGTATCGGTCCTCTAAGACCTTCCTCAAGAGATATTTGCTGCTACCAACCACTTATAGAGCCTAACTTTTTATTGGCTGCGTCAGCCATGTCGCTTGTCCACTACTGGTCCTCTCAGACCACCAGCTAGATATACTTGTCGCTATCAACCACAACGTAAACATGTCTATTGGCTACGTCAGGTATGTTTTGTTTGTTTGGTTTGATGCTTAACGCCCCAGTCAACACTATGCTCATGTCTAGACGGTCAATTCACCTAACCACACTGTTTTCCTGGACAAGTTTGACTAAGCGGTTAACCAGTACTTTGTGCACATATTTTCGCTTGTAACGGACAACAACCCTTCTTGAATCAGCCGAAGAGAGGAGAATGGCCGTAGAAATTATTTCATGCTCAATCTCTATGAAAGTATGGGATCCGGCTGGGACCGAACTCGTAATCCTTGGATCTGCAGTCAGACACGTTACTGACTGCTACGCAGCCTGACAAGTCAGGTATGTTGCTTGTCCATTAATGTTCCTCTCTTTTTGATATAGGGTATTCATATTTAGCACACAAATTGCTAATGGTGTGTAGAGAGCAACAAAGGTTTCAATTCACTGATATTGTCTTTGAGTAAAAGGTTAAGGTCACATATTTTAAAGTTAAAACCTGTCAACAGCTTGAAATGTGAACTTTCTTTTTTTGACCAAGGGTGTTCATACTTTACACAATTAATGATTGCTTATGGTGAATAGATTAAATCGAAAGTTCTATATCAGTGCTATGACCCTTGAAGTCAAAGGTCAATGTCAGCTATATTTAAAATTTGTCGATTGGATAGTAATGCAAATTCTTCTTTCATTTTTGACAGAGGGTGTTCAAATTTGCCACAGATTCCCTATGTTGTGTAGATTACAACAAAGGTCTCCCGATACAGAGTCAACGGTCAAGGTAAAATATACTTAAAATCTGGCTTACGGCTCGCGATTTCAGCTTTATATTACATGTAAGCACAATGATTGTGTATGGTGTGTTTATTACCACGAAGGTTTCAGATCGCCGATAATATCGGCGATTATCGGCGATCTGAAACCTTCGTTGTAATATATTATGATCTGGGAGTCTCTTACAAGATTTGATGTAGGTTGTTCATATTTTGAACACTGATTGCCTAAGTTGTGTAGATGTCAATAATGCTTTCGGACTGCTGATATATCCTTTGCTGCAAAGGTCAATGTCAAAGTACTTACAATATGTCAATATGGTATGTAAGGCCTACATGTTTAGTAGATGTATGTGGTTTATACACGTATTTGGTTTTTAGATGACAACAAAGGTTTTGGATTGCTGGTATGACCTTGAAGACAAAGGTTAAAATAAAAAAAATATGAAAACCTCTACCCTGGCTTCCGGCTCTGGGCTAAACTTTTCTCAGATAACATCTTTCTACTTGGCTGTAACTCAGATAGCCTTGTCAGAGAGGTAGCCAATACTAGAATAATAGGAAACAAATGAATGTTGGATATTTGTTATTGTAACTACAAATCTAGTCTACAAATCCAGTCTACAAATTTCGTGTGCTGGCTCAAACATGAGATTGTTCTTATAAAATGTAATCCAGTTCATTCCTGGTCTCCGTGATGGCGCTTTATCAAAACCCAAAAGAGCGCAATGCATACGGACGTACATTCACAAAGCGGGGATATTTTTCCAACGGCTTTTGGCAGTGGCAGTGGTACAACAAAATAAATAAAATTAATTCCCCTACTTTTAAAAACATAAAATTGCAGCTTTAATCTACATAGTTCTACGAAACTGAATATGTTGCAACAATAAACATTGGGCCTATCAAACTGGTGGCTCCTGATTTCGTGATTATAATGTCTGACTAGTAGATAAAACGAACGGTAATATTTTAGTTGGCTAATCTTTCGACAAGCTGACATCTTATAGATTCAAACTGTTTGAAGATGTTAGTAGAAAATGGTGAAGATTCATCAATGTTTTTTTGACAAACCCAGCAAGCATATAAATGTGGGCGACTACCAGACCGCCTTCGAAACGCCATTGCTGGCCGACCGATAGTTGCCCAGCATATGAGCATGGAATACCGTGTATTGTAGACTCGTGCATCTGTCTCAAGGTAATGTGCTACATTGAATGAAGTGACAACAAAGCAGGCTATGCGTGAGCAGTCTGGTATGACATTATATTGTATGTAGACTGGCCCAAGTCCTTAAACATTATTTTTCATAAATGTGTCATTTCATATATTGTACATGTAGCTTGTCTAAATCTGATGGCTCTAGAGCAAAAAGAGTTAGACAAGCTTCAAGTATATGAAATGACACATTGATGAAAAAATGTTTTAAGGACTGGGACCAGTCTATATTGTATGTTGTTAGCATGGTCTTAAAAGCGCGTTAATGGTTATGTCAGATTACTGTCCTGCAAACCAAGAGTGACAGTGACTTCATGTTTTGTTTACAAAGTTAACGGGGGACTTAGAATCTATAGATCACTTGTGTATTAATCCTATCCGCAGGATAGGATTAATACACAAGTGATCTATCGATTCGCATTAGCTCAAGCGGAGTGTACAAGTTAATGTTTTACTTAACCAATGTAAACAAAGCACAACGTCACTGTCACTCTTGGCTGGCAGGACAATACCTCCTTCCGATTAAAACTTAGTGATAAGATTAGAGTTCAGCCTACTGAAAATATCTATTATTCAAGAAAGTATGCGTTTTTAAATTGTTTATATTTTAACATACAGACGAAGGGCGTATGAATACTAAAGGTCAGCGATATACCGATGAGTATGAACGCCCAGAGATATACCGATGAGTATGAAAGTCCAGAGATAAACTGTGGAGTACGAAAGCCAGAAGTATACCGATGAGTATGAAAGCCCAGAGAAATACCGATGAAGAGATAAACATATGAGTATGCAAGTTCAGAGATATACCGATGAGTATGCAAGTTCAGAGATATACCGATGAGTATGCAAGTTCAGAGATATAACGATGCGTATGCAAACCCAGGGTCATTCTATCCAGGGATATACCAATGATTGTGTTAGCCCAAAGATATACCAATAGTATACAAACATAGATATATATACCGTCCAGAGATATACAGATTTCTATGTTAATTTAAAGATATGCCGATAGTATGCTAGAACAGAGATAGATATACCGGTGCGTATGCAAGCACAGAGATATTCCTATGTGTGTGCAAGTCATAGATATGCAAGGTCAGAGATTTACCGATGGGTATGCAAGCCAAGAGCGCGATGGATATAAACAAAGCGTTATTTAAAGTCAGTCAAGTGCCGTAAGTTCTATATTGCTATTCAACGAAAATTGCCATCTTCAATATTCATTACCAATTTAAATACATGTAAATACGTCAAAACTGCACAAACGCGTTGACGGACGGTCGAACATTGAGAATTTCTTATCAGTGGTGGATATAAAAAAAATTAAACAAATAAATAAATACCAAGGGGATTACCAGTAAATCTTGGCAGCTACAAATGGCAGGTTCAACGTCTTGTCATCTATGTTGGGTCGTGTCATGTGAAAGCTCGTACAAATGCATGCAGCTCAGAACTGTCCGGTTTCGCACAGTAGTATTCATGTATACACCAAAGAAGGAGTGAAGTGAGCATTGTATGAATGGACTGCATGTTAGCGCAAGATAGTCTGAACTTGGGCCATTCATTCGCTTAAGGAGTGACGTATGTTATGAAAAGTATAGCCTGTTTTTGTAAGTTTTTCAGTTTGTTTTGCAGGGCCCCCCTTGTTATGACCGGTGTTGATTGATATATACAATCATATTTACCGGATATATAGATCAGATGTGATTAATTATGTCTGATAATTAGCCATCAGTGGTCAGGAATATACCGCTAAGATAATTCAGTTCTGTTCTAGACAATAAACATAATTGTAACAGTGGGGGTGGAGGCAATATGAACTCCTGTCAACACGTGGTCTTTAGATTCCATAGGGAGAAGGGACCTATAACAAAAATATTTGAATTTAAAAATGTTAATATTTTCTTATTTGTTAATTTTAACATATGAGCCGCGACATGAGATTTCCAACAATGTGGTTTGTGCGACCACCAAAGGCTCAGACCAGCCTGCGCATACGCGCAGCCTGATCAGAGCCTTTGCTCGTCGCTTGAATACTCTATGAATGTAAGCTACTGACTGAACATCAGATTGTTGATGAGACGTAAATAATCAAATCAAACAGAAATCAGTCTGTCTCTAACTTCCATAAAAAGCTCCCGTTCGTCTCCCATAATATATGCCTTTATTAACATCCGGAACGACCAAGTGATGCTTCACATTTTCTTTTTTCTAATATCTGTACCATTCTGAAAAGTAGAAAAATGCTAAGGTTCAAAACACACTCTATTAATTAAGAAATTCTAAGCATTCTGGTCGAACTGCAATTGCACTTAATAATAATAATAATAATAATAATAATAATAATAATAATAATTATGATAACTAGAAATTGTGTTTATGAAACACTGTGCCCCGAACCAATTGCTTATCCACTTATCCATAAGGATAGTGCCTCTTTTTCAGACAATATATAATCTATTCACCATTCTGCGTCAGCAGCTCCTAGCTATGATATTTTTTGTGATGTCCGCATTACAAGTTTTAAGTGACCAAATTTGCAAAGGGCAATAACTCTTGTAACAAGAAAAGATATGGCATTAAG
Organism: Loripinus fragilis; assembly: GCA_964019695.1. Lineage (NCBI taxonomy): Eukaryota > Metazoa > Mollusca > Bivalvia > Lucinida > Lucinidae > Loripinus > Loripinus fragilis. Next base: position 92,379,880 of record OZ026514.1, read on the forward strand.
TGCCATATCAATGAACTCGGCTTTAGCAGATAAAGAGTTCGTTCTTTCATTACATCACAAGCTACATGTGAGTACATGTATCAACAAACCGAATGATGCACACAAACACAATCAATCAATTTTTCACTCAATCAATCAATCATTTTTACATAAACAACAATGAAACCTTCCTCCGTGATGAAACTATCTCCAGGTATTTATTCAAAGAAGGAGTCTTATAAGACAAAATCGCATGAGGCAAATCTTTAACTGCTCATATACGCATGTAAGGAACTTATAGAGCATGGTTTTTGGCTCTGTATTTGAAAACAGAATAGACCTTGAGAATTTATCGAAATTTGCTTTATTTACCAGACGCCTATATAATGTTTAAAGCCGCGAGAACCCCGACTTTGTTAAAAGCAGGGACCACCCTGAGCGCCCGCGCAGTCCCATCGGCGCCTTTGTTTTTACATGTAGATTGAAATGTATGATAAAAGTCAAGAAAACCGTCAGGTTTGATCAATTTTAAACTCTTTGTCGGACCAGATCTGGGACCAAACTTTCTGCTTATGTTATCAGCAGAGGCTCGCTGATAGCAACGTTTAAGATCAAAGAAGCCGCTATGGGTAATGTTGCACGACGTGGTAGCAATGACCAGTGACCTATATATCGGTCACTGTCTTGACGCTGGAAAGCGGATGTAGCACATTCATTTAACATAGGTTTCCGGCCGTGGGTAGTTTCGGCTGGGTCGTTTTCGGCCTGGTTTTAGGGTGGGTCGTTTCGGCATATTCTGATAGGATCTGATTGTTTTATAAACTTGCCGAAGTTCCGACTGCATTGATTTTTCCACGAAATCGTACATGCGCGCATTCTCGCAAGAGCGTTCACTGGTACAAAATAACCAAACAAAACTGGGCTTTTTTCTGAAATAATTATTGTGTACACAAATAGGTGCTGACTTTCTTTTATTTATTTATTTTTTATATAAATTTCCAAAGATCCGTCTGCATTAAACACTACCCAGGCCGAGAACCGAAAGCTCAAGAACAGACTGCACATGCGTGCATACTAGCAAGAACACTTACAGGGAAATATCTAACAACAATCGGGCAAATAATGTTTGTGGACAAAAATATGTACTGAAAAGAGAGCATTCCAGATCCGACACTTGAACACTTGGAGTTTTAGCTTTCATTGGGAAAATGTATATATCTATAATATGATAGTATAATCAGGATAAAACTTAACTGAAACGACTGCACAAGTCTAGTTTAAAGGGTGTGATAAATTAAATGAGCTGGCCTACATTTACAAGAAATCTAATCAAGGAACGATGTGAAAGCGCCAGGTCATTCAGTTTATGACATGTATGCGTGAAAGGCAGGTTTTATCATGAGACGGCTTATTTCCATTCATTGGAATACACTACGAGGCGTGGTTGACCTGATTAACAGCGATATTCATACGCGCATCACGCGGGTATGCAGTGTCCATTCATAGAAAACAATTAAATAAGAGTTACTGTTCCTGAAATGACCGAATAACCGTTAAAAAGTGACACGTGAGCTTCCCAGTTCGCAAAAACACCATTAACTCAGTAAAAGTTCAACTTTCGAATGAAAATCGGCAATAAAAGACATATTTTTGAATAACTGCACTGTGGTTTATGTTTCACTCGCTATCATTTCAAAGCAAACAGCCATTTTAACACGAACTATTTCTTCAAAGTGTAGAAATTTCGAAAACAGATATAACTCTCTAGAATAGCTGATGTTGAACAGATCCCGAGTTCCAAAAATACAATCACTTTTTTATAGTTTCACCAATAAAACGTTCTCATTATCCTCTACCAGCTGTATGTACAATCCCAAAGCATTATGCCCCTGAATGTTTTCTAAGTTGGGTGCATAAACATAATTATAATAAGAAGAATGATAATAATAATAACGATAATGGATGGTGATTAAAATGGAAGGGATAATTATAATTGTTGATACAATAAGAAATTGAAAAACGTGGATTAAGCGGGGTCCACACCAGGGACCTATATAATTGCAATAGTTTTAGCCTTTTTTCGAAAATAGTCAAGCTGACATATCGGCTGGTTGTGTGTGGGCCAGTCTGCACTGAAACGGGGTTATGCGAGCGAATCTATATTGAAGATGTTTCCGAGACAATCCTATGATCCATTTCCTCGTAATTTATCCACGTTAGATTATGTTCTTCCGGTTCCCGTTGCGCAACTCCACAAGAACTGACCTGATTTTGAACCACTTCAAGAGAAGTGCTACCTTCGGAAATGGCCATCAGCCTTCACAGCTACTATATGTACACAGATTATTAAAACTTGCTAATTTGGATACAGCGAGTATATTGCATTGTACAAGGGATAACAATGACACTGATCAGGTTGCACGGATACGGATGTGCACATCCGTATCCGTGCAGCCTGATCTGCGTCTTTGTATTTGTATCGGTCTTTGTATTTAGTATTTCGCCTAAACAGTTTTTTCTCTCGTGCGACGGCTTGTAGGCACAGTCTTTGAGGATTCGTTGCGCTGTGCAGACTTACGATAATACTGCCACATTAAGCACAATCTATGGTTCTATACCGGAAGGGGAAGGGATGAACGACGGTCAAGACCCGGATTAGATAATACACGGATTATGGCGTCCATTTAGGTCAATATTCTTAGCGTGTTCTTTGTTGCTTTGAGCCTCTGAAAGAAATATGCTTGTTCCCCGACCCGCCCCCCGACCCCCCAAAAAACCAACGAATTATTAAAAGACTCGAATCTGCATGTTCAGTTACTAGCCATATTTTTGAACTTTATAAATAATCTGGAAAAACGGATCCTTCAGAAATAGAGAGAACCTACAATATTAGAAAATAGCAGACTCTGTGTTATTGAGTCTGTTCATGAGAACTAATGGAAAGAGCAACAATTGTCACCCCCCTAGAACCAAATTTTGGGTGCTTTATGTATATACATATATAATGAACAAGAGTGACGCCAGTGAGACTGCTCGGATGTGCGTGCATTCGCGCACAGCATCGACAGACTTTCATATTATAGGTACTCATAGATAGACCAAGGTTAGGCTTATCCCGATCGATAGATAAACGATATATTAAATCAAATAAAGAAAATAAACAAACGAAACGCGGAAAACGTGTTAAATTACTTTTTGACTCATAGTTTCTTGCAACCTCTGACACCACACCACTTATATAGGCGAGTATCAAGCATGCGGATTCGTGGAGTCTACCCAGAGCCTTCGCTGCTCGCCCACAAAAATATTAATGTGGATCAGTATCGAAGGCTCAGGTCAGGATGAAGGCTTAGACCCAAATCGGGGCCTCTGGGCTCTAGCCCGACTAGACAGAGCTCTGTACATGCAGGGCGTACATGAAGCTACATATACGCAAAAACGCAAGTGCGTACACTTTTGGATCAAACATATTGAAACATTCTAGCACAGTTCTGACAGATTCTTGATTTTACGCTTACAACACGTGCCCAATTTGACAGAATTTGTCAGAGAAATTGTCATAGGCACCATATGATGATTTATCACCAATTAACGCAAAAGTGAATGTACGAATTTTATCATCCACATTGTACCTTTACCAAGATTGTGTTTATCTTGGCAAACAGCGCAGACCCTAAGGAGACGCCGCGTTTTGCGCGTCTCCTCTGGGTCTACGCTGTTTGTATACGTTCCCTTTTTGAATGCATTCAGCCTGTTCCACACGTGCGTACTTCGAATTAAAGACTAGATACGACCCTGTCATGCATGAAATCTAAGGATTTTTTCGTAGTGTAAAATCATACCAAGCAGTTCGATCATCCTTATTCATTCACAAGCAGGAAAGAATATTGCATTTTACGTAGACTGGTCCCAGTCTCCAATGTCATTTTTTCTAGTGAAACTGATATACTCTCTAAAGATAGATAGCTATTTTAAACATTACTTGGAGTAGTTCTAGGCTCCGACATTATCAGAGGATAGAATTTTTATAAGATGATTTTCCTAGCTAAAATACACTTGTAAATGTAATTATATGCATTTTAGTGGACTGATGCCAGTCTACATTTTACGCAGTTGTCATCAAAAGGAACATGTGCCAAGTTTACAGCAGGGGTGGCAATAGGAATCAGATTCGTGTTAGAAACAGAACACAGGTTCCCAACTGAGCGTTAATGGTCAAGTAATTGTCCGTATCAATGCGCAGAATAACATACCCCTTCATTGTGGGGTCTTGTCTTTAATATATTTACCGTTCACTGTAGTCTTTTATTCTGTGATGAATTATCAGCTTCATTTAGTCTGAAAACACAAGGTCCAGTCTATTCTTTTACCGTAGCATGGCAAAAGAACTCTTATAACATACACACTCAGGTGTGCTTAGAGTCTATGGCTTGACCTCGCACTTCTGCTCTTCACAGTCCGATGCATGCGCGGATCCAGAAAGTTGTGTAAGAGGGGGTCCAACTTTGTCAACGTATTTGTTTTAGTTGATGAGGGGAGGGAGGATCCAAATACCACTATAAACAGGCCATCATCGGCCCGCCAGCGAAACGCCATTTAAACGGCGATTCGCGGAGCGAAACCATTTATGTAATTTTTGTAGAAGGCATTATGGGGAACATTCGTGTGAAATTATTTTAAATTCGGACCAGTGGTTCAGGAGATTAAAAGAAAAATTTACGGACGACGGGCGCACGATGGAGGACGGACGGAGAACGATCACAATATTCGGCTCAGATGAGCTAAAAAGTGTAGCAAGTAGAGCTTCACTTTCCAGAGAGGGAATAACAAAGGCGCTGATCAGCGGACTGCGCGGACGCGCAGGTTGGTCTGCGCATTTGTTGGTCGCATATGGCACATTCAGGGTTTCTCCCCTATCTTCATAATAAGCAAATGTTTCGTAGGCATTTACCTTTGTTAGACCAGTGAATCGCAACCCTTGGTCCTAAGGATTTCGTCGCGTTGAGGCCCAAATCGAGATTGTATACCGTATTTATCTTTATAATAGCACATGCTTTAATAAAAGCCCGTCCTCTGGTTTGGATGTCAAAAATGGAGCTTTTTGGACGGTTTATGACAACATATACGATGATATTAAACAATGATCTGACTATACAATTACATGCAGTCATCCGGTTGGCAGTTTCTGAGTGGGCTCGAACGCATTTATTTCATTTCCCTACTTGTGTCGACTGCTAAGAGCCTTTGCAAACAGTTTGGACCCAGATCAGGCCCGACGTTTTGTCGGGCCTGATCTGGATCCAAATTGTTTGACACTCTGATGGTATTCTCGAAATATTTTGGGATAAAAGGTCATTTTTTAAAGAAAAAAAATCAGCAGACGATACAGAGATTTCACAGTAGGCTTGAAAACCCATGCTGGTTCCAATCACAAGGCTGAATACGGTTCTTGATAAGCTACTATTCCAAGGGAAATTATGCTATGCTTATATGCATTCTCAAAACAGCAAGAGTTGCTGTAGAACAAGTTAGCACTTTGCTTGATCGTGCTTTTTTGTCGCCTGCCGATTTTTTTTCAAAATCAACTTTTTCGAAAAACTCTTTCAGGAATACCATCAGGGTGACAAAAAGCTTGGATCAAGATCAGGCCCGACGTCGCGTCGGGCCTGATCTGAGTCCAAACTGTTTGCAAAGGTTATCAGCAGACGCCACTAGTTGGCACAGAGACTGTAAACTAGTCCATCCTTTTGTCGAGAAAAGCAAACAAAAAGTCCCTGATCAGTCTGCCCATTGAGGATCAGTCTTGCCTGAGACTATCTTGTTTGCACATGCTTTTCTGTCTGAGTAAGGTTATGGCAATCATTGAGGCGGTTCTTTTGAATACCCTCAACAATTGTTTTGGCTGTGATACAATGAAAGCATTTTTATACAACTCTTATTCATGTTCTGCATGCTCTTATATAGGCTGACCAAAGTGGACGTCAATTCACACAAATCCTTTTACTTAACTCATTTTGTCATGCATGTATCCCGTTTCATATGCATCGCAATCAAACTGTCTACCAGTCAACTTATAGAAACATTGATTATGTGGTCTGAAATGGTCGTGCATCTCTTTAATTAGCGTCGGGCGAGGTATGGCCTTTAGTTGGTGGTAAGCAGTCCATACCGGAATCGTCTAGATTTCTAAGACAAAAAAAACCCATTTGTGTCATTATAAGCGAACGCTTTGTCCGTCAAATAATGTCCTGTTTAAAAAGTTTTCAACTTTGCTCAGTTCAGGTACAGGGTATTTGGCCAAGGCATCACCATCAACTATAATTATATGTTTACCCAACTTGAAAAACTTGAGCCAATTATGAAGGTAATCGGCATAGTGTTCCTTAAAGCTAAAGTTCCGCCAGGACGACTCAAAAAAAAGGAAAGGGCCTTGGATCTGATTGTTCGCTGTTCTCGTAATAATTCTTGACATACATTGCGAGTTGACATACCGTCTTGACCAGATATACAAGTCTACCAAATATCATCAAAGTATCTCAAGGGGTATAAGAGTTATTGAGCGCACAAGCTTCCCCATATACGGTTCATTCAATGGAGATAACTCAAAAGGCCAGCAAGGGATAGAAACCATTCTTGCACGTGACACACTGCCTAGACCTGATATACATGAGTACCAAATAAAATCAAAATATCTCAAAGGGTATTAAAGTTATTAAGCGCGTAAGCTTTCTCCTATAAAGTTACTGGTATGTGCATATTAGTTCCAAAAAGAATCTTTTATATAAACTATACTTAAATACTAAAGAAACCTGACACTTTTTACTTGCTTCAAACTCGTAAATAACAAATTGTAGAGCTAAGCCGATATGCTTATTTTAATAACAAGACATTAGATAGTATTATTCGAAAAAAAATATTTATCAAACATAGAACATGACGTCACGACGTCAAAAATACAGTTTTTATCACTTTGCCTCGGGAGTGCACGTCTAGATATTTTTTTGAAAACTTTTTGCATGATGCAATTCCAATACCACTACAGACAAAAGTGCATTTTAAAAATTTGCAATTTCTTGCTGTGGCGTATGATATGGGGATTTTAAGTTGTGCTTTCGACGTTTTCTAAACGGCAGTGTTTTTTCCTTTGTTTAAGCAATTTCTAGAAACTGAAATGACTTGGATTCAACCAATCATTGCAAGAGAATGCATTTTCAAGAATCAGAACTTATGTTTCGCGTCACGTTAAGGGGGTATATCTTTCAAAAGCTCTTACTTGCATGAAATGTTTCATGTATAAACAAAAAAGCTTTTTATCAAGGAGACGGATACCTTTGGTCACATTGTTGTACGAACAATTTATACATCTCACATAGATCACTTTACACCTAAACATACAGCTTTTGAGCAATCTGCAGCATGCTTATCAGTCTTTTAGAGTCACTTCCTGGTTTGATACCGTTTGCAATATTGTGACACGCTGGGTGAACTTTAGAAAAAACCAGTTACATGAACTACAATCATCCCACTGCAATATATATAAGTATCTTCGCCCAAAATGTACAAATTTCTGGTAGAAAAACATATATTTACAATTTTTGTATATGAACTTTTCAAGGTCAAAATGAAAAATTGTAAAAAAAATACCAGAAATATATTAAACTTGGGTCAAAATACTTCTAAATATTGTAGTCAGATAATTGTGGTTCGTGTTCATGCAAATGGTTTTCTCTAAATTTCACCCAGCGTGGCACAATATTGCAAACTGTATCAAACCAGGAAGTTACTCTAAAAAGACTGATAGGCATGCTGTCGATTGCTCTAAAGCAATAAAACCAAAAAGAGATAGGAGAAGTGGTCCCCTTGGAGTAACTACCCCCTCATGCGCAAGCGAGCCAATCACAGAACTTGAAACAGATGTGGCAGATTCAGGAGTTTAATTAGGATCTGGATTTGAAGATGCCATTTAACCCTTAAAACGCTGGCAAAATATCTGCATATTGGTTTACGCAAGTATAGAAACAGTGGGCCCCAGATCAGAATGCTCATAGGAGTAGTCTGATCTGGAGCTACACTGTTCGCCAGAGAAGCTTCAAAAAATTTCTGCAGACAACGTAAGAAGACAACTTGTTGTGAATGGTGCTTTTAGGGTTAATAAAAGGGACTTCAGTGTATATAATATGGGCCGCGATTTTCATGAAATTGCGCATGTTTGCGCGGCTCAAACAACTTTTTACTAAATCCAAAGCAGATGAAATAGCCGCCCAACGCCTAGAAATAAATATTAAAGTTTCCGCCTTTACAGCAAGCCAAAAGTCTTATAATGTATGTCAAGTTGAAGAATGGCTGCTCTCCCTTGCTGGCCTTTTTAATTATTTCCATTGAATTAACTTTATAGGGGAAAGCTTGTGCACTCAATAATTTTAATACTCTTAGAGATATTTTGATTATGTTTGGAAGACTTGTATATCAGGTCAATACAATGTGTCAGATGCAAGAATGATAACTCTCATTGATGGCCTTTTGAATTATCTCCCTTGAATGAATTTTATAGGGGAAAGCTTGCACGCTTAATAACTTTAATACCCTTTGAGATATTTTGATTATGTTTAGTACCCATGTATATCAGGTCAAGACGGTGTGTCACGTACAAGAATGGTTGCTCTCCCTTGCTGGTATTTTAGTTATCTGCCTTGAATGAACTTTATAGGGGAAAGCTTGTGTTTACTGTATTCCCTTTTGAGATATTTTGAGGATATTTCGTACACATATATATCAGTTCAAGACGGTGTCACATGCAAGAATGACTGCTCCCCTTTTTGGCCTTTTGATCCTTCAATATAATGCATTGATCTCCCCAAATCCCTGAAAGAATATTCCTCAGCTCCCTGAAAGTTTTTTCTTTGCTCCCCAAATCCTTAAAATTAATTTAGCTTCTCCCCAAATCCCCCAAAATATAAGCCAACTAGAATTGTTTTTCTACGAAAAAACAGATGTCCCCCCCCCTTTTGATGTCAAAAGCATGAGTCATTAAATACAATTTCAAACAGAAACATTAAATACAATTTCTAACGGAAATTCTAGCTCGTATCTAGTAAAGATATCTGTCAATGTAGTTAACTATTCCACAATCATAACCTGGTATAAAATAGTCATAGATTATTGTTTTTGTGATGGACAAAGTTCCAAGGGAAATAACTCAAAACATATAAATGACAGAGTTACTATTCTTGCACTAGGCACGTTGACTCATGTTGGTTGATACTTGTATAAAGTTTCGTGAATATAGCTTAAGCGGTTTATAAGTAATAGAGCAGACACGGTTTTGTGATGGGCAAAGTTCCAAGGAAAATAACTCAAAAAGTATAAAAGGCAGAGTTACCATTCTTGCACTCTGCACGTCATCTCATGCTGATTGATATTTGTATAAAGTTTCGTGAATATGTCTTAAGAGGTTTTCAAGTTATAGAGCGGACACGATTTTTGTGATGCACAACGTTCAAAAAAAGGGAAAAAACTGAAAAAGTATAAAAGGCAAAATTACCATTTTCAAACGTCATCTCAAACTTCACATGCATCATCACACGTTGGGCATTTACACTCAATATAAGGTTCATGAAATTTCATCCATTGCTTACAAACTTATGACTGAGGATGGAAAAAACCTTGAAATTCAGGCAATCAAAGGGCAACAACTCCTATAACTGATGACAAACTGATGAAACTTAAAGTGCATAACCACACAACAGTCATATGTATTCAGTATAAGTTTAATAAATTCTATCTATTGGTTACCTAATTATGGCTAAGGTTGGAAGGCCGGAAGGACCGTTGGACAACGTCAAACATATACTCACCTTGCCTTCGGTGAGGGATAAGAAATATGAATAAGATCTGAGTTAATTTAAGCAGAAATAAAAGTGCCCTTTTTTTTAAAAAAAAAATCAAATATAGTCATGTTTCATAATTCTAACATAAACTACAGCGGGCAGTCGATGGGGTGCCATCGCAAATCACCACGCTAAAGTTTTGACTCCCCCAGCACCCCCAAGTCCCACCCATGGGGCATGACCCTGGCGACAGAATGAAATTTCTGTTCAACATGTTTTCTATCTTTTATTTATGAGAACACACACAAAGTTTGGTATAAAAAATTTTGAAATTGACATGTTAATGATATTTGACCTTTTGTCCTCGCCCCGAGGTCATCAGTTTTACCCTAGGATGAAAATGTTACCTGCAGTCTGTTCTGCTTGTCATCCCCGTCGATTTGATATGCCACATGACCATGTTTGAAATGTTTTTGACCCCCCGGGCACCTCCAGTACCCAAGAGTCCCTTCTCTGGGGCATGACCCAGGCAACAGAATAAAAATCACGTCTGATATGTTTTGTATCTTTCTTTTGTGAGAACATATACAAAGTTTGGTATAAAAACCTTTGAAATTGACATGGTAACAGGAATTTAATGATATTTGACCCTTGACCTCACCCCAAGGTCACCAGTTTGACCCAAGGATAAAAAAATTACTTGCATTCTGTTCTGCTCGTCATCCTCGTCGATTTGATATGCCACATGACCATGTTTGAAAAAAAAAATTGACCACCTGGGCACCCCCAGCGACCCAAAGTCCCATCCCTGGGACATGACCCAGGCAACAGAATAAAAATCCCATCTGATATGTTTGTATCTTTCATTTGTGAGAACACATACAAAGTTTGGTATAAAAATCTTTGAAATTGACATGGTAACGGAAATTAAATGATAGTTGACCCTTGACCTCACCCCAAGGTCACCAGTTTGACCCCAGGATAAAAAATACTTCCATTCTGTTCTACTTGTCATCTTCGTCGATTTCATATGCCACATGAAAATGTTTGAATTTTTTGACCACCTGGGCACCCACAGCGACCCAAAGTCCCACCCCTGGGACATGTCCAAGGCAACAGAATAAAAATCCTGTCTGATATGTTTTGTATCTTTCATTTGTGAGAACACATACAAAGTTTGGTGTAAAAAATCTTTGAAATTGACATGGTAATGGGAATTTAATGATATTTGACCCTTGACCTCACCCCAAGGTCACCAGTTTGACCCCAGGATAAAAATTACTTGCATTCTGTTCTTCTCGTCATCCTCGTCGATTTGATATGCCACCTGACCATGTTTGAAAAAAACTTTGTGACCACCTGGGCACCCCCAGCGACCCAAAGTCACACCCCTGGGACATGACCTAGGCAACAGAATAAAAATCCTGTCTGATATGTTTTGTATCTTTCATTTGTGAGAACACTTACAAAGTTTGCTATAAAAATCTTTGAAATTGACTTTGCAATTGAAATTAAATGATATTTGACCTTTTGACCCCTCCCAAGGGCCCCAGGGGGCGGGGCAAAAAAAATTGCCGTTGTGCGCCCCATTTATGTCAGTAACTCACACACCAAATTTGGCTGAATTTCGTCCAATGGTTTAGGAGGAGATAGCATAACGGACGGAGGGACGGAGGCTATAACAATATCCCCAATTGAGCTCAAATTTCATATGCAGACTCCTTAGGATAGGGGAACGAAAGTTTGTTCAATTGATCCTGGTCACATGACCAAGATGGCCACCATGTCCATATATGGTAAAAACCCTTTAAGAATCTTCTTCTCCAGAACTAGAAAGCCGATGACCTTGGGACTTGGTATGTAGCATTGGGGATGAAGGGCCTACCAATTTTGTTCAAATGATGATCCTAGGTTGACCTTGACCTACTTAACATCAAGGTCAAATTTGCTTCCTAATGCATTTAAATGGGGAAATTTTTGATAAGTTGATTTTTTGAAAACTATTGGCCAAAGATTCCTAATGCATTTATATTGGAAAAGTCTTGAAATGTTCATTTTTCTATATAACTGTTTAAGCCTAAATCATAGTTCTTGCGAAAAAACGTTAAACCTATTTAGACACTGGTTTTATATAAGCACCAAAGGTCAAGCTGACCTTTGACCTTTCATCCAAGGCCACTCCTATTGGACTGCCTCAAACATATAAAAGCATCTTTTTCTCAGAATTCACTGGGCTGTTTGAACTTAAATTTCATATGGAGTATTCAGTAGATAAAACAATACAGTATAAATATGATATTATTTTTAGGTCACTTGATCAAAATAGCCACTGCCCATATATATGGTAAAACAAAATATGTTTGAATGATAAGCCTTAGTTGACCGTGACCTATTTTAACATTATTAAGGAGATCAGGTGTGCGCTTCAGGACCTTCAGGTCCTCTAGTTTAACAAAAGCGTGGGTATAAATATGTGCATAATAATGTCTTCATGATATGATTCTGTTAGTGCAACAAGTCTGTTTCTTTCCATTTCAGCCACTCCCTGGGACGATACCTTGTTAAGAGAGATGAATGTATGACTTGTGCACAAGAGGCATCAATTATTAGTAGAGAGGAACAAAGGACTGTTGAAGATGAAATAAAAGCTCATGTAGCATTATGGGGCAAAGGATTATTAGAGGTTCCACCTAATGGATATTGCATAATAAATTCATTTTATCTGGCTTTTAAAGAACTTTTAGGTGACAATTGTGTTTTTACTCCTAGCCAACTTCTGAAAATGATTAAAGATGAAATTTTGAGCATTCTAATCATTATGCGCCTTACATTACAAGCACAACTCAGTTATTGAATGAAATGAAAGATTATGAAATCTATGGTAGTGACAATTCTAATACAGTTGATCTGTTCTTACATGCTTTGGCAACCAGTACAAAAACAAGTGTCAATCTCATTCAGAAGCAGAATGATAGGATCGAAAGTTTAATCATTCCACCGGCTAGAAAAGATGTTGCACCACAGCAAATGATTATGCTGTCAAGGGTTTGTAATCATTACAGTCCAATAGTTGATTTAGCTACTGTAGCACAAAGCAAATTACTTTTGATTCTGACAGTTATCCATCAGCATCATCATCAGACGAAAAAATTGATAGTGTACTCACACAAGGAAATAAAACATACATTTCCTCTGATGTTTGGAAAAAATATTAAACTAGAATATGTTGAAAAACTTCCCCATGACATAAATGGAACTAGAGTTTTTGTTGTTCCCTATGATGTATCAAACACGATGAGAAATACCACTGATGGACGAAACTGGAAACGCTATATGACAAGCAAGAGAAAAGGTTTCAAGGGAACACGTAGAGTGGCCCAGTGTAATGGATCCGATATATGTAAAAATGATATGTGTCCTTATAAACAAGAATATAATGACCGAAATAAAAGTGAGTTTCAAAAAGATGGTAATGGCAGCTTAGCCTGCATTCATTGTGGTGCATCAAGTTCAAGACTCGAATGTTCAGCAAGAAAAATTTGGGAAATTGATCATGGCAAAAAAGAGACAAAAGTTTATCATTTTGGCCAACACACATGCAAAGTTCATAAGAGACCAACACAAAAGTCAGATGACATAAAAATTAGGTTTAAAGAGAATATCAATCTAAAGCCAGAGGCATTCATTAGGGGATCAGTTATTGAGGCACTTCAAACTGGAAAGCCTTGGGATGAAGTTTTAGAGGTAGCTGACACTATGTCAGATAAACAATATATTAGAAATCAAAAAAAGTAGCAAAAAGTGAAATAAGACCACATGGCCACAGTTTTGAAGCAGTGGCAAAATTAAAACAGTGTACTGATAAACATGATGTAAACCTTATCTACAGATGTAATGATTGGCGTCTAAATAAACACCCAACATATGTGGTTAAGTCCAGTAAGTTGAAGGCGAAAATCGCAGCTAACATGGATAGAGAAAACTCACATTTTATGTCAGAACAATATGCACACTTTGATGGAAAGGCAGATAGGTGTAAGGGCTTTACACCATTAAGTCTGAGTGCCTACCACCCAGTTCTTAGAAAAATGATTCCATTAGCTGTAATGGAATGTTCAAATGAAAATAAAGACAATGTAGCTCTGTTTTTTCAACTTTTTAATGAAATTGTACAAACCGTCTCCCAAGACAGTAAGCCTTTCAATCCAATTGGCTTCATAACAGATGAAGCAGGAGCCAACATAGCCGGATTGGTAAGCGTGTATGGTGATGAAGTCAAAGAACGATTAAAAGGTTGTGAGTTCCATTATCTCCAGAGCGTTAAGAGACATGCAGTGCATATTGAATCCCGTAAATCAAAAAGTGCATTTAAAAAATTGGCAAATGAACTACGTACTGGGTCTTCCCCTATGCAATATAACAAACTTTGCATAGCTTAACTAAATTTATTCAATGAAAACCAGAAAAAAGAGGCGCACTAAAAGCTTGGCTGCATTGGTGGGATTCTCGTAAAGTAAGGTGGGCCAGGGCATATGGTCCCTCATACAAAGCCCCAGCAGCCAATCAGGCTGAGACAGTGAATGCATGCTTCACTAATACTGGAAGCTGTGGCAGAAGCTTAGTTGATGCTGCGTATGATGATGTGGCAGAAAGTATTCTGTTAGAACGCTTATGGGAAAAACATAAAAGTGGAAAGAAAATGATAAGAATGGGACCAACGTCCGTAGATCTTACACGGCGAGAAAAAGGTGCTGAAATTCTAAGGTCAAGGGAATTTTGTAAAGATATTAACCTGCTGGCTGATAAGACAAATGAAGTTAATGACAATGTTCCAGATCGCTCTAGATTGATTAAAAACTGTACTGTAGATGCTGCGTCTTCACACAGGCCAACATAACCAGTAAAACGTAAAGCAAGGTTGAATCAACAAGACAACCCCAAGAAAAAGTCACGTGTAAGCATATATATGACAGTTCAAGCAATGCTTCTGCCAGTTCCAGCGACAATGAACCTGAAAGAGGCCGTCCAAGAGTTCATAGATCTAAAAGGAGCAATTTGTTTATGAAATCACTTGAAAGAGCAAAGCACGACAAGGCAACTATTAAGATTACATCATGCCAGCAGCATTTGAGACACCTTCAGTTAGAGCTAAATACCAAAACTTGGAATTACTCTGTAGACATTAGTGCATTACCACAATGTACATGCCCTTTTAAGACGACACGGCCAAGGGAAACATGCAAACATATCATTTGGGTTTTGATAAATTTGTTAGGAGTTTCAGAAGAAGATGGTTTGCTACAACAAATATGTTTTTCCGATAATGAATTGAAAAGACTTATTGAAAGTGTTCCAGTTGAACTACCAGCTCTTTTAAAACATACTGAACCTGTTTGTAATGGGAATGAATACCAAGACGCCCTGAAAAAGCACCCACATTTTAAAAAAAAAGCAGGAATGGTTTCTTTCAAGAAAAACTTTTGGCAGACCAGCTAAGTGTTCAGGGTGTTTAAAGAAAGAAATTGTTGTTGGGGATATTCACATAGCCGTTAAAGGGCTGTTTGTGACTAATGCAGTGAAAGTTGTTGAAACTACATTGCGCTATTGTATTGACAGAAATTGTGTTCAGAAATCCTCAAGGCGAACAAACATACGACCCAAGACTGATGGTACACTCTATATGGACCCTAAAGTATCCTTTTCAGCGACTGAAAACGATCTAGTTATGGCCCGAGGCTTTTCTTTGAAACTGAAAATAAATATATCAAACATTTAAAGGAAACAACGGTTAAATATTAAAGAGGGACCCCAGCTATTTAAAAGACCTGTTGGTTATCCCAGAGAAAAAATCAATAATCTCAATTTTATTGCCTGTTTCATGTTTCATGATCAGTGCTAGTTAGCAGCAGCAGGGAGCTAATGTATGTCTTTACACTGCCCAGCTGCAAGGCTTTTCAGTTGCAGGTAATTCTTTGAAAGGTAGATTATTGTTGAAGCATATTGTTTATGAACTATTACAACAAATGAGCTGGAGCTTGACGCATGAAGAATAAGCAATAGCAGTGCAGAGACTGATCAGGCCCCGAGTTTAGAAAAAAATTCATGCTCAACTGAACTGAGCATGAAATTTCAACTGCTCATAAAACTAAACTACTGAAAATTTGAAAAATTAATCATTTTTTGCTTTCAAACTCTTTATAATGCTAATAAATGTTAAAATGCCAACAATTGTTTAACATTTATGAGCATGATACATTTCATGCTCCATTGAGTTGAGCATGAAAAAAGTTGTATAACCTTGGCACCAGGCCTCATCTTCTCATGCTCTAACTAAAATGAACCAGCTCATGCGATAATAGTGCTTATCCTGTGAGCAAACAGTGAAGGTACAGGCGAGACTGCCCATCCACACAGTCTTGCAAGAACCTTGGCTGCATTCATATAAAGTATGAACTTACAGGTAGATGAAGGGTCTGGCCAAAACTCAAATGATGGCAGGGCATGCGCCTTTGAGGATACACTATTTACAGAGGGCTATGAATGTCATAATCGCGTAAATATGCAGTTAGCATTTCCAATTCGAGGTCTTAGGTTCAAACCTTGCTGAATGAAGATCATCCTGATATGACTGAAATTCTGCTATCCTAAATATTGACAGACCAACTTCACCATCAGCCTCTGAATTGATTAGTTAAATTGTACAAGTGAGTAAAATGTCAAGACAAAATCAACAAACTGATAAGTGATCAGCCTATGCAGCCATACAGTCTGATCAGTCTTCGCTATTTGCATGAAGAAACATTGGGTCCTTAGATACCCACTGACAACATTGAGTGCTTAGCAAAGACTCTGACGAGACCGGGTGGCGGCCCAATCTGATTTGAGTCTTCCCTAGGCAAATAGGACAGTGTGTTGGTTTTATCATGGCTCAAACTATTGTTTTATAGCAAAGCTTGCAGTTTTATGCTACAAACCAAACCGGTGCATAATCAGGCCTTGAAAATTTAAACCCTAGCATATGTTGTAGGGTACTCATAAGACCGTTTCAATGAGATGGTTCTTTTCAGCACCCAAACCTATCTTTATTTTGTGAGTACTCAAAAGAACAGTATCAATGAGCACCAAAAAACATACGTTTTTTATGTAATAATTTTACGCATAAAGAGCTCCCATCATGAAGTGTGTTCTGTTGTTTTGTCACTGGTTTGATAATATTTTTTTTCTTTTTCGAATGGTAAGACATGTATTAGAATTTTTTTAAACAGCAAATCTGGGCTGAAACAACCCCTCTGTGCAGCTGACAGATAAACATCATAACCACTTGTCTGATCAGCAGAGCAATAAATTTTGACTCAGTGGAATTACCCAGACAGGTCAAGGAGTAATTTATCAAACATCGGGGTTTCTCTGAAATTCTTCCTCCCTCTTTAAGTCTTATCTAATCAATTGATGGATATTGAAACAAGATCTTATATGCACTATGAGAAGTTTTATCAGGGACGAATAGCATGGTAATGAGATATATGTCAATTTTGTCACAGCTTTCTTTTAATAACTTTTATCATGTTGGAATGTCATGTAACTTTGATGGCAGTCATACAAGATACATGCAACTCAAAGTTGACTGTTTTAGCGTCCCTATATGATGCATTGCATTAAAAAAAACTAGCTTCACATGTGTGTTTAGTTTTTTTTTGGTTTATACTACAACTTCAGAATGGAAAAATATCTGCAATGCAGCCCGGTATTCTCATTCTGAAGCGTAATTTCACTCCAAAGTAATATGGTAAGTTTTTATTGATATGCCAAATCGATCCTCATATGTCGAAGATCCATTTTCAGAGTATATAGTGAGGTCATTTTGTAAGAACAGAACTTATCTTTATAAACATAAAACTCTTGTTACTCACAGGTAGCGTAAGGGCGTACCATACAAACAGGTACAAAGAGCATACTACTGGTAAATATTGTAATGTGAGCAAAATCAACCCTCGAAGATCCCTCTAAAATTCACAATGTACAACATTTTTATTTTCAGAACTCGAAATGATGAAACATATAACAGTTTTGGAATTGAAAGTCAATTTTATCCTAAATATGCTTTGTTTGTTTGATTTGATTCTTTACGACCCATCAACAGTCTTTCCATTTTTGAAAAGTAACAAGGTGATCTCTCATATTTGATAAAAACGGTACTGATTATGAAGATAAAAAATAAGGGGTGTCAGCAGAAAGCGCAATTTTTCGCCCCATAAAAAACATGAACAGCTTTGAAATGTATTTTGATATTAAGTGAATATATTTTACTTCCATAATCCTTGAGTTATATAAGCATTTGAAAATTTTGAAAAAGTCATGTTTGTTGTCGTAGCCAACGGTGGAAAACATACCCTTTATCGCTAAAGCTCGTAAACTCCAAATGCAATTTATCAACTCATTGTGGTGTTATGCTTTCTAAATGACCTTCTTATTCCTGATTGCGGATAAGATTTACTTACATAACATATTAAGTATGGTCTCACAAGATAGCTTCAGTATTTACCTACCCTACGTGACCTGAGATGAGAACAATGTGTGGGGAGAGCAGTGGCTCAGTGGTAGAGTGCTTGACTCGAGACTGAGGGGCCGCGGGTACGAGCCTCACCGGTATCACCGCGTTGAAGTCCTTGAGCAAGACACTTTATCCTAGTTTAGTACCGGTTCAACTCAGGAAGACCCGTCCCTGTTTAACTCAAATATTGTTGATGGGACGTAAGAATCAAATCAAACAAACAAACAAATCAACAATGTGAGTGTTCGTGGGCGCTCGTTTTTCTGGGCCGGAAATTACAATGCCTCCTTATAGTAAAGGAAGACTTAAGTTAAGTATTGATTTTTCAGGATGCGAAAAATAACATTTCAACCTGATAAAAATCAAAATAGTTTCATTTTTCGGTAGATCACAATATTATCTTTGAACTCAAGTACTGCATCGATCCAGGCAATTTATTTAGCATCTAATATAGCATGTTAAAATATCAATACTTAACTTAAGTCTTCCTTAACTCTAAGGAGGCATTGTAATTCCGGGCCCTGGTACCTTACTATTCGTAGTGTGGTTAGCCAGGCATCAAGACTATGAGCACCTTAGAGGGCTCGCATCTTTGAAATCGCATCTATCTCAAAGTACTGTAGTTTTATAAATACACGGGTTAATGCTGCCTCACTACATACATGAGTCAATGTCAAAATTCGTCAAATTTTGAAAGAAGTAAAAGGAAAAATACGAATTGAATAAAATGATATTCTTTTTTTCATGAAAGTAACAAGTTGTTTCTGAAAATACTATGAAAAGGGAAAAGAAACCTTAACAGCCAATCAGATCCTTATAATTAAGTTTCAAAGATCACATGACCAGATAAAATGTCAATACCGTAACAAACTATAATTCCTGTTTTTTCTTCAAATCTCATCATGGATATTTATTTTGTTGCATTGGATAAGTTCAATAAATCATGTGTTTAATTGTGTCAAAGGTAAAATTTGAACAAAATGATTATTTATGACAATGAGCAAACGTAAAATCTTTTTTTTTTCTTTTAAGTGATTTTGCATACTATTTTCTCAGTATTTTGTTTAAAAACCACATTTCTAGAAAATTACAATGCTTTGGTATGATTGTAATTAACCAATGGAATTGATCAGGTTGTTAAAATCTACATGTTGTCTCTGTCTGATATACTTTTTTCCCAAAAATATCACTGTTACGGTACTTGACAAAAATGTTATGGTATTGACCTTTAAAGAATATATGCTAGTGTAATTCTTCTGTTTAAGATTTGGTGTAGAGCACTGTTGACCAGATTGCAATGTTAATACTCTTGACACATGTGCACTGAAAGAATTTTGGAATATATGGTAGATTGCATTTATTTCAAAAAATTGTTACGGGTTTGACAAAACCGTTTCGGTATTGACAAACCCTGCTTGAAAACAAAACAATATGTCAATACCGTAACAAACTGTTTATACTCAAATTCACCATCCAATTTGTGTTTTATGCTTCTGTTTAAATTTGATAAAGCATTCCTATCATAAATTCACTTAATAAACTTGACTAAAACTAATATCTTTGCATTCAAAACTGTACTTTTTTGACAGCATATGTCAAAACCGTAACAAGATGTGTCAATACCGCAACAATTTCATCGTTACGGTATTGACTGTTACGGTATTGATATATTCTACATATTTTTTTACCTAAAATAATGATTACTCCCTAAAACACCGCAACAAGAGTGATTTTTTGTTGAGAAATTTTATTTGGTCAAGATGTTAAAACCAGAATTTTTTTAAAAATTCCATTGTCCATTTTTGTGTTACGGTCATTTGACACAAAAAAATATACTATAAAAATTTCACTCACCAAAACAGTATTTTCTTTTGCCAGTTCTATAGATGCTTTACAAAACACATGTATTCTTAGTAAACAGAAAGTGTCAAATTAGTATGACAGGAAACCAGATTCAGCACCATTAGGGATCCAGTATTATTTTTGCAATTTATCAAGTGTTACGGTCTTGACATAAACGCTTGGGACAGAGATTTTTTGGCAAAAAAAATGCAAAAAATGTAATGAAAAATCACATATTGAAACCTCCGACATTTCCTTTGATAATGCTTTTATAAATACAGCCAGTTAAAATTCCTGAGAAAATAACAGTTTTATTAATAATTCTTGTCGGAAGTTCAATTTTTTCCGTCGGACAGGCAAAAATGCCAAAAAATGGGGTTTTAATCCAATAAAAAATATATTTACACACCAATATTTTTCAGTTTTATCAGCTAGCCTTATTAAGTATGATCAGTAGTATTGTTTGAAGAAAAAAAAATCATGATCACATCAGCGGTTTTCATAAGATATGAAACGACCAAGAATTTTGACGAATTTTGACAATGACTCACATATGTCAAATATGTTAACTCTTTGATCTCCTTGTGTCGTCTGCTCTTATCATTTACAAGCTGTTTGGATCTGATCTGGATCCAAACTGTTGACACCTTGATCGGATTCCTGAACGAATCTTACAAAGCTGATTTTGAAAAAAAAAATAAGCAGACGACAAAAAAGCGGGGAAAATTTCCCATGGTGGCAAAGCGTTAGGAGTGTAGATTGTGCAGTATTATAATTTTGTCTTTTTCTTTCATGTTTTTGACATTTATACATCATTCACACAGCCACGGAAGCAATTGTCATGTCAGCCAAGAGTAACAGTGACTTCAGATTTTGTTTACAAAGTTATCAGGGATTTTTAATCGATATATCACTTGTGTATTAACCCTATCCTCAGGATAGAATTAATACACAAGAGATCTATCGATTCGCGTTAGCGTAAGTGGAGTGTACAAGTTAGTGTTTTACTCAGCAATTGTAAATAAAATATACGTCACTGTCACTCTTGGTTGGCACGAAAGTATGGGTATCAATGCCTTTACAGCCTCTTCTTGTTTATATAAAGCAAAATAATAAATATAATGAAAAAACAATTCAATGTGCTTAAGTTGTTTACTTTTTTCATTGAATGAATATTCATTTAAAATGGACTCCATTGCTTAATATCACAGAATAGAAGTGATGACACTTTCATGCCCTGTGGCTTCTCATCTGAATCTATGCTTTTTTGCAATAACTGTTCTCCATAAATCATGGGACTTAAGCAGGCATGCTATAAGAGTGGGGCCTTAAGCTGAGTACTATCAAACATGCAGACAGTGTAACTTCAGATTAGATACCATTTATTGCTTAATAAAAAAGTAAAGTGCTTGTTTATTATAGTGTCACCCCTATTGAAAGGGCCAGCCATTTCTGACTTATGAGACACCTCAACTTGTCACATTTACTCCCCAAATCCCATCCTTTTGCCAGGCAGGCTAGGAATATGTCCTGTATTGTTAATTGCAAAAACTGTGATTTATATCAAAGCATCTCCATTTTAAACAACAAAATATTTTTAAAAAATGGAAGATTCAGTTTTAAGCTCATATGTGAGTAATTGCTATATCAAAGACTCTCGCGACGGACACCCACCCACTGCAATATTTTTAAGAACAGTTTCAGAAAAGTTCTACCACTGCTTAGGGAGCACAGTGGCTCAGTGGTAAAGTGCTTGACTGGAGATTGAGGGGCTGTGGGTTTGAGCCTCAATGTCGTCACTGCGTTGAGTCCTTGAGCAAGACATATTAATCCTGGCTTAGTGCCTGTTCAATCCAGGAAGGCCCGACCCAACATAACTGAAAAATTGCTGACAGGGACATAAAGAAACAAATCAAAGAACTATTACAGCTCAATGACAGTATACACAGGAACTTTTCATGAACTGCTGTGGATGACAGTTCAGTACATTGAAATATTAAATTCGACACATTTCAAGAAAAACTATTCTTGAGAAGTTCTTAAACCCTGTCCTTGGACTGAACGTATGAACTGTTAAAGAAAATTAGCCCTTGAACTGTTTTTGAACAAAAACTGGTAACCCTCACATTTTGCATGACTAAAAGTTCCTTTCCCGATTTGTAATTCGTCTACATTCGAATCTCGTAATTCTAAAGCCTTCTGGACAGGAGCTTTTATTTCGAATCACCAGTAGTTCCAATTATAGGGAGGTAGACATAAAAACATATACCCCACCCAAAAGTGTTATTGTTTTTTTCTATGTAAACATATGTTTGCGCGCATAAAAGAAAAGTCTCAAAGAGATGTTTTTTTACGCACCAAAAACACAGGCTAAAGTAGACAGTTACTAAAATGGACCCTTTTCTCTAGATATAGTGTGTCCTAAATTTATTTCGAAGTATTTGCAAAATTTTGACCTGCCTTAAAATTGATATCAAGTTTACCAGGCAAGGCTTCGAGAACACTTGTTGACATCACGTTGCTTGCCGACCGAATCAAGATGCGTTCTCAGAGCCGAGCCTGGTAAACTTGATATCAAAAGACGCGAACCTTGTATTCTATTTATCAGATTACCCATTGTTTCACTTTTCAAACTAGCGATTATGACGTAATTTTTTGATTTTTGTATTGATTCAGCGTCATCAGCGACGTCATTCAAAAAGTGCAACGCCATCATGACCTGATCAAGGCACATGTCGTGAGATAGACTATGTTTATCAGGCACCATGGGATAAAGTTCAAAAGGGGTACTTACATCTGTGCCCACGCATGAATTTTCTTTAAATCTCGCATATTAATAACTAATTATATACAAACTATGAAAATATATTTATTGAATTAGATAGTTAATAATAAGGCTTAGGAAGCAACCCTGACTTACTCAACCTTTGAGGTGGTGCCTGTCTCTAAATTTTTATGTCCTAAATCTATCGTTTTGTTTATTTCTATGATTTTACATCTAGATTGACTCCAAAACCATAGGCATTATATTTATACCACAAAACCATTTGGATAAATTATGATTAAAGTTTCTGAAGAATTGATTATAAAATTTCAATATTTTTTCTCCAAAAATTACCAAAAAAGCCACATTCAATTCAAAAGATAGATATGTTTTAGTCTTTGTCAAGATATTATATTACCACAAAAACATGCTATATATATCCTGCCTATCTGAGCAAAATTTCATTAAAATCCAAAACCGATAAAGTTGTCATTTCTTACCTCAAATGGGTGTAGGTCAGTTTTAGCAAAATTAATTATTATTTGAAATGAATCAATAACTTCTAAGATGGAGATTGTTTTTAAATCTTCTTACACTTTTCTTAAAGAGAGACACGTTTAGACAATTTCAAATGATTTGATGGTCAGAAATGCCGAAGGTCATGGCCCCGTGTCATGGCCTTTTTGGGCCAAGACAATGTGTATCACTACCTCATGTCCTGCATGATATTTTTGAAGAAACATAATATCATAACAATTTACATGTGAAAACAAGAATAACAAGTATTTCCTTTACATCCAAACTGAACTAGAGTAACCACATTTTGGTGACATGACCAAGATAAAGTGTAAAAGAGTCTGATCAGTGGTATCATAGAACAGTGTTCTACATGAATATGTGAGGTCCAGAAACGAAGTTGTATCCCTAGAATACACAGCCAACACAGAACAGAATGAACAGAGATGATTTAAGCATTGAATTAGCAATAACTTTGTGACCAAGAGTTCTCTGTGAACAAAAAATAGTTAATTTAACCAATATGTTTGACAGGGGGTTATTCTTGTAAACAGTTTTTTTTAATGAGGCTTACAATTATAAAATCATAGAATATAAGGTTATTCTCCAGTATGAATTGACTTGCCATAAGGCTTCTCCTCTGTATGAATAAACATTCTAAATAATTAAGTGTAATATTGGTTAGATGAAGTTTTAACGTTAGAAACTAGATGTAGTAAGTATAGGTGTCACCATATTGTGTCATTTTGTGTATTATTACATGTTTTTGTAAGCACTTCATTAACTAAGAATTGTGGAACTGAATATCAAAGTATTGTCTTTTTTATTTGCCAATCCTTAATAGGGAAAAACAGAACATATCAACTTCTACCAATAAATATACTAGCATGGCGATTCAAACTAAGCCAGTATTCAAGTATGTTTTACACTGAAAATAATTATTGTATTTTTACATTTCGATTAATTTGGGCCATGTGTTTTATCAAGTTGAAAAAATATGTTACCGGTCAATATATTCTTAACATATATGGACAGCTTTATGTTGAAATGGTATCAAGACAAAGACTGCAACGTGTTAGAATTTTATTCCAAATTTGACAAAATACAAATATACAGTTGAAATTTGGGTTACCATGTCATAAAAATGAATGCCCGCCCACTGTCCTAATACAAACAAAGCCGTTTAAAGTAACAAGAACTTATCAATGATATCTTTATTTTATTAAACATTTCTGCGCCCGTTACATATGTCAATTACTTTAGAAATGATTATAACTGGGTACCCTAAGGTGTGGTAGTGATATCAAACACAGCATCATAAATTAGCAATGGAGTTGCATAAAAACTCAAATGCACCATAAATATAAAAGTCATATCCCAGGCAATTAATAAACATAATAATATCAAATTCCAAGTGTGGGCAGACTCCCATGTTAATTTCCAATACCTTGTAAGAGCCCCGTTCCAGAACCCTGAATTTTAGAAATTCAAAGTTTAAAACTAGCAGGATTCCTACGAAAACAAATCATTTCAAGTTAAAATGATGAATTGTATTTAGAGAATCTAAATTTTATTCAGATAAGTTATTATCTCTCTAATTTAGGATTTTGAGACTGACTTTTCACCCATGCACTAACTAAGTCAAGATCAACCTATGGTCATCATTTGACCAAATTTGGTAGGCCTTCTTTCTTTCTGATGTATATTCCGCAAATCAGTGAAAATCCCAATCTTTCTTCTGGCACTGAACGCTACAGTAGCGGATAATATGACAGCGCGAACAACGTTTAAGGTCCTCTCCTTTCTTTGGCTAGACGCCTACAGCTTGAACAAACACTTTATACACTGCTCACATCGTCGTCACTATCGTCGCTATCAATGGTGTCCAGAAATTCACGAAGCATTGCCTGTTCGTTTAAGAAGTCAAGATCAGCAGGTGGACTTGGTGTTGGATTTTCTGAAGACACCAGATCCCTGTTACAACCGCAAGCAAAACTGGTATTTTTCAGTTCCTTTACACACACAGAATTATCTGAATCCTGTGCTGGTACTCTTCTGGCGAAGCAAAATCTGGTTTTCAAGCTAACTTCTTCTCCAGGAACCTCGTGTCTCTTCCTAGAATGAACAAACACAAAGGGAAATCTGTTCTTGTTCTGACGACGTCTCTACTGCTTTCACAGTAGTACGTCCGGTTACCCTGTTGTCATCCTTGGCTTTGTTTGGAGTTTTGGCGTGAAGTTTGCAACTTAACAGTTAATGAGAATTTATCCTGACTCCGCGTGAGTTTCCACGAGAATAGGTTGTCCTCATCATTCTCCAGCCTGTTCATAATTTCCACGATCGATTTCGGTATAACACTGGGCATCCTTCCATTATTAATATCCAAAAATCACGGTGACGCTAAGTCTACGTCCACTTTATCCGCCATCTTTGTTTTCCGCTTCACAGCTTTTGCGGATAATTTTTCTTACATTCCCAAATTGGCCTTGTGGTCACCTACTGGGAAAGGGCTGACCTCTTGGCTATCGTTTGTGGTGTCTTGCTGTGAGTTTGTCACTTTCCCATTGGTATCCTGGGTCAAGTGTGGTACTTGATTGTATCGATTCCTGATCTTTGCACCCTTACTTACATTCCCAAAGCTATACAACAAGGTGGTTAGCCATGTT
Organism: Loripinus fragilis; assembly: GCA_964019695.1. Classification (NCBI taxonomy): domain Eukaryota; kingdom Metazoa; phylum Mollusca; class Bivalvia; order Lucinida; family Lucinidae; genus Loripinus; species Loripinus fragilis. The sequence continues at coordinate 92,406,025 of OZ026514.1, forward strand.
CTACAGAAGAATATGAAAGGATTTTTACCATATATGTGCATGGTGACCACCTTTGAAAATTTGGATGGACGGATGATGGACACCCAGTCCTCAATTAATGGTATACTATTGCTGACGTATGGGCCAGGCAAGCAAAAATGGTTTCCAAGAATAATAAAACAGTATCGGACTCTAAATAAAGTGCAATGATTGGCTGCTTTCGGACACATGTCCGCAAGCAGCCAATCATTGCGCTTTATTTTGAGTCTGAGAATGAACTCAAGTTTTATAACCTTGAGGCCAGAGTTCTTCTTGGGGTGATGTTAGAAAAACACTGTTAGAATACAGTAAAGCTTTAATGATGATTGAATCCTGAAAATTTTCTTAGTATTAAGCACAAAAATATATCAATAAAAATAAGTATGCAATTAAACATGTTATAAAAACTTCACAATAATATAAACATTTTTCCTGCTTTAGCAGGGTCCGACTAATCTCAATAATCTTATAAAAATCAGAGTAGAAAATAATTAACTGTAGTCAGTAAAACATACATGTGTAAAGCCGCCACTCAAAAATAGACAAAATAAAGGTCTTAATCACAACTGGTAGCTTAATGAAGGTCAAAAGTATTGCAGAATGATAAATTCTGCAATACTTTTGACCTGCATTAATAATCGGTCTTGAAAAGCTTTTTTGAGAGTGGCCATTTTACACAGGCTTTACTGTACTATAACATAACTAAATTATGAATTTTGATTTTAGTGATTTATGCTAACCTAGATTCTGTCTACCTTAACCTTCGCCATGCTGAATCTATTTTATGTACTACACTCCTTTATCCTTTTAACCTGCAGCACTCCAATTGTTATCATTTAATTTCAATTGAAGTGGAAAACAGTGTGGATCCTGATCGGATGGCTTCATCAGAAGCCAGCTGATCTGGATCTACAATGTTTTTAAGAAAGGTTAAATCCGGGTTCAGCATGATAAGTGTTACAATTTTGTCAGTGGATGCAATTGGCTCTGATGTGCACAGGTTTAGATAACCAAAATTTTTCAGCGTAAAAATGTAAATATTTTTGTAAATATTTTCTTACTCATCTGAGTTTTAACATAAGTTTTGGGTGCTCAAAATAACCGTCTCTTTGAGACGGTTCTTTTGAATACCCACAACAAATGTTTTGGTTGAGAAATAAGAAAATTAAATTTTCGTTACACACTCTTAACTAAAGTCATGCTGATGTGTATAAAGCAAGAAATAATCCAATGGAATGTCAAACAGCATAACATAGCTGGTCCCAAGCAAAATGAAGTAGCAATGTGGTGTAGCAGGGTATGTACAGCTTTCAGGCATTCCCCCAAATTAATGAGCAATACTGATTAATATTTACATTTTCAAAGCAAGCCTTAAATAAATCTTTATATTTTGCAACCGTTCATAGCCTCATGAACGACATACATTTGATTGACAGTTGCCAAGCCCGCTTGCCCGAGTAATATGCTTCGAACATCAAATTCATACTCCAGAAGTGACACTGGTGCTGTGATTGACAGCGAGCCACACCCGAGTCGCATGTGCAAAACAAGCCTATTGTTTGCTCTTATTTGGCTGCCCATGTTCACACTGGCTGTTCCGCTTTACACTCCAACAAAATCGTTAATATGATTACATATTAAATACAAAACTGTTTTGCTTCTTAAATTATAAATAATTTCTATATTTTAGATATTTATAATAAAATGTAAATATAAGCAATAAACTCAATTTTTGAAATGTTCATGGAATCATGAATACCTCGGGTCTCTTGCAAAGTTAACATTAAGCCCTTCGGGCTTCACTTACTTTGCAAGAGACCCTAATGATTCATGATTCCATGAACATTCCAAAAATCAAATTTATTTCTTAAGTATCTTATAGTTAGACCTTAAGGCAGATTTGTATATAAAAAGGTGGGGAAATGTCACAAGCACTGACCAACCCACAGCACCACGAGGAAAAGACACAGAACACAGCTACATGACAGCGAGAATACTACTGGTATCTATTTTGTTCTATAATATTCAAATAGTCTACAATGAATAAACGAAAGAGGCCTGATCAATCAGGCATGGATGAACAAGCCGAATCTCTCTATACCCGTTAGAAGGACACTTCTGTAAATGAGCTTTATGTTATCATTTAATTTTTTCTGGACTTTATTATAATCCTAACTACAGCACCATATTATTATGCAAACAAAGAGAATTACATGTAACAAAATCAAGATCCTACAAAATATTTTGGAAATATATTTTGATTTCCATGTTCTTGTAAAAATACCCAAAAAACTACATTTCAAAAAATAGTGTAATAATATAATTAACAATATTTATGACATGACATCGCATCTGAGAGTGAAATAATGCCATGCAATATAAAAGGATAAACCATTTTTGGAAATGTTGCATATATAATAACAAAATTATAACATTTTTACGACAGAAATGAGATTTCGAAATAATCTTAATTTCATATGATAAAGAAAATCTAACATTCGCGCTCTTGTATTATTGAATTTATTAAACTTGTTCTCACATTTTATCTCTTTTCCTCAACTTGTTTAATAAATTCAATAAACATAAGCACTCATGAAATAGGTCCTCTCTATAATAGTACAGAGAAATGCTGTTAAATTGCACAATATAAAAATATTTCTCAAATATCATATGAGGCAAATCATGACAGTTTGATACTTTATGGCCTATGCAAGCAGTAGAGACTCACAAATCTGTGACAAACATATAGACGAGAATTCATGTTAATGTTTTAACCTCGAGGCCTATTAGAAAGCTGTAAATATACATATACAGATTGACTTAAATCATATACTATAAGTAGAGAAAACTCATTAACTGGCTATACTTCTCAAATGTATTCTTTTCCTTTAACTTGCATAGGTTTAAATAAACAAAACATTTTAGCGTATAATTGTAAATATTTTCTTACCCATCATTTTTAACATCTGTTTTGGGTGCTCAAAAGAACCGTCTCACTGAGACGGTTCTTTTGAGTACCCACAACATATGTTTTGGTTGAGAAAAAAGAAAAATAGATTTTTGATACACAGTCTTAACTATAGGACTGACTTGTAAGTTTTAGTGTGGAGTAGAGCCGTTTTAGGTAAAATTCAGTATGATTTTGGCGGTTAAGAGATTGTGTTGTTTTTTTAGCTTCAGCTGCCAAATTTTATCAAAATACTGAAACAATTTTGATAGCAGCTTATCCAATGACCATTAGTGACATATTGTTTGTTTGTTTTGTTGCTTTACGTCCCAAGTCAACAGCTTTGGTCATGGCGGGACGGTCAGTTCACCTAACCACACTTTTTCCTGGGCAAGCTTGAATAAACAGTTAACCAGTACTTCGTGCACATACTTTCGCTTGTAACTGGCAACCCTTCTTGAATGATTCAGCGGAAGGATGGAGAATGGCGGTAGAAATTTTTTCTACACAAAATATGTCGGGATTGACCTTGCAACCCCTGGATCTGCAGTCAGACTCGCATCTGTTGCCAGACATGTTACCGACTGCGCTATCCGGCCCGGTGACAAATTATTTGAGCCAGTGTTCAGCTAAAGGTACAAGTTGGCATGTGCACCAATTGAAGACTCATATAAGCGTGCACATTAGCACAGTCTGTGAACAGGAGCTTGAAGTTCTGTCTTTATATCATCTCTATAGCCTCAAAACCAAAAGCCCACAATGCCACTACGTAATGGCAATATGAGAATTTTGGTTTTAAGGGTTTAAAAGTGCTATACATACGGATTAAACTTCACGCTCGTCTTCAATTGGTACTCTATGGATATCAATGGTCCAACCGTTTTCAGGAGGAAAACTAATGCTCTAATACGACTGTGAGAATGTGAAGACTGCTTTGCATCTTTGCTGAAAGCACATACCAACTTATACCTTATGTTGGATACCGGCTGATTTTCAGTTCCTGTCAGTGGTCTTTGACTTGAAGATATTGAATATTTACCATTATTACCCAACCATCTATATATGGAGTAATTGTCTATTTTTTGCTATGTCATGAGTCACTAAACTATTGACCAGTAGGGCTGCCACGTTTACACGTGTAAAGGGTACCGTTTTGTTTTTGCAATAAACGTTTACAAAATTGGCCTACCTTTTACACAAACTTTATCATGTGACCAGCGTCATGGTTTTTAAATAGCATTAATCCTAATGAAATCCAGTTCTGGATCATCAATCAGTTTGTTTGTTTTCTCAGATAAAGTATTTTCTGCAACTAGAATATTACAGGGGACATGTTCAAAGGACATTATCTTACGATAGAGAGCATTTTTCAAATTTTTTGAGCATCGTGCCTGCACAGACAGTGACTCAAGGGGCCATAGCAATACCCCAAAAATTGTCTCACTCAGTCACTGCTTGGAGCAATTATATTCCTGTATTTTTTACAGTTATGTAAAAGTTTGGAGGAGACATATCTTGTTTACTTCCTGTCGGCGTGTGTATTGATGCGTACGTGATAATTGGCAGTTATGTCTGGTGCGTGTCAACTGGTTAATTACACACTTGCAACTGAAGAAAATGTCGGTAATCTACGAGTATGTGCATGTTGCAATCACTTTCCAATAACTTGAAATGAGTTCTTTCACAACACCCAACCAAACAATTTCGAATATTCACAAAAGGTACATTTTTCAAAAGAGGTTTTTTTTTGGAAAAATATCGGCCATTTTACCGATCTGCATAATGAAAAAAATCAAATCTGGAAGTTCTGTGTAAACAGAATCGTTTAGGTTACTGGAACTCGTGTAAACGTTTACCAAATTTCGTAAACATGGCAGCCCTATTGACCATTCAATAAATTTAACTATTAACTGGCACTATACCATGGCCTAGTTTCCCGCTTCCCTGTTAAAACACACAGGGGCTTATCGACATGCATGACAATGATGCGTGTACGGTTTGTTTATGAAAGGAGACATTATGCAACAATGGTGAAAAGGAGGCATGGTTTGGCAACTTTAAACTCCAATAACTCTGTAGTATATGTAGTTTATGGTCAGAAACATAAAGTTCGGGTACTCGTTTTCTTAGTTAGAATGAGCAGAACATTTCCAGAACAAAACTCTTTTTCTTAGTTAGAATGAGCGAAACATTTCACGAACAAATTTGAGCAGATTTGGTTAAATTTTCTGTTCTGCAAAAAAACCACATTGTCTACTGCAACCTTATTCAAGGAACCCTGCTAAGTATTTCATCAAATGGGTTGGGTAATAAAACAGTTATTTCATGGCTGTTTGTAGTTTAGTCAAACTATTACCCCTCGGTATCGTGAACGACCCGATGCACTATTGCACTGGCCATCAACCTTGTGCAATAGTGCATCGGGTCATCAATGGCACCTCGGGATAATAGTTTTGACTATACTACAAACAGGCATGAAATAACTGTATATTATATGTATAGGAAAGATTGACCCCACTCTATTGCCATGTTTTAATGGTTCAGAGTAATTTGAACATGGAGGAGGGTCAGCCAAGGATCATGACTATTAGAAGCAAATCATGTCATTTGAAACAATTGTAAACTTATCAATGGACTACAACAGAAACTTCGCAAAAGCCCAACTTCAGAACGTTAAGCTCAGGTAAGCTAACAAGTGTTAGGAAAACTCACACAACTCCCTGAGAGTCTTTTTGGGGGGGCTTGATCAGAATAATTCAAACAAGGTGGTGGAGGGCTGCTTAAAGGCCAATGAAGCAAAATAATTTTTTGTATTAGTCCAGCACTTTTTGAGACAAAGATTTTACAATTTTTTCTTTCAATTACCACGTCAACCATAATTGTGCATGGACTTAAGTCTTGTGGACACATTAGAAATATTGCTATTTTATCGTTATTACTGTATTCTGAATCAAATTGCTGATGGGTAATTTGATACCAAAATCTTTTCAACAACACTTCCTGCTGTGCTCCAGACCCTTTATTTATAAAACCTTTTTCAGGCTCAACTCAACTGAGCATGAGACCAACTGCTCATAAAAACTAAAATGCTGAAAAATAAATACTTTTCTTGCTTTCACACTCTCAGATGTTGTATTTATCATGCTAATAAATGTTAAAATGCCAACAACTGTTGGCATTTTAACATTTATGAGCATGATAAATTTCATGCTCAGTTGAGCATGAAACAGTTAAATAACCTCAGGGCCAGGTAAGCTCAATAAAATATAAGTACAAGAAAACAAGGAATATAAGGAATAATATATAATGCCCTGACACAAGAATTCCAACAATGTGGCATTTTGACATGAATAGACTCAAACGGGCCTGTGCAGCCTCCCTTTAAGCTTAGAAACTCCAAATGCTGTTCTGTCAGAAGCTTAACAGTCATAGAATATTCAAGCAACTAGCAAAGGCTCTGATCAGACTGCATGTATGGGCAGGCTGGTCTGAGCCTTTGCTGGTCGCTCATACCACATTGTTGGAAATCTCATGTCTCGGCTCAAATATAAGTTCATGAGAGCCAGCACATGAGATTCTGGTACTTATTGCATGGTCATGAAGCAAAGGCTCTGGAGAGCCTGCTCAAACATGCAGGCTCTCCAGAGCTTTTGCTGCTACCAACACAAGAATGCAGATGAAGACTCAAACTGCTGGGTACACCAGCATGGAGGTTTAATGGAGGCTTTTGCACATAATGCAATAAGTACAAAATCTTGAATGTTGACCCATATAAGTAAACAAGGTATAGAAAAGTTATCACAACCCACATACTGATTGTTATACTCGTATCTACAATATGTATCAAAACATATGACTATGATAATAGGAGCCGGGACACAACAAAAGGTTCAATTTGACATGTGCGCCCCTCAAAGACTCCAGATAAGGCCCAAGGTTATATAACTTTTTCCATGCTCAACTCAGGTATTCTTCCGGATACAGGTCAGAAATCCAATACTGGAATGTAACTTTGACCACAGTGAGCAAGAAATTTATCCTGCTCATAAATGTTAAAATGCCAACAATTGTTGGCATTTTAACATGTGTTAGCATGATAAATACAACATCTGAGAGACTTAAAGCAAGAAACTTCTTCATTTGTCGGTATTTTAGTTTTTATGAGCAACTGAAAATTCGTGCTCAGTTGAGTTGAGCATGAAAAAAGTTTTATAACCTCGAGGCCAGACTGCAGGGATCAGAGTTTTTGATGGGCGCTTTATGGGTAGCCAAGGGTCCAACATTGCCCTCAGGTGAAAACTGATCAGTCTGTGCAGACCAGGCCCCCAGATAAGAGTTTGTAACTGAAAAATATTTTTCTTACTTCTCAACAAAAACATATGTTGTGGGTACTCAAAAGAACCGTCTCGATGAAACGGTGCTTTTGAGCACCCAAAACACATGTTTAAACTGGTGGATTAGAAAATAATCACAATTTTATACATTTATTTTTGGCTTAGCTGGCCCTATGGGGGACTGATTTGAATCTTTGCTGTTTGAACCTAATGCTAGATACCGGCTCATAGGTATACTTTTAAGGAACCAAAAATCATTCAAGATCGATTCCTTTTTATAATCAGGACATGTGGAAATACCATGCTTGACTTGGTCCCATTTCCTTCAGGAAAAGTAAGAAATTTCTATTGGACCCTTTTCAGACCAATGGAATTTTCCATAAAGCTGCATACAATAAAGTCTGGATGATCCATTGTATATATTGATGGGTCACAGGTAATTATTTCCAAAGAAATATAATTGTATATAATAAATATAATTGTATCTCTTTCAGTGAAGATCAAGTTGTCTTAGCTAACAGTGCAGATCATGATGAAATGCTGCATTATAAATGCAGCATTTCATCTGAATATTCACAGTTTGCCAAAGTGTCTGTTTAGGGGTTTCCGGCCTGCAACGGGTTAACATTTTGTTCTTACAAAGCTATTCAGATATAAAAAGGCAGTAATTGCATTCATACTAATTGTTCAAATTGGTTTTGTGTGAAATATGTCACTGGTTAGGTTAATTATCATAAACATATGTTATATAGAAAACAGTATGGATCCTGATCAGCTGGCTTCTTTATAAGTCAGCTGATCTTGATCAACATATTGATCAACACTGTTTTAAACAGAGTATATATCTGATTTTATACTGTTTTCAAAAGCATTTATATATGGTTTTAGTATGTTAAGGACCAAGCTAAATTCTTTGTACATTAAGAGTTCCTTGGGACTAATAAAAATTTCTGTGGACAAGTACATTATGGACATTTTTTGTCCCTTGGCAAGTATCAAATTTTGCTATTTCCACATTCCTGTCATGAACTATTCTAACTTCAAAGTAGTCCAACAGTATGAGTATACAGAATGGTTAATTATCTTCCACATCATATTTATTACAATTGATCATAATATGTTGTCTGCTCTCTCATCTGCTAATGAACTTTGGTTGCCTATACTGCAAACATTATGGACCCAGATCAGGATTCATAGTGTTTGCTTCCATGGTAAAATATTTTACGAGTCCACTTCAATACATGCAGCTGACATTGACGTAATATACAGATCACATAATTACAATTAATCATATGTTGTCTGCATGCATTGAATACATACAGCTCCCTTAGGAGCAGTCTGATCAGGGCCATAGTGTTTGCTTCAATGGTAAAAGTTTTCTTGAGTCCACTTCAATACCGTCCATGCAGCTGACATTGACCTAATATACAGATCACATAATTACAATTTATCATATGTTGGCTGCATGCATTGAATACATGCAGATGTCTTAGGAGCAGTCTGATCAGGGCCATAGTGTTTGCTTCCATGGTAAAAGTTTTCTTGAGTCCACTTCAATACATGCAGCTGACATTGACCTAATATATAGATTACATTATTACAATGATATGTTGCCTGCATGCATTGAATACATGCAGATCTCTTAGGAGCAGTCTGATCAGGGCCATAGTGTTTGCTTCCATGGTAAAAGTTTTCTTGAGTCCACTTCAATACATGCAGCTGACATTGACCTAATATATAGATTACATTATTACAATGATATGTTGCCTGCATGCATTGAATACATGCAGATGTCTTAGGAGCAGTCTGATCAGGGCTCATAGTGTTTGCTTCCATGGTAAAAGTTTTCTTGAGTCCACTTCAATACATGCAGCTGACATTGACCTAATATATAGATTACATTATTACAATGATATGTTGCCTGCATGCATTGAATACATGCAGATCTCTTAGGAGCAGTCTGATCAGGGCCATAGTGTTTGCTTCCATGGTAAAAGTTTTCTTGAGTCCACTTCAATACATGCAGCTGACATTGACCTAATATATAGATTACATTATTACAATGATATGTTGCCTGCATGCATTGAATACATGCAGATCTCTTAGGAGCAGTCTGATCAGGGCCATAGTGTTTGCTTCCATGGTAAAAGTTTTCTTGAGTCCACTTCAATACATGCAGCTGACATTGACCTAATATATAGATTACATTATTACAATGATATGTTGCCTGCATGCATTGAATACATGCAGATCTCTTAGGAGCAGTCTGATCAGGGCTCATAGTGTTTGCTTCCATGGTAAAAGTTTTCTTGAGTCCACTTCAATACATGCAGCTGACATTGACCTAATATACAGATCACATTACTATACAATTATTGACTTCAATGAGGTAGACATACAAATTTATCTACCCGAAAAAGTGATAATTCACAGAGGCCGTTAGGCCGAGGTAAATATCACTTTTAAGGGTAGGTAAATTCTTTGTCTGCCAACATTGAAGTCAATAACTGTTTTGTTATATGACTTTTCATTTAAGAATGAAAATTCTGCTACATTCACTTCTGTTGACATGTTAAACCTTCAATCTAAGACATCTAAGGGCTTTCTCACAAGTTTTAGCAACTGTTATTAAAATATTTTAATGTAGTATTTTGCAACTTTTGATCAGAATTCATACTGTTCGCTTTCATGGTAAAAGTTTTCTTGAGTCCACTTCAATACATGCAGCTGACATTGACGTAATATACAGATCACATTATTACAAGTTATCATATGTTGGCTGCATGCATTGAATACATGCAGCTCCCTTAGGAGCAGTCTGATCAGGGCCATAGTGTTTGCTTCCATGGTAAAAGTTTTTATGAGTCCACTTGAACATATGCAAAAAAGTAATGTGCAGACAACATTTTCAGAATAAACCAATATTGGCAGACTAAGGGTTAACAGATTGAGATATAATTCCAATTAGACACATTTTTCAAACAAATATAGTGATACAATTCACTTTTCTGAAAACGACATCTATTTTATTTTTTTGTTAACTAGTGCCAACTGCTTATAACCTTTGCAAACAGTTTGGAGCAAGATAAGGCCCGACAAAATGTCGGGCCTGATCTGGATCCAAATCATTTGACACTCTGATGGTATTCCTGAAACAATTCTTTGAAAAAAGATAATTTTGAAAAAAATAAGCAAAGACAAAAAGCATGAAACATTACCAAGCAAACAGTTATGCATCCATCCACTAACTGTAAGGTAAACCTTGGATTAATTGTGGGAGATTGAACACATGTGATTTTGTTTGTGGGACTATGTCACATGCTCAGTTGTTTTCGTTTGATCTGATTCTTTACGTCCCAGTCAACAAATTTTCAATTATGTATGGATGGGTCTTCCTGGGTTGAACCAGTACTAAGCAAGGATAATTGTGTCTTGCTCAAGGACACAACACAGTGACGCTGGTGAGGCTCAAACCAACGGACATGCTCAGTTGTCACTGCATTTGTCAGCTATACACTATCAGATGACTTTTGAGTGACATTCTGGGTGGGGTTTGGAAACGTCTATTCTTATTTCTCATCTTGGTTCATACAGAATTCGGCCAGACTTTTTTTATTAGTTGATTAACGGGATTTTTTTTCCAGATTTAGGGTTGGGGGACGGAGAAAAAAGACTTTCAGAGCTTTTTTTTAATATCTCCAGAACAAACAGTAATACTAGTAAGGTAAACCAACAGTCTGTATTATAAATCTTTAAATATTTCATCATTTTCCTAAAATCTGGACAGGACAATCACTTTTAACAGTGTCATTCTCAAAAATGCACAGACAGAACCTCAAAAATAATATTAAGAGTCGGCAGATAATTTTTTCTTCTTCTTCTTTTCATGGGGGTTTGTAAATCAACTAATAAAAAATTCAGGCCTTAGCAAAAGTAAAATTACCTGATATTTCCTTGACAAATGTCAAAATTTATCTTTAAACACAGAAAAAAATATTGATATTATACATTTCATTCTCAGACTAAATCTACCTATTAAATGAGGCCTCTAAAATGGTGATGAAATTGAAACCAAATTATTATACAACTCTTCAGAGCTGGTGCGGTGTAATGCTTTATCTACTATATCTATAATTTGTATTTAAACAGAGTGAGAAACGAAAGTGATGAAAAATAGTTGCATTTTTCGACATTCGTGACTAGACCTGTGAAATTCCCTGACATTTTGGAAAAAAATCTCTTTCCCATGACTAAGTAAAATAAAAATAAAAAAAAAAACTCCCTGACATTTACCAGTGATATATAACATGCAAGTTAAATGAGCAATTTCCTTATCCCATAGTTAACTCAGCCTCCAGATAAGAGTGTGTATTGGAAAACTATTTTCTTTATTTATCATCCAAAACATATGAAGTGGGTACTCAAAGGAACTGTCTCGGTGAGACAGTTCTTTTGAGCACCCAAAACACATGTTTAAATTGAGTCGTAAGAAAATATATGCAATTTTACACTCATAAAATTTCCTTATCTGGGAACCTTATATGGTCAACGAGGTTCCGCTCAGCCAAATCACCACACATGTGCAGTCTTGACAGAGCATCCACTACTGGTAATAATTTCATACAGTGTAAATGAAGATTCAGATCATTGATTGATTGAGTTAATGCTTAAAGTCCAAGTCAACAATATTTCAGTCATGTCGGAACTCCTCCCAGAGAGCTAGGGAGAGGGAGAAGAAGAAAGGGATAGACTAAAAGGCAAATAAAAAAATAAGTGTGTTTCGGTTAACTTGTCTGCAAATTTAGGTGGGTAGGCTCACATATTTTTTTTGATTATTTTTTTTCTGGAAAAAAATATAGTTTTATGCATTTTGAAAGGCATTTCGCCTTTCAAAATGTATAAAATTATTTCTTTTTCCAGAAAACCTGAAAAAAATTCTAGGTTTCACCAGTAAATGTTGGTAGGGTCGGGTTACCCTAAACATAGTTTTTTTTATTTGGCCTTAGCAGTAAATAAAGGGTTAATGTCATTATAACAATGTGGAATGTGTATTAGTATCACTATCACTTTGATCATTAACATTTTGATCATTAACATTTTGATCATTAACATTTCGATCATTAAAATTTTGATCATTAACACTTTTATCATTATCAGTTTGATTCACTATAACTTCTGATTCAGTAATGAAATCAATATGGTCCCATCATAAGTTCTGGTCTAACCCACACGTCAGATTCAGAATTAGAATTAATGTGGTCCCAGCATAAGTTCTGGTCTAACCCACTCGTCAAACTGATTCAGCATCAAAATTAATGTGGTCCAAGCATAAGTTCTGGTTTAACCCACTCATCAAACTGTTCCTCCGTCAGGTATCCCAGCTTCAAAGCAGTTGCTTTCAACGTGGTCCCCTCCTTGTGAGCTGTCTTGGCAATCACAGTAGCTTTATCGTACCCTATATGGGGGTTTAAGGCGGTCACTAACATCAGAGATTCATTGAGCAATTTAGAAATAACATTTTCATTGGCCTTTATACCCACCAGACAATTCTTAGAAAATGAGACGCAGGCATCAGCAAGAAGGCGAACTGACTGTAACACGCAGCTGACTATCAATGGCTTGAATACATTCAGTTCAAAATGGCCGTTGCTAGCACCAATAGTTATGGAGACATGATTACCCATGACTTGAGCTGCTACCATGGTGATGGCTTCAGATTGGGTGGGATTCACTTTACCTGGAAAAATCATAATGAAAAGTACCTTAATTAATTTTTTGAGCAATTGAGTATGCTACTCACTCCTTTTTCATCATTTGGGTATTTCAAATTTTAATTGGGTATTCAAAATTTCAAAGAAATGCTTATTTGTGTATTTTGCTTTTTTCAATTTTGGGTATTTTTGTAGATTTCGATTTCAAGGATGTCTGATAGGGGGGGGGGGATATCTAATAAGCATTGCTTAACTTTATTTCCATTTTCAGACATGTCAGGACATTTCCTGTGTTGAACCAGTACTAAGCAGAGAATGAAGAGTCTTGCTCATGGACATAATGCAGTAACTCTGCTAAGACTAGAATCAGCTACCCAAATTACTGGCCAAAAATGTATTCTATGCCATCAAAAGGCTTACCTGGCATTATACTGCTCCCAGGCTCATTCTCCGGTAGACTGAGCTCCCCCAGCCCACATCTCGGACCAGATCCCAGGAATCTTATATCATTGGCTATCTTCATTATACTGGCCGCTAGGACATTTAATGCTCCATGAACTTCAACCATGGCATCGTGTGCTGCTAGAGCCTCAAACTTGTTGGGTGCTGTCACAAATGGTAGACCTAGACACGGGGAAGAAGTAATCAACAATTGAGCCGTGACATGTGGGCCTTGACGCGAGAAAACCTGTCTTCGGTGGTTTGCGAACAACTCAGGCGCAGACCAGCCTGCGCATCTGCGCAGCCTGATCAGCGCCTTTGTTATTCGCTTTGTTTAAACTTAAACTTTATTCGCTTTGTGGAAAGTATCATATGTAAACTTGCTACAGGTGACATTTCAATTTTCTAGCTAGTCCCTGTGACTGAGGAGACTGGTTTGAATCTCGCTTCGTTGGAAACCCCGAAGACGGGGTTTGTCGTGACGAGGCCCATGTGATTTCCAACAATGTGGTATTTTGACAAGTGTAGACTCAGACGAGCCTGTGCAGCCTTCTTGTTAGCTTAGAAACTCCAAATGATGTTCAATCAGTAGCCTTAGTCATAGAATATTCAAGCGATCAGCAAAGGCTCTGATCAGACTGCCGGTATGTGCAGGCTGGTCTGAGCCTTCGCTGGTTTCACATACCACATTGTTGGAAATCTCATGTCCTGGCTCAATTATGATAAAATAAATCTTGTGTAGACATGCCTTGAGATAATTTAGATTATTTATCTGGCTCCTGTTTTTTTGTTTGTTTGTTTGATTTGATTCTTTACGTCCCATCAACAACCTTTCAGTTAAACAGGGACGGGTCTTCCTGGGTTGAACCAGTACTAAGCTAGGATTACTGTGTCTAGCTCAAGGACACAATGCAGTGACACCGGTGAGGCTCGAACCCGCGGCCCCTTGGTCTTGAGTCCAGCACTCTACCACTGAGCATAAATCCTATGTAGACATGCCTTGAGATAAAAGAGCATATATAATTAAAAATTATTTATCTTACTTGTGTATCAAAACGTATGTTGCAGATACTCAAAAGAACCGTCTCAATATTTAATACAGTTCTTTTGAGCACCCAAGACAAATTTTTAAAATGATGGATAAGAAATTATTCACAACTTTACACACAAAAATTTGTTTATCTAGGCTATATGTAGTACTTTTCAGATTTGGGCTGTGTCAGGACAAGAGCAATGCAAGCAGTGCAAAATACAGTAAAACCTGTGTAAAAACAGCCACTCTCAAAAATACTGAAAATTGGTTTTCAAGACCAATAATCGATTAATGCAGGTCAAAAGTATTGCAGAATGCTCCAAGGTCAAAAATATTGCAGAATGCTCCAAGGCAAGGTCAAAAGTATTGCAAAATGCTCCTTGGAGCATTCTGCAATACTTTTGACCTGCATTAAGCCATAATTGGTCATTAAGTTCTTTGTTTTGTCTACTTTGAGTCAGGGATTTTTTTTGGCAATTTTGGGAAGGGGCCCTAGGGCCTTTTAGATTGGGAAAAGTAGGGAGGTAAACCCTTAGATTGGGAAATTTGTTTTAGTGCACAATTATGTCATTTTTGGTCAATAAAAAAAAGAATTAGTTATTACACATACTATTGCAATTAAATTGAAGAATGTCACCATATAGCTTGTGTGTGTGTGTGTGTTGACTAAAAGAAAATCCCAATCTGATTGGGCTTTTTTTTTCAAAATTGGGAAAAAGTCACCTAAATTCCATCAGCCCCGGAGAATACCAAAAAATCCCTGTTAGTGGTTGTTTTATACAGGTTTTACTGTATTTTGTGTGGTACACTACTCGCTAGAGATATGTTTATGGGTCAGCACACAATAAAATTGTACTTATCACAGCCACATAAAATCACTCTTTTAGCATGATTACACACCTTGTGGTGTTAAAGGCTTAATTCAAAGAAATCTACATTGTAATTTATTTTTTATGCAATTGGTTCACATACTGACCTGTATACACGGCAATTTGTTCAGCTACCTTCTCAGCAAATCCAACCCTCGTGTTAAGACCGGTTCCCACAGCTGTGCCACCTGAAATGCAATATAAACTAGAATTGACAGAAAATCTGACTATAGCCCGCTGTAGCACTTTTTATGCCATAAAAACATCAATCAAGGGCCATAACTCTGTTGCAAATTTGTGAAAAATGACAGGTCACAATCCCAAACTAGATCTTGCTAAAAAAATAAATGCATATATAAAATTTGGTGAAATTCCATCTATTTGTTCTCAAGATATTGAGCTGAAATGAAATTCTGATATCAATCAAGGGCCTTAACCCTGTTACAAATTTTAAAAAATGTGAAACAATCCCAATCTAGACCTTTTCAATATCAATGCATATTATAAATCAAAATTTGGTAAAATTCTATCAATTTGTTCTCAAGATATTGAGTGGAAACGAAAATCTGACATCAATCAAGGGCCATAACTGTTACAAATTTGCAAAAAAATGACAGGTAACAATCTTAACCTAGATCTCGCAATATCAATGCACATTACAAATTTTGGTGGAATTCTATCGATAAGTTCTCAAAATATTGAGCAGAAACGAAATTCTGAACGAAATTTTGACATCAGTCAAGGGCCATAACTCTGATACAAATGTCCGAAAAATGATGTGTATCTATCCAAATCTAGATCTTGTCAATATCAATGCATATACAAAATTTGGTAAAACTCTATCAATTTTTCTCAAGATATTGAGCGGAAACGAAATTAGGACAGATGTATAGAATGAAATTCTGACATCAGTCTTGACAAGGGCCATACCTCTGATAGAAATGTGCGAAAAATGATGCGTAACAATCCTTATCTAGAACATGTCAATATCAATGCACTATACAAAATTTAGTAAAATTCTCTCAATTTGTTCTCAAGATATTGAGCAGAAACAAAATTATTACAGATGGAATGACAGACAGACAGACGGACAACCCAAATCCAGTATAGCCCCACTTTTTCAAAGTGAGCTATAATGAACCAGCTCTTGAGATAACAGTACTTGTCACATATAGGTCAAGTCAGTTTTTACATTTGAATGTGCAGCTAATAGGGATAAAAAAAAGCATTTGCTAACTTTTTAAATGCTAGTTTGTTTTTTTTTATTTAAAAATTTAGTGGAAGCTATTTTAAGCAAGTAAATAGTCCTTCTTGCATAGATGTCTATTCGTATAGCTGTTTAAACCCATTGTCAAATGAATGAAAATCCATGTTCAAATCAGGAGATTCACGTGCTGTTTGAACATGGGTTTGAACTTGAAAATACTTAAAATGCGCACTGCATTTACATGACGTTATATACGGTAAGCATTACGGACCAGACTGATCATTTTGCTGATGTTTTTGTTCGTGAAAAGTTGCATACGGTTATGACGACGTTATGACCTTCGAAAGTTTACTGCCGACGTTATGACGTTCGAAAGTTTACTGCCGACGCCATTTTGTTTAGAGAAATCCAGTGTAGGAAAATGGACAATTTCATGTTTTAGCAGCGTTTCAAACAGCTTCCTCGGGACCCGGCAAATGTTAATGTATGAAAAAACATGTGTGATCCCTATATTCTCACTTCTCGATTTTAGTCGAAACTGTAAGGCTTAAACCTATATGTTAAATAAGCATTCATAACATTTCATGTATATGTGACAAGGATTATGTTGTCGTATGGAAATAGAGGGGTGAAGGTGGTCATTTATGACTATTTTTGTCCATTTCCAGAGCCAAACTCATTTTGAAAATTTCTCTACTCCTCTTCAGCAGGGATATTCTGTGACCTCTAACTATCCTAAATGTGTTAATAGGCAAATATAAGATAAGCAGAATGTTTCATTGAATTTCAGAAACAGCATAATCCACCTGCTTCATTTAGACACACAAAAAATATTTAAAAAATTAGTTCAATTTTTGGATTGTTCATGGAATCATGAATACTTCCGGTCACTTTCAAAGTAAGTGAAGCCCAAAAGGTTTCACATTAACTTTGCAAGAGACCCGAAATATTCACGATTCCATGAACAGACCAAAAATTGAATTTATGGCTTATATTTACATTATATTATAAATATCTAAAATATAGAAATTAAATATAATTTAAGAAAAAAGTTTTGTATTTAATATGTAATCGTATTAACGGTTTTGTTGGAGTGTAAAAGGGAAAAGCGGAAAAGCCAGCGTGAACACGGACAGCCAATGGACCAAACAAGAGGCTTGTTTTGCATGTGCGACTAAGGTGTGGCTCGCTGTCTATCACAACACCAGTGTCTGTCACTTTTGGTGAATGAATTCCATGTTCGAAGCGTATTGCGCAGGCCAGTAAGCTTGACAGCTGTCAATCAAATTTATGTCTTTCATGAGGCTATGAACGGTTGCAAAATTCTAAATATTCATAAAAGGCTTGCTTTGAAAATGTAAAAATGCAAAAATGTCCTATATGGGTCAGTACATGAGATTTTGGTGCTTGCCACATATGGGTGATTTAAAAAAAAATGCATCCAAAGTGTGACATTGGGGGTCAAATTTCAAAATTGCTCTATCATTATCTTTTTTATGTCATCCTAACCAGGGAACATCAAAATTTCAGAAACAAATACTGGTTTAAGGATAAAATTTAGGACAATGTTTTAAATTTAATACTTTAATCATTTTTTCATTATTTTTTTACAATTCTATGAGTTACTTTTAGCTTGATTATAAACAACACTGGTATGCAGACTTGTAAATATTTTCTCAAGAACTGATGAAGTACTTATGTATACACATTTTCAAAGTAAAATTTAATCTTTCGCTCAAAATTTGCACTTGTGATAAAATTTTATGTGAAAATACACCCCTGGATTTTCACTGTGTAGAGGAAAAAGTTTTTCTAATTAAAATAATAAGCATGATTGTTTTTAGACAACAAGTAGGGTATATGAGAAACATAGAACAAATTTCATTTGAATATACAAATGTATAGGATATAAAACATATTAAACACAATAACATATGTTGGTAATGGAATGTGTTACACTTGTGACAAAATCAGAAGAGGGAGTTTCTCCTTTGAATTTTTGATCTCTTATAGATTTTATATAGGATGAAGTGAATTGGCTTCATGGAAATTGATTAAAATGTATCAAAACATAAATCAATTCCCTTTTTTTAGCACAAAACTTAAAAAAATGAACTATTCAGAGTTGTTTATTAAGCATAGTAAGTAGTTATAAAATCTTAATGATCAGAAAACAGTTGACAGCACTCATTGTGGGATAAGTTATCAATTGAATGATTTGAATGATACCATTTCTTGCAATTCTAAAGAATCTGTAACAAAGGGATACTTTCATCTGTGCCCACGCATGGATTTTCTTCAAGCTTTGCATATTAATCACTCATTGTATACGAACTATGAAAATGTATTTATCAAATTAGATAGTTAAGAATAAGGCTTAGGAAGCCACCCTGACGTACTCCACCTTTGAGATGGTACCTGTCTTTAAATTTCCATGTCCTAAATCTATAGTTTTGTTTATTTCTATGATTTGTCATCAAGATTGAATCCAAAATACAATAGACATTATTTTAATGCCACAAAACCATTTGGATAAATTCTGGTTTACGTTTTCAGAAGAAGTGATTGTAAAATTTCAATATTTTTTTTCAAAAATTTACAAAACATTCAACATTCAATTCAAAAGATGGATATGTTCTAGTCTTTGTCAAGATATCATATTATCACAAAAACATGCCATATATATACTGCTGATCTGAGCCAAACATCATGAAAATCCAAAACCGGTAACTTCGTCATTTCCTACCTCTTATGGGTATAGGTCAGTTTTAGCAAAATAATCATTTAGTTCATACCTTTGAAGCCAAGAGTTATCTGTGACCAAAATGGTTAATTTTAACCAATCTGTTTGACAGGGGGTTATTTTTGTGAAGCAGGTTTATTAATGAGTCTTACAATTATAAAATCATAGATATAAGGTGCCTCTCCTGTATGAACTGACTTGTCATAAGGTTTCTCTTCTGTATGAATTAAAATTCCTAATAATGTTACATATTAAGTGTAACATTGGCTAGATGTAGTTTTAATGTTAGAAACTAGATGTGTTAAGTACTGATGTCAACATATTGTATCATTTTGGCTAATATTATTGTGTTAGCACTTCATTAAATAAGAATCGTGGAACTATATATCAAAGAATATTGTTTTTTCTTTTTCCAATCTATAATAGGGGAAAACACTGAACATATCAACTTCTACCAATAAACATACTAGTATGGTGATTCAAACTAAGCAAGTATTCAAGTTAGTTTTACACTGAAATATAATTATTGTATTTTTACATTTAGATGAATTAGGGCCATGTGTTTACATCAAGTTAAAAAAATATGTTACTGGTCCTTGAATTTCATGAAATTTGGTCTAACTATTTTTAACATATATAGATAGTTTATATGTTGAAATGGTATCTTGACAAAGACCGCAACCTGTAATAATGTTAATTCCAAATTTGACTGAATACAAAATATACAGTTGAAAATTGGGGTACCATGCTATAAAAATGAATGGCCACCCAATATCCTAATACATACAAAACCATTTTAAGTAACAGCGAACTTATCAATGATATAGCTACTTAATAAAATATTTCTCCGCCCGTTACATGCTATGTCAATTACTTTAGAAATGATTATAACTGGGTACCCTAAGGTATTATAGTGATATCATTCATGACGTCATAAATTAGCAATGGAATTGCATAAAAACTCAAACGCACCAAAAATATTAAAGTTATACTCTAGACAATTATATAACATAATATTTTCAAAATCCAAGCGTGGGCAGACTCCCATGTTAATTTCCCATACCATGCAAGAGCCCCTTTAAGGCTTAAATAGAAAGAAATAATTGTGTTACACTTGTGACAAAAAATAAGGGAACTGATTGCGTCACTTTTGTTCTTTTCTTATCACTCATACTTTATATAATCTACTATAGTATGTACAACTGAGCATCTTTTTTGGTTTTCTTCAATAAATACCTGTAAATATTTTTTGAATTGTGAAAAAATACCTTTCCCTCCTTGTGAGTGCATAATTTTATCCTTTTGATTACACCATTTTGTGTTTTCTTTGTATCGAAAGAGTGAATAACTACCCTAAAATACCAAAAAGTATCAAATTAATTGTTGAATAGATCATACTTTGACCAAACACAATAAAAAGTGAGATGAAGTCAATCCATAACATATGTTACACTTGTGACCAATCTGATTAAAACCGGATCTACGCTTGCTATGTCCGCCGGTAGATCTGACACTGACCCGTGAGAGGTCATCTTCTCTGACGTCGGTTTTCCGGATTGTTCTATTTTTAAATCAACAAATCGCTGCTCGCGTTTCATAGCGCACTTCGGGACGCAATACACACAGCAAATATCAATTGGTGGTTGACGTTCAGCAAAGAAATTACTGCTGGATCGATGGGATATTAAACATTAAAAAAAAGTCACAATAATGATATATCTTTGATGGTGTTTTTGCAAAAAAAGACTGCACAGCGATTTCCCTACCGTTTTAAGACGGAGAAATCCTTGTCGCATCAGCAGTGCTATCCCCTAAGAGAACCCGCAAAGTAATTTTTCCCAAAGAGAGCCCCTGAATCTATCTAGACTTGTCCATTATTTCTCAAGGGAGATATTTATGCGGGCAAGGGTCAACAATTTTACAGGAAATAAGTTGCATTTGTTACACTTGAATTGTTATTCAAAATGTTGCTTTTTCAACCTTTATACTGTTTTCATTTGTATTTGCGCCCTAGTCTACCCTAGGTTTTTTTCTGCTTCAATATGCATATCTACCGTGTACGAAATGAGACATTCTGTTTTTCCCACGGTGACTGTGTAATGCATCGTGTAACACAGCTTGGGAGCATTCTAAATATTTATACCTGAAAGATTCAGAATCTAGGCTGGATGGTGACCAGTCTGAACCCAGGACGGCGGTTGGGGGGCACTCTGGTATACTTATATTTCCTTCTTTTTTTCTTGAAATGATCCCCACATGTCCTACTTTTTCATCAAAAGCCACATATCAAATGTATTAAGACCAATGGAATTTTCCTTAAAACAGGTTAAGTCAGGATGGTCCATTGTATATATTGAGGGATCAAAGATTATATTTTAAAAAAAATACTTATTTCTTTCAGTGCAGACCTTGATGAAATGTCACATCATGTGAAATTTCATCTGGCGCTTCACTGTTTGTCATCTGAAGTACCTGTTTTGTGGTTTCTGGTGAAAAAAAACATGCTAAATTTTCAAATATTTTCTTGGTATTCCTGATATGCCCGATATGTTTTTGTAAACAGTTGATAGTGGTGCTCAGCCTATGTAGCAAGAACAAATGAAAGTAGCTCCCCACCCCTCATGGGGAGTAGAACCTATTTGGTCCATCAAAATTTCAAAAGGCCCATATAATTATAAGCTATCCAAACTATTATAAAACTTGCTCTGCAGATTTTTGGGCCCATTACAATTTCAAAAGGCCTATATAAATTCAAAACCTTGCATGCATTTGAATGGGAAATGGGCTGAAATAATCAGAGTGGGTGCATATGGCGGAATCTTTAAATGGGTTTTAATTTGAGAATACTGTACTGTCAAAAGATTAAACAGGGTGGGTAGTCACGTGGTTTTTGCTTGGATACACTGTACGGATGTTCGAATACACGGTATGGACATTCTGATCAAATGTAGGTAGATTTCTCTATGTTTTCTCATCTATACCCAGAAAGTTATACACCATTTTCCAGCCCACATTTTCCCCTATCAAACGCTACCAGGATAGCATCTTTAAGCTTCTAACTTTGAGTACTAACTCTGTCACAAATGTTGTCCGTACAGCTTATTTCCAAATTCAGGCCCGATCTTCGCCGCTTAAAATTTTGTGACGGAGTCTGTACTCAAAGTAAGAGGCTTTATAAGGATATTCTGGCATCCTTAGATCGGGAAAAATGGGGGCTGGAAAATGGTGTATAACTTTCTGTGTGAAGATGAAAAAAATACGCAGAAATATCTACTTACTTTCGCTTAAAACATCGGTGTGGAAAGAAGTCCGCCATTTTTCCGTACAGTGTATCCTAACAGAAACCACGTGACTACCCACCCTGTTAACATCTGGTCAAATTTTCACAGGGATAATCCTGGGATGGGCCCAATCCATTTTGTGAGACAATTATTATTGTTTTGCTAAAATGGACTTATATTTTTGGCTGGGCCCCATATATAAGCTATTCAAATCTCATGTCAATTGTGCTCTAATGGAGATTTTTTGGATTCTTGGGCCCATCAAATTTTGCAAAGGGCCCATGAAAATTTCCAAAGGCCGATTAAAATTTGGAAATTTGCATGTATTTGGATGGGATATGGGCCATTGGCCCATTTTAAGGGCCCAACCAGATTTTGGGCCAGGATTATCCCTGATTTTGATATGCAATGCAATTTACCAAACTGTCCTCTGTGGAGTTTATTTGTGCAACTAAATATCAATCAATGAGAGCCACACCAGTGATTTTATTTGGCCATTTTTAAGGCCTTATATGGGAGTCATTCCCAATCCAAAAATGGCCTTTATTTTCCCAATTTCATGTATTTAGCACTTATTTTTCCAATTTTATTAAAATAATTTCCCAAATATGAAGGAAAAGGTAGCTTCCTAAAATCCAAAATAAAATCACTGCACATAAGGACCAGTTATGCAAAGTTTGTTTAAATCAAACTAACAGTGAATCATATGATGCTGTTTGAAACAAATTGTTTAGGATGTCCAAATCCCAAATTTGCAAAATTTGGAAAATTTGTAAACACTTTTCATTTGAATACCACAGACTTGATGGATTATAACCTTCCCTGATTCTTTCAAATCCATTCTTCACATTGGGTTAAATTAAGACACTGTCACAGCTTCATGATACATGTAGATGTGTGCATGTACAAAATGGATGTAAACAAAAACAAAGTGACATGTCCACTAACTTTAAATACCTTTAGCATTTGGGGTGTTGTTCATTAGATAAAATATGAAAGGTGTAGACATAACTTATTAATAAATGTACAGTAAAGTTAACTTCTAGGTTATCTGCTGATGAACAAACAAATGTGGTGAGATATTTTAATAAGAAAGTAATTTTTAAGGTGTAAATTTTCCTTATTTGTCTTAGGCCATGTATGGTGTAGCAAGTTCTGACAGTTCTTGGTCCTGCCAGAAATTATAATGGGCTGTCACTGTCACAAGGTCATGTGGGTGCAATGAGTTGGTATGTGATTGTGGATTTTTTCGGATCATTTCCAGGCATACCTTAATTTTTTTTCAGTCAGTTAAAACATTTTTACACCATATACAAACCATATACTCAAAGATAGACATTGAATAGTATTTTATTCTACAATTTTGAATTTTACAGGGAAATTTTTCACCCAAATGAACTTTTTTGAAAGTGATATTCTTAAATGCAACTTTTAATATGCCATCCTTAAAAATATATTTTTGTTTGCTGCGCTCGTACCCATCAATTTCAGTTTGGGTAGGTAGGTAGGTATTTTTTGTATTTTTTTTTTTAGAAATTTAGCATAATTTATGACCTTCTTGCTATCACTTTAAGAGGTCTACAAATGCTGTAAATAAGGTAAGAATGCATATAATAACAGTCTCTGTTGCAGTTTCTTTAATTAAAATACAGTGTTTAATAATTTTAAAGAAGGGTTTGTTAACAGAGTTAGAGAAAAACAAAAAAATAAATAAAAAAAAAGATTCTCAGAAAGACAATAACATTTTTTGGGTAGGGCCTGTTTTGGGTGCGTTGGTAGGAACACGGAAAACCAACATTTTTTTAAGGTTGGCCTGACATGAAAACAAAAAAAGCTAAAATTGACAGATATAAATTTGCGAGACAATAATTGTTGAAGTTTTCTTTAAACATTAAGAAATCATTTCTTCAAGAAAATACATCAGTTTGTAGTTGATGCCTTGGTAACTGCTCGGATGGGTCCGAGTAACTGGTACCAAATTTTAATTGTCACTCTTTGGGGTACTTCACTTGTCATGATCATCTTTTGATAAAATCCCCAACAAACTTTTCTTACTTGACTGGTATCGATATATCGATATAGACAATTGAGTTTACAATTTTTTGGTTTTGTTTTCCACTGTAAAAAACAGTTAAAACCTGGTGTCCTTTTTGTGGGACATTGACAAACAGTGCAGAGCCAGATCAGATGCAGTGATCAGAATTTCCACTGATAAGGCTAAGAATGTTTTATATAAATTTGAATATATAAAAGAAAAATACCATCCAACTACCCTTGAAATAGAAATGGACTGGACCAAATTGTACGCGTGAGAAATTAAATTCCATTACGCTTCAATCAGTTAAGTACAGCAGTAACTAGATTTGGAAGCATCACCCAATCTTTGTCTGAGACTAGTGGCATTGCTGTTGTTGCTAGTTTTGTTAGCTGTTTGTTGTTGTTGCTTTGTGAGGGGGGGGGGGCACAGACACTTGGGGTCAGTAATGAAAAAGAGAAGCCCACTTCAACCCCATGAAACTTTTACATTCTTACAATTTTTTATCTAAAATATGTTAATTTGTTTGCTTGAATATCTACAGATGTCTAGAACATGTATGGAAAACATTTGAGAAAAAAATGCAAGCTTATTTCTCACGATGAAAGGGGGGGGGGCTTATTTTTCTTTACTGACCCTAAGTGTTTGGGGGGGAAGCAGGGGAAATTTTCTGTCAGCTTTGAAGAAATTTTCAGCTCGCAAGGGTGTAAACATCGTTGAATGCAATTATAAAGAGAAGTAGTGGAAAGTTGTTGCTTAGAAAGAAACAACATTGACTGTCCAAGTTTTATTCCCGATCTAGATCTACTGCAATCCGAGCTGTAAAGGTCTGATTTCCTCTGTAAAGCGCAGCCTATAATTGTTTAGCTACTTGATACCTGATAAAATGCAGAAACACTAACAATGCGAACGTGTGTTGTCACTTACCAGCATTTTAAAGATGCCGCCATGTCAAGATCAAATGGAAAACAACCGAAGGCGAACGAACATCGATTTTTCGCTTCCAGATTTTTGGAAGCTGCAACGTGATTGGTCAATTCAAAGGTCGCCAGAAGACGAATGTCTACGGGTGGGTGTCAGATCTAGCTGTGGCTAGGTCGGGTTTTAATCAGATTGCACTTGTGACACAAATCACATTTTAAAGTCTACCTGTCCAAATCAAGCTATAGTCTGGTTTTAGACTGTCTGATTTCTTCAGTGTTGAATTTAGCATGATTCCTATCCCAGAATGTAGCTCAAGGATGGCCAGCTTCATAATGAAACTAGTACATGGGCTTGAGGAAGCGTCATTCCTGCTGGACCGTAACTAGTATTGACTACACATTTGGTGAAGTTGTTGACTTCTTGCTGTGTTTAAATTATATTTATGCATTCAAGAATTATTAAAGAGAGGGAAGAAGTAATAATTCATTTAAAATTTGCCATGTGTGTGCATTTATCACATATTCCTAAAATGTGTTACACTTGTGACATCAGTTAAAATCATCCCACCAAGTCAGCAGCTTAAGGATTTCACCACAATTCCTCATAATGTTTTTTGGGGGCTCCCTTGACCAGAAAAACAGCAAAAAAGCTATGAAATGCAAAACAAATTGAAATGCTGATGATTGAAACCTTAAATGTTACACTTGTGACATATCTGGGTGGTTTTATTCAGTACTGGCTACATAAAATCATACTTGCTGTTTTATAGGCAAGTTGGTTCCTTTAGATAGCTAAAAGACTGCTAGTCATTAAAACAGCATTCCTTATGAATAAAGCTTTGTATATTTTACGAGGCAATTCACTTTACTCCAATCATATGAAATTCTGTATGATAAAAATTTGAAAGGGTGTGTTTATAAAAGGTTACAAATTTCCGATTTATCTGGTTTAAAAAAGATGAAAAGATTATTTTCCTACAGCTTTTATGCTATATTTCAACTGCAATTCACCATTTGACTATACATGAATAGTGTTTAATACAATTTACAGTTGAAGGTAAGGGAAAAAATGTCACAAAGAAGTGTTACCCTTGTGACAATTTTGATGACATTTTTCCATGTAATTTTTGAACGGAACATTCTAAAGCGATGAAACTTGGCATGATGTAAGAAAAACATTAATTACATATCTTAAAATTAATTTTAACAATAAATCTGCTTTAGATAGTCTAAAAACACTGATTAAAGAAATGGATGCATTATTTTTGAAATCACCCATATGTGCAAATGTCTCCTTTAACCCTTTCCTTCATGAATATTCATGTTAGGCTCTGCCTACTATGAATAGTTATGTAAATAAACTTCCATGTTGGTACACAGAACAAAAATATTACTTGTCAGGTCCACTAGTGTAGGATCAGATGTATCATATCCATAAGCAAAAACAGAAGACCCTGATCAGGCAGCTCTCACAAAAGCTGCCTGATCTGGGTCTGCTCTGTTTTCAAAAGCGTTAAAAGTGTCTCTATGGGGTAAAGGGTTAAACACCAATGCAGATGTATCCAGTGACCCTAGAGGTCTCAATTTTGACCTGAGTTTTCATTTACATCTATACTTTGTGAATGCAAGCAGCAATAGCTCTGGCAAGTCTGCGGATTTGCTCAAAAGCCTGTCAGTGAGTCTTTGTTGCTGGAAATTGAGATAAATACCAAAATATTGTGGTGACTCATATGTATATCACTTAACCCATATAAGCCTAGCGTCCTCTTTGAGGGACATCGGCAAACAGTGCAAAACCATACCAGATGCCATAGAATGTGGCGTCTGATCGGGTTCTCCACTGTTTGCTCACAGAAGCTGCTTTTAAAATGTTAATAAAGATGAAAAATACAACCCAACAACCCTAAAATTGAAAATGAACTCGTCCAAATCATAATGTAGGGAAATTCCATTCGGCATTTATGGTTTAAGTTGTAAAACTGAATAGCAAGATTCTAGGAAATGTACAAAAGCATCTAAAATTACCTGCAGCCAACTGATAAAGTCTAGGAAGAGTAGCCCTGACTCTTTCTATACCATTAACTATCTGTTGGTCATATCCACCAAACTCTTGGCCCAGTGTCAGTGGGGTGGCATCCTATGAAATATAGTAGTAATCTGTTGTCAATGAAAACATGTTCCCTGACCTTCATGGTCTAGACAACAAGCAATAGTCATAAAAATCCCTACTGTAACATCTTTCACACTTTCCAATTTATATAGAGGATCTTAATAGCTGAAGAGCTTGTCCAGGAACAGTGCAACCATAACAAACAGCTTTTTACAGCATGTCACTGTACATTTTGGGCCAGCACATCAGATTTTGTCCTCAGGCCTCCAGATAAGAGAATGTAATTGAAAATTAATTTTCTTATTTCTCAACCAAAACATATGTTGTGGGTACTCAAAAGAAATTTCTCAATGAGACAGTATATGAGCTATCACAGACATGTTAAGATTAACGGATCTCCCGTGTCACTAACGGAAAACTCTGCCGTTTTCCGCAAAACGGATTTTAAAAAAAATCACGGATTTTAAAAAATCCGCTCATAGTCTTACGGTTTTTTTGTTAAAAGCCATTTCTTGTGATAATATCGCAATATTGCATTCTCGCGAGACCTGACGATACCTGCTAGCGTGCTTCATGATTGCGACCATGATCAATATTGATATTGTAAGGAAGCTTGGTAGTTTCGAATAGCTGTCAGGTAAAGCATCTCAAAGTCACTGAAAAATCGATATCAATTAAGGGCTTGAATGTAAACTGAATAATACAGGTACAAATAATCCAAGCGGCTGTATAACTTGATAAACCCAACAAAGATGGCGAAACGCGAATAATCGCCAGGGATTAGCCCAGCAAAAAACGAATACGGTATAGAAGCATACAAAAATTTAAATGCAGAATATACAAGAACGTTTGACTGGGTTATGGCCAGTGGCAGGCGTACTGCAAGGTTTGCAGTAAGCATTTCAGCATCTCTCACGGCGGGATTGACGACGTCCGTAGACATGGGGAAGGCAAAAAGCTTTTAGAACTTCAAAAGGGATTTTTAAAAAAAATCACGGATTTTCCGCGCGTTGTCCCGCATTTTTTCCCCAGAAACTTAACATGTCTGCTATCATGAAATGAGTAAGTTAACCTTACTAAGTACACAAAACAAAAAAAAATAATCTGAGAAATTTATCCTAAACACATTCATATCTTGTTAGTAATTTTAATAAATGTCTAAAACGCCACTAAACTCAATTTGTGAAAAAGAATAACAAAAAATCTGAGGATTATATCCTAAACATACGCACATCTCCAGACCATGACCAAAATATCTGTAAAGTTTCAAAACAATCGGCATAAAACTGTAGGAGGAGTTGCCCATACAAGACACCTGGTAGCTATTCCCTTTGGTCAGAAAAATGACTAAGTTCATCTTGTGACAAAAAATTATCTGAGGATTATATCCAAACAATATGCACATCGTCAGACCTGTAAAGTTTCAAAGGTATTGGCATAAAACTGTAGGAGTTGTATACACAAGACACCTAGTATATATTCACTTCCGCCTAAAAAAATGACTAAGTTCATTTTGTAAAAAAAGCAACAATAAATAATCTGAGGATTATATCCAAAAAATACGCACATTTTTAGACCACGAACTTAACATCTGTAAAGTTTCAAAAGAATCGGAGAAAAACTGTAGGAGGAGTTGAATAGACAAGATACCTAGTATCTATTCACTTCGGCCAGAAAAAATTACTAAGTTAATTTTGTAAAAAAAAAGTGACAAAAATTATCTGAAGACTATACCCAAACATTATGCATATCTTCAGACCATGACCTAAACACATGTAAAATTTCAAAGGAATCGGAGTAAAACTGTAGGAGGAGCTGCATACACAAGGTACCTACTACTTGAAGGGGGGCGGAAGGACGGACAGAAGGACGGAATACTATGTCCCTTCCCTTTTCTTCAAAAAGGCGGGGGACAATAAGCCTTTTTTAAGGCCCATGCTGACATACACATTTCCAATAGGGCTAGGCCTAAATTATGGTCTGACGGCTCATCTACATCCATACTTTATGTAAGCTTACCCATTTACACAGGCTCCCCTGAGCATTCATTGCATAACAATGTGATATGTACTAATCAAAATCTCATGTGCTGGCTCTTTTATAATGAGTAAGCAGTTGTAATTAGCCTTAAATGCAGGCCACAATATTGCTGAATTAAATAAAAATTTTATTTCTCAACCAGATCATATGTTGTGGTACTCAAAAGAACCATCTCAATGAGATGGTTCTTTTGAGCACCCAAAACGTATGTTAAAATGAAGAGATAAGAAAATATTAATATTTCTACTCTCACAAATATTTTTGGAAGAACTATATATGAAGTGAAAATACTATTGTACCTGAGTGTGTGTCCTCCCTATCTTGACAATGTCCTTAAATTCTTCAGCTTTTTCTTTAAGGGCATTGTGTAACATCTCGAGGCCAGGAAACAATCTGTCACGTATCTCCATAGCAACAGCAACATGCATCGCAGTAGGGAATGTGTCATTTGAACTCTGGCAAATAGACTCTGAATAATTAGGCATCATCATTAGACGCATACCATGAGAAATCTGTTAAATTATTATGTTTTTGTTGTTTGAAAATTTCTCATCCAAAACATATATTGTGGGTATTCAAAATAATCCTCTCATTGAGACTGTTCTTTTGAGCACCCAAAACATATGTTTAAACTGATGGGTAAGAAAATGATAGCAATTTTATGCTCAAAAGTTTTGCATAACTGGACCGACCAATGTCGAAAAGTATGATTGTTAAGGAGGGTGCAACTGCATGGTTCCCCCCTGTAAATTTCTTTCAAGATAAAGAGCTCAAACAGTAATTAAGGACCAGTACCATTCTTGCACAGGACACACTGTTTTGACCAGAAAAATAAGCCTCCCAAATAGTACTACCAAGCTATCTCAAGGGGTATAAAAGTTATGTAGTAAGGCCAAAAAAAAAATATGTGTGTTTACTATTTGATGAAAATTTGAAACAGGGTAGGTAGGTCGATTTTTTTTTTTTTTTCTTTTTCTTTTTTTTTTTTATTTGAAATAGGGTAGGTAGGTCAGGTCGACTTTTTTTTTTTCTTTACTCGATTTTTTTTTTACTATTTATTTACCAAGGTTTGTAACGAAAAAATAAAAAGTGACTGCAAATTACTTGGTTTGTTCTGTTTTATATGATCCAAGCTTGGACCAAAGAATATTGAGATGAGAAAAGACTGGAATTTATAAAACAAGAAAACATTCTCAAACTGAAAATCAAACTGATTGGCTGGTTCATTCATGACAAAGTCCAAAGGCAAAGTGCAGATTTTCCCCTACATTACCTTCGACACTGAACAAAAGAAACATACCTGGCACTATTGTAAATAATAAAGCGTGAGTCAATGTAGTCAGTGATAAATGTGTTTAACTTTCTTTCTTCCGATAGTTCTAAACCTCTATTTGCAACAGAAGAGGGGAATAAACCCAAAGAAGAAAGACGCCATCGCATGGATAGTTGTCATTAAATATCTCAAGTCATCTGGTGATGACTTGTTGCTTCAAACAAGCTTTTCTGATCTTGGTGATCACATTTTTTGAAACTAAAAGCGACGAGAACGTCGCCATCTTGGATTGACAAAATCCGAAGGTATCTGTAAAAGGTTTGACTACATACCGAATAGAATAGAATCAGCGAAAAATTTGAATACCAGTACTAAAATCCGGGACCGCTTGAGCAGGGTCGGACAACAGCCTCGTTTTTTTTATTTTTGGAGAAAAAATGGTAGGGTCGGCAGCTATAAAACAGGGTCGGTCGGCAAACCGTAAACACACCTATTTTTTTTTTTGGCCTAAACAAGGTTTTCCCTTTAAAGTTCATTCAAGGGAGATGTCTCAAAATAGAAGCAAGAGAGAGCAAACATTCTTGCATGCGAAACACTATCTACACCTGACACAGCTTTGACATGAGATTTCCAACAATGTGGTATGTGCGACCAGCAAAGCCTCAGATCAGCCTGCGCATACGCGCAGTCTGATCACAGCCTAAATTGCTTGTCGCTTGAACATTCTATGAGTGTTCAGCTACTGACTGAACATCATTTAGAGTTTCTAAGCTTCAAAGGAAGTTGCACAGGCTCATCCGAGTCTACACTTGTCAAAATGCCACATTGTTGGAAATCACGTGTCATGGCTCATATGCCTACTAAATATATATACTATCAAAATATCCCAAAGGGTATACAAGATATGGAGCAAACAAGCTTTCTTCTACAGACAGAGAGTCGGCTACCAGGCTGAGTGCTATATATCCTCTGAACTTGTTATAGAAAATAGACAATACTAGGTGAGTGTCTTTTGATATCAAGTTTACCAGGCAAGGCTTTGAGAACGCTTGTTGACATCGCGAGGCTTGACGAGCGATTCAACATGCGTTCTCAAAGCCGAGCCTGGTAAACTTGATATGAAAAGACGCGAACCTGGTATTCTATTTATCAGTTTACCCATTGTTGAACACTCTTCAAACTAGCGATTATGACGTAATTTTCGATGTTTGTGTTGATTAAGCGTCATAAGTGACATCATTCAAAAAGTGCAAAGTCATCATGACCTGATAAAGGTAACATGCCGTGAGATAGGAAACATTTATTATGCAGGGACCAAGCTGGCCCAGAATTTTAGGGAGAAATTACTTCTCCCTCCAGGAATTTTAGGGAGAAGTTTGCTGATCCTAGGGAGAAGTGAGAGATGGACGACGAAGGCTGGATTGTCTGTGCTAGGATGGATGGATGGACGGACCGATGGACCGACAGGCAGACAGGATCAGATAGATAGATAGATAGATAGATAGATAGATAGATAGATAGATAGATAGATATAGATAGATAGATAGATAGATAGATAGATAGATAGATAGATAGATAGATAGATAGATAGATAAGATAGATAGATAGATAGATAGATAGATAGATAGATAGATAGATAGATAGATAGATAGATAGATAGATAGATAGATAGATAGATAGATACTATTTGCCAAGGAACACAAGCATGCAAAGAGTCCTTTGTAGATTGCATATGCTGGAAAGGGCCATTTTTCACAGCGCTATGCACTTTTGATTTTATAAACTTTACCTCAGTAAGTCTGCCCTTTCTGTACTAAATTCTGAAGAACTTATGTACCATTAGTAACCATAAGAGCTAAGACTGATTTACACACATGACTTGGTCTTGAAGGCGTCTATCATTTACAACAATTCCTAATTTAAGTATTTTTTGTCAAACCCCATAACTTCAGGTAATCGTGTTTTCATTGTAAGGTCCGTTTTTCTCTGTTGCAGTGAGAATCTGTGGTCAAGTGTGGACAAAAATAATCAATAATAAAAACGGCTGGGTTTATACACTTTAACATGCTGAGTAACTTTCCATGGTTTCCAAATGAATTGCAGATATTTTCGACACGTATAAATACTTTTAACAAAATAACATTCAGGGTGTCTGGCAACTTGGACCAAAATCAGGCCTGACTACCTAGGGTCTGATCTGGGTCCAAAAACGTTTTCTGAGTGCTGGCAAATTTCGCCGCTAGCAGGCAAAGAGTTAATTGTCGGTAAGTAGGCAGCTGTGTCAATTCAAAACGTGTTATCTCGGCATGGTGTAATTAACTGCAAGGAGGTCCAAGGATGTTAATTGGGATTAGGAAAGCTTATCTTCCAGGTATTTGAAAGGAGATGATTAAAAAGCAGACCTGGGGCCAAATACTTTGAAAAGTATTCAAATACATTACAGTTACTTTGACTTATCAATGATTACAATTACATTACAATTACAGGACATGTAGAAATGTAATGATTACAATTACAATTACTTTAGAAATGTAATCAAATACATTACTAATTACTTTGGAAGTTTTTATGTAAAATTGCAATGCTATATAATACTCACTTTTAAAATTATAAAGATGGATAGGGTCTTTGAAGTTATATATAAAGCCATGCCCTATACTGTTTTTTCTTAAATTAGCCATGAAATTTTATTCATGTTCTTATTAAAGTTAAACAAATATATATACACTATGCACAGTTCATACCAATGCGGTTTTAAAGCTTGATACATCATACATTATATCTGCCGACATACTTTATAGATCTATTTCACTATACAGTTCCACATAGCAAGATAGATTTATAAAGTATGTAAAATGGAAATTGTCTGTTGCACAACTGCAACCTTTTGCTCAGTCAGCTACCACTCAGACTTAATTTGATGATTACATTTAATCATCATATTAAGTTTTTCAAAAGTGTCATCTTTGAGGAAACATCTTTCAGGCCTAAAAACGTTGCCTGCAATGCTGAATAAACATTCTACAGGAGCAGATGTTGCACTACTGGATGAAAAAACAACTATTTTGCCACTCCTTTCTTTGGTATGTATGTTCCGCCCGTTTATAGGCGCACCACCTTTCGGCGTAGTAATGTTAGTGTTAATAAAAGTAACTAATTAAACTAGATCTACTGTAGAAACTGGTAACGTGTGAAACTTTAAAAAATATATGTACAGGTCCTTGTGGTAGAGAATCAAGCTTTCACAGTGTCCGACTTCTTGGCCACAACCGCACAAGCAAATCGGTGAAAGTCCCAATCTTTCCTCTGGCACTCAACGCTACAGTAGCGGGTTATATGACAGCGCGAACAACGTTTAAGGTCCTCTCCTTTTTTGGCTGGATGCTTACAGTTTGAACAAACACTATATACACTGCTCACATCGTCGTCACTATCGTCACTATCAATGGTGTCCAGAAATTCACGAAGAATTGCCTGTTCGTATAACAGGTCAGGATCAGCAGCAGGACTTGGTGTTGGATTTTCCGAGGACACCAGGTCACTATTACTACCACAAGCAAGACTGGTATTTTCCAGTTCCTTTGCACACACAGAATTATCCGAATCCTGCTGGTTCTCTTCTGGCGAAGCCAAATCTGGTTTTCCAGCTAACTTCTTTTCCAGGAACCGCGTGTGTCTCTTCCTAGAACGAGCCAACGCAGAGGGAGATCTGTTCTTCTTCCGACGACGTCTCTTTACTGGTTTCACAGTAGTACGTCCGGTAACCTTGTTGTCGTCCTTGGCTTTGATGGGAGTTTTGGCGGGAAGTTTGCAACTGACAGTTAATGAGAATTTATCCTGACTCCGCGTGAGTTTCCACGAGAATAGGTTGTCCTCATCATTCTCCAGCCTGTTTAGAACTTCCACGATCGATTTTGGTATAACACTGGGCAGTCCTTCCATTATTAATATCCAAAAATCACGGTGGTGCGAAATCTACGTCCACTCGATCCGCCATTTTCCTCCCCACAACAAAATGTACTTTTGTGTAATAAACTTTGTCCAGTTTGCACTCATATACAGGTAGCTATTAAGAAGGTCATAAGTACCTTTTCACATGAGATAGCTATATTCAATAACAAAAGATTTAACACCTTTGAGTAGTCTTCTTTTTGTAGTATGGGTTTGATGAATTTACATATGAAATCAGCTAAGCATGTCAAATGAACAGAACTAGTTTTGTTTCTCAACATTTCTTAAAAGGACTCCAAGAGTGAATTTTGGGAGAAAAATGTACCTTATACCATGTTAAGTTGTCTATTGCCATATTTTTTATTTTTTAATTTTGAAAAAAAGTCGGTTTTTAATCTTTATACAAAATGCAAATTAATATTAACCACCATGTTAAGTCTGAAAATGACTAAATATTTTGAAGTGTGCTACTTTTATTGTCCACAAAAGTTAATATGTTTTATTTATCCTGTGTTCTTTTTCTCATTCATAGATCTGAATTAAAATATTACCATTAGTCACCTATTTGTTTCTTATGTAGGGCAAATTTTCTTAGTAAATTAGCCAAATGTATTTGAAAAGTATTTGAAAGTAATTATAATTACAGCTAAAATATTTTCAGTAATCATTACAATTACATTACATGTATTTGAAAAAAAAACATGATTACAATTACATTTGATTACTTTGAAAATTGTATTTTATTACAGATAATTACAATTACTGATTACGATTACCCCAGGTCTGTTAAAAAGTCCATAAATTTCACGGCGACTGTTTTTTCGCCCGGCGGCTCGTCAGGGGGGGGGGGGGGGGGGGGGGGAACACGGGGGTAATACCAATTTCGCTATTTTTGCTGGCGACCGGGACGGTACTGCGTAAAGCTGCTATCGACCGAGGAGTACGGCTTGCGACAGGTCGGTACGGCTGTCGACAGATAGACAAACCATCAAATTCGACGGTAAGTGTGCTAATTTAGTGTGTGTTCCTACATTTTGGTTTTTAAACCGTTTCTTGGATACCTTGCTATTGTTTTAAATGATTTGCAGGCCTGGCTATTAGCCTGTTTTAACGCTGGGCGTACTTCAATGGATATTCACCAAAAACTAAATAAAATCAGTATTCCCAAGAAAATTTGCAAATCGAGGCGATATGATGCAGATATATCATAAACTTACATGATTACCTTTAATCTGTGAATGTGCATGTTGTTATATGCCTCTGTGGTATTTTTATATTTTTTGTGATACTGCTGTCGACCAACAGTAAATTTGCTGGGTACGGTTGTCGCCGTTTACTGGATACGGATGTCGACGATTCAACAAGAATGTAAACAGATTTCGTTACTGGAAAATTAACAGTTTAACACTGAAAAATCTAACTTTCTACGTCATTTAGTTTGTGGTCATGTTTTAGGACCCTGTCAACAGTTTTAGTCATACTTGGACCATTTCCAGTCTTCCTGGGTTGAACTAGCACTAAACAGCGGTTATAGTGTCTGGCTCAAGGAAATAGCTCACTGTCTCTGACGACTCTCGAACTATCTACCATTCAATCCCCAGTCCAACGCTGTACCAATCTGAGCCACCACTGTGATTGGTACGAGCCGTTTGGATTAACATATTGGACTACAGCTTGTAAGGAACTATTAATATGCATAATCAGTCATGTGTTTTCTAGTTTTGCAATTATATTGACGAGGAAGAGAGAGATGGTTGCTTTGTTTTAATGTCTTCCCTATGTCATGTGACTGTGTTCTGCGGCTCTTCCTCGTGTAGCTATGGGTTAGTCTGCATTGTGTGATTGTGATATTTCCTGACCATGCTCACTTACTTCTGCATGTTAAATGTAAAGCGGAAAACGGCAGTTTTTGCATATTAGTACAGCAAATGTTTAGACGTGTGTGCATTTGCACATCCTCATCCAAAATTGCTGGGAGCGTAATTGCCCAGTGGTAATGTGCATGTCTAGAGACTGAAGGGCTGCGGGTTCGAGCCTCACTGGCGTTGTGTCCTTGAGCAAGTCACATTAATCCTTGATTAGTAGTGGTTCAACCAAAGAAGACCCGTCTGGACATAACTGAAAAAGTGTTGAATCAAATCAAACAAATAAACAGAAAGTTCTGCCAATGTGACCAGTGTTCAGACATTTTGTTAAGACTGCGTAGCATAAAATTAATTTTCTTATTTCTCGATCGAAATATTTGTTGTGGGTACTCAAAAGAACCGTCTCAATGAGACAGTTATTTAGAGCACCAACGTATGTTTAAACAGGTAGATAATATTTTACTCTCCAAAAATTGTTTATCTGAACCTGCCTGTTCGGGCTGAACATGCGACAATAGAGACGCTGAATGACCCTTTTCTTGGTTTGTGCCTGATGTATGCTGCAAAGCCTCTATAAACCGTAATATTCTTGCGGTTATCCCATTTCCTGTTGGCTTTCTGAGTATATACCGGTGATCACCAAGCAGGCACATAACCTTGACTCAACATTGATTCAATGTATGGGGTTGAATCAATGTTTATTCTATGTTGAGTCAGCGATGTGTGCCTGCTAGGCCGATCAGCAAGTGCGGATCCTGGATTTCTTGGGATACTATCGAAGTTTGGCTCGTTTGCATGTAGCTGGTAGTGTGACGCGTGTGGTATTGCCACATTTGTGACTGCTTATAGGGACGCCTCTAGTCAAAACACTATGAATATGAATGTGAATAAAGGCTTATCTTGATTTTTGACATTTACTTTTCTTTTGAAACCAGCCTAGACCTCTGATTTACTTTACTGGCCCGAGTTGGTTTAAAAAAAACAAAAAACGAAAAACAAAAAAACAAAAAAACAAGCGCAGATGTTTTCACCAATGCGTGAGTCACCACCTACCGATGCACCATTTTGGCAATTTTTGTTACCATAGCAACCACACCACAATCAATTTTATGTGACATCAAAAAATGACGTGCATAACCAGCACCTGTTCACATACCACGTTTCATCAAGCTAGCTTTT
Source organism: Loripinus fragilis (assembly GCA_964019695.1). Lineage (NCBI taxonomy): Eukaryota > Metazoa > Mollusca > Bivalvia > Lucinida > Lucinidae > Loripinus > Loripinus fragilis. The sequence goes on from OZ026514.1 coordinate 92,443,985, forward strand.
ATCTGGGATAAGTTTGTTTTCGCAACAATTTGACTATTTCTGTTCCCATAGTAAACGCAATGTCCTTGCAACGGCGAAAATATAACGTTCAAAACAAGCATATTGCCACTTAATCACATACCAAGTTTCATAAAGCAAGTTTGAATAGTTTTTTTTGTTATATCAGGTTCTAGATTATAGCGGACAGACAGATGAACGGACGGACAGTGAGCGGGTATACCTATAGTCCCTACCAGAGTAAACAGCGGAAGGAGTCTTACAATTGAGACCACCGGGGTAGCTAGGAGAGCAGCTTGGCTGGTTAAATCACTTAACCATGCCCCTGCCTGTCTGTCTGTGTTTCCGTCTATCACAAACCATTTTGCCCGACTCGTTCCAATGTCAAAACGTTCCGAATGGTCGAATACAAAGAAAGAAAGTGCTTGGGATTTTGGACCATCGGTGTAGTTCAGGTTCTAAAAGGTCCTGGCTAGCCTGTCTGCATTGATGAATGTATGTCTGTCTGTCATAAACCAATGTTGCCCTTGCTCAAGACAATAACTATTTGTATAAGCTTTACGTAGGCCATTTTTTTGTAAAAGCTGATACTTGTAGGTGGGTATATCAAAAGTTCCATTATACAGCAAAAGAAATTTCTCTTAAAATTTCATGCGCGGATCCAGAAACGTTTGTCTGGAGAGCGGGCTATTATCAGCCCTACAGCGGTTTTGCCATTGAAATGGCGTTTCGCTGGCCGGCCGATTGTGGTCCAACATTAAATGCGGACTTCGAAGCTTTGCGAGTTTTAGTGGGCTCCGAACCAGTATTGCTAAGGAACCCTATAGTATTGTGATTTCCCATGGGTCCGCACCCCTCCCCCTCTGGAAGCACGCATTAATGTACAGCAACCCCGAGAATTTCACTCTTATAGACGACATCCCTAGCATGTGACATAGTAGCACAAACAAATCACATGTGTCCAATATATACGGATCAAGAAGAGGGGAATGGGGTTCCGGACACCCTACATACACACTGACAAACACACACACATGCGCGCGCGCGTCTTGGCAGATCACAGGGATGTAGGTTTGCTTAGGAATACAGGTATTGACCCCCTCCCTCCCCTCCACCACCGACAATTCAAAAAGCTGTCCAACATTGCATTCTTCCGTCCGCCAGCGAAGAAGCAACAATCTGAATCCGCTTTACGGGATTGGGATGCCCCTGGGATTTCCAACAGCGACCAGCAAAGGCTCAGCCCCGCCTGTGCATATGCGCAGACTGATCAGAGCCTTTGCTAGTCGCTTGAGTATTCTATTACTGTTAAGCTACAGACCGAACATCATTTGGAATTTCTAAGCTTAAAATGAGGCTGCACAGGATTGTCTGAGTCTACACTTGTCAAAATGCCACATTGTTGGAAATCACATGTCACGGCTCATATGCTGTTGGTACTCAAAATAACCGTCTCATTGAGACGCTTCTTTTGAGCACCAAAACGTATGTTAAAACTGATGGATTAGAAAATGTTTACAATTTTACGCTCAAAGTCCATCTTAACCTATGAGTTTGCTTCACTGACCTGCTGTGTGGATTTAATTAGGCTATATGGGAGAGATGGAATGTAGTTATTATTTGTGAATGTTGCGCCTTTTAGATACCAATCCGCATAAAACCTACAATTTTGTTCATTGCTGCTAGTGGAAACTGCCTGAAAAAACAAATGTCAGTTATAGCCATAGAATAAATCGTGTATTTTAAGCCCAGTGCATGATAGATATTTTTCATATCTCGTCGACAGCCGTATCATTCAGAATATGAAATCCTAGACAGCCGTATCACTGGTAGTTGACAGCCGTATCATGGCATTTTTCTAGGGTCCATAAAATTTCCCATAGTGCTAAAAATATGCCATTCGCACTTGATTGAAGAAGCTCAAATGACAAATAACATATATAGGGCGTTTCGTTGTTTTTGCATCATTCTTAATACGTTAGATTAATGATAATCTATGAAAACTGGATTTTTCGAGAGAACCTGTAATTTATAGTGTTTTTCTAAGTCACAAACTCTAAATAACTAATCAGACAAATAGCACATGTCCTCTTGAAAACACTCTATAGCGTGTGTAGACGATTAAACATACGCTATGACCCCTCCAGAAGCGTTCAACTCGTGACCCCCCTATACCGACAGCCGTACCGACCGGTCGCAAGCCGTACTCCTCGGTCGATAGCAGCTTTACACAGTACCGTCCCGGTCGCTAGCAAAAATAACGAAATTGGTATTACCCCCGTGGCGAAGTGCCGACGGAAAAGGGCGCCCACTTCGCTCAAGTCGCCCTCTAGCGTGGTCCCTGATTATGTCATGTTGAAACAATTCAGTTAATATTAGGGGTGAATGATAAATATTCCTTACCTGGCACATGTTGCAATGATCATTAGGATGTACAGGAGTTTTGGTTCCCAGCTGACCTCCCATTATCTCTATAGCTCTGTTACTGAGTACTTCATTCATGTTCATGTTACTCTGGGTACCAGACCCAGTCTGCCAGATTACCAGAGGAAAATGGTCATCAAGCTTACCAAGAATCACCTAAAACAGAACATTTGTCAGGAGATTAAGACAGCACTAAAGAAGTGGCTGCATTGGAAATCAGAAATACACTCTTATTTGTGCCATGTCTGTAACACAAATAAGAGAGTGTATTTAAGAAATAATTTCAATTTTTGAAATGTTCATGGAATTATGAATACTTCGGATCTCTTGCAAAGTAAGTGAAGCCCGAAGCCCGGTCTTCAGGTTAACTTTGCAAGAGACCCAAAGTACGTATTCATGATTCCATGAACATAAAAAAAAAATGAATTTATTGCTTATATTTATATAGAAATTATTTATGATTTAGGAAACAAAACAGTTTTGTATTTAATATGCAATTGTATTAACGGTTTTGTTGGAGTGTAAAACGGGAAAGCGGAATTGCCTGACAGCCAATGGGTCAATCGAGAAGCTTGTTTTGCACATGCGACTCCGGTGTGGCTCGCTATCAATCACAACACCAGTGTCACTTCTGGCGAATGATTTGATGTTCAAGGCATATTGCACGGGCAAGTGAGCTTGGTAGCTGTCAATCAAACTTATGATATTCATGAGGCTATGAACGGTTGCAAAAATCTAAATATTCATGCTTGCTTTGAAAATGTAAATATTTCTGGTTAATCTTACTTATTACTAAGTAATAAGTGAGATTAACTAGAAATATTTACATTTTCAAATGTAAAGGTTCATTTAAAGACTCACAGTGGAAATGTAAATATTTATGTATGAATGCATTTATTTGTGAGGTGCCTGCAGGCCAGGAAATAGCAAAGACTCTGAAGAAAACCATAATGGAAATACCCTATCTTTGGGATCAGGTAGCAAATTAGACTTGCCACCTGGTGAGAAATAAACAACAAACTAATACCAAGAAAGAATAAATAGGCCAATTCTAGAGATTTATGTACTTATTGCATATACAGTAAAACCTGCGTAAAACGGCAACTCAAAAATAGACAAAACAAAGACCTTGATGACAAATGGTAGCTTAATGAAGGTCAAAAGTATTGCAGAATGCTCCAAGGGGAGCATTCTGTAATACTTTTGACCTGCATAAAGTGATAATTGGTCTTTAAAACAAATTTTCGGCCTATTTGAGAGTGGCTGCTTTACACAGGTTTAACTGTACTTTAAACATGCATACACAGCTATCTAGTAGGACTAAAGGCCTATTTTTTATATGCAAGTACTGTGACAACTGTGGCAAGACAGTGTGGATGTGTAGGCTTATCTGAGCCTTTGCTGCTTGTACAGTAAAACCTGTCTTAAGCAGCCACTCAAAAATAGACAAAACAAAGATCTTAATAATGACAGATGTTAGCTTAATGAAGGTCGAAAGTATTGCAGAATGCTCCAAGGGGAGCATTCTGCAATACTTTTGACCTGCATTAAGCGATAATTGGTCTTGAAAACCAATTTTGGTCTTTTTTTGAGTGGCTGTTTAAGACAGGTTTTACTGTTTATGCAATAACTACCAAAATCTCATGAACTGGGCTCAAATACAACATACCTCTTCTGCAGCAGCTTTTATGGCATCGACAACATCAGCCTTCAAACCATACTCTTGGTTTACATTGGCAGCACAGTACTTCAGAATAGCCAAGGCTTTCAATACTGGCATCTGTGGTAGACACAGCACAAAAAGTCAGGGACCATATACATGTAAACACAAACTTTGAGCGTAAAAATTGTGAATATTTTCTTATTCATCAGTTTAAACATATGTTGTGGGTTCTCAAAAGAACCGTCTCATTGAGTCGGTTCTTTTGGGCACCCACAACATATGTTTTGATTAGGAAATAAGAAAATCAATTTTTAATCAATTACACTTTCTTATCTAAAGGCCTCTTGATTCTTAATGTGTTTTCTTCTTGTCAGAGAAGAAAGGCATTGTGAGTAATTCACAGGTTTAGGTATAAACAAAAAATTTCAGCATAAAATTGTAAATATTTTCTTACCAATATTTTTCAACGTATGTTTTGGGTGCTCAAAAGAGATGGTTCTTTTGAGTACCCACAGCGTATGTTTGGTTAACAAATAAGAAAATTACTTCTCTGTTACCCACTCTTAACTAAAGGCTTTGTAATCAGTCAAACTGGTTTATTGTGATGACGTGTTTTTGTTTTCTTTGTTTGATCTGATTCTTTACATCCCATCATCAATCTTTCAGTTGTAAAGGGACGGGTCTTCATGAGTTGAACCAGTTCTATGCTAGGATTAATGTGTCTTGCTCAAGGACACAACGCAGCGACGCCGGTGAGGCTCGAACCCATTGCCCCTCAGTCTCAAGTCAAGCACTCTACCACTGAGCCACTGTGCTCCCACTTTCTTATCTAAAGACCTCTTGATTCTTAACATGTTTTCTTTTTGTCAGAGAAGAAAGACATTGTGAGTAATCCACAGGTTCAGATATAAACAAAAAATTTCAGCGTAAAATTGTAAATATTTTCTTACCCGTAATTTCAGCGTAGGTTTTGGGTGCTTAAAAAGAGATGGTTCTTTTGAGTACCCACAATGTATGGTTTGGTTGAGAAATTAGAAAATTACATCTCTGCTATGCACTCTTAACTAAAGGCCTTGTAATCAATCAATCTGTTTTTTTTGTGATGGCTCTTGCATTCCTAAAACAAGTATACCATTTGTATACAGGAATCCCCTTAATGGGTCATTCAGCAAACAGTGAAGATCACGGTCAGGGCTCGAAAATAGTACTCGTCCGCTCATATTTACGAGTGTCTAAGGCTGCAGGGCAAGTGAATATTTTGATATTTCTACTGAAAATTAAATTTTCCCCATGTATGCCAATAATTTTTGTGATGCAGGGCAAGTGCCTATTTTCAGATATTTCGAGGCCTGACGGTGAAATAAAGCAGAATTTGGCATTTCATCAAGGTCTGCAAAAACAATCTTCACGGACATAAGTATACTGTATATCTTAATAAATCTGAAAATTCTTACCAGTCAACCCTTTATAGGGCCAGTTAAGCAATTTGTTTATCTTAAAATGCTATTATTTTCTTATCCATCAGTTTAAACGTGTGTTTTGAGTGCTCAAAAGAACCGTCTCATATGTTTTGGTTGAGAAATAAGAAAAATAATTTTCTGTTACGCTCTCTTATCTGGGGTCTTGCCCTTGATACGTACAATGACCTATCACAGTTTTTAGGAAAGATTTAATTGGTTTATGGTATAAAGGGACTGCACTGTACTCGGGATTTCAGTGCAAGTTATTTGTTTGTAATTTCTCTTTTACAAACTATTTCTGGCATATTCATTAATTTTATATTGGAGGCAAAATCCTATTAGCAGACAATTTCTCATAACCTTGTAATTCATTATTCAGGTCAACAAAAATTCCAAGCGTAAAATTGTGAATATTTTTTATCCATCAATTGAATGCTCAAAAGAACTGTCTCATGGAGATGGTTCTTTTGAGTACCCAAAAGATATGTTTTCAGTGTTTTCCCTCTGATCTTTTATTTGAGGGACACAGTCCCCCTGAAAATCAATTATGGGGGTCATTTGAAAATTTTGGGAAATATATAAAAAAAATACTCAAATCACAATGTATTTGTCACAATACATTTTCTGTTTAACAGTGGATTATTCCAAGTACACAGGTACATTATTTATTTATTAATTGCAAATTTTGATTGTGCAGGTAGCCCCAATAAATTATCAGAGGGAAACACTGGATAATAAACATGTTTGTCTTATTTACTGTTTTGGTTAAGGATTTAAGAAAAATGATCTTTAATTACGCACTTATCTAGAGGCTTGCTATTTAAAAAGAACCTTTTCAAATGACTCAGCACTCATAAGAGCCTCGCTGTAAGAAAACCTGACTGTTGCATGTGAACAACAAATGCACAGATCAGCCTGTGCATTTGCACAGTCTGATCAGCATCTTTGTTATTCGCTATATGGAAAGTGGAATGACTAAACATACAACAGGCAAACATTCATTATGCTAGCGAGTCCTTATAGCTGAAGAGGCTGGTTTAAATCTTATCTGGTCTGAAACCCCAAAGACAGGTTTTCTTGCGTTGATAACATGCACGGATCCAGAGGGGGAGGGGTTAGGGACCCCCCCCCCTGAAAAATTACAAAAATATAGGGTTTCTTAGCAATACTGGTCCAGATCCCCTGAAAAATCACAAAGCTACCAAGCCTGGGCATTCAATGTTGGACCAGCATCGGCCCACCAGCGAAACGCCATTTAAATGGTGTTTCGCTGGCGGGCAGATGATGGCCTGCTTTTAGTGGTATTTGAATCCTCTCTCCCCCGTCAAAAAAAAAAAACGTTGCCAGTGTTTGACCCCCTCTGGCAAAACTTTCTGGATCCACGCATGGATACCTTTTCATCCATATATGACTAGTCTTACCGGCATTTGTTCTCTTGGTCCGCCAATATCAAAATTGATAAGAGCCCTAGCAGTGTTTGCTCCATAGTACTTGTCTGCTGGTACCTTGATTTCACCAAAACTGTCCGTCTCAATTCGGTAAGCATCAGAGGACTGTAACACAATAAATTTCAGTACATTGTCACAAGTTAAGATTAACTAATTTTTAGCCTAAAATTGTAAATTTTTTCCAATCCATAAGTTTTAACATATACATGTTTTGGGTGATCAAAAGAACCGTCTCATTGAGACAGTTCTTTTGAGTACCCACAACACATGTTTTGGTTACGAAATAAGAAATTAATTTTTTGTTACATGCTCTTAACTAAAGGCCTGATGTTTCATTTTGAAGTTTAACAAGCCCAATGTTTAACAACATGAAGTAATAATAATATAAAATTTTCTGCTCTTACAAAGCTATTCACTACAGTAAATGTTCAAAAATTTCGAAAACTTTTCACTTTCGAACACTTTTCACTATATACTCTACTGGGCCATAAAGAATCAATACAAACAATATCAGAACAATAAAGGCACAAATCAGCCTGCCAATCTGTGCAGTCGTTCCCTGTTTTGATATTTTGATTACTAAGGCTAATGTATGCTAAAATGTTTGCCTCTACAGAGTGACTCTCTAGACTGAGCAAACCTTGTCTAAGACCCCCTTAAACTGGTTTTCTCATGTTGAGGCTAAAATGGGTAAAAAATATAGGTAGTTGCACTAGCAAACAAAAACAACCAAAATAAATCAAAAAAGATTTCCACCTATAGCATCGCAAACACCTATATTTGTTTTCATATATATATGGTAAATATTCACATTTAATGGCCCTTGTTACATAGTATGAGCCCCGTATTTCGGTGCAATTGCACATCCTCGTAGTCTTAATGGATCCTTTGCTGTGTGCCCAGGTCAGCAGAGCAACCAGTCTAGACTAAACTTTAGCCAAGGAACAAAAAAAATATTGTTTACTTAGGGGCACGGAATGCACATGGAAAGGATGACAGTAGAGAAGTCCATATGATTTTTTTCTGCTTCATGGCTCAAATTTGTTGTAAAGAGTTGCAACATTTGATACAACCAGCCAACCACCAAGTTAGCATTTCATTCCAAGGAAACATCTAAAGATAAGCTGTCAATAATATAAAATTAGCTATCCATTATTGTCATCCAGGAGCATGCCAAACTTCACAAAAACTTGTTCATTTCTACATGCTCATTACACTGAAACATAAAAAGTAGTTGAGAAGTTTGTGAAAAACCTGTTTTATGGTGAAAAACACTCATTTACTGAATGGACATATGTTGTAGATGTACATTTGAATTGCCTCTATGAGGCAATTCCAATGAGTACCAACAACATACGTTACTGAAATTAAGGAAAGCTATTTTGAAATATACACTAAACAAGTATCATGTCCATTGGCTTTCCTCTTTGAAACATCTCAATCTGCCTATCAGTATTAAAATACCTGTGACTATATGGCAAATTGTTTATATTTACATGACAGCTGTATCACCAAATTTGATTTCATGAACTATGCATTTGCTAAGCTGGTAGTAGCATGGTAGTAAGCCTGATAACATTTATGAATGTTTCCACATTTGGGAGGCTGACAATAATGAAAACAACTCCAGACATTTGTTGCTGTGGATAAAGAAAACAGCTATTATATTAGTCATTTGGCAGCCTCTAAGAATATTTCTTACGAGGTGAACCTGTTGTACCCGCAAATGGATACCTGTTAATGCTCCAGCATAAGAATGCAAAGACAACAATGAACTCAGCATATTTCTTTCTTTCATAACATATCAGTTGAATAGAAGAAATAAATGCCACAGTGTATGTTAAAAATGCAAATATTTTCTTGGGAGTTCAAGAAGAATTGTAAGAATTAACTATAAATGTATATGCTAAGGGGATTTTCTGCCTTTCTCTAGCCCATTCCCAATCAAAAATAGCCACATGATTCCCCAATTCCATGTCTGTTTTTACCAATTAAGAAAAGCAAAAAAAAAAAAAAAAAAACTTATGAGAAACACATATCAGAATGATACTAAAACACTTGTGCTTGGCATAAAACAATCTAAAATAACTTGATTTAGAGGATAAATTGTGTGCCCATTGTTATGTTTTATGTTGTTAATTTTTCCAATTTTGATGTTATCTCAATTTTGGCCTAGGGCCTTTTCCCAAAATTGCTGGATAAAGCCCTGGATCTGGTGTAAACCCAAAGTTAAAAGAAACTGTTATACTAGCTTATGTGGTTCAATCAAAAGTTGTGTCAACTTGCTTTAAAATCCTTCAGCAGTTCAGACTGCATCCTTCACCAATCATGCCCAAGTCAATCAACAGTTGTGACAGCATTAACAAAGGGTGTTGTCTTTTAAACAAATATTAGCACTTGGCACAAGTTGTTGTAAAGAATGATGAGCCGCATATTTTGCTACAATGATAAATTATTGAAATATCTTTGTGAACTGTCAGAGAAACATGCATTTTAGTTAAACTGTCCATTTAAATGGCATTACTATCTTCAGTCACCATTATAATAATTTTTCTGAGACAAAGTATACCTGTTATTCACTAGCCAATGGGAACTTTTATAATTAATAGATCTATAATTTGTTTTGTTTTTGTTTGTTTGATTTGATTCTTTATGTCCAAGTCAACAAATCTTCAGTTATGTCGGGATGGGTCTTCCTGGGTTGAACCAATATTAAGCAAGGATAAATGTGTCTTGCTCAAGGACACAACACAGTGAAGCCGGTGAGGCTCGAACATGCAGCTCCTTGGTTTCCAGTCAAGCACTCTACCACTAAGCCACTGCACTCCCATTTGTAACTTGTAAACCTTAACAGAGTACAAGATTCACCAGGTTATCACACATCTCACAGTATTACAGGCCCCATACTTACAGTGATGTCCTTAAGTAGTCCTTTGCCCCAGGACTATTCCCCATTGGAATAATCTTTCTGCGAATGTGGTCAGCTGAGACCACAGAGGAGTTTGGGGCACTTATTAAATGATAGCCAGAAGTTGGTTTTCCCCTCAAAATTCAAATTTTACACTCACCTCATATAATGATCACATATATGATCTCCTGAAAGAATGAGGCCTTAAACTCGTTGCCCCAATGTCTTTGGGGGGAAAAGCTTCATCAATTGCAACAATCATGCAATAACATTGTCCAAAATCACGCAATTGGTCACAATTAGCCAGTCATGCCACAGTGAATATTGCCTGTATACTTTGTGACACACCTGGTTATACTTAGTGACACACCTGGTTCTCTTTTGGGGGCTAAGACGTAAAGGGAGAACAGAACAAGAAATAAAGAAAATACACAATTAAATTGCGAACAAGTAAGGTGAAATCCTGTCAAAGGCCGAATCTAACCTTGAAGAAATTTTACATATTGAATGAGCGGTCAGGCTTCAATTCATCATATTTGTTGAGCAGGATGTGAAGAGAAAGTGAGGAAATGTAAATGATATAATGACAGTACGCCCAATTAATGGAAAACAATGTTATGCCAAAATGAAAATATACCATCATAGCAGTAAAGGGAGGTTAATCACGTCGAATGTAGTGGGTAAAATCCAATTTTCGATTTTTTGACTCCCCAGTAATGATTCTGCCCCATAAACTGCATTACACCCCTTGATATAAAATTGCAGCGTCTGCCTGCTGCCCCGAGTTATTTTTGAACGATCGTTTTACTGCAGTTAGTTCAAGTATTGCTGTTCTCCATTGCAATAAGCAAGATGTGTGAATGATATAAGAATAAAATACACTTAATTCGGCACAAATTAGAAACTTGATGAAATGTGACGCGCCATGACATTTTGTGCCCCAATTAAGTAAACGTGACGTCGGGAAAACGTGCCGCAAAAGTGACGTAATTTACGCAACTGTGCTTTGTTTCGCAAAGTGTTCGTCGCCACTAACCGCATTTTGTTAACAGAGGAAAATATCATCCAGGCGCCAAAGTTTTAAGATTTCTTTGCACCAAAGTATTTAATTATCAGTGGCGGATCCGGGAGGATGCTTTGGGTGCTTCAGCACCCCCAGCTGAGTCCATAGTTGAAAAATCTTAGCCTACCCTTTTTCTTCTCAATGGTCCGTAGGTACATTTTTTGCGAGCTCTGTAAGCCTGGTTAAAAAGTCAGCACCCTAGAGATTAGACAGCTGTTAATTGTCACAGCTAGTCATAAAATTAAGTTTTACCAATCAGTGCTGACCGACTTCGTAACTGGGCAACTAGTCAATTCGAAAAGGGAACTTCTAAAGTCTGATGCATTTTGTATAACGGCGCATGACTGTTTTGAAAACAAGTCTTGAGGAGTCACTGGCAAATGACTTTCCTCAAATTATGCGTTCAATATCATTTTCAAAATTGAACAATATTCCTGCAAACCGATGAAAAGGAAGGATAGACTTAGCGGTCACAGCTTTAGAGTTTGACAATTTTTCATATGTCATGTGTATTTTCACGCGTTATGACCACTGACAAAATACACGCGACCTGATAGAATACCCGTGGTCTGTTGGTTGTTCAATCATCGCTGGTGGTAACACCTCGGGAAAACATTAGCAAACAGTCTCGACTCAGATCAGGCCCGAAAATTTGATAAGGTTAACTTTTGACGTATACCTGAAAGATGTATTTTAAAGAAATTAATTTAAAAATCGGCAGACAACTATACCGCGAAAGATCACTTGGTATGCAGAGTTGATACATCCATAGAGAAGTGATGCATCAACTATCGGCTACTGAATACTACAAAGATTCTGAGGAAATGACAGCCATTCCATTGCTGAAAGGCTACTGTGGACACAGCTCTCAATAATTGTTTGGGTGACATATTTCGGGCTGTGGCTCCATTTTACCCCATATTACCCCAAAAGTGAGTAAAACCAGGAAATGGCACATTCACATACTACAGACTAGCCCACGGCATAGTGAAGAAGAGACACCGAATACTACCATCCACATGACACAAAGAATACATTTAAGTAAAGCAACCACAGCTTTCTCTTCCCCATCGACATGATTGCAGAACTAGAATGGGCACTAAATTCCAGCTGCACAAGAAAACAAAGAACAGACATCTGTAAACAATGGGAGCAATAATAAGCCAATAAATCATCATCAACAACAACAAAAACAGATCCGCCGCCTTAGAAAGGACACCATCTGAGGCCAACGGGTCTTAGTCATAGATTCTTCTGTTATCCAAATACAAAATTTGTTTCGCTCGCGTTAGGCTTCCTAGCTTAAACAATGTATCATCACACGAAAATAATCACATCAATAAACATAAACATGTACTGTAATGGAACAAAGAAAATGACTCTCAACTCAAAACAGCCAAAGCTAAAGAAAACCGCTAGCTGAGCCACAGTGGGCCCAGTCAGACACTGACCCACAATTGAAAGTTGTAGGTCAGGATCTTCATTGAGCCTTAAATGGTTAGCAGAACAGAACACAATACACATTAATCGCATCTGTTAGAAGTCCCTCGCGTTGCTGTGCATCTCAAAATTACAATAGGAACGTGCATTCTACAAATAAATAGAGCACCGTTTAATCAAAATAAGGCTGCTGTGCAAGACTGGTTCAGGGGTTTTGATTCACTTTCTGTTGCATTGTGCCACCATTGAAAACATAAGAGAACACTTCACTGGAGACATTAAACATATATTAAGATATAGTGATATGCATACAGGAGGAGAGAGCTGATTGCATTACCTTAATTGTGTTCTTGCTGTCGTGTGGCTGCTATTTTTCGGTGCTTCTTTTTCGCGGTGATGTGGGTTGGCCAGTGGTTTATTATTGTGGAATATTTCTTAGTCATAATCACATAATTTTTAGATAGTGAGGATTTACACAAGCTATTAACTGACTGTTCAACCATTCTTGATACAAAAGAAATGTCCCTGAAGTAATTTGCCATGTCCAAAGATCGCAATATGTTTGTTCTTTGAAGGGTATCCTCGGTTTGTTCCTAACTCCCCTTCCTATGGGGTATATATTTATAGCTTATTCGTTTTGCATAAGTGCATTCTAATGTTAGTGATGATCAATTTTTCACTGGTAAGCTATTAAAACAAGGATATTGATATCATGAAATCTGTAAGGCATTCACAGAAACTCAGGAGTTTAAATACAATATTGGTTTTGAAACTCTTCTGCAACAGGGCATATTGGAGTTGTTATTTATGGTGAGTTTATAAATTCAAAATGAATGTAGGAATGCCTAATTTTAGTGATCAATTCAAAAAGATGATCAAACGTTATATAATAAGTTGGATGTAACATGGATATCATGCGACAGTCTGCGTGTCTGGTTGTAAACCCAATCTTGGTTTATAGCTATGGTTTCCTCTTTAATTGTACGATGGTGGGTCGGGCCTCAGACTCAATGATGGCCCTGACGTAAAGCTTTCGTCCATTGGTTGATGCCTGATACAAGTAAACACCAATCAACATCAACATCAAACGTAGTTGTAGTAAGTTGTAAGTTTGTCTTTGGCTGGGCCCACCGTTGTTCAACTTGAGACTATCTGAGAGTCGTGAGTGCCCTTTTCTTTGTTTCATCATAGTGTGTTAATATGATTTGATTGTTTCTCTGTGATGATACATTGCATTAGTAAGGACCACACAAGGTAAATATTTTTTTGTGTTCGAACAAAAACAGAATCTATAGGGGCGAGTACCAGTAAAATACATTTAAGCCCCCACCCCAGTTGCTTAGGCTGCTGTCCGTTCTTATGCGATGCTCATGTTGGTTTGTTAATTCATTGTTTATTGTTACTCCTTTTGTGTGGGGACTGTATTTCTTCCTTGTTTTGTTATCCAATACTTTGTGTCCTTTCTAGTTTTGCATTCATCTTGATGGGGAAGAAAATTAGTTGCTTTTACTTAATTATCTTCCTGATGTATTGTGATTGTTATTGTTCAGTGGCTCATCCTCACGGTGCTGTGTTGGTCTGCAGTGTGTGATTGTGGTATTTCCTGATCATACTCACATACCTTTTAGATAAAACATTAGCACAAATATTTTTGCTGCTAAAATACTGTGGGCAGAAAATGTGTTATAGATATTGAGCGCATCGTATCATTGAGTTGTATCACAAATGTTATCACAAGCAGCTATTTACAAACTGTTATTTTTTTCACAATGCTTAGTGGATATTTACACAGAATTAAGTATGGGAAAAAGCAATATATGAGCCACAACATGAGATTTCCAACAATGTGGTATGTGCGACCAGCAAAGCCTCAGATCAGCCTGCGCATACGCGCATTCTGATCAGAGCCTTTGCTAGTCGCTTGGATATTCTATGAGTAATAAGCTACTGACTGAACATCATTTGGAGTTTCTGAGCTTAAAAGGAGGCTGCACAGGCTCGTCTGTGTCTACACTTGTCAAAATGCCACATTGATGGAAATCACATGTCACGGCTCAAATGAACATTCTCTATCACACAGTCTTCATAGGAAAGACCATAAATACACAATATTGGTATGATCGCAAGACTTAACTTTTATGTTTTTGCTCTGTCTTGTGTTTGCTATGTCTTTATGCGCGTCAGTTTATTTGTGCCTTGTGGTCACCTGCTGGGAAAGGGCTGACCTCTTGGCTCTCGTTTGTGGTGTCTAACTGTGAGTTTGTCACTTTCCCATTGGTATCCTGGGTCAGGCGTGGTACTTGATTGTATCGATTCCTGATCTTTGCATCCTTACTTACTTTGTTAAATTCTTTATACATGTAACTGCAATATGTGCTCAATGGATGCAGCCATCAGGCTGCTATAGCCAAAACCTACATTGTGCCATCAAGGCATTGCCATATGCTGGACAGCTTCTTTCAGACTATACAAATCAAAAAGTACATGACAGATGCCAGGCTTAAAGCTCTTGCGTATATGAAAGATTTCTGTATCAACAGATTGACGAAAACCGAAACAAGTACAAACAATAATAGAAAAACGCAGATATAAGCATTAACTCTTGCACGAAAGAATACGATATTGGCAAAATATCTATTAGGCAGAGACAGACATCTGTATCTATATCTGTAAATATAAAGCACAGGGCCTGCGTAGGGCCTGTTACAGCATTAAATGCGCTGGAGAGAGAGTTAATAGTGTGTTGCTATTGTTAGTCACTAGAATGTAGGGCTGCAACAAAGCCCTCAACTGAATCTGCACACACTGTAGCTCCTTCTTGGCTGTTCCAGTCTCTCACTGTTTTTATATAAAAAGAACTACTATATTGGACTGTGTTTGACTACTCAACTATGGAAGATTTGGTGTTTTTGGTTTAATGAATTTCTACTATGTGTTTTGTATCAAAGTCTTTAATTAAATTGCATGAATTTGGCGTTTTGGTCTTTGCGGTCTTAGGAAAGCATCTGGAGATATTGCCAGCACTAGCCCCGTAACCACTTTGTAGAAGAACGTTAATCTAGCTGCCATCCTTCTGTCTTGAAGTGATGGAAGATCTTGATCATTCAGCATTTTGGAGATACATCCAGGTTTGCGTGTAGTGTAGTCTCCAGATGTAAAACGTGTCGCTTGGCGCTGGATTTGCTCGATTCTATTAATGCGCTTTACATAATAAGGATCGCATACTACTGATCCATATTCAAGCACGGAACGAACTAACGATATATATGCTGTCTTCTCTTGGGCTCTGGACAATGTCTGAGGTTCCGTTTTAGGAAAGCTAATGTACTATTTGCTTTTCGGGTAGTTTTGATATGATGAGGTTCCCATTTAAGATCCTCCGATATTAAGATTCCAAGGTAGGGGTTCTGTGTTACTTTCTGTATTATTTTATATCGTTATTCAACAATTAACATGGTGCATCAAAGTATCATTATCATGAAATGTACTCGTTTGTACCCTTTCAATGAGCATTTGAAGCCTTGCTTTGGAAAATGGATGTGAAGGAGGCATAGCGACATGATACCATTTTACTTACTACAAGCTATACACAATTGATTTTATTATTATTCATTTTCATTTATTTTGAAGAAACCACCATACAAAAAAATATGGCCATTATCTACATTCAGAGCGGCTTGTTAAGTTTCTTCGGTAGGAACCGGTAAATATATAAGTGTGATTGTTATTCTTGCATTATACCTGTATAGTGCAAATCATATTTACTGTCGTCGCCCTGGGCCCTGTCGCCTGTTAAACTAACGGTACCGGGAGCCAACTCACGACAGTAAACAAGAAACGGATTATACATGTATTGATTGTCAAAATTGACCCGAGACATATGAATATTCAATGACCTTTTACTCAATCTTCGTGAATATTCGTAAAAAGTGTGCTTTAGATTGTGGTACAATTACTAATCTGAATGAAATTAATCTCAATTCCCCGATAGCCTAGTGGATAGTCGAGTGTTTTAGCACTCAAAAGATGTGGGTTCGAGTCCAGTAGCATTTGATTTTTTTTCCGTTTTGTTTTTTGATTTGCTAATTTCTTTGTCTTTATTCTCGATTTTGTGCACAACTTGATACATGTATTTGAATTTGGCATGTGTTTATGTAACAAATACAGCACCGTGCATAATTTAAATAAGCTTACATAATGAGCCGCGACATGTGATTTCCAACAATGTGGCAATTTGACATGAATAGACTCAGACGAGCCTGTGCAGCCTCCTTTTAAGCTTAGAAACTTCAAATTTTGTTGAGTCAGTAGATGTACACTCATAGAATATTCAAGTGTCTAGCAAAAGCTCTGATCAGACTGCGTGTATGCGCAGGCTGATCTGAGGCTTTGCTGGTCACACGTACCACATTGTTGGAAATCTCATGTCGCGGCTCATATGATTAACTCTTTGCACGCTGAATATTTTTTGAGACTTTTGTTATCATCTGCTGACTTTTAATCAAAATTAACTTTTTCAAAAATTCTTACAGGAACACTATCAGAGTGTCAAATGGTCTGTATCAAGGTCAGAACCGACGTTCTGTTGGTACTGAACTGGGTCCAAACTATTTGCAAATGTTATCAGCTGACAAGGAAAGAGTGTGGAACTTAGGGAATAATGAATACAAAAGCGGCTAAATACAAACGAAAGATGTAAAGCTCATCACAAGATGATGTAAAATATACGAAATATATTAACTTAAAAAAGAAAACGATTTGACAATTATATAAAAAAAAAGGTTCCTTCCAAGTTTCGGTCCAGGTATGCTTGATTTGTAAGTAGTCAACTAACCACTAGGCTATCAGACTATTTGCATTAACGAATTGTCATTATCTTCATATTCTATGTAAAAGCGTGACCAAGGTCGGAGTACTCCACGAAAACGCACGAATATCACGAAGATTTTGGCGAAAATTAATCAGTCTAAGGTCAATTTTGACAGACTATAACCAACCCCATTGGCTCTGAAACACTGGTAAAATATTATAAACAGTTGCTTCTTCTAAACAAAAATGACGTTAGCTTGTTAACTGTTGAACGTCACACTCACTGTCATTTTTTGTGAACAAAACCTTGAAAATGGTCATTCAGGAAGCAATGCTTTGCCGTGTTAGGGTCATTAAAAATATATGGTTCAAACAGCATGACAGAACCGAATGATAAGATTTACTGAATGGATGGACAGATAGATGACTGAATTAACTGGGGACTATTTTAAATTATGCTTCAATTTAAAACATAAACAAAGCAAATAAGAAATACAAAACATGTTGTCAGAACATTTAAAAAATTCTCGGTCAGATTATATGAGAATTTTCGGTATAGAGAGAAGCTATATCCATTCTACTGAAAAGAACCATGTAATATGATTTGAGTAGGGTGGGGGGGGGGAAGGGGGCTAATACAACTGCATTAGACATTCTTTCCATACCATTTTCTGATATATTTATGAAATAATTTATATAGTATTTAAACATGTGAGAATAAGTGACCAATTGCCAATGAGGCTGTCATCCTGTTCGATTGTCTCTTTTCTTCAGGATCGAGAGTAAATGCATGAAAAACTTTATGATAATATCTTGAAGCTGATGTACATATAAATGGAACACAACAATACTGAGGTGAAAGGATTTTTTTAAATTACTTGTAGAGGATATATTTCATTACTTAGGTATAACCGCTACCTATGTATATACAGAGCATGCTTAGGAAGCCTCGTTCTGGCATTGGAATGTAAACCATGCATATAATTTGAGAGGAGGCTATGCTTGGGGACTTTGAATCGTATGATTTGTAGAGAATTCAATCATATTAAAGCAGGAATAAGAATGGAAGTAGTTGAGACAGGGTATTTTCAAATATGAGTCAATTTTGGTGGAATGGCTGTATCGCGACAGAACTTTCCAAAATCGTATTTGTTAGTAATAAAACCGATTTGGTATGCTATTCGGTTTGAGATTATATTAGCGCTTTAATGGTTGTACAGTCGTACAGAGAGAGACCTTGAGAAAGCCAATCTATTTTTTAATTCAAACAGCGAGGGACGCTTCTGTGACATATATCAATTTAATGGATTCTCGGGACCGCACTTCCGGTAAGCAACAGTTGTCAAGGGCCGCCGAATATGAAAACCGGATTTTATCGATATTTTGTTTTTTTGCGTTTTCCTCCAGATAACCTTCAATAGTGACAGAATCGTACTTTGTAGTAGGTTGCAACAATCATACCACGATGAAAGACACGAAAATACAAGTTTTTAGCTTCCCAAATAATAATGACAAACGCTCAGAAATATCGATCTTTGCAGTCGCGGTAGGCACTAAATGTCAACAGTTAAGCAACAAGACAACAAAAGACCATTTCAGTACTTATATGTTTATCACTTATAGAAAATAAAGCATCAAAAAACGAGATGGGAAAAAGATGGCGGATCGTGTGGACGGAGAATTCTTGCCACCGTGATTTTTGAAGAATAATAATGGATGCCTTGCCCAATATTATCCCAAAATCAATCGGTGAAGTATTGAACAGACTGGAGAACGATGAGGACAACCTATTCTCGTGGAAACTCACGCGGAGTCAGGATTCATTGTCATTGACCGTCAGCTGCAAACTTCGCGCCAAAACTTCCAGCAAAGCCAAGGACAACAACAGCGAGGTCACGGGACATACTACTACTGTGAAACCAGTAAGGAGACGTCATCGGAAGAAGAACCAATCTCCCTCTGCGTTGGCTCGTTCTAGGAAGAGACACGCACGTTTTCTGGAAAAGAAGTCAGCTGGAAAACCGGCTTTAGCTTTGCCAGAAGAGAAGAGCATTACTACAGTTCCTGGAGTCCCGGATGCTGTCGATTCTCTGTGTGTGAAGGAACTGGAAAATACCAGTCCTGTGGGTGGTAGTAGCAGGGACCTGGTGTCTTTGGAAGATCCAACTTCAGGCCCAGATTCTGATCCAGGCCTGTTAACAAACGAACGGGCAATTCTTCGGAAATTTCTGGACACTGTAAATACGGACAGTGAGGATAGTGACGATGATTTGAGCAGTGTACATTGTGCTTGTTCTAGCTGTAAGCGTATGCCTGAAAAGGGAGAGGAACTTAAACGGTGTTCACGCTGTCACATAACCCGCTACTGCAGCGTTCAGTGCCAGAGGAAAGATTGGGACTTTCACCGGTTTGCTTGTTCCGTTGTGGCCAAGAGGTCGGACACTGTAAAAGCTTAAAAGTTGCTACTGCTCGGACCTGTATATATTCCTGATATTAGTGTGTTTTTTTGTGTTCATCCAGACCTTTTATAACAACATATTGATGCTTTAGCTGATATTGCATCCAATTCGGTGGAGGTTTTAACTATAGTCAAAAGGATAAGTTGTTTATGAAAACTCTTGTACAAGGTGGTGGGGTTATTGTATTTTGACAGACTTCATATATTTGTATGTTTTAAGAACTTAACTCACGAACATTCTACTGGTTTATACCAGGTGTGCCTATAAAGGCAGAATTTATATAACAGAACAGAACAGAACAGCATGCACGATTTATCTGAATAATAATAATAATAATAATAATAATAATAATAATAATAATAATGATAATAATAACAGACAGACAGACAGACAGACAGACAGACAGGCAGGCAGGCAGGCAGGCAGGCAGGCAGACAGACATATAGATAGATATCATGTCCCATCTCAGCAGACTGCCTTCTGTAGTTAGTCACAAACCAGTGTATAGTGTTTCATCTCACCAGACTGCCTTCTGTAGATAGAGCTGTGAGTTGGTCTATCATGTTACATCTCAGCAGACTGTCCTATGTAGATATGACTGCAAACCATTGTATCATGTTACATCTCAGCAGACTGCCCTCTGTAGTTAGTCACAAACCAGTGTATAGTGTTTCATCTCACCAGACTGCCTTCTGTAGATAGAGCTGTGAGTTGGTCTATCATGTTACATCTCAGCAGACAGTCCTATGTAGATATGACTGCAAACCAATATATCATGTTACATCTCAGCAGACTGCCCTCTGTAGATATGCTCGCAAACTGGTGCATCATGCTTGCAAAGGTTAAAAGCAGATGACACTTTCAGGTAAAGATTCAATGCAGAGTAGAAATACATGGGTTCAGCTGAACTTCTCATAACCACAAAAGTGTCGCAAACAGGTCAAACAGTTTGGACCCGATCAGACCCAACATACTGAGGCTGTCTCTTGATTGTATATCAAGGGACGTAATGCTGTCTAACAATTGTGAAAACAATCAAAATTTTGCTTTAGTTTGAAAACATGTCCTGGACGCTCAAGAGAACCGTCTCACTTAGACGGCCCTAACGAGCACCCAGGACATATGTTTCACCTGTCTCGGGTGCCCAAACAAACGGCTCACTTGAGCATTGTCGCACAGGAAGTCCGCTAGCACGAACAAACCTGTCGCCTTTCGCTCGGTGCACACTGGGATTGAGCCGCCATCTTTATTAAAAATATATTATGCGATCACTACTTGCATGACTCGGGGCTTTACATCCAGAAAATATTGACTAAAAAGAGAATTGATAAAGTGTCAAAAATTTAACTTTTTGCTATTTTAACAATAATTTCTGTCACGACAGCAGTGCGAGAATTGAACGAGACTAGCCAAATATCGCTAGTTACCCATGATGCAAAGGGCGAAATGCGAGAGATCTAGATGAGGTATCGTCAGGTCTCGCGAGAATGCTCACTTGGGAACAAGACAGTTCACCGACAAGACAATTCACCGACACGGTTATTGAAGACAGTTCACCGACAGATTTGAAGACAGTTCACCGACACTTTTGAAGACAGTTCATCGACACCTTTTTATCACGTTATTGACAATGCCTCGAAAATAAAATTGATTATTGTGAAGAAATATTGATGAGTTATGATTTGAGGTAATATGTTGATATATTCTGTTGAGAAAGCGATATTTTGTTGGTCTGATTAATGATTAATAGACAGACATTTGATTGCTACATGAAGCTATTGATCCTACAGCCAATATATCATTATTTTTGACGAAATTCGCCAGCAAATTAAAATCATTCCTTTTGAATATTTAAACATATTTGTTCAGGCCATCCGTGTTCAGGCCTACCCTTTTATTTTTATAAAGTTATTTTGCGTTAGTGATATAGGACGTATTTTCGCACAGACAATGTAATGATCGCTTATAGGCAATTTGTATGCATGTCTAATAAATCACATTGCAATAGCAAATAGGTAATTTAATTAGCTTTATGATAGGCCTTTGTTCATTATAACGTCAATAAATGGTGAAAATTGTGACATTCCTTATACATACAGCATAAAATTTGTCGATGAACTGTCTTCAATTCTGTCGGTGAACTGTCTTCAATTCTGTCGGTGAACTGTCTTCAAAATGCGTGTCGGTGAACTGTCCTGTCGGTGAACTGTCTCGATTCCGCTCACTTGAGCTATTGGCTCCTGGGGAGTTTTTTCCGATTCTTCAAAGTAAGGTTCGTAAGTACTTTCATGTGACTTCCACTTCCGTTTTGAAAAATTTACTAGTTTATCTGCAAAATGTCAGGAAAAGACCGATTAAATGTATTTCCGTCAAGAATGTAAGTTTCTCAAAGAAATGGAAGCTAGATTAGAGTCATCTTAATTTTGAATAGGGTATTTTTGAGCTTAGAATTCCCTGCTAAGATGAAATTAATGGATTTAACAACCAAGTTATAGCTTTCCCAAAAACCTTTTAATGATATCGATTTCCCCTAATTCACCTGTGTAAGACGCCCGACAAAGCTGCTTGGGTTAAGTCTCAATATTTTATTGAAGTTACCAGTCACTCTAATTCTATTGTAAAGTCATCCGGGTATTTCAGGCTCTATGTAACTTCACGCTGAAGAGCTCCGCTGAGATTAGCTTCTACAGCGAGTCCGGTAATAATTTAGCCCCCCTTCTACTCGCATTGAAAACCCTGCTTTTTTAACGATCGGTTTACATATAGTTAAAAGTGGCAAAACATTTATATTCTTATTCAAAGATGCAGAAAAAGGATTGAAAATTATGAATCCTTCAAAAAAACGGCATTTTCGTGATTTTTTATTGAAAAAAAAACGGCAAAAGTTCGCGATTTTGTTTCATTTCCGGGTTGGTGACGGCCATTTTGTCAACAAGAGGCACCTGACTGAAATCTCCCCTGAACGTTATTACGAGGAATTCTGGGTAAGTGTGACGTCATAAACAACAGGGCAAGTCCATTGCGCGTCTGCTGCACAAGAAATTTGGTTTTTAAACTTCCTCCAACTTTCTTTTTTGAGCTTCAGAACTATCGGGTGTTGGGAAAATCAATATTTTATGCATTTCCATACTTGCTGGCATGATTTTTTTTTCATGTTTCGTTTTTTAAATCATTTTTCTGTTCATTTAAACTCTGAAAACGAGCGGCGATGGCTGCGCATATTTATGCGCATCTTTTTAAATAGCAAGGTGTTTCCCGATCTTGAAGAAGTTTAAACCGGAAGTGATTTTGATCACTACCGGAAATGTAAATTCGAAAGTGAAAGTAGGATAAAACAACATTGCCATCGTTTGATTTTGGCTTATCTAACGGGAATTAAGATCGATTTAGATTGTATTTGAATCCAAAAGGTAGCGATTATGCATTTTAATGAATCCATTTCATGTTTCAGGCTTTCTAGAGTATTTATAATGGCACGGGTACTTATTACACCTGATAGTTTACAATTTTATTTGCGTACTTTTGGTTCTCTTATTAATCCTGATTTTAATTTTGATCATTTTTATAGTTTAAATCCCTCTGATTATGATTTCTTTTCTAGCACCAATAGAATTATTTTTCATAATGCTAGCCTTGGTTTGCTTTTTCGTTGTGTTACATCTTTGCCCTCAGAAATATCAGTTGATACAACATTAGCCAGCAACTCCAATCACTCTCACTGTCAAACTCCAAGTCCAACTTCAAGCCCTCCAAGTTTTGATTTTCAGCAGGCCCAAGATCCTGTAGATATTGTTTATTCTTTTGATGGAAGCACTGACAGTGATATAATTCCGCCCACGTGCACACTGCCAACAGAGGGCACATGTCCATCTGATTTGTCACCACCAGTTTCCATAAAGACCATGGCCTCAGAATTTATGAGCGATGGAAACTGGGGTGTCGAATCAAGTGACCATTCTGTTGACAGTGTTGACACTTTTTCAATTTAAATTCATTCAGTAGAATCAAAATGTTACAGCTCAGGGGACAAAAATTCCACTCGTAATTACACAGGTTTAGATAAACAAAAATTTTCAGAGTAAAAATGTAAATATTTTCTAACCCATCAATTTTAACATATGTTTTGGGTGCTCAAAAGAACGGTCTCATTGAGGTGGTTCTTTTGAGTACCCACAACATATGTTTTGGTTGAAAAATCAGGAAATTAAATTTTCGTTACACACTCTTAACTAAAGTCCTGTAATTATGAGTGAAATCTAGAAAGGACGAGTAATTCTTCCCAAAGTACTAGTCCTTCAGGACGAGTGCTTTGGGAAGAATTACTCGAGGAAGTCATATTACTCCTTTGTGTTCTTTATTGCATGCGCTTTTAAAGGACAAGTGTATGTGTTTGCAGGACAAGTGAAAATTGTTAGTCACTGGTCCTGCAGGTCAGGTGCAATATTGAAAATATTTTTGTCCCCTGCAGTTAAAACGATGTTGTACCAATGTTGATCTGATGTGAACACATAGCATCGACATTGATACAATATTGTTTTACTTTATATATTAGTCGGTACCATCAGGAGTGGAAACAAATTAAAGCAATCTTTTTGCATGCCACCTACTGTCTTAACCTGAGATATATACCTATTATATATTATCTAAATCGCTCAAAGGGGCGGTAGCTATGGGATGAACAAGGGTTCCCCATTAAATTTCATTTTAGGGAAATAACAGACAGCAAAGGGAGCAACCATTTATGCATGTGACACAGTCTTGACCTGATCATATATATGCCTACTTATTTTTTAAGCATAATTATTTCAAAGGGCATAAAGGGCTGATAGCTATATCCTTTGATCCTTTGATGGATGAAAAGCCAAATCACTGAAAAGCTTGAATAGTTTTCTATTATTTTCTTTTGTAATTTTGCTTTAGTTTCATTTTATATCCTTTGTTTCTGTATATTTAGTTTTATCATTTCATTTGATTTCAGTTTGATTTTGTTTTGTAAGGGCCGTGCCAGACAGCTGATTCGACACTCATAGTAAGTATTAAATGCATATTTAATTAGTTTCAGCCATGGCAGCCATAACTAATCAGACCATTATTGATAAGATAAAAGAGACCAGTATTTCAGACACAAGTACATTCTTGCAAGGACAACATCAGACAAAATCAACATCAGAAACAATTCTAAAACAATTAGATAGACTGTACAAAAAGTACCAACAACTCAACAAAAGTAAATCTCGTGCGAAGGGCAAGGAGAACTTAGAATGTTTCTTAAAGAAGCCGTACGAGTTTCCTGAGACATGTGAACCTACAGAAGAAGCAAGGTAGTCAAAATATTCCATTGTTGCATTTAAAATTTTAAATCTATGTGGATCCTGATCAGCTGGTTTCACAGGAAGCCAGCTGATATGGACATACACTGTTTCAAGTTGAGAATATATCTAACTGCATACTGTTTTTAAATACTTATTATCCCCATGCCTTTTTAAAAAAATGATTGGGATATAGCAATTGCGTCTGTTTATCCGTCCGTCCATCACGCTATCCCCTCCTTAACCATTAGACGAAATCCAACCAAATTTGGTGTGTGAGTTGCTCAAATGAATGGGGCATGCAAATATCATCAATTTTCAAGTACAAAGTCAATTTCAAATATTTTTAAACAAACTTTGTGTGTGTTTTCTCACACAAATGAAAGATATAAGACAGGGTTTTCATTCTGTCACCTGGGGATTTGGGGTGGGGGGGGGGGGGGGTCAAAAATTAAATTTTCTGAACATGGTCATGTGGCATATCAAATTAAAGGGGATGATCAGTAGACCAGGATATACTGAAAAATTTTACCCTAAGGTCAAACTGGTGACCTTGGGGTTGGATGAAAAGGTCAAATACCATTAGATTTCTTCGAGAGCGTGGGAATTTGCGATGGATCGCCATCAAATGCATTCTAATTTATTATTTAATTACAGTAGAGGCTAACCTAAACTATTTATGCATTATCTGTCAGTTGGGACAAGTAAAATCATCTTAGGTCAAGTACAATTTGGCCTTTTACTTGTCCCGGGCCAAGTTTCAGTTTTTGCTATTTCCAAACCATTGCCAATAACTATTAATTTCAGACTGGGAAGGTCAAACCAGCAGATAATGTGTATTAGTTTCATTAGTTTTCATTAAAAAATTAAAATTTTGGAATATTTTGACTATCTTCTCTGATATTTAGCCCAACACCAAGTTCGTCAAGGACATTTTTGAGCTGTGATAGTCAGAAATTAAAAGCACAAACATTTGAAAGTGTGTCATTAAAGTTAGCAAAGGAATTGTTGGATATTAAACAAGATAAAAATGTACTGCAAGAACAACTAGATAATGTAATAGAAGAAAAGGATGATTTAAATGAAAGTTTAGAAAAAATTGAAGAAACTGTTGAAAATCACAAGAAACAATTAAAAAGGACATCGAACCGAGAAAATTATTGGCGTGAAAAATATAGGAAAGTGGAAGAAACAGATTTTGTGTATACTCAAAATGACTTGAACCAAATCTTAAATAAAGTGGAAGCTTTGGAAAATGATAAGAAGGCTAAAAATGAGTTGATTGATGATCTAAAAGAACAAAATGAAAATTTAAGAATTGTAATTGAGCAATTAAACAAAACTGAAAATTGTGAAGTCTATGATGAGAAAACCAAAAAATATGATTTAAGACTACACATGTGCATATACTCACTGTTGGATAATCATGTGGCATATCAAAATATTTCCCCAGTCATAGAAAGTGTGTTGAAACTTGTGAATAAAAAGCCTAACAGACTTCCAGCTGTAAGTACAGTACAAAACTGGTCAATTGAAAGGGGTGTCATTGCTAAAAAGCAAATAATTGAGCAGGCTGTTGAAAATACTAATACAACTTTGCATACAGATGAGGCAAGCAAATATGGTTTTAAATGGGGTGCGTTTGCTACGAGAAATTCTGATGGCGATTATTTGCTCCTTGGATTAAGGGATATGGCAACAAAATCAAGTCATGACACTTTAGATACATTTAAAGATATATTGTCAGACATTGACAGTGTGTGTAATGAAGGCGAGTCACCTGGTCAAAGACTGCTTACCAATATTAAAAATACAATGAGCGACCGTGCATCAACAGAGACAAAGTTTAATGAACTTCTGGCAAATTACAGGAATGAACTTTTACCACAGGTGATTGAAAATTTTGAACAAATGGAAGAAAATGAAAAGGCAGCAGTATCTAAAATGAACAATTTCTTTTGTGGGCTGCATACTCTGGTTCATATGGCAGATGTTTCAAGTAAGTCATTGCTCGAAGTGGAAAAGGGTCACTTTAATGAACAGGTTCCAATCCATAATCCTTCATTCAAAAAAGCTGGTCAGTCTGGCACAGTGAGGCTTGTATTGACAGCATGCAAAGCGTTTGCAAAGCGTGGTGACCAGAAAAATGGATGCCATTCAAATTTTGTGACTTTTATTTCACAGTTCCTGAAAGATAATGAGATGCATGGGCTGCCATTGCAGCCTCTGAAAGGAAACAGATTTAATATATTATTCACAAATGCCGGACAAGTTTACTTTTTGAGAACACAAATGAAAGGATATCTAGAAAGTGCACCAGCTTTAAATGGACTGTTACAGTCTGTAATGTTTGATCTAAATAAACCATTTTTTGTGGCAGGCTGTAAGGCACTAGGCCTTATTTCTAAATTCATCACCACTCCCCTCTGGAATACTATTGAAAACAAAGACATCTCCATTTCAATGATGAATGCAAGATATGTTAAGCTCTTAACATATCTTGAAGATAGTACACAAAATATAGAAAATTTCATGCAGGGAAACTTGATCCTATTTGAGGATGTGCCCATAAAGAAAGACAAAGTATATTACAGTTTGACAGAGCCATCTGATTTTGATCATCATGTGATTGTTATACTGTGTATAATTCTACCTGCTCTGGCTAAACTTGTTAGACACCAATATGGTGCTCATCTCCCGGGAGGAACCTTAGAAACTGTTGATGAAGTCCAAACAGCTAGTGTAGATAAGCATAACAAGTACCCAGAAAGAGTGTTTGCATATGCTGACCACATTCTGACGGCAAAGCCAAATATAACAACGCTGGCACTGGAATCGCACATAGTTTTTTCATTGAATAAGACACAGGAGTGGTTAGAGGGGAAGGATGATGCTCTGAAGGTCATTCAGCAGAGTAGGGGCGAAGTTGAAAATGAAAGAAAGAAATTTAAGCAAAGAGAAGAAATCATAAAATTAAAGAGAATTGAGAAACAAAGGGAAGAGATTTTAAAGAAAGAGAATTTAGAGAGGAAAAGAATTGAAAAAATGGAAAAAGAAACAACTGATATGATGTTTTATGGCCTGTGGCAATCAAGTGCTCAAGTTAGCCTTGAATTAGGACAATTACCAAGCAATAAAGAAAAAGAAGAGGCATTGAAAACTCAATTGAGATTCAGAAAAAATGTTTTCAAACAAAAGTGTGAAAACAAAGATGTTTACTCATTTAGTAAAGTAGTTAATGGAAAAAGAGTCCCCCATTCTATAGATGAACTGAAAACAAATGTTTTATTCCTAGTAAATGATGCATTTAATCTCCCTACACCTGATACACCTGAACATCATTTATTAGTTGGAAAAAAAATTAAGCATACATGGGTGAAAGATGGCAAGCCTGAATGGTATACAGGCAATGTAATTTCACAGGTATATATAATTCAGTGAAAATGCTTGGTTTTTAGATAATACATGGTTAAAAGTTTCAGGAATATTCCTGAATTCAGGATTTTGATATCATTCATAGAAAGGCAGCCTCAAAATACTGAATTTAGCAGATTACAATAGCTTCTCTGACTAAGTTGCTATTTACATGAAGCCATTTGGAAGTTAAACTCAAAAATGTTCATGTTTTGTAGGCAAGAAGCATGTTTAAGATTAATATTCTGAAAGTTTCCTGAAAATTTTGACTTTCACCTTTGAAAATATATTTTGCACATACGCTTTGCAGACTTACCAGTATGAAACATTGCATTCCTAAAATGTTAGCAAAGATCAGAACAAAATCCTGCCCTCGAAACCATAAATTGGAGATATCAAACAATACCAAAGTGTCAAACACAACAAAAGTGGTCTGCTTTTGTCATCTGCTGAAATATGTTTTAGAAATGCTTTCGTCCAACAGTGTGGAACCAGATCAAACTGCTCCTGGGGAACAGGCTGATCTGGGGTCCACACTGTTTACCTCTATACTTTAACTTATATTAGAGAATAATAATAGCAAATATATGCAGCAGACAACTAAAGCAGACATATTTTTCAAAAGCGTTTTTTTGGGCTGGCGCTTTAAGGATTTGTATGTTAAACAGGGTTGTGGAAATACCATGCCAAACTTGTCCAACTTGGTTCCAGTTCATTAAGGATGGAGGTTTTAAATTTCTATTAACTTCTACTGGGGCAAAATTAAAGAAAGTTTATGCAACTCAGTATTCATACACAGTAATTTTTAACTAACATGTTGTGTGGAAAACAGTGTTGATCCTTATCAGCTTGCTTCTTCAGAAGCCTGCTGATCTAGATCAACACTGTTTTCAATATATAGCATATATCTTGTTTCAATCTGCTTTTAAAAATAGTAAAAAATATAATATTGTTTATGAACAAATAATGCAATTAAACTTAGTATTTATACTGTCTAATATTCTTCTCTGTTTACAATTACAGGTGCCGGGATTTCCTGCATGGTTTAACATAAAATACGAAGAAGATGAAGCACTTTATGCAGTTGAACTTGTAAAAGACTACCAGGCTGGTGAGGCTATCATTATAGCATGACACATGAAGGTGAGATACCTTAAATTACCTATTCTATCACAGATCTCTGAACTGAACAAACTGATGAAGTGGGGCTTTGGAAACGACAGAACCCAACAATTGCAAACTCAGATGTTTTTGGTCATGCTAGCGGCTTAGCGTATTTATAGTCAGGTGATAGACATGCCATATGGTATAACACATATGTAGCATAATCGCGAACTTTTGTCGTCTTTTGTTTTCGAAAAAAATCATGGAAATGACGTGTTGTTTTTATGATTGATCGTCTTTTTTCTGCATCTTTAGAATAAGAATATAAACGTTTTGCCACTTTTAACTACGGTAAACCGATGGTTTAAAAAGCAGGGTCTTCAATCCGAGTAGAAGGGAGGTACATTATTACAGAACTAGCTGTAAGGAAGAAGGGAAAGATCAGGAATGGATACAATCAAATACCACACCTCACACAGGACACCACACAGAAAATATTGTTTAATTACAAATTCTAAAGGGCCATGACTCTTTAAACAATTGTCAGATTTATATTTAAGATATATATAATTGTAATTGTCCTATCAAGAAATTCCCAAAGGGACATAACCCTTTTTTTCTTTTTCGAAAATTGGCACGAAAAGAGAGACAAGACGCTGTTCCAAAATGTCAACAGAAAATATAAATTTATTTCAAATGATGAAATTTCAAAGGGCAATAACTCTTTAACACATTTTCAGATTGGAAAACAAATGCATATTTGTAATTGTCTCATCAAGACCTTTCCAATGATATATAACACTTAAGTTTTTTACAAAAAATTTGAAAAAAAATAGTGACAAGCCACTGTCCCAAAATGCCGGCAGCAAATATTGTTTCGGTTCAAATTTCAAAGGGCAGTAACTCTTTAACCCATTGCCAGATTTGAAAAAAAAATGCATATTTGTAAATGTCTCATTAAGACCTTTCAAATGATATACATATCACTTATGTTTTCCTTAAAATTTGGAAAATAAAATAGTGACAAGCCACTGTCCCAAAATGCCGGCAGAAAATATTGTTTCCATTCAAATTTCAAAGGGCAATAACTCTTCAACCCATTGTCCGATTTGAAAAAGAATTACATTTCTGTAATTGTCTCATCAAATCCTTTCCAATGATATATAACACTTATGTTTTTACCAAAAAATTAAAAAAAAATAGTGACAAGCCACTGTCCCAAAATGCCGGCAGAAAATATTGTTTCGGTTCAAATTTCAAAGGGCAATAACTCTTTAACCCATTGTCCGATTTGAAAAAAAAATGCATATTTGTAATTGTCTCATCAATACCTTTCCAATGATATATAACACTTATGTATTCTAAAACAAACAAAAAATGGCCTGTAGTAGCTACTGAGATACTCGGTGAAAATAATGACAGACGCTTATTAAAAAGCGTTCAAAATCATGAAGTTTTAATCAATAATATGTCCATAATATGCCCAATTATTTTATATTGAAAGAAAATCATATTTCAAATCGATGCTGAAAATTTCAGCGCAAAATTTTGAGCAGTTTTAGAGAAATTGCAAGATATAAATTCACCAAAATACGTAGGGAAAACAGAGATTTACCTGTGTATTCGCCAAGTGGGTAAAGCACCTCGATGATCCAGAGAGGGATGTGACGTAGCACTGTTTAAGAGAATATATGTCACTGTAGACTATTTGAACATATGCTCACAGTAGGTAAGCTAGTGGGCTTGGAACAAGACAAGCCATGTTTAAAAACATATTTTTAAATTCGTTACTTTCCTTCACTAATATCTGACTGATTATTTTGTGCAAAAATAAATTGATTCCAATCTTTCCAATCCATCGCTTCTTGTCGCCAACAAGTTGACCCCCTCTCGCCATTTTGGGTCAGAGGTCAGTGTACTCTCGCGTTAGCTTGTTACTTTTGGCGGGAAACTTAAAATTGTCACATGACCATATGCCAGCATAAAAATTGTCCCCTATCTTGGATTGGAATAATCCATTGTTGGTCTAAATATGACATTTGGGCACATGATAAATCTTCCTTCGTTTCAAAAATTGGATTTATGTGGGTGGCAGGGGTATGTGATTGCTAAGGATTTCTGACAAGTAAGTGCCTTATTTTCTTTGGCACAATTTTTTTAAAATGAAATTAGTTCATTCATGTAAATCGACTTTCATTTTCTGAAATAGGTCATTATTCATTAGAAAGTTTTAGAAAATAGGGGGGCGCTGTCATGCACAATAAAAGAGAATGAGTACCGCAAGCTTAGCAATACAGCGAGCGTACCTCCATTACCGGTGTTGAACTTAGACATTTTTTCCATCCGAAATGCATAGGGGGTGTCAGGTTTGTGTAATTTTCATTCCTTTATATTCAAACTTTGCATAATGATTTTTCATTTATTGAAAATGTGCACCATATATTTTGTGCGCATTTGATAAATATTTTCTCATTTTTTACAGGTGTTGAACTTAGACATTTTTTCCATCAGAAATGCATCGGGGGTGTCAGGTTTGTGTAATCTGTAAAACAAAATTGTTTTCATTCCTTCATATTCAAACTTTGCACAATGATTGTTCACACATTGAAGATGCGCACCTCCTATTTTGTGCACATTTGATAAATATTTTCAGATTTTTATGGATGTTGAACTTAGGCATTTTTTCCATCTGAAGTGGGTAGGGGGTCTCTGGTTTGTGTATTCAGTAACTCCAACAGTTTTCATTCCTTATATTCAAACTTTGCATAATGATTGTTCATACATTGAAGATGTGCACCTCTTATTTTGTATACATTTCATGATATTTTTTTTCATTTTTTGGGGTCTGGAACTTAGACATTTTTTTCTGTAAAATGCTAAGAGGGTGTCTGGTTTGTGTTATCTGTAACTCCAAAAGTTTTCATTCCTTAATATTCAAACTTTGCATAAGGATTATTTATACATTGAACATGTGCACCCCCTATTTTGAGCACATTTGATAAATATTCTCTTATTTCTTAGGTCTGTTGAACTTAGATATTTTATCCATCCAAAATGCTAACGGGGTGTCTGGTTTGTGTAATCTGTGACTCCAGTAGTTTCATTCCTTCATAATCATATTCCAACTTAATATGTTACGATTGCTCACACATTGAGCATATGTGCACCCTATTTTTTGTGCACATTTGATAATATTTTTTGGAATGTTGAACTTAGACCTGATTAAGTCTACACCACCTTAGGAGTGTTTACATTGTTTATTTGTGTGTATTATCTGTAATTCAAACAGATTTCATTCCTTTATATATAAACTTTGCATAATGATTGTTCACACATTGAAGAGGTGCACAGACGATGCAGGTCCAGAGCAGAGTTTGGTCTTGTTTTTTAATGAAGTTAATATTAAAATATTAGCAAATAGGTAGCTCAAAACGGAGCACAGAGCATGACTTAAAGCCACCAGGTACATTGGTAAGCTAAAGTGCTAAGGATACTTGTTAGTTTGGTGTTCAAAAGCTGAAAAGCTGTTTATTAGGTCCTTCTCTTTTCCGTGAGAAAATATCAAATGATATATTGAATATTGATAATTTTGTATCTAAAAACATATCGTATCGAAAAAATAATCCATACTGAGCACTAGGCCTTATTGTTCATATGTAAATGACACACCAAATTTAAACAGTTTTTTTTTATACCCCTAATTTTGATATTTGAGGGTATGAAATGAAATTTGAGGGTATGACGTTGGAGACAAAATAAAGGACATGCATTAGAAAGTTAGTGACACAGAAAATGTAAGTTTTTAACTGACCAGAGTATGTAGAGGACTAAACCCATTACAAGTAAATGCCACATGCACATTCATATATTAGCAACCTCTCCTGGCTTTGCTTGTATATATTTTCAAGTATGTAATGAAATGACATAGTCATGCACGAGAAATGACTGCCTAAGGTCATGTACACGAGCTAAAGTAACACCAATACACTTGCTGACGGGGAAGTACAGAAAAATATACAGTTTTATGACATGTGCTTTCACAGGTGTGTCCAGCAAGTAATAAGAGTCCAGCAAGTAATAAGACATGTCATAACATAACTGAATGCTTGATATTACTCCTAGCAGGGAATGAGATAAAATTCAGGACATAATTATGGTATTTCGACATGTCTGTCATAATTCTCATTGCAATTTTGTTAAATACTTTTAGCTTGATACATATGTACTTTATCAAATAGTGCCGATTTTGGAAAAAAACATCTCTCTTCACTAGAAGATGCTATAAATAAACCACAATACTGGTCACATGCTATAAATAGTAGGTCAGTTTTGTAAACATTTATTGCAGTTACTGATGATTCAAAAATAGATGAGAATCGTTGTAAACAAAAAATATGAACTTATCCAGGTAATGGGTGATTTATACAGGTATATATCCTAAACTACCTCTAACTGCAGTAATACATTTGCCATTATTTACCTGTTTCAATGAAAAATAGTATAGTCCTATAATTATGCATCTTTGAAAAACCAGTACACGAAAAGTAGCTGTTTACACATGTAAATGGGGTAGCCCTACTGATGGATAAGAAAATATTCATAACATTTTACACTCAACAGTTTTGCTTAAGCCAACTTCCTTAGCCCCGAGGTTAAAAACTTTTTTTCATGCTGAACTCAGCTGAGCCTGCAATTTAATTTATCCTGCTCATAAATGTTAAAATGCCAACAATTGTTGGCATTTTATGTTAAAATGCCATTGTTGGCATTTTAACATTTATTAGCAGGATAAATACAACATTTGAAAGTTTTATAGCTAGAAAAGTTTTTTATTTTTAGAACATTTTGGTATGCTGTTGAAATTTCATGCTCATTTCAACTGAGCAAGTTTTATAACCTCTGGGCTAGGTCAGCTAGCTATTATCTCAGCTAACCCCAACTAAACTACCTATCATGTAAAAAGACATAAATGCTTATTTGTGTGACGTCTGATTATTATAATGATATTTTTTCCAGGGCGATGGCCATTATGAAAGCTCGACTTAAAGGAGCTCAAAAAGGACATAGTCTTCTAAAGAAGAAGTCTGATGCCTTGACAATGAGATTTAGATTGATTCTGAAGAAAATTATTGAAGTAAGTATACTTAAAAGCATTAAAAAAAGCAACTGGTACAAGTGTTGTATTTCTATATGGCAATATACAAACAGTAAATAGTGAGTATGATCGGGAAATACCACAATCACAAACCGCAGACAACCCCACGGCATCGCGGGGAAGAGCCACCAAACCACCACGAGACACCAGGAAGACAAAATAAGCAAAGCAACCAGCTCTCTCTTCCCCATCAAGATGATTGCAATACTAGAATGGACAAAGTAACTTACAAAAGTAAAACCCGTCTTTAGAGGCCACTCAAAAATAGATGAAACAAAGATTTTAATGACAAATGGTAGATTAATGAAAGTCGAAAGTATTGCAGAATGATTCTGCAATACTTTTGACCTGCATTAAGCCATAATTGGTCTTGAAACCATTTGTGGCCTTCTATTTGAGTGGCAGCTTAAGACAGGTTTTACTGTATATGTTATGGCCATTTCCTCATGCAAATGTACTGGCTCAGTTATGACAATAAATTAAATCTTTGTCATGCTGATTGTGAATGTTTTTATGTTCCACACTCCTCCCCCATGTTTATCTCTTAGACCTGCAGCATTCCAGGTGTAAGCATATATTTACAACCAGAGTGGAAAACAGTGTGGATCGGCCGGGCCGTGTAGTGCAGTCAGTACCGTGTCTGGCTACAGATGCGTGTCTGACTGCAGATCCAGGGGTCGCGAGTTCAATCCTGGTCCGATCCCATACTTTCGTGGAGATTAATCATGAAGTGATTTCTACAGTCACTCTCCTCCCTTCCACTGATTCATTCAAGAAGGGTTGTTGTCAGTTACAAGTGAAAGTATGTGCAGGAATTACTGGTTAACGGCTTGTTCAAGCCTGCCCAGGAAAAAGTGTGGTTAGGTGAACTGACCGACCGTGACCGTACTGTTGACCATAGCTGTTGACTTGGGACGTAAAGCAACAAATAAACAAAACATGAGTGAAAGTTTTCAGGATTACTCCTGAATTCAGGATTTTGAGGCTGACTTTCCATAGAAAGTCAGCCTCAAAATACTGAATTAGACGGATTGTAATAGCTTCAATGATTTATGTTCAGTCTGGCTAAAGACAGTTGGCCATTTAAACTTGAAATTCTTAATATTTAGTAGGCATAAATTGCAAGTTTTTAGATCAAAATTTCTAAAGTTCAGGATTGTGAAAATTTGAACTTTTAGAAATTTTGAACTTTCACCAATGAATTTATAAGCTAGGAAAAAACAATTTGAAAGTGTTGTTTTTTTTATTTGCAGACCAAAATGAAGATGGGGGATGTGATGAAAGAGTCTGTGTTCTCGCTGGCCGAGGCTAAATTTACGACTGGCGACTTCAACCATATGGTACTTCAGAATGTCAGTAAGGCTCAACTGAAAGTTAGATCAAAGAAAGACAATGTCGCAGGTGAGTTTAGTTAATGTACAGGTAAAACCTGGTCCTGGGTATATAAATTTTTTTCATGCTCAACTCACCGGGCCGCGCAGCGCAGTCGGTAACGTGTCTGGCTACAGATGCGTGTCTGACTGCAGATCCAGGGGTCGCGAGTTCGATCCCGGTCCGGTCCCATACTTTCGTTGAGATTGATCATGAAATAATTTCTACGGTCATTCTCCTCCCTTCCGCGGAATCATTCAAGAAGGGTTGTTGTCAGTTACAAGCGAAAGTATGTGCACGAATTACTGGTTAACCGCTTGTTCAAGCCTGCCCAGGAAAAGTGTGGTTAGGTGAACTGACCGTCCCGCAATGACCATAGCTGTTGACTTGGGACGTAAAGCAACAAAACAAAACACAAAATCATGCTCAACTCAGCTGAGCACTAAATTTATCAAGCTCATAAATGTTAAAATGCCAACAATTGTTGGCATTTTAACATTTATTAGCATGATAAATACAACACCTGAGAGTTTGAAAGCAAGAACAGTCTTTATTTTTCAGTATTTGAGCCATGACATGTGATTTCCAACAATGTGGTATTTTGACAAGTGTAGACTCAGACGAGACTGCGCAGCCTCCGTTTAAGCTTAAAAACTCCAAATGATGTTTGATCAGCAGCTTAACATTCAAAGGATATTCAAACGACTATCAAAGGCTTTGATCAGACTGCGCGTATGCGCAGGCTGATCTGAGGCTTTGCTGGTCGCACATACCACATTGTTGGAAATCCCATGCCACGGCTCAATTTAGTTTTTATGAGCAGTTGAAATTTCATGGTCAGTTTAGTTAGCATGAAAAAAGTTTCATCACCTCAGGGGCCGGATAACTCGACCTCTGGTAGCTTGAAGTACATGCTTAAAAGCAGTATTCCTGGATATCCTGACAAGGGAGTGGCTACATGTATCTATATGATGAGATAATTGGATGGAGCTTGGCTACTGTCCGATGAGATTACTGACCTGCCCCGAGGTTATAAACAAATTTCATGCTCAACTCAACTGAAAG
Organism: Loripinus fragilis; assembly: GCA_964019695.1. Classification (NCBI taxonomy): domain Eukaryota; kingdom Metazoa; phylum Mollusca; class Bivalvia; order Lucinida; family Lucinidae; genus Loripinus; species Loripinus fragilis. The sequence continues at coordinate 92,481,074 of OZ026514.1, forward strand.
ATTCTTGATGGGACGTAAAGAATCAAATCAAACAAACAAGCAAATTATGAAATGATGCTTTAAAGTCATGTGTATGGTAAAGTTTTAAATCTAACGTATTCACGCCAAAAATATGATTTCAAAATAATTTTATTGTCATATGGTAAATAGAATCTAACATTTGGGCTTCTGTATTATTGAATTTATTAATCTTGTTGCGAGAAAAAGATCAAATGCTCGGCAATTCTCACATTTGATCTCTTTTCCTCAACTGGTTTAATAAATTCAATAAAACATGAGCATTCATGTAAGATCCTCTACATGTATGTTTATCTGAACTATTGTTTCAACTTCTTTATCAAAAGATATGTTATGGGTGGGTAAAAGAGACGTCTCTGGTGAGACTGACTAGATTTGCAGGCTCTTGTGATCTTGTATTGTTCGCACGTGCGTTATGTATCAACGTTTTGTGTTCTAGTTCATATTTTGAAGTTAATTTTCTACAATATCTCTACAGGGTTCGCACAGGCTTGAAAAGTACTTGAATTTAGAGGGCTTTCTTGAAAAGTTCTTGAAAATTAAATCTGCCTTGAAAAGTACTGAAAATCACTCAAAGGCCTTGAAAAATCCTTGAATTCTTCTGTTTTCTGCAGAGCTTAACACTGTTGATAGAGGTTTAAATCAGTATAAAATTGTTGTGCCTTTATTTGGTGCAGCAAATGCTGCACCAAATAAAGGCACAACAATTTCCTACTCTTTTCCTAGTACTAATTTCCCCATTATCTAAGCCTAGCATTTTTGAAGAAGAATTTTAACACTTCGATCAGCATTTTTCCTAAACTTTTAGTCCTTGAAAACTGTAAAATTGTCTTGAGAAGTCCTTGAAAAGTCCTTGAATTTTACTCAAACTTCCCTGTATGAACCTTGCTCTATCTTCTTGTCTTTTTACAGGTGTTCAGCTTCCAATATTTGAGCACTATCAAGATGGAGTAGACAGTAAGTACTAAAAATATTTCTAAATATAGATTTAATTCTTTGCATGCTATCATAGGTCCAGGTAGGCAAATAATTTCAGCGTAAAATTGTAAATATTTTCTTATCTATCAGTTCTAACATTTGTTTTGGGTGCTCATATGAACCGTCTCATCGAGACGGTTCTTTTGAGTCCCGACAACATATGTTTTGGTTAAGAAATAAGAAAATTAAATTTTGATTACACACTCTTATCTGGAGGCCTTTGGCTAAGTAAATTTTTCTGCTTTTATTGTCGTTTTTCTGACTTTTTTCATTATTAAATTTCTCAGCTATTCCTTCAGGAATACTATCAAAGTGTCAAGGGAATTGGATCCAGATCAGGACAGACAGAACGTCAGCCCTGCTCTGAGTCTTATCTGTTGTTGATAACTGGAAGTCATGTATTTTGAACAGAGAGGGGTGCCCGACTCGAGACGTTGTTCAGTGGATGATGTCAGATGTACACAAGTAATGTGACATCATTCAAAGACTATGTCAGTCCTCTGTTATATGAATTTTTGTATGTCCTACACAATGAAATAGAGAGTTGGAATATGTGATAAACAGATTATAGCAGTTACACACGGTTTTGGTTATCAACCTTGCCCATTATCAGCCTGAGAGCTTTAGCAGGTTGATATTTCTACGTCAGGCCTCTATTATATACATTTTTGTATGTCTTACACAAAAAACAGGCAATTGGAATATGTGATAAACAAAGTATGACAGTATCACACAGTTTTGTTAAGTAAACTCTGCCCATTATCAGCCTGAAAGCTTCAGCAGGTTGATACTTTTGGGTGGTAACCAAAACAATTTGTTATATGACTCCTATAAAAGACCTCCTCTGATTGGCTGAAACTAGCTTGCACTGGTTGTGACAGATCTTAATGTCAAACAGTGATGAGCCCATGACAGGTAACATGGTTTATGTCAGTGCTGACAGAGAGCTAAAAATAGATTGAACTAAATCTAGCCCATGTTACATTACTTTTTTCACTACCATCTGAAAGCTAAAATAGATATTGCAACACTGACTGTTTTCTTATGTATATTTCACAGGTAAAATGTGTTGAATTCAGAATGTGTTCATTTTATGAGAACATCATTTAACCCATTTATGCCGAATGGAATTTCCCACCGTTATTAATTGGAACAGTCCATTTCTGTTTTAAGGGATGTTAGGTGTTTTTTTTTTTCATTTTTATTCAAGTTTAAATAGAAAATTATGCAAGCAAACAGTGGAGTCCTTGATCAGACGCCGCTTTTAGTGGTGTCTGATCTGGGTCTGTACTATTTGCCTATGTCCCACAAAAAGGACGCTAGGCATATATGGGTTAAAAATATTTTGCGAAATTTGGGAAGTATATTGATGAAATTATCTTCCTAGCGAAATTGCACTAGGAGGAACATCTGACCTGAGTACATTTATAAATATGAAAATCATTTAAAGAAAACCAAAGCGACCCCGCACGTATACGTGTTTTATAGTCTAAAATGGCCAAAAAGTCAACATAGGCTTGATATATGTCTTTTTATTGACAAGGGTTACTGCTCTCAAAATGACATTTTTTACCCTCTTAACTGAAAACGAACACAGAACCGTTCACAAATTACATTTCACGTAATCTCTTTGAGCCAGATTGTAGGTACTATATCAATGCTGTACCCATAAATATTAACGATGAAGACTTTTTTCTTATCCTTTTTTCGCATCAGTCTAATGTTTACATCAAAACTCCCAAAAATGCTTACTTGACTGACATCTCGCAGCAGCCCATTTTCACCTGTAAAATTTGATTTCCTAGTGCGCCAACGAAAATCAAACACTGCAGACTAATAGACTAGTATTTAAGTAATTATTATCTACCACAAAGACATAGAATTTGCCACCAAATATTGCCTACCGCTGGAAAAAAGGTTTGTTTACAGGAAAAGATCATTTGCTTCCATATTGGCTCACATCTAAGGTGTAATGCAAGGCGTTATTTGATTTGTCAGTGGAACTAGGCTAATCCAATCAGAATATTTTTAACAAAATTGTTCAAGCGAGACTATTATCATAACAAATATGGATTCCTGAAGTTTTTTCTCACAGGTCAGACGTTTTTTAAAATATTTGGCACATGCTGACATGTTAAGTATTGATTACTGCAGGTAGAAAATAATTTAATGTTATTGTTATTATCTGCAAAATTTATTTTTCGTCAAAACACCCAGAAATTGTTTTTTACTGGGGAAATATCGATGTTGAGAGAAGTCGACCCACTTGGGAGAAAAGAGGCTTTGTGATGTAAACATTGTTATGGTGTGCCAAAGTCTGTAGAGCAATTGTCAAACGATAAATTTTTGTTTATTACAGATAATTTAGCATATATCAAAAAACATGAAATTGAATTCATAAAAAAAAAATCACTGATTTTAACAGAAGAGGGTAAAAAATGTCATTTTTAGAGCAGCAACCCTTGTCAATAAAAAGACATATGTCAAGCCTATTTTGACTTTTTGGCCATTTTAGACTATAAAACACCTATACGTGCTAGGTATCTTTGAATAAAACTAAGAAAAGAGAGACAGTGTCATATAACAAAACAGTTGACTCTTTTCGGCTAACGTCAGGATTAGTCAACCCTCGAAAGTGATGTTCACCTCGGCTTCGCCTCGGTGAACATCACTGTTCTCGGGTTGACAAAAACTGATGTCAACCATAAAAGAATGCATCAATTGTTTAATGTGATAATCTCTAAATATATGATGATGTTATTCTATTGCAGGTTATGAGCTGACCGGTTTGTCTCGAGGAGGACAGCAGATTGACAGATTGAAGAAGAATTATGCAAAAGCTGTAGAACTTCTTGTACAGTTGGCATCCCTACAGACCTCATTTGTCACACTTGATGAAGTCATCAAAATAACAAATAGAAGAGTAAATGCCATAGAACATGGTCAGTATTTTATAAAGCTAAGTGTAGTTATAAGTGGAACTAATTGCAAGACAACCTGACTCTGAGGTTATAAAACTTTTTCATGCTTAACTCAGCTGAACACGAAATTTATCCTGCAAATAAATGGTAAAATTCCAACAACTGTTGTTGGCATTTTAACATTTATTGGCATGATAAATACAACATTTGGGAGACTTAGAGTAAGAAACTTTGTTTTTTGTTGGTATTTTAGTTTTTATGAGCACTTAAAATTTTGTGCTTAGTTTAGTTGAGCATGAAAAAAGTTTTAAAATCTTAGGGCCAGATTTTGTTGCAAAGGATCAACAATGGTGCAGACTAGCCTGCTCATCTGCAGAGTCTGATAAGAATCTTTATCAATTACCTCTCATATTTACTGCATTGTTGCACATTGCCCGATAAACATTGTCTATCTCATGCCATGTGTCTATCAGTCATGATGATGTTGCACTTTTTAAATGACTTCGCTTATGACGCTGAATCTATACAAAAATAGAAAAATACGTCATAATCGCTAGTTTGAACAGTAAAACAATGGGTAAACTGATAAATAGTATACCAGATTCATGGCTTTTGATATCAAGTTTACCAGTCTCGGCTTTGAGAACACATGTTGAATGGCACGGCATGCCTCGGGATGTCAACAAGCATTCTCAAAGCCTTGCGTGGTAAACTTGATATCAAAAGACACTCACCTAGTATTCTCTATTTGCTGTGCACTATCTGGAAAGTCTAGTCATGCATAATTCCAATATGTTATCCAGTCTCAAAAGAACCAGCCGTCTCTATGAGCACCAAAACATATGTTTCTGCTGACGGATATAGAGGATATTCACTTTTTTAGGTGAATATCAAATATATTTCATCGAGTGAGTTGAAAACATCCGAATTTTCACGGTTGCGCAGCATGAGTGAAAATTCTGATATTTTGAACTCACAAGATGAAATATATTTGGTATTTACCAAAAAAAAGTAAATTAATTTTCTATTCTATGCTTTTGATTGGCTACATGCAATGTCTCATCCACTCAAAAAGGAGGTGCTGAAAATGCAAAAACATTTTTTAGCAAACCCAAATAATTTTGGTACCAATAAATTCCACACATTCTAACTAAGAAAATTCGTACCAACACTTGATGTTTTTGTTCACAAATAAGAAAGTTATGGGTGTTTGAAGTTCTGAAGTGAAATGCATTAAGTGAAAAGAAAAGTCGGAGGTCATCCAAAAAACACTACAGTGAAAATATAGGCTGATTTCAATCACTAGTGATTGATATCATATCATTTTACTAGTGATTGATAGCACTTTTATTTGTTTTTGATATGCATTGATTTCACTGCTAAGTATAAAATAAAAGCAAACATTCACAATTTTATTCTAAAACGGTATATTTATCTTGACCTAGGTTTGTTAGCTAGTTGGTTTCCTCGAGCACTGTGATACATTTGAAAAAATGAATTTGATTTTTGGAAGGTTCATGGAATCATGAATACTTCGGGTCTCTTGCAAAGTAAACATGAAGCCCATTCATGTTTACTTTGCAAGAGACCTGAAGTATTCATGATTCCATGAACCTTCCAAAAATTGAATTTATTACTTACATTAACATTTTATTATAAATAACTAATATATAGAAAGTATTTATAATTTAGGAGATAAAGAATTTTGTATTTAATATTTAATCGTATTAACAGTTTTGTTGGAGTGTAAAACGGAATAGTGGAACACGGACAGCCAATGGAGCAAACATGAAGCTTGTTTTGCATGTGCGACTCAGGTGTGGCTTGCTGTCAATTACAACACCAGTGTCACATCTGGCGAATGAATTCGATGTTCTAAGGGAATTGCACGGGCAAGTGAGCTTGGCAGCTGTCAATCAAATTTGTGTCGTTCATGAGGCTATGAACTGTTGCAAAAATCTAAAGATTCATTAAAGGCTTGCTTTGAAAATGTAAATATTTTCAGATGAGCTGACCCAAGTTTTGTTTTATTTTCAGTAATCATTCCAAGAATTGAAAACACATTACAGTATATCACAACAGAGCTAGATGAAAGAGAAAGAGAAGAATTCTTCAGGTATAAAAATGATTTTTGATGAGGTAGAAGAATCAGTGTTAAAAAGGAGAAATTACTAAGTGTATATTTTATAGCATCTTGGTAAAATTAATGTAGTCAAAAATAGTGGGCCGCGTAGTGCAGTCTGTAACCTGTCTAGCAACAGATGCTAGTCTGACAGCAGATCCAGGGGTCGCAAGTTCGATCCCGGCCCGGTCCCATACTTTCGTAGAGATTGATCATGAAATAATTTCTACGGTCATTCTCCTCCCTTCCGCGGAATCATTCAAGAAGGGTTGTTGTCAGTTACAAGCGAAAGTATGGGCACAAAGTACTGGTTAACTGCTTGTTCAAGCTTGCCCAGTAAAAAGTGTGGTTAGGTGAACTGACTGTCCCGCCATGACCATAGCTGTTGACTTGGGACGTAAAGCACAAAAACAAAAAAGCGAAAAATGTCAAAAAAAATAGTACGAAATTTTCCACCAGAAAGATAAATTGTCAAAAAGATTTCAAGGCCTAAATATTGATGGCTAGATCAGCCTACAATTTTCTAGATATCTTCATGAATTTCAGAATGAATAAGAGATAATATTTCATATGAATCCTCCTCCAGCAATCCATTCACATGAAACATCGGATTTGTTCATTAAGACCTAGCAACAAAATTTAAAAATGCTGTCTGTTGCTAAATTTTGGTGGGACTTTAATGGTTACAGGGATAAACATCAAAGCCACATCCATTGTCATGCTTTTATTGTGCCCGAAGGTCAGCATTACTTGGACACAAGGCAGGTGTGTTATTGTAGGATTATGTGTGTATTATGTAATGGACAGTAGCCATAAATATGGATTACAAGAGAAAATGTAATAAAGCATTGTTCAAAACCAACAATTTTACTAATACAATATGGTTAAAAAATACATTGTTATATTCCTAATAAGTGTTTACTATAGAAATTTAACATGTTTCAATCGCTGACAGTTGTACATTTCATCTAAATTTAATTTGTTTGATCTATCACTGGCCGTGGGCTTCATTTCCATTAATAGACGGCAGCAGAGGGCTTCATTGCCATTTAAGCCCAGTGGCGATGTGCTGGAAAGGAAGGTATATAACAATGACGATTTAACATTCTTTTCTGTATAAACGTTTGCTAAGTGTGATAATGTAATGCAGCCCCCACAGCAGGGTTTCCACAAGCTCTGGAAATCATGGAAAACCTGGAAAGTCACTAAAAAATTTCCATGCATTTTCATGGCATTAGAAAAAATCTGAATAAACATGGTAAAATCATGGAATTTTTTGAAATAATTTGATGAAACCACCAGTAGCCAGAAAACTAGCTGTCGGACACTTGTGTCCGACAGCTAGTTTTCAGGCTATTGGCGGTTTCAAATTTTAATTATTTCTAAATGCATGCATGGTCTGCATTCCACATTTATGCTCAGCGTGGTGAAGATGCTGCTAAATGGGGAGGTTGGAACCATGCATTAAATAGTCATGGAAATTACATTGTTGATCATGGAAAATCATGGAAAAATAATGGAATTGTGATTTTGAATTTCTGTGAGCTTCACGGCTCGGGCTGCAACACATTATCACACTCGGGCTTGGCAAACTTTTAAAAATGGAAAAGAATGTTTTATCCTCTTAAGAGTATCAAGTGGGCAACAAAATGAAGCATTTTTTCAGAGATCAGTTCTATGAATAGCCATTTTTGACATTAAAATTGGGCCATGGGGTTTATTAGGGCATGGACATCTAATAGAGTACTGATAGTTAAACTGCTATGCAAATTGCGGATCCCAGAGTAATCAATTAGTATTTGAGCTTGGACATTGAGACGTTTTTGAGTAGAATGAGATAAAAAGTTATGAAATGTCAATGGTTTATTTTTGTCATTCAGACAGCAATCTTGATTGCTTAACTTTGAAAATATTAGGATGGTAAGCAAAACTTACAAAGCTCAAATCTGGTAGAGGACTAAAGTATTGCTTGCTATTCGCCACTTACTTGCATAATTTGAAATACTATTTGGTGATGTACAAATTTTTCAAAAAATATCGTTTATTTAAAAAAATGCTTTTAGGAATACCACCAGGATGTCAAACAGTTTGGATTTAGATTGGGCCAACAAGTTTTGTTGGGCATGATTAGATCTAAGCTATTTGCATAGCTTACCAAAATATTATTTTTCTTATTTGTCCATCAAAACATATGTGGTGCGTATTCAAAAGAACAGTCTCAATGAGATGGTTCTTTTGAGCACCCAAACATATGTTTAAACTAAGATGTATGCAAATAATTACAATTTTACGCTCAAGAAATTTGTTTATCTAAACCTGTGAATATCTCAATGAGAAGGTTCTTATGAACACCCAAAACAAATGAGCCGTGACATGAGATTTCCAACAATTTGGTATGTGCGACCAGCAAAGGCTCAGACAAGCCTGCGCATATGCGCAGACTGATCAGAGCCTTTGCTTGTCGCTTGAATATTCAATGAGTGTTAAGTTACTGACAGAACATCATTTATAGCTTCTAATCTTAAAAAGAGCCTGCACAGGCTCATCTGAATCTACACTTGTTGACATACCACATTGTTGGAAATCACATGTCATGGCTCAAATATAAAAACTGATGGTTAAGAATGTTTTCACAATTTTACGTTAAAAATGTTACTTAATATCACGTCCTATATTTTTAGATTAAAGAAGATTCAAGAGAAGAAGAAAAAGATCCGAGCAGAGAATGAGAGGATCAAGGAAGAGCTTAAAGCTCAGGGTAAACTGGCGGAAAGCTCTAGGAACTTAATAGAGGACGACCACGATGAAGACCTACTATTCACTAACTAGCAGTGACTTATATAATCTTAGTTTCTATCTTGTCATTTATCAGGCCCCCAGATAAGAGTGCGTAACTGAAACTTATTTTCTTATTTGCCAACCAAAACATATGTTGTGGGTACTCAAAAGAACCGTCTCAATGAGACGGTTCTTTTGAGCACCCAAAACACATGTTTTAACGGATGGATTAGAAAATAATCACAATTTTACGCAGAAAATGTTTGCTTAACTTGCCCTATGATTTATATGGGCCTCATTGCGTAAAAACCTGACATGGGGATTTGCAACTTTTAGGAATAGCGTCAGAGTGTCCAGCAATTTAAATCCAGCTCAGGACCAACATTTTGAAGAACATACTTGGAACCTAATAGATGACGACCACAATTAAAGTCTACTCTTCACTAACCAGTAGTGACTTATATAATCTTAGTTTCAATCTTGTCATTTATATGGGACTTGTTGCATGGAATCCTGACTGGGATTTGCAACTTTCAAAAATAGCATCAGAGTGTACGTCCAGCAATTTAAATCCAGTTCAGGACCAACATTTTGAAGAACATACTTGGAAATTAATAGATGATGACCACAATAAAGATCTAACTCTTCACGAACTAGCACTGATCTTAATGGGCCACCATACAAGAACTTTGCACTTGTTTCATAAGCTACCAAACTGTGTGGATTCTGATCAGATGGCTTCTGACTCAGAATCCACACTGTTTTAAAAAAAAATGATATACATGTATCTGGATCTGGGTTCAGCAGGACATTTGTATCTTGTAGTTTATATAGTTCTCATCAAGAGAAAAGCTGACTTCGGGATATTTGCGACAGGCATTACTCAAACTTATCAGCTAGTTAGAAAATCGAAAAAATATGTATGTTGCAAATGTAGCTATTAAACATTACATACAGGGAATAACAAAGGTGCTAATCAGACAGTGCATATGTACAGTCTGGTCACACCTTTGTTGTTTGCTTGCAACAAAATCAGGTTTTCATAGACAAGGCCCATATAATCTGAGTTTCTATATTGTCATGAGAAAACCTGTCTTTACCCCTATGCATGCTGGGCAGTATTTTAAGCATTCTTGTTGTCTGGAGATTTTTTTTCAAAATTTGTTCAGAAAACTCTTTTTCAGGAATACCAATAGAGCGATGAACATTTAGGATCTTCACCATGTATTTTGTTGGGCCTTATTTAGTTCCAAATTATTTGCATATGTTATCAGCTGACAGCACTATTAGAAATACTAAGGCAAAGTGCTAAAAGAAATGTATGTACCGCCAAGAAGTTAAACTCCACAGCATAAAGTTTGATAAGTGTTTCTATTGCCAGTGGGTCTAATTTTAACCATGATGCACTGAGCGAGACCGCACAGATCATGATGGAGTACACATGTATTAGGTGTATTTTCTAGATAACTTAGGCATAATATTTCATGTGAAGCATCTGCTGGCAGATTATTTAGATGAAATATTATGCCTGCTTTGCACCTTAAATGAAACTTCTACAGTAAAACCTGTCTAAAACAGCCACTCTCAAAACGACCAACATTGGTTTTCAAAACAAATTATCACTTAATGCAGGTCAAAGGTATTGCAGAATGCTCCCCTTGGAGCATTCTGCAATACTTTCAACCTTCATTAAGCTACTATTTGTCTTTAAGACCTTTTTTTTGTCTATTTTTGAGTGGCCGCTGAATTATAAGACAGGTTTTACTGTATTGATCAAAATTGCACAGGTTTCATAATTTGTACATTTTGAGTAGTTGTACACCTTGAAGGTCTTGGTTTGATTCTTTACGTCTTAGTCAACAGCTATGGTCATATAGGTACGGTCAGTTCACCTAACCACACCTCCTTATACCTGGGCAAGCTTGACTAAGCAGTTAACCAGTACTCCATGCACATACTTTGCCTGTAAGTGACAACAACCCTTCTTGAATCAGCGAAAGGAGGAGAAAGACCGTAGAAATTATTTTATGATCTAACATCACCAAAGTATGGGACTGGGTGGGGATCAAACTGGTGACCCCCCGGATGTGCAGTCTGACTCGTTACAGACTGTGCTACTAGGAGCCGCCGTGGTGTAGTGGACAAACCACTTGCCTTGTAAACCAGGGGTCCCAGGTTCGATTCCCGGCTTCACCAGTCTGTCGGATGAGACTTTAAGCCGTGGCCCGTCTCCATATGGTCTTAGCTGTTGGTGGGATGTTAAACACACAAAAAAAAACACAACAGACTGCGCTACGGGACCTTGAAGGTTTGATATATCAAACTAAAGGGTCAATAAAAATACAGGAGTTCTTCCACATTTTACAAAATATTTACTTACATTCCCCTAATGTCAAGATGGTGTAAGCTATTGCACTCAGAAAGGCAGGTAATGCTGGCACTTCTGGGTTCAATCTGGTCCCGTGGTTATAAAACTTTTTCCATACTCAACTCAGCTGAGCAGGAAATTTATGCTGCTCATAAATGTTAAAATACCAACAATTTTTGGCATTTTAACATTTATTAGCATGATAAATACAACATCTGAGAGACTTAAAGCAAGACACATCTTTATTTGTCCTTATCTTAGTTTTTATGAGCAGTTGAAATTTCGTGCTAAGTTGAGTTGAGCATGAAAATTTTTTTATAACCTCGGGGCATGGTAAACTCTGCAAGCTGGGTTATTTTCATGCCTTTCGTCATCTAGTGATTTTTTCCCAAAACTAGATTAAAAAAAGGCTTTCAGGAATACCATCAGAGTGTCTTAACAGGTTGGATTCAGATCAGGCTCTACATTTTGTCTGCCTAACCTGGGTCCAAACTGATTGCAAATGTCATCAGCAAACAGCACTAGTAGGCAAAGAGCTAATGGGTGTTTGGATTATACTTTTCAGAGAATGAATGTTATAGTGTTAGCTGGTATAATATAGGGTGACATAATTGTTAGCAAGCTAGTCATGATTTGGGTTTTATGAAATGTAGAAACAGGCCTTTAGATGAAGGCGCTTAATTAGAAATTAATTGTTTTATTTCTCAACCATACCATATGTTGTGGGTACTCAAAAGAACCATCTCAAGGAGACGGTTCTTTTGAGAACCAAAACAAATGTTAAAACTGATGGATAAGAAAATATTCAAAATTTTATGCACACAAGTTTTGTTTCTCTAGACCTATGAGAAAGACAATCTTGATAGTTATTTTGGCATCTTTGATGGCTTGACACTTTCTATTGAGCATGATTTTAAAGTAAATAACTGCTATGTCCTATGTACTGTATACAACACCTATTTGGTGGATATTTTTATTTGGCGCTATTGGGGTTAAAAATAATATAAAAAAATGCCAAAATATTTGACCGGGAAATACAGTTTGAATTTAGTTACACAATAAGCAATATGTGGACACACACCCTGAGTATGAATGTATCCGTTATATCAAAACAATTGTTTGAATGATAGAATATGTTTCAACATAGAGGAATCAATGTCTTAAAGGGGCTACTTTTAAAGGAACAAATATGCTCCCAATAGGGCTAGTTTTAAAGGAAAGAATATGCTCCCATAGGGAGCATATTCTTTCCTTTTAAAGAAGCTCTTATGATAGTAGAAAATAACTTTAAGGGGTATTAGATTGAGAAACATCCAGAACTAGACTACTCCTATATGTCAGTCTCTTAAAATAGCATCATTTTTGATGCCACAAATATTAAGTTGTATACAGTCCATATTATAGCTATCAAAGGGGTGAAAGTGCCAAGTCAATGCAAGGCACTTCTGTGTGGATGGTTAGGCAAGATTGTACAGTATGATACCTGTTGTATTTATGTACATGCATTTGCATATGTAGGGTTATATTCATTTTGATAGAATAAGTTATTCAAGACATCAATATTGTATATTTGTCTATATATTTAGAGATGAAATTCTGTGATTTTTTGTTTTAATGAAATGATAATAAATGCACATATAAGTTGTATTGAGTGTTTTATTGATTATATTGCTCTAGGGTAAAGTCGAGTAGCTTCGAACATCAGATAAATTCTGACATACATTTGCAAACAGTGGAAATCCAGATGAGACGGCTCCTTATGAGCCATCACATCAGGATTTTCACTGTTTGCTTTGTTAATTTAATTTTTATTCCAATAATCAAAATATGAAACAAACAAGGTCGCTGTCCGAATTAGCCGACCGCCCTAATTTACCCTTTAGGAAATTGTATTGTTTTCAACCATGTGAATATAGTGCAACCCTTTTCAGCACTTTGATTGGCAGATTTCTGAAAAGAATAATCTATGTGGTATACCATTATTGCTGTTTGCGGCTTTGCCAGAGTCTAAACAGGCTTGATGATACTTGAATATTGAGGCTTGTCTCAAAAAATCCTTGAAAAGTGCTAGAGGATCTTTCTAATGCCTTGAAAAGTCCTTGAATTTTACTAGTTTCAGTAGGACATGCTAATGAAGGCCAAAGACAGTAACAGTATATAAATGTCATAAACCAAATAATCATAACAATTTTTATACTATTTTATCCATTATCTCAGTCTAGAATTCATGAAGTTGAATTTTGAATTCTGAAAAATTGAAGTCAGTATACCTTATGAGGTTTTTGTCCTTGAAAAAACTATGAGAAGTCTTGAAATGCCCTTGAATTGCACACATGCTTGCCTATATGACCCCAGTATACATTTATAGGATATTCTAAAACCCGAGACCAATGCTATGCGTATTATGACTTTAATAGTTGCTGGATGTAAGTCGAACTCTACATACTGGGCAATTTTGCATGCTTTTTTGTTGAAAATACCATCAGTGTGTATTGAGTTTTGATCCAGATCAGGTCAGAGATTTTGTCAGTTCTGATCATAGTCCAAACTATTTGCAAATGCTATCAGCAGACAACACAATCAGGTAAAGTTAATCTGTTTTATAGCACAATTTGTTTTGTTAAAATGAACCAGATACATGGGTGAAATTTTCAGGATTATTCCTGAATTCAGGATATTGAGGCTGACTTTCCACAGAAAGTCAGCCTCAAAATACTGAATTAGGGGACATCATTATAGCTTCTCTAATTTATTTACAGTCTTTCTAAGGGCAATTGACCATTTAAACTTGAAGTTGAGAATATTTAGTGGGCATAATGCAAGTTTTAAGATTGGAGTTTCGAAAGTTCAGGATTTTGGAAATTGTGAACTTTCACCCATGCAGACATACACAGAAACAAGTTATAAGTGGCCACCTGCACATTTTTTGCACCTGTTCAGAAACTAAACATTGCTCTTACAAAATTTTAATTCCATAAAATAATTCAAGGCTTTTTCGAGATTCTGAAAGTTATGCCATTTCAAAATTACTTGTAGACCTTGCACAGATGAGGTCAGAGTAAAGGTACCTTCATTTCAAAAAGTCACACTTTTTTGTGTGATATAAACTATTCATCAGATATGTTTTCCATTTATATTTTAATTAGTTTGAAGATGTTTATAACAGCTGTGATATAAGATGAAAAGAATAAAAAGTTTTTTTGACAATTGAACGCTCCATTTCTCTTCTATAATACATGAAGACAGCCACAGTCAACAACTTGATCAAAGGCTTTTTGGAAACTCACTTTGCATTGTTCTATACGCTTTATTATCTGCGGCACAGCAGTGCAATTTTCAGGGGTTCTTCATTATGCATTGGCATCACTGTTCTGCTTAAAAATTAAAAGAAATCTTTAACAAATGTCATTTAAATGACCTTTAAAGTTTCATGTTGTAAAAAATATCGTTAGAAAATGAGCTCATTAGGTTGCATGGTGTTTTGTCAAAGATATTAACATAAAATAAAACACATACAATGATTTTAGTGTGTGCAACAGATGATTTCTGAAAATTTCGGAAAATTGGGAAAGTTATCAATTTTTAAAAAATCATAAATAAATGTCATAATCAAAATGTCAAGTGTTTGTTGTTTTTTTAAGTCGACAAGGCAGGTTTGCAATCACCTGTACTTGAATTCGATAAAAACTGCACTCAAAATGCTTATTTTATTCAAAAAGTTTATTTTTCGCATTTAACCAAAAGAATCGTGAAGTGATAGAAAACTCTTCCAAAACACCGCTTAACTTTACTTGGGCAAAAATTCATTTGAATATCAATAGCACTAAGTCAGAAAAAATGAAAAGTGGCCACTTATATTAGAACTTTGTTTCAGTGTAGTGAAGGGAGTACGCTATTTCAGGATATGTTTATGTGCCAGTCAACAATATTTCAATCATATAGTCTATATGTGTGCATGCTGTTTGTTGCGACATTTTATGTCACATTTCCTGGTATGTCTTTATGGGTGAAAATTACTTTGGTGAGTCAACAATATTTCAATCATCTATAGTCAATGCAATGTATCTGCATGTGTTCTGCACATTGTCTCGTGACACAGTGGTTGTAATGGGTAGGTCTGCTCAAGGATATCACACACATAGAGTGGTAAGGTGTACAGAAAGGGTCTTATTATTGAATATATTTGCAACCAAAGCTATCTAATTTTAGACCTAACTAATTTTGTTTGTACTAAGATTAAAATGAGCTGCGCCAATAGAAAACCAACAATGTGACCAAGGTGGTCAATCACGTGGTCAGCATGATTGGGTTCACAGATTTCCTGAGCCAGAAAAATAGTTAATAACTTTCGTAATACTGAGTCAAATTCCATTGCGGCAAAGTGCAGAAACCCCCTCATATTTTCTGCACAAGACTGTGTCCCAGATTACCTCGAACAACGGAAGAAATATTGGAAAAATCTCTGAGATTGGGTACACACCGCATGCAATTTGACTTAGTATAACAAAGGTTATGAACGATATTCCTTAACTGTGATGTCCGATTACTGGTTCGTAAAGTCTGTGAACCTAATCAGGCATACCACGTGATTGGCCACCTTGGTGACTGTACGTCACGAGAAGACTCAGATCAGCCAAGGCAGCACTTAAGTCTGATCAGCGTCTTTGCAGTCTGCATAAAGAAAGCTCGGGTCCTTAACACAGTGAAGACTGGTCATCAGATTGGGTGGATGCCCAGGCTGAACTGAGTCCACCAGTCTTCGTTGAGTGCCAACTCATTTTGTTATTTTTGTCATGTACTGTAAATTCTGAAATTTTCACGAGAATTTTATTTCGCAAATAGCGTCAAAAGACATATTTGTGATGTAAAAATCGCTACTAGGGCCTGATTTACCTACATTTTGTACATCAGTAAAAAAAAGATTGATTTCACCAATTCGCGAGGGTTTAATTTTCACGAAACTTCGCATTTGCAAAGTTTTGCGAAAATAAAACTCTCCCCAAAAGATTCCGAATTTACAGCAGTTTGACGTAAAATATTTAGTAGCAACATCAATTGAGAATCTGATACTCGAATGCATTCACCATATCTACATTAATTGCTGGTCCCCGCTTTACAGGTGGCCAGTAATGAAGAAAACAGGTAAACAGGTAACCATTACCCCTCCCCCCCCCAATACCTGGAAATGGGGGGGGGGGTTCTGGTTACCTGTATTTACATTGCTGACCACCTGTAGACAGGGAACCAGCAATTAATGTAGATATGATGAATGTATAGTTGGATGTGCATTGATTTACATGGCACCCATCATTAAGGAACTAGCGGCCAAAATGTTCGTCTTACTTTAATGATTCTTACTGTTGTCTCTATCATTCCACCATACCTACTGTCGTGCCAACCAAGAGTGACAGTGACATAATACTTTGTTTACAATTGCTAAGTAAAACATTAACTTGTACACTCCACTAGAGCTAATGCCAATTGATAGATCACTTGAGTATTAATCCTATCCTGCGGATAGGATTAATACATAAGTGATCTATCGATTCAAAGTCCCTGGTAACTTTGTAAACAAAACATGACGTAACTGTCACTCTTGGCTGGCAGGACAGTAGATGGCTTTAAAGTATGATTATTTCGCTATTTGAGTATGCCACATTCTTTCGCTATAGATCTGTTTGCAACAACAACATGATCTTGGCTGTATTTGGTCTGATATTTAGCACACCAGGTGAAACCATATACTTCTTTGAAGTTTTTATACAGGTTTCTCAGTAAGATACGGTTATAATTTGCATTTATGTGTTTTCGGCTTTCATAGTTCCCAGCACTGGTCGTCTGATGGACAGCCAGAAGGGTTGTGGTCGCATCTATTATCATATGCTTCTTTATACGGGCATTGTATATCAACCAGTTGTCATATACGAGTGTCCCTATTATAACTTCTGCACTATCTTCCCAAGGATAATTTCTTGGTGTAATAAAATAATCAATAGCATACTCAAAGAACAACCTCCCCCTCTCTCTTCCTACCGAAGTTATTGCTGCCCATGTTAAACTTTCATCGTTTGTAACATTTTGCACATTAGTCCTTTGACCTACAATCAATGTTGGTTTTTGTGCATACACCGACTTTCCATATAAAAATGAATCACCTGAGTGAGTAACATTCAAGAAGTAACTTAAGTTGTAAGCACATCCGATAAGCGTGTCAACCAAGGTGCCAGAGTATAGAATATCACTATTACTATATGCATAATACGTCGTGTTGTATGCTTTCATTGCCTCTAGGTACATAAACTTAAGAACAGGAACATCATCAGCTGCAGTCTGTCTGACTGGGAGTACATCCCAACCATTCTGTCTACACTCGCTGGCAATACTTGTCTCGTTGGTGAATATCACGGGTATAACATAAGGACGAAATGATCGCCAGTTTCTTACTGTGTTATTGTGTACTAAATCTTTTTCGCTGTTGCTATTCCAAGTTGTAAATAACGTCAGAAGAGGCTCAACATTACCACTAATAATGTTTTCCTTTAGTTTCAACTTAAAAATGTCAGACTGCGAGAGTACTTCATTTTGATCAGTTTTATAGTTGAAAGTGTCATTATGAAATATATTCCATACACCTTTCCAGATTATTTGACTTTTACGAATGAAAGGTGTCCTACCCATTTGAACTTTGTCATACCCATCGATACGCAAATTAACGTAAAACGAAACACAAGTAATCAGTATGACGAAAATGGATAGCACACATACTTTACCTCGGTGCCTTGGTGTTGGCTTGTTTGAGTCGGCCCTACAATGCATGTTTCTAAAAGTAGATCTTGCGGACTAATGTTTATGCTGATAACTTTTGCAAACAGTTTCACTAAGTTGGACTCCGATTAAACGTCCGGCCGGACCTGGATCCAAACTGGCATTCAAGAATTTTTAGAAAGTGTTGATTTTGAACAAAATCGGCAGGCGACATAAAGGACGCAACATTACACAGCATGCAAAGAGTTAAAGACTTATTTCTGTCCTATGACATTATATTGCTGCCACAATCAGGTGATGACAGCTACAACAATCATGTGATGACATGTGGTATCTTTCCAGCCCCAACTATCAGGTGATTATATCTGGTATCTTACCAGTTCCAACAATCGGGTGATGATATGCAATATCTTTCCAGCTCTAACTACCTGGCAATAATATGTGTTATCTTTTCAGTCCCAAATATCAGGTGATATGCGGTATCTTTCCAGCTCCAACAATCTGGATCTTTCCAGCTCCAACTAACTATCAGGTGATATGTGGTATCTTTCCAGCTCCAACTAACAGGTGATGTGTGGTATCTTTCCAGCTCCAACTATCAGGCGATAATATGTGGTATCTTTTCAGTCCCAAATATTAGGTATTGATATGCGGTATCTTTCCAGCTCCAACTAACTATCAGGTGATGTGTGGTATCTTTCCAGCTCCAGCTATCAGGTGATGGTTTGTGGTATCTCTCCAGGTCCATCTACCAGGCGGTGATATGTGATATCTTTCCAGCTCCAGCAATCAGCGCTGGAAAAGCAAGATATAATACACGGGTGGTAAACCTAGGAACTACCACGAAATTGTGTTAACGTTATTTTGTTCCCAAGCCACATCCGGGACACGTCGTGGTAGTTTCCAGACCGAAAATTGGGTAAAGAAAGGTTGGTGTCACTTTCCTTTTGTTTTATTTTACAAATAAGAACGAACAATGGTGAAATCCGGCAATGTGGTTCCGTGTAAATATGTCTCAACGTCCCCTCTAGCCCAAAATTTTGTATGAAAATTTGTTTTCTTTCTTTAGATTCGTGTTTCCTCACTGAGCATCGGACCAACTTTCCCCAAAGTTCGAAGGCTTTTAGCCCATATCTGTCAAATTAAATGGAATTTGATATCATTTTACGATGGAAATGATAAAAAGACCCTCAATAAACGTTCCTACACAGAAAAAAAATCTGAGCATTAACTCGTAAACGATGCATGCCCCGTTCTTCCTGCGTGGTAGTTTCCAGCTCATCGTGGTAGTTAAAATGCTATCGTGGTAGTTTCCAAGACTTTGTAGGAATTCAGTTTCTGAAGTGGTACAAAACATTTTAGTGGTTGTTTGTTTCGCATGACAACCCTCGAACTCGTCAATTAAGTACCACGGCAAACAAATAAATCACATTTCAATGCCATGAAGAAGCAAAGCTGATGACTTAACAGTTTCAATGTGATGCGTGACAGGTGGAGATCATGCCCTGGACTGCCAAACAACACCTCTGGAAATCTAAAGCAAAAGAAGGTCATCAGTTGAGCCATGGTGGACCAAGCAACAGACAAAAAATAATATAAAAATTGCGTCACTCGCTACGTTGTTCCATGTTCAGTCAACTTTAAGATGCTGGCAGGCTAAGACTACTGGCCCAAAGTGTCGTTAGTACTTGCGCTTCAAAAAAAGGGGAAATATCCTCGGGTTGGGTCACTTTTTGTATACATGAGAGTGTGACGATGAACGGGCATGTTATTTGATAATTAAAAAAGCATGTGTATTCAAAAACAAAACATGTGAATATCCCTTCTTTTTCATTCTTCTCATCATTTCAATAGCCCAATAAATTAAAATTTCAGGCAGTCGAAATTTGTTATCTGAGAAAAGCTTGTTTGAAAAGGTCTTCGTATGAATAAGAGGGGTATTCAAGGTTCGTCCCGCACATTCTGTCTTTATAAAATGAAGTAGCCCCTGAATAGTGAACATCTGCTGATGCGAACTACTAGTAAATTCCTACAAAGTCTTGGAAACTACCACGATAGCATTTTAACTACCACGATGAGCTGGAAACTACCACGCATGACAAACGGGGCATGAATCATTTACGAGTAAATGCTCAGATTTTTTTTCTGTGTAGGAACGTTTATTGAGGTTCTTTTTATCATTTCCATCGTCAAATGAAATCAAATTCCATTTAATTTGGCAGATATGGGCTAAAATCATTCGAACTTTGGGGAAAGTTGGTCCGATGCTCAGTGGGGAAACACGAATCTAAAGAAAGAAAATAACTTTTCATACAAAATTTTGGGCTAGAGGGGACGCTGAGACATATTTACACGGAACCACATTGCCGGATTTCACCATTGTTTGTTCTTATTTGTAAAATAAAACAAAATGAAAGTGGCACCAACCTTTCTTTATCCAATTTTCGGCCTGGAACCTACCACGGCGTTTCCCGGATGTGGCTTGGGAACAAAATTACGTTAACACAATTTCGTGGTAGTTCCTAGGTTTACCACCTGTGTAATAGGAATCGTACATGAGTGCTCCCACCTAACAAAATAGAGTGTGAAATTTATTTTCCATACGCGTTACATTAAAATGAGCAGCGACATGAGATTTCAAACAATGTGGTATGTGTGACCAGCAAAGCCTCAGATCAGCCTGCGCATATGCGCAGTAGTGTTAAGCTACTGACTGAAGATCATTTGGAGTACCTAAGCTTAAAAGGAGGCCGCATAGGCTTGTCTGAGTTTAGACTTGTCAAAATACCACATTGTTTGAAATCACATGTCGCGGCTCAATTTGTTATGTGTACCTTTTAAAACAATTTGGTACTGGCAAGATATTTTATCCCTAAATAATGTCGATAGAAGTATTGACAACAGTAGTAGATTGAATAGTACTGTCGTGCCAGCCAAGAGTGACAGTGGCGTCATTTGTTTACAAAGTTATCAGGGACTTATAATCGATAGATCACTTGTGTAGGATAGGATTAATACACAAGTGATCTCTCGATTCGCTGTGGCTCATATGGAGTGTACAATTTAATGTTTTACTTAACAACTGTAAACACAATATTACGTCACTGTCACTTTTGTTTGGCACAGTAGTAGTAACTAAAAACATAAACTGTACAAAGAGAAAACACAATTTAAAAAAATCGCACGTTTTTGCCCCAAAATATAGTCCGATGGCCAATTTTGCTAACCCAACGGGACAAATCGTCTTGGGTGCCATACAACTAACATTGGCACCAACATATACAACTAACATTGGCACCAAATTAAAGCACTGACCCAGGTCTTTTATTCCATGGCCAAATATGCAAATTATCTTATTTGCATAATTTGCGCATTCATGAATATTAATAAAACGTTAAAAATGAGGAGAAATCATTAAACATAAATAAGCTGATTTCGACTCCATTATGGTCATTGTTGCATGTTGATATATCATCAATAATATAGATTGGCAGGTCCATTTATCCAGTGGTCCTATATGAGTATTATCTCATTTGCATATAATGAAAATACAAGAAACTTAAAACTGAAGGAAAATCATGTAAAAACTATAAATCTGTGGAAGGAGGGGTGAACAACCTGGTAAATGTATACGTCGATTTGCTGGCATTTACGCGTATTGCCGGTACTTCATAGACCGGAAGTGGTAGAGGTTGGTGTCGATTGACGGATCAGAGATGCTAAAAACGAGGCCACCGGGGGGGGGGGTCTGTGCTCCCTTGCTCACTAAAAATAATGAATTGATCTCCCCAAATCACTGAAAAAAATCATCATCTCCCTGTGAGTACCCAATTCACATGCTTAAAACAATGAAGCTATACATGAGCACATAGCTTAATGTTCACGTAATATTTTGCCTAATACATGTAAAGACAGGGCTAAACCATGGAATCATAATATATAATTATTTTAATGAAATACATGATATATAGCTCAAAGTATGAGGCCATCCTTAAAATGCTGTTGTTTTACCTGGAATCTAGAGTTGAATTGAGGAATGCTCTCTAGATTTGCTTTTTTATAAGGGACAGACCATTTGTTTTTCTGGTTAGGGGGGGGGGGAGGGACTGTTATTTTCCCAACAGCTTAAAACAAGATTTGTTTTCAAACGAAGTGAAAGCATTAACTTTTTGTAACCATAAAACGTATTTTCACAAGTCATACTTCACTTTTTCATCCTGTAAGTATATATCTGATAAGCATTCTTCAAAGTTTTAAGAAAATCAGCTAATGAACTAGAGAGAGAATTGCACACGAGGCGCGTAGGTAGCACTGTAATGATGTCGATCCGCGCTTGTGTTAGGGGTCCCGGCCATGCCCCCGGCAAAGGTTGATAAAATGGTGCAATCTGGTGCATTCTGAGCGTTCCAAATTAAGTTATTATCAACCTAGATATCAATACTTTTAAGGAGGATAAATCAAAATAAAAATTATTCACAATTTTTTTCTCGTGTTACAAGGGGGTCTGAGAAGCCAAAGGAATTTTTAAACAATCAAACAAAATTGAGGCTTTTCGTTTAAGGTGAGATTTTTAAAGATTATCTTTTACTTTTTGACAGGGCTCACTAAATCTTTAAAGCTATGAGCTTGCTCCACAGCTCCCCAAAATAATTACAAGTGCTCCCCAGATCCTTTAAAATTAATAGCCCTTCTCCCCACCTCCACAAAACCCTCGGGGCCCATAAGCTATGTTTGATATGACCTCTAATCATAAAGTAGTAATAAAAAGGCTCAAATCTACAATTATAGTAAACGAGTCCGTACATGTACGTATAGGAATGGTAAGGGTGCGGGTCGCTAGGAACAGCCCTCTAGATGGACAAATTATTTCAAAATCAATGCAGTGTTCACTTGCAATTTTGTCCTAAAAACCAGAACACTACTGCATGGATTTTGAGTGTATTATTGAATTTATTAAATTAGTTGGGGAAAAGCAATAAAATGCTACGCTTATATTTATCATACTTGAAATCGCATTTTGACTCGAGACAGTTAGAATTTTGTCATTATGTTATTTACGTCACGTCATAACATATTGATTTACTAAATACATGTCCAAACTCCAGATTTTATGTTTTTATACCACCTTTACCAACTTTAACATGAAATATCACTTGATGCGCAAGGTCTACACTGATGTAGGTGGTATAAAATAGTTATACCATGTTTGTCCACCTGTACGTAAGATAATCCACTCGCTAAAGCTCGTGGATTATCTCCACGTACAGGCGGACAACCCATGGTATAACTATTACTTAGAACTGATTTTTCGCGATAACGATTTACCTCATCATTTCTTCCGGTGAAATTTATTCAGGAACATCTCCACCAATTTCTCAAAATGGTTCCGTCCTCCCAGATGCAGCAGTTTAAAACTATGTGCAGAGATGTACTCTAAACATTTTAAGCAAAGTGCAAGTTAAATGAGTCAGTAAAAATGTACATTATACCGCCCCAAGGAGATTTACTGTTATTTACAGGTAGACGTGAAATCTACATAAAAGCGATTTGTGAAAAAGTCAAATTTTCATCCTGTGATTTATGCAATAATAGGGATACATGTAATTTATTAAAAACACATAGCTTAATGCTGTCCAAACCAATGACAATGGGGAGATCAATACGGCTTAAACAAATGCTTTAAAAATGTATTTTGTAACATTTCTTCTGGTCGCTATGGTGTTCGTTAGTATATATATAGCTGTTTTTGAAATTTCCGTGTTTATTTTCAGTCATAAAGTACATGTACATCTAAATAGTTTATTACGTCATTTAAATGATGAAAATCACATGGCTTACATTTAAATGAATCAGACAAAACACGGCTTTTCATTGATGCATTTTTATCAGTTTCCAATTATATTAATTGCAGCATTGCACGTTGCCTGATAAACATAGTCTATCTCACACCATGCGCCTTTATAAGGTCATGAAGACGTTGTACTTTTTGGTTTAAACATATTTATTTCACAAATAGATACATACATGTACAATAATTACAAACATTATAAATAGGATTAGAACGAAAGCAAGAGCTTATTTAGTTCATCTCCCAAGACATAAATATATTGTACTACATACATGGCATTTAATAATTCAAACATGAAGTGGTAGCAATATAGTAACGAGGATTTAAGAAAAGATGAGATAGTATGTAGAGAAAAGAAATATATCATGAAGATAACAAAGATAGAGGTTGGAAATGCAAGAGGTTTGGTGGAAGGGAGTTGAGCTCCGGGATGCAGCTCAGTGATTTAAATTAACTACATATAATATAAAAGTTTGCCTCCAAGCTTCTAGTAACATATTTACACATTTTATTACTGGAGGGACACTTTCAGTGACGTATTTGTATTTAGACTAGAATCTGTTAGTTTGTTTCAAAAAGAGTTGTACTGCTTCAAATATGTCACTATTTGCCTGTGGAGAGAGAGTGCTATTACCGTAGAGCAGAGTATCCAGTGTTATTGCACAGAAACGTGAAACAGTTTGCATCAAAGTAATCCTTTGGTTGTTGTAGTTTGGGCTGTCGAGAAAGAAATGTTTTACTGTTTCAATATTGTTGCAACGACAGAGTGGAGAGTCAATTATGTTTTTCATGTATAAATCATAGTTTAAGACACTACAATTTGTTCTGAGGCGTGTGTGAAGGATTTGTTCTTTCCTATTTCCAAAAAGATAATGTTTAGGAACTATAGGTTTGTCACGGCTGAGAACATTCTTAAATGCTATCACAGAGTCTACATTTCTACGATCATCTGGTATGTTATTCCAGTCACGAACTACTGATGGAGGAAAAGAGTTATAGTAAAGAGCAGTACGTGCATTGACTAGATGAATATTATTAGAATTGCGTAGATTATAGTTCGAGGAGCTGTCAATAGTTGCAGGAACAAGATCTAAAAGGTATTGAGGAGATAGGCCATTAATCATTTTGAAGAAGAGAGTAAGCTTATGATTCTTTCGGCGTGTTTCGGGGGTTTCCCAGCCTGTTTCCTCATATAAAGAATTAATTGAAACTGATTTTGTCGTGCCAGTAACTATTCTGGCTGCTTCAATTTGGATTTTTTCTATATCTTGTTTTTCTTGCTGTGTGCAATTATCCCAAACAACATCTCCGTATTCAAGTATTGGCCTGATAAAAGAAAAATAAATTGTTTCTAATGATTTACGATCCAGTAAGAATTTAAATTTACGCATAATGTTAATTCGGAACCAAGCCCTTTCCTTAATATTTTCGATTTGTTTGTGCCATGTACAGTCTTTTGATATATGTAAACCCAAATGTTTGTTCAGTTAATTGCTGATTATGCATGAAGATAGATGGATGGATAGGAACATTAACCTTTCGAGATATAAGAAGAGATTCGCTTTTAGAAGGGTTAAAAGTCACAAGCCACAACTTGGCCCATTTAGCTATTGTCTCAAGGTCTATGTATAGTAATTGTGTTGTGACATCTGGATGTTCCACAATAAGATATAAACTTGTATCATCAGCGAAAAGCCGAATATTTGCATGGATCTCATTAACAATATCATTAATAAAGAGTAAGAATAATAATGGTCCTAATATAGAACCTTGAGGGACATCTGCTTTAATGAAGGTCCATAAGGACTCAACCCCAGGTAGCACAACTCTCTGTCTACGTTTGAAGAGATAGTTGGTAAACCAATCCAAAAGAGAGATACCAGCTGCCCTTAGTTTATGTTTTAGACTTTTTAATGACGTCACCAATGACGCTACACCGACGCAAGAATCGATCATTACGTCATATTCATTAATTGGAAGAGTAAATCAACTTGATAAACTTATAAATAGAATACCAGGTTCGTGTCTTTTGATATCAACTTTACCAGGCTCGGATTTGAGAACGCATGTTGAATCGCTCGGAAAGCCTCGCGATGTCAACAAGCGTTTTCAAAGCCTTGCCTGGTAAACTTGATATCAAAAGACACTAACCTACTGTCCTGCCAGCCAAGAGTGACAGTGACGGTATGTTTTATTTACAATTATTAAGTAAAACATTAACTTGTTCACTCCACTTGAGCTAACGCGAATCGATAGATCACTTGTGTATTAATCCTATCCTGCGGATAGGATTAATATACAAGTGATCTATCGATTATAAGTCCATGATAACTTTGTAAACAAAGCATGACTTCATTGTCACTCTTGGCTGGCAGGACAGTAGTATTCTCCATTTAGCTCACATGAGCTCTTCGTGCTGAAAGTGAACTATTAGCATCAGTCAATATCCGTCGTCAACAATTAGCTTTAAATGACAACTCCTCCTATACTACGTGGCCAATTTTACACAAACTTCTGAGGAATGTACAGTATACAAAAATAGCTAAAAGAAATTTTCATCCGTCAAAACAAATAGCCGCCAGGGGGCGTGGTTTATCGCGATAACGAACACTTTAAAAATCTTTTCCATTGCAATCGGTGAACAGAATTCAATATGATTTGGTAGAAATGATTACTGGACGACCTTCTACAAAAGTAGCTAAACGAATTTGACGCGTCAAAACATGGCCACCAGGGGGTGTAGCCAGTTTCCCTTTTGTAACTTGGTAAGGAACATTAAATATCTTCTCTGAAACAAATTGAAAACAACTTGGCGGTAATTGTCACTAGGTAAGGCCAGCTTTTTTTTATAGGTTGATTTACGGGAATTGTTTTTCATATCTAGGCTGGGGGGGGGGGGGGGCGAAAAAAACCAAATAAAAAGCTCTGAAAATGACCAGTTGACTGGTCGTTTTCAGAGCTTTTTTGTCATTTCAGAGCTTTTTTTAATATCTCTAGAAAAAACATTAAAACTAGTAAGATTCATCATTTTCGTAAAAATCTGGACAGGACAATCACTTTCACAGTGTCACTTTCAAAAATACTCAGACAGAACCTCAAAAATATATTATTTTTTCAACTAAACAAATAATATTTATAGTAGGCGGATAAAATATAAAAAAATAATTTTAGAAATTAAATTTTATTTTATTTCTATTTTCTGGAAAATTACAGTAGAAGGGTTTGTAAATCAACTAATAAAAAGATTCTGGCCTGACCCTCTACAAATTAGAAAAAAACACACAATTTGATCCGTCAAAAACATGACCTGGAGGCGTGGGCAGTTTCCCTTATGTACCTATGTAAGAAATTTTAAACATCTTCTGTGAAACCAGTGGTCAGAATTGAAAATGATTTGGCAGCAATGGTCACTAGGTGTCCCACTACAAACAAACTTTGATACGTTTGATGTAATCTACACATCATAGGCTGTCTGTGTGCAAAATATGACCACCCTCGGTCAAAAAATAAAAGAGGACATCGTATTACGGGCTGTAGACAAGTTTGAAGTATGTGTGACCTTGTACTCTGACTCCAACGTCATACTAATAATCTGGAACATTTGTACTAATCGATACACCATGAGCAGTTATTTTACTATATATCAGCCCCTTCATAAAAAAGAAAGAGAAATTTACATTTTCGTATTTGCTGTCAAAATTAAAAAGTAGCAACAGTATTATAAAGAATGAAGATGTTAACACTCGATATCTTGGATCCTAACTAGGCGCGTTGCTGAATTTCATATGAGGCTTACTTTTTGAGAAAACTTACCTCATCGTCATAAAGGATGAAACCGATCTCAAATCAAAACTAAATGCATCTACTTTAATTTTGATTGGGTCGTACGTTCGAAAATTGGTAACTTCATATCTAAAAAGGGGGAGATAACTCTATCCTTGCAAAAACGGGAATTGTGAAGTACGAATTTCGAATCGATTTTTTGCAGTGTTAAAACATTATTTTTTCGTAAATTATTTTATTTTCTAAAATCAATTTAACTTTTATTTATTTTCAAATCAAATTTTGCTCATTTTCTTCATTTGCAGATATAGCAAATGAGGGATAACTCTTACTACCCTATAAAATAGAACATTTCCCTCGATATCGTTTCCGATAATACCGTTATTTTTGGTAAAAATGCGTAAAACTTGATCAATTCGACGAAACATATAAATTTGCTTTTCAAAAACATGATTAACAGCATTCTGACATGCTTGACGGCTCGGAAAATCGCTTGCAAATTTGCTACCCTCGTGTGAAAAACACTATGTTTTCGTGCATTTCACCAATACACTTGATATACTATTAGGCGCAGTCTCTGAATGCTTTTGAGAGAATTTACCTCATCGTCCTAAAGGATGAAACTAGTCTTCAATTGAAAATAAATGTCTACACTTATTTTTTTTGGGGTCGCACACTCAGAAATTGGTAGCGCCATATTGAAAAAAGGGGAGATAACTTTATACTCGCAGAAAACAGAATCACGAAATACGAATTTTAAAAGTATCAAGTATGGACTTATTTCTGAAGACAAAGGGTCTGACACATTTCTTCAAGGTAATTTGGTATGCTAAATCCGAAAACCAATGTTTGCAAACTGAGAAATGGCGTCTTATTGAGCTTATTTGCATGTTTTCAAGATGGCCGCCAAAATCATACAGAATCTTACATTGTTGTTGATTCATTGTTTAATGTACCTCGGAATATTTGTGGGGGTTCTGTGTTGGTCTTTGTTTTATTATTTGTGTTCTTTCTATTTTTGTTAACACCTTGACGAGGAAGAGAATGATAGTTGCTTTGCTTTAATTGTCTTCCGGATATCTTGTGAATGTAAGTGTTCTGTTCCTCTTCCTCACGATGCCTTGGGTTGATCTTCAGTAGTGATTGTGTTTTTTCCTGTTTATACTCACTTACGTTTTGCGTATCTAGTGTCCAGCTATTGTAATGAATGTTTCATTCATAGCACTATTTTGGACTAGGTTCAAGCTTTTATAGTGATAAACGAGAAATGAGTTTTGAGAATCAACAAGTAGCTTTGATTTAAATGTCGTCATAATGTCCATTCTTCCTAGCAATACCCTTAAAAATGTGTTACACTATCTATATATCATAAGTAAAAGCATTTAAATTCATTAGTACCCAATGGTCGAATTAGACTAGCCTTGCGTCCTCAGGACAACTTCTCATGGGCGTCAAATTGTTTTGTGGTACCGCCTTCAATAGGTAAAAGTATTGCCCTCAAAATAACCCCATTTGAGCTATGTGAAATTGTGTGGTTTCCATGGCAACAAACAAAGCGCTTCAAAACAGTTGGGTATGTCCCTACAAATTACTTATATCTCAGCAGAAACTCATCCTAAAGTACTAACTCGCTAAAAACAAAAGTAAGACATAGCAGCTTCATTCAGCGGTAAAGTATGCTAGTGAGCAAATTTGCATATCCATGAAAATTAATGAATACATTAGGAAATCATAAAAAAAATTAAAAAGGTGTACCCACAAAGATACTTACAACTCAGCTGCGAATTATTTTAGGTAACCACTCTTGGTACCAAATAATGCCAAATCACTGCACTTTTACCAAATTGTCCATTTAACAAGTTTTCTAACATTCTCACTCATAAATATTAATCAAAATATAAGAAATAAGAGAGAATTTTGGAAAAATTAAAGGGGTGTACTTACAAAATTACGCATATGTCAGTTGCTAGTTATCCTATTCTCAAATTAAAGCCTAGAACTAAATTTTATCATTCTGTGTTCTTCTTTCTCTTTAATGTTTTCTTATACATTCATGAGACAAGCAACTGAGATCATTTGTACACTGAACCGAAGTTTTAAGTAGCCACTTTTCAATTTCTTTTTTCTGACTAAGTCCTAGTGATATTGAAATGAATTTTGCCCAAGCATGGGCTTTGTAATGAATTAAAGTTAAGTGGTGTTTCGGAAGAGTTTTCTGTCACTTCACGATTTTTGGGTTCAAAAATGCAAAAATCACATTTTTGAAGAAAATACACATTTTGAGTGCAGTTTTTATCGAATACAAGTACAGGTGATCACAAACCTGCCTAGTCAACTTGAAAAAACACCAAACACTTGACATTTTGCTTATGACAGATTTTTTATGAATTTTTGAAAAATAATAATTTTACGAATTTTCCGAAATTTTCGGAAATCATCAGCTGCACGTACCATAATCATTGTATGTGTTTTTTTATGTTAATATGTTTGACAAGCAACATGTAACTTGATGAGCTCATTTTCTTACGATATTTTTTTACAAATTTGGTATCCACTCCCGATTTTAACCTGAAACTTTAAAGGTCATTTAAATGTCATTTGTCAAAGATTTCTTTTAAATTTTAAACAGATCAGTGACGCCAATTCATAATGAAGAGCCCCTGAAAATTGCATTGCTGTGCCGCAGATAATAAAGCGTACAGAGCAATGCAAAGTGAGTATGCAAACGGCATGGTTAAGCTAAAAATCCTTTACTGAAGTTGTTGACCCAGGCTGTCTTCATGTTAACGTAGAAGAGAAATGGATTGTTCAATTGTCAAAAAAAACTTTTGATTCTTTTCATCTTATATCACAGCTGTTATAAACATCTTCAACCTAATTAAGATATAAATGGATAACGTATCTGATGAATAGTTTATATCACACTAAAAAGTGTGACTTTTTGAAATGATGGCACCTTTACTCAGACCTCGTTTGTGCAAGATATACCAGTCATTTTGAAATGACATTATTTGCAGAGTCTCGACAAAGCCTTGGACCTTTTTATAGAATTTAAATTTTGGGAAAGCGAATTTTACCTTCTGAACGGGAGCAAAAATTGTATGGTGGCTACTTATAACTTCGGTTCAGTGTATATTCATCATAGGTCTCAACAATTATTTGGTACCATGGTTGGTAGTCCAGGATATATGGCAACTGAAATATAGGTTATTTTGTAGGTCAAACCACTTTAGTTATCTACTATTTTTGACTTATTCTTTTTGTGTGTTCATTAATATTCGTGAATATAAAAATTAGATATTTCGAATACATATAATCATAGGGTCGCATACCTGCATCTCAACTATTATTTGGTACCAAATTTTGTAGTCTAGGATAGTAAGCAGCTGGTGTAGAGGTTATTTGGAAGAGATACCACCTTAATTAATCTTCCAATTTTGTCTTATTTCTTATGTTTAAGTTAATATTTATGGGTATTCGAATTAGATCATTTGTATATTTAATCATTTTCATCAAATGAAAATGTCTCAACTTTTATTTAGTACCTAGTTTTGAAGTTAATCATAGTTAGCGGCTGACTTAATGGTTATTTTGAACGTAAATCACCTAATTTTTCTACAAATTTCCCCTTATTTCTTAAGTATTCATTAATATTCATGAATATATTCAAGTTTGATGATTTGTAAATTTAATCATTTTGGTCAAAATGCAATGTCTCAACTTGAATTTGGTACTAGGTTTTGCAGTCTACGATAGTTGGCAGTAGAAATATAGGTAATTTTGTAGCTATACCCCCTTATTTTTTCTATCTATTTTATCTTATTTCTTATGCTTTCATTCATATTCATGAATATTTAAATTATAAAATTCGTATATTTTATCATTTTGACCAAATGGCTATGTCTCAACTTTTATTTGATAGCAAGTTTTGTAAGATAGGATACTTATCAGCTAGCGTCACGTTAATTTTGTAGGTATACCACATTATTTTTTTACCAATTTTGTTTTGTTTCTTATGTTTACATTAATATTCATGAATATTTAAATTAAGTAATTCGTATA
Source organism: Loripinus fragilis (assembly GCA_964019695.1). Lineage (NCBI taxonomy): Eukaryota > Metazoa > Mollusca > Bivalvia > Lucinida > Lucinidae > Loripinus > Loripinus fragilis. Next base: position 92,512,717 of record OZ026514.1, read on the forward strand.
TTTAATCATTTTAGTAAAATGATTATGTCTCAACTGTTATTGGGTACCAATTTTTATAGTCTAGGATAGTTTTCAGCTGGAGTACATGTAATTTTGTAGATATACCCCCTTAATATTTCTACCAATTTAGTCTTATTTCTTATGTTTACATTAATATTCATGAATATTTAAATTAGATAATTCGCATATTTAAAAATTTTGGTTAAATGGCAAAGTTTCAACTTTTTTTTTTGTACCAAATTTTATAGTCTAGTCTAATAAACAACATACATATAGGACATTTTGTAGGTATACCACCTTCATTTTTCTACCAATTTTCCCTTATTTATACTTTTTACATTAATATTCATGAATATTCAAATTAGATTCTTCGTATATTATAATCATTTTGGACAAAATACAATGCCTTAGCTTTAATTTGGTACCAAATTTTGTAGTCTACGATAGTTAGCAGTAGATATATAGGTATTTTTTAAAGTATACCACCTTAATTTTTCTACCAATTTTCTCTTGTCTCTTATGCTTTCATTAACATTCATGAATATTTAAATCAGATAATTCGTATATTTCATCTTTTTGATCAAATGACTATGTCTCATCTTTTATTTGGTAGCAGGTTTTGTAAGATAGGATAGTTAGCAGCTAGCGTACTGGTAATTTTTAAAGTATACCACCTTTATTTTTCTACAAATTTTGTTTTATGTCTTATGTTTACATTAATATTCTTGAATATTTAAATTAGATAATTCGCATATTTAATCATTATAGTCAAATGGCAATGTCTCAACTTTTATTTGGTACCAAGTTTTGTAGTCTAGGCTAGTACGCAGCAGACATATAGGACATTTTGTAGGTATACCCCCTTAATTTTTCTACCAACTTTTTTTCTTATTTCTTACGTTTACATTAATATTCATGAATATTTAAATGAAATAATTCGTATATTTAATCATTTTAGTCAAATGGCTTTGTCTCAACTTTTATTGGGTACCAAATCTTGTAGGATAAGATATTATTTAGCAGCTGGTGTAGTGGTAATTTTGTAGATATACCCCTTAATTTTTCGGCCAATTTTCTCTCATTTCGTATGTTTTCATTAATATTCATGAGTATGCAAATTAGATAATTCGTATATCTATTCAGTTGGTCATTTTGCTAATGTCTCAACTTTAATTTGGTACCACGATTCTTAGTCTGGAATGATAAACAGCGACATATAGGTAATTTTGTAGGTGACACCCCTTAATTTATTCTACAATTTTTCTCATTACTTACGTTTTCATTAATATTCTTGAATATGCAAATTAGATAATATCAGTATCTAATAAGAGCGTCATATTGCTGTTTCTGAAATTCTATTTTATCTATCTAAGAAAGAAAGACTAGACATTTCAAACAGATATACTATTGTGTGAGTAAAAGTAAAAAAAAAAAATGCAGAGAAGCAATATTTCAAGGAGGTACTTAACGACGCTCATCTATACTGGTTTTACTTTATTTCTAGTACCAGAGTTACTTCCCCATTTTATGAATGACGATACTCGATTTTAACGTACAATCCTCACAAATTGATAGTACAGATATATTTATCTTTAATTGAGCCATGTATCATCATTTAGGACGCTAATGTAAGTTTTCTCCAAAAGTAAATCAGCGAATCTCCTATGCTCGTATCAAGTGTATTGGAAAAATGCATTAAAACGCTGTTTTTCCACACAGGGGTGGCAACTTAAGAAGCAAATTTCTGAGCCGTCAGGCATATCAGGATGCGGCAAATCATGTTTTTGAAAAGCGAAAAGACAATTGTTTTAGAAATTATGAAGTTTTGCGGGTTCTGATTAAATATTACGGTATTACACGGAATAATATTGAGGAAAATATTAAATTTTACAGGGTAGTAAGAGTTATCCCCCAAAAAAACTATGTTTAAATTTATAAAAATCAATAAAACTCATACAAGTATAACTGGCAGTAAACTTACTTTTAGAAAATAAAATAATTTGCGAAAAAGAACGCCTTTTTGTCAATACAAAATCAGTTTAAAAACCGTACTTTACGTTTCCGTTTTTTTGCAAAAATTGAGTTATCTCCCCATTTTTTAATATGATGCTACCAATTTTTGAGCGTACGACCCAATCAGAAATAATGTAGAGTCATTCATCTTGAATTTAAGACCTGTTTCATCCTTTATGACGATGAGGTAAGTTTTTTCGAAAATTTGAATTTCAGCAACGCGCCTATAACCGCCAATTAGGATGGTTTTCAAGATGCTGCGAGAAAAAAGACAAAATGCCTATATATTGTAATATCAGCCATCCTACTATCTGATACAGCTTTGACAAAAAGCGCTTAGAACATAAATGATCTAAGTTATTATTTTAAGATTGAAATTAAGCATGAAGAAACTTTCTGTGTAATCGCAAAATATTTGAGCAATGAATTCTAATTGTCGTTAATCTAAGCTGGTCAGTTCCTATCAAAATCACTGATTGTTATGTAAATTTCCAGAAATATTTACAAGAGATCATAGCCATAATCAGGATGTGCTGTCACAAACACCTGTACGATTTGGACCTATATCAGGACCAATGGAACATCAGTCCTCAAGCTGATCTGTGTGCTAACTGCAAGGTTATCAGCAGACTACAAAGTGTACCGTTAACAAGGAAAGAGCTAATATTAAAGTGATATAAGCAAATATTAATTAATCTGGTAGAAAACAAAGGGTTTATGATCTGATAGGGGTCTCGACCTGTATGCAATACAAAAATACATCTTCAAGAATCGACCACATAATTGGTCACACAAGCTGGTTAGAAGACCAATATCCTGTTGAGTGACAGAAAATATAGTTATAGCTGGGTTTAGCTATAAATCCTAGCTCCTAACCCACCTTACATGATGGTTTCATCTGGAAATGTATAAATAGCTTTTAACTTAAAAAAATGTCTATAGTGATTACATTGTAAGAGTAGTCAAGTGAAAATAGTATTTGGCAGGATAATGGTTCAGAACACAGAGATTGACACTGTTCAGTAATAAAATAATTAATCCCCTTCCCTCAAGCTATCAATGTGTCAAAATAGCGATTGACTTCTGCTTATTATCTTTGCAAAAAGCATTGGTCCAGATCAGGCCCCACATTTTGTTGAACTGATCTGGATCCAAACTGTTTGACAATTTGAGGGTGTTCCTCAGTGGAGGATTTTTTAAAAAGATTGTTAAAAACGCAGACAAAAAATATGCATGAACTAAAAAAAGTACCCAGCATACAAAGTCTGAAACAGGTGAGGTATGCATCCATCCACTTAATATAAAGCATTTATCTTGATACAAAAAAGCATTTTTACACCCTTCTTGGTAATTATGCATGTGTTTTGGGTGTCTACCGTTTTTAGTCATCTTTTTCGAAAAGTTCTTTAGAGTGTCAAACAGATTGGATTAAGATCAGGCCAAACATCTGGGTTCATCCTATTTGCACAGATTATCAGCAGACGTCACAAGAATAGTAGGCAAAGAGTTAACCAACATGAGCATAGTTTCCTTTTTGTGGGTCATAGACAAACCAGATGCCAAAGAACGCGTGGTCTCTACCATCAGAGTGCAAACAGTTTGGATCCAGATCAGGCCTGACTAAACGTCAGGACTGATCTGGGTCAAACATGTTTGCGCAAAGATTAATAGCAGATGGCAGTTAACCAAAATTAAGCCTATGATCATTTTGTGGTCATAGGCAAACAGTGTAGAGCCAGATTGGGCTGCACAGAAAGCAGGGTTGTATTTTTTGCCTGATCTGGGTCCAACTAGCTAGCATAGATTATCAGCAGACTACACTAGTAGACAGAGTTAAGACTAAACTCCGTTCATAAATTGTGTGGCACCGGTTTTTCGCGGTTCCTGCTTTTATACGTCATTTAAGGCCATACATCGCTGTGAGAAAGTTATTCTTGAAGACCTCCCCTAATTTCTCCAGCAGGTTCTGTGGCAGTGCGTGCTTCTGGCAAAGCCCTGATATCTTGAGAAAATTTAGAAAATTCAGAAATGCGACCACAGACTAAGTCCAGTTGACGAAGATTGCCACATAAAATACATCAATATTCATCGATATGCTTCACGTCTCTTGAGTCTATTTTAAAATTGCTGAAATGCAACACACCCTTTACTCGAATATCAAATGGTTTGATAACAAGTTAGAATAAAAACGAATCTTTATTCTACAAAAAAGTATCCTCAAGTTTTACAAGTCCTAGTACACGTGAAAGTAAGGATTGGCAGGGGTTGGTAAGGGGACTCGAGGATCTGCAATGGTGGCAATTAGTTATTAGTTCTAGGAGCGTCCTTCCAATGCAATGGTCAAGCAAGTTCATGTGATAAACTCACGTTTTGACGCGCAATATTTTCAATAGCGCATGGATGTGACAAGCACGATGTAATGCTATTTCGACAGGAATGCCCCATTACATATTAGTAAAATGGCTATGCTCACAAAAAGACACAATAAAGGTAGGACCTTGGTAACAAGACATTATCAGCATGTTATTATTAAATCATAGTTTAAATGGGGCATTATATCGCTTGGTTTTATCAACAATACAACTTGATTTGTGCTTTATGATTCCATACCTGTTTAAAAAATGTGAATCCAGTCTTTTTCTAACGATATCAGACAACGAGCAATTTTTCGAATAAGTACACCGTAAAATTTAGTTTGAGTTTTACAATAAATTTAATAACAGCTGAACTGCCACTGATCTTTGCGTGCCTTTTGACTGTTTAAAAGCTATGCTCTGTCAAATGCATTTGTTTCGCAGAATAACTACAAGAATAACAGGTAGAAATATTAATATTTATGCTGGAGAAATATTTGCTTGCAGTTGTAATAGTATTTTACTAATGTGGGCGCGTTAAGCGCCAGATCAGTGTTTAAATTTTCCAGATATACGGTGTGTAGTCACGCTTTATAATTTCCCACGAATTTCTCGCCAATTGGAATAACCACTCCCAAATATTATAATGAAAACATTGTCATTTCCATATACGTTCATAAAGGGCGTTTCAAATGTGTCAAATTGTCTTAGTCTGCTGGCGTATTTCTCAATTTCTCGATTTTTCCCAAGATATCAGGGCTTTGCCAGAAGCTCGTACAGGCACAGAACCTGCTGGAGAAATTAGGGGAGGTCTATACGAGTAACTTTCTCGCAGCGATGTAGGACCTTAAATGCCGTATAAAAGCATGAACCGCGAAAAACCGGTGCCACACAATTTATGAACGGAGTTAGGTAGACAGAGATAAGCCTAGTACCCGGCCAAAAATGTAGACGCAGATCAGACGTCACAGACTGCAGGTCTAATTTGGATCTCTGCTTGCCGACAGAAATATTTGAGGCCAATGTTCACATAAAGAGTCACTATAGTATAGGACTGTCTCTGATGAGGCTCAGAAAACTCTAAAATATTATCCAGATAAGAAATGTAGTTAATGGTAATAAAACAATTAATCCTACCCCCTCAGGCTAATCATCAAGTTTTACAAACAAGGTGAATGGGTATCACAAAAAGGTGTTAGCAAGTATGTTGAATGTCCCTTTTCTCATGTAAAATATTCTCAATGAAAAATTAATTTTATTACATTAAAAAATACACATGGACATTTATTAGAGTGTCAATTAGGATCCAGGTCAGGCCTGACACCTTGCCACACATGATCTGGGTCCAAACTGTTTGCTACGGTACATATAACTTGTGTTATGTGCTATACAGGTATTGAGTTTCATTGTGCATAAGGAGTTCTCATTTACCTCTTGGTCAGATGTCTAGTGCACTTGGGTCTCAAAGTCTAGTGCACATGGGTCGCAGATGAAGTTCAAAGTCATGTGCACACCTCTCTCTGTCGTAGTGCACACGGGTTGCACTTTATGTCAAGTGTTTCTCTGGCTTGACTGTACTTACTTTTATGAGCAGAACATCTATATTTAAAACCCTTAACTTTATTTCTGATATTAAAAGCTTAACGTATGGCCTAAGATAGTATATCGCTACTTTGTAGTATAATTTTTTCATTTTTTGTTAATCTTCAGAAAAACGTTTCAATAATTGTTTTGATAATACAATTTATAATAACATGTTTGAGACAGTATTGCTTTTGGGTATTTATTTCATACTTAGCAGTGAAATCAATGCATCTTAAACAAATAAAAATGGTATTTTCAAAGAGTGAAACGATATGATATCAATGGTAGCATTTTCTTAGTTAGAACGTGAGGAACATTTTGGTACCAAAATAATTCAAGTTTGCTGAAATTTTTCATTTTTAGCACCTCCCGCTTCAATGCGTAAGACAATGCATGTAACCTATGTAACGTAACGTAATCTAACATTATGACGTCACTTTTGACGTCACTTGTCTCGGACTTTGACGCTGAATATTTCCTTTTATCTTTAAGTCCCAATGACTTTAGATTGATCCAGGTATTTGGTCACAAATACTCCTTTGTCTTCTTTTATATTACTGTGATTCTGCTTGAAGCAAGGCCCATTGATTAACCATAAATCTTCTAAAAAATGTATAAATTAAAAAGAAAACTGACTTTTTTCATTAAATACCAAATATATGTCATCTCGTGAGTTGAAAACATCGAACTTGTCACTCTTGCTACGCACTCGTGAAAATCTGATGTTTTCAACACACTCGATGAAATATATTTGGTATTCACCTCAAAACTATATATTCCCTTTCACATGAGTTGAAAACATCGCATTTTCACTCGTGCTGCGCACTCGTGAAATTCTGATGTTTTCAACACACTCGATGGAATATTTTTGGCATTTACCGCAAAAAAGTAAACATCTTCTATATATTCCCTTTCGGCATTATTTTTGTCGTGTAATATGACAGCAAAGATGTTTCTCGTAAATGACAAAAGGTCCAAAATAGCCAAATGTCTTTAAGTTCTTTTGCTAACTTTTTAACAATTAAGATTGTAATAGGATTATGATCAATTACTGGTATTGACACATTGCATTGGCAGCTGTTACATGCACAATGTCATTTGAGCCGCGACATGTGATTTCCAACAATGTGGCATTTTGACAAGTGTATACTCAGACGAGCCTGTGCAACCTCTTATTAAGCTTAGAACCTCCCAATGATGTTCAACCAGTAGCTAAACACTCATAATATATGCAAGGGACTAGCAAAGGCTCTGATCAGACTGCGCGTATGCGCAGGCTGATCTGAGGCTCTGCTGGTCGCGCATACCACATTGTTGGAAATCTCATGCTACGGCTCATTTCATTATTTATCACCAGAATCGTCAATAAGTCACCAAGTAATCATCGTCATAATATTGAAATTAAGGCTCATAAAAGTAAGCATAACTGTTTGACGTTCGCTTGAAGTGCTCCAATATGCAAAAGGCTCAAAGTTCCAAAAGGACCACTTTCCTGTTTTCAGCCTATTTTGGCGACCATAAAAGTCATTAATAGTAGACTTTTACACTTGGGCTATTTTGTTTATAAAGCAATATAAGTTGGCGAAAGGCAACTTTTAGTTTTTGGTCTCCTAGCGAGGTATAGGGGGGGGGGGGGGGGGGGGCAAATAGCTCTTTAATGCACGTAGCGGAGCAGGCTGTTTCGAGCCTTACGTTGTCGAAAATCAAGACAGAATTTATCGCATCGATACCCAAATTATAATATATCTTGTTGTCAAAATAGTTTTCATAGATGCTATGATTCTACAGAAAAAAAAATAAGGAAAGTAAAATTTACCATTTTGAACATAGAAAATTAACATTTAAAATACTAGTGTTATCCTGACATTCGTCTGCATCGCTATTCCACGGGTATATCATCTAACATACTATCTTTGCCAGAGCGAGAAAAAATGTCCCATATAGCTTACGCGATGGGTAAGGATACTCCACATTCTTTTCAGGCACAGCGCGTTAGCTGCATACACACTGGTAAATGTATACGTCGATTTGGTGGTATTTACGCGTATTGCCGGTACTTCATAGACCGGAAGTGGTAGATATTGGTGTTGATACTATATAGAAAAACATGCGATATGCCTAAAGGACTATAGACTTCAATCATTTTTAAGTTTTCAGTATGTGCATGGCGATTTATGTTAGCATTTAGGAATAGATTCAAGTACCGATCATCCAGATCGGTACTTGAATCTATTCCTAAATGCTTACATAAATCGCAATGTGCATGCCGAATACTTAAAAATGATCTAATTCTATAGTCCTTTAGGCACATGGAATGTTTTTCTATATAGTAATAACACCAATATCTACCACGTCCGGTCTATGAAGTACCGGCAATACGCGTACCACCAAATCGACGTATACATTTACCAGTGTGTGTATATGTACGAAGAAATACACCATGCCTTTTAAAAAAAACGTATGTCAGTGACGTATGAGTGACATGTTAACAATAGATGGTGCAAGAGATTGAGGCGAGAATTTGTTAGAGATATCAGAAACGAGCCGCTGTGGTGTAGTGGATAATCCAATTGCCTTGTAAACCAGGGGTCGTAGTTTCGATCCCCGGCTTCACCAGTCTGTCGGATTAGACTTTAAGCATTGGCCGCGTCTCCATATGACCTAAGCTGTTGGTGGGGCGTTAAAAACAAACACAACAACTTTGACATACTTTATTGAACATGTACTATTAATCGAAGGGGTCTCAGCAACAAGGTACTTTAGTCCATTTTTAATTATTTCGAGAAAAACGCGAAAAACTTAATTTTGGCAATTCTCAAAATATGTAGATTTGTCTTGCAAACATGAACAAGATATGTTTGAAAATAGTGATATTAGGAGATTTTGCAATGATTTTACTGCTTAAAGTGAGAAAAACTGGATTTTAGCGATTTCCTTTCTTCAACAAGGGACCGAAGTCCAAATTTCATAAAACTTAAAATTGAACACAGAATGTTTATGTCCATCAGTACTAAAAAACTTCACGTAGTGTTTCTTACGAGTACAACATCGAAAACATGTATAAATACGTTGTTTTACCTAAATGCCATAAATATGAACAGATTTCAATGACACAAAGGTCCTAAGTCCATAGTCTAGGTTTATTCACCATCGCGTTAGCGATGCTGATATACGTTAGTACGCTTCCCTGGATCGGTTTGATTCTGAAAACAAAAGGTCGTAAAGAGATCTACTTCTCTGAGCCAGAACCCAAATTTCCCACTCGGATATTCTTGGCGTGAGGAAATCAAACTCCCAACAGAGGTGTACTTCCGATTCTGCCTTCTTCAAAAACTTACCCAAGTCAAAGAAATGCGTGAATATAGTGGCTATATAAAATGCAAAATTAAAACTATTAAAAGTGTTGTCTAGTTACAATAATGCGCTATGCGATAGTTCTAAGCCTAGTTTACAACAATAAACCTTGGAGACATGGGACCTTTGGATATCCTACGCAAAGTGTGGCGTAATTCTCAGATTTAGACGAATCAGTTTCAATATGCCCCAAGGTTTTATGCGCATGACTCGTTATTTAGATTTAGGAATAGGGATACATACATCAATTGCTCAAATGTCTGATTGGGGAGGCTGGGGTGAACTCTACCACTATTCAGTGTTTGCACTATTAGAGTTTTATTGGAATGTGCATATTTCCTTTTTTTCTTCCAATGGATCACCTATTCAGAACTTAGTACATACAAATAGTTAACTAAAACAAAAAATACTCAGAGTTTGAAATGCATGAAAAAATGAAAAAGAGTGGTCTCAGCAAATGCAAAATTAAAACACTAAAATGTTTTCTAGTCCTGTACCTATTATACGCTATGCGATGGTTCTAAGCCTTTTTGTGTTGTATAAAATTAGTTTAGCGATTCCATTTGACGGGAAATAATGTCTAGAAAGCGAAATGTTGCTATTTGAGGTTCAGCGTGTGATAATAATGATAATAAGGCAATAATACTTCGAAATAAATCTGAAAAAAATGAAGTCAGACCCTTTTATGCATAAACATCCAATTTAGCAATTAGGACCTTTGTGAAAATTATATAATCCTGTTTATTTCATTTTTTATTAGTAATTTAATGATCAAAGAGATGTAATACGGTGCGGAAATGTTTTTATACATGAAAAAGGGGCTTAATTAACTTAATTTTGACCAAAAGTGAACTTAAGTGCCTACTTGCTAATTAAAATTTTATTTTATCATTATTATTTTATTTGAAAACCCTTTCTTTTGCTTATACAACCTAGAGAAAATAGAATTATTTTACTGAAGTGCTCTCCCTCAAGACCAAAGTAATCCTTTTGCACACTGTTGTAGTTCTATTTCACACATCATATAAAATTATCTTGTTTGAAATTCAGACCATCATTTAAACAGTTGGCTATAAAACAAGAGGGCCCTAGGGCCCTGGATCGCTCACCTGAGTCCTGGCACATGAGTTGATGATGTATTGGCCTGTGGCTAAGGACATATGATATGATTTAAAAGATATTTGTATTTTTAGCTCTGGCAGCCATGTTGTTCAGCCAACCTGAACCTTCTGATCAATTTAAGTAGAGAGCAACATGAGGACCGTTTCTGTGATTTTTATTTTATTTTGGATTAGTGGTTCAGGAGATTTCGTTTGAAGATATTTCTTATCTGGAGCTCTGCCAACCCATTTTTCGGCAGAGCAAAACCATTTGTGCAATTTTGGTAGAGGGCATCATGAGAAACATTTCTATGAAATTATTTTAAATTTGGACCAATGGTATAGGAGAAGACGTCATTTAAAGACATTTCTCATCCAAAGCTATGGCGACCCTGTATTAAGCCTAGCAAAACTGTTTGTGCACTTTTTGTAGTAGCCATAATGTCGAACAATTCTGTGAAATTACTTTGAATTTGAACCAGTAGTTCAGGAGGAAATGTCAGTAAAACATTATATTCTTATCTAGAGCTCTGGCAGCCCCTTTGTTCTGAAGAGTGGAACCATTTGTGCAATTTTGGTAGAGGGTATTATGAGGAACAGTTGTGAAATTATTTTGAATTTGGACCAGTGCTTCAGGAGGTGCCTTTTAACGATATTTCTGATCTAGAGCTCTGAAAGCCAATTTGTTCAGCGGAGGGGAACCATTTGTGCAATTTTGGTAGAGGGTATTATGAGGACTAATTCTCTGAAATTATTTCGAATTTGTACCAGTGGCTCAGGAGATGATGCCTTTTAATGATATTTCTAATCTGGAGCTCTGATGGCCTTTTTGTTCAGCGGAGCAGAACCATTTGTGCAATTTTAGTAGAGGGTATGAGAAGAAACAATTCTGTGAAATTATTTTGAATTTGGACAAGTGGTTCAGGATAAGACTTCATTTAAAGACATTTCTCATCTAGAGCTCTGGTGACCCTGTATTAAACCTAGCAAAACTGTTTGTGCGCTTTTGGTAGAAGCCACCATGTTGAACAATTCTGTGAAATTATTTTGAACTTGAACCAGTGGTTCAGCGAGGAAATGTTTCTTATTTCTTATCTAGAGCTCTGGCAGCCCCATTGTTCGGTGGAGTAGAACCATTTGTGCAATTTTGGTAGAGGGTATTATGAAAAACAATTCTGTGAAATTATTTTGAATTTGGACTAGTGGTTCAGGAGGAGATGCCTTTTAACGGTATTTAACGGTATTTCTGATCTGGCACTCTGGCAGCCCTTTTGTTCGGCGGAGCAAACCATTCGTGCAATTTTGGTAGAAGGTATTATGAGGAACAATTCTGTGAAATTATTTCGAATTTGGACCAGTGGTATAGGAGGAGATGCCTTTTAATGATATTTCTTATCTGAAGCTTTTGCGGCCTTTTTTCTCAGCCAAGCAAAATCATTTGTGCAATTTTGGCAGAGGGTATCAAGAGGAACAATTCTGTGAAATTATTTTGAATTTGGACCAGTGGTTCAGGAGATGTCTTTTAAAGATATTTCTTTTTTAGAGCTCTGCCGGCCCTTTTGTTCAACAGAGCAGAACCATTTGCGCAATTTTGGTAGAGGGCATAATGAAGAACAGTTCGGTGAATTTATTTTGAATTTGGGTCAGTTGTTCAGGAGGAGATGTCGTTTAAAATATTTCTTACCTAGAGCTCTGGTGGCCCTTTTATTCAGTGGAGCAGGACCATTTGTGCAATTTTGGTAGAGTGCATTATGAGGAACAATTCTACGAATTTATTTCAAATTTGGGCCAGTGGTTCAGGAAGAGATTTTGTTTAAAATATTTCTTATCTAGAGCTTTGGCAGACCTCGTCTTCAGTGGAGCAAAACCACTTATGCAGTTTTGAAAGAAGGCATCATTGGAAACATTCCTGTGAAGTTATATGAAATTAGGACCAGTGGTTCAGGAGGAGATGTTGTTTAAAGATATTTCTTATCTGGAGCTCTGGCGACCCTTTTGTTCAGGTTAGCGGAACCTTTTGTGCAGTTTTGGTAGAGTGTATTACGAGGAACAATTCTGTGAAATTATTTAAAATTTAGATCAGTGGTTCAGGAGGAGATGCCTTTTAAAGATATTTCTTATCTGGAGCTCTGGCGGCCCTTTTGCGCAGCGGAGCGGAACCATTCGTGTAGTTTAGTAGAGGATATCAATCAAGAGGAACAAATCTGTGAAATTACTTTGAATTTGTACCATTGTTCAGAAGGAGAAGTCGTTTAAAGATATTCCTATCTAGAGCTCTGGCGGCCCTTTCATTCAGGGGAGCGAAACCTTTTGTGCAAATTTAGTAGAGGGCATTATGAGGAACAGTTCTATGAATTTATTTTAAATTTGGGCCAGTGGTTCAGAAGGAGATGTCGTTTAAATATTTCTTATCTTATGCTCTGGCGGCCCTCGTGTTCAGTGGCAAGGAACCATTTATGCAATCTTGAAAGAGGGCATCATGGGGATCATTCATGTGAAGTTATGTGAAATTTGGACCAGTGGTTCAGGAGGAGATGTCCTTTAAAGAAAAAGTTTACGGACGAGGGACACACGGCGCACGCCGGACGAAGACTGATCACAATACCTCACATTGAACGTTCGGCCCGGGTGAGCTAAAAACGTGTGTCCCGTATGCTGGCTGAAATGATTTATACATTTAACCCTTTAGATACTTTAGTGAGTCCTAAATTTCTTTGGCAACAGTGAATACCCAGATAAAATGTCGCAGAAATGCCACATTATGCGTCATTTCATCAGGTTCTACACTGCCTGCTAAGACTAAAACGCTTTTTAGAGAAAAAAATCAATTTATTTGGATATAATAGTCTGTGACCTCCGGATTTACACAGTAGTCCATCCCAAGTGTATTGTACCAAACCAGAGAGAAGAATCAATCAGTGCATAAATGGTTAATATACGAAATTGATAGCTCGATCTGATGTGCTTTACAATCATGAAAAACAGTTTAACTTCAAAAGTTCTCTTCAAAGAAAATGCCAAACACGACAATAAATTGTATTTTAATGATTATAAAGTGTGTAATGTAAATATTTGACCCTATCAAAAAACGGATATTGCCTTGGTTAATATACATGTACTAGTATTATAATAAAATTGCCTTGTTGTTAACTCTGAAATAGCACCCGGTGTGAGCGAATCCATTCTTAACTGGTCTTCTGGACAAATTAACCCCGTTTCCTTTACTCGAACATATTCGCCTTTTCGTATTGATATAATTTTCACACTTGTATGTAGATGTAAGTCATACCTCATTATATGCAAACATTTCATATCAGACCTGCCCCAAATGCAAAAATGTCAGTTCTAATTGGATCCCTCTGAAAAAACCCATTGGCAGTAACGTAAACTTCTCTTGCAGTCTGCAATTGAATCTAAAATCAAACTTTAAGACAGTTCGTAATATGCACAATAAGTTAAGCAATTTCGTATGTTTCGCATCTTTATGTGCTCATCTTTGTGCAATATCGAACAATATCAAATGCAATGACGGGAACGGGATCTTAGGCAAATGAAACCACGAATTTACAGACGTCATCCTTTAAATAGGCATTTGGAGAGAGCAAGAATTGCAGGAGGGGTTAGTAAGCAAAAATCACAACCGTTGTATGTAATGCTAAAATGATAAGCATATGATTTTACGTTTGGTGGTCTTACATCTTCCTCATGCATCATACGCCTATAAAAACAATTGTTTAATTCATTCTTAAAAAGTCAGCTGCCATCAATGACGTCAAAACGTAGTCAGCATTTGATAACACTTCTAATGTTAATTGGAGTTCAAATTCAACAGAGACTAAGTTAACAAAGATGTAAAAGGCTTTCAATATAATTGATCTTATGGTTTATTAAAACTTTAAGTTGCTGGAAAATGGTGCGACGCATTTTCGAGATAATGGTGACGTTAGGTTTTATCTTTCAGCTCGAGCTCTATAGCCATGAAGATGTTTCATTCAACATTATTTTTCTGAATGTGTTGGAAGGCATAAAACAATTTCACTTGTCAATGTGGGTCAAGGAAAACCGACAAGAAACACCATTTAAAGGCGATAACATAAAAGCATTAATAAAAATGTTAAATTGTGAAAAATTGGTCCTTTATTTCTCTCAGAAAGTTCAGATAATTGCAGCATTTGCTATGCCTTTTTTGGTTTCAGTGACCAAAAATTGCTTGAAAATTTTTGCTCCCCCCAATGATCAAAAATACCAACGTTACCCGCTAGTCTTATAATTTAACGTCACTTTAGCACTGCCGCTGCGTTTTGGTAATTCCATTTTTTTAAATGGAAATTCTTGTCAGATGTTCTGCGCTTGTATCTTCATGACAACAAATGAAACTTGAGATGTGATGTGGATGGACTCACCCATACAAAACAATTGCTAAACTTATTGTGTATAGTATATTTATTTTTCATGCTAAGATAAGATAGTTAATCTGTCAATTAGCTGTGTATAAATAGCACACTAAAACATGACACCAAATGCTGACAAACTCATGGGTTGTCCAGAGGGACAGGTGAGTAGAAAATTTGTAGACTGTTGAGTCCTTATCCTTGCTTTATCTCCTTGTTATATCTTGATTTATATGTTTTAGGAGATGATGCATTGATAAGTTAGGGGTCTAACATGCAAACCAAATATCTATGTGTCTTGATCCACATCTGAATTAAGGGTGAGGTTGGATCCGTTAAACCGGTTTAAGCCCTCCAGTAAAATATTTTACTGACCGTTCCAAGGCGGTACTTCTTTTGTGGATCTTTTATGTTTTTGTTCTGTATTGTGTTTGCTATGTCTTTGCGCGCGTCTGGTTATATGTGCTTTGTAGTCATTTGCTGGGAAAGGGCTGACCTCTTGGCTCTCGTTTGTGGTGTCTACTGTGAGTTGGTTACTTTCCCATTGGCATCCTGGGTCAGGTGTGGTACTTGATTGTATCGATTCCTGATCTTTGCACCCTTACTTACTTTCAATGTAAAAAAGAGTCCTGTCCCTCCCCAATGGAATTTTGAAGATATATCCTATCTCAAGCTGTGTATAATAAGAAATGTTTGCTCTCTTTATGCTGGGGCGTTAGCCTGTAACATCGTGTTACATATGTTACCACATATATCAAATTAAGAAAAAAAGATCAAATGAAAGTTTAACGATAAAAACGTTTATTGAGTTTATAAAGAAGACATTAAACTATCTAATTATTTGGTTTACTCATATAGTCTGCCTGGTGGATGACTTTAGCATATATGAAGGCTTTCTTAATAAAAGTATGGCTGCCTGTGGTGATATTTGCGTTACATAGATTAAATTACCCTTTTAAAACGGTAATTGTGACTAACGTCATTTACTGTTGCAACTGCTCTTAATTTTCAAGATGTGTTAGATCTTATTTTGCAAACATTCTCATTCGACTAATAAAACAAAAACAAAGACAATAATTGTTCTTCTGTCTTACATATTTTGTCTTGAATGAGGTATTAAACAACCCTATCCCAAATGTAAAGAATCCAATGTCGGTATGTACCATTTAAGTAAAATATGTGAAAATAATTATTAGCAGCTGATGGATCTAGTATTTTTGGAACTATCGTGCTTAAAGGATAAAGAATCATAGATATGTAAGTTGGTCTCATAGTTTTTAAGATCAGATGGTTTATTAAAGGATGTACAATGACATAATAACTAAAGCAAGGATATCGTCTTGACGAAAGGGATGATATTGCAGATTTTTTCTTCACATATATCCATATAAACCTCTAACCTTTAGTGCCTAAATCTTAGAAATTATACACATTCCATGGGCCTTTGTAAGAGATGCGATGAATACACTTGTTTCGCCATACTTCCTTATAAGTACAATGCTAATATGTATAGAGGTACAGATTGAAAAGGTTGTTTACATGGTTTAGGAGGCATGAAAAGCAGATAAGCGAATAGCCCTCTTATTTTCGATAGTGTACTTATTTGTTTAGTGAGCTCAAGCATTGTAGTTGGTGTCTTTATTATTCGTGATATTTATGTATTTATTTGGCTATAATATCCATCCTAACAGGTATTATAAATTGCATCCTACCATAACCTGAATTTTATGACCAGTGATTTATTGTATAATTCTATAATATTATTAATTATTTTTCCAAGAGAGTTTTGTTCGGTAAATGTCAGGGTCTTTTTGGTAGAGTGCCTTATAAAGAACATTTTATGAAAGTATTTTGAAAAGTAAGGGAGTATGACCAGAACATTCTACAATCACAGAACAACCCACGAAGCCATGAGGAAGAGGCACAGAACATAGATTGTCACATCTCAATTAAAGCGATGCACCCACAGGGTTTGGGACCGCTCCGGGACCTCTCCAAGACTAAAAATACAATCGCAAAGAGGTTACAGTTCTAAGTCACCGTGAGGTTTTACAAAGGTCACAACAAGGTCGCTGATCAAAATTAACCGTGCACTAGCCACAACTGATTTCGATCAGTGACTGGTTGCATTTTAAGGTTAGTGGCAGATAAGTCGCGAAAACAGTCGCTGACCTGATTTATAAACACTTTATCTTTGGCGACTGATCAACAACTAATCGGTGTCTAATTGCCAAGAGATCTGCGGCTAGTCGTAGACTAGGAGCTGACAGGTTGCATCGCTAGCTTCAACAAAAAGATATCATGGCAACATGACATCATTTCACCACAAGCATTGAAAGTGTTTGCACCATGGGGCGAAGAAGTGGCCAAAAGAGGACGGCAGTACCAAAGCGGACGGTAGAAATTCAATCGGAACTGCCTCGGCCAATTCCGTCGAATCAGACCACGGAGGGACATCGAGGATCTACTTTTATAACGCGGTGAAAACGTGACGCTGACGTTATATAACATGACTCTGACGTCACAGAAACCATGTTAACCCAATAACAAGTGTGATTGCAGCAAAACAAACGGCTTAAATGAAGTTTATGTTTTTTTTTCAATAAAATATCGCTATAGCGATATTTTATTGAAAAATACATAAACTTCATTTTTCTGCTGATTTAACTGTTCGGATAATCAGAATAATCGATTTCAATAGAGCTGAACCCACATGCTATAGAACTAATTTTCACTGCGCCATTTCTGGCGAACGAAAGGAGCTTTTTGGTACATAGTACTACGCATAATGCTCCTTACATACACCCAAGCCATGATTCGATTCTCGAATTGTGGCGGACTTTCTCGAATGGGTAGAAATTAATATCGGAATATAAACCCCTGATTCTGATGATAAATAGAGACAAAGACCTGCTGAAGCTAAGATGGAACTGTCAGATGCTGAAAGTGTAAGCTAAGAGCTAGAGGATGTAAGCTAAGCAACTGTATCTGTTTTGTTTTTATGATGACAAATGACTTCATTCTTTTCAACACATTTTTATATTAAAAATGTAGGACAGTCTCCACCAATCTCCGATCAATCGCCGTTCAGTTATAAAAACGGCGATTGATCGCCCTCGGTATCCATTTCTTAAAGTTATTCAAAGGTCCCTGATGGTTGAATCTGCTGTACAACATTGTTCGATAAAGGCTGTTTTCGATGGCCTAAATGAAACAACTATGTGTGCTTTATCCATCGAAACATGAGTTGTAGTGCCAGTAAATAGAATATACCTTTTTGTACACAGTCTGACAAAATGAAAGCATTTCGAAAAAAATTAAACAAAGAAAAACAACAAAGTTCACTTCAATAAGTCTCTCAAGAATTACACTGTTGCCACTTTGTTGATTTGATTTGAATTAAATTCAAGCCCAGTATCTCATGTTACTGTGACTGCTATCTTTTTTTTGGTGGCGAATTTGTTGTTAGAAAATTGCTTGCTGATGCTCATAGGGGTTTTGAATATTAACCTGGTTTTGTGGTATTGTTTGTTGTGCCGTTTCTAGAAGTAAGTGAGCGTGACTAGGTGAGTGCCTTTTGATATAAAGTTCCCAGGGGGCGGGGGTGTACTCTGATATTTTCAAACATGTGCAGGCCCGGGTCATTTGAAAAATGAATATTTTTTGGGTATGAAGATTTTGTGGATATTTTTTTTGGGTCATCACAAAATTGGACTATATTTAGTGGTCATTTCTATGCATTTAAGGTTCTTTTCTTAAGGTCAAGGTACAGAATGGGGGTATTTTTTGGGGGGTTGTTAAAATTTCAAATGTTTTTTTTGGGTGCTTGAAATTGCTGATATTTGTTTGGGGTGAACAGTAGATGCTGGGCCCGAGCCAACGTATGAAAAAAAAAATGAGAGTACCCCCCATATGGGATCAAGTTAAGCAGGCAAGGCTTCGAGAACGCTTGTTGACATCGCGAGGCTAGCCAAACGATTCAACATGCATTCTCAAAGCATTGCCTGGTAAACTTGATATTAAAAGACGCGAAACTGGTATTCTATTTATCAGCTTACCAAGTTGATTCACTCTTCAAAGCGAATATGACGTAATGATAGATTTTTGGTGCCGATTCAGCGTCATTGGCGACGTCATTCAAAAAGTGCAACGTCATCATGACCTGATAAAGGCACATGTCATAAGATAGACAACGTTTATCAGGCAACATTATCAGGCAACGTGCAACGCTGCAGTTAATATGAATGGTAACTGATAATGCCACAATCACACACTGCAGACCCAACACTTTACACCATGAGGTTTGTAATCATCTGGCTCAGAGAGAGAGAGAGAGAGAGAGAGAGAGAGAGAGAGAGAGAGAGAGAGAGAGAAGAATGCAAGTTATTTTGCTTGTATAGTAACTTCGGTTGGATAATGTGTCTACATCTGTGTTTAAATGTCCCTCACTCATGAGGCCCTGGAAGGGGGGTGTCCCAGTATCCCATATCCCTTTAATTATTTTGAAAAAAATATCCCATAACCCTAAAATAAATATGGCAAATATCCCCAATATTCAGAAAGCATTGTATAGCCATATCCCTAAAACCGATCAAAGTATCCCGTATCCCTTTATATATTTACAAAAAATATCCCTTACCCCTTTAAGTTCTTGGCCAATATCCCGGTATCCCTAAAACCCTCCCAGGGCCTCACTCATGGTACCATGGTGTTTCCATGATATGTGCTTGTGATATTTTCTGATCAACTCTTTGAAGTTTTGACTCCACCAGTACGCTAATTTGTGAAGTAAAAGCTAGACAAAGTCAGTAAACAGTTGAATTTTATTCAATTAGTATACATTCTCTAAGCAAAACAGAAGAACAGAAGATCTTCTACAAACATGACGTACGAGGACAAAGCAAATACAGTAAAATAAGCAGGCAATATATACCCGACATATAAGTTTGCTATATTTGTTATCACAAAACATCCCAGTAAAATACGTGTTTTAGAGTTAAGTATATACATGTACAAATCGTATTTTTCCAAGGGTAAGAATTTAGAAATTTGCTTTAGTTTCCAAATACATTAAAGCATGTAAGACTAAAGAAAATCCTATACCCACGCTTGCGTGGGTCCTTTCCTAGTTTATTAAAGATTTAATTGAATCATGGGAATACAGACTTCAATACAATGTAACCATCAAAGTATGAGCGATGTAAATTTGATTTTGTTTTTGCGGAAAGGGTTTATAGTTAGAATAGAAATAACACTAGTCTTTGTCGAAACATCTTGTCCAGACATTTATAACATTTAATGGCACACGCTTATTCATAGCTAATTTAAAGATACGAAGCTATCATTTTAAATTGCATATCGTAGATAGGAGAAAACGTCTACTAAGCCTGCACATATCATGCAGTTGTTTTTTAAAGGTTTACAATGTGTATTACTTGACTTTTCGCTTACTGTAAAGGCGGCAACTTAAATATTCATAACTGGGCGTGGTCCGGCTATTTCATCTGCTAAGGAAGGGAAATCAGGTTTTATTTATAATTTGGTAAAGAGTTAATAAGCTTTTTGAGCGCGTAAACGTGCGTGCATTTCATGAGAATCTTAACCGTATACACACTGAACTCACATTTATTAACCCTTAAAGCGTATATAATCAAAAAATGTATGTTTTTTGTCGTCCACTAAACTATTTGAAGCCTCATAGATAAACAGTGTGAACCCAGATCAGACTGCTCCTGTAGGAGCAGTCTGATCAGGGTCCACAATGTTTGCCTCCCTGCTTATGTTAAATAGACATTTTCAGATGCAGTTATTTTGCTGGCGTTTTAAGGACTAAATAATGACTGAGGTTGTGGCACAAGATGATACAGTTACTTTTGAATAACACCACGCCTCATTTTCAGCTTTTACCTATACCTAAGGTTGACTAGTCCTAATTACGCATTCATGAGGCGCCGCCTTTACAGAAAGCGAAAAGTCAAGTAATATAATGCTAATATTTACATAAAATCGCTAGTAAACACGTTATGAGGAAGTAGGTAAGTTATATGAGCCTCTTCGCGAGAAAACCTGTCTTAGGGTGTCCTACTGAGTCAGTTTCAAGGCCATCTGTTCAGCTACATAGACTAGATAGAATATTGAACTTTCGCACAAAGTAAGTGTAATTCTTTTTAATAAGCGAATAACAAAGGCGCTGATAAGACTGCGTGGATGCGCAGGCTGGTCTGCACCTTTGTTGTTCGCATGCAATGAAGTCGGGTTTTCTCGCAAACAAGACTCATTTAAGGATTGATGACCAAGCAGAAAATGGTCTTTCTTTCTATGATAATGAATAAGACAAGAACACACTTCAAACGGTCCTACATGTCTTGCCTTAACCAGTGAACTGTATATATTGCCTTTTAAGATAGAAACTGTTATATAGGCTGGACGCATGATACTAACATGTTTGAAATTACACAGACTTATGATAGAACTAGAATTCTGAGAATCGAATGTGTCACCTGTCAAAACAGAAGTATAACAAAGAAGTTATTTTAGAGAAACGTACAAATCACAAAACATAAATCCCATTTCTCCAACCCCAAAGTTCACCTTGGGTATCATACACATGTTAGGTAAAAGCCTATCAACTATTTTTCAGTGCTTAGTGCAAAAGAAAATAAACTTCTCTGTACAAGATCAATATCGGACCTTTCAACCAGATGTCAGGGGTGTGTTTCAGGTCAAAATATTTGCTTCTAAGTTAGTCTTTAATTGAAGGTTGTAATTGATATGTTGAGCTTGCACTGGATGATGAAAAACATTAGCTATTTTAATGTCTGTGAAGCCCAAATGGCTTAATAACTAAATTATTAATGGTTTTTCATCATCCAGTGCAAGCTTAAAATATGAATTTCAATCCTTATTTACAGTCAGACATAAGTTAAGCATCGCCTCAATAGTTTCCTAGAAAACGAAGGAAGCTTGCCAGTCATGAACATTTTCTTGTTTTAGTTATGAAAATAGATAAAGTGGTGACAATTTACAGCAAATTTCGATTCGATTATCACAAAGGTAAACAACCAGGCATGGTGAATGCACACTTACACCTAAATATTTCCCTATTCCCTAGCCCATTATGGTATTTTCAAAACGCTTAGACATGTAAAGTGTTAGTGCCATATTGTTACATTATCAAAAACAAGTTCTGTCTGAAAATTTCAGATTCATATCTCTAAAAGAATACAAGTTATGGATGTGTAAAGAATGGCATGTTATATAGTGATAATGCAAAATGATA
The DNA here is from genome assembly GCA_964019695.1 of Loripinus fragilis. Classification (NCBI taxonomy): domain Eukaryota; kingdom Metazoa; phylum Mollusca; class Bivalvia; order Lucinida; family Lucinidae; genus Loripinus; species Loripinus fragilis. Next base: position 92,534,792 of record OZ026514.1, read on the forward strand.
AACACGCGATTAACTATCTCTATGATCCTCTATAACTGACACGAAAACCTTGAGTTCGACAGAATCAGTTTGGGACTAGTTTGAAAAATAAGTCTAGATTATTTCTGCGTTTATTTGAATTCAAAGTAAGCATTTTGGGTTAAGCTGTAACACTTTTTAAGGGTACACCCCAAAATAGGGGTTGATGTATATAGGGAACCGTAGAAATTCAGCAAAATGACCAAATGGCATTCTGATATGTTCAGCAGACAAAAGGAAGACAAGGGTAATAAAATATTACAAACTTGTTTTTCTTCTGAAGAAATTTGAACACGAAAAAAAACGTCTCTGAAATAATGTTTTGGTGATGCTTAACTTATGTCTGACTAATATAATTACATTCTATATTATCAATCAAATTTACTGAATTATCATCCACCCACCACCGTCAGTTATTCTTATAAAATTTGTAAGGGAGGTGTTGGAATAGACATAACGTCGTTGCGATACCTGAATGACGTCACGCAAATGTTGATAAACAAAGAACGTTATTGGCTGACGTAAACGATACTCCACCTAGATGCGCGGTCTAGATCACATGACATTTTAATGTTTTTCACCGAGAAATGCAAGCAGCCAGAAATGTTGGTTTCATCTAAGGCAACTACACTGAGAATGTAAATATTTCTATATGCAACATGACCACATTTAGAGTTCTTTTTCCTACTTTAATCCAACCTAAAGGTTGAGGGTGTGTGTAAACACAGAATATGTGCTAGCATGGTGCTCTAAGCTCCATTACCTTTAATTTGATATGCATCATTACTACCATTTTTCTGACCTTTGGACCCCTTCCGGGGATTGATGGTGTATGTAAGGACAGAGAATATGTGCTTTGCTAATTAGTGTCACTTATAAATCAAGCTGTGTATCTGCTTCACAAGATTTATGAGAGTTGAACGATAGTCGATACAGCCCCTGAGTTATGCCAAAAAGATGATTTTCCTACTGAAAAAAAGGACAAAAGGCATTTTGTCTATATCCTGGAAGTTATGCTTACTTTAGCTAAAATGCAAAAAACAATTATTTAATGCGCACAAAGTTAGAAATCTGAGGCTGAAGCATTTTGAAAGTTATTCAAGCGTTTCATGAATACTATACGCATAGTTCTGTATATCGGGTGTTCTTGCCCAGAGATCGGGTCGTCGACTGTAACATATTGATTTTATTTACGTAATTGTCGGGCTACTGGACAAGAACTACCGATATACAGAACTATGTGACTGTACATAATAACTTTAAAAATGCTCTGCCCTCAGATTTCGAACTTTGTGCACATTAAAGGACTGGTATTTTGCATTATACCAAAAGAAAGCATAAATTCCAGAACATAAACATCCTTTCTTTCAGGGAAAATCAGTTTTTTGGCATAAATCCGGCGCTGTATATAGGGACTATCACTCAACCAACATAAACACAGCCCGATTTATATGTGACAATGATAAGCGATGAATATTTTCAGAAGTAAAATATTGACCAAAATATTACCCTTTTAAACAGCTAGGTACACTATTCTGGGCACTAGTCAACTGCAACCAACACACGATGACTGCGTTGTTCGTATACATGGTTATCTAGCCTGTCTACAGGGGATTCCTACCGGCCCAGTCTACTCACAAGAACATAAGAAACAATGACAAAGGACAATACAGATAGACGCACAAAGACATGAAGTGACACGAAATATATAATTATGTACATCCAGTGAATTAAGCTTTCTCTCTCTGTGTGTGTGTGTGTGTGTGTGTGTGTGTGTGTGTGTGTGTGTGAAGTAATGTCTTAAGCTTTCGTCACGTGCAGCTGTTGCATTATGATCGAAACATTTATCGATATATTTGAATACTAAGTCAAAGCCTCTTTTTTAAATTCTTTTAAAACTTAAAGTGCTTTGATCCTTGTAAGAGAATGTTGTAAAGGTAATCTGGCAATAGTGTAATGACAGTATTATAGCTGCCACCAGATACACATGATTGCAGAAATTTCTGTGAGCTTTGCATGCCATCGAGAGCCGTATCTAAGACAGTAAAGAAGCAAATGAGATGTAACAACTCGGCGGGTGATGACAGCTGCTTGGAAATATCATACGTTTGCAACCGTTAAATGGGACTTATAAATAATTAACATTTGTCCATGCGCGGACCCAGAAAATTCTGTCATGGGGTGGGGGAGGTATGGGTGGTCCTTACAACTGTTTGTTGTTGTTCTTAGTCATCAACGTATTTCACATAATGCCGGCAGGACCTCCCTCGAGAAGCAATTGGACCCAATGGGTCCAATTCCTTCTTGAGGGGTTCAGTACCAAAATCTTAAGGAAACCTTTAGCCATTTGTAATTATCCAAGGGAGTCCTGAACCCCTGTCCCCTCCTCTGGATCCGCCCATGTTGTCAATTTAACATCTAGGATAGACGATACAATAACTCGGCGACACTTGGTTGATTTTAATCAGTTCTACCCTATTCCTTCATACTTGGTGCAGAAAGTTGACACAGGGTAAATGTCTGTCAGTTTGATGTATGGTTCCCCAGTTCTACCATTTAACGTCTTGTGTGTAACCATCTGTACTATGCATGCGCTTGACGCCGTGGTCATTTCCATCTGACTCGTCACTTTTCACTGAACTGTTAAATTAAACAATAGGTGAATGTTATCTATGTATAGATTGACTGTCTTATCTATGGAATCAACTATTAGAAATTTCTCAAAAGACGCTCTGCCACACGCCTGAAAGCATGGTTGTAATTTGATGGTTTGCGCAAAGGCTTGCAAACGTACTGCGATGTCTAATCGGTTTAACGTGGCATACTGTGAGGGTTAAATAGCAAGTGTGTATGACCAGGAAATACCACATTCACAGACCACATACCAACCCACAGCACCGCGAGGAGGAGACACAGGACATTAACATAATAACAATGGCAATAACACAAAGTAAAGCAACCAGCTCTCTTTTCCTCAGTGAGATAATTGCAAAACTAGAAAGGACACAAGGTTCTACATTACAAATCAAGAACCAAACACAACCCCCCAAAACAATGGGAGTAACAACAAACAACGAACCAACAACAACAAACCCACCGCCCTACAATATAATATTATTCATCTTGCATTGTCTAAAATACGGGTATACGCAGCTGGCAGCCCATGGAAAGTGTTGTTCTAACGAAAATTGTACAGTTTCTTTCTTTTTCATTTGTGTGAAAAAATACATATACCTTCTGGTGGACATTGCTGAAAAATTGTTGTCTGGCTGTCAAGTGAGGTAGGATCTCATATTTTGTCTTTCATACGTTTTGTGTACAAAGACTATTACAGATACACTGTCATGTAATGGAGGTAATAGTGAAATGTGTTGTCTTTTATTTTGTTTGAAAGCTATAAATGGGGCTAGATGACTTGGTAGCGCTCATAACCTTCAGATTCTTCCATACATTGTGGTTAAAACGTGTATTAACTGTATGGATCTCGTAACATGGTTACGTTTTACAGAATTAATATGGCGCATGGTGGTTAAGATTGCAGAATGCATATTATCACATGACGTCGCGTCTGGAAGTGATATAACCACATGCAATAACTTCAATAAACCATTAGTGGTTTACATATTTAGTAAGGTTACATAATGACGCCGCCTTTATAATGTTGTGTAAATAATTGCACACTCTTTACGTTTTCACGCAAAACATGCAATTCTTAAGTAATGTTTTAGTCATGTGATAAATAGAATATGATATTCGTGTTCCTGTATTATTGAATTTATTTAACTCGTTGCGAAACAGAGATGAAATGCTCAGCAACCTCTGCATTTGATCTCTTTTCCACATCTCGTTAAATAAATTAAAAAAACTATGAGCACTCATGTTAGATCCTCTGTATGGATTTACCTTACAGTCCTGAAGTTTTTCATACATTTACGGATTATAAACCAATAGCCAGCAACAGCTGCTAAACCTAAACAAGTGACTCCACCAATGGCTGCCAATGCGGCGATGAATCCTGTAAACCGGAAATGAAGGTAAAACAGTACGTTCTATTTCTCTGAACTTCGATTATCCACTTTATTAATTTTAACAGCGTATTAAGAAATATCAATGTTGCAGGAGACTTAATATATCAAGTAATTTTGCAAATTTGCATAAATACTTAATGCGCACAGCTGTTTGAAGAAATTGTTAAATGAACAAATACCCATGTTGAAAACATGAGGTTCAAGTGCTGTTTGAACATGTGTTTTTATTTTACAAAATGAGCCCTTAAGCCCTGAATCGATTTGCATAACATTTAATGTGAAAAAGTTGTGGCCAAGACTTATCATTTCACTGATGCTTTTGTTTGCAAAATGTTGTGTGTGGCTATGACGGTGTTACGACGTTCAAAAGGTTGACACTGAAGTCATTTTGTATGGAGAAATTCGATGCATGTAAACTGATATTTATTGCTTTAGTGATCTTTCCAGTTCAATTGATATCGAGTAAAATATGTAAAAAAAACAGATATCTGGTAAAAGGTGTAAGAATAACAATCAGTCAAGTAAACCCCATCGCACGTCCGCCATAGTAAATAATAATAAAGCAAACAAACAAATGTCGGATCCCTCAGAAGATGTTTGAGCACTCGTCCTACACATAGCTATAGTGGTCTCTTGTTCACGTAGCCTCCCAGGGACCTGACACATGTTTATGTATGAAAAAAACACATGTTAAACCATTTAATAAGTAGTGTCTCTATTAACCAGAATTATGCAATTTTAACACGTTGAATTACGAAGCTTTGGTAACTGCTATCACATTTGAGCCCTATATATTGAGATCCAAATACAATTAGAAAATTGATCAAATGTGGTTAACATGTATTATATTATAACAGTTTTATAAGCACCTTTGAAATCACAAGAAGGCAAAGAACTCCAGATACCATCTGCCCTGCAACGTACAAAACTATCACCAACGAGCTCATACCCAGTATTGCAGCTTACAGCGGCTGTGGCCCCATATGTTGTTACGCCATCAACTGTTAGCTTCAGTATTCCGTTTCTCGGCTGCTCTGGAGCCTTGCAATCTATAAGACAATACATATGTTCAGTTACATACATGTCGGTGGCCATATATATTTCTTCAAAACGCCAAATCGGACAAAATATTTAGCGAAATTTTCAATGCCAACGACGCTTGCAATGTTAACTTATTAGTATGGTACCAAGCAAATAGAACCAATATCTGGTGAGAAATAGATACCATGACACGCATTACGACAATTAAAGAGACTTAGTCTGCAACTATGAACATTTTTTGAAAAAAATTATTTTCTTTTTAAATCACTTGTAAAAGCAGAGTTAAGTTAAGTTTTTACAATAAATCTGTTCACTATAGCTGAAAAATGCATGGAAAAGTGAATTATCTTATAAAAAAGGTGTATTTTCTCTTGTTGGTAATTATTTGCGTCCCTCCAATAATTATAGACAGTCAATTTTAACATAAATGCTGTTGTTTTGATGCTGATAATTTGTAAAGATTTACGAAATTGGTAAAATGTATAGTTCTGAATTTTAGTTTTTTTACTGTGTTCTTGAAAAATAGAAACATTATTTCAAAAATTAAAAGATCAAAAGTTACAGACTATGTAGCTTTAATCATGGTTGCTTAGCCATTTTGGAACACCACTAAAATCCACCACCTGCTTTTAAAATAGGGTTGCTATATGGAAACTAAATCTTGCACATGTATCAATTGAATTTTTTAAGTCAAATAAGACAAATGATATCACCAAGTAAACTTTACCTGATGCTGTTTTAACAAAAGTCAAAGAAATGGTAATTTTTCAAACACACTTTTGGCATATTTTGCATGCATTGCAATGCTAACAACGGTCTGGATATGTAATTTTGAAGTGTGATGTGTTATTAACTTTGAATAAATAAATCATCAATAACTGGTATATTCTCCTTAATTTTAATAAATGCTGGTCACAATATACGATTGCTCACTGTTACCATAGCAACCATATTCAATACATATATAAGGGATTTTCACTCGTGTTCTATGGTTGCCTGGTAACAAGACATGCAAATTATGTCAGTTTATATGAGATTCAAATCGGCTCAACAGATGAAGATGCTAATTCAGTATAAATGGAGACTAAAATATTTTAATAGTCACTTAATTGTTGAATTTATGTTTAATGTTTCGCTATTTTTTCATTTTGATGAAATATATATGGCCACTGACTGTAGATGTCTATATTGGAACCTACTATTTGTATCCTTTTTCGTAATTGAACTTATTGTAAAAAATGAGTATGGCTAGGGAATGCCACAATCATAGACCACAGTCTAATACATATCACAAAGAGGAAGAGGAATAAGAAGACAGTCTAACCAGGATTCACACATAAAACAAGTATTCAAATAAAGCAAATCAAGAAGCTCTCTCTACATTTGCCACAACATCTTAACAGATTCACCCCAATTATAATAGACAGCAACTGCAGCCACTGGTGGGGCGGGGTGGTGGTTGCTCAACTAGATTTTGATGGCCAAAACATCACCCTAGATTCTGCTACTGTTATAACAAAAATGTATTAAGTTCACATAGAACCTTCCTAGCAGATTCAATGTACGTTCAGAGAGAATCGATCAAATTCTATTAACTAACAGTGATGAAACAAGGGAAATCCCTATATTGAAAACGCACCTTTAATAATACATTCGGCATTCAGACTCCATAATCCGTCAGCCCTGCAAACCATGGTAGCATTACCACTGAGTGTGTAGCCATGGTTACAAGACACTCTCGCAGTTGATTCGTATGTAGTCAACCCAGCTATTGTGAGAGTGGTAGTTCCATTTCTTGGTGCTATTGGATTATTGCAATCTGTAAAATATAGTATCATCAATGGCAACACTTCAATAATAGCTTGTCAAATTGATAATACTGTTGAACAGGTGAAGCAATGGTTCTAATTTGAGTGATAACTAGTTGTTAGCAATATCTAATAATACGGAATTAAAACAATCATCAAATATATCACATATATTATATATAACGTGTAGGCCCAGCACCTTATTAATGATAAATTCGTAAATTGCCATTCATTTGTTTGGAAATTTTTTTCATATATTTCTAGATGACAATGTTAGTAATATTTGACCTTGTCTGTCCTGGTATTAAGCATACTGTTATGTATGTGAACCTGATTTTGTTTCATTTAAACTAGAAATGCACAGAATAGCCTGCGTATCCTTGCACTCTGATCAGCACATGTGTTATTAGTTCTCAAAAAAATAAAAATTTCTACCTTTGCTTCTAGCACACTTTCAATATTCTAGCTAGTTCTTTCATTATTCTAGCTAGTCTCGATGAGACAGATTAAGCTGTTCTTATTTGTAATCACCGCAGATCTGATTTCTTACGTCAAAGTCCAGTTCAAGTGAACATTCATATTATTTTATACATTGTGTGTGTACGTGTGTGAGTAGGGATGCACTCCTACGAGACACATTGACTATTATGTTAGCCTTTAATTTTTATTTTTGGTCCATGTGCTTGTTCATTTACCTTTAATAGTACATATTACTGCTGGGTAACTCCAATTTCCATCTGCTGTACACGTTATATTCGCAACCCCTGTGAGGTCATATCCAATATTACACCGCTGAGTGGCAGAAACACCATAAGTTGTTATACCAGATTCAGCTAATAAGACGCTTCCATTGCCTGGAGTAGTTGGTGAACCACAATCTGTCAATTAATAAACAGTTAGTTGAAGACAATTTCTTATAATAACTTTAGCTGATATTTGCTGTGGTGTTCTGTTTCTGCGCTGTTGCTGATATTCGTTTTAATGCGACTATTCAGTTGCTGATATGTTGTCTTATTATATCCAATCATACATTTTGCTATGACCAAGCAACAACATGTACATGTATACCAATAAAATATCTTAGAATAATATGATTTATAGAATCCATCATTATTAAATTTATTTAAGCCAGGTAGCTAAACATTTTAGTCCAACCATTTAAACCAATTCAGTTATAATAAGGAACCGTTAGATCCTCTATTATACAAACATAACAGGAGAGTTTGTTGATATGAGCCAGTTCATTAGATTTGGTATATATCATTCGGAAAAGTCGGCCACAATTCGAGAATTGAATCATGACTTTGGTGTATGTAAGGAGCATTACGCGTAGTACTATGTACCAAAAAGCTCCATTTTGTTAGTGGGAATTGGCATATGGACATCAGTTCTGTAGCATGTGGGTTCAGCTCTATTAAATTGATTATTCTGATTATCAGAAAAGTATAATCAGCAGAATATATCAAGTTATGTTTTTAATAAAATATCGCTATGGTATAGCTATATTTTATTGAAGAAACAACAACAACAAAAACTCTATTTAAGCGTCTGTTTTGCTGCAATCACACTTGTTAACGTGTTAACATGCTTTCTGTGACGTCATCATTACGTTATATAGCGTCAGCATAACGTTATCACCCGCGTTATCAAAGTAGATCATAGATGTACACCGGTGGTCTGATTCCACGCAATTTTGCGGAATTGGCCGAGGCAGTTCCGATTGGGTATATATAGCATATGCATAGACATTCTTCACACATGCATTTGCGTCTTTCTATCTAGTCTAAAGACCTTATTTGTGGTCTGATCGCTATTCTTGGTTTCACCTCTGTGTATATAAGTAGGGGTGTCTCTGGCGATACTTTATGGACGCGCAGACCTTTTTTAGCTTTCACTGCTGGCATGTAAGATTATATAAGAACCATTATTAGATGAACTGACAAGTATGACTTATAATGTGGTTGGTTTGCTAAATTTTGTTATGCCCTATTGCAACAATACTTATTTTGTTACATGTAAGAGTCTCCACAATAGGCCAGGAAATGTAACAATTTCAACATTTAGGTTTGTCTCCGTACCTTAGCGGCCTGATTTAAGCCTTATTTGATCGTTAACCGCCTAAAACAGGGTTTCGCATGTCAAAGCCCATTTCAAGTGAACCTTAATACTATTTTATACAATTTGTGCATGTAATTAGGGTTGTGCTCAGACGAGACTCAATGTATATCGTATTGTGTTAGTCTTCAACTGTTACCTTTGGTCTAGTGATTGGTCATTTACCTTTAATAGTACATATTACTGCTGGGTAACTCCAATTTCCATCTTCTGAACACATTATATTTTCTACCCCTGTGAGGTCATATCCAATATTACACTGTTGGGCAGCAGACACACCATAAGTTGTTATACCAGGCTCAGCTAATAAGACACTTCCATTGCCTGGAGTAGTTGGTGAACCACAATCTGTTAATTTATAAACAGTCAGTCAAAGTAATTATATTAGAATAACATTAGCTGATATATGTTACAGTAAGACACTTCCATTGCTTAAACTAGGAAATATGCACACTCTAGTTTCAGTTCTTTGGTGCAGTCTTTGCTTCCAAAGGATACCCTTTTAAGAACATATTGGACTAGACGCGAACCACAATTTGTCAAATAGTAAACAATTTGTCAAAGAAATTATCTATGAATATTTACATTTACAATGCGAGTCTTTAAATGAACCTTTACATTTGGGATGTTGTTCATAGCTGCATGAAGGGATCTATTTAAGCCAAGCAAACACATGCGCTGTTTGGGAGGACCAAGGTCAACCCCCTCTAATAACGTTGTTTGTTTACTGACGTTTGTCTGACGTCGTGTGTGTATCTTCATGACGTTAAACACGGGAATTTAGCGTTTTGACCGTTCCCAACCCTCAATTATGTCTAGTATAATTAAAAAAAATCCAGAAAAACAGCCAAATTATATGAAAATTGATACTTGACAGACAATATAAAATGAAATTATAAGTAATAAATTCGATTTTTGTCTGTTCATGAGATTATGAAAAGGTCGGTTCTCATGCAAAGTAAGTGAAGCCTGACGTGTTCATGATCTCATGAACAGACAAAAAAATGAATTTATTTCTTAAATAACTGAATTGCTGAAATCGGTTGTAATATGACTGTCTGTTTTATTCTATCCAACCATACATACATACTGTGTTGACCGAGCAACAACATATACATGTACATATACATATACATATCTAAGCGTCAATGTAGAAAAGTATGATTTTTAGAATCATCATTAAATTTATATGAAATAATCAAACCATACACATTGTGTTGACTATCCAACAACATGCACAAGTATACAAATAAAATATCATAGCGTCGTTTAGACTTAGAAACATTTATACCAATTACATATCTAAGCGTCAATGTAGACTAAGAAAAGTGTGATTTATAGAATACACATTGTGTTGACCATGCAACAAAGTGTATATGTACACAAATAAAATATCATGGCGTCAATTTAGACTTAGACTTTGTAAAAATATGATTTATATCATCATTCTTCAATTTGTTTTACTCGTTGGAAAACCTGATAAGCTGCTTCGCAAAGTCAGACATGCTTATATTTTGTTTTAACCAACTATATGAATTCAGTAATAATAAGGACTCGTTAGGTCCTCTATATACAAAACACCAGGCTCTGAGGTTATAAAACTTTTTTCATACTCAACTCAACAGAGCACAAAATTTATCCAGCTCATAAATGTTAAAAAGCCAACAATTGTTGGCATTTTAACATTTATAAGCAGGATAAATATAATATCTGAGAAACTTAAAGCAAGAAACTTCTAATTTGTGGGTATTTTAGTTTTTATGAGCAATTGAAATTTCATGCTCAGTTGAGTAGAATATGAAAAACGTTTTACAACCTCAAGGCCAGGGGAGTTTGTTGATATGAGCAAGTTCATTAGAGGCTGATCATTACGCTTGCTATTTTCAAACCCCAAAGACATGTTTTCTTGCGTCACGACTCATTTTATACCTTGTGTTCATGTGAGCAGGTGAGCTCAGATGAGACTTATTGTACACCGTATGGTTTGCTAACTTCAATTGTTATCTTTGGTCCATGTTCTTGGTCATTTACCTTTAATAATACATATAACTGCTGGCCCACTCCAAGTTCCATCTGCTGTACACGATATATTTGCTACCCCTGTGAGGTCATATCCAATATCACACCGCTGTGTGGCACAAGCACCGTAAGTTGTTATACTGGGATCTTTTAATAAGACACTTCCATTACTAGGAATAGTTGGTGAACCACAATCTGTAAATTAATAAACAGTCAGTCAAAGTAAATATATTAGAATAACATTAGCTGAGTTTTGTTACAGTAAGACACTTCCATTGCTTGGACTAGACGGTGAGCAGAATCTGTCAAATAATAAACAGTTAGTCAAAGGAATTATCTATGAGAAAATTCCACTGATATTTGTTGTAATATGGCTGTTCTATTGCTTTTATGTCTGTTTTATTCTATCCAGCCATACACATTGTGTTGACTAAGCAACAACATGTACATGTGTACCAATAACATGTATTAGCGTCAATATAGATTAAGTAAAGAATCATCATTAAACTTATATCAAATAATCCAACCATACACATTGTGTTGACTATGCAACGACATGTACATGTATACAAATAAAATATCATGGCGTCAATGTAGACTTAGAAAAATATGATTTATAGAATCATTATTCAATTTGTTTCACTCTTTGAAAAACCTGATAGGCTGCTTGGCAAAGCCCTGCATGCTTGCATTTTGATCAACCCATTAAATGTGTTCAGTAATAATAAGGACTCGTTAGGTCCTCTATATGCAAACACATTAGAGGAGTTTATTGATATTAGCCAGTTCATTAAATTTAGTATATATATTCAGATGCGCAAGCTGATCAGCACTTTTGTTGTTGGCAAACCCAAAAGACATGTTTTCTTGAGTGGAGGCTCATTTTATGCCTTGTGTACATGTGAGCAGGGGATGTGCTCAGATGAGATTCATTGTAAATCGTATGGTTAGCTATCTTCAAATGTTATCTTTGGTCCATGTTCTTGGTCATTTACCTTTAATAGTACATATAACTGCTGGCCCACTCCAATTGCCATCTGCTGTACACATTATATTTGCTACTCCTGTGAGGTCATATCCAATATCACACCGCTGTGTGGCACAAGCACCGTAAGTTGTTATACTGGGATCAGCTAATAAGACACTTCCATTACTAGGAGGAGTTGGTGAACCACAATCTGTCAATTAATAAACAGTCAGTCAAAGTAAATATATACGAATAACATAAGCTAATATATGTTACAGTAAGACTCTTCCATTGCTTGGACTAGACGGTGAGCAGAAACTGTCAAATAATAAACAGTTAGTCAAAGGAATTATCTATGAATAACTTCAGTTGATACTTGTTGTAATATGGCTGTTCTATTGCTTATATGTCTGTTTTATTCTATTCAACCATACACATTGTGTTGACTAAGCAACAACATGTACATGTATACCAATAACATATATTAGCGTCAATATAGATTAAGAAAAGAATCATCATTAAATTTATATCAAATAATCCAACCATACACATAGTGTTGACCATGCAACAACGTGTACATGTATACAAATAAAATATCATGGCGTCAACGTAGACTTAGAAAAATATGATTTATAGAATCATTATACGATTTGTTTTACTCGTTGGAAAACCTGACAAGCTGCTTGGCAAAGCCAGACATGCTTACATTTTGATCAACCCATTAAATGAGTTCAGTAATAATGAGGACTCGTTAGGTCCTCTATATACAAAGACACCAGAGGAGTTTGTTGATATGAGCATGTTCATTAGATTTGGTATATATATTCAGATTCGCAGGCTGATCAGCACATCTGTTCTGGGCAAACCCAAAAGACATGTTTTCTTGCATCGAGGCTCATTTTATACCTTGTGTACATGTGATCAGGGGGTGTGCTCAGATGAGATTCATTGTACATCGTATGGTTTGCTACCTTCAAATGTTATCTTTGGTACATGTTCTTGGTCATTTACCTTTTATAGTACATATAACTGCTGGCCCACTCCAAGTTCCATCTGCTGTACACGTTATATTTGCTACCCCTGTGAGGTCATATCCAATATCACATCGCTGAGTGGCAGAAGCACCATAAGTTGTTATACCAGGATTAGATAATAAGACACTTCCATTGCTTGGACTAGTTGGTGAACCACAATCTGTCAAATAATAAACAGTCAGTCAAAGTAAATATCTTAGAATAACATTAGCTGAGTTTTGTTGCAATATGGCTGTTTGATTGCTGATATGTCTGTTTTTTATTTTATCCAGCAATGCACATTGTGTTGACAAACAACAACATGCACATGTAAAACAATTAAACATCTGAGTCATTTTAAATGTTAGATTAATATGATTGATAGTGAAACCATCTTACGTGTTCAATCATCATCAAATATCTAAACGTTGGAAAACTTAATGAGTTGCCTGGCAACGCCAATCATCCTAACATTTTGTTCCAACTTTTTAAAATAACTTATTAATAATAAGGACTCGTTAGATCCTCTATATACAAACACACTGGGAGAGTTTGTTGATATGAGACAGATTTGGCATATATATCATATTTTTAGTCATTCTATAAGCACTTTATCACATCTTTCTAGCTGGTCTAAACATCTAAAATTATGACCTGATTTGCCTTTGTGTTTGCAAGCAGCGAGGTCACTGACGAGACTTGGTAGATGCCCAGACCTGTTTAAGCTTCCACTGCTAGCATGTGAGATACATGTAGCTACCTATATCTGATGACCTGACGTTTTATTATGCGGTTGTTTTTGCTACTTATTGTTATATAATATGCACAATAAGTTTAGCAATTTCTTATGTTTCGCATCTTTTTTGTGCTCATCTTTGTGCAGTGCTGATCAATTTCAATTGCAATGACGAGAACAGGATCTTAGGCAAATGAAACTACGAAATTTCAGACGCCATCCTTTAAATAGGCATTTAGGGAGAGCAAGAACTGCAGAAGGGGTCACTGAACAAAAATCACACCCGTTGTAAGTAATGCTAAAATGATAAGCATGTGATTTTTCGTTCGGTGGTATTTTATCTTCCTCATGCATCATACGCCTATAAAACTATTGGTTATGTGACAGATGTGATAGAAATTTCATGCTGAAAAAAATCAGCTGTCATCAATGACGTCAAAACGTAGTCATCATTTGATTAAACTTCTGATGTTAATTGGCATTCCAATTCAACAGCGTGTATCAGTTTACAAAGATATCATAGGCTTACAATCTAACTCATCTTATGGTTGAATAAAACCTTAAGTTACTGAAAAATGGTGCGACGCATTTGCGAGATAATGGTGACGTTAGATTTAATCTTTCGGCTCGTGCACTGTAGAAGTGAAATGTTTCATTCAACAGTATTTGTCTGGTTGTGTAGGAAGGCATCAAGCAGTTTTACTTGTTAATGTGGTTCAAGAAAACCCGACTAGAAACACCGTTTAATGTCGATAACGTAAAAGCATTAGTAAAAACATCAAATTGTGAAAACTTGGTCCTTTAATTCTCTGAGAAAGTGCAGAAAATTTAACCTTTTGCTTTGTTTTTTGGGTTTTCAGTGACCAAACAATCGTTTAAAAATGGTTTCGGCTTCCCCCAATGATCAGAAATACCCATGTTACCCGCTAGTCTTAAAATTAAACGTCGCTTTATCACGGAAAATCTTGTCAGATGATCGGCGCTTGTATCTTCATGACAGCAAATGAAACTCGAAATCTGATGTAGATGGGCACGCCCATACAAAACAATTGCTAAATTTATTTTGCATACTATATATTGCTGCAACTATACTTATATTACTAAGAGCCTCCAGCAAGGCCAGGGAATGTAACAATTTCAACATTCTGTTTGTCTTGGAACCTAAGCATGATTGAGCTTTTTTGGCTGAGAATCCCAAAGACAGGGTTTATCTGGTAAAATGCCATTTAAAGTAAACCTTAATATGATTTGGGCCTTAACACCAGAAAACATGTCTTTGGGATTTCTGACCAAGTAAAGCTCAAACCAGTCTACTCAGCTACAGATACTAGTAAGAATATTTGAATCTTGCATGGATCAGGTTTGACATATAACAAAGTGAATAAAAAAGATTCTTTCGGGAATGTCCGTAACAATTCAAGAATCGAATCATGCCTCAGCATTACTCGTAGTACTATGTACCAAATAGCTCAATTTATAACCGTTTGCTTTGCTGTAATCACACTTGTTATTGTGTTAACATGGGTTCTGTGACCTCAGCGTCACGTTATACAACGTAAGCGTCACGATTTCACCAGCGTTATCAAAGTAGATCCTCAATGTACATCGTTGTCTGATTCCACGGACTTTTGCGGAATTGACTGAGGCAGTTCCTATTGAATTAAGACGCTGATCAGACTGCGAGTTGTTGTTGCAAACTAGGTTTTCTTGCATCCTTGCGCATTTATCCCTCGTGTGTATATGAGTAGGGTGTGTGCTCAGAAGAGACTCAGTGTACATCCTTTATTGTGTTAGTCTTCAATTGTTACCTTTAGTCCATGTGCTTGGTCACTTACCTTTAATAGTACATACAACTGCTGAGTCACTCCAATTTCCATCGGCTGCACATGTTATATTAGCTACCCCTGTGAGGTCAAATCCAATATCACACAGCTGAGTGGCAAAAACACCGTAAGTTGTTATACCAGGAGCCGCTAATAAGACACTTCCATTGCTTGGAATAGTTGGTGAACCACAATCTGTCAATTAATAAACAGTAAGAGTAAATATCTTAGAATAATATTTGGTGTTTTTTTGCTATAACGTGCCCCCTCTGCTGCTTTGATTTCTGTTTTCTTTTATCCAATTATGCACATTTGGCTGACCAAACAGCACCATGGACATGTATGCCAATAAAATTACTTGAGAGTCATTTTAGATTTTAGAGTCATATGATTTATAGAAACCACCATTCGTGCTCCATAATTATAAAATATATCTAACTCGTTGGAAAACCTGATAAATTGCTTGGCAAAGCCAAACATTCTAACATTTTGTTCCAAAAATTAAGTGAGTATGATCAGGAAATACCACAATCACACACTGCAGACAACCCTGTGGCATCGTGAGGAAGAGCCACACAAACCTTTAAATGAATTCAATAGTTAGATTTTCTACTGTTGATTCAAAGATAGATGAGAATCGTTGTAAACAAAAATAGGAACTAATTTAGGTAATGAGTGATTTATACATCTTAAACTACCCTTAATTTCATTTATACATTTACCTCTATTTACCTGTTTCAATAAAAAATGTAATAGTCCTTTAATTATGCATCTTTGTAACACCAGTATATACAAATATATCAAGTGAGTTTGTTGATATAACCAGGTAATTAGATTTGGTATATATACTTGACAGCAAAAGAAATGCATATTTTTCATTACTTATTTAACATTTGAAACCATGATAAAATTAATATGAAAATGTTTGACAGGACTCATTCACATTTTCCGGGCCACTTTATTCCTTGTTATACAGTTAATGAATAATTTTTGAATATTGTAAAAACCCCCTTACAAAAAACAGTGCTGTACGTTGGTAGAGCCATGTTTTGAACGCAATTTCACTGCATATTGCCACAGCACAATGTAACAAATTAAAAACTGTATAAAACTTTTAAAATCATTTTTGTGGGAAATATACTGCAGATCTAGAAATCTTCATTGTTTTCCATTTTTACATTGATCTTGGAAAACGGCCAGAAAGGAAGTCTGGTACATAATACGTGGTATCAAGTGAGGTATTGTCCAACGACACAATTTAAAACAATTGTTTGGACGCATCATGGCTGTCTTACACACACTTCCTGTCTACTGTCTGACAATGTAATTCATACACATTGGCTTGCCATGAATAATTTTTTATTTAAATGCGTTCTGCGTTTTTGGTATACAACATCTAGAAGTATGTGTTAAAGAGTTATCCCCTTTATAAGCATTACTCTGGAGAGCTACCTGTCTACTATGCATTTATTTATACACATGTTCCACGCATCATTGGTAGCATTCGTATCTTTTAGAATAGTATTTATCGCCAAATTTATACAAGCACACAGTAATTAAAATATGCGTTTATTTTGCTGTTAAGTATATATCATATGTATAGTCATTCTTCAAAATGCAATCACGTCAATCTAGCAATTCTAAAGACCTAAGTTGTGGTCTGTTCCACCTTTATGTTTACAAACATCAATGTCGCTAGTGAGACTGCAAAAATGCACAACTTTTTTAATCTTTCACTGCTAAGATGTGTGATAAATGTAAGTACATATGAGACATGTTTCGTGTATATTTGAACGGATGTGATTTATACAATTTGCGGTTGCATACAAATAACCCGAAACAAAAAATGTTTTCGCATAAATAACAGACGTTTCCATGGTATTGCCAAATAGACAAAATGGCAATTTAAAGCATAACGATAACAGGGCAGCCCGAACTATACGCACATTCCCTTTAAATGATTTTAAGAGCTAAAATGGGTGTATCTTTTATGAAAATGCGACTTTAAGTGTGCAAGTTTAGAGAAACATGCAGTCTATTATTCAAATGAAAAAAAAATAGCTTCTTTGCGACTATTTTTGCTTGACAACTGGGCTTTGCCTACTTTTTTACATTAATAAATTCTACAATACAAGTGCCCAAATGGGTATTCGATATACAGAATGTGTCCTGGAAGAATGTGAAAAACAAATTTTCAAAACTCACAGCCGACTCAAGTTCTCAGATATCTAAGTATATATCGCTAAGACTGATCACCAAAAATTGAATTCATGTATTTTGCATACAATTTAGTGTTGTCTTGGAAACTGTTAACCCTAACTTTGATGTCCAAGTTGCTTCAAAAAAGTAAATATCCAACTGAAATGCTTTATTTTCTAACGAACACACTTTAAATACTTATATACAATTTATAATAGGTTCCACGAGAAACAATTCATGTACAATTTATAATAGGTTCCAAGAGAAAAACTTAATATCTTTAATAGAAATCGTTCTAGAATGATTCGAACATTTCGTTTCAGACAGCATTTTAAACGCTTACAATTTGATTACTCATCTTAAGAGACTGTTTCAAACCAACGAAAAAGTTTAAAATTCTTTTCTTGGTGACTGCGTATTCTTGGAAATCAGGCTAACTCATGTAAATCAATTATTACAAAATACAGAGATAAATAAATGAGTAACGGCACTTTAAAATGTGTTCATATAAACATGAAACACCTTTTGTATATCTCATGAATGGATAAATATGTTTTATAATGTGGTTAGTATGCTACTTGTCACTATGTTCTTTTGCAACCAGACTAATATTGTTAAGAGCATCAAAGCAAGGTCAGCTAATGTCACAATTTCAACATTCTGGTTAGTCTAGGTAGCTTAGCAGCCTGGTTGAGCCTTATTTGGTAGTAAACACTGAAGACAGTATTTTTCGTGCCAAAGCCCATTTCTACTATTATGTTATACGTTTTATGTCCTCCAGTAAAGTTGTACTCTATGAAAAGACATTGTATACCATATATTGGTTAGCCTTTAATTGTTATCTTTGATCCTTGTGCTTGGTCAATTACCTTTAATAGTACATATAACTGCTGGCCCACTCCAATTTCCATTGGCTGTACATGTTATATTTGTTACCCCTGTGAGGTCATACCCGATATCACATTGCTGAGTGGCGAAAGCGCCATATGTTGTTATACCAAGACCAGCTAACAAGACACTTCCATTGCTTGGACTGGTTGGTGAACCACAATCTGTCAATTTATAAGCAGTCAAAGTAAAGTTATTTTAGATTTTAGAGTAATATGAGTTATAGAAACCACCATACGTGCTCTATAGTTATTAAGGACATATGCTACTAAATATTCCATGATGAAATTTGATCAATACTTTGCATACAGTTTGTTTTATGCATGGACTATCCATTTATGAAATAAAAGGATATGTAACCATGCTTAGATTTTTGTAAACACATATACCCTGGCATCTAATTTAGGTTACCTTGCACCCCAGGACCATCTTTATGGGTGCAAAATTGTTCCTTGGAATCCCCTGAATGCAAAACGAAGTTGTCCTCGACAAAATTGGTATGGACTCTGTGAAAATGCATGGTTTCCATGGCAACCATTTTTTTGGCGGACAACTTCGTTTCGCCCTCAGGGGGTCCCAATAAACAATTTGGCACCCCTACAAAATTGTCCCTGGGGATGCAAGGTAACCTAAATTAGATGCCGGGGTAATCTGGAAGTTTTAAGCATTTCTAAACAGATGAAAAAATAATACTAGTCCTAAATATCACGATAAATAGTTGTAATCCTCAGACAGCTTCTTTCTTTTAGCTCAAATTATTGCTCATGTCCTAAAACCTTCTAGAAAATATGCAAATTTATTTGTTAACCCATGCTGTGACAAGATAATGCATGATATATTTTGGCAAATTCGTCGTAAATTGGAACTTCAGTAAAATAAGGCAAATTCTTCTGATACTGAAGCTCCGTTTTTTGGACTTGAACTCGTCAATAACAAATGGCATAGTTTCTTCTAAAAGATATGATTAACGGGACGATTTTAATTTTGAAAAAGT
This sequence comes from Loripinus fragilis, assembly GCA_964019695.1. Lineage (NCBI taxonomy): Eukaryota > Metazoa > Mollusca > Bivalvia > Lucinida > Lucinidae > Loripinus > Loripinus fragilis. The sequence continues at coordinate 92,554,441 of OZ026514.1, forward strand.
AAATTTCCAATTTATTGATGGATATGTTCCTCGCTCCCCTTCCTATGGTGTATATATTTCTCAGCTTATTCGTTTTGCAAGAGTTTGTTCTAATGTCGATGACTACAGCAACAGAAACTTATTTTAACTGCTAAGTTATTAAAACAAGGTTATACGAGTATATATCATAAAATTCGAAAAGCATTTTCTAAATTCTACCACAGACACTCAGAGTTAATTGTTAAATTGCAACATTTGATTAAAAACTCTTCTGCAACAAGGCATATCAGAACCTATATTAATGGTGATTTACCTTATAAATTTAAACGAATTGTTGCAAAACCTAATTTTAGTGATCAAAACAAAAAGATTACCAAACAATATATAAAGGTTATATATAACTTGGATGTCATGCGACTTTTGCATGCCTGGTTTTAAACCCAACCATGGTGTATAGCTATAGTTTGCTCTTTAATTTTACGACGGTGGGTCAGGCCTCATAATCAATGACGGCTCTGACGCAAAGCTTTAATCGGTGGGTTGGTGCCTGATGCTTGTCTATAGCTGGGCGCACCGTGGCTCAACTAGAGGTTTTCTTTAGCTCTGACTATCTGTTAGTCGTGAGCTCTTTTCTTTGTTTCATCATAGTGTGTTGATTTGATTAAAGTGTTTCTCCATAATGACACATTGCATTAGTTAGAAGTCTTCCATGCGAGCTGAACATTTCTTCAACAACAGCAGAATCTAGGGCCAAGATTTGTTACTCCCATTGTGGGAGTCTGTACTTGTTCTATGTTTTGTTGTATGTTATTTTATGTCCATTCTAGTTTTGCAATCTTCTTGATGGGGAAGAGAGAGCTGGTTGCTTTGCTTAGGTTGTCTTCCTAGTGTCTTGAGATGGTTGTGTGGCTCTTTCTTGCGATGCCATGGGTTTGTCTGCGGTTTGTGATTGTGGTACTTCCTGATCATTCTCACTTACTATTTAAGAATAAATGAGATATAAAGAAATCTGATGTTGAAAATCTGTAATATTTATTTTTATTTGGATGGCTATTATAATACCTTTGAGATAAAAGAATAAAAATCTGGGGTAACCGAACTAATTCTATTTCTGGAGAACCAAATCTAACCCAACCCCATTGATTTCATGCATAATTTTATACAAAAAGTTAAAGGTTAGTCATTTCAATCATTTTGATGATGCACCTTTTCTATGAAGTAATCCAGCATTAAAATGCTAAAAAGGGAAGAAAAAAAAAACAGACTGAAAATACGTGCTCTTCTTGAGAATCGACCCAGGGTCTCTATTTTTGTAGGCTGACACGCTAACCACTAGACCATGCGATCAAGTCGTGTGGTGCTTAAAATGGCCATACATTTAGAAGAAACAATCCAGATTTTCGGCCAATATTGTATTTGTAACCAGGGTTAAAACTTGGTAATTGAGTAAATAATTTGTTTTTCACAGATTTGTTGATCTGTATTTGGTGCTGGGACAATCAAGTCTGATGAAAGGTCAAATAGATTTTATTTACTTTATTTTGTCATGACTACGTCGGAATATCGATGTGAAATAAGACTGTCTGAATTCTGCATTGTTTCCCGTGCGCATGGGAAATGACCACATATGTCTTTTAATTTTTTTAACTCGTTGAAAAATCTGTTAAGTTGCATGGATAAGCAAGCATCCTTACATTTTGTTCCAAAAAGTAAGTGATTATAATCAGGAAATACCACAATAACACACTTAAGACCAAACCACGGCACCGTGAGGAAGAGCCACAGAACATATACAGTAACAATACATCCGTTAGACAATAAAAGCAAAGCAACCAGCTCTCTCTTCCTCTTCAAGATGGTATGTCATGTGTCGTTATGTTCTGTTACAGCCATACTAATATTGTAAAGAACATCCGATCAAGGTCAAGAAATGTCACAATTTTTACATTCTGGTTAGTCTAGGTACATACGCAGCAGGAAGCGTAATGACTCAGTGGTAGAGTGCTTGACTCGAGACAGAGGGGCCGCGGGTTCGAGCCTAACTGGTGTCACTGCGTTTTGGTCCTTGAGCAAGACGCATTTATCCCAGCTTAGTACTGGCTCAACCCAAAAAGACTCGTCCCTGTTTAACTGAAAGATTGTTGATGGGACGTAAAGAATCAAATCAAACAAACAAACAAACATACGTAGCCTGGTTTAGCCTTATTTGGTCGTAAACACTGAAGTATTTTTCGTGCCAAAGCCCATTTATAGTATTATTTTTGTATTATCTTATACCTTTTATGTGCTTGATTAGGGTGTACTCAGATAAGAGACAGTGTATACCGTATGTTGTATAAACTTAAATTTTTGTTACCCTTGATCCTTGTGCTTGGTCATTTACCTTTAATAGTACATGTAACTGCTGGCTCACTCCATTTTCCATCTCCCAAACATGTTATATTTGATACCCCTGTGAGGTCATATCCAATATCACATCGCTGAGTGGCAAAAGCGCCATACGTTGTTATACCAGGATCAGATAATAAGACGCTTCCATTACTAGGACTAGCTGGTGAACCACAATCTGTCAATTAATAAACAGCCAGTCAAAATAAATAGCTTAGAATAACATTAGCTGATATTTGTTATGGTGTGGCTGTTCTGTTGTTGCTCGGTTGCTGCCTTATGTCTACTTTGTTTTATTCAGACATACATGTTATGTTAAGCAAACAACAACGATGCAAATATACTATTGCCATAAAGTTAAGCATATTCTATTTGATAACACCACTTAGGTTTTAGGAACGGTAAGAACGGAATATTTTGAGAGATACCAAATATTTATTGTAGTAGACAATAAAAGCAGAATACCAGCGACTTGATAAAGAAAAGCCGTGGAATTTCTGACTTGTTTTATAGGATGCAAACACCTCACAAAAATTACCCATAAATTTGACAAAATTCAATGAAAACAGCTGCATGGAGGCCAAGAGTTAGCAAAACTTTTGCAATAAGGCCGCGATAGTTGTAATTTCTTCAAAACTTTCTTTTTGGAGCAAACACTTTCAGGATCTTGTTCAAAAGTGTAAAAATGGCTCACAATAATCCACTACTTCTGGTTTATGCTGTGTATAGCCTAGACACTGTCGAATAACAACTTGGCACATTTTCATCATTAGATTCACTAGATACTTGCGTCAAGACATGAAATCCTGTCCCACTCCTGCAGTAGAGTCTTGCAATATTCACAATGGTTTTGATATGGCTGGTTCTTGGTTTCTACCACATCACCGTGCTCGTCCCACACGTGCTTGATAGGGTTCAATTCCAGCAACAAGCTCGGCCCTGGAGGACTAGTGATGTTCTGTTGTTTTTTGTATTCCTCGATGATACGAGTATAGTGAGGTCTTGCAATGTCATCTCGGAGTATCATGTTCTGGTCATCTAGCGAGTCCAAGGGTAGCCTAACACCAGATTCCTGGATTTGGTCCTGGTACTTTTGAGAGTTCAAAGTCCCAGTAACCACCTTTAACTGTATCATGTGGTCGTCACGTAATGCACCACGTACCATAATGCTTAGGTAGCAATTCCTTGCACTCAAGAATCAATGTAGACCGTTTCTTTTATTTCTAATACTGCAACTCTCTCTATGTTCTTTCAAAGGTCTGCTTACAACACTCTGAGACACGTTTAATACCCTTGCAATGCCATCTTGTTTCATACCAGCGCTCCTAATGGCAGTTTTACACATTTTGTCCTCTTTCTTCTTTGTAGATTTATCCAACAAACGCGTTTTAAGTCTATTTCATGACTCAACAGCAAAATAAATTCATTCTTGCATATCATCTCCTGGACAGTACTGTGTCCTAAGCATCCTGTCTATGGACAGTAGTGAATAAAACTAATCGAATGTACCCAAAGTTGGTAGCCAAAATACAAGTGTACATCTCGAATAAAACCCAAAACTCAAATTATTTTTCATTACTTCGAAAATCGTGATCGCATAAATATATGCTTAACTTTAATGCAATAGTATATATACCTATAAACTATCTGTATCATATTCATCATATGCCGTCGCATATGGGAGTGTTATAACACTATATACTTAAACACGATGGTACACTAAATATTCATTTTTAGGTCACGTTTAAGTTTGACGACTTAGCATTGTGACGTTTACTTATGTCTAAATTAGGTTTGTGAGTCATAAAATCCATCATACATGCTTAGCACTTGTTTGATTTATCTTAACTCGTTAGAAAACCTGATAAAGTACTTGGCAAAGTCAAGCATCTTAACATTTTGTTCCAAATATTTGATGAATAGACACGTTAGATCATATATAATATAAGTAGCATCAGAAGAAGTGTTTTGAGATTAACCAGTTCATTAAATCTGGTACATGTCGTATATGTGTAGAATCCTTTAAACATGCATTCACGTCTATCTAGTCGGCCTTAGCGCATAACTGATTAATAACTGCCTGATCCCTAATCCACGTTCCGCCTTTAATTTGGTGTTTGTAAGCAACGAAGTCTCTGACTAGACTCTGCGGAAATAGAGTATCACATGGCAAATGCCGATGTCAAAACTAGTTAATTTATGATATACACTGTATACTAGAGGAATTTGAATACACATCGCAAAATTTTTGCATTTACTCAAAAATGGTAAAAGCAATTGAAAAAAGACTTACAGGTTTTACTGTGCAACTCAAGATTGACATGAATCAGTTGCTTATTTGGTGTCGTCACATGTGTACAAATAACATCCAGCGCAATTCTAAAAAATCAGCTGACGCTTTTGGTTATTTTTGCATAGCATTTTGGCGGGTATGATACTAAATCAAGTAACGAAGTTTATTGACATTTTCTTATCAATATTGACTGATCAATTCAATATTTTGAAAACAAACGTAAAATTTAAATATGAGATTTAAGCTGCCTTTTAGAAACATCTCCATAAGTTACATTTTACGATTACTTTGAAGTTTCATTACTGACATTGGCTCATCAGGAACATATTTTAATGTACATTATGTCAGGAGACGCGTTGTCAGATGGGAACGATCGTCTTCAAAGTTGACGTTTACGTCACTTTCACAATACAAAAGAAACGTTATACACACCCAATTTATCAATGATCTGTCATTGGTATATTCCCTTTGCTTCTGCAGACAAACCAAGCAAAAAATCAAAACGGTTTAAAAGACTCGAGATATTGAACTTAATGGTTAAAGTACAATACAGGTCCAAATGGTCTAACCCTCTATACTAAAAGTTGGAAAGCATCTTAATAAAAAAATTGTTTGTATACTTTAATGACTGGCTGCAAAATTGTTGCTGGCTTTCGTTCGTAAGTTGACATAATATAACTTTTTGACAAATTGTCTTTGGATATGCTGAGTTTTAAATGCAAATATAACACTATTGCAGTAAATGCCAATCGTAAGAGAGAGAGAGAGAGAGAGAGAGAGAGAGAGAGAGAGAGAGAGAGATGAAGAGAGTTGGTGCACGATGAGTTAAATATGCCTCCCAACTTCTTTAAATGCACATAGAGCTTCACCAGAATCCATCTAATTACACAGATTTCCGGAGACAGTTCTTTGGCATAATCTGTTTGATTAAGGCAGCTTACATCTCATTGTCAAAAATGGAAAAAAAAATATGTGATCATTGTTTGGGGCATGAGGAATTATTTATCAATTATTGGTAATCTCGTATTACAGGGTAGACACTGTTTAATATTACCATACTAGGAGAAATAGGAATGAAAAGGAGATAACATAAGTTTTCCCCACCCACTGAATAAAGTTATGTGACTATGGTGACTTTGGAATTTAGATCAAGGCTATCGAAATCGAATAACTTATTAAGGGCTTCCCAAAGATGTATATGTGTCAGTTTGGTCAAAATCTGGTCATTGGTTTGGAAGATAGAGTGAAGACAAGAATTTTTGCAGAGTTATATGTCCCTGGTGTCCTTGAAAATTTGGTCAATGTCACCAAATCTAATCATTCGTTTCGGCTATACCAAATAAGTATCTGTACAAGTTTCGTTAAAATCCATCTAACGGTTCATAAATTATAGCGCAGACAAAATGCTACGTCACAGCATAGGTATCCGAATCATTTAATTGTCCACAATTTTAAAAGATCTGTGTCAGTAATCACGCAATAATATCAAAGTCACAGCAATTTGATCATAAAAGAAGCTGGTGTAATGCCTACAAGTGCACACGATCAACTTAGATTACAACCAACCCTCAAAGTTAACACCTAGCTATATCTATTGAAGCTGGTAACTTCTCATGTTCATGTGTGTTGGTAGCGCAGATGTCGTTGCCAAATAAATCAATATATTTCTTTGATTTAGTTTTTTTTTCAATTCAATGTTATTTATACAAGAAAGCATATACCACACAATAGGCAATTGCCTGAATGCCGAACACAACATTGAACTTACCCATATTTTGTGTGTAGAGCACTTTTGAATACTTGTGCAAGCTGTTTGCTTCCTCAGTACATATCGCACTCCAGAGGTGTTTGCAAACAAAATGCAGTATATATACAACAATTAATTATTTGCAGATGGTAAATAAACACTGGCACCATACTCTACTTTAGATGTTCATTCACCTTTATCAAAACAAAATGTAGGCTGTTCAAAAGGTTCTGAACTCCCTGCTATGGCGTAATTTGTCACCCTTGAAACAAATGCGTGAAACATGGCTAAGCTTTCTTCCTTACTTTAATGTACTACGTCATTGTTCTACGTCACGGTCAGCAATATTTCAGTCATGTTATAACGTTTTTTTCGAACATGTATTAAGCAATAAAGATGAAGTGTCCTGCTCAATAATACAAAACAGAGATGTCTTCGAGATTGTAAACTGCAACCTCTTAGTCACACGCACGTCAGACATTTAAGCAACTAAGCAACAGTGGTCTCATAATAGGTAAGTGATGTAGAACCGCAGAGCTATCACGACTGTTAGATTTATGACCAGGGACGCGCGTAAAATATAGTGCAGATACACATTCTGTACACTTAGCCCATGACCCACCCACTTCCTTTTGTTTTCAGCCAATCAGTTGCAAGAAAAGGACCATATTCAACATGGTATATTTTCTATAACCCACACTTTAGTGAGACCCATTCCCATGACTTGATGAGAGGAAATTGCAGTCCTAAATGTTATTTTCACCAATTTTATTTTTATTTTTAGAACCCTAAATAATGCAGTGGTAAGAATATTGACACAGATGATATAAATTTCAAATGTTAGCTGTTTCACAGAAAAGTGGCGACTGCAGACAACACTGACCAGGCTGCACATGTACATTGAAGCCTGGTCAGAAATTACACTGCTTGTCCAAAAATGCTGTTTTAAAAAGACAGCATGACCAAACGACACATGAATATACATACTGATCTTACTGTTTGAGAATCAGGGTAGAATGCACAAACAGTGGGGAATGATCAGCCTATACATCTGTAACGTGTAATCAATGAAATGCTTCTCCGACAATTTAGAAAACAAATTTAACAAAATTGCTGCTAATAATATCCATTTGTCACATGTGAGCGCATCAATAGCTAAAAATGAAATGAGAGAATCAAAGTGCTACATAATGTTTACATTTCAGGATGTGAAAACACAGGAAACAGCTGGGACAGGGCTAAATCGGTTATACAATGTTTTGTGTTTGTTATGAAATATACTCTTGTGAGCTCCGCTCCCTCGTATACATTCCATAACCAACACAAAGCATTGAATAACCTATACATAACCTATGACCGCCTGCTGTGACCCTGATCTTAAGCCGGATTGACAGTACCATTTATCAGCTCGTTATTTTAAATAGGTGCACATTTATGTGAATAACTAATATAATTAATAGACGTTTGGGAGATACGCCACAGACACAAAAGTGTGACATACGTGTACAGACGAACTGATAGATGAACTGACATTTATTCAACACTCACATGTATCCCTTTAATAATTTGGGCTTGGGGACATAAATAGTATTCAACGCTTTCATTATTATTTCAGTAACTAGGCAACCCTTTGTATTCATGGTCAGCCTGTTGTTCTTTATACCAATCCAGGGATCCATTTTGGGTCCCTTACTTTTTAACATTTTCTTAAATGATATATTTTACTTTGTTTTAAGGTCAACCATCTACAACTATGCTGATGACAATACTGTTTCTTTTATTCACAAAGATTTTAACTTTTTAAAATCTGTCTTAGAATCAAATAGTCTATACCTAATTTCCTGGTTTGAAGAAAATTCCATGAAGGCCAATCCTGACAAGTTTCAAGCCATATGTATTGGCAAGAAAATTTACGACAATATTGAAACTTTCAGGATTGGCGAAACTGACGTTCAATGTGAGAATAATCACAGGAGCTTGAAGTTCTATCCTTAAATCGCTTCTAAACCCTAAAACCGAAAATCTCATAATGTCATTACGTAGTAATGACCAGGAGTGAAACTAAGCTCTCGACAGCCATTCCGGCTCCAGTTTCCGGTCATCAGCAGTGAATGTTGTGACGGCAACGTAAAATGTTCGACGTTACGCTGACCAAGATGGCGACGTTTGAAAAAAAACAGGACAATGTCTATTGCAATGAACAACCATAATTTGTTCATTTCTGGCCAATGTGGTACCGGGAAACATGTTTTGTTAAGGAATAAACCAAAAGAGAATGCATATTTTACTCCAATTGGCCAGTTTGTAATCCTATCGATTTCAGCAACCCACGAGCATCTTGTATTTTATCCGGGTTCTCTTTTCTTACAATCAAAACGACTGATGTGACTACAATAATCGTAATAAATCTTCCTAACCGCCAGTAACCGGTCACTGGATGTTCGTCGTAGTGACTTACTAGGTATTTCGGAGTATGTTTCCCCACACAAATGAAATAACGGTTGAATTTATGAAGGGCTACTTCAGGCTCCCGCTTCGCTTGCTGAAAAGGATTTGGTTTTGTTTCCCAGCTAAAACCCAGAACAGAAACTATCTCAAGGAAATATAAACAAAGCCTTTAACAGAAAAAGTGCAAGATTCCTACCTTCACGTTTTTATAGCAACAATGCAGTTTAGAGGGCTCTGAGCTAGACGTATTTTCCAAGAATAAGCTGCTTCCAACAGTCATAAAGAACACAATTATATTCCAAACAAGTTATTTTGAAACTGTTTTTGTCATTTCTACCATGTTTACACATGTGATTGTCAAGGCCATTTCCTTGAAAATATATGACGTCATAATGTGACGTGTACAGGTCGATAAATTTATTGGGGCTTCCAACGGGGGAATATTGTAAAATACAACAGAACTATCAAAATCTGTTCTACTGCTAAATGAAAGGGGGGCTACCTGTTATCAGTGAGATGTAATAAGATGCAATGCTATGAAAATGTGATACTAATGCACCTATCAGTGTTTTCTCCTAGAGCTGGGGGTGATACAAGGAGATTTTACTGCAAACAAATTCACCACCCACGGAATTAGAGCACCTAATCTCTGGGGTGGGGAAATTACGATCCTTCATCTGGGAATTTCTTAATCAAATTATAACCAATTTGATGACCAGTCCAAGGGATTTTATACACCATGCACACACGTATTTACCCAAGGGAGGGGAATTAAACCTCAGTTTGTTTGGGTTGTTTTAATTGTCTAAATCCTCATGGGTATTTTGCCGTTCCCCTTTTCGGAGAAAACATTGACAGGTGCATAATGTGATGTCACATCTGCTGATGAGTTGGTGTGTTGTGGGCCCGGAGGGGGGGGGGGGGTACTCTCATGTTTTTTTCATACGTAGGCTCGGGCCCAGCATCTACCGTTCACCCCCCAAAAATATCAGAATTTCAAGCATCCCAAAAAAACATTTGAAATTTTAGCAACCCCAAAAAATATCCCCTATTCTGTACCTTGACCTTAAGAAAAGACCCTAAAATGCATAGAAATGACCCCTAAATATAGTCCAATTAAGTGATGACCCCAAAAAATATCCACAAAATCATACCAAAAAATATTTATTTTTCTGAAAACCCCAAAAAATATTGAAATTCAAAATTTTAACCCCAAAAATGACCCAAGCCTACGTATGTATGAAAATATCAGAGTACCCCCCCCCCCCCCGTAGGGTTGTGGGTGGGATTGGTCGGAGTAGGGTTGGGGAGAGTGGCGAGGACCCGGGTTGGTATCTTAGTTATAGTACCCGTTGTTGCCCAGTTCTCCCCAATCGGTTACTTATCCGTATAATATCTCTCTTCCAGTGTGGTCTACCCAAAGAGACACCCATCTTGAAGTTTGTACTCTTCCGTGTTGTTTTAGTCCCCGAAACCCGGGACACGCCATTTTCTCCCCCACCGATCCCGGGGCCTAAACATTCTCTCGTTTATTCTTATACATATACTTTTGAATACCACGGCACCTATCCCGTCCACAGCCCGTCCGGTCTTCTGTTTGCATCAAAGCATTTGCTTAGGTTCCCATACATACACACAAAAACTGGGGATAAAATCCTGGTGCTCATCAATCATAAATAAATCATGTTTTAAACATAAGTGATGGCCGGAAAGCCGTAGTTTTCGTATTTCAGCAGATATTTAAAGATATGAAGGAAGAAGATCAACACACCAAAATACCGTCTCCACATCATACTTTAAGTCTAAATCCCCCTACCCATCCATCAACACACACACACACACACTCTCATATAAACCATATAACAAACATGCTGATGTTACTTTAATATCGAACATGGAGAATCATCCTTTCATCGTATTTTTCGGTTGGTTCTGTTTTTATTTTTATTTTTTTTTTTTTTTTTTGAGGAGCGGAATCAATACATAGGAAGCAACAAAGAATTCTATCATATTCTTTATCTTTAGGAAAACTCATTATAGTCCGAGCCAAACTCCATGAGTTCCTCAAAATATATAATTCTGAAATCTTGCAGTCAATTGAAAAAAGAAACAACAAATAAATTACCAGCAAATATATACGGCAGCATATGAGAATTCATAAAGAAAACGGCGGCAAGCAGCGAATATTAAGGCAAGCGTAGGCACATGTGAGCATCTTATTGTGTACTTCATTTCCTTTAATTTGATATGAAACATAACCATATTCCGAAAAAAGTTGATTTTATATTAGCCTATATGTGACCCCTGCGGCGGGGCAATTTTTGGCCCCATGGACATTATTTTAAACTCGGTAGATGTCCACTATCTATATATAGATGGTGTACATACCAAATATTAAGCATAGTATGCCTTGCGGTTTCAGTCAAGAAGATTTTTTCATGTTTCCCTTTATACGCCAATGTAAAACTCACTATTTTTGGTAGAAGTCTACTAGATGATGCTACATGCATGTACCAAATATCAAGGATCTAGGCTCTGTGGTTTCAGACAAGAAGATTTCAAAAGTTTTCATCTTCAGAATCTATTTTAGCCTGTGTGACTTATATTAGATAATCAATGGATCGAGACTATTTGAAAAAATAAAATAAAGAGGGCCATATAAAGACCATTTCTGCCCAGTTTGGTAAACTCCCATTCCATCCAGTAGTTTAGGAGATGTCCTTAGAAATAACTGTTGATGATGCAACGAACACACTGACTCAGGTGAGCTAAAATGGGGTACCTCCCTCAATAATGATTACTTTCAGTATTTCATGCCGAAACATGTATTCTAAGTGTTTCAAAGAAACGTCGAGGCTCATTCTGTCTCATCGAGAGAGATTTTAGGCATATAAAATGTTGTTTTGATAGGATAGTGCTCAACAAGTGTAAACACGAGCCTTTTATCAGACTCCAACAATGTATACCATTTTAGCTCACCTGAATTTAATTTTAGTGATCAATTCAAAAAGATTATCAAACGTTATAAAAATGTTGGATACAACTTGGATATCATGTCTGGTTGTAAACCCAATCACAATTTATAGCTATATGGTTTCCTCTTTAATTGCACGACGGTGGGTCAATGACGGCTCTGGCGTAAAGCTTTAAGTGGTGGGTTGGCGCCTGATGCTTGGCTGTAGCTGGGCCCACTGTGGCTCAACTTGAGGTTTTCTTTAGCTCTGACTATCTGTGAGTTGTGAGCCGTTTTCTCTGTTTAATCATAGTGCGTTGATTATATTGTTTCTCTAAGATGATATATTGCAATAGTTACAAATAAAAGAATTCTCCATGCGAGCTTAACATTTTTCTAGGGCGATGATTTGGTACCAATAAAATGTATTTAACCGATGGCTTTGGCTATACTGTCCGTTCTAAGGCGGTGGCTCTGATGTTGTTGATTCGATGTTGATTGTTACTCCAATTTGAGGGATTCTGTTATTGTTCTATGTTTTGCTGCGCGTTACTTTATGTCCATTCTAGTTTTGCAATCATCGTGATGGGGAAGAGAGAGCTTGTTGCTTCACTTTGCTTGTCTTCCGGTTGGTCTCGTGAGTGTTGTGTCGCTCTTCCTCACGATGCCACGGGTTTGTCTGCAGTTTGTGATTGTGGTATTTCCTATTCATACTCACTTTCTTTTTTTAACAGGGAAGTATTGTATTACTCCGGTCGTCGGCATTAGCATCGGCGCGTACACATGCTAAAAGTCTTGTGTTATTAAAGATGTGATGATAGGCGTGTATAGTGTCCAAGCCACATGCATATTTATACCGGTATGTCCAGACCATAAACAAAAGACTTACAAAGTTTCAAAAAGATCGGTATACGGTGCGATGAGTTGCGCTCACAGAGTACCCAATGGCCAAACATTCAAAAGTGAAAAAAAAAATAAAGAGAAATTGACGATATTTCCACGCCACATGCGCATCTGAATGGTAAAGAAAAAGGGTCGAAAAATTGCGCCCACAAAGTTCCCACTCATATCTTCTACGAACGGACGCACAGACAGACAGGCCTATTTTAATAGTCTCCTTCTAACGTCGGCAGAAAAAAAGTACCAGAATTTTGTTTGTTAGTTTGTTTGTTTCTTTACGTCCCATCAACAATCTTTCAGTTATAAAGGGACGGGTCTTCCTGGGTTGAACCAGTACTAAGCTAGGAGTAATGTTCTTGCTCAAGGACACAACGCAGTGACGCCGGTGCGTACCAGCATTGTTATTGCAGTTAACCAAAGGCAGCTCGTGCTATCAGATCATGAGGTTCTATATGTTTTGCAAAGAATGGAAAATTATAAGATCTACTAGAATCTAAGACAACAGTTACAATCCAGTTTGCTTTCTCCGAGCGCGTTTGCAACAATCAAGTCGGCTACCTGCGAACAGACTGCGCATTTTCGCAGCTGGAGAGCGAGCGAACGCGCAACTCAGGTATGTGCCCAGTAAAAATCTAAAAGCGGGCCACCATCGGCTCACTGGTGGGACGATGTTGGTCCGTCACTATATGCTGGCTGGGAATGGTCTAACATGAGTTTTGAACAACCTTAGTAAATAGCAAAATCTGTAAATCCTGATTTTGTTGCACTTAAACAACAAAAGCGCGGACCAGACTACGCATCCACATAGCCTCTGATCCATGCATTTGATAATCGCTCTTTGGATAAGTCAGTAGTTTAAGTCATGCTTTCAATATTTTAGCTAGTCCTTGTAGCTGATCAGGCTAATTTGAGCATAACCTGGTCGCAATTGTCGAGACGAGTCCTTATCAAGAGTTGATGACATTACGGAGAGCTGCCCAAATATTATTTCACAGAAATATCTCAGTACAAGTTATCTCGAATTTGCAGGGGAAAATAGATAATATTGAAAAACGGATCCTTCAGAAATAGAGAAAACCTACAATATTAGAAACTGCAGACTCTGTTTTATAGAGTCTAGTCCTGAGAACTATAATAAATTGATCTGCCCAAAGCACTAGGCCTACGCTATTCCTGGACAAGCTTGAAAAAGCGGTTACTACTTTGTGCGCATATGAAAACAGTCCTTATTGAATGAATCATCGGAAGGAAGGAGAATGACTGTAAAAATGAGTTCATGATCAATCTCCACGAAAGTATGGGACCGGCCCGGGATCGAACTCGCCACCCATAAATATTTCATACATGTAACACTACGATTTCAGATTCGGGCCACCCATGCTTATTGAACCTCAAATGTGTCTCGACTTACACAAACACCCCCCCCCCCCAACAAGAGCACCCCCCCACACACACACACACACAAACACGCGCGCACCACCACCACCACGACGACATCGGGGCACCACATATCGACATCCAGGGCGACGTAAGAATTATCCATGGTAAACCCCGTTGGTCGCCTCATAGCTTGAAATCGATATACAATCAACCGGTGCGTATGTAAACATAACGTCACGACGCGGATATTTTTGAAAACAACAACCGTTTGTGCTATGATAAAAAGATTTTTTTCCTGACAAGCAAAGGTATGGATATGGGTCCGGAATGAGTTCATTTAATGTTCTGAAGACTTGTAACTGGTCGTCGTATTTTTTGGCCAACGGTAAATCATTTTATAGTTTTTCTACATTTAATTTCTCAAAATGTGAGAAAGGCTCGTTTTCGCTGCGTCACAACCGGATACTGGGGCCGGAATGGCTACCGTAACTTTTTGCTTATTTTCAAACGCTCAATATTTTAATTCAGTGATATGTCAGAAAAAGTTATCCATGCCTCGCATGACCTGTTGACATAGTTTTTATGGTTAGATGTTCATTTGTCGCCAAAAACGTCCTGGTAACGGCGATTCAAAGGTGCCTGAAATTTAGTTTCACTCCTGGTCATTACTACGTAATGACATTGTGAGCTTTTGGTTTTGAGACTATAGGGGTAATTTAAGGACAGAACTTCAAGCTCCTGTGGAATAATGTTAGTTTGTTGGGTATAAACATTGATTTTATGTTGAAATTTGATAACCATTTGACTGAAATTGGTAAAAAGACTTCAAAACAATTAGCTGTTTTAAAAAGACTTGGTAGATTTTTAACTAAACAGGAGAAATTGGTAATCTATAACTCTTTTATATCATCAAATTTTAGTTATTGCCCCTTAGCTTGGCACTTTTGTAGTATTGCCAGTACAAACAAACTCGAAAAGGTTCAAGAGAGAGCATTGGGATTTATAAACAATGATTACTCCTCATCTCTCAGGAAATTACTCAGCCAAACTAAAACTGAGCCCCTCCATGTCAAAAGGCTTAATCTTATGGCATGTGAGGTATTCAAAATTATAAACAAACTCTCACCTGAATATATCCATGACATGATTAGTGTTAAGACTTCTACTAATATTTTCAGAGGCGAGAGAAAGGCTGACATCCCAAGGGTAAACACCTCAAGATATGGTCTGAGGCTCCCCGGATCTGGAACAGTCTTCCTAACAACTTGCGGCAGGCAGAGTCATACCCGCAGTTCCGAGGGCTGCTCCGGAGATGGGACGGCCTTGGATGTGGATGCCCTCTGTATTGTACCTAATTTTGTCTTTTTTTGCTTTCTTGCTTATGTGTTACCGTGCTTTGCTTTGCTTTACTTGCTTCACTTTGCTGTTTTTGCTTTTGATTTTGCTTTTCACAATAAATTTTATCCATTATCCCATCCTTTTGTACACTTGTGCCTTAGAAATTTTCGCTTTCAAGACTACCTGATGGAGTAAAGTCTTGCTTTTACTTAACGCCATTTTCGCTTATAGGGCACCTGCATGTCATAAGGATGTGATTACTTCGCAACATAAATTCTGCCACACTGTTTTCTTCCCTTGATTTTAAGGGAAGACTTTATGATACCCTTTGAGTGCTACTTGCATTTACCGTCCGCTTTGCGTCTTCTATAGTATACTAGTTTCTTAGTCTCCTATCAAAACTTTTTATAGAGCTATAATTTTTTAAATAATTTTGTTTTACATCTCAAGTTTATTTTCAGTCTAACAATGTATATATATTTGTTTATAATACTACTTTCCATCTCTGTGATATATTCTATGTTTGATCTCTTTAAATTTGTTTGTCGAAGTAAAAGCCCTACAGGGCTTATGTTACTTGTTATATGTATATTCGACTTAAAATAAATCTTCTATGTCTATGTCTATGTCTATGACTAAAGTTGTGCATGTAATACTGCGTTTACCATATGAGCCGATTATACGAATAAACTAGAATAGGTTTCGCTTTCACGTCTATTCATTGCTGCCTTGTGGTCACCTGCTGGGAAATGGCTGACCTCTTGGCTCTTGTTTGTGATGTCTAATTGTGATTTTGTCACTTTCCCATGTGGTACTCTGGGTCAGGTGTGGTACTTGATTGTATTGATTCCTGATCTTTGCCTTGTTTGTGCTGAAGATTAACTGGAAAAAGCAATAAAACATTAAATAGCTTTAAATGATCAACTTATGTTACACATAAAATAAATCATCTCATCAAACGTTTTAAGCCAGGTTTTATTTTTACTTTAATTAATGGTGGTAGTGTTATCTCAAATCACAACATAGACATTGCGATTATAAACACAAGCATGTTTGGTATCATTCTGAGGCCTGTTTGCTTATTGCGTCTTTTAAAATATCAACATTCGTGAACACACCTCTGTTTATACACACAAGTGCGAAGCTTAATTCATGTGATTGCATATGCCGTCGGTAAATAAGAAACATACCCATGTAAAGGGTCAAAGGCCAAACTACCTTATATTTAAATTTCAGCCATATACCATCGTGCGCCAAAAACGGCCAACCGTTACACGTCCTTTAAGATTCATATGATTGATAGACAACATCATACGTACTCAATAATTATTAAGTATTTAACTCGTTGTAAAACCTGGTAAGTTGCTTGGCAAAGCCAATCATCCTAACATTTGGTCCAACTCTTTAAATGAATTCAATAATAATAATGACTTGTTAGATCCTCTATATAGAAACACACTAAGAGAGTTTGTTGATATGAGCCAGTTTATTAGATTTGGCATAGATATCATATGTGTAGTCGTTCTACAAGCACGTTATCACATCTATCTAGATAGTCTAAAAATCTAAATAATGACCTGGTTCCTAATGTACACCGGTAGGCGGCAACATCGAACGATGAATACAATCGAGGAACTGCGATCAATATATACAGCCGCCGTTTTGGGTAAGTTTATATTTTTTTTCATTGGAATGCTTGGCGTTTGAGTAAAAGTAAGCATGATATCAGTTTTAGGTAAGATCTAAGATGTACTGAGTGTTATATTTTTCCAAAAATTGTGGGAGAATTGGTTGAAAAAGTAACATTTTATTTCTGATCATTACTTATTTCAACTCAAAAATGATAATATGTACATTATTTCGCTTTCTTTGTCGTATTTCGGTCGTTTATGAGGCGGACGAGTAAAATTAAATCATTTGTGGATATCCTGTGTGTATTAAATATTTGAAAAGCGCAGTATCCGTTTGAAAGGGTGATGGTAATGATACTAAGGCAATAGAAAACTTCATTAATGACAATCGGTTAACAATAACAATCAATTTTTTTGGCAATCGATGAACACAGTTTTGTTTGTTTTTTCACCCATTTTATTCATGTTCACGGCCTATAATGAATGTTTCCCCATGATGATTGTAATAAAAAGAATAATTTATACTGATTTTACTCTATACCCAAGCTTTATAAGTATGTATTCTGTTTTATATTGATCAATAAACTTAAATCTCATGCCTACTGTGTGGCCCAACTGCTCGGTTAAAAGACAACATGCACATTCTGAGCGAGTCCTGGGTTAGAGTCCGGGTGGGGTCAAGGGGGTAGGGTAAAAGACACACGTGAAGAAAAAGGATATGACCAATCTGGGACTCGAACCTAGGACCTATTGCAGGCCGCGCGAATACTCTAACCACTTAGCTATTGGGCCACACGGTAAGCCTGCTAATTGTACAATATACACGGTAGGGTAGTTCTACTCTTTCCAAGGTCTGTGGTCTTCTCCCTCTTTCCGGTAAGATGTGGATACAAACGCCATCAATGGGCTTTAGTTCTGTTACAAAGATAGAATTATATTGTCCTCCACTTTCAAAATCTGAAAGTTCAAACTTCTAGCAGAACCCCAGGTTGTTTCCGACATCGCCGGACATGTCGAAAAAAGTTTTTCTTGTGACTGCGCTCTTGTGAAAGAAAGGTTAGAATACATTGCGATTAACCGACTGTCAGTTCATTTTATTACCGTTTCTTTTCATTATTATGGCGAAATGTAACGCATTCTATGATCTTCAAGGTCTACAAATAAATTACCAGGGATGCTGCATTATTTGTACTATTAAATCCTAATCCTTTTAACCTTTTGTATACTAATGGATACTTCCTTCTCTTTTGATACAATAAACTAAAGATAGTTCATTGTACATATCTAGGGGTGTCAAGTTATAGTTTAAAAAAATGTATTTTTGTCTAAAAATCTTTTTATCCTTAGCAAACAATGTAGACACTGATGAAATACTGCACTATACAGCTTTTTATCTTAGTCTTCATTGTTTGCAAAAATATCGTTTAGTGGGGTTTCCTGTCAACAAATGGTAATTTCCCTTTCTTTTAAGGTAACACTCCACTGTTTTATGAGAATTTTGTACTAGGGGAGAACGGCACTTTTGTTTTGACCAACCACCCACAGAGTTAGATTTTCTTTAAAGACCCACCCCAACATATTTAGATAATTAACCCCAAGCTTTTTTTAAAAAAGCAAAGGGGATATTGTAATCGCCTCTGTCTGTCTGTGTGTCCATCCGTCCGTCCGTCATGCTATCTGTTCCTTAACCATAATACATACACATTATCATAATAGTAACTTGATCTGGAGTACTGTATCACGTCGAGTGGATGAGGTCATACCATCGGATCACCCGAGACGCGTAGCGTTGATGGTAATATGGTAATATGTTTATTATATGCCTTTTTTTCTGACATTCTTTCAGATTTTAAAACCTTTTTTGGTCTTTAATCCAGAAAAATTGCGGGAACGTTTGCAATAACGTTACGTTTCTTGACGTCGAGTCAACATGTTTTCCGTCTCTGGTTCCATGCTTGCAATTTACTTTACGTAACGGCGCCGCAAAAGCAGGTAACCGACGTTAGCCTCGTTTTAAAGGATAGTGATATGGATTCAGAAAACCTCAGTTCGTTGATCCGGCTTTCTGAATCAGATGGCCAGAAAACAGACAGTTCTAAAGTCGTATCATTTATAGGTATATAATAGATTGCAATAATTAGAAGGCCGCCATGCGAGATAAACATGTTTGTACTTCAACAATAGCAGGATCTAGGGCGAAGATTTGGTACCAGTAAAATGAATTTAAGCCCCCTCCCCCAGGTGGCTATGATGCTGTCCGTTCTAAGGTGGTGGTTTTGTTGTTGTTGATTTGCTGTTGATTGTGACCCAGGCGTCAGACCAAACATCCTGTTCGATATGTTTTAGGCTTCTTTTATTTTTAAGAACACACACAAAGTTTGGTATAAAAATCTGTGAAATTGACTTTGTTATTGAAATTGAATGATTTTGACCCACCCACTGGGGCCATTTTGTTGTTGTTGCACATCCCATTGGTGTGAATGACTCAAAGTTAAAATGATATGAAGTATGCGCTTGTCGCTGCATTCAATGGGGTCCACATGGTCTGGGGCTGAAAATACAGCCTTTGGGTCCAAAATAATGCATTTAAAGCTTATCTTTGGACATTTTGGCTTTTTTAATGCTAGTTAATCGATTACTATGAGCAGCGTTCACTGATTGCATTTGATTTTTTTTTTTGAAAAGGCGTTTTCGATTGCCATTTTGATTTACCTCTCCGTTTTTAAATCGTATGTAGCTCAATTAAATTTCCACATTGCGCGGTCAAATTTGGCTGGTGTTTAGGGAAGACATTCAAATGTTTCACGGACCAGCCAGTTGTTTATGATCCCTTTTTAAAAAAAGAGAACAAGCATCACTAAACTGAATTATTTCCTTGCAAACATTGTAAAAATGATCAGTTCATACCACGACATTTATAATTGGAAATCAGAAACAACACCTGCATAAATATATAGAACAAACTCCAATTCGTTTGAGAATAGATAGGCAAAACCAATTTTATTAAAATACAGATATAAATCATAAAAACGCCCATATAAACTGACTTACCTTTAACGGCGGCTGTACATATCGATCGCAGTTCCTCGATTGTGTTCAGCGTTTGATGTTGCCGCCTACCCGGTGTGTAATGTAGGTTCCACTTTTGTGTTTGCAAGCAGTGAGGTTACTGACAAGACTGTGCGGATGCCCAGACATGTTTAAGCTTTCACTGCTAGCATGCTGACAAGGCCAGAGAATGTAACAATTTGAACATTTGCTTGTCTTGGTACCTTTTCTTTGATCGTGGACTTCCAAGACAAGGATTCTCATGTCAACGTTCATTTAAAGTAAACCTTAATAGTATTTGGGTATCAACGCGAGAAAACCTGTCTTCGGTGTTTCTGACCAAGTAAAGCTCAAACCAGTCTACTCAGCTACAGATACTAGTAAGAATATTGAAATCTTGCGTCGATCAAGTTTGACTACTATTCTTTAAATAATATTATAGTGAATAACAAAAACACTAATCAGACTGCACGCTTGGTGTTCGCAAACCCTGGGGAACGGATTTCTGACGTTGATGCTAATTGATACCTTGTGTGTATGTGAGCAGGGGTGTGCTAAGAATAGGCTCATTGTACATCGTACATAATGTTAGTCTTCAATTGTTACCTTTGGTCCCTGAACTTGGCCATATACCTTTAATAGTACATATAATTACTGGGCCGCTCCAATTTCCATCTTCTGCACACGCTAGATATAAGCTTACCCTGTGAGGTCATATCCCATATCACACCGCTTGGTTGCAAAAACACCGTAAGTTGTTATACCAGGATCCACTAATAAGACACTTCCATTGCTTGGAATAGTTGGTGATCCACAATATGTCAATTATAAAACAGTTAAAGTTATCCTAGAATAATATTTGATGATATGTGTTATAACGTTCCCTCTCTGTTGCTGCTATATCTGACTTGTTTTATCCAGTCGTACACATTTGGCTGACCAACCAACACCATGGATATCTATGGCAATAAAATTATCTTGAGAGTCATTTTAGATTTAAGAGTCATATGATTTAAAGAAACCACCATACGTGCTCCATAATTATTGTAAAATATATCTAAAATCGTTGAAAAACCTGATAAATTGCTTGGTAAAGCCAAACATCCCTACAATTTGGTTCCAAAATAGCAAGTGAATATGATCAGGAAATATCACAATCACAAACTATAGACAACCCCGTGGCATCGTGAGGAAGAGCCACACAAACCTTTAAATAAATTCAATAATAAAAAGGACTCGTTAGATCCTCTACTGTTGATTCAAACATAAATGAGAATCGTTGTAAACAAAAATAGAAATTAATCTAGGTAATGGGTGATTATTACAGGTGTATAACCTAACTTACTTCTAACCTCAGTAATACATTTACCGTTATTTACCTGTTTCAAAGAAAACTATAATTGTCCTATTATTATGCATCTTTGTAACACCAGTATATACAAACACATCAAGTGAGTTTGTTGATATGAGCCAGTTAATTAGATTTGGTATATATACTTGACAGCAAAAGAAATGCATATTTTTCTAGGCGTTGATTATTCAATAAATGTATTTTCAATTATATACTTCTAAGAATTGGTATTCATAATGCCTATATTTGTATTCAAAATTCAATTGGTATATTCCAAGCGGGTGTTGTACGTTGGTTTGTTTTATTTATGGATGCTATTTGAAAAAGGTTTTCTTTCTATTAAAAGATAAGTCGTTAATTAACTTTGTTGTGTTTTCAGCGATATAAGGCTTGAAAGTTCTTAATTCAATTATGAAATAACGAAGGATATCCTAACCTCCTTCAAATAATGGGATGTTCTGTCAATGCGAAAGTGAGGACTTTTGCATCTACGATTCTAGGCTATATTGTTTTATTTTAGTAAATTTTATGAGAAGTCGTTTTAGATTAGAACACTGTAGATTTGAATTGCTTTTTGTAAAGGTGAGTTGTTTTGAGCGCATTCTTCGGTATATTGTCTTTATAGTGTTTTTATCAGTGCCAGTGACCTAGACTGTCACCGATGACCTACATTCGGCGGTTTTAAACAGGGCTTGGCTTTAAAAGTGATCTAAAGTGGCTTTTGATTAGTGATTTATCATCGTAAGGAACGTATGTCTCATTTACAAAAGGTTTGCACTATAAAAACTTTAATTAAAGTCAAATAGCTCAAATGAGGGCATTATCTTCCGATAGGGGGCATTTTCCAAATACTGACAGGGTGTTATCGGTCAGGCAGTACATAATCGGTGAACTAAATATATACTCTTACGTTAGCTTAAATAATGTAGCTATCAGTCTGGCGCAGTTAGTAAAGACGCTGACTATTAACTTGGATTTAGCTGGTTTGAGACTTGTCAGCGTCATCTATTTTTTTTCATGCAAATTATCTTTTTTTAAAAGCTATCTTCCCTACTATTTATACGCATCTCGTAAGTTTTTTTTTTAATTTTATCACGTTTTCCTCTTTTTTATCAGTTGATATGGATGTAGACTCTCTTATCATATGTTGTTTTACAATATTGAATATACATAGGTCACGATAATAAAAATCTAACTTACTTCCTTTCACAATAATATACGAAGTTAGAGTAGCGTTTTAAAGCCCGTCAGTATATTTAATATACTGACGGGCTTTAAAAACGCTACTCTAACTTCCAGTTATATATTTCAAAAGGTAGTTGAATGTAAACTTCCTATTATTCGATGATATCATGAAGTGGCTTCCTCAGCCAACACTAGAACTATAATTGTACAGCTAAACTCGACGACGTTATGGCTCCGTAAAGTTTTAGTCACTGAAACTTTTCTTAGGTAGCAGATAATTTTAGTCACCGAATGAACGGGTACACACATATTAACGTCAAAAAGCAAGCCTGCTGTATCACAAACCTCCCAAGCAAAATTATTTGATTCTTCACGTCCCATCAACAATCGTTCAGTTATAAAGGGAACAAGCAAAATGAAAGCATTTTCTCGATGACTAACAACGTTCAAGGCACACATTTGATGCTTCTCTGGTTTCTTGATTTAGAAAAAAGTAGGAGGTGTTTCACTTATAAAATTTTGTCAAATGAAACAGTTGACCCCTATCTCAAATATTAACATTTTCAATGCTTTAAATTAATTCAAAGCGGACATTTTTTCATGTGTCACCGTCTATTCACAAATGCATACTCTTAAATAAGCAATCAAATTGTTTGCTTTGCATTCTGTTTTAGACATACATTAAGGCTGACATCCTAGTGTAGCTTTTTAAAGCCCGTCAGTATATTTTCACAAGCGATGAAGATATGTTATATTGCTTACATGTACATGTTATCCTGCCGTCAGCATTCTCTTTCCTGTGCAAATGCACTATCTACTTTAAGCATGCTTATTTGTAGGTACAGAAGCTGGGATTTCGCATGATGTGCCATTTCTTCCTTAAAATGGATCTGATGGTTTCGAGATTATCCATCTTCCATCTAGCTTTGAACAGGCACTAGAGAATCAGGCGCAATTTCTATTATATAATTAGATATTTGAACTTTATGTAGCTGGTGAATAAGGATGGCGAATTGGTAACTGAATATAACTTTTTGTGCAATTTTGGTAGAGTGCAACTTGAGGAACATATCTTTGTAATTATTTAATGAGGAGAATCAGTGGATGCGGTTTAAAGTTATATCTATTTTAAGCGCTGGTGGTCATTATTTTCAGCAGAGCATATACAATTTAGTTCTATTCCATTGAATACATCACAAACACTTCAGTGATTAATCAAACCAGGACCAACTGACAAAGCTCCGGACCGAGAGTCACTAGGATTAGGTTAAGCCTGTCTTTATTTTTATATAAACCCTTGCTACACATCAAACATCACTGTTACTACTGGGTCATTTTTGCCGAGTAAGGTAAAGATATAGCATTCATAAGATTCATTGGATGGGGCAAATTTATTCAATGGAGCTTGTGCAATATTGAAAAAAAATATTTTTTTGAACGTCTGTGTGAAATTATTTTTTATATGGGCTGGTGGTTCAGAATAAGTTTTTGCTTGAATATTTATTTTGTTTAAGAACAGGTGGCTTGATATACCGTTCAACAGTCCATATCATTTTGTTCAATTTTGGTAGAAGGAGTTTTGAGGAACATTTTCTGTGACATTATTTGGGCTACAGATTCAGAGAGCTGTTTGAATATATAATGGCCAATTGAGCAATTTGGTAGAGGTGTATCATGAGGAACATTTCTGTGAATTTTGAATTTGTATCAAAACAACTTGAAGAAATAACTAATACACTTAATTCTAAAACATCTCGCCTATAGAGCCAATGCTAAAAAGCGTGATATATCAAACAATAATTCACAGTTTTGAAATCGCGAGGAAAGTGCGTGTGTTGGTCTGTCTGTCTGTCTGTCTGTCTGTCTGTCTCTCTGCCTGCCTGCCTGCCTGCCTGCCTGCCTGCCTGCCTGCCTGTCTGTCTGTCTGTCTGTCCATCTATGTGTCTGTCTGTCTATGTGTCTCTGTGTTTTGTCTATCTGTCTGTGCGAGTGTCTGTCTGTATGTATTTATGTATTATGTATGTATGTATGTTGTCTTTATTGTCATTAATGTCTGTAAATTGTTACATGTAAGGAGACCAAATAGTAGCCCCAGGGCTGTTTGGAATCCTTGTAAAATAAATAAAGCATTAAATTAAATTTAGAATATTATTTAACGCCAAAATTATACAAACACACAGTAATTAAAATATGCGTTTATTTTGCTGTTAAGTATTTATCATCTGTACATACATTCTTCAAAATGCAATCACGTCTATCTTGCTAGTCTAAAGACCTAAATTGTGGTCTGTTCCACCTTTGTGTTTACAAACAGAAATGTCGCTTGCGAGACTGCAAACTGCGCAACCTGTTTAATCTTTCACTGCTAGGATGTGTGATAAATGTAAGTACATATGAGACATTTTACATGTTTATTTGAACAGATGTGAATTTCGCTATTTGCGGTTTCATGCAAATAAAACACACAAATTTTGCTTTCTCATATAAAACAGGCGTTTACCTGGTATTGCCAAATAAACAAAATGGCAATTCAAAGCATAACGATAACAGGTCGGCCCGAACTATACGCCCATCCCCTTTAAATGATTTTAAGAGCTAAAATGGGTGTTTCTGTATGAAAATGCGACTTTAAGTGTGCAATTTTCTTTTAAGGTATAGAGAAACACCCATACTATTATTCAAGTGAAAAACAGCTTCTATGTGCCTTTTTTTTACTTTAATAAGTTCTTCAATACAAGTGACCAAATGGGTTATCCATATACAGAATGTGTCCTGGAAGAATTGTGAAAAGCAAATTCTCAAAACTCACAGCCAGCTCAAGTTCACAGATATTTTAAGTATATACCGCTGATAAGACTGAGCACCAAACATGCATTCATGTTTTTTGCATACAATTTAGTGTTGTCTAGGAAACTGTAAACCCTAAAATTTGATGTTCAAGTTGCTTCACAAAAGTAAATATCCAACTGAAATGCATTATTTTCTAACACAACACACTTTAATTACTTACGTATAATTTATAATTGTTTCCAAGAGAAAAACTTCATGTACAATTCATAAAAGGTTCCAAGATAGAAACCTCATATCTTTAATAGAAATCGTTCTAGAATGATTCAGAACATTTCGTTTCAGACAGCATTTTAAACGTTTACAATTTATTACTCATCTTCAGAGACTGTTTCAAACCAACGAATAAAGTTTTGAATTCTTTGCTTGGTGACTGCGTATTTCTGGAAATCAGACGATCTTAGGTAAATCAATTATTGCGAAATATAGTGATAAATAAATGAGTAACGACAATTTCAAATTTGTTCATGTCAACATGAAACACCTTTTGTATATCTCATGACCGGACAAATACAGCATGTTTCATAATGTGGCTGGTTAGCTACTTGTCACTATGGTCTGTAGCAACCATACTAATATTGTTAAGAGCATCAAAGCAAGGTCAGGTAATGTCAAAATTTCAGCATTCTGGTTAGTTTAGGTAGCTTAGCAGCCTTGTTGAGCCTTATTTGGTAGTAAACACTGAATACAGTATTTTTCGTGACGAAGCTCATTTCTAGTATTATTTTATACCTTTGATGTCCTCCAGTAAAATTGTACTCTGAAAAAGGACATTGTATACCATATATGAATTGGCCTTTAATTGTTATCTTTGATCCTTGTGATTGGTAATTTACCTTTAATAGTACATATAACTGCTGGGCCACACCAAGTTCCATCGGCTGTACATCTTATATTTGTTACACCTGTGAGGTCATACCCAATAGCACATCGCTGAGTTGCAAAAGCGCCATATGTTGTTATACCAAGACGAGCTAGTAAGACACTTCCATTGCTTGGACTAGTTGGTGAACCACAATGTGCCAATTGATAAACAGTCAAAGTAGTCATTTTAGATTTTAGAATAATATGATTTATAGAAACCACCATACGTGCTCAATAGTTATTAAGGACATATGATACGAAATACTTCCAATTTTGAAATTTGTTCACTACTTTGCAAACAGTTTGTTTATGCATGGAGATAAAAAGGATAAATGTATGTCACCATGTTTAGTTTATCATTATCTCATATGGAAGTTTCAAGCATTTCTAAGCAGATGAAAGAATAGCACTAGACCTAAATATCAAGCTAGAAAAGTTGTTATCTTCTGACAGCTTCCTTCTTTTAACCCAATGTGCAAGTTAGTTTATTTGTTAACACATGCTGTGACAGGATGCTGTATGATATATTTTTTGGCAATTTGTCGAAAACTGGAATTTGTTTGTAGAATAAATGATATATAAAGAAATCTGATGTTGAAAATCTCAAATATTTATTTGTATTTCATGTGCTTTTATGATACCTTATAGAAGAAAAAAATCTGGGGTCAGCGAACTAGTTATATTTCTGGAGGGACAAATCTAACCCAACCCCATGACCAATTCGATCATTTTGATGATGCATCTTCTGTCTTACTTTTGCTATGACTTTGTGAGCGTCTGTTTATATGTGCCTTGTGGTCAGCTGCTGGTAAAGGGCTGCCCTCTTGGCTCTCGTTTGTGGTGTCTGGCTGTGAGTTTGTCACTTTCCCATTGGTATCCTGGGTCAGGTATGGTACTTAATTGTATTGATTCCTGATCTTTGCACCCTTACTTACTTTTTCTATGAAGTAATTCAGCATTAAAATGCTAAAAAGGGAAGAAGAAAAAAACGGACTGAAAATACGTTTTCTTCCTGTGAATTGACACAGGGCCTCTGGTTTCGTAGGCTGACACGCTAACCACTAGGCCACGAGATCAGGTCGTGCGCGGCTCAAAATGACCGTACATTTAGAAGAGTCAATGTGAGTCTCAGCAAATATCGTATTTGTAACCAGGGTTAAATTTGAAAATTGTGTATATCGTTTGTTTTTGTCCGATTTATTTATCTGTATTTGGTGCTGAGACGATCAGGTCTGATGAAAGGTCAAATAGATATTTCAAACACATTTTAGTTACTTTATCTTTTCATGACTACATCGGAATATCGATGTGAAATAAGGGTGTCTGAAATCTACATTGATCCGAATTCATAACTGGTCAAAAGACAGGATCCAGACCAACTTTCCATGTTTCCCGTGCTCATTGGAAATAAGCACATACGTATGTCTTTAAACTTATTTTACTCGTTGGAAAATCTAATAAGTTGCATGGCAAAGCCAAGCAACCTTACATTTTGTTCCAAAAAGTAAGTGATTATGATCAGGAAATACCACAAACACCAACTGCAGACCAACCCATGACACTGTGAGGAAGAGCCACGGAACATATACAGTAACAAGACATCCGTAAGACAATAAAAGCAAAGCAACCAGCTCTCTCTTCCTCTTCAAGATGCCTGAAAAACTAGAAAGTACACAAAGTAATGCATACCAAAACAAAGACAAACACAGAACCCCCCATACAATGGGAAGTGCAAAAAATAGATCAACAACAAAAGAACCACCGCCTTAGAACGGACAGCAGTCTAAGCTACCAGGGGGCGGGGCTTAAAATCAGCTCTTTAAATGAATTAAAAAAACAAGGACTCGTAAGATCCTCTACATGTATGTATAGCACACCAGGAGAGTTTGTTTATATAAACCAGGTAATAAGATTTGGTATATATATCATATGTATTGTCATTCTTCAAAATACAATCTCGTCTATCTAGCTAGTCTAAATACCTTAGTTGTGCTCTGATCCCTAATCTAGGTTCGACCTTTGTGTTTACAAACAGCAATGTTTCTAGCGAGACTGTAAGAACGCGCAGACTTGTTTAATCTTTCCCTGCTAGCATATGTGATGGATGTAAGTACCTATATCTCATGACTGGACAAATATGTTTTATAATGTGGTTGGTATGTCATGTGTCGCTATGTTCTGTTGCAACCCTACTAATATTGTTAAGAACATCCAATCAAGGTCAGGAAATGTCACAATTTTTACATTCTGGTTAGTCTAGGTACAAACGGAGCCTGATTGAGCCTTATTTGGTCGTTAACACTGAAGACAGTATTTTTCACGCCAAAGCCCATTTTAAGTATCATTTTTTCATATTATCTTAAACCTTTTATGAGCGTGATTAGGGATGTACTCAGATAAGAGACAGTGTATACTGTATGTTGTATAAGCTTTATTTTTTTGTTACCTTTGATTCTTGTGCTTGGTCATTTACCTTTAATAGTACATGTAACTGCTGGCTCACTCCATTTTCCATCTCCCAAACATGTTATATTTGATACCCCTGTGAGGTCATATCCAATATCACATCGTTGAGTGGCGAAAGCGCCATATGTTGTTATACCCGGACCAGGTAATAAGACACCTCCATTACTAGGACTAGTTGGTGAACCACAATCTGTCAATTATTTAACAGCCAGTAAAAATAAATATCTTAGAATAACATTAGTTGATATTTGTTATGATGCGGCTGTTCTGTTTCTGCTATGTTGCTGCCTAATGTTAACAAAACAACAACATGCAAATATATACTCATACACTATCTATATAATATTCATCATATGATGTCTCATATGGGAGTGTTATAACGCTATGTACTTAAACACAATGGTATACTAAATATTCAATTTTAGGCAACGTTTAACTACGACGACTTAGCATCGTCAAGAATACTTATGGCTAAATTACATGTATGCCATGATGAGTACTATTTCAAAGAGATTTATTAGTCATAAAATCAATCAAACATGCTTAGCACTTGTTTGATTTATCTTTACTCGTTAGAAAACCGGATAAAATACTAGGCAAAGTCAAGCATTTTAACATTTTGTTCCAAATAATTGATGAATTGACACGTAAGATCCTATATGATATAAGCAGCAAAAGGCAAGGTGTGTTGAGATTAACCAGTTCATTAAATCCAGTACATATTGTATATGTGTAGTCATCCTTTAAACATTCATTCACGTCTAAATAGTCGGTCTTAGGGCATAACTGATAATCACTGCCTGATCCCTAATCCACGTTCCGCCTTCAATTTGGTGTTTGTAAGCAACGAATTCTCTGACTAGACTGTGCGGAAATAGAGTATCACATGGCAAATGCCAGTTAATTTATGATATACACTGTATACTAGAGGAATTTGAAAACGCATCGCAAAAAATGTGCATTTTACTCAAAAAGGTTAAAAGCAATTGAACAATTATCTGCAGGTTTGAATGTGCATCTCAAGATTGACAAGAATCAGTTGCTAATTTGATAGCAGCATAACGTGGCGTTTCTGGTGACGTCATATGTGTACAAACAACATCTAGCGCAATTCTGAAAAATCAGCTGGTGCTTTTGGATATTTTTGCGTTATATTTTGGCGGGTATGATACTAAATCCAGTAACGAACTTTATTGACCTTTTCTTATCAATATTTAGTGACTGATGAATTCGATATTTTGAAAATAAACGTAAAATTTAAAAAATATAAGATTTAAGCTGCATTTCAGAAACATCTCCATAAGGTACATTTATATATACTTTGAAGTTTCATTACTGTAAGTGGCTACTTACAATAACAATCTCATCGGGAACACATTTAATGTACATAATGTCAAGAGATGCGTTGTCAGATGAGAAAGATCGTCTTCAAAGTTGACGTTTACGTCACTTTCACAATACAAAAGAAACGTGATACACACCCAATCTATCCATTATCTGTCATTGATATATGCCCTTTGCTCCTGCGAACAAACTAAGGCAAAAATCAAAACGGTTTAAAAGACTCGAGATGTTGAATTAACCCTAAGTTCTCCTTGGGTATCATACAGACCAATGTTCAAAGCATATCAAGTAGTTTTCAGTGCTTATTTCAATAAAAAGTAAACTTATCTGTACAATTTCAATATCTGATTCCAACCTGACCCAAAGGTCAGGGGTGTGTGTAAGGTCAAAGTGCTTGCTTCTATGTTAGTCTATACCTCTTTCCTCTTAATTTGATATGCAACATGACCGCATTCAGATTTTTTTACATTCTCATCCAACCCACAGGTTGAGGGTGTCTGTAATGACAATATTTGCATGCACAGTGCTCTATGCTCAATTCCCATCTAATTTGATATGCAATATGACTACTTTCAGTAAAAAGTATTTTGACCTCTGAACACACCTAAGGGGTCAAGAATGTGTGTATGGACAGAATATGCGCTTGCATGCTGCTGCATTGACGATTCAATTTAACTTGATATGCAACATACTATGTTCTGAAAAGTTGAATTTTGACCTTTTGATCCCAACCTTTACGGTCGGTCGGGGAGGGGGGGGGGGGGGTCTGCGGTTAAAACATTTGCGACCATGTCGCTGCATTAGTGATTCCATTAAAAATTATATGCAACATGACCATGTTCTACAAAGGTTGAATTTTGACCTTTTAACCCCAACCTTTACAGTTGCGAGAGGGGTCTGCGGCTAAAATATTTGCTACCATGTTGATGCATTCGTGATTCCATTAACATTTATATGCAACATGACCATGTTCTTAAAAGTTGAGTTTTGACCTTTATACCCTGAACCACCAGGGTCGGGGTGTCTGCGGCTAAAATATTTTATACCATGTTGCTGCATTTATCATTCCTTTTAATTTGATTTGCAACATAACCATATTCTGATAAAGTTGAATTTAGACCGTTTGACCCCACCCCAAGAGTCAGGGGTCTGTGGCTAAAATATAATTGCTACCATTTTGCTGCATGTGTCATTCCAATTAATTTTATATGCGACTAGACCATATTCTAAAAAAGTTGAAATTTAACTTTTTGACCACACACCCCAGGGTTGGGAGAGCGGTCTTTGGGTAGTATGTTTACTACCATGGTGCTGCATTCGTGATTCCATTTAATTTGATAGGCAACATGACTATGTTCTGAAAAAGTTGAATTTTGACCTTTTGACCCCACCCTGCCCGCATGGTATGGGTGAGTATGACGGCAAACTATTTTCTATCATGCTGTCATGTTTCTTCATGCGTCATCCCCTTTAATTTGATGTACAACATGAACATATTCTGAACAAGTTGATCGAAACATTTAAGATAAGAGGTGTTAAATTAAAGACATTGAAAATCTCATGAATTATTGCATAATATTTTAAGGCTGTCATAGTTTTGCTTAACTTGAACCGAAACTAGCTAACTTCAAGCTGTCCCGTTTTAAGTGTCATTTAAAGTGTTTGATTTTTTTCTGTCGCCTAAAAATTGCAAATAGAAAATAAGTGGCCCCTCCAAATCCCATGAAAATTTGGATCAAAAAATAAAGTTGATTTTAAAAGCATTAAATTTCGCTTTTAAAGTCATTATGAAGAATCAGATTTTAATGGTGCCATGTGCAGATGAATGATGGTAAAACATGGCTGCCAGAAATGGAGGGATATTAATTGCTCTGCGTAAACAATTGATGGAAAGCTTGTCTAGATGGCAAACACAATGGTGAGTTAGTTGCCTTAGTGAATATTGACCTAAGACACAGCTTCTAAGGCTTTCATAGTTAATGTTATTAGGGTTGCTGTTTGTTTTATCCTAAAAAAAATGAAAAAGACTGTTTTGAAATGGGTGGGTAACACACAATGAGAAGATTGGCGTGGATTATTTTAAACAGAGATGCTGAACAGGTTGCATTCATTTTGACATAGGTCACAATTGCAAATCGTAATGTATCAGTTTTTTGCAATTAATGTCATTTTTTCACTGCAAATAGTTTTTGTGAATTAAAATTTTTGTCGTTAGGATAAAAAAAATACAATCAAAGGCACTTAAATCCCATTACATTATTTTACAATATTTGGTTAGGGTTTGTAATGGCACTTATATTATGAAGCATCTATAAAAGTTGAATATTAGAAATTGAAGTTTAATTGCAGTACTTCGCTAATTTAACCTGTGAAATAAAGTTTATGACATTATGAATGTATCCTGAACTGTTCTTGAAGTATACTTGAAAAGTTCTTTTAAACTAGAGTCTGTCAGACAGAGCCCTTGTAATGTTTCGATGCAGTTGACTACCCCCTACTCGAGGAAGCAATTGAACACCCTCTGTAAAATAAGCTGATGACTAAAAATGTAAAAATGTTGTCAGAGATTTTTTCAGTTTGATCCCCACCCCAACTGCCCACCCGCGGATTCAGAGAGGGGATGGCATTTCCATACCACACCTGGAAAATTACAAGTACTCTAGGTTCCAATAGGTATACTGGTATGGATAGCCTCTACCTCTCCATTGAAGGAACGAGATGCCCTCAGTCAAATATAAATACCAAAAATGTCAACGCTTTTGTCAGTTCGACGTCCAGACCCCATCTGCAAAATCTCACAAGTACTCTAGATTTACGGTTTCAGTGGTAGATTCAGAGGGGATGGTGAGTTAAGACCCCAACTGGAAAATCTCATAAGTTCTCTAGGTTTCTGGTTTCTGTAGGAATACTGGTATGGACCCCCTCCACCCCTCGTGGATCTGTCCCCTCTGTAAAGAAAGTTAACAAACTGCTTTTTTGATTATTGAATTTCTAGATTTTAAATGTTTTTTTATGGTCTTTTAAGGGTCATTTTGGCAAAGGCTTGATTCAATTAAGTGCTGTTAAATTAAGTTTTATACTCAGTAAGGGACATTAAAATTGGAAGATGATTCCTTTAAATATATTTTAGCAAAATGTAGTTATTTTACAAGCAATGAAAATTTACAGTTTTAGGAGCCCTTATTTTAGTTAAAATAAAGACATTGCAACCATGGGGCTTTAAGTATCATTAAAACTTTTATTTGTTTAAAAGGCCCTAATAATCATGCTATAGTAAAATGGTGGTTTAAAGGGAGTTATTTAATGACCGTTACTTTTGATGACCTTTAGTTTTTCAACCTCTATTTTTAGATACCATTTATTTACAGTGAGTTATTTTAATTTTGTTTTAAGCATCATTAAAATCTAAAATAATTAGTGCCCCTTAAAAAGCAGCTATTTTAATTGTCATTAACTTCATATTGCTCTTAAAATACCCTTAATTTAAATGTACTCAATTTGCTTACTCTTAAAACACTATTAATTTAAATGGCATTAAATTGTTATAGTTTAATGTAATTTTAAGTCCATTTTATGGCACTTTCAATGGATGAATTCCTTTACATTTCATAAAATTTAAATTAATTTTAAAGTTTTTAACGGTCATTAAACAGCAGTGAATGCAGTAGTGTCCGCCTAGCAGCCACCTAAGGATCAGGCTATGAGAGTCTAGTGGCTATTCCACGCGGTGCGGTGAGATGGTCTGCGGTGTGTGATTGTGGTATTTCCTGAACATATTCACTTTGCTTTTTCATACTATTTGGTGCAGTCATTTTTCGCGGTTATGTTGTTTAACGACACCTTTTTGAGATGTAAATGCTGCGGATGTCAACGTTATACGCACGTAATGTCAAAATGATTCAATCTGCATTATTCATGCACTCCAATCATCATTTTTGGCTACGAAGCAATACTTATTTTCTGAATCAAGAACTTTGTTTTGGCAAAGATATTTATATTCCAGTCCCACAGTTTTTTTGGATGTTGTTTAAGCTAAGGGCATGAACCGTCGTTGTTTGTTCTTTGTGTATCACTTTTGTATATGAATGGGAGTTTTGTATTTAGTCTTTCCATGATTTAAGGGCACTTTCGTATAATTCCCATGCGCACCATTCCTGCATCGAGAAAAATGCTGAAAACTTCCATGTGAGATTATGAAAAATTTAGCGTGGTGACATATCCTTTTTATTTCATAAATTGACAGTCCGTACATAAAACAAACGTTATGCAAAACAATAAAAAAGATTTAAATGTGGGAAGTATTTCACTCACTTGCCCTTAAGAGTAGTGTGTCATCGTGCTTGACATCCATTATTCGAGAATATAGAGTAGGCTGCTTTGCCTATTGAACTCAAAAAAGAATTAAAGGATATTGAAATTCTTAAGATTGAAGAAATTTGAGAAAATATGTTTTGACATAGGTAATTTTGTATCTGAAAGATCTATACTACACATAAAATTGAAAAAAAAATATGTAAAAATGAAAGTTACGATACAGTACTACGTCAAATGTAACAACCCCAAAAGTTGTACTCTTTGCTGTAGACGCTTACTTTTTGTGTCGCCTGCAGAGCATGGTCTACACATAGGGATCATGACTTCATTGGCGTCTGCGTAGTCCGCGTTGTCACACTTTTGGTTTCTGATCAATAACTTTGAAGGGATGCATCAATTTCGTTCAAACTTAACATAAGGGTAAAACATCATTAAATACAGGTCAAGTTTGAAAGTAGAGGTCATCCACAAAATGTTTGTTGTCTTAGTTGTGGCCCTTTTTACTTGTATTTTCGCTAAGTTGTGGATTCTGATCGATAACGTTTGAAAGGATGCAACAATTTCAGAACGGTTAATCTTTATAGCATACAGGTCAAGTTCGAATCTGGAGTTCATCCTCAAAATTTTGACTGAGTTATGGCACGTTTTGGACTTAGGCTTAGGCTAATGCAAAAGCTATATTCAATTTGGCTTTTTGTGGGATAGACTTTACATTTCTATAAACCTATTAGATCTGACAGCTTCTCACTATAGGCCATGATAACCCAGTGCCTATAGATACGCATGAGAGTGATTAAAATTTTCTCTCCCCCCCCCCCTCCTGACCCCTTAGGTGGGTCAGAGGTCAAATATTTAAACTTTGCAAAAACTTTGTAATAATATTTTTACTGAAATTTCGAATGCAGATAAAGGTACAATACATATGAAACATATCAAACGTGATTTTAAATAGAAAGCCTGGGTATGACCCCTGGGTGGACTAAGGGGTGGAACAGAGGCCAAAATTCAACTTTTTCAGAATATGTTCATGTTGCACACCAATTTAAAGGGAATGACGTATGTAGCAACATGGCAGTGTGGTAGCAAATAGTTTACCCTCAAACTCTCCCTGCCATGGGGGTTGGGGTTAAAAGGTCAAATTCAACTGTTTCCGAACATAGTCATGTTGCATATCAAATTAAATGGAATCAAGAATGCAGCACCATGGCAGCAAATATTTTACCCACAGACCCCCATCCCTGACCCTGGGGGTGTGGTCAAAGGTTAAATTTAAACTTTTTCAGAATATGGTCAAGTTGCATATCAAATTAATTGGAATGACGCATGCAGCAACATGGTATCAAATATTTACCCACAGACCCTCCGAATCTGGGGGTGGGTCAAAAGGTCTAAATTCAACTTTTTCAGAATATTGTCATGTTGCATATCAAATTAAAGGGAATAATGAATGCAGCAACATGGTATGAAATATATTATCCGCAGACCCCCCCCCCGACCCTGGGGGTTTAAGGTCAAAAGGTAAAAATTCAACTATTTCAGAACATAGTCATGTTGCATATAATGGTTAATGGAATCACGAATGCATCAACATGGTAGCAAATGTTTGAACGACAGACCCCCCACCCGACCGTAAAGGTTGGGGTCACAAGGTAAAAATTCAACTTTTACAGAACATGGTTTGTTGCATATCAAGTTAAATTGAATCGAGAATGCAGCAACATGCAAGCACATATTCTGTCCTTACACACACACTCTCAATCGCTGGGATGGGGGTCAAAGGTCAAAACATGTTTTTACTGAAAGTAGTCATATTGCATATCAAATTAGACACGAAAGGAGCATAGAGCACCGTGCATGCACATATTGTTATTAAACACACCCTCAACCTGTGTGTTGAATTAGAATATAAAAAACCCTATCTGAATGTGGCCATGTTGCATATAAAATTAGGGGAAAGAAGTAAAGACTAACATAGAAGCAAACACTTTGACCTTACACACACCCCTGACCTCTGGGCCAGGTTGGAGTCAGGTATTGAAATTGTACAGATAAGTTGTTTTTATTGAAATAAGCACTGAAACTTGTTGATATGCTTTGAACATTGATCTATTTGATACTCAGGGGGTTGTAGAAATGGGATTTATGTTTTGTGATTTATAAGTTTCTCTAAAATAACCCTTCCCTTGGGTATGAATTCGACGAATTTGCCTTTTTGACTACTGTTTTGCCAGGCGACACATCCGATTTCGGAATTCTAGTTAATTTGACCACGTGCTAATTTTCTTTTCAAACCGCTTTAGCAGTTAAAAGAACTAACAACACGTCAGTGAACACTTTACTAAAATATTAGCAAATAGGGCATATCCCTGACAATAGGATACTGGATTGTCAGTAAAACATTGTTAACACGGAAAATTATGTCAACTTACGATCGAAAAACAGCCAGCGATTTTGCAGCCAGTCATTAAGGTATACAAACATTTTTTTTTAGGAAGAGGCTATTTACAGTTGACTGTCAATAGCCAAAAACCGTTAAAATGGCTATTTACAGTTGACTGTCAATAGCCAAAAAACGTTAAAGTGGCTATTTACAGTCAACTGTCATTAGCCATTTTAACGTTTTTTGGCTATTTACAGATAAATCAGATATTTTCATTGATGTTGACTTTATATTCGAACATTTGGTGGACAATTTCAAGTACAGATGAATATTAAAGTCAAATAAATGTGTTTCTTCCATAATTAGTGCATGCCGTAAATCGTATTTGAGCCTGGCATGTGATTTTTGGGTATTTGACTTATGCAAAAAGTTAAGAAACACGCAGGCTTGTGCATCTACACAGACGCTCCATTGGCATCGCTGTTCGTACGCATAAGTAGAAAAAGATTCATATAATAGCCAAACATCTAAAAATGTACAAGTATGGATTTGCAGTCAGGTGAAAGGCAATTATTCTATGATTGTGACATTTCCTTATCAAGATTATAGAGCTCAGACTTCTTATGTGTAACAAATATTCCAAGGTCTCCTGATCAGACACCACATTCTGCGAAATCTGATTTGGATCTCGACTGTTTGTCTATATCCCATGGATGTATATATAGCTACTTTGACTTGTTTATAGCACAAGTTGTTTTTGTTTATCGGAGTTACACGTGCATGTACGAGGTCTGATTATGTCTGAAATAAGCAACGCATTTGAACATTTTATTATTTTATTAATGAAATCCGATTTACATTTTCTCAACTAACAGTACATGTATGTACATTTTAACCATTGTGCCAATTTATATAGCTCAGTTAATTCAACGCCTGGAAATTTAACACCGAAATAGCTCTCAGAGTTTTTCTAATCAGTTTCTAGTCATATGCCGTGGTTACTTAAGAGAAACATCTCAGTGATACGATTCATTTAGGTAACCACAGCATATGCTTTTTGCTGTCGTCTTCTCGCCGAAACCATTAAGCTTTAGTGAGAGGCGACGATTCGGTAAGCAAAAGTTATAGAACGACCAACTGTACTAATAAAACTATGCTGTTGCTGAATAAAGGAACGTCTCGATGAGACGGTTCCTCTGAGTAACTCCAGCATATCCTGTCGGCAGAGTTTGAGTCTGTATATGCATCTAATATGATACCATTGTAACGCAGAGTACATTGATACTGTAAACCAGTGTACCGAAATCATACTTCCGCGATGTAGAATTTGCAATATGTAGTCTCTCTGATACTGTATTTGCGGTTGATTATAGTTGGGGGGGGGGGGGGGGGGGTTCGAGGGGCATCTGTATTAAACGCTTAAGTTATTTGTGCACGGTCTTTAAATAACTTAAATGAGACAGCGGTACACTTGTAAGAGTTATTCTTGATTAGATCATTTTTATTGTAGATAGCTGTTCCAAGCTTTTTGAAACTCTGGTATCATTTTTTTCGAAAAAAAAGTAAATTGTGAAAAAACCTTTGATATGAGTTTAGACAATGTAGTAAACATATGTCCAATAATTAGGCTTAGTCGTGAGAAAACCGGATTTTGTTGCATGCAGTCTCTTAAAACTATTGGACCTAGATCTGCTATGATGAAATGGTGGTCCTTATCTCGATCTACACTGCTAAATACTCCGATAGTATGCCTGAATGTATTTTTCGACTCATTATCACACGCTGGATAGGAGGCAATCGAAAACTCTAATACTGTCGAGGAACGTAGATAAAATTGTTAGAAACAGTTTTTTATTGCCATTATCGTCTGACTGGCGACAAATAGCAATCGAAAACACTGTTTCTATCGAGTTTTGATCCCCGTTCGTCGATTGTTCAGAGCGTTTTTTATAGCCGCCTACGCGGTGTGATTTGCATATGAAATCTTATTTTAAAACTCTACTCTCTTAATGGAAAGTTGTTTTTCAATTAAAACCATAAAGACCAGTGTTTTATGAGGATTATGATAAGACAACAAGCTCCAGGGTTTATTTTCACACCTAACCATCGCATATCACCGCGTCTTTCCGGTAAACAGCCGAAGTCTATCGACTGTCACCAGCTTGAGACGGGTGAAGTGTACGAATATTCTACCTGTTAGAAAATTTCATTGTTGGACATGGCGAAACTATGGCAGGAAACTCAGTTCGCATTTTCCATCTTTCAAGATTATTTTCCATCTTCCACCTTTAACACTTATAGCTCATTCAGATAATGTAAAGCATTAGAAACACCCATGGATGTTGCATTAACAAGGGTTTTCAAATTTAATACCCGGCAGTGCGCACGTCAGCATCCAGAGTACCTGCTTGTGTCATCTTTGGTAACCTATGCAAACAGTTTGTGCCTCTGGATCAAACTTTTTGCCACAATGTGTTGAAGGCACCTCGAAAGTACTTATAATCAGATGTTCCCAAGGACTTTTTTTATGGAGTGGGGTGGGGGCGAGATATTGAGCGAAATCAATGGCCAGGATCATCGGACATCGATGGCCAAGATCAGTGCGAGCATATGCTCAATCTGGTCACGGTCATTGCGATCATCTGAGTGTATAGGGAAACAATGTTCAAGGCATCAACAATACGTCGTCGAAAATCATAAAAATACAAAACAATGAGTTTTCGGACAGACCGCGCAAGTGCACATTCTGCTCGAGAACCTTGCATATGGCCAATGATGACGCCGAAAGTAATTTATAAACCTCATTAAAGCCTCCTCTCCAGAATAAAGGTTGTCACACCTCTTAATCACGCGTCAAGCACCACGGGAGTTATATTGCCACCTGGTGAAGAACACTAATCCTGTTTATTGGGACAGATTAAGCTTTTGGGTGATACTTAAGAGATTGTATGAAAAGATTCTATTCCACTAAAAAAAACTTCCAATATCACCTCCACCGCAACCCCCAACCCCCCCCCCCCCCCAAAATAAAAAAAAAAAAAATAACAAAAAATGAAAGTATCCGTTTATCTCGAAATTACAAAAAATAGTCTCGAAAAATGTGCAAAATATGAAACCTGTGCATATTGCACAGGTTTCATTTCATATTTTGCACATTTTTGCACAGTTTTTATATTTTGCACATTTTTCGAGACTAACTGTTTTTAGCAAAGGCCTTTTGGTGTAAACCTTTTACAAAATATAAATAAATCTCAACAGGCCGAAAAGAAAATTAATAATGATAGAAGAAAAGAAAAATATGGATGGCTGTCTCAATGAAGAGCATGTTAAATATATCACATGGATCCTCTCTGCGAGACATCCATACTTTGTATAAGGGAGAAGAGAAGGTTCAGACGAGTCATCGCATATGCCGAAACGCCTTCGCTTTCCAGGCTCGAAAATGCGTGAGATATAAAAAACCAAATCCCTGTACTGGCCCTCGTACATAATTTTGCGGACTGGAACTAATTGCCAAACCCTTAGCTGTCTCATGACAACTTGCATGTACACAACATCAAGAGGCAGTATAGATCAGAATCAGACAACTCCTATAGGAATTATCTGTTATAATCAGATCATGACTCACTCTTGTTTGATATATAATTAGTCAAAAGCAAACTATATGATTAGTCAAAAGAACGGTTACGATCATGAGTTTGACGAATAATTGAGTGCACGGTGAGTTGTCTATTAAAGTAAAGTGTTAATAAATGCCTACACGGAGCCTATTTTGGATCCGTGATGCCAAATAGTTTCAATCCAGATCTGGGCGGATATTTTTTTTTAAAAAAAAAATTGTGAGAAAAGTTTCCAAGTCTTAAAATCACCAACAAAGACAAGGCTGCTCGTGTCACTCAGGAATTCTTCTTACTTTGCACTTAAAGTCATATCAAAATAATGCTAGGAAACTCAAGATTAACTGCTTACCACATCTTTGCAATTAGTATGTTTAATGTCTTGATTCTCTTGATTCTCTTTTTCCGCTAACGGAGCGGGAAGCCGCACCATCATGAAAACAAATGCTTCAACAAAAGCCAAAATAGGATTTCAGCTAAATAAAGGGATTAGTGAATAAATTTGATATAACAAATAACTGACTGTCATTAGCCAAAAAACGTCAAAATGGCTATTGACAGTCAACTGTAAATAGCCAAAAAACGTTAAATTGGCTATTGACAGTCAACTGTAAATAGCCATTTTAACGTTTTTTGGCTATTGACAGTTGACTGTAAATAGCCATTTTAACGTTTTTTGGCTATTTACAGTTGACTGTAAATAGCCACTTCGTTTTTTTTAATCCGATGCTTTTCAACTTTTGGTATAGAGCGATAGACCATTTGGATCTGTATTGTATTTTAGCCATTAAATAGTTGCTTAAATTTGGTAGCAGATATCTGGAAATATTTACATTTTCAAAGCTAGCCTTTAATGAATCTTTAGTTTTTTTTAAACCGTTCATAACCTCATGAAAGACATTAATTTATTGACAGCTGCCAAGCTCACTTTCCCGTGCAATACGCTTTGAACATCGAATTCATTCGCCAAAAGTTATCTGGTGTTGTGATTGACAGCGAGCCACACCTGAGTCGCACATGCAAAACAAGGATAAAGGATAATTGGATAAAGATGTGGCCCAATATTATGTTGGGCCTGATCTTGGTCTTAATAGTTGCAAATTGTTTTCATCAAACAACAAAATCCATCAACAACAGGGAAAAAATAATGCAAAATGGGCTTCG
This sequence comes from Loripinus fragilis, assembly GCA_964019695.1. Lineage (NCBI taxonomy): Eukaryota > Metazoa > Mollusca > Bivalvia > Lucinida > Lucinidae > Loripinus > Loripinus fragilis. The sequence goes on from OZ026514.1 coordinate 92,596,078, forward strand.
GCGCAAGAAAATGCGATTTGTTGTATGAAGAATCACCACATTTCACAGATAAATACCTATCCACAATGTTTCGTGGAAGAATACGATCTTTGTCACAAGAACATCTGATTTACTGTATCATGAAACGCTATTACAATAGATACGAGCCCATCCACAATACCAAGTGGAAGAATATGTAAAATATGAGTTTGTTGTTTGCGAACAACAACGGGTCAGATCAACCAGGGTATCTGCGCAACCATATCAACCATATCAACGCCTTTGATTTTCACTTCCAGTGAAGTAAAACAAGGTAGCAATATACTAACTGTCAATATTCTGGTTAGCCTGTGTGGCTCCTATGCTATAGGCCAGTGAAGAGTGCCTGTCTGGCATAAATATATATACACGCATTTACAAACGAAACCAGCGATGTACGCGGCACATACCTATCAATGAACATGTGACAGGTTGGTCACTCCATGAACCATCGACTTCACAAGTTCTGTCAGCTTTACCACTCAGACTATAACCAGTGTTACATGTCTGAGTTGCAGTTGCACCAGTTGTAGTTGCAGTCGCCCCAGTTGATGTTATACCAGTGTTTGTTAATGTAACTCTTCCATTCTCTGGTGTAGGAGGATGTCCACAGCCTGCAAATGATATTTATACCATAATGCCATACCTTATAATGCACAGTTTCATTAGTTGGAGAAACAAAAACTTACAATATTTCAATAAATTCTATTTGATTACAATTAATTTTTCTCTATACATTTTACAAAAAAATCTGCAGTAGTTGGTAGCAGCGGATGTATAAATGTCTTAAATGTAATGTGGGATTTTATGGTCTAGGACCAGGTTCTAGGTATGTATATGTTGAACTGATTGTGGTTTTCCATGACGTGGCCTTCGCATTACCAATACAAGCGCCCCCATATTAGATTGGTACAACTGTGCTGACAGCCCTGATGCAAAGAAACCACCGATAGTAAACCAACCTGTAATTGACTTTGCTTGTTTAAGCTGTCTTACGAAATTTTCGTTCATTACAAAGGCGACCAGTTGAACCTGCATTTTCGCACAGTCTGAAATGGCTACACATTACGCACATGCTAAGTTTACAGGCCTCCTGATGTACTCTAACCTGTACTAGATAGCTAAAGAAACGAATATATTGCGAAATCTTTACCGTGTACACTCGATATTTGTTTAGAATTTTATGATGCTACTAAATAACTTTTCTTATTTGTTCATGAACATATATGTTAATGTGTCTATTGGAAGAGTCCCGTCCTGAGACGCTTCCAATAGACGCATAAACAAACCAATATAAAGTTTCCTTTTTAAAAGGAGGGCTTGCCTTTTTGATTGCTACAAAAAGATTTCAAAACCCCTTTTTCTCATTGTTTCCGTCAGGATGCATTTTCAAATACTGACCTGTCTGACTTGAGCATTGTGGGTACATATAACATATTTGCTCACCGAATGCGTCACCAAAACATGTGATCCACCCGATTGGTTGATTCAAACTTGTTATCAATCTGCGTCATCACGCGTCACTGAAACCACTTTTTTGACCCAAAAATGTTTTAGGGTAGAAAATCTTATCATTGTTTCGCTAAATACCAATCATTATTATTGTTTATCTACCAAAGGTTACTTGAAGTATCCATAAACGGATTTTTATAGCCATTCAGTGGTTGTTACTTTTTTAACGTAGTGTTTCGGGGAATGCACACCGCATATTGACACAAACCTGACTTTTCAGTCGTTATATGCCTTTGCAGACAGTTCGATTCTTTAGTATGGCGCCTACGCAGACACTGTTCTTTTTCTTAGCATGCATGTATTCAAAAAAAAGTGAGAATGATCAGGAAATACCACAATCACAAACTACAGACAAACCAATGACACCGCATGGAAGAGCCACACAACAATCACAAGACACCAGAAAGACTTATTGAGCCAATATCTGACAATAGGGACCTTCTGGCAATAAAAGTCAAAGGTGAGATATTTTCAGAGAAAGAAAGACCTAGCTGTTGTGAAAATTTACAGAAAATTTGAAGAGATTATCTTTAAAAATAACAAAGATATGATCGTTTAAACTCGTATAGATGATGCCTTTTAAACATGACGTCACTTAACGTTGTTAATGACGTTATGACATCAACACCATTGTGTTAACACATGACGCTAATACAAAAACGCTAGGAGCAATATTTCAAGAATGCTCTGTGTTTCTGTATATTTGATGTGTATGCAATTGTTTTAATGATTATGTTTCTAGCTATGAGAGCCTTTTGAGCAAAGTAAATCTTCCAACACTTCACATGAACAGATTGAGATGCATTTCTACAGAAACATATAACTGTATTAATAACATGTCACCTGAATACCTCAGAGATTTAGCTAAAGTTAAACAAACAAAATATTCTTTCAGGTATGAAAAAACAGTCAAGATACCTACAGTCAGGACTGTCACATATGGGCAGAGATCATTTAGGTTCGGGTCTGCCCGTGTGTGGAACGGCGTGCCCAATTAGCTCAGAACAGCAACGAGCTTCCGGGAGTTCAAAGGTCTGATCCGCGCATGGGTAGGCTCGAGATGTAACTGCGCCATGTGTGGCAGTTGAGAAGGTCAGGTCAGTAAGCTGTGTTGTTTTAATGCTATGTTTTATGTTACGCTTTTTATGCTATGCTTTTTATCTGTATGTGCTATGCTTTTCTGCTTGATTTTATTGCAATGACTTGTTGCTTTATTTTTAGCTGATGCAGGCCGCTGGTTGGCAGTACCTTTTTATCTCTATTGGGCCTCTAGTTAACCTTTTTTATATTTTAATTCTTATTTTATTATTTTTCTTTGAAATTACTTCCGGTGACCCTTAGTATTTCATTGAAACAATTTTGTTTTGGAATACAAGACCATTGAGGCCATTGATTGACATCACTGTCTTGTGTTATTTTTTTCGACTTTTTTCGGTTTCAAGAGCTACAATCTGGGTATTGTAGATGTAAATATGTGTACATAAAGTCAAATAGTGACCCGTATTGTAATTTTTTATGTGCTTAATACAGATGATAGATTTCTAATATACTTATTATTTTTTATCATCATTTTTCTTCTTCTTCTTCTTACACATATGACTAGTTTAAATGAAATGCTTGTGGTATAATTAACTGTGATATCATTTTACAGCTGTTTTACATTTTTTCATTTTTTATACTCTTGTTTGTCGGAAAATAGCTCTTGTAGCTAATGTTATTTGTTTATGGAAACCGACGTTAAATAAAGTTTCTTGTATCTTGTATCTTGCATAGACTGCACAAATCGCCCACATACGCACATCCCGTGTTTACAAAAGCATTTGAAATGAGGTACCCTGTTTTAAAGGAAGTGTGTTGTCCATTTGCACAGCTGTTGCCATGGCAACATACATTATACGTATCAATTAACTTTATCAGAACTGTTTGCGCCTTTGATTATATTACATGTTAGAAGGACTTGACTCTACTGTAGGAACATGCAACATCTTTAAAATTTAGACGTTTTTGAAATTTTGATTACACAAAAACTGCTAAGAAGGACCCTTTTCTCAGATCCGCGCATAATTAAATAATGCAATCAGCTCTCTCTTCCCCATCAAGATGATTGCAAAACTAGAATGACATGGGGCACCTGGGTAGCTCAGTGGGTAGGGTGTTTCGCTCTAACTAGCTGGATACCTCTTCCCCGCAGGTTGCTAATCTCGCTAGCATCGCTAGCAAATTCATTATTATATGAAAATTATCAAGTTGTTCCTGCAATGGTATTGGTAGAACAAAAACTAGCGAAAATTGACCGATAACCCCTCCCCATCAGTAAAATGGAAAATGATTGTATGAATGATGTGACAAGATGTTGAAGTTTCTTGTATCGCCGAAATTACTTTTTCAAAGAGGGGCAATCGTGTTAAAATTAGGCAAAAACTTCGTTTTTGGAAGTGGAATTGCGAATTTCTGAAATCCATTTGCAGCAACAAATACTTGACACCAGCAAAGAAAGACTGAAAAATGATTATTGAGTCTTATATAAGCCCACTCTGATTTTATTATGGTGTCAAAAATAGTAAATGAGTATGATCAGGAAATACCACAATCACAAACTGCAGACAACCCCGTGGCACCGTGAGGAAGAGCCGCTCAACCATCACGTGACACCAGGAAGACAAATTAAGCAAAGCAATCAGCTCTCTCTTCCCCATCAAGATGATTGCAATACTAAAATGGACATAAAGTAACGTACAACAAAACATAGAACAATTACAGACTCCCACAATGGGGGTAACAATAAACAGAAAGTCAACAACAACAGAACCACCGCCTTAGAACGGACAGCAGCCTAAGCCACCGGGGGGCTTAAATGCATTTTACTGGTACCAAATCTTCGCCCTAGATTCTGCTGTTGTTGAAGTACAGAAAATGTTCAGCTCGCATGGAGGCCATCTAACTAATGCAATGTATCATCATGGAAAAACACTCTAATCAAATTACTACACCATGATGAAACAAAGAAAAGGGCTCATGACTCACAGATAGTCAGAGCTAAAGAAAACCTCAAGTTGAGCCACGGTGGGTCCAGCTACAGATAAGCATCAGGCACCAACCCACCGATTAAAGCTTTACGTCAGAGCCGTCATAGAGTCTGAGGCCCGACCCACCGTCGTGCAATTAAAGAGGAAACCAAAGCTATAAACCGTGATTGGGTTTACAACTAGGCATGCAGATTGTCGCATGATATCCAAGTTATATCCAACCCTTATATAACGTTTAACTATCTTTTTGAATTGATCACTAAAATTAGGTTTTCCAACAATTCGTTTGATCACCATAAAATATAGGTTCTGATATGCCTCGTCGCAGAAGAGTTTTTAACCCAATGTTGTATTTAACAATTAACTCTGAGTGTCTGTGGTAGAATTTAGAAAATGCTTTTCGAATTTTATGATATCTATAACCTTGTTTTAATAATTTAGCAGTTAAAAATAAGTTTCTGTTGTTGAAGTCATCAACATTAGAACATACTCTAGCAAAACGAATAAGCTGAGAAATATATACACCATAGGAAGGAGAGCGAGGAACATCTCCATCAAGAAATTGGGAAATTTACTATTTCAAAATTAAAATCATCCCGTTTATCATAAATTTTAGAAGAAACTATGCCATTTGTTATTGACAAGTTCAAGTCCAAAAACGGAGCTTCAGTATCAGAAGAATTCGCCTTATTTAACTGAAGTTCAGTGGGATATATCTGACCTACCATTTGTTCAAAATAAGGATTATCAATATTAAGTAAGTCATCTAAATATCTGGAGGTAGAGTTAAAAGCTTCAACAACATCAGATTGATTATTGTCTGACAGAGATAACATAAAGTCTCTCTCATAACAAAACAAAAACAAATCTGCAACAAGAGGAGCACAATTAGTACCCATTGGAATACCGACAATTTGTCTATATACTTTTGAGCCAAATCTTATAAAAATATTGTCCAAAAGATAATGGAGCGCATCACACATTTTCTGACATGACCACAATTTATATCGTTTAGGTTGTTCAGAAGTAAAAAAGGCATTTTTATCATTACAGGCCAAATTAAGTGAGCCCTCTCTGTTAAATGTTTGTTCAATTAATTCTGTTAGTTTTTCTTTTATTAGATTATGAGGCAATGTAGTATAGAGAGTAGAGAAATCATATGTAGACAAACCAGATGCTAGAAAACCTCTAGACTTCAAAAAAAATTCAAAACCGGAATTTTAATGTCTTGATTTTTTGGTGAAAATCGGTGATTTTTATAAATTCAAACACGAATTTTTGTAATCTGGCTGAAAAAGTTTTAAAATGTAGAGTAGTTATTTAACTTGTTTCAAATTTGATGCTGAATTATTCAACTTACATATATATATGTCGTTTATATTTAAAAAGACCACCAAAATATTTTCGTTTTTACCACAAAATCCGGCATTTTGATATACAGGTATATTTTGTGAAATGCATGTATTGCTATTATTTGTATATATGGACATTGAAATATTTAGAAAATGACGATTATATAATAAACATTTCAAATGGGAACATCATTTATCATGAGCTTTGATATCATATCAAGTAATGACATAATAAATAGAGGACCAAGTGACCCTGATCGCTCACCTGAGTTTTGATTTAAACGTCTTATCTATAGGTATCTATTGGAAAATGGCCACGCTCCTGATGACCTGCCTTGTGGTCCATGTTCGGTCCCAGGGTCATAAGTAGAACATATTCAAATGTTGTCTACCAGCTGATGCTACATACCAAATATCAGGGCTCTAGGCCTGGTGGTTTCAGACAAAAAGATTTTTTTATGTTTTCACTATATGTAAGTCAATGTAAAAAAAAAGAAAGTATGACTAGGAAATGCAAAACTCACACACTGCAAACAAACCAACGGCACCGTGAAGAAGAGTCAAAGAACAATAACAGCCTCATTAACTCTGTGATCTCCAATGGGATGCCATTTTGACCACAGAATCATAAGTTGAACAAACTTGGTAGATGCTACATATCAAATATCAAGCCTTTTATTATCTGACAAGAATGTGTTTTAATATGTTCTCTATATAAGCTATATATAAAACATTAATCTCCAAGGCGGCCTCATTTTTGGCCACAGGGCCATAATTTTCAACAAACTTAGAAAGTCTACTAGATGATGCTACATGCCAAACATAGACTGTAGGTTCTGTGGTTTCAAACTAGACTAATCTAAGTGTTCCATTTTTAAGCCTATGTAAAACATGTGAGCCCAGGGTGGGGCCAGTTTTAGCACAAGGGCATTAATGTGAACACACTAAGTAGATGCTACATAACACATATCAATGCTCTATGCCTTGTGGTGTCAGACAAGAAGATTTTCCCAATAGATTCCTATAGTGAACGTCTGAGCTCGCAGGCAGGTCCACTTAATAGTCCCTGTGCCCCAAATCGAATAAATTGGTAGATGCGTACTGGGTGATGTTGCATACCAAATATCTAGGTACTAGGCATTGTCGTTTCAGACAAGAAGATTTGTTTTATGTTTTCCAAATAAAAAAGTAAAGCAGAGGGCAAAATCCAGAAATCGATACAATCAAGTACCTCAACTGATCCAAGACACCGTATGGGAAAGTGACAAAACACAAGAAAACACCACACACAAGAGAGTCAAGAGATCAACCCTTTCCCAGCAGGTGATCACATGCTTATGTAAAATTTGCCACCTCCAGGAATGTGCCATTTAAACCACAGGGCTATAATTTGAACAAACTTGGTGGAGGTCTTCTAGGTTATGCTACGTACAAAATATTAAGACTTTAGGCATTGTTGTTTCAAACAAGAAGATTTTCATTTTGAAAATCTATTTTAGCCCATGTGACCTAGATATGCAATGGACTAAACTATTTGAAAAATTATTCAAGAGGGTCATATTAGAATCATTCCTGCAAAGTTTGGTAAAATCTAGATAGTAGTTTAGGAGGAGATTGTGCCATCATAAAACCATAGACAGTCAGTGTCCCAAATATGATCATGTATACATCTCTACCAAAACAGAATGCGTATATGCAGAGTTAAAAGGTCTACATTTTTGTTTATGAGTGGTCATCAGCAGATTAACTGCTAAGGGAAAGATTATTTCATGTCTAAGTGTATTTCAATATCTCGCCAGACAAAGGGGGACCCAAGAGGGGACTAACCGCCTATATAGGTTCACTAAGATAAATATCTATATTTTATCAGAAAATAACTAAGCCCTTTAAGGACCTCTTTAGTACCCCATGCAGGGAATTCATGATCCTCTATTTGGTCTGCCTCGCATAGAACATAGGAGAGTCATAAACACATTAATGATTAGTACCACTTTGAGGAATTAAAATGTAGATTTTTAAGCATCTTGACCTTGAACTTTGATACAAAGGTCATATCAGCAGTCAGAAGCTTTTATTATAAAAGAACACCTCGGTCGTAGAAATGAAAGTGGAGTTCATGTTATGAGTCGTATTACAGATTTGGAGTTAATTTGACCTTGACCTTTAACTCCAAGATTATATTGATAATTTGAAATACACACCATAGGCAAATATGAACATCGATGCATTAAGTTAAATGGCAAGTTCTTGTAATAGCACTAACTTAGTTACAGATAGATTTAGGAGGAAACTTGGTGATGCACAAACTCCATGCTGCTACTAATACCAAAAGGCTAAACCTACTATATTTTTAATTAGCTGGTGGTTAAAAGACCATACTTGATTTGGAATGCGTTCAAATCGTACGCACTTACAATATGTGTAAAATGAAGACAAAAGATTAAAATAAATGTAAGCATGGTACTAAATAATGATGTCAAAATGATAAATCAGGTTCTTCCATTCTGCATTAAATATGGGCAAGGATATGATGAAAGGCAACTAATGGTCGCAATAATCAAAATCAGACTTATGTTACATCTGCAAAGTATTACATGTTTAGGGCATTTTCTGAAAATTTGAAGTGATTATCTTCGATACTGGCGATTAAATGGATGTTAGAAACAACATATGTAATCAGGTTTGGAATGTGACGTCAAGAATGGCGTTAGCGGTATGATGACGTTAGAGTGTTGGTTTATATTCGTTGGTTGATTATTGCATGCTCAGCATTAGAATCTAACAAATATAAAGTGTTCTCATGTCTTATACATGTGATAATGAAAATGATGATGAAGTTACATGAATTTATATCTTCTATGTCGTATTATAGGCATTCAAAATGACCCACTTGTAGGTCTTGTGATCTGAATGTTCTCATGGCAACAACCCTTATAGAAGAATTAAAAAAGTATAATCAGAAACTTTTGCTATTTTGATAGTATCAAAGTTTAAAAGCATTTTCATGGAAATATGAAGGCATGTAAATTTATGTTATTTTAAATATTTTTCAAATGTCTCTTACGTAATAATTGCTTTGATGCCTTAAGGTCCCTTTTGTTAGATCCGCGTTCTTATGTATTACATTAAAATATGCCTAACTGTTTTAATGCATAGCTTATTTGGTTAAATATACACCCCTTCTGCTTTAAAAGTTTGAAATTATTTGCAGTTTTGCATTTCTTTTTACCCAGCCAACTTTTGCTTATTTTAGATGCTTTATATGATTCTTTGAATGAGAGTGCCTTACTTCGAAGCCTAATAAAGAATCACTGCCCCTGTTTTGAAACGTAATTCCAGTTTTTTCATAATGTACAGTTATAAAACTGTCCATTGATAATATTACAATCCTATTTTACAAGTAGGGAGAGGTTCCACTTCAACTGAGCGACTTATAATTTGCCACAAATTTCCTCGATCAATAGATTAATTAGAGAAAACATTAAACATATGTTTTGCCAGAAAACTAATTGCCCCAAAGTTTTGATATTTGGTATGTAACATCACCTAGTGAAACTCTACTGAGTTTGCTAAAATTATGGTTATGTGGTCAAAATGGCCTCATCCTGGATGTCACAGAGTTTACATTGACTTATAAATTGAAACATACAAAATCTCCTGGTTTGAAACCACTAAGTCTAGATCCCTGATACCACCCAGTGGACCATATTTAAATTTGCTCCATATAGAGCTCCGGGGGACAATAATGGCCCCACCAAAGGTTCACCAGGAGCATGGTTAGTTTTTAATAGATACATATAGATAAGAAGTTTTAAACAAAAACTCAGGTGAGCGATCCATGGTCACTTGGCCCTCTTTTAGTGTGTGTCAATACTTGGTATGATATCACAGAACATGCTAAATGTTGTTTCCATTTGATAAATTTACTATATGTACGTCATTTTTATAATATGACAATGCCCTGATATCTATGAAATAGCAAAACATGCATTCCCCATACTATACCTGAATATAAAAATGTCAGCTTTCAAGGCAAAAACAGAAAATATTTTGGCAGGTTTTATAGGTAAACACGAGAAGATATGTGTAGGTTGAATAATTCAGTATCAAATTTAAAACAAGATAAATAAAAACTATAAATTTTAAAAACTTTATCTGTCAGATTTCAAAAGTTTGGATTTTTTTAGAAAAATACTGATTTTCACCCAAAAATAAAAAGATTTTATATCTGACTTTGACTTCATAATAAAGTCAGGGCAGGATTATAGAAAACTCAATAATCATTTTTCAGTCTTTCTTTGCAGGTGCTGTGTATCTGTTGCTGCAAATGGATTTCAGAAATTCGCAATTTCACTTCTAAAATGAAGTTTTTGCCAAATTTTAACACCTCTGCCCCTGTTTGAAAAAATAATTCCGGCGATCCACGAAACTTCAACATCTTGCCATATCATTTATGCTATCGTTTTCCATTTTACAGATGGAGAGGGGTTCCTCCTTAAATAAGCGACGACTTTTTGGCAGTTTTTTGCTCTACCATATGTACCTCAATGGTTTTACTGTCACCTTCCGCATTGTGGTGGTTTCACAGTGTATTTGCCGTCCTAACGCCGAGAACTGCACTTGCTTTGCCCCACCACCTGACAGTCGGCGTCTTAGAATCAGAATTGCTTAAGTCTGCCATCTATCTTCAGTAAGTAAGTAAGTAAGTAAGTAAGTAAGTAAGTAAGTAAGTAAGTAAGTAAGTAAGTAAGTAAGAGAGTAAGTAAGTAAGTAAGTAAGTAAGTAAGTAAGTAAGTAAGTAAGTAAGTAAAGTAACGCACAAAAACATAGAACAATTACAGGATCCTACAATGGCAGTACTAATCAACAACAACAGAACCCTACGCCTTAGAACGTACAGCAACCTTAGCAAAAGGGGGAAGGGGCTTAAATGCATTTAACTGGTACCAAATGTTTGCTCTAGATTCTGCTGTTGATGAAGCACAAAATGTTAAGCTCGCATGGAGGTTTCAGGCTGCCAAGACCACAGTTACTAGTCACAAAGTCCAAACACCTTTAGTTCGGATGTTGATTAAGACACATAGATGTTTGGTTTGCATGAGAGACCCCTAACTTATCAATACATCATCTCCTAGAACATATAAAGTAAGATATAAAAAGGTAAGGACTCAACAGTACGTTAAACTGAATACTGGAGCAAAAGAAATCCTTTCTGGTCTTAAGTTATAAAAAAGGCCTTTATTTTCTTTTATTTGCTTTTTGTTTTACAGAATGCGTCTCTTGAAAGAAGTCAAACACATAATATGTAGTGTTTATGATTTATACCATTAAAGTTATGGTGGCCATTTTGTTGGTGTAACTTTGACAATTTATGCAAAGCTTTTGTGTCTTCATGTCCAAGAATATGAGCTTAATTGGCTCAGTGGCTTTTGAGATTTTTATGTACAGTTCCATAGGGCCAATTAAGCAAACATAATTTGCGTAAAATTGCGATTATTTTCTTATCCATCAGTTTAAACATTTGGTTTGGTTGCTCTAAAGAATCGGTTTATCGAGAAGGTTCTTTTTAGTACCCACACCATATGTTTTGGTTGACAATTAAGAAAAATAATTTTCAGTTGCGCACTCTTATCTGTGGGCCTGCAGTTCCTTATGTCGTAATTTCTGTTTTAAATGCATTCTAAGTTGCAATAGTCCTGAGGAGTATACAGTACCTTAGACTGACAGTGTACGCATTTGGACGATGATGATGAAAAGGATGAGAAAAAAGTCCTACTTGGGCCTCTAGCAAGTATCTTACTCTTTTTTTATGTTGCTGGATCCTTAACCTCAGATTAATGCCTGACCAATTATAGAAGAGATTTGTCAAATAGCTTTTCCACAAATGTCTTGCATTGGTCATGTAACTGTGAAATATCCTGTTTACGAAACGATGAGGAAACGTTTTGTTTATATTAGGGGAACGTTTGATTTTAATGTTTAGAAACCCTATTTTTGCAACCAAATTTTGGGTTCCTAAAAGCTTTTGACAAACGTTACAAAAAAACTTTGTCCAAACGTTGAGGAAACGGTTTGTTTACATTAGGCGAACGTTTGATTTTAACGTTTAGAAACCCTTTTTTTTGCAATCAAATTTTTGTGTTCCTAAATGTTGTTGATAAACGTTTCGAAAAAACCCTTTCTAAAACCTTCAACCTTCATGTAGTTTTTTAATTTCTTAAAATTTTGATTCTGATGTTTGCTGTGTCTCAAACTGTAGTTCGTACTTGCGGCACCGAATCTGCTTGTAACTGCAAGAATTTATGTAACGCCACGAAAATATGTGACAGTCGGAAAAGCTAAAGTTTTGGGTTATGCAGTAAATTTATTGGAAGCAAGCAGTTAAAAGGCATATCAAACGTTCTTCTAACTGTTGATATTATGCATTTCGAAGCAACCCCATCTAACCTGATTAAGTGCTTATGTAAGTTTCTTTGTTTGGAATCGCGATGCGTTAGCACTGAATAAACTACCTGCAGTTTCGTATTAAATATGTGTTGTTCAATAAGATGAGCATTTTTTTTTGTAAAAAAATAATTTAAAATGAAAACATTAATTCAGCTAAAGTAGTAATTAAAAAGTGAGGCCTTGGTTTGCAATCACTACATAGTTGTGATAAACGTTTAAAAAGCGTTTACAGAGCTGCATCAGGCACTTGTTTCTAAATTGAGCTTTACTTAGAAAATACATTCAAACACGAAATTTGCTGAGATATGCCCAGGACACGATTATTCTAGGACGACTGAGGCAAGAGGTCAATGCCAAAGTGATCCCCAAAATAGAATACAATACTTTGCATCCTAAGATGCATCCACATACCGAATTTGGAATTCCTACCTTTAACAGTAAAGGAGGTATGCTCCAGACATGATGTGAAGACTCAGGCACTTTGAATGGACAGTGTGATTACCCTTTGCGCGCATAAGACTGTCTGTCATGTCCGTCATAAGGCAGTGCCTTAATTCATATGAATTCTTTCAAGTTGTAGATAATAAATCACATAATATGAGGCTCGTTTAGACGGCTTTGTTTTCAATTAATGATGTTTTTACTTGGGGACGATTTTTAACTTATAAAAGTCTACGCCCAACGTTATGCTAACAGTACTTCCGTTTTTGATAGCTATCTTTAGTTGCGGTTCAATATTGGTTTCTCTAAACCAATCGTCAAAACTCGGATGTTTCCGTCACGTTCGTAACTCTAACATTACTAACTCTGACGAAGGCTCTCGTAGTCATACGAGGTTTGCCGAATGTTTTTAAAAGTCTTCTTCCCACAAGTCCTTGAAGTTAGTTTATGTAAATAGACAACCAGCTAGAGGGTATCACTATTCCAAAACAAATGCTTGCGACGAGAGCGCTGCAAGCAAAAGTACTTGATAGATTGGCATAGGTGTACTCCACTATTATTATATTTGATAAAAAACTGCTCTTTGTACGGATTTTATTTCGTATTAGCACGTCCAAAGAGTGACAAGTTTATCAATGTACATACATCATAAACGAAAATCATTGTACAAACACAAATGGACATTGAATATGAATCATAGAATGTAGTACAGAAGCTTAGCCTATAGAATATAGGTGTTCAGATATTAAATACAAATCCAAAATATACACAAAGAAATACGATCAAATTAAGCAAAAAGTATCAAATAATGTAACTTTTGCATACCATCGATGGTAACCAACTCAGACGACAGATGCTTTTAGGATGTAATAGTACAATACATGTATTGAGATATTGCCGGTTTAATTACCATATCAACTTGCGCATTAAACACCTAATGCTATTTTAAGTGATAAAGAACGTGAGTGTGATGACTTGTGATGGTACATTGATTAAAACCATCTTCGCCAGCTAACCAATTTATCTGCTTTAATAGCAACATATAATTCAGGGCATAAAATTTACAAGGAACGCGGATTTTGAGCTTTGTATCCTGATTAATTACAAAGAAGAAAAAAGAGCTGTTTTCTTCGCGTATTGTAATCTTGTGCAAGTGTCGTTAGGTTACTGCGTTATTGTGCATCATGATTTGTCTTCTGTGTGGTGCACTGATCCATCTGCTGTATGTTATCGTGGCATTTCCTGTCCAGTTGCCTAGTTGTTTATTTTTGTTTGAATAATTAACGAAAATCGACACCCCGATACAAATCAAACACTGCACTGTTATGTAATAATAAAGATAAGTAGCACATTCATGTATGCTTTTATCACTATATAATAGAATGTTTCATAGAACATGGTAAAATTGACTAGGCCCTCAACGACGAAAGGCTTAATTTCCGATGAAATCAAAATGTAATGTCACACTACAGCTATGTTATGTAATTTATATAATTATGTTCTAAATTCAACCTATATAAATATCTTAATTTGGAAAGTCTATATGTGTGATGACATCATTATAAATTAGAAGCTAGATTGAGGTCAAATGATAGGTGGGCCCATCTCAAATATCCACATTTAAACTAAATATCTGGTAGTGTGTGTTTAAACCTCAATATTTATCTACGATGTCATACCAGCAATCCAAAACCTTTGTTGCCATTTACAAAAAGTAAGTATGACTTGAAAAGGCCAGGATCACATACTGCAGACCAACCCACGACACCGTAAGAAAGAGGCAGAGAACACTAACAGCAACATGACATAATAAAGACAAGTAAAGTAAAGCTACCAGTTCTCTCGTCCTCAGCTAGATGATTGCAAAACTTGAAAGATACTTAAGTACTTACTACCCAGCAAAACATTTGCCAAACACCATACCCTGACAAACAAAGGGAGCAACAATGAGCACTAAGTCGACAACAACACAGCCACCCCATAGAACGGACAGCACCGTTGCTGTCGGGTGGCGAGGGGCGGAGGTCTTAATTTTACTGGCCAAATGTTCGCCATCGACTTTGCTGTTGTTAAAACACAAACTGTATAGATTGCGTGGAGGCTTCCTAACTTATGCAATGTATCACCACAGATATATAATCAAATCAATTAACACGCTGTGGTGAAACATAGACAATTGCACTCAACTCACAGACAGTCAGACCTAAATAAAACCTACAGTTGGGTTACGGTGAGCCCAGCCAAAGTCAAACATCAGGCACTCACCTACCATTGGAAATTTTAGATCAGGGTCGTCATTGAGTATGAGTCCTGACACACCTTTGTGCAATTAAAGAGGAAACAGAGCTGTAAACGGTGATTGGGTTTATAACCAGGCATGCAGACTGTCCCATTTCATCCATGCTATATATCTTACTCAGTTATGACGTTTGGTGATCTTTTAGAACAGACCAGAAAAATAATATGTTTTCCAACGATTGTTTTGAATTTATTAACTCAATCGTCATTATATACAGCCTTTGGCGAGATGCTTGCTGCAGAAGAGGTTTCAAACCAAAGACATATTATATTGAGATATCAACTCTAAATGTCTGCGGAAGAATTTAGAAAACAGTTTACGAAGTTTGTATTATCAATAGAATTGTTTTAGAAACTAAGTAGTCAAAAATTATTTTCATTTCTTAAAGTAACTTACATTTAAGCACACAACCACACACCACAGACCCACACTCAGTACTACTAGGAAGAGCCACAGAAAAAAAAAAACACGGCCACATGACACCGACTGGCAGCTATAGCAAAGCAACCAGCCCTCCTTTCCCAGCGAGACGACTGCAAAATTAGAAACAACGAAACTAGAAACTAAGCACCGCACAACAAAACAAGGACCAAACACCAAACCCCACAACACAACGGAAGTATCAGCAAATAACGGGCCAACAACATTCCCACCCAGGACGGACAGGGGGATCTACATAATTATAAATTAGATGCTAGAATGGGGTTAATTGATAGGTAGGCCCATCTCAAATATCCACATTCAAACTAAATATCTCAGAGTGTGTTTTTTTATCTCAACAATTGTCTCCCGGGTCATACATGATTATCTAAAACCTTTGTTGCTATCTACAAAAAGTAACTAAATATGGCCAGGAAAGGCCAAAATCATACACTGCAGACCAACCCACAACATCGTGAGAAAGAGGCAGAGCACACAAACAGCGGCATGACATGATGAAGACAATTAAAGTAAAGCAACCTGTTTTCTCCTCCTCAGCGTGATGCTTGCAAAAGTAGAAAGAACGCTTAAGTACTACATGGCAAAACAATAGCCAAACACAAAACCCTGAAGAAATAATGAGAGCAAAATGAACAATAAGTCATCAACAACACAAACAGCACCGTCGCCGACGTGAGGGGGGATGTGGCGGTCTTTAATTATTGCTACTGGCCAAATGATAGCCCTAGATTCTGCTGTTGTCAAAACACAATTTGTAAAACTTATGGGAATGCTTCTTAACTTATGCAATGTATCATCACAGCTAAACAATCAAATTATTTAAAATCTTGTGATAAAACAAAGAAAAGCAACGGCCACATGCTAAAGCAAAGTTACTAGCCTATCCTTCCCAGCGATACGACTGCAAAACTAAAAGCAACATTAAACACGGCATAACAAAACAATGACCAAACGCAAAAGCCCCACAAAACAGCAAACAACTGACCATCAACAACCCCCCTTCCAGGACAGATAGCATCAGAAACCAAAGGGGTCTAAATAAACCCCACCTCACCAGCTTACTTTGCAAAACTAATAAGCTAATAAATCACTAAAAAGAAGAGAAGTAAAGAAGATATTCAATAGATGGGAAGTTGACTATTTCAAAAAACAAATCATCTCGTTTATCGTTCATGTTAGATATAACTATGTCATTAGTTATGAACAGGTCCCAATCCAAATCGGAGGCTTCAGTAGAAAAATATTTTGCTTTATTTTACTGAAGTCCTGTTATCTTATCATTTGTTTTAAATAAGGATTATCAACATTCAGTAAGTCATCAAGATATTTTGAAGTAGAGTAGAACGCCTAAAGGCCTGTTTACATGATGAGATTTGTCTTATATGGTTAGTCTTATAAGACAAATCTTACCATGTTAATTCTGCTTTTACAAAATCTTGTATGATTTTTGTATCATCATACATAGCTTATCAAATAGGTCTTGCTCTGTTCTATAAGACTGTCTTAGCATTTCAACCAATTATTATAGAATTCACTGAGGCTGGTGCATGTCACAGGAACATTAATACATAAGACAAATCTTATCGGATAAATAGGCCTGTCTTGATCCACATCCGTTTTAAGGGTGAGGTTGGCGCCGTGAAACCGGTTCAAGCCCTCCAGTAAATATTTTACTAGCCGTTCCAAGGCGGTACTTCTTTTGTGGATCATTTATGTTTTTTCTGTCTTGTGTTTTTTATGCCTTTGTGCACGTCTGTTTAGTTGTACCTTGTAGTCACCTACTGGGAAAGGGCTGGCCTCTTGGCTCTAGTTTGTGGTGTCTCATTGTAAGTTTGTCACTTTCCCATTGGTATCCTTGGTCAGGTGTGGTACTTGATTGTATTGATTCCTAATCTTTGCACTCTTACTTACTTTTAAATAACATCAGCCTGATTATTGTCAGAAGGAAACATTATGAAGTCTCTCTCATATATCAACATAACAAACAAATCTGCAACAACAGGAGCACAATTAGTACTAATTGGATTGCCTACAATTTGGTCATACCAATGAGAGCCAAATCTAATAAATATAGTGTACAGAAGATAATAGGGAGCGTCCAAAACTTTCTAACATGAACATAATTTTTTTGGTTGTTCAGAAGTTTGAAAAGCACCTTTCTCATTTAACAGTTAAGAAGAAAGCAAATATCAGGAATCTATACAATCAAATACCATGCCTTACCCAGGACACAATATGAAAAAGTGACAAAATAAAAAAAAAAGCATCACATATACGAGAGCCAAGAGGTCAGCCCTTTCCCTGCAGGTGACCACAAAGGTTGCAAGGAACAGACAAGACAGAATGACAGACATGACACACGAGTAACAAAAGGGATCCTCAAATGATCCTCAAAAGAAACCGCCTTAGAACGGTCAGTAAACATATACTGGAGGGCTTAACATATTTGATGGCACCGACCTCTACCTTATTTCTGATGTGGATCAAGATGAAGAAGTTTGGTTTGCATGAAAAATTCCTTACTTATCGATGTATAATCGATGTATCCTAATCGATTTATAAAAAAGAGATGACACAAATAAAAGGACTCAACAGTATATACAATGTACAAGTGAACACTAGAGTAAAAAGAATCCAACAGTTAAACTTGAGTGGGCTCGACCACATACACAACATCAGGCCCTAACGTTTCTCATTTATAGATAAGTCTTAAAGTCGGACCCATCATAGGGTCTGAGGTCTGACCTACCAGCGTACAACTAAAGTGGAAAGCAAAGTTACCAACAATGATTGAGTTGACCACCAAGCATGCAGTTTTTCACAATACATTAATGTTATAACCGATCTTTTTATAATAAGAAATGATTTTAACAAACTGCGATGAAAAACGATTGATCCATCAGATTTCTTTAATAAATACACTAAATCGCCATAAAACTATGGTACCGAAAGTCCCTGGCATAAGAAAGGTTTAAGTCCAATATTGTTTTTGGATATCAAATCATAGTATCGTTGGTAAAATTTAGAATAAAAGTTTTGTGAAGTTTATGGTGCCAATAGCCATGTTCAAGAAGTTTCTGAGTTAATAGTTTATTATGAGTGTTAAAATCAACAACATAGCTAGATGCTCTAGCTAATCGAATGAGTTAAGAAATATAAACTCAATAGGATGTAGAGCGAGGAACCCCACTATCAAAAAATGGGAAATTGACAATTTCAAAATCAAAATTTCAGGAAATCTTCCCAGTGGCTACTGAGAACGTGTACGGACATACTTTGGGTTGGAAGAAAAAGTGGAAGAAGATATGGAATAATAACAAGATATGATTATAATCTACTGATTATAAAGTCTTCCAAAACAGCCTCCAATGCCCTATACATCCTATTTAGTGTTATTGAATGTGTCTTATCATTAGAAACATGATTAAATATGGTTTTGGGTAAGGATCTGAATGGTTTCTGAGATAAAAGGCTTTTTATGAAGTGAATGAGTGGGGCAGGGCTGGCCTAATCCCCGTGGAACATCCTGGTTAGGTTTATTGAATGTGTTTTATCATAAGGAATAACATTATACATGTATATGGTATAGGGGTGGAGATCTAAATGATTTCTGCTATATAAGGCCTTTTATGAAGTTAATGAGGCAGGGAATGGCTGGGTACAACCCTGGGGACATCCCCAGGGGGTACTCTCATTTTCTCTTCATACACAGGCTTGTATACATTACCATAGTTAGGGATCCTCCATGCGAGCTTAACATTTTTGTGCCAGTAAAATGCATTTAAGCCCCCAGTGGCTTTGGCTGCTGTCCGTTCTAAGGCGGTGGCTCTGTTGCCGTTGATTCGTTGTTGATTGTTACTCCCATAGTGGGATTGTGTAATTGTTCTATGTTTTCTTTGCGTTACTTTGTGTCCATTCTAATGTTGCAATCATCTCGATGGGAAAGAGAGAGCTGGTTACTTTGCTTTGTTTGTCTTCCTGGTGTCCCGTGATTGCTGTGTGGCTTTTCGTGTGTGCCTTTTCCTCGCAATGCCACGGGTTTGTCTACAGTTTATGATTGAGGTATTTCCTGATAATACTCACTTACTAGTTTGTACCAAACATCTACCGTATCATGAATATCAAGCACCCCCAAAGTATTTGAAATTATAGCAACCCCCAAAAATACTCCCATTCTATACCTTGATCTTAAGAAAATACCCTAAAATGCATAGGAATGGCCCCTAAATCTATCCAATTTTGTGATGACCCCCAAAAATATCCAAAAAATCTTTATGCCTCAAAAAATATTAATTTCTCTGAAAACCCCCCAAATATTGCAATACAAAATTTGAATCCCAAAAAATTGTCTGAGCGTACGTATGTTTGAAAAATATCACATGGGGGACATCCTGGTCAGCGTAATTGAATGCATCTTCTCTTAAGGAATAACATAATATATAGTGTAGGGATGGGGATCTGAATGGTTTCTGAGATATGTGGCCTTTTATGAAGTAAAGGGGGTGGGCATACCCAGGTACACCCCAGGGGACTCCTCGGTCAGAGCCAATTAATGTATTTTATCATAAAAAACATAAATATATATGGTTTAGGGGTGGGGGATTTGAATGATTTCTAAGATATAATCATTTTAAGAATTGGTTGGGCGTGGGCATATCGCCAGATCAGCCCTTGAATCCAGGAATTCAAATTTCAAACATTCTTGCAAAACTTAATATCAATATTTATCATATCAAAAAATTCAGAAAAATCCCTAAAATGGTTAGTGAGAAAAAGTCCTGACAAAGTTTTGGCGGATTTAGACACACCCGTGGGCCAGCCTTAGAGTCTGACATTTTTGAATTAATTTTCGAAACCATGTTGCTCAACTTCACATTTGTGAATTCCAGATATCAGGACAAAATTTGGGCAAAAAGAAGATCTGAATAATAATGAAAATAAGAAACGGAGCAAAAGCAATAAGTCTCTCAACTTCGTTTAGGCCCTCCAGTAAAATATTTTACTGACCGTTCCAAGGCGGCACTTCTTTTGTGGATCTTTTATGTGTTTTTTTTGTCTTGTGTTTGTTATGCATTTGTACGCGTCTGTTTATATGTGCCTTGTGGTCACCTGCTGGGAAAGGGCTGACCTCTTGGCTGTCGTTTGTGGTGCCTAACTGTGAGTTTGCTACATTTCCATTGGTATCCTGGGTCAGGTGTGGTAATAATTTTAATAAGAAGAAACTGAGCATAAACAATAAGTCTCCCCACTTCGTTTGGAAGACTTAATAACGAGAGGTTTCTCTATTTAAACGATCGTTCAATTAATTGATGAAGTTATTCAATTATAAGAGCATTAGACATTGCAGCAAAGAGAGTAGAGAAGCAATAGGTAGACACAAATTCTAAAATCAGCAATTACTAGTAACTACGAATATGAACTGCAGGTTGACAGCAATATGCATAGTCAATAAATACTCATGGAATAGGAGTAATAGTTTAAATGTAAAGTTCAGATACTAATTTGTTAAATTCACTATAGTACTACGAATAGTCTATGGTACTGAAGGATGAGGATCAACCTACCACCGTGCATTTAACGAACTCTTTGCCGTAAATTGGGATTGGTTAATAGCTAGCATGCAGCCTTTACTGTCGTATTATATGCTTTAAACATCCGTCTTCGATATTTATTAAATACTTGTTTGAAAAAAAAAAGATCAGATTGCATCCCCACGGTTTATTTTTATCATGTAAACCAAACTATGACCTGCAACAGATCTGATATGTTGGCAATTAAAGCTTAATAAGTTTTATGGGTATTGTGATATGGATATCTTTGTTAAAGTATGTTTACAGTCACAATTGTATTATTACCTGACCATTACACAATAAGATGGTGAGCGAGGAATATTTCCATACATATGAAAGAAACTAACGTCCGGGCTTACTATGTTTTATAGTTGGATGCAAAAATGACGCCCCAGAGGGGGTCTGTGCTCCCTTGATTCCTGAAAATAATGCATTGACCTCCCCGATTCGCTGAAGGAAAATTCCTCATCTCCCTGAAAGTATTTTCACTTTGCTCCCGAAATCCTTAAAATTAATTCAGCTTCTTTCCAAATCCCCACAAATATAAGCCAATTCTCCCTAAAATGTAGTTTTCTTTCCATAGGATTAAATTCACATACTTAAAAACTATGGAGCGGATGACTTAATATCCACTTAATTTTATGTGTTATACATGTAAAGATAGGGCATAGCCACGAAATACACGACGTATAACTATTTTAATGAAATGCATGATATATAGCTCAAAGTATGAGGCCATCATTAAAATTATGTTGCTGTACCTGGTAGAGTAGGTATGGAGGAATGCTCTCTAGATTTGTGTTTTATTAGGGGCATCTAGGCCGAGGGGGAGAGGCTGATTTTTTCCAATAGATGAAACTAGATGTTCTCAGCCAAAGTGTAAGCATTTATTCTTGTAACCATAGAACGTATTTTTAAAATTTGCGTATAGGCCCTATACGTAAGTTTAATTTCAGTTTCAACTACTAGTAAGATTGAATTTGATCAACATTCATCAAAGTATTGATAAAAAACAATATCTAGATAGAGAATTTCATACCAGGCGCGTAATTAGCCCTTTTATGATGTTAAATCACACTTGTGCTAGGGGGGTCTACTGGGCAAAAAAAGAAATGATAAAAAATGGTGCGATCTGGTGCATTCTGAGTGTTCCAAAGTATGTTATTATTAACCTAAAAATCAAGAATTTTAGAATGATAAATCAAAAACCAAAATTTTGTGCCATATTTTTCTCCAAGATAATTCCAGATGCGCACGTTAGACTAAATACAAAAATGAATACATTTTACAGGGGGGTTGGGGGGCAATAGCCCACAGAAGCCAAAAAATGTAAAAAAAAAAATAATAAAGGTTTTTCCTTTTTTAAATCAAATATAACATACCAGGCGTGTAGATAGCCCCGTAGTGATGTGGATTCAGGTTTGTTCTAGAGAGAGGGTGGGGGGGGGGGTCCGGGAGCATGCTCCCCCGGACATATTTCATTAAAATGGTGCATTCTGTGTCATTCTGAGTGTTCTAAAATACCTTATTATCCACCTAAAATCAACAATTTTAAGGATAATTTTCCACAATAATAAAAATTATTCGCTGTGTCAGTAACCAATACCAATCCAGATTAGCATTTTAGCATGAAAGTAAATACATTCAGATTTACTTAGGGGGGTCTGGGGGCTACTCCCAGCCCCGAAGCTGAAGATTTGAAAAAAATAAACGAAATGAATGCTTTTCCTTTAAGGTGAGATTTTTTTAGCTTTTTTGCAGGGCTCCTTAAATCCCCAAAAACTATGAGCTTGCTCCCCAAACCCCTATAAATAATTACAAATGCTCCCCAGCTACTTGAAAATAAATAGCAATTCTCCCCAGATCCCCAAAACCGCTTGGGTCCCAAATATGCGCTAATTCTGTAACCCTGGAATCCAGTGTGCTCGCATAAATTGGAAACAGTGTATGCACTGTAAACAACGGCGATACTGCTATTAAGAATTTAATTTCATTACAGTGTCCGCAGAATTCTATAATATAGCATATGAACTCTTTAAACATTCATGTTGTTGATAGACAGGCTTGATTTGCTGAAATTATTTGATTGCTTTAGCAATTCAAAAACAGTTTGTACGATCAGGAAATATCACAATCACAGATCATAGCCCAACCCACACAATACCTTTTTAATAAAGCAATAACGTAGTAATATACTAGTGGATGCATTGGTTCGTACGTTACCTGCCACATAGGTACACATATAGATAGCCTGGTTATTCCCGCCATTAGTTTGAAGATAACAAACTGTACATTTATACAAGTTGCACCCTGTAGTTTGATGATATGCTGCCATTTTGCAAGTTTCCTTGTTTATACACGCTTGTTTACATGCTGATTTATTATTTACATCCGGAGAGCTAATCAGACTGCAATCATCGCCCACTCTAGTACACAACGGTTCAGTACATATTCTGTTTCCATGCACCTGCCCCGTTGAAAATCCTGAAAAAATCAAAAGGAGTTAATGACATTATTTAAGGATTTTTTAAAAAAGCGAACAAGTTTAATGCGGTAATTATGTTGTGATTTATTCATTGCTTGTTGTTCCCATTATGCGTTGGGTTTTGTGTTGGGTCCTTGTTTGGGTTGTGGTTATTGGTGCCCATTCCAGTGTGAAGGAATTGTCTTGCTGAGAAGAGAAAGCTGGTTTCTTTACTTTAATTGTGTTACGGCTGTCTGTGTTCTGTGACTATTCCTCGTGGTGGCATTGGTTGGTTTGCAGTCTGTGAATAAAGCATATCCTAGTCATACACACTTATCTTATGTCCTTAAAACGCCACAATCGTAAAACACGTATCAACCGCTGACACTGCTAGGAAGAGACAAAGAACACATACATCCAAATGGCAGTAAAAATACAAATAAACACAGTCACCAACTCTCAATTCATCATGATCAGCAGAAAGTTGATTTCGAAACCAGAAAAGACACCACAAACTACATAACACTACAAGGAACCCAACGCCGCTTCCTTATATACACACTGAGAGCAACAAAAAACAATTAATCCACAAAACAGGATACTCACATTATTTTAAAAAAAAACATCCGCCGATCGATGAGCCTATTGGGGACTTAAATACATTTTACAGGCGATATCTTGGTCCTCGATTATGTTGACAAAATACAGTTTGCCAATCCCGTTGTGCAGTGTAATTATCATTATTATAATCATTAATTATCATGAAGACTTCACAAGTCTTTGCTATCTCATATCTTTATATACTTAACAACTAAAGAAACCTGACACTTTTGGTTTGCTTCAAGCTCCTAAATTACAAATCATAGATCTTAATGCATATACTTATTTTAATAACAAGACATTAGGCAATATTTTCGTCGAAATATATTTATCAAATACACAACATGACGTCACAACACCAAAACACCGTTTCGTCACTTTTGTCTCGTGAGTGTGCACCGAAAGACTTTTCAAAACGCAAAGAATGAAAAGTATTATTTTTTGCATCCAAAACATTTTACGCATTCTTTAACAGATAAAAACGGATAGTAACGATACTCTTCTTCTATCTGTACGTAATATACGGGTGTTTTGAAAGATACTGACCACCACCAGCTAGGCATCGCTGGTTTACTATATTTTGCACGTGACGTCCCCACGAATTAATGAAGCAAAATATTTTATCATTTCACATGTAGCTTGTAAGTATACATGTATAAAAACACATCAGCTTTAGTTTTATAGCTTTATTATTTATGCCACGTTTGTCTGGACATGGAGGATCTGGCGCAATTGGAGATTTAACAGCTGGGGTGCGTGTTTCTGACGTCGCCAGATATCATAATTGCCATCCGTCAACTATACATCAGAGATCGTTACCAGGCTACTGTGACAGTTAAAGATCGGCGTATGTCTGGTCAATCAAGAATTGCGACCGGCGTTAAGATGACAACTTACGTCGATTGTGTGTCGACGATATTTACATCGAAGATATCCGTTCCGGTCGCCTACTATCAGTGCCAGACGAATAGTAGGGCTCGAAGAATAAGAATGTGAATAACTAGATAGCTAAATGTATTCTTTCTGTAGCTCAAACTTTCATTTTGCTTAGTTTGTTACATTAACATATTGTAACAGGTTGTCAGAGACTAACGCCCTAGAGTACAGAGTGCAAACATCTCTTAAAAGATGCGGATTGAAATTCTCGTAAAGATAGGATATGTCTGCGAAATTCCCTAATTGGGGAGCAGGACCTTTTTCAGCTTGAAGTCTATTAGAAAATACATTTGAAAAGCATACACAGTTTCTATTTGTAAATAACTAACTCTTTAATGTTCTCTAATCAGACTTGCAATGTTGGAACAATGTCCAAAAATGTTGATGCCATTGCATCAGCATTGGTTGAGAGTCCTCTCAATATTGTGTGTCTGTCTGGTTGTATCGAAGCAACGGCAAACTGATTTTACATCAGTGTATGTCCAGTGTTGCTTTTGCGTCGTACATCTGATCAATTATATATGGTATTTATACATTATTCTGAAATCGAAGTAACATATATGTCCTTACAGAGTGCAAACATATCCTTTTCAGCGCAGCTTGGATTATTCTTTAAGGTAGGATATGTCTGTGAAATTCCCTAGCGTCGGTAGAGGTGGGGAGAGCAGGACCTTGTTTAGCTTGAAGTCTACAACGTCCACCCGGAGGATCAGACTCTGACATTTAAAGTAAAATCCAGTCTGATATGTTTCATATATTTCATTCATATAGATCTGTTTACATGCAATATATCAGTTACACTATTAACAGAAAATTTAGTTATTGGGAAAAATAGATATCTAACATTTGATCCTGCCTAAGGTGTTTGGGGTGGGTTATTGTTTTACATTACTGTGCTTATCTATAGGCACTGGGCAGTAGTGAGAAGTAGTGAAGCTCCTTACACAAAAAGCAAATCTATCGTTTGCATAAAAATCATCATATATAGAATTATAGACTCCTGGGGCTGAGCTATTTTGGCCAAATGGCCATTGTTTGAGCAAACTTTGTATAGGTTTACTAGGTGATGCTACATACCAAATATCTGGTATGATATAGGCTGTGTGTCTAGTGGTTCCAGACAAAAAATATTTATATTTTCCCTGCATGTGCCTATGTTATACATGTGAGGCCCACAGGGACATACTTTGAAGAAACCTTGTAGAGGTCCACAACAAGATGCTACATACCAAATATCAAGGCTCTAGGCCTTGTGGTTTCAGACAAGGTTTTATTTTCATTGTTCTATAAGCCTATGTAAAACAAGTGACCCGAGGGTGGGCCCTTGTTGCCCTCAGAGGCATCATTTGAACAAACTTGGTAGATGACCACTAATTGAACTTGATGTTAAATTACAAATACCAAGCCTCTATGCCTTCTGGTTTCAGACAAGAAGATTTAATATAAGAGTATGTGAGCATGTTGCTGCAGGGGCAGGCAATTTTTGTCCCAGTGGTATAAATTCAACAAACTTGATAAAGGCTCATGAGATGATGCTGCATACCAAATATAAAGGTTGTGGTATTTGTGGTTTCAGACTAGAAGATTTTTTATAATGGCTTGCCTATAATATAGAGCCCCCAAGGGGGTCTGTGCTCCCTTGATCCCTGAAAATAATGCATTGATCTCCCCAAATCCCTGAAAATAATTTCCTCGGCTCTCTAAAAGTATTTTGTCTTTGCTCCCCAAATCCCTAAAAAGTTCAGCTTCTCCCCAAATCCCAACAATGTAAGCCAATTCTTCCAAAAAAATTTTTTTTCTTTAGGATTAAATTTACATATTTAAAAACTATGAAGCTTTACACGAGCGCATGAATTAATGTTCACTTAATATTTTTAGCCATACATGTAAAGACAGGGCTTAGCCATTGGCTACATGGCATATAATTATTTTAGCGAAATACATGATATACAGCTCAAACGAAATTTGGAAACAAGAAATTACTATTTGCTTACTTTAAGTGATGTTAAAAAAGATCATCAGTAACCAGTGTGACCGCATTTGTACGAATGCATAGCAGAGTACGTTGCCTCGTTGAATTTACGTTACCTTGTATGAGCACGTTAGAAATGCGTTTGTCATTCTAACAAAAGTGCATATATGAGTCATTTATCGCATTCATTTAATGATTGGACCTGGTCATCCGAGCCAATTCATCCCATACGTGTTCTATGGGGTTCATGACCGGGAATAAAGCAGGCCAAGGCAAGACGTTCGCGTAATTTTGAGCAAGGAGCTGTGTTGTTATACGCGCTGTGTTAGGCCTTGCATTGTCGTTCTGGAAAATGCCAGGTCTATTATTTTATGATCGTTTGTGCATGAACCCCATAAACGCTGAGCAATAATGGTTGCTGGTAAAACGATTACGTGGGTGAGATTACGTGTTAACGCGATACGCACGTAACGTTGTCCAACATGGGCGACCAGGTCTTGCAAGGGGTTCAGACAGACCCTGTACGGTTTACAAGATTATGAACCGTCTGTCATGAGCAGCCAAAATGGTGCGCGATTTTATTTACCGTAGAACCCGCCTTGAGAATACATTTACCAATAGATTGGTTTCTTTGATCTTTCGAAAGACGTGCGATCACTAAATGCAAGCGTTTTCTAACAACAAATTAGCTTTTATTATCAGTACTCAGCAGCCCAGACAACATTTCGGAAACGGTCTGAGACAGTTCTATATCGTTCCAATATTGAGTTTCTAGCGTTTGCACTTGAGAACACATTATTTGGTCCGTGTCATCCTCCGCCTTATCGGCAATCTGCGACAGAATTAAATTTTCTTCCAACGAAAATTGATCTGAGCACAACAAATCCATTTTGAAAAATCCACAGCACTGACCTCCGTCCCTCCTTGTCGACAGACGGGTACAAAATGACTGTGGCGGGAATATCCAGACAGACATAGGTTCTACATCGGTGATTTTTGCACCAAAACAAGGATGTAGGCGGGCACCTCCTAAATAGGCACAAATTAACTGGTAAATGTAAAATAATTGACAGCTTCGGCCAGATGCAGGGAGGAGCGAATGTAAATTTTGTCAGGTGACAGTAACACGTGTTTATTTGCGCCTGCGCCATACTACAAGCAAAATAAAGGATTCTTCCTTGGCTTTCTGTTTAAACCGCTCGGTGGGCTACGCCCACCTCGCGGTTTAAACGAGAAAGACTCGGAAAACCATCCTTTATCTATTACATAAAAGTGGTCCAACATATGACCCCCGGAGTGGGCCAATTGTGACCCATTGATCATAATTTGAACAAACTTGGTTGAGGTTTATTAGATGATGCTGCATACCAAATATCAAGGCTCTAGGCCTTGTGATTTCATACAAGAAGTTTTCATTTCGAAAATCTATTTTACCCAATGTGAACTAGATATTTAACAGATCGAAACTATTTGAAAAATTATTGAAGAAACCCATATAGGGATGTTTTTGTCAAGTTTAGGCAAAATCCAACGAGTAGTTTAGGAGGAGATATCCTTTGCAGCATTTGTTGATAACCTACGACGGACATCTAACGATCACAATATCTCACCATGAGCCTTTGGCTCAGGTAAGCTGGAATGATAAGAACTGTTTTAGTCCGTGTTCATGTTCTTCCACTGTGCAGTGGTCGCTTTTTAGACCAAACAGAGTACGCAATACCTATTGAAAACACGACATGCTGCGTTTGTTTCCATGTAACACTTGGCCACAGAGTAAATTAGGTGACTATTAATGGCAAAATAACCATCTCCATCCCCATCTGACAGCTTTTTCAAAAAAAACAGAATTTGAAAGTTGACACTAGTATTTTTGCATCTAAAACCATAAAAGCTGCAAAACTGTTATCCATCATATTATGATTATTGTTTTCATTCTTCTATGTTGCAACCTATCGATTTATCTATTCATCAACCACTTAGTTTAGATCAATTATTAGTTTTGTTTGATTTGATTCGTTACGTCCCATCTACAATCTTTCAGTTAAACAGGGACGGGTCTTGCTGGGTTTAACCAGTACTAAGCTAGGATAAATGTGTCTTGCTCACGGACCACAACGCAGTGACGCCAGTGAGGCTTGAACCCGCGGTCCCTCGGTCTCGAGTCAAGCACTCTACCACTGAGCCACTGCGCTCCCTCAATTATTAGTTAAATGGAACGTTACTGTTTATATCCAATCCATTGAAAACAAGATAACATACCAGACTGGACGTTGTGTCATAAGATACTGCTACAAAATGTAATGAATAGCGCATGAGAAATAATATGAAACATAGCACATAAACTCAATTGTTCACGTTTCTTTATTATGTGACAGTACGTGAAGATAGATGTTAGCATATCAATGCTAATCAAATAGTATAGAAATGCCTATTTTCAGAATATGCCACAATTTAGCAGAAAAATAAGAGCAAAATTTACCATTTTGAACAAAGAACATTAACACATGAATTACTAGTGTTATCCTGACATTCGTCTGCATTGCTGTTCCACGAAAGAATCATGTGAACCCGGTCCCCGCACATACTATCTTGGCCATAGTGCGAACTATTTTGGCCACAGTGCGAGAAAATGTACCATATTGCTTAGGCGGCGGGCATTCTTTTCGTGTATCCGTTAGCTGCATGTATTCGAAGTAACACACAATCCCCAAAACGTATGTCAGTTGCGTATGAAGGACATACTAACAATTTGAAGCGGGAATAATTAATTTGCCTTTTTTAAGAGATAACATTTTAACTGTATGGTGCTATCAGACTTTTCTATGAGAGAGAGAGAGAGAGACTGAATTAACTTGTAAGGGCCTGATATATTTGACACGTTCAGGGTTCAAACCATCACTTACATCTGTGTAATAGAAAAAAGCGTGCAGCGTATGTTGGCTGCGATAATTTATATGTTTAATATACCAAATTGATAGCCCGGTCGGATGTGCTTTACAATCACGAAAACTGTTTAAACTTCAAAAGTTTGCTTCAAAGAAAATGGAAGATCGACAATAGATAGTACTTTAATAAAACAGTCATAATTATATTGTGCGTAACGTGTAAATATTTGATACTCTTAATAAACAGAAATTGCCTTGTGGTTATATATTTATTTGTGCAACTCTACAGATACTATGCACTGGTATATGTAAGAGATGACCTGTTTGAACGAATGCATTCTTAAGTGATCTTTTAAACAAAACCTTTGTGGAAAGTATGGCTTTACTCGATTATAGTTTTCATACATAAGACTTCCCTTATTAACATTGATAATTACTAATAAGATTGTGTTGTCACTTCAAGTCAAGGACTGTCAGGCTCCCCACTTTACGTTTTTGAAAACTTAAATTAAGTGCATTATGTCCGATAACGTGCGCATTTCTACCCGAGAAAATATTCGAAACGTTTGATATTATTAATTGTGTACAATCAATTAAAGGATTTGCAGGTTTAACACAAAAACGGACATACTGCCTAGTTTTCTTTTCGCTGATCAACGATTCCCATTTTGATACCATCAATATATTAATTTATAATTTTTGACACTCTATATATGTAATTATGATGAGTACAGTACTCGCCAAAGACGTATCAATGGAGATCTAGATGTATTGTGCCATTTAATAATCTCTAAACTTAGTCTGCTCTTTATTATTTCTACCGGAATAAATGAATATTTCCAGTGGTTTAAACCAAAGTGAAAGTGGTTCTAAAAGTTGGTCAGTTTAAAGGATCAAGTAATGTTCCTTTGTATTACTTGACTTTTCGCTTACTGTAAAGGCGGCAACTTTAATATTCATATCTGGGCGTGGTTCGGCTATTTCATCTGCTAAGGAAGAGAAATCAGGTTCTATTTATAATTTGGTAAAGAGTTAATAAGCTTTTTGAGCCGCGCAAACGTGCGTGCATTTCATTAAAATCCTAACCGTATACACACTGAACTCACATGTATTAACCCTTAAAGCGCATAATCACAAAATGTATGTTTTTGTCGTCCACTAAACTATTTGAAGCCTCATAAATAAACAGTGTGGACCCAGATCAGACTGCTCCTGTAGGAGCAGTCTGATCTGGGTCCAAAATGTTTGCCTCCCTGCTTATGTTAAATAGACATTTTCAGATGCAGTTATTTTACTAGCGTTTTATGGACTAAATAATGACAGAGGTGGTGGTACAAAATGATACAGTTACTTTTGAATAAAACCACGCCTCCTTTTCAGCTTGTACCTATGCCTAAGGCTGACTAGTCCTAATTACGCACTCATGAGGCGCCACCTATACAGTAAGCGAAAAGTAAAGTAATACAATAATTATTTAAAGCTCTTTTGTCAGTTTAAGAAATGAGAGTTCTCTTTCAAGAAATGTTACAGAATATCGATTATCGAGAATATTATCTAATGAGTATAGGCCATGAGCTACTAAGGGTTTTGCTCCCCCAAGGGTAATTTGTAGACCAAATTTGTAGACCAAGTTTTTCTTAAATCGTTTCATCTAACAAGCTTTTTGAAACATATTAGCCCTCTGGTGGCAGGGGCGTTTGGGTGCTACAGCGTGTTAATTAGGTTACCCCTCATTTAAAAAAACACTCCCTAAAATATGTAATTAAGTCTGTTAAGGTAGTACTTGAACAATTCAAATTGGCTAAACAGTTATGTAATATACAAGAACGGTTAATTCCCTGCAGATTTTGATGTTTGTCAAAGTTATTTACTAGGCTCATTATGGTGTAATTAACAATACATTTTCAACTACACCTGGTAAATCATTGGAATTGTGTTAAATAGTTTCGTTTAATAAACTTCTCAGCAAATAGATTAAAATAACATGTCTCTGAAAGACAATTTACTGACCATTCCAAAATTCCAAAACCACAGGCAGCTTGCTTCTGTCACAAAAACTTAGTTAAAAGCTGTTGAATATGATAACCCTGAAGATAACGTTATGTGAGGTAAGACTCTTCTCATTTAAGAAATAGATCAGCTCTATCAGTGAATTGTTGAGTAATAATTCACTGTTTGGAGGTCAGTTGTAAAGAAGATGAAACACTGAATTATTGCTCAACAATTCACGCACTGGAGCTGATCTATTTCTATTCTAACAAACAATAAACGACGAAAACACATTTGAGGTATTCAGCTTCTTTCAACTTTCCAACATTGCAATGAAGAACTCCCGCCAATACTTAGACTACGTCGCATACGTTTACATATATTTGTAACGTCTTTCAAGCGTAAAAACGACGTTACACCATCTAACGCCATGAATGACGTCATTTTCCATTGACATATGACGTCAACTAGCACGCACTTTCCTCGAGCTTTCAAAACTGTGAATTATTGTTTGATATATCACACTTTTTTAGCATTGGCTATATAGGCGAGGTGTGTTAGAATTTAAAATATAGGATGCAATCCTATCTGCATGCGTTTAAACGCCATTATATGAGTATTCCACTGATAAACAAATCTTAAAGGGGATAAAGACCAATAAATTCCGGGTGCTCATGGTCTCAGATTTTCATGCAACTTTGACATTATGTTGATGTTAATGCATAAACAAAATATTGAACCTTATTTTTCCCGAACATGCATGGTTGCCATGGCAACCACACACAAGTTTTTCGCCTTCAAAGCCACAAAATGATTGACAGAATCTAGAAAATTTAGTTTTTTTTCTTACTGTATGTATAGCAAACAGTATTTATTTCTTTGGTTTTAATACAAACTATGATAGAGACCACCCTGACAGAACATTGTTTCATTATTGTAACCAGATACATGTTCTCCTTATATCACCATGCAACATCAAGTAAGGTGGTATTTCTTATTTTCAGGCTTACTGAAAAAAATCATATTTTCTCAAAGTTTGAGAACCTGTGTAAAAAATTGCAAGCTTACCTGGAGTTTGCAATATATTAATGTTTAAAGAGTATAGTGTGTAGGAACACATACAATTAAAGTCTTGTTGGGCACTTCATAAACAAATATTCTGAGACTGGTTTAATATGGCAACTAAAATACTTTTCTGATTGTTCTATTTTCTTTCATTTTCTTTGGTTTTTATTAAACAGAAAAAGTCAATAATTTTGGCACATATAAGACATTAGAGTGACATATGTTATCTCACAATTACATTGCCACAATAAAACTACATTGAAACAACTATTTAAGCATTCAAATATGTTGTCATAGCAACCGTACTACCTCACAGGTTGTTATACCTATACATATTAGTTCACAATTTCCCTTTATTTTGAAACATTGCGAACACAGAAATCTACATGGCAACAGAAAGTAAGGCAGCAGAACAGTTATAAATAAGTAGCATAAATGACGAAACTATGCTTCTGGGGTCAGATTACCCCACCCACCTTTTTATACATCGAGAAACTGAAACCAAAACGTGCATGATACAGGCCACATTTAAGTGGTTTATTGCTTGAAGCAGGAAATTCAAGGGGCAGAAGAAGCTTTCATTTTCATCTTTAATGCTATGCCACATTGTAAAGATGGCAACCACTAGAAAGACTAAAACTGTACATATTCTTCAAGCATGTATGAAAACAAGAGGTTTTATTGAAATCATTGGAATGTTTGATCTGGAAGTATGGTATTTTAAGTATCTAAAGTACATCTCTAGTGGAAAACACATATTTTAATATTTTGTATAAACCGGAAAAGGTTATACGGATGGCTTATTAGATACCCCCTTCACTCAATGAGTTAAAATACTATTGTTTGTGAAAGGGATGAGTGCAAGTTGCGCCTGTTTGTCATTACAAAAGTACCGTTATCATATGATGTTGCTCTTTTTCAGTGGATAACATCATGTCATACATAGTGGTA
Organism: Loripinus fragilis; assembly: GCA_964019695.1. Classification (NCBI taxonomy): domain Eukaryota; kingdom Metazoa; phylum Mollusca; class Bivalvia; order Lucinida; family Lucinidae; genus Loripinus; species Loripinus fragilis. The sequence goes on from OZ026514.1 coordinate 92,630,046, forward strand.
TAACCGCATGTGTAATAACACTTTGGCGGCAACAAGTAACGTCATGACGACGTCCGTGACAACAATGCGTTTTTCCTTGACTCTTTTAAGGCAATAAAAAGCTATTATGAAAGGTCTTATAATAAACAGAATATTTAACTCGTTATTAGGGCTCATTTGATAAACTTCATATGCAATGACCACTTGTGTAATATCCTCTATTTCCATTCCAAGAAAAAAGTAAATCAGCATTACACTTCTTCATGTAAATATTCAATTCATCTTTGATATTATCTGCTAAGTGCTGACAAGATCCCTTGAGTGCTGTAGGAGAAGTTGATTTAAAGAAGTATGCATCATACTATAAAGTATATTCATCGGTAAGGATATTGTATTCACTCAGGGTATTCATTGTTCCCTATGCGATTAATGAAACGTGTCACTATGTTATACAATGTATGATAAATACATTTGTGGGAAAGAAATAATGATACTGGTAACACCTAAGTGATTACTCTGCCAAACTGTAAAGACTCTGATGAAATGCTGCATAATGTAACATTTATAATTAAGGTCTGCATGGTAAGCAAAGACAAAATTCCAATCACAGAAAGATATACATGCATAAGTTTACTTGAAAATGATAACATGTGACCCCCTCATTACATGCAATGGACAATCCCAAGTATACTGTTTCAAACCGAAAGGAAGGATCCATGAGGTACACAATGCACTGTTTGAGACGAAAGTTGTGTATTTGTTCTGTAATGAAGGTGTATGCAATATCAGTGAACTACTATACATATACAGATACACTGGATGGTATTTCAGAACCCTTATCCTGCTATCTTTTTTGTCCAGAAAATGTCATCTGCGTATGTCGTCTGTTGAATATATTTAAATGCCCTCCTGACTAATTTATCAAGGGTGCATATACTATGAGCTCTGATCGGACGGCGCTTATACATACGAGGGGCATTTGGAAAGTTCGTAGCATGTCATCATAACTCCATAATGCGTTAATAAAATGCTATGCATTTTTGGAAACAAGAAACCAACGGCTACTTGATGGTTTAATTTTTGTCGAAAAGGGACTTGGCATACACGTGCAGCGTAATCTCAAAACGAGTAGGGGTTTATTTACTGGCGGCAAATTTTTGACCGTAATAACATGAAAAACAGTGGCAGTCCGAATATCGAAAATCGAAATACGAATATTGAAATGGTATTTTGATATTCAAAATCATGCTTTAAAAGTGAGCTTTGATATTGAGAACCTGATATTCGGTATCATTTCTGATGCCAAAGATTTTTTGACGATATTATACCATGAAAAACAATGAAAATCCGAATATCGAAAATTGAAATAGCATTTTGGTATTCAAAATCGTGCATTTTAAAAGTGAAGTTTGATATTGAGAATCTGATATTCGGCAACATTCCTGGTGCCAAAGAAATTTTTTGGCCACAATAACATGAAAAACAGTGGCAGTCCTGATATCTAAATACGAATGTCGACATTTTGTGGATCTGATTTGGGTCAATAATGTTTGCATAAGTTGTCTTATCAGACCACAAAAAAGCCACTAGCATCATCTCCAGTAAAGGAAATAATTCTAAATAGTATGCTTGTTTTATTTCACCCCCTTGTGTGTAGATTAGAATAGCAATATTCTAGGATTGGGGTTTCTGACCAGAATTTAGCACAATTGATTAAAATCAGGGTTCATAGGTTCATGATATTACCTCTACGACAATTGGTCTTAAACCGTTTTATGAAACGACCATTACAAGGCCGTTGTCAGCTTTTGGAAAGTGGTACGGCAATGGAACAGCTTAGGTGTTTTCCCAGCTTCGAAGGCACGAGTTAAGGAGAGTACGAGCGGGATGCCCTCTTTCGTTAGGGAGGTTCGGATAATCGCCCCAAGAAAAAAAATGGATTCAAGGAGTCTGTAGAAGCAGTTCTTATGCATTTTGAGGCTCTTTTTTCTTCTTGAAACCAGCTAATGATAAAATCATATACCCTATTTTCTCGAATTTGGCACCGATATTTTTGAGGACTTTTTTTATGGCTATTTACATTACACAACCCTTTACTTTGGCGCTAAATTAATTTCTCAAGGACTTATCTTGACTTTAAACGTTAATGTTCCTTGCCTAATTGTGGTTTATTTATAAAGTAAACATTATCTGACAAGTGCCTTGATTTTTATCAGCAAGTGGGAGTACTGGATGGTGGTCGGTTATTTTGTAGATTATACAAATGATAAGGGTAATGATAAATGAGATCCTTTTTAAAAATTATATTGCACATCTTCAGACCTTGACAAAAACATCTGCCGTGTTTCAAATAGATCTGGCTAAAACTGTAGGAGGAGTTGCATTTACAAGATTTGGGACGAACAGGTAGACAGATTGTCGCAACGGGAAAACAATTTGTCTCCCGACCCTGTTTGGGGTATGGGAGTAAAATAAATGATTACAAACTGTACATATCCTTCCTGTAATCCTATCGAAACAAAGGTACTCTTCTGCAATTATCGTTTGTGATTGAAAAGACAAGCAGCCGTGTAATATGGTCCAAGAAAGTAAAAACGCCAACATACAAATATATACGAACAGTGTAGTTTCTGACGAGTCTGCGCATTTGCACAGGTTCGCCTGTGAGTATTAATGTTTCGACAATTTGATAAGAACCAGACTTTCTGATTTCGGGCTGTTTTAAAATTGCGAGCAGTAAGTCTACAAGCTGTTGCGAGTCTGCGTATTGGCACAGACTCGCCCAAGTCATTGCTCGATATTTGGTTCCGTTTATGTGTGCAGCGTGGGTTGTAGCGAGTCTACTCATTAGAATCAAACTTCCAGAAGCATAATCAAGTACCAACATTTCGGCCCTGTTACTGCGTTGCAACTCTGATGAGGTTGCACAATAGAATGTGCGCCATAAGGTTGGTAATTTCCAGCGTTGCCAAAAAGTCGTTTTGTAAAAAAATCACAGTTACGAGGTTTTGACTCCCGAGTGACGACATGTATTTGTCTTCAGTTATTCTTAATTCTGCCAGTATACCAAAATGGCCGATGGAGCTGTAGATAACAGATTTATTTAAATGGCATCTCCTCCTGAACCACTAGTCCAAATTCAAAATAATTTCACGCGAATGTTTACTTATTATGCCATTGAGCCAATATGCCAAAACGGATGCACTCCACTGAACAGGATGATCGCCAGAGATGAAGATGGGAAATATAAAAAAAACACACAATCTTTGGATGAACCACTGATCAAAATTCAAAATAATCTCAAGAACATGTTCCGCACAATGTCCTATACCCAATTGTATAAATGGTACCCTCTGCTAAGCAAGATGGCCGCCAGAGCTGTAGTCTAAAATATATATCCAAACGGCATCTCCTGATCTACTCGTCTAAATTAAAAACAAATTCATAGGAATGTTCCTCGTAATGCCAAAACCATTCTTCCAAGCAAAATGGCCGCATAAGCTGTAGATAAGAAATATTTTGAAGCGAAATATCCTCCTGAACCACTGATCAAAAAATCAAAATAATTTCACACAAAAGTTCCTCATAAAGTCTTCTAGCGAAACCGCCCATACCGGCTCTGCTCTGCTCTGCTTAACAAAAGAGTCACCAAAGCTAACATAGAACTTTTACACCACATCGATCCATTGATCCAGATTCAGAATAATTACAAAAATGTTTCTGATTGATCTATGTTACTTGTATTGTTCTAAATGATTCAACTATACTTGAGTTGTGTTGTGACAGTCTCTTCTCGCGATGCTATGGGGTGGTCTGCAGTTTGTGATTATTGCATTTATATTTACTTAATTTCCAGTGGTTCTTTTGACAGTGTAAAGTAAATCACCATTAAATACTTGCACTGTTATGTCCTATTACAGAAGAGTTTTCAAACCAAGATTATATTTAATAATCTACTCGGACGGAGTGTCTGTAGAAGGTTTAAGATAATGTTTTATGCAGTTGATATCAATAGTCATGTTTTAGTGACTAAGCTGTAAAACTGGTTTCTATTGTTGAAGTAAATACAATAATAACATACTCTCACCAAATGAATAAGCTGAGAATATATATACTGTAGGGTGGAGAGCGAGGACATCTCCACCAAAAAATTGGAAATTAACTATTTCAAAAGTAAAATCATTGTGTTTATCGTAAATTATAGATAAAGCTATACCATTCGTACAGTCAAGCCCTAGTGCAAGATGGGATCTTCAGTATGAAAAGAACTTGGTATACCTTATTAAACTGTCTGTCTGTGGGATATATATACATACAAAATGCATTAAGGTATCCTTCCTAGTAACTTACATGACGTTAAAGGGAAGTATATCATACCGAAAAAACTAAAAATAATTTTCCCGTTTATTCAGAGTTGTAGATTTCCTTAATTTTCTTAGACGAATAAGGGCCGTCGTTGTTGCATGGAGTTGCTTAAAGCCATAAATAAAAACGTTCTCCGTCTGATATACAAGCGACCAAAGATATTGTTGGAAAATGAGATGACGGCTGTTTTTATAACTATTTTTAAGGTCAATAAATGATAATTTTATATAGCATTTACAGTAAACCCTCGAAAATTCGAACTTCAATTTTTCGAAATACTCGCTTTTTGAAATAAATTTGAGACACATCGATTTCAGAGAACATGACATATTCATGATATTTATAATTACCGTCTATGATAATATATGCACATGTTTTGGATGCGTAAAAGAAACGACACAAGGGAGGAAAAGTAACCTAAAAGTGATAAAAATCATTTTGGGGGTTATACATTATATATGTCTACCTCCCTATAATTCAAATTACTGATAATACGAAATGAAATATCTAGTTCCAAGAATTCGAATTTACGAAATTCGACCGTATCTCCATATGGATTTTGTACTTGTTAAAAGTTCTTTACACATTAAATTTTATGATTAATGCTTCGTATTTTGTTAGATCAGTATTCTAATTTATAATCATATTATTGTAATATATTTGAGTATTTGTTTTGGATAGCTCTCGTAACAATGGTATAATTCTTTTAACAGCGGATAGGCATATTGTGTTGAATTACCATACTATCTTATGCTTAAATAATGACACTGTCTGATCAAAGATGCATGATAATAGTCCTTTACCATTTTCATCGAAATATCAGTAAAACTATAATTACATGTGAATGTAGTATAGGATATTATTTTGTTACATCAGTACTCACTTACTCTTTCTAATTTATAATCATATTATTGTAATATATTTGAGTATTTGTTTTGGATAGCTCTCGTAACAATGGTATAATTCTTTTAACAGCGGATAGGCATATTGTGTTGAATCACCATACTATCTTATGCTTAAATAATGGCACTGTTTGATCAAAGATGCGTGATAATAGTCCTTTACCATTTTCATCGAAATAACAGTAAAACTATAGTTACATGTGAATGCAGTATAGGATATATACCTGTATAAAACACCTATAACTTGGATTAGTATATATTTTTGTTTACAACGGTTCTCATCCATCTTTGAACCGACAGTAACAACTTTGTCAGCGATATGTGTGCATTGGTTTGTTAACGAATTCTCAGATATTTCAAAAAATCCAAGTGCAGATTGTTTAGGGAATTGTTAATGTTGTCGAATTTTATGTGTTGCCCTATAAATGCAATGCTGAACTTATCATTCTTGCCTTGCTATTAAGAAAACTGGAAAGATTATTAAACATGCTTTTACGATAATAATGACCTTTTATCTTGTCGCAAAGTTTTTAGGCATTTAAAAACCGCCACTTTCTACAAATCCGTTAGCTGATGGTTTATTGCTACCAAGCAGTTCTGTCTACATTCTGTGCACCAACACCTTAATCTACAGTATGCTGCTAATGTCTGATGACGACAATTAAGATAGTAATATGTACTCTGGTCCATGATTTATAGCATCCATCGATAATTTATATGGTTATTGCAGATGGAAAAGACTATTGTTTTAGGAGCATAGTAAATGCTAAATCCAATTGCAATTTAATGCATACAATGCATTTTTTGTCTCGAGAAGCTGTGTCCAAAAGGTAAACAGCCACTCAAATAAATGACATACAATGTAACTTTCCTGTCGTCCAAACTGATCCATCATCTCAGCATCCACGTATCTATGATGATTTATATGTTTTGCATCATTAATTATCATTAAACTTAGTATTTTAATGCCATCTTTTATAATTCTATTGGATTATATGAAGCTTTCCAGTAGCTTAAACTAAATTAAAGGGGTCTTAAAATCTGGTCATTTAATGGATCAGGTATTAATTTTATTTGCTACGATTTTCAACATTATTGAACGTTTAAGATATATAATTTTTTTTTAATAAATGTTAAACATGTTGCTAATTACTGAGACTATTTATCTAATGAGTAGGTAAGATGATTGGATATGCAGACATTTTTTCTGATATCAGGTATATGAATAGCTCCTATTTTGTCAAAACACTTACTTGGTTCGAAATACTGGGTCGTTCATTAGTACCAGTATGACTTCCAAGTTTACCCCTACAAGCAGGTATTAGGCCTGCTCATTCAGTTACTACAATATGTAGTTTGTATTGGTTATGTCGCGCAGATGCATGTGCTTCCATGAACCTTCACATACTCATATAATTTATAAACTGAAACCAAGTTCTAATCGCTAACAAAATTGAAATATTTTTGCCTAAATATGTGCATTTTAAAGGGGCCAATGTTAAGGTGTTCTGAAACAGTTGTCCTTTACTAGAATGTTTTTGGTTTAAAAACGAAAAAAAATATACTTTTTTTAAGAAAAAGGGGTTTTTCGGTGAAATTTTTATAAAATTGAAGTGTAGTTGTTTACAATCTGGTCTACCGGACTTGAAAATTGAAATTCTGCTTAGGGTAGACTTATACGCATTTTTTACATGTAAATAGTGCTTTTTTTAAATTCATCAGTTTGTAACTCATGCTTAAATGGTTAAATGCACTTTAGTACATCCAAACTGTGTAGACCAAACGCAATAGAACTCGATTAGTTGATATTTAATGTTAAAAGTTTCACGACTGCTGCACACGTCTGGTTTCAATGTGAAAGTTTAAAAATCAATTTGATGGCATTATGTTTGTTTTTTTCAAATTTCGAAGAAAAGCGGGTGACTTCTAGTAATAATGAAAAATCACTGAAAATTTCAAAACTGTGTCTCTGATAATAAAGTTTTTGTATGTATCACGTGTCTTTCTCAATGAAATATCATTAATCCTTATGCAATCTCCAGTAAAGTGACAGAATTTTCCTCACTGCTGAAAATCCAGTACAGTTAGATTTTATAGCCCTTATCATCATGGTCAAGCTATCAATTAAGGGGTGTTTAGACGGCATGATTTAGTCGTCCTGACTTAGTCGTACATTACAAATCAGCTCGTGTAAACACTGCTATTACAAAGTCATATATGATTTTAGAGTCAGGACGACATGTAATGGGGAATAGAACTGGTTCTATTTGCCATTACAAAATCATGGCGAATTAGCCAATCAGCTTTGAGGTCACTGGGGTTAATTGCTTTCGGAGCAAGATAAAAGAGATAACACTAAACATGCCAGTATTTTGTCCTGAAAATGGTGGCTGCTGCATATATTCAAGTGCACTTCAGAGGAGATCTTATCATGGAAGTAAACACTATAAACCCTGACCAGACTGCTTCCAGAGAACAGTCTGATCTGGGTCGATTTTCTTCGCCATATAGACTAGCTAAGAACATAAGCAGATGAAATAGCAGATGACAAAAGTCGTGACTTGCGGGAATGAGTTTCAACACATGTACTTAGCTATAGCAATGCAAAATATGTAGAGCATGATGAGATAGCTCAAGGTGCCCAGCCAGTTTTCTCCACTGTTGAAAGAAATCACACATGACATTGTAATGCCGTCTAAACAGAAAAATCATACATGACAAAATCATGTATGATTTTGTCAGGCTGACAAAATCATGCCGTCTAAACAGGCCTTTACTCTACAGGTTCAAGAAATTTAGACCAAATCAGCAAGAAGGCCATAAATTAGTCAGTTAGCCTAATGTCTTTGGTTCCAGATAAAATATGAAATCTTTCAAGAACTGAATTACACTTTCCAGCAGCAATTTAACAATATAATCAGTTAAACAACAACAACAACATATCACCAGCACCACAACAACAGCAATAAAAATAGTAAAATAAATTAAAAACAATAATAATAATAATAATAATAATAATAATAATAATAATAATAATAATAATAATAATAATAAAAAAAAATAATTGAAGAGCTGTAAATCAAAGTACATGTAGGTCTGACGATCAATTTTGGCTTTTGGTCTGGTTTGTGGTTTTACGCCCCAGTAAACAGCTATGGTCATGTGAAGTTGGTCACTTATTCCTCTGCAAGCCTAACCAAGCCGTTTACAAGAACATCATGCACATGAATCGCTTGTAACTGTCAACAGTCCTTCTTGAATGAACAAAGACAATATTCCATTATCAATCTCCACGAAAGTATGGTACTGGCCAGGATCAAACTCACAAACCCTGGACTCTGCAATCAGACTAGCTACCAATCGCACTATGAGGCCCGGACCCCCTGTAATCTACCGAAATGCTGAATTTCTTTGTACAATTTGGGATTCAAACTCACCACCTTGACATAACTGCCTAGCACTGCATCGTCCGCGCATTCGCTACTATTAAGAACCTTATCCCCGCTATTTCTAAAAACCTCTCATCAAGACTTTTAGAGTACATGGATCTTGACATCATGCCCTGGCGAGTGAACACACTACAGTGAGCCACTTTAGTTACGCACCACTTATAAAATGTAAAATTATTCAAAAAAAAAAAAAGGATATTTTTAATCTGAGACTACCAGCGTAAAGAGCATCTATAGTTGCATTAGCCATTGAAATTGTATTGTGATTAGATCAGAAACAAATGAGAAAATGGATCTTGAAGGGCACTACCCTCAAAATACCATTTCACATTGCATTATTTCGAATGAAACTCAGATCACATTGCACATTTTTCAGGGTCGAATATCTGCTATGCCAGAGATAAGAACCGATTTATTCTTGGCAATATTTAAGACTGGAATGTGTTTGTTAACTTTATAAAAAAATTTAACGTTTTACTGGTTTGGTTCCCAGCTGGCCAAGGTTTGAAAAAAATGATTTTAGTACTTTTTTTAAAGTAAGATAAATTTTCGTATGATTCTTAGTAAACCAGTTATCAAAACACTTCTTTTATAATTTCATTTTAAACAACCATGTATCCGCCATTTATTTTAGTAAAAAAAATAATGGATTTATTGGCGTCACGGTGTTGACGTTAGTGATGACGTCACTACTACCAAGGCTATAAGACATGTCAATGATAAGATGTTTTAATGTTTTGATACTTCTATGTCAACAAGTGACTCATAACTAGACAATTTACGAAGGAAAATCTGTTTGATTATTATAACTGACGTTAATATGACGTCAAAACGAGCATTTCTTCAAACAGTAACAGTGTTACCGATTTCAACGACCGAAAAAAGGGGGTTTACTTGAATAAAATAATTGTTTTTGGTGTTTTCTGTCACAACGATCACCATGGATAATGCCTAGCGCAAAACGCAAATATAAAATATAGACGTTCAGATTGCACGTGCAGTCGTGCACTTTTGTCAAAATTGCCTTTGGCGTAGCAGAGTGATTCACATGAGTGATTCAGATATTTTTTTTCGATGTCATCAAACAGATAAAATGTCAATAAGTTAATTATCATAGAGAATGTTCGATTCCAGCATTTTTGTGAAAAATTGTGGGCCCTTAAAAAGCGGTGCGTAACTAAAGTGGCTCACTATATACCGTCCCCTTCTCACAAAATTTGAAAACACTGTTTTGTTCTGGCTTTTTAAGGACAACAGTATGATAAAAGCTTGTAGCAGGATGATATATGATAGCACAGACTTTTATCTTCCTTCTAAAGAATTTTCATAGTACGTACTGTACAACAAAGACAAGATTTAACGAATAGTTTTATGCGTCTTTTCTTACCTTTTAAGTAGATTTTCCAAGCATATCATGGTACATGTATATAGGGTCTGTGATTTAGATATATATGGACCAGGGAGTACTGAAAATATGTCATCCTTAACTCAAACTACTGAGATATGGTTCAGGATGGATGAATAGATGGACGCAATAATGATGTGACAGACTGACGATGCCAAAATGATATCCTTAATTCTAACTTGCCTCACAAAAGCAAAATAATAATAATAATTATTATTATTATTATGATCAATATTATTATTAATATTATTATTATTATTATTTTGTCAGCAAATAAATAAAAAGAAAAAAAATGCTGCTGTGACTTCATAGGTTTAAAACAGATGCAAAGCCATAAATAAGAATACAGATACCCATTGTATGAATGGCCATTTACTGGCCTCTGAGCTGACCCATTTTGATAGTTTCTCTTGAAATCTGATAAATCACTTGTCATGTGGATTGGTTAAGCAACATTATAATGTCACAGTGTATTAACTGTACAGTTATTCTCTCTCAGAGAATTCTCAAGATATGAGGGGCTTTGGGTAAGACTGTATGAACAAAACATTGAGGTCACTTAAATAGTATCAGTGTGCTACCTTTGTGATCAATGTAGTTTGAATATTCCTGTTGGATGGAAATGACTGGGAGTGTCCTAACAGTCAGGGTTTATGAAGTTGAAAGTACGTTTTGCAAGTTCTGACTTAATTTCTTATTGTGTCTACATTAGGCTGACATATATTCCCGTCTACTGAGAATGACGTTCGACATCCATTTATACCTGTAACAGTGTATACTAATGTGTTTCCAGGTTATAAGTGACCCCCGTTTTTCTTTTTTTAAACAGCTTTAACTTGAACTAAGTAGAACCGCACTTAGCATGTGGATTTAAATACACACCATGTAACTAAAACTTATATTTGTGAGACGCCCTTATTTGTAACTGACGCCCCAGTCCCCTGTACAAAAGAATAACTTAGTCGTTTTTCCCTGTGAATATACCTATGTGTACCCCAATAGATTCACGTGGTATATTTGCATTGCTTTGATGATATGTACTAGCCTACATGACTATCTATATCCGATGATTCAACGAAAATCTATTCCGCAAACCTCACTCGTCATCATTGTGACACACACACACGCACGCACGCACACATGAAATTGTAAAAGTCTATAGGTGTCCTAGACTGTACTGTATTCAAAGTAGGCAAATATAAGACTTAAGCATGAAACATGCACGTACATTTTGCACCTTCCATTTCACTTCATTGACTCTTTTTGCCTTCGGGGTAATTTGTCATGGTTTTGTCGTCTGCTGATTTATTTTTTCAAAATCAGTTTGTTTCTTGTTGTTGTTTTTTTCTTAAACGATCTTTCGTGAATATCAGTAGAGTGCCAAGCAGTTTGGATCCAGATCATGTCCGACGTTTTGTTGGGCCTGATCTGATCAAAATTGTTTGCAAATGTAATCAGCAGACGACACTAGTAAGTAAAGAGTTTATGAAGACAATTCAAGCAAATTAGAGAGTTGACGAGAAAGATATGCATTAAACCTAAAGAGCATCAAGTATTTGCCTGCTAAAGCCATTTCGTTGATAATCTTTGTCAACAGCCAAATGCAAGTTCAGGTTAAAATGTTGGGCATTATCTGGATCCATACTGTTTGATAACCTACTTGTATTCCTGAAAGACATATTTTAGGAAACAATTATCTCGAAAGAAAACTCAGTCATTATTTAAGGTTCAGACAATACTGTTACTTGATCGTTTTTTTATCACAGGCCATTTCAATGCATCGGCTTTAGATGTACAACGAAGTTTATAAGTCAGTATAAGCAATGAATCATAGCTTAATGCACGAAGATTGAGCCAGTTAAGCAATTTTAGCGTGAAGTTGTGATTGTCTTCATTAGTTTAAACATTTGGTTTGGATGCTCAAAAGAACCATATCATCGAGACGGTTGGTTTGAACACACACCTTTTTTTTTGGTTGAGAAAAAGGAAAAACAATTCTATGTTACGCACTCTTATCTGTGGGACTGACGAATTACCTCCACTGACCTGTATAAGCCATGTTTTATTTATATCAGTAGGTTCACTTGGGGACTAATTCAAAGAAGAGCAGCAAAAACACACCAAAATTCCATCTAATCGCAGCCGATACAAAAACTCATATTTATGTGGAAAACTACGCGTTATATATCTAAATTCATTTCTTTAATTAAAATTTCAATTTTAATCACCATAAAAGAATAATTAGCAAAAAACGGGGGTCACTTAAGTTCTGGAAACACAGTAGCACTATAAGGACACGTTTTAAAAGGTAATAATATGTTTCCAGGACTTAAGTGACCCCCGTTTTTTGCTTATTACTCTTTAATGGTGATTTTAATTGTAATATTAATTAGAGAAATGAATTAAGATATACACCGCGTAATTGAATTTATTTTTTCCACATAAATATGAGTTTTTGTATAGGCTGGGATTAGATGGAATTTTGGTGTGGTTTTGCTGCTCTTCTTTGAATAGTCCCCAAGTGAACCCAGCGATATAAATAAAACATGGCTTATACAGATCAGTGGAGGTAATTCGTCAGTCCCACAGATAAGAGTGCGTAACAGAGAATTATTTTTCCTATTTCTCAACCAAAAAAATATGTTGTGTGTACTCAAAACAACCGTCTCGATAATATGGATCTTTTGAGCACCCAAAACACGTGTTTAAACTGATAAAACAATCGCAACTTCACGCTAAAATTTCTTAACTGGCCCAATCTTCGTGTATTAAGCTATGATTTACTGCTTATACTGATTTATAAACTTTTCTGTACATCTAAAGGCGATGCATTGAAATGGCCTGTGTTAAAAAAACGATTCAAGTAACAGTATTGTCTGAACCTTAAAGCTGCATAGTCTGTAACTTTTGATATTTTTCGAAATTTTTTATTTTCTTTTAAAATCATTTATAAAAGTAGAATTAAGTTATGTTTTCACAATAAATCTGTTCACTTTAGCTTAAAACTGCACGGAAAAGTGAATTATCTTATAAAACAGGCGTGTTTTTCTCTTGCTGGTAATTATTTGCGTCCCTCCAATAATTATAGACAGTTAATTTTAACATAAATGCTGTTGTTTTGATACTGATAATTTGTTAAGATTAACGAAATTGGTAAAATGTTTACCTGAATTTTAGGTATTTTACTGTGTTCTTGAAAAATAGAAACATTAGTTCTAAAATTAAAAGATCCAAAGATACAGACTATGCAGCTTTAAATAATGGCTGAATTTTCTATCGAGATCAATATTTCCTAAAAATATGTCTTTCAGGAATACAAGTAGGTTATCAAACAGTGTGGATCCAGATAATGCCCAGCATTTTAACCTGAACTTGCCTTCGGCTGTTGACAAAGTTTATCAGCGAAATAGCTTCAGCAGGCAAATATTTGATGCTCTTTAAGTTTAATGTATATCCCTAATTCGCTATTTCTCGTCAATTTTCTTATTTGCTTGAATTCTCGTCATAAACTCTTTACTTACTAGTGTTGTCTGCTGATTACCTTTGCAAACAATTTGGACCCAGATCAGGCCCGACAAAACGTCGTGCATGATCTGGATCCAAACTGCTTGGCACTCTGCTGATATTCCCGAATGATCATTTTAGAAAAAGCAACAACAAGAAACAAACTGATTTTGAAATAAAATATCAGCATACGACAAAATCACGACAAATTACCTCGTAGGCAAAAAGAGTCAATGAATTGAAGGTGCTACATGTACATGCATGTTTCATGCTTAAGCCTTATATTTGCCTGCTTTCAATACGGCACAGTCTAGGACCCCTATAGATTTTTACAATTGCGTGTGTGCATGCGTGTGTATGTCAAAATGATGACGAGTGAGGTTTTCGGAATACATTTTTGTTGAATCGTCGTATATAGATAGTCCTGTAGGCTAGTACATATCATTATAGTAATGCAAATATACCACGTGTATCTACTTGGGGTACACATAGGTATATCACAGGGAAAAACAACTAAGTTATTCTTTTGTACAGGGGACTGGGGCTTCAGTTACAAATAAGGGCGTCTCCCAAAAATAAGTTTTAGTTACGCGGTGTGCATTTAAATCCACATGCTAAGTGCCGTTCTTCTAAGTTCAATTTAAGGCTGTTTAAAAAAAGAAAAACGGGGGTCACTTATACCCTGGAAACACTTTAGTAAGCGATAAGCCCGTTATTCGAGTGGTAATATGCATGACATGTTTGACGATTCATTACGGTGGTACATAACCTACGGTACCGTGATTACTTCAGGCGAGGTGTTTTTTAATGATAATAATAAATGTAGGAAATTGAAAACGTCGCCTGTTGCAATTCAAATAGCGCCTTATGGTAAAAGCCACGCCCCACTTTATGCATTTGCTTGTAGTCTTAGTTGACGAATCCTAATAATTGTGTATCCATGAGGAACGGGCGACGTCATTCTTGGTAAACAAAAATGATTTACTATTGATCGATCAAGCGACTGACACTATTAATTTGTGTAATATTATTCTATCATTCTAATGTTGCTGTCTTCTGCAAAACATTGCAAACAGCCTGAAGAGTATAATAGCCTTAAAAGCATCAGGGCGTGACTGCACTAACAATAATGAACTGCTCCATAAAAAAGGGGTGTTACAGCGTGATGCCATGCAGTTATTCGTATTTACAAGTAAACTTTAACAAGCGATTCGATGGCGCAATCAGTATAACGGTTGTCCTCAAAGATTTTGAAAACGAAGTTGAGGGTTTGAGCCCAAAATTGAGGGTTCGATCCCCAGTAAAAACTTTTTTATTTTTTATTTTTGCTTTCGCAAAGAAGCAGAAAATTTTTTGCGATTGACATGGTTGCAGAAAAAACATGTTTTGATGTATTATGCACATGTAAAGCGACTTCACTCAGTAAAATGGCGAGGCTTGTATGGAGATACAGCGACGATGCAGGAGCTATTATTGAAAACGTGTACCAAGTTCTGCATGGAGGAAAAGAAGTCTGGAATGAAACTGTCACTGAATCGTGTATGTGACAGGACTGCAGCAGTCACTGGCGTTAGCAGATCTACCGCCCAGAAAATTGTGGAAGAGAAGAAGAAGGCACAGGACGAGTAGCAACAACCAAAGCAACCACCGTCATCTACGTCGAAAGTGTCACTGGATGACTTCAACCAGGGTGTTGTACGGAGGGCCATTGCCAGCATGTACTCCTTGAAGAAGGTTCTGCCAACGCTTGATAACATCAGAACAGAGCTCAAACAGAGTATTGGTTACTGGCAGCAAGGGTCGTCTTCGCAAAGATCTCCTTCATACGAAGTCTGCTTACACACGCTGTGGGGGGAATCAAAAAGTGCTGATGGAGAGACAAGATGTAGTCCTCAGCAGGATCAGATACCTTCGCATGGTCAGGGAGTTGAGAGAGGGGGTTACACAGTCTTTTATACAGATGAAACTTACGTCCATACCAGCCACGTTGTCCCGAAATGCTGGCAAGATAGTACTTCTGGACTAAAAAAACCCTTTTCGAAAGGTAATTTAAGGATAGTGGAATTGCACGACCCTTGGGTCTGCACTATAATCACTATTTGAGTTCGTCCGCCCGTTAGCAGTTCCTGAAAATGTTCATAGCTCTTGACCACATAGTATATTTTGATCACATTTTGCATGCATATGTTAATATCTAACAACTGGCATGCTAAACCACTTTTTTTATGGAAGAGGGTTTCATTCGAATTGGCAAACATTCAACTTTGGCCGTGCATATTACTGTCTGTTGATTTCTCTTACCCATAAAATAAATATATTCATTGGTACTAAATATACTTTACTTTTATATTTTCAGGTGAAAGAATGATCATACTCAATGCTGGGTACAATGAGGGATTCGTACCCAACGCACGAAAAAATCATTTTACTCCCTATATTAAGATAATGAAACATCAATACATGCAATAAAAAAGCAAGTGCGAATTGAGGCTCGAACGCACGACTTCGCATGTTTCAGGAGAGCGTTTTAACCAATGAACCAATGAGACAGATATAAAATGAATATAGATTTTAAGGATACGAAGAATTTTTACAAACAGTTTACGGTAAATTTTTACTGTAAATTATCTGCTCAACCCAGGAACATGGACTCGACCAAAGGTCAATACTGAGAGGTCACAAATGAATAATAAACGAGTGCATTTGTGACAACCCTGCCACAAACGTGAGAGTGGGTATGGCGATGGGCTATGTAATCAATATTTGACGGGCGGGATTGCAAAGTTATGGAAAAAATGTTCATAAACATATGTTTATGTTCTTTTCAAACCAGCATGCTATTACCTCTTTACAGTCTAGTTTTGTTGCAGGCGACTCCACAGTTAACCAACTTGTCGATATTTACATTACGTTTTGTAAAGCATTAGACGACGGTAAAGAGGTAAGGGCAATTTTTGCGACGTAAGTAAAGCTTTTGATTGTGTTTGTCATAAAGTCTTATTGTACAAACTCAAACATAAAGGAATCAATGAAACGCTACTAAAGTGGCTTGCTTGTTATTGATCTAATAGAAAACAAAGAGTTGTTATTCCTGGTGCATACTCGGAATGGGTTGCTATTACAGCTGGTGTTTTCCAGTAGTCAGTAACATCTTCAAACAAACAAATACGTAAATTGACGTCTCTGTGGAATATTTTAATATCGTAGATTAAGTGACTTTATGAAATGAGGTTACCTTTTCTCTAATTTCATCTGTGTAAGAAGTCCACTTCATTTCTAAATTAAATAACTTACAGAGTCTTGGCAAAGTCTTTCTTTTATTTATAAAAGCATAATTTTTATGCGCTATATTTTACTTACTGACCAATCGTAAAAATGTAAGGTGACCGATTAGAACTTGGTCTCAGTATACTTTGTTCAAATATGCATGAGCTGGCTATTATGCTATATTGTATATATTAACCTTTGATGGTGCACGTAACAGCTGAACCATTCCAATTTCCATCAGCTCCACATGTTATATTTGCTATACCAATGACATCATACCCAATATTACACGACTGAGTCGCGTCTGCGCCAAAGGTTGTTATTCCAGCTTCAGTCAATATAACAGTGCCATTGTCTGGATTAATAGGTGAACCACAATCTGAAGGTATAAAACAAATAAACCATTTTTTTTTACATTTATCGCACATTCTTAAAATCTCTTACAACGTAAATTCGAGCTGAACATTTCTTGTACTTCAACAACAGCAGAATCTAGGGCGAAGATTTGGCACCAATAAAATGCATTTAAGCCCGCCGGTGGCTTAGGCTGCTGTCCGTTCTAAGGCGGTGGTTCTGTTGTTGTTGACGTTTTGTTTATTGTTGTTATTGACAAGTTCAAGTCCAAACACGGAGCTTCAGTATCAGAAGAATTCGCCTTATTTAACTGTTCAGTAGGATATATCTGACCTACCATTTGCTCAAAATAAAGATTATCAATAGTTAGTAAGTTATCTAAATATCTGGAGGTGGAGTTAAAAGCTTCAATAATACCAGTTTGATTATTGTATGACAGAGACAACATGAAGTCTCTCTCATAACAAAACAAAACAAATCCACAACAAGAGGAGCACAATTAGTACCCATTGGAATACCTACAATTTGTCTATATAATTTCGAGCCAAATCTTATAAATATATTGTCCAAATTATAATGGAGAGCACACACATTTTCTGACAGGACCATAATTTATATTGTTTAGGTTGTTCAGAAGTAAAAAAGGCATTTTTATCATTACAAGCCAAATAAAGTGAGCCCTCTCTGTTAAATAATTGTTCAATTAATTCTGTTAGTTTCATTTTGATAAGATTATGAGGCAATGTAGCATAGAGAGTAGAGAAATCATATGTAGACAAACCAGATGCTAGAAAACCTCTATACTTCAATTTATTAAGACTTTCACCTGAATTTTTAATATACCAAAATATTTTTTTACCAATGATTTCTTTCATAAAATGTTGTGCAATGTTTAACGACATGGATTTTTAATCGAAGTGAGGCAAGACGTCAAAAGAATAGAAAACTCAGTTGTTGTACATGAACTAGAATAAGCAATAAAACGCGACGTATATGGCCGTTTATGAAGTTGAGGTAACCAGTATAACGTAGGAAGCTTGCTATGGTCCTCATCAACAAACACCCTAAACTTAGCTGCCATATGGCAACGATGCCTATCAACGATAGACGTCCCATCAAGCCTGTTATGTTCATATGTTCTTCAGTGCTAAGTTCTCGCTTTAGGGTGTTAATATTTTACCTTTTTCAAACGACCACAAAATTGTTAGCTGCCTTATCTGCAGGTTCCAAAACAAACCTCCTATGGAATTCCTGGATCCCTTTCTTCAAATGTCTAAAAGTGAATTTAGGTTTAGGTGGTAGAAGATCTAAATTGTTGCAATAAAATGAAATTCTACCATCAATAATCTTAAAAATACTTAGTTTCCAACTATTTATGGCATGAGACTAAACATGCTCTCATTTACACCAGCCATTAAAAATTCTTGTAAGACGCCTGCAATTTCTTCACGACATGATTTGAAGTCTACTGGCAAAGGAAACGTATTTAAGTCCCTTCCATATAACTGACCGAATTCTTGAATCAGTCATCATTTTCAAATTTCTTGTGACTATATGACCAGTGGGTTGATAGCAATACTAAGAGTCATTACAATCTCAAGACTCAGGAATAGAATTTTTAATATCCAGGTCTCTTACTGATTTATTATAGTTAAACACATTACTACGAATAGGTTTATTGTACCTTTAACAAATGATAGGGGATTCCTTATTTTCAAAATAAGTAGGAATATAAGAGATAACAGATTTATCTTTAAATATACTGGATAAGTTAATGAATTCAATCCCCTTGTAGACAAATTGAATTTTGATAAAATGTCTAATTTGATTAATTTAGGAGTCTACCTATGGCCAAAGAGCATGTTGAGCGTAACACCAGGTAAGAAGTGCTGGATCATAAAGTCAATGAGCTCTGTCATAGATATATTAGCCTCTATATCCAAATTATGAAGTGAAGAGATAGAAAGAGTAACTAAACGTGAAAGGGCCATATGTCGGCCTCAATGTTTTAGGGTGATAATTAATTCTAAAAGAGTTAAAACCATTTATTTTTGCGTTTTAAATTTCCATTTTTATGTTTACCATGATATCGCTTATTGCGTTTACGGATATCTAAAAGAGAAAAGCATCAAAATCAGATAATCTAGAAATGTTACCTTCATGGTATATATTTTCATTCAAACCAAGTGAATGTGGTGTTTGTAATAATTTTATCCACTTTAATTTTAAGTCATGCCTAAGGATATTTCTATATCTTTAAGTAGAATTATCATCATATGTAATCTTTTCAACGGGCTGAATAATAATACTGCTACTAGAATGATTAGTATGGATGGACTACACTTCTTCCATACTAACTCCTAGAGTTCCTAAGTACAGGTGACTTAAGAGGGGAAAACGAACTTTTAAGAGGTTTCTAAAAAGGACAGAGTTAGAAACTCCTTGTAAATTAATTTTAGAGGCCAGATGAAGTTTCAGAGGTGAAAAATAAACAGATTGTTACATAGAATTATATCTATTGATGGACTGTGGAATCTGTAAAGAATAAGCAGAATGCAACCTAAGAGGAAAAAGTGAAAAAAATAACTGTTTTTAGGCTCTTCATAATTGAGTGCGTAAGTTTATAACATATATTGAAAAGCAGCATTCATATCAGTTATTTATATCAATATCCAGGTGCTGCATTTGAGAAATAGCTAAAGCTCCCAACACATAACTAATTCAAATACATGTGCAAGGAAACATAGAGAAGTTATTAACGAGATACGAATGCTGGTCTACACTGGTCCTTAAATGAGGTATTTAAGTGATACCAATAAAAATGCATTCATACACCAAATTTGGAATTTCTACCCCAAAAATACAGAAGATATGCTCCTGACTAGATAATTCTAGAAAATAGGTCAAGGTCATAGTGATCCGAAACTTGGTACATAACACCCGGTCATCCTAAGATGCAACCAAACACCAAATTTGGGATTCCTTACTCAAATTATATGGGAGATATGCCCCGGACACGATTATTTTAAAAACTTTGTCAGAGGTCAAGGTCACAGTGACTCAAAATAGTACACAACCTATCATCATCCAAAGATGCATCCATGCACCAAATATTGGATTCCTACCTCAAAGAAGATGGAATATAAGCACCAGACACGATGCCAATTCTAGAAACTAGGTCAGAGGTAAAGGTCACAGTGACTCGAAAATGAGATGGGACACTCCTCCATCTCAAGATGAATTCACACACCACATTTGGGATCCCGACATCAAATAATATAAGAGATCTGCTCCTGACATGATTATTCTAAAAACTAGATTAAAGGTAAAAAATTTAAAGTCACAGTGACCCTTAAATAGTACATTACACTCCACCATTTCAAGATGCATCCACACACCAAATTTGGGATTCCTATCTCAAATAATACAAGTGATATGCTCAGGACATGATTATTCTACACAACTAGATCAGAGGTCAAGGTCACAGTGACCCAAACTGGAACTTGACACTTCGCCATCTCAAGGTGCATTCACAATACAAATTGATAATTCCTTCCCCAAAGGCTATTGGAGATAGGCACCAGACTCAATGCAAATTCTAGAAATTAGGTCAGAGGTCAAGATCAAGGTCACAGTGATCGTCATTGTAAGATGCATGCACACACCAAACGCGGAATACCTACCTCAAATAATATGCGATATGCTCCAGACACGAATATTCTAATATCTAGGTCAGAGGTTTAGGTCGCAGTGACCTGAAAATGGTACGTGACACTTTGTCTTTCCATCATTCACCCCAAAATCAAATTTAGGATTTCTATCTCAAGTAATAAAAAAGATATGCACCAGACACGATTATTCTAAAAACTAGGTCAGAGGTCAATGTAAATGTCACAGTGACCTGAAGATGGTACGCGACATTCATCCACCCCAAGATGCATCCATACACCAAATTTGGGATTCCTACCTCAAATAATATAGAAGATATGATCCGGACTCGATTATTCTAAAAACTGGGTCAAATGTCAAGGTCACAGTGACCAGAAAATGTTACACGACTCTCAGCCATCCAAAGATGCTTTCTTACACCAAATTTGGAATTCCTATCTCAAAAAATATAGGAGATATGCACCAGACCCAATACCGATTCTAGAAACTACGTCAGAGTTCAAGGTCAAGGTCACAGTGACCCAAAAATAATGAAATTGTAATAGTAAAATGTTCTGCGTTGTAAAAAACAGTTTAATGCAGCTCTTTAGTAATAGAGAATATCGGTAAAATTATGCTCCATGTTACAACATACGTAGCATTAAATGAGCAAAAACGGATCCTCATATATGTTTGACGTGTTAAAAAGAAGAAAAACAAGTCTAATGTCTCTTCATATGGGTGCCATGGGCTTGGCTGTGGTCTGTGATTGAGTCCATTGGTGGTCAATACATGCTTGGATTTTGACAAATTATTATATATTAAGATACTTATTTCTTTTTAATAATTTGATATCCTGTACATTCACTTTTTTAAATTCATACTAATATTTTTTAAACGACTGCTATACGAGACCAGTTTCATGTTTATTTGAACAGATTTGAATTTCAATTTTTGCGGTTGCATATTAATAAAATAAACAAGTTGTGCTTTTTCGTGCAAAATGGACGTGCCCTTGCATTGCCAAATGGACAAGATGGCAACTTAAAGCATAGCCATAACATGGCGCACTAAATACATCCCACCCTCCTTAACTGATTTTAAGATTTAAAACGAGTGTATCTTCTTAGAAATTACGTATTTAAGTGTGAGATTTTCTTTTAAGTTTAGAGGAACATTCAGTCTATTATTCAAATGAGAAACATCCTATGTGTGCTTGTTTTGGCTTGGAAACTGGGCTAAATAAGTTCTTCTATACAAGTGCTCAAATGGATATCTCATATATAAAATGTGTCTTGGAAGAATTTTGAAAAAAAAAAATCTCAAAACACACAGCCAACTCAATTTCTTTAAATATCTATCTCCGATAAAACTGGTCAACAAATATTGCATTTGAGTATTTTGCATACAATTAAGTGTTAATAGTGGAAACTGTTAACCATAAAATTTGATGTTCAAGTTGCTTCCAAAGAGTAAATATCCATTTGGAATGATTTCTTTTCTAACAGAACATACTTAAATTACTTATGTACAATATTATATGAAAGGATCCAAGAGAATCACTTCATATCCTGTAGAGAAATGGTTTGAGAAGAATTCAGTACATTTCATTTAAGACAGCATTTTTAAACGCTAAAAATTTGACTACTCATCTTCAGAGACTGTTTCAAACCAGAAAATGAATATTAAGAATTATTTTC
Source organism: Loripinus fragilis (assembly GCA_964019695.1). NCBI lineage: Eukaryota > Metazoa > Mollusca > Bivalvia > Lucinida > Lucinidae > Loripinus > Loripinus fragilis. The sequence continues at coordinate 92,652,619 of OZ026514.1, forward strand.
TTGATGGCTGCGTACTTCTGGAGATCAGACTAAACCATGGACATCAATTATTACCAAATATAACGAGAAATAAATGAGTAACGATATTTTCAAATGTTCAAATAAACATGAAACACCTCTTGTACCTGTTACATCTTAGAAATGCAATTTAATGAAAATGAATGTTACAAACTAATTTCAAGGTTTATAAATTATTCATTTCATAGAATATGTATCTCCATTATGGGTTTTTTATTAGCCACTAAGGGCTCGTACATATATCACATTATACTGTGTAGTACATTATTAAACCAAATGGACATATCTGTAGTTAAAGGCCGCACCTTACATTTATAGATCATATAAATCCTAAATGAAATTGGATGCTCATAAGTTTGATCTTCTACAAAGTATACCTCTTATAATGCAAATAACAGCCGGATGACTCCAATTTCTATTTGCTCCACACGTTATATTTGTTGTACTATTGAGATCATAACCAATATTACACGACTGAATGGCAGTGGAATTATAAGTTGTTATGCCATCATTGGACAATAAGACAGTCCCACTGTCAGGATTGACTGGTAAACCACAATCTGTATAAACATATAAAATATACCAAACACTACCCGAAAACTATATCTGTCATATGGATAAATCTGGAAGAGTTTGTGTATATAAATAGGGCATATCCTAAAGAAATGTACAAATGTCATATTGTTTCAGTATATAATAAATTTAAATAGAATACAACAAAGCTATTTGAAGTTAAATATCTATATGTTCTTAAAAACTTTATCCTTTGGAATCAAAATGTAATACGGATATAATTTTCATGGTAATCCATACTTTGTACTTTGAAAAAATGAAACAGTGTGTGAAGAAGCAGAAAAGACTTGCAACATGAACTATGTTTAATTTATGCATAATGCAAACACTTACAAGGTAATAAAGTATCTTCCATACTAAGGTATAAATAGCTTCAAAGGAAGGCTTCTCACACAGGAAAACAAAACTGCCAGTGTTGTAGATTCGCTTTATTTTCAAATGATCATGTTTTGCAGATGGCAATAGAGACTAACCCAGCTGCCGTTCCATATAATTAGTTGAAAATGAAGATTGAGCATTTTCTTCAGAAAGGGATTTGATTGTGGAATTTACTGGTCATACTGGCTAATGCTGGCTATTAACAGGAGAGAAGTAGATTAATGTGGCCCAGAGGTAGAGTTGTCGACTTGAGACTGGAGTCGTTGGTTCAAGCCTCGCCAGACGCTATGTGTCTATGTCTTATTGGAAAGTTTATTGTTCACACATTTTTAAGTGTTAGGCAAAGTTCAATCATCCACTGGTGATTATCGTCTATAAGGCAGTTTGACATATACTATGAAAATAATATTAATTTGCTTTTTTGTCATGTCATGCGTTAAAAGACACTACCTATTTAGAATTGTATATTTAAAGGGGGATAAAACACAAATAATAAGTATCTTTTATCAAAAAGAGTTTTGTTAACCGTGAAGTTTGAGACAAGTATCATCAAAATCGGTTGAAAAAAGGGGGAAGTTATTGGCATTTAAAGATAAAGACATATAGCCGCCATTTTGAATATCTAATTATTTTTCAGACTTTTTTCAACTGCTCAATTTTTAGTTATCAATACTATCATAGCATCTGTGTTTCAGCAGATATACAGCTTTTTGCATAAGAAAAATGTTTTATTAAAGACAATTGCAAATAATCCATCGGTTTGGCTTTTATTTAAATAGGCTGTGTGACGTCACATATCCAACAATATGACCGCTTCCGTTTACAGTCCATTTGCAAATATTCAAATGCCCTCAACTTTTACGTTTTTCATCAGATTTAGATGAAACTGGTATCGAAATTCATGGTTTATTAAGATCTTTCATATAAAACAAGTAATCATCAGGGTTGCCGTCCCGTTTAACGCAAACTGTGTATCATTTCATCTGAGATATTTTCATTGAATAAAAGAAATTTTATATTGATTGAGCCTGCGTGTGACTGGTAAGTTGGTATTCCCTTGTACACAACTAAAATTAAGAAGTTCCTGCGGATCCGCCCAATAATGATAAGGGTTTTTGATACACACTTTACATTGAGTTTTGAGATTTATTTTAGCGTATAGCTAGACATTTATACCAAAGACCAAAACAAAAGTAGATTATGAAGCCTTTGATTAGGTACCAAGTTTTGAAGTTTACTGAGTTATGATAATTTTGTAGATAAATCCCAATTAATTTTCAGTATATGATTCTCTCTCATTTCTAATGTTTTCATTTATATTCATGAATATCGGAATTAGATATTTTGCATGACTTATCATTAGGTAAAAGGGTTATATGCTAGCTCTTATTGGGTACCACCGTTGGTACTCATGTTTAATGAACAAATGCAATATACTAAATTTTGTAGGATACTCACTCAATTTTCCTATAATATTTCTCTAAGTTCTTTTGTTTTCATTTATATTCATGCATATGATATATACTAGGCCAAAAAAGAAACGCCACTATGCATGATTTTTTTAACTGAACAAGTTATGTATTGTATTCAAAAAGCATGCAGTGATTAGAAAAAGTATAGCAAAACGGTGCTAGAGGATGCTCTTTGCCAGTTTCTCAATTCATTAAGATGTCAGTATTGCCGCGGGTTCCTTAATTGGGCGTAAATACTGCACCACGCTTAAGTTCCGTCAAACGTTGGGAGGTCAGGGTCTTAAACAAATCTCTTGAAAACAATTGCTCACAGTTTTAGTGTGCTGATTCATGTATTATGAGTTCCTGGGTATGTCCTAGCTGAGACTGTCTCCAGATAAAATCGATTGCACAAATGAGACATCGAGATGTCTCAATCTTGACGTCGCGTCAACACTCAGGGACGTCCTGTACTAGGACGGTCTGACGTTGTCTAGGTTTGTTGGAAACGATTCTTAAGACGTCCAATCGTCTAAAATGGCACCAAAATTGTTTGGCTGCAACCGATGGTGTCACGTTAGCTTGTATCATTCCTATTGCACATTCACGTTCCACATGCGTCACTCTTTTCACCGCAAAATAGCAATGTGTAATCTTTAATTCCAACGCTTTAAAACGTTTTTAAACGTTTAGGATGTTCGACTAGAGATTTCAGTAGTTAGTGCACATGTAAATCTTAATGAACTGATGGTGCACGTGAAAAACAGGAACATAGAAATTTGGTCAGAACACTGGTTTGGATTGAGTGATCTCAATAAAACAGTGGGGAAAATGTGCGGCAGGAAAAATAGCAAAAGTTATATAGCAGATAAAATTTTGCTACTCTCACTTAACGCGCAATATTTTTAATTATTGTTAGCGGCGTTTCTTTTTTGGCATAGTATATTTAGATCATTTGCATATCAGACCTCTGGGAAATGGTGTTATGACTTTGCATTAATTTTGTGCAAAGTTTAGTATTCTAAGGAAATTATCAACTGATATGATTTATATTGTAGGTTCACGCCCTTATTTGTCTACAACTTTTCTTTCATTACAAATACTTTCATTATATTAATGAATATGCAAATTAAGTAAATTGCAAATCGGATCATATGGGTGAGAGTTTCATGTCTAAGCATAAATTTAGCACCGATTATGGTAGTCTATGGTAATTAGCTGATATATAGGTAATTCTGGGGGTAAACACCTTAATTTTTCAGGGTTTTTTTCTTCTCTTTTTCCTAATGATTTCATTAATATTTACGAATATGCAAATGTAGTAATTTGATTAGTGCCCCCTTAGCATCCATCTATTACCACTTGTGATGGACCAGGATAATAAGCAGCTGAGATATAGGTAATTTTGTAGAAACATCCCCTTAAATTTAATCTTATTATTATTTTTTCTTTAATATTCATGAATATGCAAATAATACAAAAAAGATTGTTTGCATTAGTTACCATGGGTTAAAATGCCTTTGTCTAAGCTCGACTTTTATGCCAAGTTTAGTAGTCTAGGCTTAGTAGCAACTGAGATGTAATTGGTTTTGTAGGTACACCCCAACTTTTTAGAATCACATTATGGATTGCCAAGGAAACCATGCATTTACTTATAGCCCAAAAATGTTTATTTGTTTGGAAAACTTTTTTCTGCAGGGGGTCCCACTTAACTATTTGACATACATGAACAAATGCCCTAGGGCTACAAGATAGGTCTTGTTTATTAAAAATGTCACCCCCTCTCCAAGATTAATTCATCTTGAGGGGAAAAGAAAGCTAGTTTCTTTGCTTAGTTTGTCTTCCTTGTGTCTCGTGGTTGTTGCGTGGCTCTTCCTTGCGTGCCATGGGTTTGTCTGCGAGTTGTGATAGTGGTTATTCCTTATAATTATCACTTACTATTAATATAGTATTTCCTCGTGTTTGTCAACTGTTCGTGTAACTTCATGAATATGCAAATTAGATAATATTGATATAGGACCACTGGCTGAATGGGCTTGTTAACTTGTTATACTAATGATCTATGATAATATGGGGATAAAATTAGCTAAACGTGCTTTAATGATTTTTAAATTCCTTTATTTATATTTATTTAAGTAATATTAATGAATACGCATATTATGCAAATAAGACAATGTGTAAATGGCCTTTGTCTCGACTTTAATTTGGTGTCAATTTTAGTAGTCTATGGTAAGTAACAGCTGAGATATTATTCATTGTAGGTATACTCTTAGTATTATATCCCGCAATCGTATTTAAGGGGGTTATACTGTGTTCAGCCGGTCTGTCCTTCTGTCATTCCATCAACATTTAGATGGTTTTTTTTCTGTAATAACGTATGTAGATTTTGTTTGGTTTTGATCAAATATGCAGCACATCTTAACCATTAGAAAATAGTTTTTGATAGGACAAAAGGGGGCTGACATTTTGTAATTCTAACTGTTGGGTGTTTGCAGTATTTCTAATAGCGCATACTTTGTGTGATGAACACCTCCTACTGTCCTGCCAACCAAGAGTGACAGTGATGATATGTTTTGTTTACAAGTTATTATGCACTTATAATCGATAGATCTCTTGTTTGTTAATCCTATTCACAGGATAGGATCAATACACAAGTGATCTCTCGATTTGCGTATGCGCAAGTGGAGTGTACAAGTTAATTTTTACTTAACAATTGTAAACAAGTTATTTCGTCACTGTCACTTTTGGTTGGCACGACAGTAAAGCCATCAGTATATTCTTTAAATACACTGCAGGAATATTACAGGCATATAAAGGAGGTACATGAAGATGGTTTATTATGAAAAAATAATGCTTGAAAAATGTATAGCATTTTTTAACATGACCAATTAAAGACCACTGCACATATTGAATAATAGCTTTTATTATATAACTAAGAAAAAAGACTGATTTTCATTGGCTTAGAGCGCTCACGTGGCCAGTCAATATATTGTCATATTCACTGGCTTGCGCGCGCTTGCCAGTGTATATTAGTTACTAAAATTAGACTCCTTGTTTTTTCTTCTTTCCGGTTCTGCTTTTCTAAAGCGTGGCTAATAATCATATCGTAGTTGCTGAAAACGCAACAAATCACGCAATGGAGCATGATCTATTTCGATTTTAATGCACAATAAACGACGAAAACAAATTTGAAGTCTTCAGCTCCTTCCAACTTTCCGCCTTTGCACTGAAGAACTCCCGCCAATACTTAGACCACGTCGCATACGTTTACATGTATTTGTAACGTCTTTCAAGTGTAAAAACGACGTTACACCGTCTAACGCCATGAATGACGTCGTTTATCAGTAACATATGACGTCAGCTATCACACATTTTCCCTGCGCTTTCAAAGCTGTGAATTATTGTTTGGCATATCACACTTATTTTATCATCGGCTCTACATGCGAAGTTTGTTAGAATTCTTGTTTGTAAATGTTGAATGATGACACTCATGCACAACATATATGCAATAGTTAAAGAGTGGTCTTATTTAGGTTTGCACCGTTTCTGCTAAAATGCTTGACTGTCCCAAAACCAGTATTTTTTTCCAGGTGCAATGATACCTGTACATCTTTCTCTAAATGTTATATAATAAAACAGTTATTGACTTATGACGCATTGGATATGATGTGATATCAACCAGAGAATACCAATATTGACCTCAGCTTTGCCTCGGTCAATATTGGTATTATCTGGTCGATAAAGCCTCGGTCAATATTGGTATTATCTGGTCGATATCACATCATATCCAATGCCTCATTAGTCAATAATTGTATAATATTGCCATACATTTTGTACTGTGTGTAATTAACTCCTCCTAGATCCTTCAGTGTATCAGTTTAATACTTTGCAGGAATGTTACATGTATAGTGAAGATGTGCATATGCATGACGTAGTTAAATTGTGTAAACTATAATTGTTGATAAATTTATAGCATTTCTAACTTAGCCAATTTTCGACCATTGCACATATTGAATAATGACTGAATTAGTGCATACTTTGTATATCAACTCCTCTTAGAGCATTCCTTGTATTTTATACTTTGCAGGGATATTATATCACAGACAGATTGAAGATGTGCATTGAGAAGTTTAATGGAGAAATTATAACGTATTATATACTTAAACGCAAAAGAAACGCAACTCTTTCTAAAACAGTAGTTTCTTCTTTTTCATCAAAAATTCAGCCAGCGATAATGTAATCGCTAAGTATCGTTATTTGTTTTGCAAACAGCACCAAAATCAGACCGCTGTGACTTATGGTTGGCGAGCTGCAACGAGAAATGTAAGGCAACCCCCATTTTTAAAGTCACAAAACTCAAAAAATGTGCCTATTTTGCGAAAAACCGTTTTAAACCAATATCGGTTTTTGAAAGCAAAAGGGTAGACAAATTCAAATCAGGTACTTTTATGTTTCTGTCGACGTCCATTTTGTCAAAATGACGTCTTTATTTTTTTGCGTAATTGGCCATTTTTATCCAAACGAATATCAATAATCAAAAACTTTTAATGTCACCATATAGCCCTCACTACATTGCATAGAAGACATAAGTATCGCGACATGATCGTCTGTAATGACTGTTTTAAAAAAAGTAGGTTGACGTCAATAAAGAAACGCAACAACGCAGCGACTGGTAGCGTTGATAATCAATATCTTGCAAACCGTTTTACTGTTTTTCTTTAGTTAAGACATCTGGCTATCAGATCAAGCTGTTTGTTTTCAAATTGAACGAGACATCACTTTTTTAAACTCCATTTGTTGAAATTTACTGACGTCATTATAACGTCAGATTGGAAATCGTGAACAAAACCATTTTACGGCAAATCATTACTCAATGCGCAGGAACACAGGATATAATTAAGAAATTAGCCTCATGTTTTCCATATGGAAGAAAAACTGGATTGAAAACGGTTGCGTTTCTTTTGCGTTTAAGTATATACCTATAAATGATACATCTTTTGAACTGTCTGTTTTCTGGCCATCTGATACAGAAATCCGTATCAACGAACTGAGGTTTTCTGATTCCATATCACTATCCTTTAAAACGAGGCTAACATCGGTTACCTGTTTTTGCGGCGACGTTACGTAAAGTAAATTTCAAGCATGGAACCAGAGACGGAAAACTTGATGACGTAACGTCAAGAAACGTAACGAAATGGCAAACGTTCCCGCAATTTTTCGGGATTTAAGACCAAATCAAATTATAAAATCAGAATAATGTCAGAAAAAGGTAATTTACTGTTGAGTCCTTATCCTTGCTTTATCTCCTTGTTATATCTTGATTTATATGTATAGGAGATGATGCATTGATAAGTTAGGGGTCTTTCATGCAAACCAAATATATATGTGTCTTGATCCACATCTGAATTAAGGGTGAGGGTGGCGCCGTTTAACCGGTTTAAGCCCTCCAGTAAAATATTTTACTGACCGTTCCAAGGCGGTACTTCTTTTGTGGATCTTTTATGTTTTTGTTCTGTCCTGTGTTTGTTATGTCTTTGTGCGCGTCTGTTTATATGTGCTTTGTGGTCACCTGCTGGGAAAGGGCTGACCTCTTAGCTCTCGTTTGTGGTGTCTACTGTGAGTTTGTCACTTTCCCATTGGTATCCTGGGTCAGGTGAGGTACTTGATTGTATCGATTCCTGATCTTTGCACCCTTACTTACTTATATAATAAACATATTATCATAATAGTAACTTGATATGGCGTAAAGTATCACGTCTCATGGATGAGGCCATACCATTGGATCATCCTCGACGCTTCGCATCTCGGGTGATCCAATGGTATGACCTCATCCACTCGACGTGATACAGTACGCCAGATCTAGTTACTATTATAATAATGTGTATTTATTTTATAGCATTTTTAACCTTTAATATATCCTTCTTATACTTTGCAAGTGTGTAACAGACATTTAAGATGTGCAAGGAGACATTTATGATGAACAAATATATTGTTTTTATAATTTTACATTATTGTTTATTAAGTAGCCACGGTAACCTAAATTTGGCCCGTACTATATGGTTTCCTATTTAATTGCATGGCGGTGAGTCAGTCCTCAGACACAATGACGGCCCTGAAGTAATTGTTTCATCTGTTGTTTGGTGACTGATGCTTGTTTTTAGCTGTGACTCTCTGGGAATCGTGAGCCATTTACTTTGTTTCATTATAGTGTGCTAATTTGATTAGATTGAATTCGGTGATGATGCATTGCATAAGTTAGGAAGCCTCCACGCGAGGTAAACATATTTGTATTTTAACAACAACAGAATCTGAAGCTAAGATTTTGCGCTAGTAAAACGCATTGAAGCCACCCGGTGGCTTAAGCTGCTGTCCGTTTGGAGGCAGTCACATTTGTTTTGTTGCTACTTTTGGCAAATCCAACACATTGAGAACTTTAAACAATGGTAGATTATCTTTTTAATGTAATACTGTTGTTAACATATTCAAGTGTGCTGGTGTCTCGTCCTCATGGTGTCATGGGTTAGTATGTGATTGTATTTCCCTGGTCATTCTCATTTGTTTTTGAAGCCTTTTGTTTGACGCGAAACTTGGTGATTATAATTGTGATACGGATCACCACTCGATTTTGATATATACATCTTTATTGTTATATGACTTATGTGGTTATTTGACTCAGAGCAATTATTTCGCTAGTGCGCTTGGCCATGGAACTGAGTTCACAGTAGGATTTCCTACCATAATGATTCTGACGTGTTCCGCATATTTGATATTTTAGTTAGTTGGATGAAGCCCGTGGGGGTCGGGGTGTAGTGTAATCTGATATTTTGTTTATATAAGTAGGCTTGGGTCAGTCCTAAAATTCAATAACGACACTGACTTAAATCTTTAACTGGTAGGTCGGTGTCTGATATTTGTCTAAGGCTGGGCCCGCCGTGGTTCAACTGTTTTTTCTTTACCTCTGACAATCCATGTGTCTAGAGTCCTTTTCAATGTTTCAGTATTTGATTTGGTTGTTACCCTGTGGTGATACATTGCATAAGTTAGGAAGCCTCCATGCGAGTTTAACTTAGTTTGTGTTTTTACAACAGCAGAATCTATGGTGAAGATTTGGTCAGTAAAATTAATTTAAGCCCCCCCCCCCCCCACACGTCATGTGGCTTCAGTTGATGTCCATTCTATGTCGGTGTTTATTGCTATTGTTTATTCATGGTTTGTTGGTGCTCCCATTGTTTGTGGGGGTTTAGTGTTAGTTCTTTGTTTTGTTTTGCAGTACCCTGTGTCTTTTCTAGTTTTGCAAATAAAAGCGAAAAAAGAGCTGGTTGTTTTACTTTTGTTGTGTTTTGAATGTCGTGTCGCTGTGATCGTTCTTTGTCTTTTCCTCGCAGTGCCATGGGTTGGTCTGTGATTTTGGTGTTTCCTGGTCATACTGACTTAGTTTCGGACGAATTTTTGGGCTCAAAATATTTAGCTGTTGTCGGTCTTTCGAAAAGTGATGAAAATGTTCTAGGGTCTACACTAAACGAAACCATTTTTGGGATCATTTCTGTGATTTAAAAATCAAAGGTACAAATAGGAAAATGGTTTTGGGGTTATGTTAAATTCGAACATTTTTTGGGTATGCCTGCTTAGCCTCATATTGTTTGGGGTAAACAGTAGATACAGGGGCCGAGCCTATGTAGCAAGAAAAATCGACAATACCACCTAGTAGATCACGGTAGCTGGAAATGCTCTATCCACTGATAAAATTGCATCTGAAGTATCACGAAGAAGACATGCGTTATCCAAATATGGGTTTTTATGTGAGGAAACCAGATAAAAGCACACATACAGCCTCCAGTCCAACACATACATCTAGTATTTGCATGCTGGCAAATAGTACATGCTTATTTTATCTTTTTAAAAATATAACCTTTTCGAAACATTTCTCCAGAAATATCATTATAATGTCAAACAGTTTGGATAAAGATGTGGCCAAACATTTAGTCAGGCTTTATTAAATTTCCAAATGTTTATCATCAAACGAAAAAAGTCGTCAGTAGCAGGGAATTCTAAAACACATCGCCTATAGGGCGCATGGTAAAAGCCGTGATTTATCAAACAATAATTCACAGTTTTGAAAGCGCGAGGATTACGCACGGTAGCTGACGTCATCAATTGCTGCAAACTGTTGTAATTCATGGCGTTAGACGATGTAACGTCGTATTTACGCTTGAAAGACGCCACAAATACATGTAAATGTATGCGACACAGTCCAACTATTGGCGGGAATTATTCGGTACAATGGCGGAAACTTAGAAGAAGCTGAAGACTTCAAATGTGTTTTCGTCGTTTGTTGCGTGTTAGAATCGAAATAGATCAGCACTAGTGCGTGAATTATTGAGTAATAATCCACTGTTTGATATTTAGCTGCGCGCTCGTGATTTGATCTTCTTTTCAACTGACTTCCTTACAGTGAATAAATACACAACAACTCACTGAAAGAGCTGATTTTTATTATATACAAAGTAATGAAATACAGAAAAAATATTGATTAGATATATTGCATATTTTAAAAAAGCTGTATTTCACAGCCGTGAAAATATAAAAAAGCTGTATAGCTGTATTTTCACTGCAGTGAAAATATATAGAGGATCTTACATGAGTGCTCATGTTTTATTGAATTTATTAAACGAGTTGGGAAAAAGAGATAAAATGCGAGGCTTGCCGAGCATTTTATCTCTTTTTCGCAACGAGTTTAATAAATTCAATAATACAAGAGCACGAATGTTAGATTCTATTTATCATATGACAAATTCTTTGAAATCTCATTTCTGGCGTAAAAACGTTATGATTTTGTCATCAAGTACGCAACGTTGTTATGGACGTAATAACGTTTCCCGTAAATCGATAAACCACTAGTGGTTTACAGATTTTATTGCATGGCATTATTTCACTCCCAGACGCGACGTCATATGATAAAAGTTGTTATTCACGGGTGAAATTGGATGTCCTCTGCTTTCTCCATTGACTTCCTTGAGCCCACTTCAGAATTTCAAACGCCTGTAATTTTTTTATTAGTGGATAAAAACACAAAGTGTGGGTATTCATTTTCTTAGTTAGACCACAAGAAAAATTTTGGTAATTAAATTGTCAGGGTTTGCTGAAATTTTCACTTTTTCTACTCCTACTCTCATGGTATCAGTTTTGGCTGTCATTGTACACTATGCAACGTCATTATTAATATGATGCAATGTGCGAACGTGTATGACTTTATTTGCTGCAAAAAATCTGTTACGGTTAAAATTGTATGTAATAAAAAGAAAATTCAAATTTTTGGAATGAATATGCCATTTATTTCATCTCGTGAAGCAAGAAAATGTATATTTCATTCGTGGCTTCGCCACTCATGAAATACGCATTTTTCGCTTCACTCGATGAAATAAATGGCATATTCATTCCAAAATTTTGAATATCCTCTATATATTCGTAATTAATCAATGCAATATGGGTCTCGTCGCGAGCACACATGTTTTGCTGTATCAAGAAACGCTACAGGTATACATCTCACAGATTAAGGTATGTAGAAGACTATGAACCTTGTTGCGAGAAAATCTGATTTACTACAAACTTGCAAACAGCAACAGTGCAGACCTGCCAGCGCATCCGTGCAATAAGATCAATGTAATTTCTTTTGATTTCCGGAAAGTATAATAGCGTACTTTGCAACATACAAACTGTTAATGCTCGATGTAGCCTGTGTGGGTCATATACTACACGCCAGCGTTCTAAAAGATTGCTTACTGGTGTAAACACATACATACACATTTACACTGACCCAAAATGAAAACTTTACATAATATTCAAAAGTATATATTTTGATGATAAATTAAGTTTTGGGGTTAATTTTTTCGGTCATCGAATCTTCAATGCCTGATCGATGTCTCTGAAAAAATTATTGGATGAAAATCATAAATTTGCATAATTTTTATGAATAATTCAGTTCAGAGGGGTCAAAATGAAAAATTCTAAAAACAATTAAAACAGTCACACAGATTTTGGCAGCAAGAAATTACTGACTGCGTGCTTCAAGCGATGTTAAAAAGATCATCAGTAACCAGTGTGACCTACATTTTTACGAATGCTTTAGCAGAATACGTCGCCTCATTGGATTTACGTAACGTTGTATAGGCACGTTAGGGATACGTATGTAATGCTAACAAAGGTGCTTATTGGAGTCATTTAGCGCATCTATTTGATGATTGGACCTGACCCTCCGACCCAATTCATCCTATACGTGTTCTATGAGTTCATGACCCGGGATGAAGCCGGCCAAGGCAAGAGGTTGACGTTATTTTAGCATGGAATTATGTGGTTATTTACGTGTTGTGTGAGGCCTTGCAGTTTCATGCTGGAAATGCCAGGTCCGTTATTTTGCACGAAATGACTTATTATCATTTGTGCATGAACCCCGTCAAGACGAGCAATAATGGTTGCCGTTTAAAACGTTTACGTGGGTAGGTTAACGTGTTAACGCGATAAGGACGTAACGTCGTCACACGTGCACGACCAGGTCTTGCACGAACTCTGACATACCCAGTTTGGTTGTACCGGTTCATAAGATAATGAATAGTCTGTCCATAGCAGCCAAAATGATGCGCGATATCATTTACCGTAGACCCCGTCATGAGAACGCCAATAACTTGGTTTCTTTGATCTTTTGGAAGACGTGCCGTCGCTAAATGGAAGCGTTTTGTAACAATAAATTATTTTTTAATACCAGTACTCAGTTGCAAATGTTTTCTTGTCAGTTTTAAAGCTGTTAATGAACCACCTGTTCCTCAGCCCGTGCAACGTAAGGAACACGTTTTTCAGGCGTTGACACCTGAATAGAACTGGGATTGTAATAAAAATTGCATAATCGTTATCTGCGACGATGTCCCGATAAGCATGCGTAAATCTTACAGCGACATGTATACTAACAAAACTGTTTTTAAGTGAAATAAAGTGTAAAGTTTTCATTTTGGGTCAGTGTACATACGAAATCAGAGATGTACAAAGTACATACCTATCAATGCACATGTGGCAGGTGGATCACTCCAAGAACCATCCGTTCCACAAGATATGTCAGCTGTACCACTTAGATTATAACCAGTGTTGCACGTCTGGGTCGCAGTCGCACCAAGTGTAGTTACACTAGTATTTGTTAATGTAATTGTTCCATTTGCTGGTGTAGGAGGATTACCACAGTCTATAAATGATAGTTTATCATATTATCAAACTCTTTTACATGTATGTATGTACAGCTTGATTTGTTGGAGAAACAGAACAATATTTCATCAATTTCCATTGGAGCGGATCTTCCTCTTCATACATTTAAATAGATAGTCTCGGAAAAAAAACTTGAAGGATATTAGAATTGTTTTTATCATTTATAACATTCAATAAAACAATTAGTCGAATCTCGTAAATTGGAACTCCTAGAGATTAGATATTTGATTTCAAATTATCAGTAGTTCGAATTATAGGGAGGTAGACACATAAATATATAACCCCAAAAAAAATGATTACAATTAGTTTTTTTTCTATCAAACATAAGTTTGGGTCTCAGGGAGTCGAATCTCTAACGCGAACGTATCAGGGAGACGTTTCTTTTATTTGCCCAAAACATATCTCATCATAGAGAGTTATCAAAATAGATAATGAATAGGACCTATTCTCTGAATCCAATGTCTCCAAAATTTATTTCGAATTCGTGAGTATTTCGAAAAATCGAAGTGTGAACTTATGCTGTTTGACTGTGTCAATTAATTTTAACACCCTCATTAAGAATGAAATATCCATTCGCTTTATGAGATGTAATACAGTTTTAGACGTATTTAACCTTGAGATTTCTGTTTAGTTATACAGACCATAAACAATCAGTTGTGTATATACAAAACTCCACCAGTCGACAAATGAAAGAGGAATTTGGGTCACAAACATCAGACATGTTTTAAGTATTTATGATTTCAACCTTTGACTCTAAGATCATAGTACTGATCCAGAACTTTTGTTGTAATCTACACACCCTATGCAACCATTGTGACAAATATGAACACCATTGGTCAAAGACTAAAAGAGGATGAGTTTCAAACCGTAGATAGCAGTTAAGTTATGGGGCCATTGTCTTTCACTCAAGGTCATCATGGCCATATGTAAATTGAAACCTTTGTTGAAATCTACACACTGTATGCAATCATTGTGCTGAATATGAACACCCTCCATCAAATATGACAGAGGAATTCGCGTTTTGAGCAACAAGAGATTTTTTAAGAATGTTTGTACCAAAAATGAAAGGGAAGTTAGAGTTTTAAGACATTTAGTTATATGTGACTTCACTTAAGGTCGTATTGGTGAATTGAAACGATTTTTCCAATCTACACAAAACAAGCAATTATTGTGCTAAATATGAACACCCCTGTCAAAAAAAAAAAGATGAGTTCTTGTTACGGGCCGCATGACAGACTCGAAGTATATCTGACCTTTGACTTCAATGTCATTATGCTGAGAGGAATAAGGAAACAGTCGCCTCACCAACCCCTAGCAGGGACTGTGGGGAGATGAATGGGAACAAACCCTGGCAGACAGATAAATTAGGAGCTCAGTGGTAGAGTGCTCGACTCAAAATCGAGGAGTTGCGGGTTTGGGCCTCACCAGGAGCACTGCCTTGTGTCTTTGAGAAAGAAGCTTTATCCTCGAATATAGATGCTTAACTTCACCTTGCACTCTTGTTTGATATAGTGTTTAAAGCTTACAGGTAAGATTACATGCTTTGTTTCAAAAGGAAAACGTTCCAGCCTTGCAAAATAGTCGAGGAACTGAATAGCATAACATGCAAAAAAACACTTTTTTGGCACCCGAAAGGTATACGCCTGGAATTTTGTATACTGATCGTCTAAATGGTGCTTGTTATGAATCCACTGTAAAGCAATGCAACCAGAATTGCATTTCGCTGAACATTGCATTTTGTTTGCCACATTGGTCAAGTTGAGCAAACTTTCAAAGAGTATAAATTGTGATTTCCCCTTATCAATAAATTCAAGCACATGTTTTGGTCTTCAAAGGAACCGTCTCATTTGAAAAGGTCCATATAAGTACCCACAACATATGTTTTGGTTGAGAAATAACAAAACTGACTTTCCATTGCACACTTTATCTGGAGGCCTGGTATTAGACCTTTTGCAGTTACACCTTACATTACGATTTGTAAGTCGACGGATACCCCCAGGGGGGGTACTCTAATTTTTTCCGCATACGTAGGCTCGGACCCAGCATCTACCGTTCACCCCAAAAAAATATCAGGAATTTCAAGCACCCCAAAAAAATATTTGAAATTTTAGCAACCCAAAAAAGTGTCCCAATTCTGTACCTTGACCTTAAAAAAAGACCCTAAATTGCATAGAAATGACCCTCAGACTAGCCCAATTTTGTGATGACCCCAAAAAATATCCACAAAATCTTCATACCCCAAAAAAATATTCATTTTTCTGAAAACCCAAAAAAATATTGAAATTCAGAATTTTGAACCCAAAAAAATGGGCCGAGCCTATGTATGTGTGAAAATATCAGAGTACCCCCCCTGGGCGGATACCTACTGTGGACTTAATTTAAGAGGGGCGATGTCAGCAGTAACTGGAAGCTATCTTTTTCGCCTGCTACTAAATATTCTATTTTTTGTCCTGAGATATTTTTTTACCTTTACAAACAGTGCATACCCTGATGAAATGCTGCTTGATGGTATTTCACCAGTTTACAAGAGTAAAAACATGTACAGAAAAATTTATTTCACAATTGAAATGCAGCCAAATATCTTGTTTAAAGATATTTCTTGTTACATATGCATTCACTGGTTGTAACTTGGGAGTAGGTCAATTCGATGTTTCTGCGTCCAATATGATTATATTTTTTGCGTCAATATTTCATCAAGCTCAGGTTAATGGACATTGGACATGCCTAATTCGTTCGCAACTTGTGCTAGCTCATGTAGCTGGACCACAGTAGTTGAAAATATAAAAGAGATATGAAGCAGACATGGAATTTAAGCATATACGGTATATTTTTTAATGGGCAGGGGTGGCCCTGATCGACATGGTGTGGTGTAGTAGTTGGGGGTGTGCAGGGGTATATTTATATACATAAATGACCCTGAACATCATGATATAATACTTTACGAATTGCATGGGAAGTTTTAGATAAAAAAGTTGGACAAACAATACTGAACCTGATCAGATGCCACATTCAGCAACATCTGACCTAGAACCACACCGTTTGCCTATGTCCCACAAAAAGGGACACAGAATTTTATAAATTGAGAGACCTGGATATAGATTATCATCAAAGTATACAATATATACAATGTGTAAATTACCGTGCAATGCTCCGAACCGTTTCTATAAATTCAGGCGGAAATGTTATTTTGAGCGTGAAAACGAAAACGTGTCACTCTAGTGAGTCTTGGGTATATCTATGATGTACATGCATACTCTAAATAAAGAACATTTGAGTCAATAAATAGGTCTGAAATCCATATACTGCACAATTCTTCAATCAACTTTGGTGACACGGATCAGCTTGATATAGTTTATAATTAACCCCTGCCCTGCCTTACCCAGAACAGCTCTGGGTGAATACTGCTTCCTATACGCCAGTACTCCGAGCGTCGCTCCGGGTAACCCGTTGTTGTTTATATGCGTGTTGTTAGCACAATAATATTCAAGGGGCAGAACTCAATTATCCTTATCTGCTCTATAATGAAAAAGTTAACTTTTCCAAGATTTATATCATAGCTCCGCGGCCGAAAGCTTGCTTTTCACACCTTTTTCATGCCTAAGAATTTTTCTATATCCTTTAGTAGAATTGTCATCAAATGTAATCTTTGCAACAGGCTGAATAGAAATACTGCTAGTAGAATGATTAGTTTGTTTGAAATGCCTATAAAAAAAATTATCAATTTTACAAGGCTTTTTTATTCGACGATAGTGCTGAGAAAATCTAGTTTTTAGAAACCTACAACTTTGGCCAACATATTGCATGCCACAATATTTCTCTTCACAAGCTAAACATAAATTACACCAGTTGATCTTCAATTAAGATCAGAATTAATCATTACGGAAAATTGTCTACCATTAACGTTAGATTTAATAGTTGATTTACAACATAAATGTTTGCAACAGCTACACCTCTTGGCATGCGCTTAGAAATAGAGGGATAGAATACATATCTTCTATACTTACTCCTAGAGTTCCTAATTACAGGTGACTTAAGAGGAGAAAGACGGACTTTTAAGTGGTTTCTAAAAAGGGCAGAGTCAGAAACTCCATGTTGATTAATTTTAGTGGCTAATTGAAGTTTCAGAGCTGAAACGTAAACAGATGGTGACCAATAATTATATCTTTTGATGTACTGGGGAATCTGTATAGAAGAACAGAATGTAACCTAAGAGGAAAAAGTAAAAATTTAGCTGTTTTTAGGCTATTCATAATTGAGTTTGTGAGTTTATAACATACATTGAAAAGCAGCATTCATATTGGTTATTTATAGCAATATCCAGCTGCTGCATTTGAGAAAAAGCTAAAGCTCCCAATACATAACTAAGTCTAATACATGTACAAAGAAACATAGAGAAGTTATTAACGAGATACGAATGCTGGTGTACACTGCTCCTTAAATGAGGTATTTAAGTGATACCAACAAAGATGCATCAAACACCAAATTTGGGATTTCTACCTAAAAAATATAGAAGAATTGCTCCTGACTAGATAATTCTAGAAAATAGGTCAAGGTCACAGTGATCCAAAACTTGGTACATAACACTATGCCATCCTAAGATGCAATCAAACACCAAAGTTGGGATTCCTTACTCAAATTATATAGGAGATATGCTCCGGACATGACCATATTAAAAACTTTGTCAGAGGTGAAGGTCACAGTGACCCAAAAATGGAACACGACATATCACCATACAAAGATGCATCCATGCACTAAATTTTTCGATTACTACCTCAAAGAATATAGATGATAAGCACCAGACTGGATGCCGATTCTAGAAACTAGTTCGTGGTAAAGGTCACAGTGACCTGAAAATGAAACAGGACACTCCTCCATCCCAAGCTGCATTCACACACCAAATTTGGGATTCCTACCTCAAATAATATAAGAGATCTGCTCCTGACATGATTATTCTAAAAACTAGGCCAGAGGCCAAATTTAAAGTCACAGTGACCCGTAAATAGACCATGACACATTACTATCCCCAGATTCATCCACACACCAAATTTCGGGATTCCTATCTCAAATATTACAAGAGATATGCTCAGGACGTGATTATTCTAATAAAATAGATCACAGGTCAAGGTCACAGTGACCCAAAAAAGGGTACTTGACACTCCGCCATCCCAAGATGCATTCACACAACAAATTGGGAATTCCTATCTCAAAGACTATGGAAGATATGCACCAGACTCAATGCCAATTCTAGAACTTAGGTCAGAGGTCAAGATCAAGGTCACAGTGACCCAAGGATGATACGCGACACTTCGTTATCATAAGATACATGCACACGCCAAATGTGGGATTCTTACCTCAAATAATATGAGATATGCTCCAGACACGAATATTCTAAAATCTAGATCAGAGATCAATGTCGCAGTGACTTTAAAATGATACGCGACACTTTGTCTTCGCATGATTCACTTGAACATCAAATTTAGGATTCCTGTTTCTAGTAATAAAAGAGATATGCTCCGGACACGATTACTCTTAAAACTTGGTCAGAGGTCAATGTTAATGTCACAGTGACTGGAAGACGGAACGCAACACTCCGCCATGCCAAGATGCATCCACACACCAAATGGGATTCCTACCTCAAATAATATAGGAGATATGATTCGGACAGGATTATTCTAAAATCTAGGTCAAATGCCAGGGTCACAGTGACTCAAAAATGTAATGCGACACTCAGCCATCCAAAGATGCTTTCATACTATAAATTTGGAATTGCTATCTATAAAACTTTGGAGATATGCACCAGACCCAATACCCACACCGATTCTAGAAAATAGGTCAGAGGTCAAGGTTAAGGTCACAGTGACCCCAAAATAATGAAATTGTAATAGTAAAATGTTCTGCGTTGTAAAATACAGTTTAATGCAGCTCTTTAGTAATAGTGAAGATTGGCAAAATTAAGCTCCATGTTACAACATACTTAACATTAAATGAGCGAAAACGGATACTCATAAATGTGTGACGTGCTAAAAAGAAGTAACACAAGTCTAATGTTTCTTCATATGGGTGCGATGGGTTTGTCTGTGGTCTGTGATTGAGTCCATTGGTGGTCAATACATGCTTGGATTTTGACAAATTAACATATATTAAGATACTGATTTCTTTTTAATAATTTGATATCCTGTACATGCGATTTTTTAAAATCCATACCAATAACTTTTAAACGACTGCTATACGAGACCTGTTTCATGTTTATTCGAACATTTTTGCGGTTGCATATTAATAGAACAAACAAATTTTGCTTTTTCGTTCAAAAAGGACGTGTCCCTGATATTGCCAAATGGACAAGATGGCAATTTAAAGCATGGCCATATCACGGCGGCTCTAAATACATCCCACCCTCTTTAACTGATTTTAAGATCTAAAACGGGAGTATCTTCTTAGAAATTACGTTTTTACGTGTGAGATATTCTTTTAAGTTTAAAGGAACACTCGGTCTATTATTTAAGTATGAAACAGCCCATGTGTGCTTGTGTTTGCTTGGAAACTGGGCTCAATAAGTTCTTCTATACAAGTGCTGAAATGGGTATCTCATATTTAAAATGCGTCTTGGAAGAATTTTGAAAAAAAAATCTCAAAACACACAGCCGACTCAATTTCTTTTAGTATCTATCGCCCATGAATAGTAAGTGAGTATGATCAGGAATTACCACAATCACAAACTGCAGACAACCCCGTGGCACCGCGAGGAAGAGCCGCTCAACCATCACAAGACACCAGGAAGACAAATTAAGCAAAGCAATCCGCTCTCTAAACTGATTACCAAATATAGCATTTGAGTATTTTGCATACAAATTAGTGTAAACACTTGAAACTGTAAACCCTAAAATTTGATGTTCAAATTGCTTCCAAACAGTAAATATCCATTTTGAATGATTTCTTGTCTAACACAACATACTTGAATTATTTATGTACAATATATGAAAGGTTCCTACGGAAAAAAAATCATATCCTTTAGAGAAATGGTGCGAGAAGGATTCAGTACATTTCGTTTAACACAGCATTTTTAAATACTAAAAATTTGACTAGTCATCTTCAGAGACTGTTTCAAACCAAAAAATAAATATTATTGAACGTACAGGAATTCAATGAACAACGCTTTTTTGCGTTTATTTCGTTATGTGCGGACTGATCGCACAATGACCATCAAAATTTAATGCATCTATACACCGCCTAATTGATGATATTTTTTTCGTTACAAAATGTATTGTCAAATGTGCTGTGATATGATGGAATTTGTTCTCATTTGAGCATCTGCATTTTTTAATTTACCCTAAATGCACCTTTGTACGGATCACTGCCTTTAGATTACTATCGATGAATAATTATACAGTTTTATAAGACGAAGTAACGTGTCTTATCATATCAAAATAGTTGCATCAAATGCGATTTATGGCAATAGTTTGGGCTCACAGAATTTTGGCTTACGAGAAAATATTGAGGCCTTAATCCCAATGGGTACCCGTACACTTGTTCCTATAAAATGAATCTCTGTGTTCCCCTGTTCCTCAATTTAAAATCTTGATTTTCTGTGTTCCCTTCTTACCTGATCATCAGATTTTAAACACTTTCCAACAAATTGAACTTTCTATTTGTTTATTCCAAATTCTGATTTGTTGACACCAGACAATGCAAAATATGCATGCAAAAACGTTATTCTGGGCAATTATAAATGAGAAGAGAAAAAAAATCACAGGGCTCACCCGTTAGGTGTGATTCAAGTGAAAAAGGACTCATCCAATAAAAATAATGCTGAGGTCGAAAGAAGAAACAAGTGATGGGGCATCTGCAGCCTCTTTTTGAGCTTAGAAACTCCAAATGGTGTTCAGTCAGTAGCTTAACAATCATAGAATACTCAAGCGATTATCAAAGGCTCTGATCGGACTGCGCGTATGCGCAGGCTGATCTGAGGCTTTGCTGGTCGCACATACCTTATTGTTGGAAATCTCATGCACTGGCTCATTTTGTGTTTGGGGTCAATATAGTTTTGGGGGTGGCTGAGAACTAAATTTTCATGCGAAGTCCATTATAGGCTATATATAATGCACCAGTCATTTGTATCCACTGCTCCCCCCAGCCCCTGAGCAGGACGGGGATATCCATGGACTGGTAAATATGTTGCGTTTTTACTTCATACCAGGGACCCGCAGCCAGGAAATCAAAGTCCCCGCCGTTCCCTGGCTCTGTGGGCCGTAGTTACGAATGACTTGTGTATTAGACGATGCAGAGCGCAATCAAATAATGTGACTCCCGTTAATATATCTGATGAACAGCCTCCTCATTATTTTTTTAATATTATTATCTGTTGCACTTGTAATATGTGTCCTTATGCTGTCGCGCAAGCAACACAGGCCAAGACGCGAGAAAACCTGTCTTCTGGGTTTCCAACAAAGCGAGTTTTAAACCAGTCTCTTCGGCTAAACAGGCTAGCTAGAAATTGAAATTTCTCTCGTAGCAAGTGTAGATATGATTCATCTAAAAAGCAGACAACAAAGTTGCTGATGAGACTGCGCGGATCCGCAGGCTGGTCTGCGCCTTTATTGTTACAAATCACCAAAGACAGGTTTTTTGCAGTCGCGGTCCAATTGCTATCCATGAACGCTTAGAAAACACGGGAAATGTGATATCTCAGACATAATTGTAATTTGCGCAGTCTCTTCAAAGCAATTGCAGTGTCTTTGTAGACACACCAAGAGTTATCCTGCTGGTGACTGTTTTCTATATAATACAACCTGATATACGAAAGTAAACATGGTATTCATTGAATTGTATGAACCACGTGTTACCCATATGAAATACATTGAGGGAAAATAAGGATTTTTCTAAATCGAAAACGACTAAGTTATTTTATTTTACAAGAGATTCCAGACTTATTTTCCTATCATGCACATTCGAATATGCAATTGTATATTAGGCGATGTTTTATTATATGTATGTGCAAAATTTTAGTCCAAAATTTTATCATTAAAGACATTTTAAAAAAGAAAAACGTTGTTCACTGAATTTCTGTACGGACTATAAGAATTGTTTTCTTGATGGCTGCGTATTTTTGGAGATCAGATTAAACCATGGACGTCAATTAATACTAAATATAACGAGAAGTAAATGAGTAACGACATTTTCAAATGTTCAAAACACCCCTTGTACCTGTTACATCCTAGGAATGCAATTTAATCCAAATGAATGCTATAAACTAATTTCAAGGTTTATAAATTATACATTTCATAGAAAATGTATCTCCATTACGTTTTTTTATTAGCCGCTTAGGGTTCGTACATATATCACATTATACTGTGTAGTACATTATTAAACCAAATGGACATATCTGTAGTTAAAGGCCGCACCTTACATTTTATAGATCAAATAAATTCTTAATGAAATTGGATGCTCATAAGTTTGCTCTACTACAAAGTATACCTCTTATAATGCAAATAACAGCCGGATGACTCCAATTTCCATTTGCTCCACACGTTATATTTGTTGTACCATTGAGATCATAACCAATATTACACGACTGAATGGCAGTGGAATTATAAGTTGTTATGCCATCATTGGACAATAAGACAGTCCCATTGTCAGGATTGACTGGTAAACCACAATCTGTATAAACATATACAATATACCAAACACTACCCCAAAACTATATCTGTCATATGAATAAATCTGGAAGAGTTTGTGTATATAAAAAGGGCATATCCTAAGAAAATGTACAAATGTCATATTGTTTCAGTGTATGTTACATTTAAATATAATACAACACAGCTATTTGAAGTTAAATATCTTTTTTGTCTTAAAAAACGTTATTCTTTGGAAGCAAAATGTAATACAGATATAATTGTCATGGTAATTAATACTTTGTACTTTGAAAAAATGAAAACAGTGTATGAAGGAGCAGAAAAGACTTGCGACATGGACTATGTTTAATTTATGCATAATGCAAACACTTACAAGATAATGAATTATCTTCCCTACTAAGGGTATAAATAGCTTCAAAGGGAGGCTTTTCACACAGGAAAACAAAACTCCCAGTGTTGTAGATTCGCTTTATTTCCAAATGATCATGTTTTGCAGATGGAAATAGAGACAAACCCAGCTGCCGTTCCATATGATTAGTTGAAAATGGAGATTGAGGATTTTCTTCAAAAAGGGATTTGATTGTGAATTTTACTGATCATTCTGGCTAATGCTGGCTATTAACAGGAGGGAAGTAGATCAATGTGGCCCAGAGGTAGAGTTGTCGACTTGAGATCGGAGTCGTTGGTTCAAGCCTCTCTGGACGCTCTGTGTCTAAGTCCTATTGGAATGATTATTGTTCACACATTTAGTTATATGTTGTTTTAAGTGTGAGGCACAGCCCAGAGAAAGGCTGTTCTTTCCACGACCAAATATGCAATTATCTAATTTATATTTTTGTTATATAATTTGAATATTTATGAATATTAATAAAAAGGTTTAGCAATACAGAAAACATATTAAACAACATAAAAAGCTGATTTATTCCCCCATATTATCATTGTATCGTTTGTTTATATCATCAATGTTATCATTTGACAATTCCATTCATCTAGTGGTCCCATATGAATATTATCTCATTTGCATATTGGATCGTTGAATGAATGAACCATTATTAAGCATTAATATAGTACCAGGGATAGTACTCTAGGCCAATTAGCATCTGAGTTAGTAGTAATGTTTTTAATATGTGTGAATATTTAAACTAGATAATTTACCTACCAAAGACCAAAACCGAAGTAGATTATAAAACCTTTGATTAGGTACCAAGTTTTGAATTTACTGAGTTATGATAATTGTGTAGATACACCCAAATTAATTTCCAGTATACAATTCTCTCTCATTTTTAATGTTTTCATTTATATTCATGAATATAATAATTAGATAATTTGCATGACTTATCATTAGGTAAAAGGGTTGTATGTTAGCTCTTATTGGGTACCACTTTTGGTACTCTAGTTTAATGAACAGATGCAATATACTGAAGATCTGCATGAAGAAGTGAAATGATGAAAAATAATTTCTTTGAAAAAATTATAGGGTTTTAATTAGTCAATGTTCGACCACTGCACATATTGAATAATGGCTATTAGTGTGTACTTTGTGAAATCGAATCCTACAGCCTTCAGTGTGTCCTTTTGATTCTTTGAAGGTATGCTATAGACATAATGAAGATGTGCATATAGAAGTTTAACGATGATTTTTTTAAAATAAATTTACACCATTTTTAACTTAGCTTTTCGGGCCCTTCCATAGATCATGATATATAAAACGACATTTAACAATGCACACTTTGCGAACCATTTTAGTGCATCCTTTCAATACTTTGTGAGTATGTCACATACTATTGAAGATGTGCATGAAGAAGTTTGGTGCCACAAACATTATTATTGAAAGCCGTGCTTGCGGCCAAATTCTTGTTCTAACTGCATGATGTTTACAATATGGCCGCATGTATATGTGGTTACTTAATGAAGTCAACTTCACCTCTGCGGCTATGTCACAGGCATATTGAAGATAAGCATAAAGAAGTGGATTCATTTTGCTTATTAAAAAAGATAATATATATTGCTAATCTTCAATTTACATCCTCATATTTCCGTCCCCATTTAATTTTTGGTTGATTAATGTTTTGAGTAAATCTGAGGAGTGACATCATGTGACTGGAGTATACTAAAAGCGTTGCTTGCATCACAATCCTTGTTGAATTACATTAATTTTTATAATGTTTTCATAACTATTTTTATATGCAAAATAGATAATTTGCATATAAAATTAATGGATAAACGGTCTATTTTTAAGATTTAATTTGGTACTAAGTTTAGTAATCTAGGATAAGTAACAGATGAGATTTGAGTACTTTTGTAGGCATACCCTCATTCTTAAATCAGCAATGGTTTGCCGTGGAAACCATGTGCCGTTTCCACTTAGCCAAAAGCAGGTTTATTTTGGAGGACGAACTTGTTACACATTCAGGGGTTCCTAATGAACAATTTGGGCACCCACGAAAAAATTGTCCCGGAGCAGGTTAGGGGGTGGGGCGCTATGGCTCTAGATTATATTGTTTCCCCATTCATTGCGTCGCTGTGGGGTCAGTACTCAGACCCAATGATTGTTACGATGTCGAATCAAGGAAACATCAGAATCAGTGATGGTTGCATATATGCATAAATACGCAAAAGGTTAGGTGTGCACCTAGTCACCTATATGATCTGAGATAAAGTACCTTTTCTAATATTAGTCCAATATAAGGGCGGTTTGTCTGAGATGGAGTTCATTGTTTCTATACTTAGTAATGCGAGTATTTAGTGAAACAAGGTTTTCACGTCTTTCTCGCAAATATTATGCATATTTTCCTATATAAGGGACAGAATTGTCCATTTGTGTTAGGGGACATCGAAAATATACCATAGAAGATACGTTGTAGAGACACTGTTTCCTTATACGAGGCAGGTACGTGAAGGTTATCTATATTTGACCGAGTTTAAACTGTACATGTTCGGGCCATGGCGAATTAGTGCTTTTGCATCGATCGCAAGGTCTCTAGCAGGTCACATTTTTGCTCAAGCATTTTGGGGTATGCCTGCTCAGCATGATAATGTTTGGGGGTAAACAGTAGATGCAGGGGTCGTGCCTATGTAGCAAGAAAATTTGAGAGTACCACATAGTGGATCAAAGCAGCATGAAATGCTGCGCCCACGGAAAATTGCATCTGAATTATCAGGATGAATACATGCGTTAACCAAATATGGGCTGTGTTTGTGAGGAAACTAGATAAAAGCACACATACAGCCTCAAGTTGAACACATACATATACAATTTGCAAGCTAGCAAATAATACATGCAGGTTGTTTGCTCATTAGAAATAACCTTTTCGAAACATTCCTCCAGAAATTCAATTAAAGAGTCAAAAAATTTGGGTAAAGATGTTGCCAAACATTTGGTCAGACCTGGTCCTGGTCCAAATAATTTGCAAAGCTTTATCATTAAATGGCAAAATTCGCAAGTAGCAGGAAAATAATTAAAGCCATAATTTATGGTCCTCGACGCGAGAGCACCTGGTTTGCTTTATCAAGAATAGAGTATGGGCATATACATATGCATTCTCATACGAAATCAACGACGGACAAAGACAATACCTATCAATGAACATGTAACAGGTTGGTCACTCCAAGAACCATCCGTTCCACATGATATGTCCGTTGTACCACTTAGATTATAACCTGTGTTACACGACTGAGTTGCAGTCGCACCTGGTGTAGTTGATGTCGTACCAGATGGAGATATAATTGGTCCAGTGTTTGTTAATGAAACTGTTCCATTTGCTGGTGTAGGAGGATCACCGCAGTCTGTAAATAATATACAATAGCACAGTTCGACTTGTTGCTGAAATAATTGCATTTGAGTGAATCTTCATCTTTATACGGTTACAACAAAAATATTCTCAGAAAAAAGCCTATCAAAACTCTATTTCATTTCTTACATTCAAGAACATACAGTCGAATCCCTTACATTCTAACTCCTAGGGACTAGATGATTAATTTCTAATTATCAGTTGTTCGAATTATGGAGAGGTAGATACAAAAATATATACCCCCCAAAATGATTATTATCAGGATTTTTTTCTATCAAACATAAGTTTCAGTGAGGCGTTTCTTTTACTCGCCCAAAACATATCTAATAACAGAGAGTTATTAAAATAGATCAGGAATAGGCTCTATTCTCTGAATTCTGTGTGTCACAAATTTATTTCGAATGAGCGAATGTTTCGAAAAATTGAAGTTCGAACGTTCGAGGTTTAAACTAATTTCAACATAAACGCCCTCAGTAAAAACAAAAAAGGAATTCGCCTTTTGAGATAAAAGACAGATTTTAAAGGTATTTGACCTTCAAGTTGAGGTTTTTGTTGTATTCTACACACCATAAGCAATCATGTTAGTACATACAAACTCCCTCCATCGACAAGTCACACTGCATACATATTTTAAGTATATATGATCTTAACCTTTGACTCTCAGATGCTAGTAGTGATTTAGAACTTTTGTTGTAATCTATACTGTGACTGTGTCAAATATGAACATCATTGGTCAAAGAATGAAATAGGAATTTAAGTTTCAAACCGTAGATAGCTTTAAAGTATATGGGGTCATGACCTTTTACTTTATGTCATATTGATAAATTAAAACCTTTGTTGTAATGTACACATCATATGCAATCATTGTGTAATAATTGTGCTAAATATGAACACTCTCCAGCAAAAATGACAGAGGAATTCACGTTTCATGGGACAGATTATTAGATTTTTTTACCAAAATAAGATGAGTTTGACTTTCAAGCCCTTTATATATATGTGAGCTTGGCTCAAGGTCATATTGTCGAATTGAACCCTTTTTCCTAATCCACACACAATAAGCAATTATTGTGCTAAATATGAACACCCCCATCAAAAACGAAATGATTCGAAATATATTTGACCTTTGACTCCAAGGTAATATTATGCTGAGGTGTTCGTTGTGTACATCTTAGGATGGTTGCTGCTTATGTCAATGTGGTTGTTGCTGCCAAATATGAACATCCTTTAATAGATAATAAAAGAGGAGTTTGCGTTAGGAGCCGCAACACAGATTTCCTTATAAAACTCCGCAGTGATAGAACGATTCTGCGGAACTGGCACCTTGGCAACAAAACCACGAATTCCGCAAAAATGGTGTACACAATCTTCTTCAAAGCTTTGCTTTAATTGTCTTCCTTATGTCTTGTTGCAGTTAGTATTCTATGGCTCTTCCTATACTTTGTGAGATTTATTTAAAATTCAAAGAATACATAAAACTCAAACTTGCATACATGTAGCAAGTAAAATATCATCACAATTTTATAATTGCATTACTCACAAGACTGTTATTAGCAGACTAGAAGCTAGACTAATAAAACAATTACAATATATTTGATTTTTTTTAAAAAAAAGCGGATATAAAAATTAATGAAAACAGTTTACTGAGATTTTGTTTCTAGCTTTGTTTACCAAGTTTTACAGTCAAACCCGATAATATGTTGAGAAACTAACAATCAGTCCATTAAATTATTTAAATGACACAATAGCTACATGTATATTTCATCTATCTGCGTGTTTGGTAACTGCATGGGAACTGAAATCGCTCGTGAATAGAAACAATATATTTATTCACTGTAAAATAGGGTCTATATTTCAGTGCCCGCAGATCTCGTTGATTTCAATTATTAATATTGTTGATTGCTGAAATAAATTGAACGTTCAATCAACTCGAAAAACTATTGATTTTGACACAGTCCTCTGTTTATAAAATCAACAAGTACAAACTTGCTGCAAAATGCAGCAAAAATGATGCACACACCTCTGCCCGCTTTGTATAAACCAAATTTCACCCTATTTTTCTTTTACTTAGCTTCGGCTAATCGTTTCAGCAATTAGTTTTCACCATTTTTGCATTATCTGTTGGTTGCCAACATAATATTGTCAATATTTGAAAACCCTGTAAGCAGAATCCTCTTCAATTATTGGTTTTTGAAAGGGGGTTCTGGTTACCTGTATTTTTTAGAACTGATTATTTGCAGACTGGGAACTAGCAGATATCTGCAAAGCAAAATGGCGCATATACATGTGCCAAAATACCTGTGTGATGACGCCCATATGGTTAAAAAAGGCAACAGAAGAGAAATAAAAAAAGAATGACACATTAGAACCGATAGTTTTGTAGATGATCAGCTGACATGTTGTCCTAGTTTATACTTTTGAGAGCAAATTTAATTCGCGGAAATATGTATTCATAGGAAAGAAACATGTAATTTACCATGACATTGTACAGGAAATTAAATCTAAGCGACGGTGAAAAGTTTCCGTCATATAGAAACGTTTCTGTCACGAAATACGCCTTTTTAGTAGCCTGTTGAGCACTCTAGAGTTAGTTTTGGGCCGATATATCCAATAACCGCTAGAATGTGCGCGTTCCCTGTTAAGCTATATCCCATCATTAAATAAACTAAAGGATGTCTTTCAAATCCGAAAATAAAACATGTACGTAAAAATACACATTCTTTTTTGTGCTAAAATAGTGCGCTGTCTTCACTAATTAATAAACAGTGAATTTATTGGAGTCCGTTTTCGTAATTGCATAATGGCCCGCAAACTTAAATGTCAAAAACAAAACAGAAAAAACGGGAAGGAAAATTCGGCGATGAAAGATACGGCAACAATTTGAAAACCTTATAAATGTACTACTACAAATGTATGTATGGATATATACGTTACCTGTGGTACAAAGAAAGACAGTCGGGACATTCTGAGTTTGAAGAACTGAAAGGTAACATTGTATACACGTATGCAAATTGCAAACGCCTGTAAATGGATAATAAGCAACCATTTCACAAGTTGCATTGTTTATACATGTTTGTGTACACTCAATAGTATCATTTGCATGCAGAGAGAAACTCGGATTGCAATCTTCGTCCACTTTAGTACACAGCTGTTGGTTACATATTCTATTCCCATGAACGTGTCCTGTTTTAACACCTGAAAATCAAAACAAATAAGAGAAAGCCTGGAATATCACTAGCACTGTACGTTTATATAGACATAATACTATACAGTTATTTCATGCCTGTTGGTAGTAAAGTCAAAAGTATTACCCTGAGGTGCATTGGACGACCAGATGCCGAAGGCCATGTGCAATAGTGCATCAGGTCGTCCACGACACCGAAGGGCAATGGTTTGTCTATACTATAAACAGGCATGAAATAACTGTTTTATTACCCAAATCATGTAATGAGATCCTTAACAGCGTTCCTTGATTAAACTTGTGATTTTCGAGGGGGGGGGTCCGGACCCCCTATCCCCCCTCTTATCCGTACATGTTCCTGATGTTTCTAGGATGTAAGTGACTGTGGCCCATCGGTTTGGTCTGCAGTATGTGATTGTGGTATTTCCTGGTCATGCTCACTGTTTTGACTAAAAGTCTGGGATCAGTGTCTTGATTTGACCATATTGCACTCAGAAAGGCTATGGTTAACTATATCAGCATTTAAAAAAAATGAATATATTGTAATCGGTTCGATCCGTCCATCGTTTAGGAAAACTCCTCCTACAAGTTTTGACCGAGGAAATTCATATTTGGCACAATAATTGCCTATAGCCTGTAGATTGCAAAGCATTTTTTTTCTGATCACCAATATGCCATCGATTCAAAGGTCCAGGTCACATATACTTAATCTGGATTTCGGCTGTTTACGCAAGACACTCTTTTATTTTTTGACTGAGGGTGTATTATTTTGCAAAATGATGGTGGGTAGATTAGATTTAGTTTCAACATATTTTATTTCATTAACACAAAGGCATTAGACAGAAGTTATGAGAACTTTAGATAGTCCTATTCCAAAACATAATCACAAAAATTTTCATTTGTACAATGATGGATGCAATTCAACGTATAACTGATAAGGAGTAATTTAAATCATGAGCCAAAAGTACAATCTCAATTTTACATCCACGCTTCGTCTCGTACGGTGGTATCACTGCTATTGAAACCATTAAAATAGATATTGTGCTTAAATGGCTGAAACTAGCTAGTCTGGCCCAGAAAACTTGCACACTCTAGTTTCAGTTCTTCGGTGCATTCTTTGCTTCTAGAAGATAACAGGTTTTAATAACATTGTTAACAGACGCAGCAGAGCCTGATAAAACATGAAACTTAGTTCTCAAATCTTTGTGTATCTTTGATAAATTCCATCACGTTTGATTTGTATTATCGTCCTAATCAAGTGATCCTGTAGTCAATACAGCAAAATTGACATCATTAAGATGCAATCGTGTGTGTAAGTTATTTCTTAGATGAGTATAAAGGCGGCATTAAAAAAAAACTTCTCAGCATTTTCGGAAGGAGCTTCACAAATGCATACATGACTCGATGTAATATTAACACTGTTAAGATCATCCTTATAATCTACTCATCTACGCCGGATGAAGGCGCTTTTACGTTCTCCTACACTTGTTTAATCGACTGTTTTGTCTGGCATAATCTTAATATTAGATTTAAATTGCGATAGTGTTGAAAGTGTTCGTAGTTATGAGTCGATTTCATTTCATAGCTTAATGGAAGTAGATGGGTAGTAAGAATTTGCATATGAACAGAGTCTAGAAAATGGTATTTTAAAGCCACCCCTGTTCCTCAGGTTATATGCTACTCTATAGCCTATTCTATTAGGTAATAATCCAATTAGGTATGATGGAGCTTGGCCATTAACAATTTTATGTATTAAAAGTAACTTCCTAAGTTTTCGTCTGTTTGCCAAGGTTTTCCAACCAGTTCCGTAATATAAAGAGCGTATAAAGCAAATAGCTCAGTCAATTTTAGGAGGACCAAAAACAAATTGCAACACAAACGTTTTTTGCGGATTTAGCCTCCATTGACCCGTAGTTTAAACCTACTTAAAGTAGGACAAGGTCGGAGAATGATTTTTTTCTCTTGATTTCGAATATTAATAATATAATTTCTGACACCCTATTATTATTCCAGCACATTAAATGTAGCATGACTTTTGACAGGGTTTCATCTAAAGACGTTCTTGGTAATTACATCGCTAGGAAATCAGGTGTTGTCTTAGAGCATCAAAATACCTTCCTGAATACTACAAACATTATACATGTAAACTGATCAACCCCACCAACAACTGCCAAAAAATGTTGGTCTCAATTACTTACAAAATACAGAGAAAAGATGTAAGTTTATATTTTAAAATATGTTTTGATGTTTTTGAGGCAACAAAGGTGTGCAGAGTTTTAAAGTTAATAACAATATTATTATATCTAGACCGTGGGCTGCTGATAGAACCCCCTCCCTCCACCAGGGGGAAAGTGTGTATCCTTTACATTTCTGAAACCACGTTATATATGAAGCAAAATGACACATGCACCGTTTGGATACTGGGACATTACCAAATAACAGCCATGTTAACTATGTTACCCTATAATAGCTTCAAACTCTATTGTGCAAATACATGTATAAAGTTATACCTAAAATCGTTTTAAAGATATGCTGATTGCCTTAAAGACACTTAATTAAAGACACGTGCGGCTAACTCCCATGCACACAATTCTTAGTTGGGAACAGGGAAAGTTGTCTGGGTCCAGTCTTTCAACCATTTACGAATTCGGATCAATACAGTTTTCAGATACACTTATGTCAGATCGTTGTTCCCACACATTCTTGACAAAATAAATGTACAAAATGTGTTCGGAATATCCACTGAAATTTTATCAGAACTGATCGTTTTAATACAAAATACAGATACATAAATCAGGCGAAATCAAACAATGTACACAATTTCCAAGTTTTTACTATGTATGTACATAAGTAAATGGCCAAGACTTGGATTGTCTCTCCATTTATGTAAGGTTATTTTGAGCTGCGCTCGACATGACCTCGAAGCCTAGTGGTAAGCATGTGGGACTATGGAACCAGAGGACTAGGGTCGATCCGCGGGTGGGCATCTATTTAACAGCTGTTTTTCTTCACTTTTTAGCGTTTTGATGCTATATTACTTCACACAAGTTATACGGAATTATAAAAACAATCACTCCTTAACGTTTTATTTTTAATTAATAGTATGGTGACTCCGATTTTTTTTCTAAAAGGTAAAAGTATAGTCCATGAAATAAAAAAAAAAACAGAAATGTTTAATGTCAGATTTTTTAACATATGATTTACTCTAAAATCCAAATTCTGTTTTTGACGAATTAACAGCATATCATGCAGTATCTTGTCACGGCTTGGGATAACAACTAACTTTTCACATATTCGAAAAAGCTTGAGGTCATGAGCAATAATTAAAATTAAAATTAAGAAGCTTGGTGACGATTACAAATATTTTAGATTAAAATTAAGAACTAAGGTAATTCTTTCATTTGTCCAGAAAATTGGCCAAGTGCTGAAAACTTCCATGTGAGATTTTGAAAGAAGGAGCACGATGGCATATCCCTTTTATTTCATAAATTAAAAGTACATGCATAAATCAAACTGCATGCAAAGTATGGAAACGATTTCAATGTGGGAAGTATTTAATAGCATATGTCCTTAAATACAGCTAACATTGAGTATGCATTAAAACAGTCTACGCCTATAATGTTAGAGTTATATACGTTTCTTACTTTTAAATACATCACTATTTAGTGCATAACTATCATTGTTACATGACTGGAGTGAAT
Organism: Loripinus fragilis; assembly: GCA_964019695.1. Lineage (NCBI taxonomy): Eukaryota > Metazoa > Mollusca > Bivalvia > Lucinida > Lucinidae > Loripinus > Loripinus fragilis. The sequence goes on from OZ026514.1 coordinate 92,686,585, forward strand.
CCTGTTTTCTGATTGGCTCAATTTGTCTTGATAAATATGTCTACTTGAAAACCGGTCTAAACTGGCCTACAAGTTAATTTTGCATGAAAACCAGCTCAAACTAGTTTTCAGAAGTTAATATTTTGACACTTTTCTGATATCACCCTCTGGAGAGCTAACAATAGCATGATAAGTATAAAACTAGCATGTGCTGCATGAAATCGACATGATTTGCTTTTTCACATTCCAACAGGTAAACTAAAGACTTCAATGAATTTTAAGAACTGTTTTGTTTGTTTTGTTTGTTCATTTAACAAAATGTAAAAGCAAATGTGATAAGATTTTACATTCCAAACTCAGAGAATTAACATACATTTCAAAATGCAAAATACTACATTAAAATATTTTAATAACAGTTGTTAAAACTTGTGAGAAATTCCTTAGGATGAAGATTGGACATGACTTCAACAACAAAAGTGAAAGCTTGAAAAATCTTAGTTGAAAAGTCATATAAGAAAACAGTTATTGACTTCAATTTCAATAGAAATGAGTATTTTCGTATTATAAAAATGATATTCTCATGTCTACTGAAATTGAAGTCAATAACTGTATACATTATTACCAAACCGACTATATACGGAGTAATTGTCTATTTTAAGCTATGTCATGGTTCACTGACATAGCCTTGGCAAGAGTTTTGGATATTGAGTGGAACTAAACCATGGCCTAGTTTCCCCCTTTTCTGCTAATAACACAAAGGCGCTTATCGACATGCCCGACGAAGATGCTCATACGGTTCGTATACGCCAGGAGCCGTTATGTCAAAATGGCGGTTTTGAAGCATGGTGTGACAACTTGACACTCCCATATCTGTGTTGTTTATGTTCAGAAACATAACGTGTGGGTACTCGTTTTCTTAGTTAGATTGAGCGGAACACCTTGAGAATAAAGTTGTGTAAATCAGACGAATTTTCTGTTTTGCAATAAACTCGTATCATCTGCACATTCTCGATTCAAGTGATGCTGTAGTGTAGCGTTTAAAATTGGTTGGGTAATAAAACAGTTATTTCATGCCTGTTTGTAGTATAGTCATACTTTCAACCCTCGGTACTGTGGATGACCTGCTGCATAATTACACTTGACCTTCTGCCTCGGGCAGTAGTGCACCAGGTCGTCCACAACACCTCGGGGTAATAGTTTTGACTATGAGGGATGCTCAAATATGAATGCAACCAACTTCATAACTTTCTTCACATATATGTTACAAAAAAAATCTAATACGTTTCTATAAAGAACTACATGTCGCCTTTTAACTGGCTCCAGGCATAAAAATACAGTATACTTTTTGAGTTATAGCTCTTTAACTGAGGGTCTCTCTAGTACACTAGCAAACTCAATGCATCGGACGTAATTCTTTGATAAAGAGGTGAAATGTATTGATTTTCTTAATAAAGTATCCTCGTGTTCCTACAAGACAGATTTTTTTCACTAAAGTCTTCTCACACTGGTACATGTATCACAGTATGTAAACTGAAATAAACAACCTGTACCATTCCTCCTAGCTCTCGCCTTATAAACATGAATAACAGCACTCGTGCGTAACCAGTAGTCGGAAAAATGCGTGTATTTAGGTACATGTGCACGTCTCGATTTATATTGTTAGCGATACAGACAATATACATTCGAACAAGGTAAGAAAAGACATTTTATCTATTTTATTCCGTTTTATTCCATGATTTTAACGGTTTCCTCCTTTGCATTTTGCTTTGTTAAAAACGACTTGCTCACAATCAGAGTCGTTCTATGTCGAAAACGAGCTTAAATGCCAGTTTGCATGGTTTTAGTGGAATTGGCAATCACATGTATACATGAGAACATGGTTGTAACTGTAACAGTTACTAAGATCTATGGAAAAAATGAATTTTAATAGGTGGGCCCTCGCAATTATAGCTATACCAACAACTCTCACATCACGATTTCCAACAACTAGTTACGCACGAGTGCTGTAATTCATAATGTATAAGGCGTGAGCTAGGAGGAATGGGTACAGGATGTTTATTTCAGTTTACATACTGTGTGTATATGTCGATTTGGTGGTATTTATGCGTATTGCCGGTACTTCATAGACAGGAAGTGGTATATATTGGTATTAATACTATATAGAAAAACATGCCATATGCCTAAAGGACTATAGAATTAGATCATTTTTTTAAGTATTCGGCATGCACATGGCGATTTATGTATTACTAAGCATTTAGGAATAGATTCGAGTACCATTCTGGATACTCGAATCTATTCCTAAATGCTTACATAAATCGCCATGCACTTACTGTTTTGACTTTCTATTCTGTTTTCTAACAGCTGAGCGCGAAATTTTGATAAAAATACATTTCAAACGAAAGAATTTTTCGGAAATGTGCAGTGAACAGATACTGACGCGTGTAAAAATATACCTTTCATTAAATGGGTCATGGGGGAAAGTGAAATTATTTTTACCAAGCAGATAACATTTAGATATTTGCTTTCACACACGTAAAAGGGGATAATTATACAACAAAGCCGAACCAAAATGGGGTTTTCAAGTTTTACCGCTGATGTATATTTTGCATTGGAACTATAACGTGATTCGGAACTACGAAAGATTCGAAACTGGGCAATTAAGTGTAATCTGAGGAAATGGCTGATTAATACTGTCTTAAAAAGTTTATAGAAGGGTGACCTTGAAAAATATGTTAAGGTAACCAAAATCTAATAAACTCTTTCCACTCTTCTAACAATGTATATATGCAAGTTTAGCCAAATTCCTTCCACCGGTTCAGAGTATAGCACAGGGAAACCCTATTTTGGACATTTAAGAGTGCTGGTGTGACCTTGAAAATTAAATCAAGGTCACCAAAATCTAATCAACTCTTTTCCTTCTCCCAACAATGTATCTATGCGAGTTTGATCAAAATCCATCAACTGGTTTAGAAGATAGCACACGGAAACCATATTGTGGACATTTTAAAGTGCCGCTGTGACCTTGAAAATTATGGCAAGGTCACCAAAATTTACTAAAATCTTTCCCTTATGTCAACAATGTATCTATGCGAGTTTGGTAAACCATATTTTGGACATTTCAAAGTGCCCCTGTGACTTTGAAGATAAGGTCAAGTAATAGGTATACCATGGGCTGTCTGCATGTACGTGGAGATAATCCACGAGCTTAAGCGAGTGGATTATCTTACGTACAGGTGGAAAACCCATGGTATAACTATTTTATACCACTTACATCAGTGTAGACCTAGCACATCACAAGATATTTCTTGCTAAAGTTTGTTAGGGTGGTATAAAGTCACAAAAACCTAATCAACTCTATCTCTCCTCCCAAAAATGTATATATGCATGTTTGGTCAAAATTCATTAACTGGTTCAGAAGATGATGCAAGGACGTGATCCGTACCAAAAACAATATATCCCCCACCATCCGGGTTGTGGGGGACATAATTTATGATGGCAACATGATGTATAGCGAGAGTATTTAAGGTAAATAATGCAATTACAAACTGATTTGCCTTGTTCTACATTTTGTGAAACGCACGGCAGCATTTGTTCTAAAGGTTTGTTTATTTGAAACTTAGAAAACCCATTTGCATGGTTAGTATTGTCTCGTAGGCATTTATAAATGAATGCACTTTAATAATTGCACGACCCGCAGGATTGCACTATAATCACTGTGTGAGTCTATCTGTATGTCCGTCTGTCCATTAGTAGTTGGTAAAATGCTCATAACTCTTGAACCACATGATATATTTTTTATCAAATCTTGCATAGATATGCATGCCAACATTGTCTGAACACTGGCAAGCGTAACGGCCTTTTTTGATTTGCCTTCTTCCTTACTTTGCTGAGCAACAGTCTGACTGGTCGTGTTCAGCTAATATTAGTGCTTATAAATCAAGTACCACATACTTTTTTGCATACTTATTTATTCTACCATTGTCCAGCCACTGGTATGCAAAACAATGACGAGGCTTCGCCGAGCTTCATTCTGGCCAGTTGCTCAAGGTCTTTAAGTAAAAATGTCTATTACTCTTGATCGGCATGGTATAATTTGATCAAATTGTGCAAACTTATACATTTTAACATTGTCTAGACACTGATAAATGTATGCAAAACGATGACGAGGCTTCGCCGAGCATCAGTCCAGCTGGTCACAGTAAATTAGTTAAAATGCTCATAACTCCTGAACCATATGATATATTTTGATCAAATTTTGTTTACTTATACATTTTAACCTTGTCTGGCCACTAGTATGCAAAATACGGACTATTCTTTGCAGAAAATATTGACTGCCTCCACAATTGTCCCCACCTCCTTGTAAATAATTCTGAAACAGCCTTAACTAATATAGATTGTTCATGTATATACTTGCCAAACCGCCCAACGGTGCCTGAATGGCATTTGTTTAAAGTCTAAACAATATTTTGCATGCATATGCATGTCAACATTGTCTGACCATTAGTATTTGAGTCACGAGCCCTTTGTTTTCTTTCACCATATTGTGTTAATTTGATTAGGTTGTTTCTCTGTGATGATACATTGCATTAGTTAGATAGCTTTCATGAGAGCTAAACAAATTTTGTGTTTTAACAACAAAAGATTTATTGTTTTATTTACCCCCATATTTGTTTTGGTATCCATTACTTTATATCCTGTCTAGTTTTGCAAACACCAGGAACATGGAGGAAGAGTTGGCTGGTTGCTTTGCTTTTATTGTCTTTCGTATGTCTTGTTACTGTAAATGCTCTGTGGCTCTTCCTCACGATGACTTGGGTTGGTCTGTAGTGTGTGATTGTGGTATTTTCTGACCATTCTCACTTACTTTTTGCATGACCTACACTAAAAATGATGTGTGAGTCCATCCATTGGTCGGTCCATCCGTGGTCAGTAAATGAAAATGCTCATAACTCTTGAACACCATGGTATATTCTGATACATTTTTGTATCATTCTGCAGTAAATGACCACTATACTTTCCTACATTGCTTTATTTAAAAATTGATGTTAGGATGTCAAACAAGAACATTTTCATTGATACAAAATATTACATTCTATCAATTATTTGCAGATTTTGAATCAAGCTTAGTAGATAACAACTAGTAAAGCAATGCATAAATGAAATGAAGGACGGCATTGCAAATGTGTAGACTCCCCAGAGCATTTGCTGCTCGTATATACAAAGTATAGATGTAGATGAAGACTTCGATCAGAATTGTTTAAGCTAACCCCGCCCACAAGTAAGTGAAGAAAGCTTAGTAACGAGTTATCATCTGCATACGCAAATAGTTTTTATGCTAGCAACATATGATTGATGCTGTAATCTATCTAGATTGTAAGAAAACACTTTTGTATGCTACCACCTCCTATAAATTTGCTTGTATCATAAAGGGAACCTAAATATACAATGAATACTAGCATGTATTGTATTTCTGGCTATCATTTCCGTATGATTATACAAACTCTGATAGGTCAGTCCTGGTCCCGAGGTTATAAACTTTTCCATGCTCAGCTCAAATGAGTATGATACTTCAACTGATATCAGAAAGTAAAAGGCAGGAACATTAAGATTTTGAACACTCGGGTGTTGCATTTATCCCGCTGAATATATTATATAAGGCGAACATTTGCTGACAGTTAATATATACTCCTCAAAATAATTGAAGGACCAAGATTTCCGAGCGCGTGTATAATTAGCTCAAACATTTAAATTTTGTAAAACTTAGCCCAAATCTTTCTACCCTTTATGCCCATAAATCAAGAATCATTGTTATTAATTTCCATGCCTTAACTGTTTCTCAAATGCACATACCCCCAAAAACACACTTTCAAAATGCAATGGGTGGGGTAAAGAAACTCTATTCTGTGGTCATTCGAGTAGAATGAAAGTGACATCAAATTAAACTTTATTTTAAACAGTTCAATTTACATGCAAACGATTTCTTCAAACAGTTTCATTATACTGAGAAGCAAACATTTTCATCTCTGACGATGGAGTTTTGACATTGTTTTGTTTTCTGAAAACAATGTGTGTATTCGGTCATCAAGAATCAGATTTTCAATCGTCATTCTATGCCTTTGAGTGTTAGAAAGATGTCCATACGGATTGTACAAAGATTGTCACAGACAAACGCCAAAACCAGATGTCTGAACCCATAGTCTGGTCATTACACCTCAGCCAAAAGGGTCAATTTTCTCTCACAGTGAAAGGGTAGGTGTTATCGACGGGATTTAAACACCATAAAACCATGCGAAAACAGAGATTTAAAATATCTAAAAGCATTACTCATTCAGTTCATGCAATTCTGTGGTCCATGGATCACACATAAAAATGACATTCCAATACATTTAGGTCAAAAATAGTAAGTGAGAATGATCAGGAAATACCACAATCACAAACCGCAGACAACCAGAGGTACCGCGAGGAAGAGCCGCTCAACCCTAATGAGACACCAGGAAGACAAATTAAGCAAAGCAATCTGCTCTCTCTTCCCCATCGAGATGATTGCAATACTAGAATGGACATAAAGTAACGTACAACAAAACATAGAACAATTACAGTTACTGGGAGTAACAATAAAAAAAAGTCAACAACAACAGAACCACCGCCTTAGAACGGACAGCAGCCTAAGCCACCGGGGGGCTTAAATGCATTTTTGCTGCTACCAAATCTTCGCCCTAGATTCTGCTGTTGTTGAAGTACAAGAAATGTTCAGCTCGCATGGAGGCCATCTAACAAATGCAACGTATCATCATAAAAAACACTCTGATCAAATTACTACACCATGATGAAACAAAGAAAAGTTTTAAAATGACACAAAATTCATGTTAGTAACATTTTTACCATTTTTGTTTTTGCTATTTCACTTGGCAATAGGGTGCAAAAGATGTCTGAAAAATTTACACTAGGTTGTAAAATTGGATTTCAAAATACGTAATACACAAAATGCAACAGTGTTATAATTGATAGTATTGGTCCTTCAATTATTTTGAGGAGTATATATGAGCAGGATTAATTTCATGCTCATTTGAGTTGAGCTTAAAAAAAAATTATAGTCAAACGGCCTTTTCATTGGCTGGAAGAATTATCTTTTTGAGTTCAGCACTAAAATGAGTCGAGGGATCTTTTCTTCCTTCTTTACTTTAAAGGCGCCATAAATATACTTAAGGACTTTGAAAACGCATCACCCAGATAAAATCCTTTATTCCACAAACCCTGAGAAAGTCAGCGAGATAATTGTTATTGCACATCATAGTTTGATTAGTTTGTAGTATGTCCTAGAAAATTCATGGTTGTAAATTGACTTTAAGGTATTGAAAAAAGCATCTGTTTAAGGCAGGGTGGTCGATTTGGAAGGACACAAATTCAGCTGCAAGTTAACACGCGTTAGTTTTGATAACTGACTCAACAGATTTGCGTTCTTTGCTTCTTTCACGATTGCATATTCATCATTGAACGATAAGAAATGAATTGAAAGTTCGGTAAACTCAAAAGTACACCCCTTAAAAAATACCGACATGCCCTACCCACCCTGATTGATATAGTCTAGTAATAAAATTCAACGTCTTGGGCCTTTCAAAGTTTCGATTTTTTACGTCCGGTTTTATTGGAAGATGTTAAGGGCATACACAAATGACAGATTATGCATAAATTACGCTTGTATCACGTGTCTTTTGTATTGTGCAAGTGGCGTTAAAGTATTTTTATGACGTTCTCGATCACATGACAGCAGATCTCCTGCCATGATTTACATCAAAACGTCTTCCCCACATGACTGCCAGTGTATGTAGTCACTATCAGTAATGAAAGCGTGCATAAAGGTAACTTAAGGAGATGTTTTAAAAAAGGGGCTATAAATTAATGTTCTTTGACGCTTATTTTCGAAATATTGAAGTTATAAATTACTTTTAATCAGAAAAAGTCTATAAACTCTTATGGTGATATGGTATCATACACGCCACAGTTTAAACATAAAAATATTCAAAAAGCTTCATTTAACTGTGCAGAAAGGTTCTGGGTGCTGTATATACCCATATGACGTCACCAGCAGCGTCGCGTGATAGTGCAGTCAAATCAACGACTGATTCATACCAATTCTTTATTGCACATTAAAATCTGCGAGTAACTTTTCAATCGCATATATGGTTTGCAAGAAAAGTGCAAAAATATGGTGATGCGTTTTCAAAGTCCTCTAGTTTTACGTAGAAAAAGAATACATTTTTAGCACAAATTAATCAGTTATCAAATATTTAATATCAATCTATAGGTCCCATTAAGCGCACGCTTTGAAGGTAAAATCTAAATATTTTCTTAACATTCAATCAGTCTACAAAAAGGTTTCGAGTACTCAAAGGAATTGTCTCTGAGATTAAAGATGAGAATGATTTTGTAAATTTTTCTTCTATTTTGGGGAAAATTCTTCCAACGTCTGATCAGTTTTATATAATTATGTTCGATAATATGTATGTTAAGCATTTGCCTTCTAATTCAGGGCATAAAATACTAATTAACGGGACCCTTAGGAAAGTAGATATTACCCTAAAGATTCGATATTTCGTTTATTAAGACAATGAATTTAATAATGGGTGTTTGTGCTACAGTGTGCATTAAAGATTCTGAGCGTTTCTAGCATATACACAACTGAAAGCGATACACGAATTGAACATACGCTGTCAAATTATTAAAATGCCAATAAAGGTTTCATTTGCATGCAAATTTCATACCATAAGGTGCTACTAAATATAAATTGTGCTCAATTAAATATGCAATCAACTTAGGTATAAGCTTTTGTACGTGACTATTTTGTTACAAATTCTTAATTTTAAAAAAATGTTGCCTAATTTGGCGAGACAACCTTTATTTCTAATTTTCGTGACATTGTGTCTAATGTACGACACGAATTATTTTTAAGAGAATATAAAGTCAGCGTGAACTTCATTCACTCGACACACCTCTATATTTATAGGTTTGCCATCTCCAAATAGTGTTGCTAGCAACAGCAATGCCTCTGTTAACAAATGATTATATAATTATTGTGCAATAGTTACCAAGTTTATAGTTTTCAAAGATGAACAGTTATCCAAAATACGTAAATTTTCTGCCAATGACGCATGGAATAACTACTTAGGAATGTACTAAATTACAAAATAGGGCATACTTAGCTAAATGGCATATAAATGATGCCATGTAAACCAAATATTGTTGGACTTGTCCCATGTGTTAGGTCTTGTAAATTAGAAAATATATCTTTATGTTTCCAAAGAATTGCTGATAAGGATTGTGCAATTAAACTTTGCACTTAAAGTAACCCTTTAACGCAAAGGTCAAGACAGCACTTGTAATTACTGAAGATAATGGGCCCCCCAGGGGTTTTGGGGATCTGGGGAGAATGGCTATTTATTTTCAGGGAGCTGGGGAGCACTTGTAACTATTTTAGGGGAGCTAGGGAGCAAGCTCATAATTTTGGGGATATAGGGAGCCATGCCAAAAATAAAAAAATAAGGAAAAGCCTCCATTTTGTTTGATTTTTAAAAAAATTCTTCAACTTCTAGGGGGCTAGCCCCCCAGACCCCCCTTGTCAATTCTAAATGTATTTACTTTTGTACTAACATGCGCATCAAGATTGAACTGAGACTAAATTTGACAATTAAGTTATCTTGTGGAGTTTTTCCCTTAAAATTGTTGATTTTTAGGTTGGTAATAACATGCTTTGGTACGCCCCAGATTGCAGCAGATCACACCATTTTTGTCAAAATATATCCGGGGGAGCATACCCCGGACCCCCTATCAACAGTGTGACTACACAATGTTACGGGGCCACCTAAACACCTGCTAGGTTAATATCTTTTTAGGAAATTGGCACTTTTTAAAGGAATTTTTTTAATAATGCTGATCTGATATATTCTTACTTGATTTAACTGAAGTTAAACAAGCGTATAGGCATATGCAATTGTAGAACAGACTTTTTATAGTTTTTTTTTCTTTTTACTTTTTATAGTTAAATGCTTTCACTTAAGTGTCTAGAAAAATCTAGTTTAAGCTGTTCCTTAAAATCAGCCCCTGTTCCCAAAAAGAAAAACGAATGGTATGTCTCTAAACCTCCAAGCCTACTCTACCAGGTACAGCAACAACATTTTAAGGATGGTCTCATACTTTGAGCCATATATAATGCATTTCATTGAAATTAATTATATGTCATGCATTCCATGGCTTTTATATGTCATGTATTCCATGGCAAATATATAAAACAAAATACTAAGTGATCATTAAGTCATGCGCTCTTATAGCTTAATAGTTTTTAAGTATTTGATTTTAATTCTACGTCAAGATAAATACATTTTAGGGAGAATTGGCTTATATTTTGGGGGATTTGGGGAGAAGCTGAACTAATTTTAGGGATTTGGGGAGCGAAGGCAAATACTTTTAGGGAGACAAGGGCATTATTTGCAGGTGGTCGGGGAGATCAATGCATTATTTTCAGGGATCAAGGGAGCAAAGACCCCCACTGGGGGGCCTCGATAATATTTACTCTATATTGTTCGATGGAAACATTATCAGTTCAGAAGCAAATGTCTCGTAAATGATAAAGCTTATTTTCCGTTTTGAAAGTTTGAAAAGCGTCCTTTAGCGTATTTTTACTATTAAGAGCGTGAGATCAAATAGTCGATTATTATTTTATTTGTTATAAAACACGTATTCTAAAGACAAATTGAAGTTATATTTAATGTATTTGGTAGGTGGTAATTGGGTTTATTGTTTGGACTCGTAAATTTGTTGGATTTGGGGACAAAACAGACGATGCAAGAACAAAACAAAACACATGAAATACAAACTATTATTTTATCTGTTTAATAGGACAGCACCAAGTTCTTCAAAATTATGAGTTTCATTATTTCCATGTTCAAGTCTAAAGTGTATTAAAATTTGCATTTAAGATGGAATTAACGTCTGGGGACAAGCGAATTTCCGTACCTCTTGCCTATTTTTCGTGTCATATATTTTGCAGACACATTGCTGAACGTTCAGGAAACATCAATTTCTAATCAGAAATGACCAGTCTGTCACATAAACTCATTAATTACTTATGAACGTGTGCAGTTGATGTTCTATTGGTCGTGAAAGGCTGTCGACATCAAGTGGAAATTCTACGCAAGAATGTGTCTTCTGCATGCATGATGAAGAGTTCATGGGAAAAAAGCATATGAAAATTCACAAAAACTCAATTTTCGAATCTCTTATTGATGCGACAGTACTTAAAGAAAGATTTATTGGGTTGACGTCCATATATACATCGTATTACACTCCTGCAAATTGTAATTAAGGCATACATTATCTAATATTCTGTTGTCAAAATAACCGTGTAAAATGCCAGTTCTTAAGTAAATGCTATGGCTTTGATGCAGTAAAATAAAATCAAAATTTACCATTTTGAACATAGAACATCAATATATGGAATACCAGTGTTATACCGACGTTCGTCTGCATTGCTATTCCGCGAATATATCATGTGAACCTGTTCGTACATGTAATGCATGTATTTTAGCCACAATGAGAGAAAATGTCCCATATACACTGAGCAAAATGGGTCATCCTTAATATTTGATTTTTGCAAAAGGTATGAAAGATATTAAACACTGAAACTTTGTATTTATAATTCTTAGGCCCAGATAATCCGTTTACCGTATTGAAGATTGGTGTATTGTTTTGAAAGTGTTTGACTTTATTGTTACAGAGTTCATGTGCGGATCCTGAGGGGGTGGGACAGGGGGTCCTGACCCCTTTTGGAAAATTTCAAAAAATATAGGGTTCCTTAGCAATGCTGGTCCGGATCCCATTAAAATCACAAAGCTACCAATCCAGCATTCAATGTTGGGCCATCATCGACCCGCAAGCGAAACGCCATTTCAATGGCGTTTCGCTGGCGGGCCGTTGATGGTCCACTTATAGAGGTATTTGGATCCTTCCTCCCTTCATCAAACTATTAAAATAATTTACTCAGAACATCGGTTAAATAAAACAATGCCCCATATTAGACATGGACGAGTCAATAACAAATGAACGACATAGGTTCATCTGAAATTTACGACAAATGAGACGTTTCTAATTTTGACACATAAAAATCCCTATTTATGGATGGAGACGGTCCTAACTCCCCTTCTTTTGGTGTATATATTTAGCATCTACTTTGTTTTACGAGGGTATGTTTAAATGAAAGTGACTTCAAGAGTGAAAATAATGCATTGATCTCCCAAAATCCCTGAAAATAATTTTCTCAGCTCCCTAAAAGTATTTTGCCTTTGCTCCCAAAATCCCTAAAAAAGTTCAGCTTCTCCCCAAATCCCCCCCAAAATATAGGCCAATTCTTCTTAAAATATATTTTTCTTGCCGTACGATAATATTCACATATTCAAAACTATAAAGCTATACAAGAGCGCACGGCCTAATGATAACTTAATATTTTGCCTTATACATGTAAAGACAGGGCTTAGATATCATAAAATTCAAAAAGCATTTTCTAAATTCTACCACAGGCACTCAGAGTTAATTGTTAAATACAACATTGGGTTAAAAACTCTTCTGTAACAAGGCATACCAGAACCTATATTTTATGGTGATTTAGTTTATAAATTCAAACGTATTGTTGGAAAACCTAATTTTAGTGATCAATTCAAAAAGATAGTAAAACGTTATATAAGGGTTGAATATAACTTGGGTATCATGCGACAGTCTGCATGCCTTGTTTTAAACCCAATCACGGTTTATAGCTATGGTTTCCTCTTTAATTGCACGGCGGTAGGTCAGGCCTCAGACTCTATGACGGCTCTGACGTAAAGCTTTAATCGGTGGGTTGGTGCCTGATGCTTATCTGTAGCTGGACCCACCGTGGCTCAACTTGAGGTTTTCTTTAGCTCTGACTATCTGTGTGTCATGAGCCCTTTTCTTTGTTTCATCATGGTGTGTTAATTTGATTAGAGTGTTTTTCCATGATGATGCATTGCATTAGTTAGATGGCCTCCATGCAAGCTGAACATTTCTTGTACTTCAACAACAGCAGAATCTAGGGCGAAGATTTGGTACCAGTAAAATGCATTTAAGCCCCCGGTGGCTTAGGCTGCTGTCCGTTCTAAGGCGGTAGTTCTGTTGTTGTTGACTTTTTGTTTATTGTTACTCCCTTCGTGGGAGTCTGTAATTGTTCTGTGTTTTGTTGTGCGTTACTTTATGTCCATTCTAGCATTGCAATCAGCTTGATGGGGAAGAGAGAGCTGGTTGCTTTGCTTAATTAGTCTTCCTGGTGTCTCGTGATGGTTGAGCGGCTCTTCCTCGCGGTGCCACGGGGTTGTCTACAGTTTGTGATTGTGGTATTTCCTGATCATACTCATTTACTATTTTTAGCCATGTTTTCCATATAATTATTTCAATGAAATGCTTGATATATGGCTCAAAGTATTAGGACATCCTTAATGCTGTTGCTGTGCCTGGTAGAGTGGGCATGGAGGATTGCTCTCTAGATTTGATTTTTTTTGTAAATTTGAGACAAACCATTGGTTTATTCGGTTGGGGGCAGGGGCTGATTGTTTCCAACAGCTTATATATACAAAGTGAAAGCATTTATTTTTTGTAACCATAAAAAGTTTTTTCTACAAAAATTTTGACATTAGCCCGTATAAGCTTGTTTAATTTCAGTCTCATCAAACAAGTAAATTGATAAAAATGATGCGTTCATGTGCAATCTTAGCTTTCCAAAGTATGTTATTACCAACCTTAAAATCAACAATTTTAAGGATAATAAATGAACAACAACAAAACTTAACTACCATATTTCTCTCTCAGATCAATATAGAAGTGCATGTTAATACGAAAATAAATACATTTAGAATTTACAAGGGGGTCTGGGGGCTATCTCCCCAGAAGCAGAAGGTATTTAAAAAATCAAACAAAATGGAGGCTTTTCCCTCATTTATTATTTTTTTGTTGCTTTTTGTTAAGGCTCCCTAAATCCCCAAAACTATGAGCTTGCTCCCCAGCTCCCCTTAAATAATAACCAATGCTACCCAGATCCATAAAATAAATAGCCATTCTCCCCAGATCCCCAAAACCCCTGGGGCCCAGGAAGTGAGAGCTGGTTGCATTTCTTTAATTGGGTTTTTGCTTCTATGTGGCTGCGAGTGTGATGTATCCCTTTGGGTTGCCCTGAGGTTTATATTTGTCACTTCCTTATTGTGCACAACTTCAATTTGTGTTTATGAATCTGGCGCCATCATGTCACCAACTATTGGAGCGAAGTTAAACACAAACTTTGAATAGTTTATTGCTGATTGTATTATCGGTTTGTTAAAATATGGACATATGTGCTCGAACAAACTGAACCATTGGTTAAAAACCCGTAGTTGTATTGCCCTTATTTGTATTTTAGAAATGCTTACTTTCATGGTAAGAAGTCAAGTGTTTGGAAAAAGCAAATACAGTTTGTATATACAACACTATCAAGGCATGTGCGCTATTATATATATGAATTTATAGGTTCAATATCGGAAATTTAACCCCTCTTTTTACCGTTTGTAATAGGCATTGTCTATTATTCATTTCTGTCGTACGCTTTATCCTTCAAACGCCAAGAAAATATGCATATGAAAATGTCGTTTGCTGATGTCGTCTGCTGCAAATAATTGCCAAACATTATTGAAGAATCCAAGTATAGAAGCAAAAAGCATGGACTCAAATTAGACTGCTTCTCTGATTTGGGTCCACACCGTTTGTCATAGTGGCTTCTCAAACATTTCAGCAGACGATAAAAACAGTCGACTTTTGTTGTGATCGAGGTTTTAATGAATAGCCATGACACGAGATACGCAAATACTTCTCCTTGGTTTTGCTATATGACATGGATGAGGTCCGAGTATTCAAAACGAGAAGGTTAATAAGTCTGACCTCGGACTGATTATTTCCACCGAAACCGCCATGAACTTAGCGAAGTTTTGACCTTGCTTATCCTTTTACCAAGTATGACGACAATCTTCCGACATTTGTGTAAACTATTTTGAAGACCTTATGCTAAGTTCCATTGGTTTTAAGGTTGTGTCGTATTTGGCTTTATTCTTGGATGTAATACGCAGTTTTTAGGAAACCTACCTTTGTAATCTCGTACATAGCTTTTCATTTGCTTCTTAGCATCGTTTCATTTGCATTTTGCCAATAATTTGCTCATCACATCCAGTGTTTCTTAGATTCCATCGCATTCATTTGCAACATGTGTAGGGTAGTTATCTTTGGCTGGGTCCACCGTGGCTGAACAAGGCGTTTCCTTTAGCTTTGCCTGTCTGTACGGTAATCTTGAACCCTGGGTGTCGGATATAGCACTTTCTTGTGTTGAGGGGGAGGAGAGATGTACTTTTGTTCACTTAAGATTTATTTTGTCAGTTTATGTGTGTGATTTCGCCTTTGTTTTGTTTTTCTCTTCTCCTCGTCAAGCTACTATGGGTATGTGACATTTTCTGGTCATACTTTTTTGGTTTGCTAATGAAATCTTCATAATAAGGCATCCATACTATGGAAATCCACGATAATATGGTGAAAATAACACTTGGGCTTCTATCTCCTTGCGATTCGCCTGTAAAGAGGTTCGTTGCTGATTAAGAACAAAGGGGTACGTGCATTTAGAGGTTATTTTGGCCCCCCTATGATTTCAAAAAATAAAAGTTGCTCTTCACAAGTTTCTTCGTATTAGTTTATTAGAACAATAACCAAGTGTAAAAGTCTGACATTGATTCGACATTTATGGTTGCTATGGTAACAAAAATGGCCGCCAAAATAGGCTGAAAATAGGAAAATGGCCATTTTGGAACAAATTTGAGACATGTATCAGAAGAATTAATATAGAGCACAAGCAAATACCAAAAAATATTTTACCAGATGATAAGAATTATCATGGCACATAATATATTAAAAGGTTTTTTTGGGTATTTGCTTGTGCTGATATCTAATTCTTGAAAAATCGGTCTCCAAAAGCCTCAAATTTGGTCTAAAGTGGAAATTTCTCTATTTTAATCCAATTTGTTGGCCATTTTGGTTACCATAGCAACCGGTAAAAGTAAAATAAATGCCAGAATTTTACACTTGGGCTTTTCTTCAAATAAACCAATAAGATGAAATTGGTGAAAAGCAACTTTCAGTTTTGCGCTCTAGAGGGGGCCCAATTTGCCCCTTAATGCACGTACCCCTTTTCAAAAGTATGTTTAGAATAACGAAGAAATGCTACAATCACACATTGCGTACCAACCCATGGTACCATGGGGATGACACACAGAGCCCTAACAACCATATGACATCAATTTGACAATCAATTCAAGGCAACTAGCTCTCACGATGGTATCACCAGAAAGGACACGGAGTACTGCATAACAAAACAAGGACCAAACACAAGGCCCACAAAACCAATTAATGCAACAATAAACTATGAATCAACGAAAACAGGACCGCTGCCTCAGAACAGACAGTTGGGGCAGAAGGCGGAGGTGTGGATTAATTTAAGCAGGTAAATATTTGCCCCCTATATGCTGCTGTTATTGAACCACGAAATATGTTTAGCTCAGGTGGAGACTTCCTAACTTATACAATGTATAATCACGGGAAACAATCAAATCGAGTAACATATTATGATGAAACAAAGACATTCACGGATTAAGGAAGTTTTGTCAGAGGGCGTCCAACTTTGATAACCTTTTTTATTAGGGTGTGGGGAGGGAAGGAAGAGGGAATCCAAATAGCACTAAATGGCTTTTCGCTTGCGTGTCGATGATGGCCCAACATTGCATTGAATTCTGTCTTCAAGTTGGTAGCTTTGTGATTTTTCTGGGGATCCGGACCAGTATTGCTAAAACCCTATTTTTTGTGATTTTTCAGGGGGGGGGGGTCCGGACCCCTGCCCCCCCTCTGGATCCGCGTATGAAAGAAAACGGCTTTTAAATAGCCTACAATGCAGTTGAGTCCCGGTAGGCCTAGCCAAAGACAAACATCAGCTACTGCATTTCCGATAAGTCAGGGTCCTCATTGTGTCTAAAACCTGAGCCACCTCCATGCAGTTAAAAAGGAAACTATAGTTACTGTAATAAACCGTGAAAGCAGACTGTCGCATTACAATTTTGCTGTACATGTACCCCGCTTGATGAGTCTTTGAACTGTACGTCTGATAATGAAAAGAAGGCAATTCAACATTTTTTTTGTATTTTATACTTAAAGCTGCATACTCTGTAACTACAAACATATTTCGAAAAAAATATTTTCTATTTAAATCATTTGTAAAAGTAGAATAAAGTTATGTTGTCACAATAAATCTAATTTCTACAGCTGAAAACTGCATGGAAAAGTGAATTATCTTATAAAAACAGGTGTTTTTTCTCTTGTTTGTAATTATTTGCGTCCCTCCAATAATTCTAGACAGGTAATTTTTTACATAAAAGCTGTTGTTTTGGCACATTATTACGAAAAAGGTAAAATGTATACCTGAATTTTAGTATTTTTACTGTGTTCTTGAAAAATAGAAACATTATTTCTAAAATGAAAAGATCAAAAGTTACAGACTATGCAGCTTTAATGACTATAAAATTCTTGATCTGATCCTGGGGCTCTGAAATGTCTTGGTGCAGAAGAATTTTAAGCAAACTTTGTATTTAACAATCAACTCTGAGTGCCTTTTGTAGAATTTAGAAAAGACCTCGGACAGTCTCCTATTCATTGAATCTGCCCAAATTTCGAGAGCCTGTGACTTGGATAATACATAGATGACAACTGTATTTTTGTACTTAAATCAAACCCTTAGACTTTGTGCAGCTGGCCAAATAGCAATATTTGGAAAATATTGCATATTAATGCCAGGACCTTAGGGTTTAGTGGGCGAGGTAGAGGGTTGGGTATTTTTTCAATCTGCACGCACATCGACCAATTCCGTGGAATCAACCCCTGCCGTACATAGAGGGTCTACTTTTCGCGGACTTTGATAACGTGACGTTGACGTCAAAGAAACCATGCCAGCACAATAACAAGTTTGATTGCAGCGAAACAAACGGCTGCATTCCACAATAAACGTCGTAAAAAAGATGCCATAGCGATATTTTATGGAAAAAATAAACTTCATTTATCCTGCTGATCAAACTTTTTGGATAATCAGAATAATCGATGTTAACAGGACTGAATCCACATGCTACAGAACTAATTTTCACCCCGCCATTTCCAGCAAACAAAATGGAGCTTTTTGGTAAATAGTACTACGCATAATGTTCCTTACATACATCCGAGCCATGATTTGATTCTCGAATTGTGGCGGACTTTCCCGATTGGGTATTTTTGTGACCTAATTTTATTTTGTAGAAAGACAAAGTTTCACCGGGAATTCATTTAATTATTACTTGACTTTTCGCTTACTGTAAAGGCGGCACCTCATGAATGCGAAATTAGGACTAGTCAACCTTAGGCATAGGTAAAAGCTGAAAAGGAGGCGTGGTTTATCCAAAAGTAACTGTATCATCTTGTGCCACCGCCTCAGTCATTATTTAGTTCTTAAAACGCCAGCAAAATAACTGCATCTGAAAATGTCTATTTAACATAAGCAGGGAGGCAAACATTGTGGACCCAGATCAGACTGCTCCTATAGGAGCTGTCTGATCTGGGTTCACACTGTTTATCTTTGTGGCTTCAAATAGTTTAGTGGACGACAAAAAACATACATTTTGTGATTATGCGCTTTAAGGGTTAATAAATGTGAGTTCGGTGTATATACGGTTAGGATTTTCATGAAATGCACGCACGTTTGCGCGGCTCAAAAAGGTTATTTACTCTTTACCAAATTATAAAAAAAAACCCTGATTTCCCTTCCTTAGCAGATGAAATAGCCAAACCACACCCAGATATGAATATTAAAGTTGCCGCCTTTACAGTAATCGAAAAGTCAAGTAATACATAATGATATAATGTTTGCAGCATAAAACTTGAGACGAAAGTGGTGCAAATGCATAAAATTCGAGTTTGGAAGATTTCATTGTTTCTTGTAAATAAACTTTTGACTATTACCTGTTATTGTCTACCTGTTCTCACGAGGATAATACCAAATTCGCATCTTTTAACTGGCGACCGAGACTGTACTCAGTAAAGCTGCTGTCGACCGAGGTATACGGCTCTTGATCAGTCAGTATGACTGTCTGTATAGGGGGCCTTGACTTAAATGCGTTTGGAAGGGTTATAGCGTAAGTTTTGCTATCTACAAACCTATAGATTTTTTCAGGAGACAATGTGCTTTTTGATTGATTGCTTATTTGGAATTTGTGACGGTGAAAAACACTAAAAATTACAGTTTTTTTTTTTCGAAAATATCAATTTTCAAAGAATGGAAAGGAGTTGGAGGTATTGGGTTGTATTTAAGAGCTGTTACCAAACCGAATTGGGCCAAACCTACGACAATAGCTGAATGGGTCCGGACTGAATCTAAGGAAAATTGGAGGAAATGGGGAGTTATAAAAGCCGGGACCTATGCCAAGCAGCAAAATTTTATTGACATCAAAATTATATTTAACATGCAAATATTAAGATTACAAGACCAAACTCTGCTCTGACATGTGTAGTGGGTGCACATCTCCAATTTGTGAACAATCATCATGCAAAGTTCGAATATAAAGGAATGAAATCTGAGATTCAGACGCACAAAATTACACAATGTAAGCACTCCAAAGGTGGTGTAGACATAATAATGTCTAAGTTCAACACTCCAAAATATATATAATCAAGAGTGCATAAAATATAGGATGCACATGTTCAATGTTTGGACAATCATAATGGAAAGTTTGAATGTAAAGATTTGAAAACTGCTTGAGTTACAGATTACACAAACCAGAGACCTCATAAGCATTTTGGATGGAAAAATGTCAAAGTTCAACAGCCCTAAAAATTAGAAAATTTTTATCAAATGTGCACAAAGAAGGAGGTGCACATGTTCAATGTATGAACAATGATTATGCAAAGTTTAAACAAAAAATGAGTTACAGATTAGACAAACCAGACAACATCTAAGCATTTTGAACAGAAAAAATGTCTAAGTGCAAAACACGGAAAAATGATATGTGCACAAAATAATAGTTGCACATATTCAATGTGTAAAAATCATTTATTAATATAAAGGAATGAATACTGCTGGAGTTATGCTACGTTTACACGATGTCCCCGGCAGCCACTGCAATCACTGATTTCGGCCACTGGGACAAAACCGGGTGACTGTAACACATCCTAGGGGAAGGGGGATGCTGTGGTCGCCGGGGCAAAGTTTTAAACAGTAAAAAATATTTGCCACGGCAGCCACGGCGAATTGACCTACTTAAATATGCCGTAGTTGAACGACGAGAAGGCGTCAAAACGTGACAGATCGTAACAGACCTTAAAACAACTTGGAGATTGTCCGTAGTTTAGGGACGGCAAACCAAGGTCTGTTAAGGTGTATCAAGTTCTGTTTGGTCTGCCACGTTCTCCTTACCTGACCCCTCAGCTGTAACCTGAACCTGGAGTCTAGGAAGCTCAGATAGATGCATCTGCTAGGAGGAGGGTAGTGACAAAGATTGAAACAATCATAGTGATTACAGAATGTATTTATAAATGAGGTGTGCATGCGCGCGCTCGCACCATTAACCCTTGTACTTTTTTCTTCTGGTATGCTACAATAAACTGGGGTAGTTTCATGGTATGTTTTGAGGGGTCACAGTTTATAATTTCCCGTGGCATAATATTATATTTATTTCTTTGAAGATCAGTCAGTGTGGACATTGCAAAAATATGCTGCATTATGCGCCTTTCATCAGAATCTTCACTCATTAAGGAGTAAGTAGTAGTGCACAAAGGATTTATGCTGATAAAAGTGGCTTGTGTTATTCTTTCAAGAATTTCATCGAAGAGCTTTTGATGCCTGAAATGCGTTAACATCTTGGGTGCAAAGCTCTCTTGTTAGACAAGTTGAGAAATACTCTAGCTGCTTCATTCGTTCTTTTGAAAACCATGCCCGCACTCATATTGCCCTAGGTCTTCACACCTGTCTTTAACCTTCCTCCTGCACACTAATCACCCTACTCTTCAGCTGCTGGTTGCCTCCTTGCTGCCGCAAAGGCTAGATATACGTGCCTATTAATGGTGTAAATACGAAATCGTCTTCGTATCGACATTAATGATGTTTTCTGATATAATGATTGCAGCAGCTTTGTGGGCCTCCTTTTTATACTAGGGCATATAAGGGCTTAACTAAACCCATCGCCCACGTTTCATCGTAAAAAACCTGGACAGAACTTGATAGACGTAGCAGATCTTGGTCGGAACGTAACAGAACAAGAGAGGTCCCAACAGAATGTGGCAGGCTGGGAGGAAATGTACAATCATGCGTGACAATCCGTAGTGCATCGTCGAGCCTCCGTCACAGAAATCTTGACAGACCGTGACAAAAACGTTGCAAGACTTAACAGAACTTGAATACGAAGACAAAAATGACTAAAAACCCAATGGCGAGCTACGTTTCTTGCTGCCGTGAACATAGTGTAAATGTACCATTACAGATTACACAAACTAGACACATCCTAATCATTTCGGATGGAAAAAAATGTCTATGTTCAATACCTGTCAAAAATGAGAAAATATTAATCAAATTGGCACACTATGGGATGCACTAAATCAATGCAAGAACAATAGTTAAGCAAAGTTTGATTATTGAGGACTGAAAACTATTGGAATTACAGACTAAAATAGCCATTATTAGCTTAGTGCGGTATTGACAATGACAAGAAATTTATTATTTATGGCTATTTAAGGTCTTTAAAAAAGACAAACTTTTTTATGTTGTGTAACTTGATTATATATCTGAGCAGGTGTAAAGGAAATCTGCTCGAATCCAAACCTGATAAAAAATCGCCATTTGTTTATGATCACCTGACCAAGATGGCCACCACGCCCATACAAGGTAAAAACCCTTTAAAACAACTCTAAATCAAAAAGGCCAATGGGTTTGGGACATGGTATGCAGCATTGGGAATGTGGGCTCTACCAATTTCTCACAAATGATGATTCTGGGTTGATCTAGACCTACATTACAATGGCCACCATGCCAATATTTTGTAATACACTTAAAATATTTCTGGAACCTAAAGGTCAATGACCTTGGGACTTGGTTTGTAGCATTAGGTTGTTGGGTCTGCAGATCTGAATTGTATATTTCACCTTGCAAAATTGGTTAAAATAATAAGCATAGATTGAGCATGACCTGGTTAAACAATGTTTAAAAGATTTTGTGACTCAATATCAGATCCAGGTGAGCACTTCAGGTCGTCTAGTTTTGTTTTTCTTTTCTCTTCTGTTGCCTTTTAAACCATATGAGTGACATCACATAGGTATTTTGATGGATGTATCAATTTTGCATTTAAATTTATCTGCTAGTTCCAAGTCTAAAAATAATCAATGCTTGAAAATACAAGTAACCAGAACCCTCTTTCAAAATTTTGATTTCTAAAAATGAATAATTGGAAAGGATTCTGCTTACCTATTTTTAATACATTGACAACGTTAATGCTCGACACAGAAAGACAATGCAATAATGGTCAAAACCATTCACTGAAACGATGTGAAAGAAAAGTAGGTGAAAATAGGTTTATACAAAGCCTACTTGTATGTTATTTTATAAAGGTAGTTAACCAGTATAGTTTTGGAACATGTTTGCTGGGACATACCATTAGATATCAGTTGCTAACTGTCAAGTTCCACTTTTGAAATGGTGAAAGTTTCAATCATTTGAGTTGTTTGAAAACGCTCGGACATGGGGAAAGGATAACCGAAGGAACTTTGACTAAGCTTGTTTATTTGTTCAGATCATATAAGGACAAGATATGCACCATACATGCCACATAACATCGCATAAGTTATTCTATTTACACATACACATTTTTCATATATTTACATTTTCGAAGCAATCCTTTAATAAATCTTTAGATTTTTGCAGCCGTTCATAGCCTCATGAGTTACTCAAAATTTATTGACAGCTGCCAAGCTCACTTGCCCGTGCAATACGTATCGAACATCAAACCATTCCACCAGAAGTGATACTGGTATTGTAATTGACTTAAAAAGATACTTGTTTGCTCAATTGGCTGTCTTTGTTCAAGCTGGCTGTTCTACTTTTCCATTTTACACCCCGACTAAACCGTTAATACGATTATATTTTAAAATACAAAACTGTTTTAATTCCTAAATTAAAAATATATTTTATAAAATTTAAAATGTAAATATAAGCAATAAATTCAAGTTTTGGAATGTTCATGGAATCATGAATACTTTGGGTCTCATGCAAAGTTAACGTCAAACCCTTTGGGCTTCACTTACTTTGCAAGAGACCCGAAGTATGTATGAGTCCATGAACATTCCAAAATTTGAATCCATTTCTTAAATAACTGTCCAAATGAAGTAGAACTCAAGTGCAAAGAGTGTAGGGTGACGAAACTGTTAGAACAATTAGAAGCATGTAAGAAATACATAGTTTGTCCAATCAAGTGAGTACAGAAACAGAGCCTGAACAATTGACACTCTACATTTTCACCTGCAAACACTAGTCAATTAGACCAATAGTTAAATGCATATCTAGCTTCAGAAAGACCGTATACCCATGTACATAACATCCATTTAACTATATTTACATTTTCAAAGCGAGCCTTTAATGTATCTTCAGAACTTGGCAACCGTTCATAGCCTCATGAACGACACAAAATTTAATCGACATCTGCCAAGCTCACTTGCCCGTGCAATTCGCTTCAACATCGAATTATTTCGCCAGATGTGACACTGGTGTTGTGATTGACAGCGAGCCACACATGAGTTGCACGTGCAAAACAAGCTTCTTATTTGCTCCATTGGCTGACCGTATTTACACTGGCTGTTCCACTTTCCGTTTTGCACTCGAACAAAACCATTAATACGATTAAATATCTAAAGCAAAATTATTTTATCTCCTAAATTATAACTAAACTCTAGTTTTATATTTTTCACATTGATTTTAGGCGATAACTTCTTATTTACTAATTTTAGCAAACTGTGTTCGCGATGAAAGTTGTAGAGAAAAATTAGCGCCAAATTCTCCAAATGGTTCCATAATCCAAGATGGTGCAGTTAACCCTGCGCATAGATGCACTCTTTGAGATTTTTAATCGAAGCTGAAATAAACTAAGATAAATATGTCATTGGGCCGCCCTAATTCACTAGCTAAAGTGATGGATGGCTTGTTTGAATATATATAAAATCGCGCCTGGATCGCTTGTGCGTTAAGCTACTAGGGTCATCTCGAAACCGCCCGTTTTGGAACACGTGCATAAGAGAAAAATAGCACGACGTGCGTAATCACAGCTTCTACCTCTTCAAATGATCATGCTCAAACTAGATTCTGAACTTTATGGGTTTGCAAACAGCAGATTTATGCTATGCACAGCCACTGAATAACGGTATATTCACCGCTTGGAATATTCTTTTGAGACGAACCCTTTTTGTCATGCCTCTACGAAATTTACCTGAGTGTCAATATCAGACTTTGAAATTTTGACTGAATTCCGTTATCGCAAATTCTTCATCTATGTACACAACAATCTGTTTGCGCCACAAACTTCCGACCTTTTGGAGAAATTGGTGCTAATTTTCCTGTACAACTTTCAACACGATCACATTTTGCTTACATTGAAAATAAATAAGTTATCACCGAAAATCAATGTGAAAAACATAAAAGCTAGAGTTTAATTTCATATATTAGTTATTTATAATAAAATAAAAATATAAGCAATAAATTCAATTTTTGAAAGATTCATGGAATCATGAATACTTCGGGTCTCTTGCAAAGTAGGTGAAGCCCGAAGGGAATACTTCGAGTCTCTTGCAAAGTAAGTGAAGCCCTCTTCGGGCTTCACTTTGCAAGAGACCCGAAGTATTCATGAATCCATGAACTGTCCAAAAATCGAATTCATTTCTTAAGTAACCTCTATACCACATGCGTTGCACCACATCACTGCCCACAAAGTTTACACTAAAACTGATAAAATTGTGGAAGGACATCTGAGAAAAAGAATTATTGTGAAACTAAACCTTAACAGGTGAAGTGACGCCAGCACTGTAACATATACATTTATTTAAAATGAAAAGCCAATGCCTCGTAGAATGATTTTTCTTGCACACAGGATAAGTATATTGGAGATTTTACCCTTGGATAGAAAATCTTATCTTACCCAGTCTATCTTACCCAGGCTTTCACGTGAGGGCTACATACATTGGTTGTATTGGAACTCACGCACATTGTCGTCAAGTGACGTAATTTTTATGTTTAAGAGACGTCATCATGTGCAATTGCATCTTAGCGTATTCGGGGACTTCTGGAAGCTTATTTAAAATAAAAAACAGTAGTGAGCAAGAAAATTATCTATTATTCGTGTGAGGGTAAGATAGAAAAATCCGTCCCTCAGGATCACCGTTTGTCATCACTCGGCAAGCCTCGTGATGCCAAAGGCTGATCCTCGGGACGAATTTTTCTATCCTACCCTCACTCATAGATTCTTATAATATACATGTAGGTTCTACTATACTGTACATATAGTTGATCTATACAGTTGGCCTCCAAAACATTTGTTCAGTGGAACTAGTACTTCGCACTCCCAATTGTAGCCATAACTGTATCACCAAACGAAATTAATTAGCAGATAGCTTCTGCAATTGTATTCGTTTACGTCCAACCAATAGACTTTGCACTGTGTACCACTGTAAAAGCCAAAGCACCAATTACACCAGCGCTGTGCTTCTGTGAAAGTTTCAGGCCTCCAGATAAGAGTGTGTAATAAAAAATAAATATTCTTTCTTCTCAACGAAAACATATGTTGTTGGTACTCAAAAGAAGCGTCTCATGGAGACGCTTCTTTTGAGCACCCAAACATATGCTGAAATGGGTAGGTAAGAAGATCCTAACAATTGTATATTCAGAATTTGCTTATCTGGACCTATGAGCTTGCTTTCTTATACTAAGAATTGTCTTCCCTTCACCAAGCTACTCATGTCCTTGTACAACTGGTTAATCATCCTGTAAAAAAAGAAAAAAAGAGAACAATAAAATACAAACTGAATAATTTGCTTCTCACAAAATAGAAAATGTGAATAAAAAGGTGTTATAGTAAACAGTATGATAGTGTACCTGTGATCCCTTAAAACATACAATGGACAATTCCATCCTTATTGTAGCTATCTGTATACGAAATCAAGTTTCTCAGAATCAAGGGAAAACACTTATTACAAAGAAAACAGCCACATTTGCAAGATTGTCTCACTTTCAAGATTCATATTGGACTTAGTGGTTCAGAAGTAGATTTCCTTTATCTAGAACTCTGGCAGCCCTATTAATCAGCTGAGTGGAAGAATTTGTTAAATTTTTGTAGAGCGCATCATGCGGAACAAATCTGTTAAATTATTTTGAATTTAGACAAGCGTTTCAGAAGAAGATGTCAGTCTTTGAATCAGCGGATAAAGATATTCCTGTAGGCTAGTACATACCATCATAGCAATGCAAATATAGCAGGTGTATCATATAGGGGTACACATGGGTTTATTCACATGGGATTCGGGCTTCATTTACAAATAAGGGCGTCTCCCAAAAATAAGTTTTAGTTACGCGGTGTGCATATAAATCCACACGCTAAGCTATTTCTTATCTAGAGCTCTGGCAGCCCCTTTGTTCAATGGAGTGGAACAATTTTTTGCAATTTTGGTAGAGTACATCATGAGGAACAATTCTGTGAAATCAGTTTGAATTTGAACCACAGTTTCAGCAGAAGATGCCATTTTAAGACATTTCTCTTCTAGAGCTCTTGCGGCCCCTTCGTTCATGGGACTGGAACCATTTGTATACGTGTGGTAGAAGGCATCATGAGGAACAATGCTTTTTTATTATTTCAAATTTGGACCAGTGGTTCAAGGAGCCAAGCCCTTTTGTTTAGCTGAGCGGAACCAACTGTGCAATTTTGGTAGAGGGTGTTATGAAGAACAATTCTGTGAAATAATTTAAAATTTGGGCCAGTGGTTCAGGAGGAGATGTCGATTAAAAGATTTCTTATCTGTAGTTCTGGCGGCCCCCATGTTAGGTGAGCGGAACAATTTATGCAATGTTGAAAGGGTCCATCATCCGGAACATTCAAGTGTAGTTATATGAAATTTGGACTGGTGGTACAGGAGGAGATGTTGTTTAAAGAAAAAGTTTATGGACAGGCGGATGCACAACGGGCAGATGACGGACAAAGATCAATCACAACAGCTCAGGTGAGCTAAAAAAGGTCACTGCGCATATTATGACTTGTCCTTACATTGAGCTAAAGTTGAGCTGGTATATACTCCTGTATAGATTAAATCGTAGGCTGGAGTTCCCATCAAAATTGTGATCTTACAGCAAAAATACAGTGTACAAAATAGCCATATCGTTGGTATTATATCTGTTATTAGTAGATTTTCCATTCTCTATAATTGTGCAGTCAGAATCAAGATGCACGTTTCCAAGACTTCCAAGATTGAGCGGTTACTATGTTAAATATAAACTTCTTAAAGACATGCTAAGAATACCAAAACCTCACAATCTGGCTCAAATATTGGCCTCTACGTGAGAGAAAACCTGTCTTCGATGGTTTGCGAACAACAAAGGGGCAGACCAGCCTGCGCATCTGTGCAGTCAGACCAGCGCATTTGCTATTCACTCATTGGAAAGTATCATATCAAAACATGCTTTAAGCTAAGTTTAACTAATCTGGCTAGTCTCTTTAGCTGAGCTGACTGGTTTTTGTATGATCTCATCAGAAACCCAAAGAAAGGGTGTGCAGCGTTGAGACACATATAATATCAATGTGACCTACCCATTCATCACCATCAGCATACTTACCATCATTCGAGTTGTAGTAATAGATGGGGGTTGCGAGCAACAAAGGTGCAGACCAGCCTGCGCAATCACACAGTCTGGTCAGTGGCTTTGTTATTCCCTTATTGGTAAGTGTCTGAAGACAGGTTTTCTCGCGTTGATGCCCATATAATATCAATGTCACGTACCCATTCATCATCATCAATACACTCACCATCATTCCAGTTGTAGAATTTGATGGTGCTGCGAGCAACAAAGGCGCAGACCAGCCTGCGCATCTGCGCAGTTTGGTCAGCGGCTTTGTTATTCGCTTATTGGAAAGTGTCTAAAGACAGGTGGTCTCGCGTTGATGCCCATATAATATCAATGTCACGCACCCATCCATCATCATCAGCACAATCACCATCATTCGAGTTGTAGTATTAGATGGGGGTGCGAGCAACAAAGGTGCAGACCAGCCTGCGCATCCGCACAGTCTGGTCAGCGGCTTTGTTATTCGCTTATTGGAAAGTCTCTGAAGGCTGATTTTCTCGCGTTGATTCCAATATAATATCAATGTCACGTACCCATTCATCATCATCAGCACAATCACCATCATTCGAGTTGTAGTATTAGATGGGGGTGCGAGCAACAAAGGTGCAGACCAGCCTGCGCATCCGCACAGTCTGGTCAGCGGCTTTGTTATTCGCTTATTGGAAAGTCTCTGAAGACAGGTTTTCTCGCGTTGATGCCCATATAATATCAATGTCACGTACCCATTCATCATCATCAGCGCAATCTCCATCATTTGTCTTGATAGTAGTAGAGGACTTGACATCCATTATTTTATCAGTCCAAGACCCACCAACAGCTTCCCCTCCCGCATAGTTAGATACTGTACTTGATGGAGAATCCATTTGAGCTATACTAACTGAATATAAATATATGAGCCGTGACATGGGACTTCCAACAATGTGACATTTCGATAAGCGTATACTCATACAAGCCTGTGCAGCCTCCTTTCAAGCTTCAAGCTTAGAAATGATGTTTGGTCAGTAGCTTAACATTCATAGAATATTCAAGAGACTAGCAGACACTCTGATCAGACTGCGCATACATGCAGTCTGATCTGAGGCGTTTCTGGTCGCACATACCACATTGTTGGAATTATCATGTATCGGCTCATATGGGTTATTTCACTAGAATGTCTGTCTTAATACTGGATGCCATTTAACTATTTATCCCCAACTTATTGATATCCATAATAATTTTTAGTGTGTCAATACTTAATGTAAGGATATCTTTAAATGAATTAAGGATATACATTAATTGATTTTAGGTTATTGATAAATCTATTATGGGTTATTATCCAAAAATTAGTTGAAAATTAGATGTCCAAAGACAGATTTTAGCATATCATAAAATGCATTATGGATATCTTAAAATAAGCCCTTGGGACCTCGCAAACTCCTATTCAATCTGCCCAAAATTGTAGAGCTTACGTATAATTAACAACGAATTTTTTGCTCTTTGATTAAAAACTTACATCGATTGCATCAAACAAAATAAATATATTTGAAATAGTATTGCATATAAATTCCAGGGCATTAGGGTTTCGGGGGTGGGGTATTTTTGAGACCACATTGTTCTTGCAGAAAGCCATGGTTTCGTTAGGTATTCATCGAGGTACACGGAAATATAGTCTTTGCACCATAAAACTTGAGACGAGAGTGTTGCATTTGCATAAAACTCGGGGCACATTTGTCTTTGTTGGGTTTTGAGTGTTTGGAAGTGCAGTTGTTAAACTGACTCAGTCCTGTTAAATTTCCTTTCTAGTTTTGCAATTATCTCGCTGGGGAAGAGAGAGCTGGTTGCTTTACTTTAATTCTCTTCTCAATGTCATGTGCCAGGGATTTTTCTAGGCCTGATTTGGGACCGAATAACAGCCCCTTTCCAATTCAAAAAATGAGCAAAATCCCAAATGGTGTAAATCATTCCCATTTTCTTAGTTCTAGATTTTTGGTTAAAATTTTGTTTAAATCCGGTCAAAATACCAAAGTAACAGATGCATGAAAAATTGCATAAAAATGTGAATGAAAACATGTTTTCATTCACATTTTTATGCAACTTTTCGTGTATTTTTATGGCGGGCAATTAAAGCAGCTTTTTATATATTTTAATCCATTTAAAATGGCAGTACAGTTAAGGTTTACCCAATTTGATGGTCGGGAATGCTTTTTTCCACAAAAACAACAGGTCCCTGGCCCCGACTTCAGAAAGGTAGGAAAATCCCTGTGTGCATGTTAGTGTTCTGCATCTCTTGCTGTATCTCTTCTTCATTGTGCCGTGGTTTGGTCTGCGGTGTATGATAGTGACATCATGCCCTGATCCAGAAAGTTGTGTCAGAGGGAGTCCAACTTTGACATTATTCTTTTTGTTTTAGTTGATAAGGTAAGAGAGAGGATCCAAATACCACTATAAGCGGGCCATCATCGGCCCGCCAGCGAAACGCCATTTAAATGGCGTTTCGCTGGTGTACCGATGATGGCCCAACATTGAATGCTGGCTTGGTACATGTAGCTTTGTGATTTTCCGGGGATCCGGACCAGTATTGCTATGAAACCCTATATGTTTGTGATTTTTCAGGGGGAGGGCTCGGACCCCATGGCCCCTCCAGTGGATCCGCGCATGGACATGTCCTGGTCGTATTACTTTTTTCATAAAATATGGAGTGGGCACACATTCTGTGTATGTGATCTTGGAGCTCATACAATGACCTTGAGTTTGAAGCAGGGTTTCTGAATCATTCACACTGCAAATTGTCTCACTGAGGTGGACATGACGAAATGTGCGGACATTTTCAAGAATTTAACCAGAAGTTTAGGAAGATGTTCATATATTTACAACTTCAGTACACATGGCATTTGACCTCTCATGACCTAGAAGCAGGCTTCAGGTTTTTTTTACCTTTACTGATCGCCAGTTTCGAATGGGTCCACTTGGACCTTAAAGGATGGTGTACGAAACTTTTACTCTGAAGACTTCTTTGTGATACAAACATAAGTATGAAATATAAACATATTTCAAGTCTTGAAGATATTAGGGATTTCAAAATATTAGGAAAGTAAAATCGTTGGCGACTGCGAAAATCGGTAGATCCCACCATAAACAATGTTTGCGGGGTGAAACCATGGTGGACCCATCCGAAACCGGCGATGTTTAACACAATTAGGAGAGTATTGAATAAGTAAATATTGAATTAATTTTGACATGAGTGTGCAATTGGTAGACTGTCGGCAGAAACGGCTTATAATTACATATAAATGGACTGTCTCCTTGTGTCTTCACTCGAACTGAGTCTCCTGCCTGGAATTCCATCCCTTCACATTTCTTATCTTGAATCCAAAGAGAAACTGTGTTACTTGGTGCATGTTTTGAAGTGTGAGTTGCTAGCTCAGCAATATTTACTAAGGCTGCAGCACTCTCTTCACTCAGTCTGTCGCTGGTTCCCTTTGTTTCAGTTCCTGGAAACAATTATTCAACCATGTTACGATAGCAGGGTTCATACAGGCAAGTTGGAGTAAAACTCATGGACTTTTCAAGGACTCAAAAAGCCTATTCTACAGTTTTCAAGGACTAAAAGTTTATAAAAAATCATAATTTAAGTGTTAAAATTCGACTCCAAAAGCCTATTCTACAGTTTTCAAGGACGAAAAGTTCATGAAAAATCATAACTTAAGTGTTAAAATTCTACTTCACAAATGCTAGACTGAGAGAATGGATAAATTAGTACTTGAAAATTAGCATAAAATTGTTGTGCCTTTT
The DNA here is from genome assembly GCA_964019695.1 of Loripinus fragilis. NCBI lineage: Eukaryota > Metazoa > Mollusca > Bivalvia > Lucinida > Lucinidae > Loripinus > Loripinus fragilis. Next base: position 92,718,332 of record OZ026514.1, read on the forward strand.
TTTGGTGCAGCATTTGCTGTACCAAATAAGAGCACAACAGTTTTATACTGATTTAGATCTTAATCAACAGAGCTAAGTACTACAGAAAATAGAAGAATTCAAGGACTTTTCAATGTCTTTGAGAGATTTTCCAGTACTTTTCAAGTCATATTTAATTTTCAAGGCCTTTTCAGGAAAGCCCTCTAAATTCAAGTACTTTTCAAAACTATGTGAACCCTTATAAAGTTCTTCTATATATACTCACTGTATGATGAATTAAGATATCCTGTATTCACTTTTTTAGTTTCACTAAAGTTTGGCTCTATTTCTTTGCCGTTTCCGTCAAATTTTCTTTTATGAGCACGGTTTACTTTGAGGTGGAATATATAATAATGAACCTGAAACAAATACAATTGTGAACCCTTACTCCAATTAGAGAATACTTGGTGAGTGTTTTTGGTACCAAGTTTACCAGGCTTGGCTTCGAGGATGCACGTTGAATCGCTCAGCCTAGCCAAGCTTCGAGAACGCATGTTGAATCGCTCGGCTACCGAGCCTGGTAAACTTGATATCAAAAGACGCGAGCCTGGTATTCTATTTGTTAGTTTATAATACCTATTATTGCAATTGTGACCTAATTATTGATTTTCGCGTCGATTCAACGCCATCGACGTCATTCATAAAGGATCTGATAAATAGAGAATACTAGGTGAGTGTCATTTGATATCAAGTTTACCAGGCAAGGCTTTGAGAACGCTTGTTGACATCGCGAGGCTTACCGAGCGATTCAACATGCATTCTCAAAGCTGAGCCTGGTAAACTTGATATCAAAAGACGCGAACCTGGTATTAAATGCTGCTAGCGATTATGACGTAATAATCAATTTTCGTGTCGATTCAATGTCATTGAAGACGTCATTCAAAATGTGCAACGTCATTATGACCTGATTGTATCGATTTCTTATAGTTGCCCTCTTTCTTACTCTGATAAAGGCTCGTGCAGTAAGATAGACAACGTTTATCAGACCAACGTATATGAGCGGTAACTGATAAAACATGCTTCAGATGTGCATGTTCTAATTTTACGTAGATACGCTTGCATGCACAATAAATTAGTGTCCTTAAGTTGCGTTTTCCTGTGTTCCAAACTCGAACAATTTTATCAAATTCTATCCTTGAATCTTAATATGGAAACTGCTTAGTTTATGGAACTTTATAACCTAAGCACATATTTAGCCCTTTGCATACTGGAGATCCAAAGGTGTATGTTTATTAAAAGATAGGGGTCTTTCATGATAACCAAACATCTATAAGCATAGGTCCAGATAAGGAATTTTTATTTGCGTAAAATTTTAATCTTTTTCTTACCCATTAATTTAAACATGTGTTTTGGATGCTCAAAAGAACCGTCTCATTGAGACGGTTCTTTTGAGTACCCACAACATATGTTTTGGATGAGAAATAAAGAAAATAATTTTTCAATACGCACTCTTATCTGGAGGCCTGTATAAGTCTTGATCCACATCTGAACTAAGGGTGAGATTGGTGCACCGTTAAACCGGTTAAAGCCCTCCAGTAAAATATTTTACTGACCGTTCCAAGGCGGTGCTTCTTTTGTGGATCATTTATGCTATTTCTGTCTTGTTTTGTTCTGCTTTCATGCACGTCTGTTTGGAGATGCCTTGTGTCACGTGCTTGGAAGGGCTGACCTCTTGGCTCTCGTTTGTGAGGTCTAGTTGTGGCGTTGTCGCTTTCCCATTGGTATATTGGGTCAGGTGTGGTGCTTGATTGTATCGATTCCTGATCTTTGCCCTCATTCTTTCTTTTAGTATCATACTACAAGAAAACAAATCTGTGATCTCAGTATGAGCCTAATCAGTCTTATTTCAAATAAGATTGATTAGGTTATAATATTTCTATGATCAAACTTTTTTGTACATTTAAATGTTTTCTTGAATGGGTTATATCTAACTAATTTTGATAACCATTCCATTAAAGGGACACGCACACAAAACATTAATGTAACTTTTAAAATCAGCTGAAAGTTTTTTTTTACAAACCATAACCATGATGCTTAGTAAAAATTTCATGAAAATTGGACCAACAGTTGGGAAGATACACTAGGCTTTCAAATGTTTTAAGATTACTGTCATGGGCGCCGCAATTTGATTTGGCAGTCAGGTGACCGATTTTTAAAAACAGCTATAAACAGTAGCGTTAGTTTTTGTGAAACACAATTCCGTTGTAGTTCGATTAATAGTAACACAAAAATACACATGACTAGTATTTTAGTAGTTATATACACCGGCATAAATGTTATTTGGGTTATTCAGTTGTGAGGTAATGACGTCATTACTCACAGCCAGTCACGTGACTTGTACCAAGGTAGCCATTGTTAAATCTTTCAACAGCCATATCTTCTAAATCGTTGGCCCGATTTACCTAACTTTTTTTTACCAAACACACCCGTTTGTTACCATCTTTCATAGAAAGTCTACAGAACTTTAGCTTTGTAAGTGTTTCCTTTATCGTTTGCTTTGTGCCGATTCTACTACTCTGATGGGCGAATAATACCAGAGTGCATAAAACATACGGAAAGCATAATACCATACATGTTAACAATTACATGACTAGGATGTACACTTTTCCAACGTTTCCCTAGCAATTTGGCACGATTTTAATTTCCCTGAAACTTTACTCAAACATTCCCTAGTAATTATTTTAGTTTTATAAAATGTTATAGTTTCATAACTACATGCATACTGACCCAAAATGAAAACTTTCCACGTTATTTGTTTAGATATATGTTGCGTTAGCATATATGTTGTTGCATTTACGCATATATGAAAAGTAAGGAACGCCTTTTTCAGGTTTGGTTGCAAGAAAAAATCATGAGGCATTTCATCTGTTTGCTACCGTCAATACCTTAAAATTGAAAATTCTATATTTGCATGGGATAGTCGATCAGAATGAAAGGGGTTAAACTATTTTAGTCTTACCTTAGTTTTACTGATATCTGTAACTGCAATGTGTGACCGAGACTGTATTGTACCCTCTAGTATGATGCCGCTACCACTGTTTAATATACGTAACAGGACAGTATAATACATTAAGTAAACAATGTATTGCATGCGCGGATCCAGAGGGGGACAGGGGGTCCGGACCCCCTCCCCCCTGGAAAAACACAGAAATATAGTTTTTTTAGCAATACTGGTCCGGATCCCTGGAAAATAAGAAAGCTAACAAGCGGGCTATCATCGGCCCGCTAGCGAAGCACCATTTAAATGGCGTTGTGCTGGTGGGCCGATGATGGCCCCGCTTTAAGTGTTACATGGATCCTCTGTCCTCCCCTCATCAACTAAAAAACAAACAAACAAAATACATTGTCAGAGTCGGAGCCCCTCTGACAAAATGTTCTGGATCCGTGCATGTATTGCCGTACAATTTGCCCTAACTATTAGTGAAAACTAAAGGTCAACAGCGGCATATAATATACACACTAGAATGCGCAGTCGATGGGGCGCGATCGCAAATCCCCACGCTTAAGTTTTTGACCCCAGCACCCCCAAATAACACCCCAGCAAAAGAAAATTATGTTCAATATGTGTTCTATCTTTTATTTGTAAGAACACACACAAAGTGTGGCATAAAAATCTGTGAAATTGACATGGTAACCGAAATTTAATGATATTTGAGCTTTTGACCTCACCCCACGGTCACCAATTTGACCATAGGATGAAAATTTTACTTGCCTTCCGTTCTGGTCGTCATCCCTATCGATTTGATATGCCACATGTACATGTTTGAAAAAAATAATTCGTTGACCCCTTGTGCACCCCAGCGCCCCAAAGTCCCACCCCTGGTGCATGACCCAGGCCACAGAATGAAAATCTGGCCTGATATGTTTTGTATCTTTCATTTGTGAGAACACACACAAAGTTTGGTATAAAAATCTTTGAAATTGACTATGTAATGGAAATTAAATAAGGCCCGGAGGGATCAGTCCTCTCTGCTTTTTTCAACTAGATTCATTGTGGGACTATGCCTCTTGATAAAGGCAAGTACCTGACCCCGTCTCAGAGTACAAGATCTTCCAGGTCATCACACAACTTGCAGTATTGCAGGCCCCAGACTTATACTGATATCCCGAAGTATTCTTTTTTCCAAGGACTGTTCCCCAATGGAATAGCCTGGCTCCATCTGTGGTTGCAGCTAAGACCACAGAGGAGTTTAGGGCACTCATTTAAATTCTATTTATTTTTCAAAATTCCAAAAAACACTCACATAGATTGCCTGAGCAAAAGAAAACAGATATATAGATAGAGTTGAGAAATATAACTTCCATAGGATGCCAATTTATGATAATCTTGTTTTACATGAATTAAATAATGGTATGGTAAACATCGACATTCTCATTTCGAACACTTTTCTCATTCTTTTCTTAAACCAAATGTCGGCTGTCAGGGCTGACATTCACCATCTGTGTGTCAGAATAGCAAACAGGACAGACCCTGATCAGATTGCTTTTTCAGAAGCAGTCTGTTCTTGACCCGTGCTTTTTTTTGCAGGCAACTAGTGTTCGAAATTTTAGACAATATATACCCCGTAAATTATAAAAGCAGAAAAATGGACCTTGCCTAAATGTAGGTTCTCACTGTGTAGTTCAACGCTATCCTCAGAACCTTTGTTATTTGAGATGTAACGTATCTTAGAAACATCTGAACAGGGTTGTTAAGACCCTGTTCTAAACACAATAGTAAATAAGTGCACACGCAGCAGACTTTTAGGGTGCCGTTTAGCTTTAAAACATATAGTTTACAAACAGCTTTTACGAGAAGCCAAGACTTGTAAAATGAATTTTACCTTGAAAATGACTCCTCATTCCATTTTCTTGCAAAGTCAACATTAATCAATGGAAGGTTTCCTAATGCCTGATTGTCGTAAATTCGACTCATCTCTCTTTAAATGAAAATACCTATTTTTGTAGACAAAAACTTCATTAATCTTTGTAAACACGGAAGTATATTTTCTTTGAGTTACTTCCCTTTGGGTGCGCTCGATAATCATATTTTTGTCCAGGGGCGTAGACGATTAGGACCGCAACGTCCGACTGAGCGACGTGTATACGTTACTTCACTTTTCGTTGTCTGGGAGATGTGTATTTTAATGCAACTGGCAACTGTTGGCTGAAGAAGCATCATGATTAGACTTTAACGCTTTTTTAAGGAAAACTTACTCATGAATAATGCATTCAGTAGACTGATGGGGAGATATATTGTGTCGAAATGGTCGGAAATTTAGTTGCATGCCTCATGAATGTGTCGCTGTTACGGGCATAGTAGATCATAGAAGAGGACCTTGTGTCGGTGTTGATATAGGAGGGCCTGATTGGGGATGGGTGGGGTCTGGTATTCTCTTATCAGTAAACATTTAGCCTATTATCCACTCTAATTTAACTTTTCAGTAATTCTTTAAATTTAATTCCATTATTCATTAAAAAGTCGATATAATATAAAAGTTACTTCTTATTACTAAATTTGTGTCGTGACATTTGATTTCGATCAATGTGGCATTATGACAAGTGTAGACTCAGATGAGCCTGTGCAGCCTCCTTCTAAGAGTAAAACTCAAAATGATGTTCAGTCAGTAGCTTAACTCCTATGGACTATTCAAGCGACTAGCAAAGGCTCTGATCAGACTGCGCGTATGCGCAGGCTGATCTGAGGCTTTGCTGGTCGCACATACCACATTGTTGGAAATCCCATGTCACGGCTATTTTCATATACCCCAGGGGTGTTCCCTACACATATTTCCATTTCAGGCAACCAGGGTTGGTTGTTTTCTCCTTGCTCGCAAACTTCAAACTTTAGAGTCATATCGTTTGATTTATTTAACTTATTTTTCAGTATTCTTTTATTTTTTCTGCTATTCTTTAAAAATGAAATTATTCATTATTGGTGGTGGGTGTGTGTGTGGGGGGGGGCATTATGTTCTTGTCAATTTTGTTTACTACTATTCTCCAATCATTATAGAAAAGGTCATTATTCAGATGGTGCCAAATCTGGTGAATTTGGTGGATATTCAACCAAATGGCCTCGACGTGAGAGATCCTGACTTTGTTGCATGTGAACACAGATCAACCTGCGCATACGCGCAGTTTGATTAACGCATGTGGTGGTGGCGCTTTCCGATATCTAAACTTGCTTCCTATATAATTTAAACATACTAGGTAGCTAGTCTCTGTAGTTCTGTAGCCCAGCAGGCTGGTTTCAGTCTGACTTGGTAAGAAACCCCGAAGACAGGGTTTCTCGCAGCGATACCCGAATGAAGTCCACATTCATAGATGGCAATCATTGCAATAACGGACTTGTGAGTTGGAACGTTGAGTCGATGGAGAGCACCTTCTGACAACAGTTTACTGTCACGCAAAATATACTGAGCCAAAGTGAAAACGCTACATTACAAAATTTTATTATTTGACAAAGTTTTGGTCAAATAGTATATATAGGACTTGACAATGATTCCCAGATATCCAGAAGCCTTTTCGTCGAAACTCCATCAATTTGCCCCTTTTGGTGCCCAAGTTCAGTTCCTTTTCGCGTTTTAGAAATAGTAGGTGAGTATGATTAGGAAATACTACATTCACAGACTGCAGACAAACTCGTGGCATCTTCAACAACCACGGGCCACCAGGAAGACAAACAAAGCCAAGCAACCAGCTCTATCTTCCCATAAAGCGTTATTTATCAGAGTTTGCAATGGTTTACAGCAGCCTGAAATAGCTCAACATGTGGCGCTATTGGTTTACCAGGTAATGGCTTATCAGCTGTGTAGCAAAATACACATACAATCATAGTGAAAATAGCACAATTTGCTTTGGGTTTTATCTGTTTATATTAAAATGGTTAATTATTGTTCTGTTCCTGGGTGCACTGAAAAAGGTGGACATAGTTTCCCTAAGATGCTGCAATGAGATTAAAATGGAAAGTTGCAATAAGAAGAATTGACCCAGAAACAAAAAAAGTTGTGGGAGCCTGAGTTCTTCAGCGCATTTTTTAAAGAATTATTTTGTCTGTATAGGGATAGCATGAAAAACTTGACAATCATTCATTATACATCCAAAAAAAAATAGAAAAAAATCTTAGACGTCAAAAAAAATGATTTGGAGAAGGCCACCAAAAAGTAGGATCGGTAGGATTTCCTGAAACCAGATATGTTTGCTTAATGTAAAATGTAGGAACACCATAGCCTAGTTGTCAGTGTGTCTGATTCTTGTCTGAATGGCTGAGGCTTCTAATACCATCCATGGCGGGGTATTGTGTCTTTGAGCAAGAAAAAACAGATTGGATCAAAATAAGGCCCGACATTTTGTCAGCCGACATTTTTGTTTGCAAAGGTAATCCGCACAAGCGGGAAAACAGTTAAGCACAGTTCATGTCAAGGAAGCGTCCTGACATGATGGAAAAATTATTGACAGTTGCTTAATGTTAAATGCTATGACTGACACTTTAAGTTGATTAAATACAATATGATGAAACTGTTAACTATATGTGTGCTTTGAGAACATATAGCACATGTATCAAATAGGAGACTTGTGCAGTATGGTCAGAAATAGTGAGCCTTCGTTCACACACACCCTAGAGATTCCGATACAAAAACAAAATAGATGGTCCGTACATGTACATGTATTTCTTTACTTTTTTGCCTTCTAGTGTCGTCTGCTGATAACTTCTGCAAACAGGTCCGACATTCCATCGAGCCTGATCTGGATCTAAACTGTTTGACACTCAGATGGTATTCCTGAATGAATTCTCCGAAAACTATGTAGAATTTTAACAAAATAAAACAGCAGACCACAAACAAACATGCAAACGTACAAAGCCAAAGAGTTAATCATTAACCCTTTGCATTCTGATACATTAATTCATACATATCGATAAGTAATAGTATGGAATAGTCTATTTTGTATTTTAGGAGTTGCTGGTCAAATTCTTTTACAAAAGATGCATTTCTGTCCCTGGATATTGTTTTTTTTACCTTAGTAAACAATGCAGACCCTGATGAAATGCCACTTTAAGCGGCATTTCATCAGGGTCATCAAGGTTTGACAAAGTACCTATTTATTGGTATCAAGCATGAAAAGGGCTAAAATATTCGTTGTTGGGGAGTGAGAAGCATCTCCACACATTCTATAGGCATGCAGCAATAAGAAAATACTCTTTTCTCTAGAGCTATGTCAATATATAATAAATGATAATATTATCTTTCTATTAAATCCTGCTTCCGTCCAGTTGTCAATGCTCCCCGCCTAATCAGTTCAAGCTGCAACTGCTTCACAGTTAGTTTAGAAAATTTGCATTCTTTAGGCATATTGAATTAGGCTAATTAATAATAATTTCTTTGTTTATACAAAACAAGGTGGAAGCTAGCTAGTGTATTTACTATACAAACAAGGTAGCTGGCTCAGCAGCATATACCTGTAAGTGCTGCAGCGCCCCTAGTGGCTTTGTGTACTGGTGAAAACCATTGCGCATGTACAGACTGATGAAAGGATTGTTTTGCTTATAAGAAATGTGATCATTCATGTGTTGCATTAAAACCGACTTATAACTTGAATGAAGCTCAGAAATAAATTTAATTTATCAGTTTCGTAACTTGTCTCCCTTGCTATTTCAACATGCTATATTAAATGCTCAATAAATTGCCTAGATCGATGTGGTATTTGTGGTCAAAGATTTCAGTGTGATCTTCAGAAAAATTAAAACTATTTCGATTTTAAACAGTTTTAAACGTTATTTTTCGCATCCTGGAAAATCAATACTTAACTTAAGTCTTCCTTAACTCTAAGGAGGCATTGTAATTCCGGGACGTTGCAGCAGTCCAATAAAAAACCCCAGATGTGCATGATAATTGCAATTATTGCTGTTAAGTGGATATGTGTTCTTAAACGTGTACACACTATCATGGATAAGCGTAATCACATTTTTACACAGTCGTGCCCTTACTGTACATGTTCATGTACGTTCATCCGAACACCAGTTATTTAAAACAGTGACCTGCGAGGGTTAGTCAGAAAAATAACTGAGCCTACCTCATAGCATTTTAGTTTGATATTGTAGACAACAAACGTGAATATGTCCTTTAAGTATGACATGTCATAGATAGTTTAACCATAAAGAAGTACCCCAGTGAAGCTTCTATTACGGTTGTTAGGCAACTGAAGATCGTCAGTCAGATCGATGCGTTCACGATCTAAGCCACCAGGAATATAAAGTATGTCTTTAAAAAGCTAGTGTGCTTGATAGTTTTTGTGAAAGACATATTTGACATTTATTTGAAAAGCATATATCATATCGTCTTTTCATTACACATAGTTCGTTAATATTGAGGTAAACATTTATTGTATGCGCTGCCTAGCAATAAAAAAACGCCCAAATTCCACAAATTTTCAAATACACGTTAATCGTGTTGCCATGGAAACAAAATTGTACATTTAAATCAAAGACTTTAATACGTCTAAGGGTTGGTTTGTGTATGCAGAACTGATAAAGCATTATTAAGCTAATATTTTATGTTTTCTATTATAATAAATATATAGTAAATACGAATGTGGGTTGGGTAAATTATAGGACCTCAGGCATGTTAAAATTTGATAGATTCTGAAATCAAACTACCACAGCATCAGTACATTAGGGTCAGTTGGTTTATGTTTGGGGACACTGAATAGGTAAATGTTAAAGATATCAGACGACAATGAATAAAGCCTTGCTTTAACATTACTGTTTCCATAGCAACGCTAAGATTTAGATGTATCACAGCGTGAACGCACCCCTTTGTCATGTAATTATGTTGCCTAGCAACCGTTTTAAAAAGCCTACCAGCAGAAATAAATTAGGTGATTAAATAGATGACATATAACTACAATGAAATATCATGTAAATATATGTCCAAATGTTTTGAGGTAGGGCTCAGTTATTTTTGACTGACCCTCGTATATAGGCGACTGTTTTTAACGACAACCAACGCGGGTTCTTGAGGCTGAAAGTAATCTTTTGGTAAAAAACGCACCCTTCAAAATTTTAAATTCTATTATAAAATATGCATGTTTAATTAATATCAACAAAGTGACACTATGTTAAATTTCGTATATTTGTTTACAACACCAGATTGGACTATATTGGACAGGAGCCTATATTACATTTTAATGTTACAATGGAAAATCTAAAAGCATTGGACATGTTGAAGTTTCAATAAATCTTTGCTAACTAATAATTTGGAGACGCATTTATGGTGCACAAAAGAAAACTCACTGAAACATAGCTTTAGTACATAAACATGTAGTGTGTGAGACTGTACAGTAGTAAATGAGTATGATCAGGAAATACCACAATCACAAACCGCAGACAACCTCGTGTCACCGCGAGGAAGAGCCGCTCAGCCATCACGAGGCACTAGGAAGACAAATTAAGCAAAGCAACCAGCTCTCTTTTCCCCATCAAGATGATTGCAATACTAAAATGGACATAAAGTAACATACAACAAAATTATAGAACAATTACAGACTCCCACAATCGGAGTAACAATAAACAAAAAGTCAACAACAACAGAACCACCGCCTAAGAACGGACAGCAGCCTAAGCAACCGGGGGGGGGGGGGGGGGGCTTAAAAGCATTTTACTGGTACCAAATATTCGCCCTAGATTCTGTGGTTGTTGAAGTACAAGAAATATTCAGCTCGTATGGAGGTCACCTACCTAATGCAATGTATCATCATGGAGAAACACTCTAATCAAATTAACACACCATGATGAAACAAAGAAAAGGGCTCATTTTAAATTAGCGCTGAATCCACTGCATATGCTGTTTACGCGCCAAAAGCATCATTGTTTCTTGTTTTAGCATAGCCACATAAGCACTTTTTATTCTCCTGCGTAAAAATATACGTTTCAGCACATTTAATTTGTCTGCGTAAAAGGCAATGTCCATTCATTTTAAGCACGCTTAAGTCACTTGTTAAAGCTTTACGGCATAGCTTTAAACTATTGCTGAAAGTTCTATAAAGCACATTTAAGCACCATTACGCAGACGCGTAATTACTTTATGGCATAAGTGATTGCACGCAATGACTGATAGGTGCTTAAAATCAACGCACTTTTAAGTTTCTGCGTAAAAGCACTAAAAGGGATGCCATAAAGCAGTTTTAAGGTAAAACTTATTTAACTTAAAAGTTTCCATTTTCCCTGTGACAACTTTTGGATTTTTCTTTCTTATTCACCATTAAATACTGCATTTTCATGATTAAAACAGGCTCCCAAACGTTCTTAAATACGCCGAGATGCGACATGATATGACTAAGTCACTTTAACATAACAATAGCGTCACTTCACGACTATGTCTCGTGAGTTCCAATACAACCAATGTATAGCCCTCACGTGACAGCCTGGGTATGATAACATGGGTAATAAGATAAGATTTTCTATCCCAGGGTAAAACCTGTGTGCAAGAATGCACACTCCCATGGCTAGAAGTTTCTACGTGTGTCTCTGCATGTACCTCACTTTCACCATTGAGAGTGTTAAATAATGAGATTTCAATTAAGATTAAGTCGTTGATTTAATATGCTTGACAAAATCATTATTAGGTGTTACATTTGTACCATGAAGTGTAGAAAACGTCAATTTCTAAAACGCTCATTTAACCAGTTATACGACTAAGTTATAGAATGCCTGACGCGCTAAACAATTACTGAGTACCTCTTAATGCTCATGCGTTATATATTCTATAAAAAAAACTGCCGCAATATTAAGAAATGCGAAAAGCTGGAAATATTGTTTTATTACTTGCATTTTTTTCCAAATAAAAGATCATGCAGTTTCAGCAGAAAATGTTTTGAACAATCTACTACCACTACCTTGACCCCTGATTTCTTGGAAATTTCGGCATTTTTAAGGCTCACAAATAGGCGGGGGAATTTAAAAGGTGTCACCCTCACATGAATAATGGATTATTTTTCTAGCTCACCTCTTAATACGTCATTTTAGAAAAGGCTTCCAGAAAATCCTGAATTCGCTGTGATGCGACACGCTGACGTCATTTTAACATTACCATGGCCCCACGGATCGACGTGCGGCCAGCGTGCGGACGACGTGCGGCTGATCGGTTTTTTTTTATCTTTCCCTACATGGGTAAAACAACATGAATCTCGATCTGGTGTGCGAGATCAGCTATTCTTGTTCCACTGAGTATGCAAGATAAAAAAAATGAAAATCCATTAGTATAAGGCAAACGTTGAAATGAACCAATACATACATGTACCTAAAGATAGTATGTGTCTGTGCTTAAGAATGTTTAACAATATAATATTTAATGATTAATCATATGAACAGAAAAGCGGAACAGCCAGCGTGTAGTCTGATAGCCAATGAAGCAGACAATATGCTTGATTTTCAAATGCAAACCAGGTGTGGCTCGCCGACAATCACAACTATAGCGATACCACTGGCCTTTGAATATGAGCCGCGACATGTGATTTCCAACAATGTGGCATTTTGACAAGTGTAGTCTCAGACGAGCCTCTGCAGCCTCCTATTAAGCTTAGAAACCCCACATGATGTTCAGTCAGTAGCTTAACACTCATAGAATATTCAAGCGACTAGCAAAAGCTCTGATCAGACTGCGCGTATGCGCAGGCTGGTCTGAGCCTTTGCTGGTCGCACATACGACATTGTTGGAATTCTCATGCCGCGGCTCAATTTTATGTTATTTGAAGCGTTTTCACGATGAAGTTCAGCTTGTTATATGTCAGTTATATTTCTGTTCTAAATGAGGTTTTGGACGGTTGCAAAAATCTAAAAATTCAAGGCCTGTTTTGAAAATGAAAATGCATGTAGTAGGCTTTGAACGGTTAAGGGAATCTTAAGATTCATTAAACATGTTAAAGGCTTGTTTTGCAAATATTCACACTTAAATTTCAGCAGCGTCATCAAAGTAATTTAACATAGATGGCAGCCCCTCTTTATTGCGTTAAACATATCATTTATGTTAAATCGTTGCAACAGTGCACTGTAATTATGGCAAATCATAAGTATTATTGTATTTCGTTGCTCATTGTCGTGTCACCGGAAAACGGAGTTTTCGACCAGTTTGACAACAATCTAAGCTTGGATTACACGCATAATGTATATTCCATTTATATCTATAACCGATATCAAAATAAATTCCATCGATATCTTCCGATGCAAGTTAGCAAAATAATTACTTGTTTCTTTATTGAGAAAAACAAAAATTCTGACCTTTTCAAGTTTGAATAGTGAAACAATGGGTAAACTGATAAATAGAATACCAGGTTCGCTTCTTTTGATATCAAGTTTACCAGGCAAGGCTTTGAGAACGCATTTTGAATCGCTCGGCAAGCCTCGCCTGGTAAACTTGATATCAAAAGACACTCACCTAGTATTCTCTAAGTAATCAAAACTGATACACTGTAAAACATAAGTGTATTTTGTGGCAGATGAACTCCTACTGGTCTTGGTGTTTCCGTTTAGCTGCTGTAAAAAGCTTAATTCTGTTACATTACATTTGCCCGGAGAATAGGTACACAAATAGCATGCAGACATGTTTAATATCAATTGGACATTTTCGCCTGAAGTTGTTTTGGTGAGAAATCAAGTATGAGCTTATAACAAAAGGAGTGAAAGCTTGGCTGCCAGCTCTTTTGGTGTTATCTTACACGTATTTTCCGCAGTTAACGCTAATTTTCTTGGGAAAGCGTCGCACGTTTCGAACCCATATTAAAATGTTTATGCGAAGAATTGTAATACGCTTAACAATCGAAGCATTAATAGCTTTCATTAGATAATAACTTTTTGAATTTAGCTTCGTCACAAGATTTAATGCACCGATTAATGCCGATGGGTTGCTTTAGGCATTAACTTAGTTATAAAAGGCAACAAGGCAACCGAATTGTTCTATTCGCTTAATTCATGTCTGTGGAATAGGTTGACTGATTCCAAGTCACGTGGAATGATGGATGCATGCGCACTTCGTTGAAAGACCCAAGTTCTTTATGCAAGATTTTCTTCGAAAACACTCTTATGAGAGACTGTTATATGCAACTTTTAAGAGTTGTGTAAGTTAATTCAAACATTGGATATTAGATCGAACCTCGGTCAGCTTTAAAACTTAAAAAAGTGCGTGTTAAAAAAGGTACGTACTATTATATAGCCATACCATGATATGGCCTAGTCCATACTACATCGCATATGCGCAAACGTATACTTTAAACGCCGATTCTGATCTTAGACTATATCCAGTTGGGCAAGAGATCAAAGGTCTGGCCCCGAGGTTATAAAACTTTTTTCATGCTCAACTCAGCTGAGTACGAAATTTATCCTGCTCATTAATGTTAAAATGCCAAAAACAATTGTTGGCATTTTACATTTATGAGCATGATAAATACCACATCTGACAGACTTAAAGCAAGAAACTTCTTCGCTTCTCGGTAATTTAGTTTTAATGAGTTCAAATTTCGTGCTCAGTTGAGTTGAGCATGAAAAAAGTTTATAACCTCGGGTGCTGGTTTGCGCCTTCATCTTCTTAAGTTTGTACGAGCAGCGAAGGCACTAAAACATCTCAGCGTAAAGTACCAAACTCTTGTGAACAGACTTATCTGAAGTAAGAGAGGATCTAACAAGAGTGCTCATGTTTTATTGAATTTATTAATCACTTTTTCGCAACGAGTTTAATAAATTCCATAAAATAAGAGCACGAATGTTAGATTCTATTTATCGTATGACATAAAGATTACTTTGAAATCTCATTTCTGGCGTAAAAAACGTTATAATTTTGTCATTACATGTATGTTCGCAACGTTGTTATGGACGTCATAACGTTTCTCGAAAAGCTGTCAACCACTATTTTATCGATTTTATTGAATGGCGTTATTTCTCTCCCAGTCTCGACGTCATATTTATGATAATTATCATATGACGTCGCGTCTGAGAGTGAAATAACGCCATGCAATAAAATCTGTAAACCACTAGTGGTTTATCGATTTACGGGAAACGTTATTACGTCCATAACAACGTTGCGTACATAATGACGCAATTATAACGTTTTAACGCCAAAAATGAGATTTCAAAGGATTTGTCATATGATAAATAGAATCTAACATTCGTGCTCTTGTATTATTGAATTTATTAAACTCGTTGCGGAAAAGAGATAAAATGCTCGGCAAGCCTCGCATTTTATCTCTTTTCCCCAACTAGTTTAATAAATCCAATAAAACATGAGCACTCATGTAAGATCCTCTATTTCTTACATTAACCGTTCATTCCTAATGGATTCCATTTTAAATATGTCTCTTAATCGGGTTTAACCAATTTAAGCCGAATGGAATTTTTACCATTCTTATCAATTGGACAAGTCCATTTCCGTTTTAAGGGATGTTGGGTGGTATGTTTCATCTTTATTCAAATTTCAGTGGGAAATTATGTAAGCAGACAGTGGAGACCCTGATCAGACGCCGCGTTGTCCGGCGCCTGATACGAGTATGCGCTGTTTGACCATGTCCCACAACTAGGACGCTAGGCTTATCATGGTTAGTAGGAACTTGGAATTATTTAAGTTTATGGAATGTACTTGTATGTAAGTCTTCTTAAAACGATCATTAATTGTGCTGAAACATATTTTCCTTTGGCAGAATTGTGGATCCTGGTGAGATACAGGTACGGCTTTGATCGAGTCTAGGCTGGGTCTGCATTAACAACTCAGTTTTCGACGTAATTGTTAATATGTACTACGTTTGAATAGTGGATTGCTGTCTGTGCAGTCTATAGGTAGTTCGATCATTCAACTGAACTTTAGTCCGGGTAAGTCTGGTTCCCGTCACGTGTTAAACATTTAATCGGCAGCCAATCACTGCCATCGAAACAAAAAAAACTGGTTTCTTAATTTTTAAGAGTTTGGCAAATGCGGAGAACCAGTATCGACCAAAGTAAAAGGTATGGTTGACCAGCAGGAACTGGACATGCGCAGACAAGGGCTAAACATGAACAGGAAGATAGATAAGTGATCACGTGCCACTAAACCAGAGTGAGTTTGATCAACTTTAGTCTAACTGCAGTACCTGCAGTTGAATGATCGAACTACCTCTATGTTTGCTTTTTCATGTACATGTACCTATCGCAATACGTTGTGTGCCCGATTAGCTGATGCTTTGGCGAGACTTGAGGATGCGAAGACTCACCAAAAACCTTGCTATTTTCAGAATGGAATGTCATGGGTACGAATCGTGACCGCACTATCAAAAAGATGTAAAAACGTACTAGCAGCACTGACTGACACTCACATTAGTAATAGTTATACCATGGGTTGTCCGCCTGTACGTGGAGATAATCCACGAGCTTTAGCGAGTGGATTATCTTACGTACAGGCGGACAACCCATCGTATAACTTTTTTATACCACCCACATCAGTGTAGACCGTGCACACCACGAGATATTTCGTGCTTAAGTTGGTAAAGGTGGTATAAAAGGAGTTATACTGCTAAGGTGTACACTTTCACGAAATTTTGAATTTTTCAGGGGCTCTTACAAGGTATGGGTAATTAAAATGGGAGTCTGCCCCCGCTTGGAATTTGATAATATTATGTTTCTTAATTGCCTGGAATATGACTTTTATATTCATAGTGCATTTGAGTTTTAATGCAATTCCATTATTAATTCATGATATCACATATGCTATTGCTACCACACCGCAGGGTACCCTGTTATAAACACTCTACAGTAAATGGCATATTATGTAATGGACGCTGATATGTTTTATGAAATTATGGTATCACTGATAAGTTCGTTGATACTATAAATTGCGTTGTTTGGGGATAGTGGGCAGGCATTCATGTTTATGCCAAGGTACCCCAATTTTCAACTGTTTATTTTGTACCATCAAATTTGGAATTCGAATTTTAACGTGTTGCGATCTTTGTCAAGATACCATTTCAACATAAAACTGTCCATATATGATCAGAATATGTTAACCAAATTTCAGAAAAAAACATGGACCGGTAACATATTGTAAACACATGGTCCTAATTCACGGAAATGTGGAAATATACAATAATTATGCTTCAGTTTGAAGCATACTTGAATACTGGCTTCGTTCAAATTACCAAGCTAGTATGTGTATTGGTAGAAATTCATATATTCAGTGTTTTCCTTGTTATTGAAACGCAAATAAAAAAAAAAACACCCAAATTCCACAATTCTTATATGAAGTACTCACACAAAGCGTATTACCTAAAATGATACAATATGGTGACAACTCTACTGAACACTTCTTGTTTCTACCGTGCAAACTACACTTAACCATTGTTACACTTAATATGTAACATTATAAAGAATGTGAATTCATACTGAAAAGAATCCTTTTGACAAGTCAATTCATACAAGAGAAGAACTTTATATCTATGATTTCATAATTTTAGCTTAATCAATAAAACCCAGTTCACAAACAATACCCCTGTCAAACCCAAAATTAACTATTTTGTTTACAGAAACACTTGGTCACAAAATGAATGCTAATTCAATGCTTAAATCATCTTTGTTCATTCTGTTCTGTAAAACTGATGCGGATTTCCATTAAAGGGCAACATTTTACTTAAGGTTGCTGAGTATTCTAAACTGACAACTTCGTTTCTGGACCTCATTTATTCATGTAGAATACTGTTCTGTGATACCAATGACAAGACTCTGTTACACTTTATCCTGGTCATGGCACCAAAATGTGGATCTTCTAGTTCATTTGGGATGTAAAGGAAATACTTGGTCTTCTTGTTTCCACATGTTTATTGTTATGATATTATGTTTCTTTAACAATATCAGGCAGGATATGAGGTATTGATACATGATGAATTAGCCCCAATGTGCCATAACATTGGGCCGTGCCCTTAGGAATTTTAGACCAGAAAATCGTTTGAAATTGTCTAAATAATGCTCTTTCGGTTTATGTCAAGAAGGAAACTTTCTTTAGCAAACTCTGCAATAGGAACCCGTATCATCTGCGTACGCACACAGCAAACTGTAACACGCATACACATTGATTTACTCCTTTATTATGCTGAAATAGAGCATCTTTATTGATGATTTTTTTTTTCAAAAAGTTATCCGGAAGTTTTTTTTTTCAATATTGTTATCATCAAGCCAATATTATATTCGCTTTGTTCTGTTTGAGGTAAGCGTATTTTATTCATATAGGTAAAGTACATGCTACATAAATACAGTTTAAAATAGTATAATCACAATGAGCATACAGATTGAATTTAGAAGAAAATCTTTGGACTTACATTAAAGCCTGTGTAAAACGGCCACTCATATGTAGATTAGGTAAATATATTTAGGACAAATGGTAGCTTTATAAAGGTCAAAAGTATTGCAGAATGCTCCCCTCGGAGCATTCTGCAATACTTTTGACCTGCATTGAGCAATAATTGAACTAGACAACCAATTTGAGGACATTTTGATAGTGACCGTTTTACACAGGTTTTACTGTATATAAATCTGTTTCGTTCTGTTTGATTGTAGAAATGATGGTGATCAATCAAGTCAGATATGCATGCCTTGCAGCATTCCTGCTTTGCTTCATCGAGGCATCAGTGTGTTATAATCGAGCTAAAGGTCCACTCCCTAGTTTTGAAGATCCAAGAAATGTGCCAAGAGATGAATATATAGGTGGGTGATTTCTATGTCACTGTGGAGGGTAATTGCATCCTTGAAATCTTTCATGATTCTTTTTTGTGTGCTCTTTTAATCAAAATTAACATTTCCAAGCAATGTGTCTGGAATACCATTAAAGTGCCACACAGTTTAGATCAAGGAAAGGCCCGACAAAACGTCGGCCTGAATTATGTTCAATGATTTAAAGTTGTTTGTCATGAAACCATTCTATGCCGTTGAAAGCAGCGAAGACTCTGAGGAGACGGTGCGGAAGCAACATCTCGTCTGAGACCTCGCTGGTTGTCGTGCATGCGTTTTGAAATACATGTAACACAACATCAGCTAGTAGTGGTTTAATTCTTTAGTCACTAGTGTCGTCTGCTGGTACACTTTGTAATCAGTTTGGACCCAAATCAGGCCCTACAAAATTAGAAAGACAGCAAGGATCAGGAATCGATACAATCAAGTACCACACCTGCCCAAAGATACCAAATGGGAAAGTAACATAATCACAATAAACATTGCAAACAAGAGCCAAGAGGTCAGCACTTTCCCTTCAGGTGACCACAAGGCAGCAATGAACAGACGCGAAAGCACGAAAATCACAAGACATAAAAAACGCAAATAATCCACAAAACCGTCTGCTAATAACGCTTGTAAACAGTATATGGACCCAAATCAGGCCCGACAAAACGTGGGGCTCAATCTGGATCCAAATTGTTGGTCACTCGAAATAATTTTTCGAAAGAGTATGCAAAAAGTATGCAAAACTAAAAGTAGGCAAAACTACCCAGTAGTTACTGCCCTGCCAGCGAAGAGTGATAATGACATAATATACTCATGCTAATAAAAAGAAGGCCACCCCAATTCTCCGGCTTTATTGAAAATGAATGCAGACATGAACATGCTTTACTTATAAATTTATTAATTGTAAGTCATATTTTGTATGACCACCACCTTATGAATGCATTCTGTGAGGCTTCTGCGCATGCTCAAAATAAGCCTGGGGTTGTACCCCACCCATCGTGGAATGCATTGGCATTGTTCAATTATCCTGTGTTAAAATTAAAGAAATGTGACAGATGGGTTGCGATACAACCATGTATCTGCCAGCCTAGACGATCCCAGGGGTGGTCCATCAGAGATTGGTTGGGACCTGAAAGGCCATTCAAGGGGGTATATTCATGGCCAGCTTGCGAACAGTTCCTTGTCATATTGCAGGTATGTTGGAATTGTCTTGCTGGAAGAGAAATGTTTCTAACAGTCTGATAAATTTGCAGGACACGTGGGTTAAGGACTTCATCTGCCTAGCGTTGGTCTGAAAGTGACCCCTGTATTACTATGCAAATTAAACGAATCTTATACAAATCTCAGGGTGGCCTTCTTTATTTTAGCATGAGTATATTTTGTTTGTTTGTTTGATTTGATTCTTTACGTCCCATCAACAAATTTTCAGTTAAACAGGGACGGGTCTTCCTGGGTTGAACCAGTGCTAAGCTGGGATATATGCGTCTTACTCAAGGAACACAACGCAGTGACGCCGGTGAGGCTCGAACCCGCGGCCCTTCGGTCTCGGGTTAAGCACACTACCGCTGAGCCACTGCGCTCCCGATAATGTTTTGTTTACAGCTGTTTCTATTAGTAAGACATTTACTTGTACAAAATGTATACTCCACTTGAGCTAACACGAATCGGTAGATCACTTGTGTATTAATCCTATCCCGCGGATAGGATTAACACGCAAGTGATCTGTCGATTCTAATTCCCTGAAAACTGTGTAAGCAAAACATGACGTCACTGTCACTCTTGGCTGGCAGGACAGTACAATGTATAAAAAGTAAAATGTTTTGATACTGTAGACGATGGCACGAATAGACAGGGAATAACAGCAGCTGACAGCAGCGACAACTTCGATACAGACGGGGCTGATATAGATATAGGTTCCTTTTATCTCTATGTCTTTCCAGACTTACATGTCACCACACTTCGGGTGAGTAAAAGTAAGTAATGGTGCAAAGATCAGGAATCGATACAATCAAGTACCACACCTGACCCAGGATACCAATGGGAAAGTGACAAACTCACAGTAGACACCGCAAACGAGAGCCAAGAGGTCAGCCCTTTCCCAGCAGGTGACCACAAAGCACATATAAACAGACATGCACAAAACACAGCAAACACAAGACAGAACAAAAACATAAAAGATCCACAAAAAAGAACCGCCTTGGAACGGTCAGTAAAATATTTTACTGGAGGGCTTAAACCGGTTTAACGGCGCCAACCTCACCCTTAATTCAGATGTGGATCAAGACACATAGATATTTGGTTTGCACGAAAGACCCCTAACTTATAAATGCATATTACTAAAAATGTACTGAACTGTCTGTTTGGAAATCAAATGGTCTATATATTAGTTCATCACATATGAGCCGCAACATGAGATTTCCAACAATGTGGTATGTGCGACCAGCAAAACCTAAGATCAGCCTGCGCATGCGCGCAGTCTGATCAGAGCCTTTGCCAGTCGCTTGACTATTCTATGAGTGTTAAGCTACTGACTGAACATCATTTGAAGTTTCTAAGCTTAATAGGAGGCTGCACAGGCTCGTCTGAGTCTACACTTGTCAAAATGCCACATTGTTGAAAATCACATGTCACGGCTCATATGTTGGGTTGCTCTCCCGTTATTGCTCATACATGTACATTGTAGTCCTGTGAGACGGTTTTGACATACAGGAATATCTATCGATGCACAGGATTGATGCGACATAAAAAAACAACGCCAATACAATACTGTTAATTTACACTCACGGGTTGACGTAAGCGGTTCCAGTCGGCAACTGTAGATGATACACATCTCAACGTTTCATACCAGATGATAAAAATGATAATCGGAAAAATATATTTTGATGTATGATTTTTTATTTTGACTATTCCAAACGCTACCAGTCAAGAATACGATGGTGCAGTTGTGTTTCAATTATACAGATCAACTGAGAATAAAACACCCTTTTATTTGATATGATTTGTCTTTGCATAGGAGAGGTATTGGCGGAGATATTACTGATTAAACAAGTATAAAGTTTCTTTTTTTTTGCTCAGTATTTGCGATAGGAAGCGTTAATGCGTTAACAATCAACTTGCCTTTATAAAAATCGATATTGAAATATGTTGATTCGGTTAAAGCTGTTTGATAAATTGCTTTGTTATATGACTGGAGAGAATCCTGTCTCCTGATTGGCCCAATTTGTCTTCATAAATCTCTATGTCTACCTGGAAACTGGTCTAAACCGGTCCACAAGTTAATATTGCATGAAAACCAGCTCGAACTAGTTTTCGGAAGTCAATATGTTGACACTTCTGTAATATTACCCTCTAGAGAGCTAAAAATAGCATGTTGAGTATGAAACTAGCATGTGCTGCATGAAATTGACATCATTTGCTGTTTCACCTCCCAACAGGTATATTAAAGACTTTCATGAACTTTTACAACAGTTTGGTTTTGTTTTGTTTGCTTATTTATCTTTGCGTGAATAAACAAACTGTAAAAACAGTTTAATAATAATAATTTACATTCCCCATTAAGAGAATTAATATACACTGCTCAACAAAAGTTTAGCACGGATATTAATACGATGTCCCACTTTGTATAAACATGAACCATTTTATTTAAAGTAATCAACATGTATGTGGATCTTGAAATTTACGTTTTTTCGTGTCCGGCAGACAAAAGGTAATCTGGTTAGGCGTTAAGTGGATTGACGTTAAATTTAATGGCATGGACATGCAAAGGATACACGTCTACATCTGAAATCAAAATTTTTGATTCTAGAGTAAAGCCAAAGGTTCTTAATGATGAAAAACGTTAAAAACGTCAAAGTTTGATACCGTTTATGCCACGTTTTACCGTTCCATTATGACGTTAAAATGGCATTTTTACACTTCTTGACTTTCCAGCGAACTGAATCAAGAGATCAAGTAATCTGTTTGATGTTAGATTGGCACAAGCACCCGCCACATGTCTGTTAGTTGGTCCTTTGAAAACGTCATCTTTAGATAGCGTTATCGCCTTAATTTAGCCTCAACTTCAGATTAACGTCACTTTTTTTATGAATTAAAGGGCATGAGACGAAATTTTATAAACTTGCCTTCCCTTAAACTGCCTCTCTTTTGGAATCCTCTTAAACACGAAAACCTTTTCAATTAAGCATGCATACATAGCGGAAACAGTACTGTTTTTGACTTGTAAACGTCATTATAACAACAACGTTAGTTGTTTTCAAGACTCAACCTTTGTTACTTATGCTCAATGGAGACGGCCTTTATCTTATTTTCAGAATTGCCAATTCGACCGAGCTGGAAAACAAAAGACTTTATAAACCGATGCTGGAACAATTTTGTATTGCCATTAATGGAGTTGAAACACGTTTTTGACCCCTCTCTTGTTTAAAGCAACGAACGACGCAGTAGAAATCCAATTAAAGTACACCAATTGCTTCCTCAACTTTATCACATACCAAACCATCCTTTCAGCAGATAGTTTATAACTTTAAACCATTTGCTCGAATAAATATCAATTTTTATTTATCCGTGCTAAACTTTTGTTGAGCAGTATACATTTGAAAATGCAAAATACTGCATTAAAATACTTTAATAACTGTTGCTTAAAATTTTGAAAAAGTCCTTACTAATAGATGTCTTAGATTGAAGGTTGAACATGTCTTTAACAACAAAAATGGAAGTAGCAAAAATTTCATTCTTAAATGAAAAGTCATATATAACAAAACAGTTATTGACTTCAATTTCGGTAGACATAAGGATTTATCTACCCTTAAAAATGATATTCACCTCCACCTAGCAGCCTCGGTGAATTATCACGTTTTCGGGTAGATAAATCCTTATGTCTACCTCATTGAAGTCAATAATTGTATAATATCATGTACAAGTATATATCGTCCTACGTAAAACAATATTGTATATTAACCCAATGTTTAATTTTGCTATTAAACCCTTTTAAACGTCTTTCTTTCTTCCTATTCACCATATCTATATTAATTGCTGGTTCCCGCTTTACAGGTGGTCATTAATGGAAAAACAGGTAACCAGTACCCCCCCCCCCCAATACCTGGAAATGGGGGGGGGGGGGGGGTTCTGGTTACCTGTATTTACATTGCTGACCACCTGTAGACAGGGAACCAGCAATTAATGTAGATATGGTGAATATAAATTGACTATGCAGCAATGCATTTCAATGCACAACTGAGTTGATACGCGATGGTATACGTGGATTCGCGTCGATAAATAAGATGAATCGATTGGTAGGCAGGTAAATGCGTTACGCTGCAGTTCAGCGAATTGTCTGCAACAAGCGGGGATAGGCTACATGTATTTGGAATTCGAGTTGAAAGTACAGCGCGTTTTTTTTATGCGTTCTCACAACGCGTTTTCAATGCGAATTTGACAAGTACAAAAAAATCGCGAGTGGTAGTGTATTTTAACGCCATTCTTTTAAAATGATAAACCACTAGTAGTTTACAGATTAAAATTATTAAGTGAGTATGATCAGGAAATACCACAATCACAAACTACAGCCAAACCCGTGGCATCGTGCGGAAGAGCCACACAGCAATCACGAGACACTAGGATTAAAAAAAGCAAAGCATCCAGCTCTCTCTCTTCCCATCAAGTTGATAACAAAACAAGAATGGACATAAAGTAACGCCCAACAAAACATCGATCAATTACATAATTCCACAATGGGAGTGACAATCATCAACGAATCAACGACAACAGATCAACCACCTTAGAGCGGACAGCAGCCTAAGCCACTGGGGGTGGGGGGGCTAAAATGTATTTTGCTGGTACCAAATCTTCGCCTTAGATTCTGTTGTTAAAACACACAATTGTTAAGCTCGCATGGCGGCTTCCTAATTATTGCAATGTATAATAAAAGAGAAACAATCTAATCCAATTAGCGCACTATGATGAAACAAAGAGAAGGGCTCACGACTCAAAGATAGTCAAAGCTAAAGACTACGGTGAGCCAAGCATCAGGCAACAACCCACCGATTAAAGTTTTACGCCAGAGCCGTCATTGAGTCTGATGCCTGACCCACCGTCGTGCAATTAGAGAGGAAACCATAACTATAAACCATGATTGGGTTTACAACCAGGCATGCAGACTGTCACATGATATTCAAGTTATATGCAACCTTTTCTAACGTTTGATTATCTGTTTGAAATGATCACTAGAATAAGATTTTTCAACAATTCTTTTGAATTTATAAACTAAATCACTATTTAATATAGGTTCTGATAAGCCCTGTCGCATAAGTTGTTTTAAATCAATGTTATATCCAACAATTAACTCCGAGTGTCTGTGGGTTTATTTAGAAAATGATTTTCGAATATGATGATGACTTTGACCTTGTTTTAATAACTAAGCAGTTAAAACTGGATTTCTTTTGTTGAAGTCATCAACATTGGAACAAACTCTCACAAAAACGAATAAGCTGCGAA
The DNA here is from genome assembly GCA_964019695.1 of Loripinus fragilis. Classification (NCBI taxonomy): domain Eukaryota; kingdom Metazoa; phylum Mollusca; class Bivalvia; order Lucinida; family Lucinidae; genus Loripinus; species Loripinus fragilis. Next base: position 92,743,539 of record OZ026514.1, read on the forward strand.
GGGGAGCGATCAAGAAATGGGGAAGTTTACTATTTCAAAACTAGATTCATCCCGTTTATAATAAATCTTAGATGAAACCATGCTATTTATCATCGACAAGTACATATCCCAAAACAGGGCTTCAGTATTAGAAGAATTCGATTTATTTAACTGATGTTCTTGGGATATATCTGTTCTACCACTTGTCCAAAATAAGGATTACATGTATCAATATTAAGTAAGTCATCTAAATATATGGAGGTGGCGTTAAAAGCTTCAATAATATCAGTTTAAGCCTAACGTTACGATATGACGTCATTAAAGGTGGCACACTCCTGATACCTTTACGCAAAAATGTGATTTTTGAGTAATTTTAAAGTCTTGTGAAAAACAGAAGCGTGCTCCTGTATTCTAGAATTAATCAAATTGGTTGAAAAAAAGGAATAGATTACTGAGCAAACCTTGTATTTAATTATTTTTCTCTAACTCATTAAATAAATCCAATAGAATGGGATTTTTTCAATTTGTATCCTCTATTTACCGAATTTACTTTCAGTGTCATGATTTAGGTTTTTGTGACGGTGGCCCTGGTATACTAGAAACAGAAATACCAGATGACCTTCCAACTGTTTCAATGAATGGAATGGACCTCCGGAATACAACAAGATTTATGATTGCACCCTATGTGATGCCAGCTGATAATGGTATGTCCGCGTCTTTTTAGCGTAAAGCTATAAATACAAATATATGTACTTATCTATCAATTTTAACATAAAAATTTATTTTGGCCCAAAAATTCGAAAACAGGTACCTCATCCATTTCAAGTTTAATTATTACTCTTGTGTATGTTATACAAGTGGTAAGTAACAAGCACAATGTTTTGGTTGTAATGCACCACCGTACGTCACTTTATTTTGGAATGTGCTAATTTTAAGCAGGGCTGAAATAAGTATTCCGTTTAGATAACATGAAAAAGTTATTTCAATATATACGTATTGATAGTGTTATAACATCTTAATAAAAAATATGTCTTACGACATTAAGAAAGGTATTGAGTTTATTGATTTACAAATTATCTCTCATGATAATTTAGTGATTTCATCTATTCCCCATTACTCTAATAATTCTGAAACTCCTATCAATTTCTATAAGTATAATACACCAATTAGGTCTACTTTATTTAACTTTAATACAATTGTAACTGATATAAATATAGATTCCAATACTCCTGACTCCTGCGATTGTCAAAATTCTAATTATGTATATCCGCCTGCAGGTAATGTGATTACAGGTAATCTAAATGTCATTCCTGACGCTAGAGTTTTAAAGGTCCTAAATAATCGTTGGTTTAAACGAGAAAATGTTGAAACTGCATGATGCCTTGAAGGAATGAAAAATTATCATTTTTTAAAATCATTGATAAGTAAAAGTAAGAAAAATAGCAAATATGAGGAATCGATAGAATCAAGCACCACACCTGACCCAGGATACCAATGAAAAAGTGACAATTTCACAATTAGACATCACAAACAAGGGCCAAGAGGTCAGCCCTTTCCCAGCAGCTGACTACAAGACATCAATAAACAGACGCACACAAATGCATAACAAAAAAAGACAGAAATAACATAAATGATCCACAAAAGAAGCACCACCTTGGAACGGTCCGTAAAAACATTTTACTGGAGGGCTTATACCTGTTTAACGGTGCGCCAACCTCATCCTTAGTTCAGATATCCTAGTATCCTTATTACTGGACAAAGGCAAACATAGATCAGACGCCTGGTCAGAATCTCCACTCTTGGCTTATAGAAGGTTCTGTTAACATTTGAATAAAATTCAAATATACCATCCAACAATCTTTAAAACAGAAACAGACTGATCCAATTATTAACATTGAAAATTTCTATTCTGCCTTAATGGACATTCTCGTTTATGAATGATATAATTGAAAACGCGATTAGTGCTACGATAAAAGGCTGTCCACTCAAATGCTTGCAGTCTGAAATCATGATAAAAACTGCCGCTAAGCATATTCTTAAAAATTTCTTCAACATGATTAATTGGATATAATCTGCACGCAGGATGTAAGAGAATTGTATTACAATATTTCTGCAAGTTTTTATGAAGTAACTGCATGCAAAATGTATCTGATGTTTAAAAATGGAAGAAATTGTCACTTGGTGATCCTCTACAAAATATAAAAACAAACAGCTTTGATGCTTTAAAACATTACCGCCTGGGGCGAGGCTAGGTACCCTTATGTACATATAGGAGTAACATTTAAGCTTCTCATCTGAGACCAACATGGTCAGTATTGAAAACAATGTTGCAGAAGTTGTCACTAGTTGACCTTCTACAGAAAATCTAGTGAAGGCAAATACAATAGTAATGCAGATCAAGCCGGTGCAAGGGGTTTGGGTTGTTACACGTTCCATTAATTTTCGTTAACACACCCCATTCCACCGAGGTATTCTATATTTGTGTTTATAGATCATACAGGAATAGTGTGTACGGGCGGAAATCCGGAAAAAATGCTTACACCAGCCCTAATGAACACGAACGTTAATTTACAGACTCATTGAAAGCGTATTTGAGCCACGACATGAGATTACCAACAATGTGGTATGTGCGACCAACAGAGCCTCATGTCAGCCAGCGCATACGCAGAGTCTGGTCAGAGCCTTGGCTAGTCGCTTGAATATTCTATGACTTAAAATACTGACTGAACATCATTTGGAGTTTCTACGCTTAAAAGGAAGCTGCACATGCCTGTTTGAGTCTACAATTGTCAAAATATTACATTAATGTAAATCACATGTCGCGGCTCATTTGCTGTTTCAGATTAAGTACTAGGTTCTCTTATTTCCGAAGGATCCACTTTTCAGATAATTTGGGCTGCGACGCGACAAAACCTGTCTTCGGGGTTTCCGACAAAACGAGACTCAAACTAGTCTCCTCAGCTATAAAGACAAGCTAGAAAAATGTAATTCCATTTGTAGCAAGTTTATATATGATACTTTCCAAAAAAGCAAATAAGAAAGGCGCTGATCAACCTGCGCGGATGCGCAGGCTGGTCTGCGTCTTTGTTGTTCGCAAACCCCTGAGAATAGGTTTTCTTTTATATAAAGACTGAATTATTTTTATTTTGAAATATCATTCTTTAGTCATTCTGGTGCGCGCGGTAGCTCTCACGCGTCTACAAACTACTGCAACGCTTTCGGATTTCTGAAAGGAGAGAAAAGTCATGCGCGGATCCAGGGATTTTTGACGGGGAGGGGGTGGGGTCAAATCCATCTGACAGAAAAAAACTCTGACAGCGGTCTTTTGTTTTTTTAGCCCTCTACTTATTCACAGAGGATATTTTAAAGACAACTTTACTTTTGCAAAGGTTCCAGTGTAGGTCCAACTTTTTTCTAAGGGGAGGAGTCCTTTTTTTCCAGGGGGGAGGGGGGTCCAATTGCTAATTTTATATAGAAACTCATATAACTTGTGATTTTCCAGGGTTGGTCCAGACATCCTGCCCCCTCCCTCTAGATCCGCGTATGAAAGTTACGATCAAATTCAGACATTATGGCTCGATTTACATCAGACGCCAGATTTTATTATTTAATGTTATTAAGTTTATGAGTCGTATGCCTTAGTCAGCATTTAATCAAACGTTTATCATTTAGTGAACCATTTACAAATTTCCTTTGACAAATCATGCACACAAAAGTGCAAAGATAAAATGCATAGCTATAGTGCATTGGTGTCATTTAGATGAGAAAACATTGTAGCGCATGGTGCGCTACAATATTTTCCAATCTAAATGCATGCGCTACAATATTACAGGTATCCAATCTAAATGACCTCAAAATAGTTATAATTTGCACCCACATCTGAAGTCAAATTGTATTTAATTATGTTTTCCATGTGTTTTTTAAGTATAGTCGGGAAACATCGCACCTGATCTGGATCCAAGCAGTTTGACATTCTGATGGTATTTTATTTTTTTATGAGAAAACAGTTTATTTTGAAGAATATCAGCAGCCGACAATAAGTCATGCAAATAACTTCGTGCAATAAGGGACTCTTTTGGCTCCCTCTGCAGCCAAAAAAAACCCGAAAGTTTCTTTTCAACAATTTTTGGAGATTAGTTTATGAGAAGAATAGCCCTAGTGTAAAAAGTTTGGTATTTATCTAACTTTTACCGTTGCTATAGTAACAGAAAATGGCTGCCAAAAGAGGTTTAAAATAGAAAAACATGAGTGTAAGAGCGGAGACCCAGGTCCTCAGTCTAATCAGTGTATTTGCTGTGCGTTCAGTTTCTAGCCACTAGCCATGGGCCCAAACACTCTTCATGTGGACATCAGTATAAAGATGATGCATAGTCTATTCCGAGTTGTTCGTTTTATTTGAAACGCGACATGAGATTTTCAACAATGTGGTTTGTGCGACCCACAAAGTCTCAGATCAGCCTGCGCATATGCGCAGTCTGCTCTGAGCCTTTGTTATTCGCTTAAATACTTTCTGACTGTTAAGCTACTGACTGAACACAATTTGGAGTTTCTTAACTTAAAAAGCGGGTGCATAAGCTCGTCTGAGTCTACAAACACCACATTGTTGGAAATCACTTGTCGCGGCTCAAATAAAACGAACAACTCGGATTAGCTTATGCATCATCTTTATACTGATGGCTCATTTGTGCAAAAGACTGGGAGTGTAGGGCTTTCGGGTGTCTTGTTTCAGCTAACACCTACCACATGGCTTACAGAAGAGTAGATGCGGCACATGTTCATCAGAAGCACGACACTGATAGGATAAACGCTGAGGTCAACACAGCTCTTCATCAATACCGTACAACATGGCAAGCAAGCAAGGCTGTAATAATAACATGGAAGGCTATGTCCGAAAGTGATGTAAGTACCTAACCTAAAGGTTATACAGCTTTTTTCATGGAACATTTATTAAAAATATTTTACTCTAGGGCTTAAACCAGTTTCACCTCGATCACTCAAGCTGAAGTTATACACATTGATGGGTTCAAGCGATACCTAGATAGACTATTCACTTATAGGTTCGTGTGCACTGAATGTCTACACGCAAGGTTTATCCATCTGTCACTAGTTAACCCTATACATGCGTACCGAAGCCTTTGCTTCACACACACATACATGTATAAAGATAGTAAATGAAAGCCAGACCAATATTTAGGCCCGAAAGGTAATTGTGTACGAACTTTAAAAGCTTGACTCAAGTTGTAAGCCATATTGTCGTACGTTTCTATTTTAATGTCTTTTGGAGTTTGGTTGGAACCGCAAACAGTGTAATCACTGATCTGACTGCTCCTGGGGGAGCAGGCTAATACTGTTTCATCAAGCCTATGTGTCTGAAAAATTTGGATAGATACAGTAGATGGTCTATCATTTAAAACGTTTATTCTACTGGGCCCAAAGTCGTTACCTGAGGATAGCTGAAACATTAAATCAGCAGAATCAGTGAAAATCTCTAGACCATCATACAGTAGCAGATTGGGTGATTTTCAACAATACATTAGAGAAAACTGCTTTGAATAGCTGTGGCTATCCTCATAGACCTTGTTGCAAATAACAGAACTAAATGCCAGTGGTGGGCATTAATTGCATGGCATACAGCATAAGTGTGTGCGCTCAAAGATTCAAATAATTTATTAATAGGGCTGAAAAATAAAATATCAATACTCGGAACATCCGTTCACAATTTGACTCAGAATACCTGCTCAATGTAAAGTATGTGCTCATAATACCTATCTGCATGTAGTACTGCTCGAAAAGACTGCTGAGCTATTCTTCACGCAGTTTTGAAATTTTTACGTGGTGTACAGTGGACAAAATAGCGTTTTATTCAAAAAGTTTTACAAGATATCCTTTACCAGCTTTTGTTTTACTAAATATAATCAAATAGACGTATTTCTATCAAGTGTTTGAGCGAAAACGCACTTCTAAAGATGAGTTTTTTTTTTACTCTGTGAATGCAAAATACGTGAACAGAGCCATTCCATCTCGTTTCTTTGAGAATTATGTTGTGCATATCAGTCGATTGGACAAAACATGCAAGCACTAACAAGGTCTGGACAATGACAGAGCTAAACATGTATTCAACTTGGCATTATGTGAGGATTAAAGCAACTTACATCGACAGAATCCCCAGTGTCAGTTTTTCTTGTGCCCGTCCAGCCATTTTGTTTTGCTAGATAATCATTGTATATGGTCATGGTCCTATAGCGTCGATAAGTAAGGGATCTTTTATGCAAACCAAACATCATATAGCGTCGATAAGTAACATCTATTTGTCTAGATCCACATCAGATGGTACCATAAAAGTAGTTTCAGCCAACCAGTAAAATATTTTTTACTGACCGTTCCAAAGGGGTGCTTCTTTTGTGGATCCATTTTTGTTAATTATGCTTCGTCTCTGTCATGCTGTCTTATCTGTCCATTACAGCATTGTGGTTATATGTTGGAAAAGCTAACCTCTTCGCTCCCTTGTATGTGATGTTTCCTTGTGTTTTTGTTGCTTTTCCATATGGTGTCCCGGGTCAGATGTAGTACTTGACTGTATCGTATTTTTGATAGTTGTCTTCTTCCTTTCTTTAATCTGTTCACATGCATTTAAGAAGCCAGTAGCCTCGGCTGTTGTCACATCGATTCTGTTTTTGTTGATTCATTGTTAATTGCTGCTCCCGTTACGTGTATGTGTGGTTTGGCTAGCGAGGGATGTTCCTCGTTTACTGATATAATAATTGGGCCTCTGACGCGAGAAAACCTGTCTTCGGGGCTTTGCGAACAACACAGGAGCAGACCTGCCTGCGCATCCGCCCAGTCTAATCGGCGCCTTTTTTTATTCTTTTTTTGGAAATTATCATATGTTAACTTGCTACAGGAGAAATTAATTTTTAGCTAGTCTCTGTAGCTGACGATGCTGGTTTGAAACTCGCTTTGTGGGAAACCCCGGAGACAGGTTTACTCGCGACAAGGCCCAATTATTTGTGTCCTTGTCTACTCATTATGCTATCATCTCACTTAGGACGAGCGAGATGGTTGCCTTTTTGGTGTCGAGTGAGTGTATGAGTGTATTGAGTCATTGGAACATTCCATTGTTTGAAAAGGTTTGACATCTGCTAACTTGGTATCAGATTTGTTAGATGTTTCTGTGATGTTGCTCTACCTTGTATTTCAGGAGAACCACTTCCAAGCCATACTAGCTACAGGAAGTAACACGGATAGAAACCAAGTGCAGACGTTTGTTATTTTCCTATATGGTAAACTGGAGTTTGCTGGTAATGGAGTACAGGTACGAACCCAGTAAAAATATAAAAGCGGGTCACCATCGGCCCAGCAATGAAATGCCATTTGAATGGTGTTTCACTGGCGGGTTAATGATGGCCAGACGCTGTGTGCTGACTCAGGTAATCAGAGCCAATTACTAATTTTTGACAAAAATGATTGTGGTAGCTCTAGATAAGGAATAAAATCCTGCATGTGAACATAGAAAAGATGAAACGCCTGGTGCCTGGCACGAATCAGGCCCAGTGAAAGGTCCAATGTCCACTCAGTCTTACTGAGATAAGTAACAATGCTCTCTTCCGTGATGGTTGCCGATGTTCCTAGACCCTGATTTTAGGTGCAAAAGATGACTGAGCTATTGATCTCAGACTGATGTGGGAGGTGATGGAGTTCGGTATGGATTGTAATGTCGTGGATGCTCCACGATTTGTATTATTTATTCTATGATTTTTTTGTTGTTGTACATATTTGATAATTTAACATAAACATGGCGTCATAGTCTGTGACGTCAGTAATATCGTCGCTAGAGACATAGAGCGTTTGCGACATCGTTGGAATAACAATGGCGGAACAATGAACACTGGTGGAAAAAATGTCACCACAATGGGCAGGACAAAGACATTTGTATATGATACAGAACAAACCAGGGCACAGATAGTCTGTGTATACAACAACACAGATAGTATATGTATGCAACAACACATACATGTCATAATGGGCATGGATGTAAAGATGACAAGTCAGATAGAACCTGTCATGGATAACCTCTTGTCTGTGTAAAATAAATGAAGTTGATGATGTTTGTTGCCAGTCGTTTGAATTGTACTTAATTTAAGGCATTGGTGTACGCGAAAGACAAAGAGGCAGATCAGCTTGCGCACCAACGCAGACTGATCAGCAACTTTGTTATTCACTCTCTAGACAGTACAATAGCTTAGCTTGTTGTATGTTAAGTTTTTATATTCAAACTAGTTTCTGTAGCTGAACAGACTGGTTCTAGTCATACTATGTCAGAAATGCAAAATACCTTTACTTTTTGCGACAATGCCCATTTATTAATTAGCATTCTCCCTAAGAATCATGCAGGCCCAGTAGAAAAGCTGATAAGTGACTTTTTCAGAATGCCAAAAAAAGTTGGCGCAATAGATTCCTTATAACATAAAAGTCACATAGCCAAAGGGAAACGGTTATTGTCATGCCGTTACCATGGCAACGACCAGTTGAAGATTTTTCCTCCAGAAGCATGTTTTATAGTTTTGGAAAACTGAAAAATTACACTTTTTGAAGACAATGCAGCCTATTTATCTTTTAAAGTCTAATGATATATGCTGTATGAAAAAAATCAATAAGGTATTAACTTTCAATATCACAAATGGAAAAGGATAAAAAACCTTGCAGAGTATGTTTCTATGGCAACGAAGAGGGGCTATCTCTATAATATTTTTGGAGGCTTAAATTGACAAATTTCTATCCAAATTATTTTTTTACAGCAAAGGTGTGATTAAAGGTGTCAGCATAAGGAATATACACTAATGCCTTGTGTCTTAAATGAAAGAATAAAAAAGGTCAAAATGTTTCTATATTCGGTATCCATGGCAACCAAAGTAGCAACATAATAGCAAAATTGGAAAAATGCCTAACTTTATGGAATAAAATTACCAACAAACACAAATGTGTAAACATTAGTTTATATAGCATACGAAGCATCGATATAAACTTGAAAAGTTGCACACACGCTAGTTTGGTTTTGTGTCTCAATTTGGTTTCCATGGCGACGTGAATATTGCTACTGGCCTGAAATTGCACTTTTTTACCATTTTTAAATGATAGTTGTTGAGACAGGAAATATCAAAAGGGATGAATTTTATTTTAGGGATATCCACTGATGCTAGGCGTCAATAATGAAAAAATAAAAGTGTTCAAAATATTTCATTTTCCTTGTTACCATGGCAACCAAAGTTGGTGGGGTAGCCAGGTATGAAAAAAGGCCTATTTAGCATTTTTGAACTACTACAGCCATTCCCTCAGCGTACATAGAGACATATACAATTAATGGTAAGTTCTAAATAGTATTAGCTTTCATAACACGAGAAATCATGCGTAGATTACACCACCTTCTGTGGGTAACTATGGAAACAATCAGAGTACTGTCGCAAAATAGAGATTAAATAAATTGCATCTTAAAGTGGTTAAACATTTCCAGTTGGATATAATTCAAGTTTTAATATGTTTAAAAGATAGTTTTGTTGAGATATATTAACATTATCAATATGGTTCCAGGAAAAATTTATAAGTTTAGTTTGATATAGTAACATTTATAGACGTTAAAAGTGGGTGGGGTAACCAGATATATAACCAAAACGAGTTTTAGTGATTTTTAAACAAGTTTTCCCAATTGTGGTGGGGACGATGGCATATTTGCATACTGCCAATACGTGATAGGGGCCTCCAAGTTTTATAGACTGTAAAAACATGTATGAGGTTTACCTTATTCTCGCCGTTACCATGGAAACAAATACAGGCCTGTTGTAAAATCGATATTAAATATATTGTGCCTTTAAACAGTAAAATGTACAGATGGTTATAATGAAAGTTCCCAGTGTGTATAAAAGATAGTTGAGTTGAAACATATTAACATTATCAATTAGTTTAAGCAAATATATTAAGAAAAATTTTATTTGGTAACAATTATTAACGTTGAAAGTGGGTGGGGCAACCTGATATATAAGAAACATTATTTTTAGTCATTAAAACTTTTCGAAGACAATACAGCCTGTCTATCTCTAGAAGTGTTAAAGTGATTCCAGCTAATAATAAGTTTTGAATTAGCTAAAAGGAGAACTGAGTTGAGTCTTATTGACATTATCAATATTATATGAAAACTGAATAATTTGTAACAATCACAGTCATTTAAAGTCGGTGAACTGAATAATTTGTAACAATTACAGTCATTTAAAGTCGGTGGGGTAATCAGGTATACAGCAAAAACTTATTTCAATAACTTTTAGCAAGTATGCCAAATAGTGGCAGAGATATTGACATATTTGAATACTGCCAATATGTAATGGGGACTTTTGAGTTTCATAAACTGTTTAACATGAATTTGGTTTTACCTGCTTCTGGTTGTAACCATGGAAACAATCACAGGCCTTTTGCAGAATGGAAATGAAATTAATTGTATTTAATAGTCACTGTGGTTAGAATTGTTCCACCTAGTTATTATATAACATAATTTGATGTGCATAAAGATAGTTCAGTATAAAATTTTAGAACAATATTTGGATAAATCAATTTAAAGATGATTTTATAGCTTTGAAGCCAAAACAAGTTTAATATTTTTCTGTATAGTACAGTTATTGTTTCCATGGTTACGACCAGAAAGTGGTAGACCGGATGCTTTTTCTTATATTGTATGAAAAGTGAATACCATTTAGAACTTATCAATAATTGTATGCACCTCTTAGTAGGCAGGGAAAATGATTGTAGTGGTTCAAATATTCCACAAAATAGGGTTTTCCAAGATTGGTTACCCCACCCACCTTTGGTAGTCTGGAATGATTTGTACAAAGATCATATTGAGTTTATTTATTATTTTAATCTACTCCCTTTGAGCTATAATGTTTCAGCAAATAAAGATAAGAATCAAAATTGGTGTGTTATTGGATATGGGAATGTGCAAAAAATGTCTTTTCACATTTTTGGCCATTTTAGACCAAATTCCTTCTTTTTGGTTACCATGGCAACAAGCAATAAACTGAAAGGACGGAACACAGCTTAGTAAAATTATAAATACAACTAAACTCGATTTTTTATGATTTTCACATTGATTTTCGGCAATAACTTTTTTCTTATTAATTTTATCAAACCGTGTTCGCGATGAAAGTTGTAGAGATAAATTAGCGCCAATTTCTCAAAACGGTTCTAACGTCCAAAATGCAGCAGCTAACTCTGTGCATAGATGCACTCTTTGAGCATTTTAAGCAAAGCGCAAATAAACTAAGTCAAACATGTCAGTCAAAAAGTTGCATTGCACCGCCCCGATTCACTTACTAAGGCGTTGGATGGCTTGTTGAAATATATTGGTAATCGCGCCTGATTGGCTCGTGCGTTAAGCTATTGGAATCATCTCGAAGCTGTCTGTTTAAGAGCACGTGCATAAGAGAAAAATGGCACGTTATGCAAAATCCCAGCTTCTGTACTTACAGATGATCATGCTCAGAGTAGATTCTGAATATGCGCGATAATTCTTAGTGTGCATACAGCAAGATTTAACTATACACAGCCATTGAATAACAGCATATATACCCCTTGTGAATATTCTTCTGAGATGAACCCATTTTGTCACGACTCTACGAAATTTATCTGTCAATAAACGACTTTGAAAGGGGCTCTTGCATGGTATGGGAAATTAACATGGGAATCTGCCCACGCTGGGATTTTGAAAATATTATGTTATTTAATCGTCTGGGGTATAACTTTAATATTTATGGTGCGTTTGAGTTTTTATGCAATTCCATTGCTAATTTATGACGTCATGAATGGTATCATTATAATACCTTAGGGTACCCAGTTATAATCATTTCTAAAGTAATTGACATAATATGTAACTGGATGAGAAATGTTTTATGAAATAGTTATATCATTGATACGTTTTCTGTTACTTAAAATGGCTTTGTATGTATTAGGGTATTGGATGGGCATTCATTTTTATAGCATGGTACCCCAATTTTCGACTGTATATTTTGTATTCAGTCAAATTTGGAATTAACTTTTTTACAGGTTGCGGTCTTTGTCAAGATACCATTTCAACATATAAACTATCCATATATGTTAAGAATATGTAGACCAAATTTCATGAAATTCAAGGACCGGGAACATATTTTTTAACTTGATGTAAACACATGGCCCTAATTCATCGAAATGTAAAAAATACAATAATTATGTTTCAGTGTAAAACATACTTGAATACTCGCTTAGTTTGAAACATCATGCTAGTACGTTCATTGGTAGAAGTTGATATGTTCAGTGTTTTCCCCTATTATGGATTCGAAAAAGATAAAAACAACATTCTTTGATATTAAGTGCTACGATTCTTATTTAATGAAGTGCTTACATGATAATATAAGCCAAAAGGATACAATATGTTGACACCTGTACTTAACACATCTAGTTTCTAACATAAAACTACATCTAGCCAATGTTACACTTAATATGTAACATTATTAAGAATCTTAATTCATACAGAAGAGAAACCTTACGACAAGTCAGTTCATACAGGAGAAGAACCTTATATCTATGATTTTATAATTGTAAGACTCATTAATAACCCTGCTTCACAAAAATAACCCTCTGTCAAACCTATTGGTTAAAATTAACCATTTTGATCACAGATAACTCTTGCCTTCAAAGGTATTGCTAATTTAATGCTTAAATCTTCTATGTTCATTCTGTTTTGTGAAACTGATGCTGATTTCCATCAAATAGCAACATCTATACTTTAGCTGTCTGTATATTCTAGGCATACAGTTTTGTTTCTGGACCTCACTTATTCATGTAGAACACTGTTTTATGATACCTTTGATAAGACTCTGTTCATTGTTATCCTGGTCACGGCACCAAAATGTGGTTCCTCTAATTCAGTTGGGATGTAAACGAAATATTTAGTCTTCTTGTTTTCACATGTTTATTGTTAGGATATTATGTTTCTTAAACAATATCATGCAGGACTTGAGGAAGTGATACACATTGTCTTGGCCCAATAGTGCCATGACACAGGGCCATGACCTTTGGTATTTCTGGCCACTGAATTATTTAAAATTGTCTAAACATGTCTTTCTTTAAGAAAAGTGGAAGTAGATTAAAAAACAACCTCCTTATGTTGAATAATTGATTCATTTGAACTAAATAATTGATTTTGCTAAAACTGACCTATACCCATAAGAGGTAGGAAATGACAAAGTTACCGGTTTTAGATTTTCATGATATTTGGCTCAGATGAACAATATATATATGGCATGTTTTTGTGATAATATGATATCTTGACAAAGACTAGAACATATCCATCTTTTGAATTGAATGTTGAATGTTTTGTAAATTTTTTAAAAAAAAAATATTGAAATTTTACAATCACTTCTTCTGAAAACGTAAACCATAATTTATCCAAATGGTTTCGTGGTATTAAAATAATGTCTATGGTATTTTGGATTCAATCTAGATGACAAATCTAAGAAATAAACAAAACTTTAGATTTAGGACATGGAAATTTAGGGACAGGTACCACCTCAAAGGTGGAGTACTTCAGGGTTGCTTCCTAAGCCTTATTCTTAACTATCTAATTCGATAAATACATTTTCATAGTACGTATATAATGAGTTATTAATATGCAAAGTTTGAAGAAAATCCATGCGTGGGCACAGATGAAAGTACCCCTTTTGGCTGAATTCAATGTTTTGCAAATTCTTCATCTATGGGCACACAAATCTGTTTGCGCCACATATAGGACCTTTTGGAGAAATTGGCGCTAATTTTTCTTTTACAACTTTCATCGCGAACACGGTTTGATAAAATTAATAAGAAAAGAGTTATCGCCTAAAATCAATGTGAAAAACATTAAAAATCGAGTTTTTTTAATGGGGCCATCTAAACAGAGCAAGAAGTAAATGTAATCAAAGGAAAACTTATATCAGCCTGAAAGGTTCCAATTTCACATTTTTTCCTTGGGCAATCTCAATATTTGTCATATTTTTGGCCATAAAGTAAAAACTTTTGTGGCATTTCCTGTAACTGTTGCCATGGTAACTATAATCTGGAGTCTTTAAAACTATTATTTGTGTATTTGTATAACAGATATAGATTGTGTAAAATATGCTGAAAATTATTCATATTTGTCATGCTGGAAGGAGGTAGTTTGCATCGATTATGCCCTTTTTGTTGAATATGCCATTTTTTGTGAAATCGCTGATTATATGATGTTTTGGTAACATGAATTGAGATAATTCATTTGTAGATTTGAATTTGGTGTGGAAATCATGTGCTGGTTACGTAATATGTGCTAAAATAATCAATTTGATACTTTGTTTAGGGGAGATGTTTTGCTTTGAATATGCTCTTTTTGTAAAATAACTGACAATCTGATGGTTTGATTGCCATGGTAACCTATATTTGAATAATTTTATTAATTTTAATTTTTCGTTTTAGCTAACCAGATGTAGACTTGCCATAATGTGCTTACATAATCCATATTTCTGTTTGCAGAAACAAGATAATTGCATTAGAATTGCAGTATTTTGTAAAATTCTGACGGTCAGTTAGTTCCGTTGCCATGGAAACAAAAATTATAAACATTTTGAGTTTTTTTATTCATGGCATTTGTAAATCAGACATGGGTTATTTAGACAGTATATATGTCGTTCATATACAGCTTTGCTGTAAAAAGTTATTCAAATTTGAAAAAGTTCAATTTTTAGTGTTCTGAAAATTGGTTTCCATGCTGAAAATTGATTTCCATGTTGACACGTTTGCTGCTAGGGAACATAATACAAATGGCATGTTTCATTTTTCACTAACATTTTGTGTACAACTAATGTGGGTCCCTAAACAGACCTAGTAGTTAATGTTATCAAAAGAACTTGTATCACAAAAGCCAGTCTGAAAAGTGTCAATTTCACAATTTTTGCTTGGGCAAACTACATTTTTCATAATATTTCTTTGCTACAGAGTAAAACCGTTTTTGGCATTTCCTGTTGTCATGGTAACTATAATCAGGAATTCTAAAAACTATTATTTTGTGTTTGTATTGCAGGTGTATATTATGTTAAATATGTTTAAAATTATTCATATTCTGTCGTGCTGGAAGGAGATAGTTTGCTTTGAATATGCCCTTTTCGTTGAATATACCATTTTTGTGAAATCGCTGATGGTATGATGTTTTGGTTGCCATGGTAACATAAATTGAGATAACTCATTTGTAAATTTGAATTTGATGTTGAAAATCAGGTGCTAGTTACATAATGTGTACATAAATAAACAATCATATCCTTTGTTTAGGGGAGATATTTAGCTTCGAAAATGCTCGTTTTTTGTAAAATCACGGACTATCTGATGGTTTGGTTGCCATGGTAACCTATATTTAAATAATATTATTATTTTCATTTTTTGGATTTTGTTAATAAGATGTGGAATTGCCAGAATGTGTATAAATTATCCATATTTCTGTTTGCATAAGCAAGATAATTTGCTTTGAAATTAGAGTATTTTGAAAAATTTCTGACGGTCAGTTAGTTCGGTTGCCATGGAAACAGAAATTATAAACATTTTGAGTTTTTATATTCATGGCATTTGTAAACCAGACATGGGTTATTTAGACACTGTGTATGTCGTTCATATACAGCTTTGCTGTTAAAAGATAATCAGATTTGAAAATGGTCAAATTTTAGTGTTTTGAAAATTGGTTTCCATGGTGTCACATTTGTTGCTAGGCAACACAATACAAATGGCATATTTCATTTTTCACTCAAATTTTGTGTACAACTAATGTGGTCCTCTAAAGGGAGCTAGCAGTGAATGTAATCAAAATAAAACTAGTATCATAAAAGCCAGCCTGAAAAGTGTAAATTTCACAATTTTCCTTGGGCAACTCTCCGCCAATCTCCAAGAAATCTTAATTTACGGTTTCCATGGCAACCACTGTCAGAAAAAGGGAATGCTTTGTTTTGTGAAAGTTTTTCAAGAAGTCTGATTAACTGGAGGTAAAATTATTTATTTCTGTGACTAGTCACTTATCACCATCTGCATGATTCTTAGGGAGAATGCTAATTAACACAAAACTGGAGTATTAATTACTTACAGGGCTTTGTAAATGGTATATCTGCTTCAACGCCACTGTTTGCCAGGGTCTGCTCTAAGTTTGGTTCCAACGATGCCACAGCTCCAGCACCACCAGATGAGTTGATTGGTAATTCAAACTTTATGTGTGGAAATGACGGTGTATTTGTCTTAAAGGTTTATGAAAATTATGCAGGCAAGTGTTAATTGATAAGTTTCCGTTTGAAGACTCTAATTTGCAGTTGTTGATCACCACTCCAAACATTTCACATCCAGTCACTTAAATTTTTATCGCTATTTAAATATTTATCGCATTTCTTTTTAAAATACAAGAACCATAGTGACGAAAATCACACTGCATTTTTGCAATCCACAAACGACTGGATGTGACATGTTTGAAGTTTGAAAGAAAGAAACATTGTCAAAATGCATTCCGAACATGATATAAAGTGAAAACAGTTGATAAAGTGGCAGTCCTTCTTAAAAGCTCATAAAACGCTGATAACAGAAAAATTGACATCTGAAATTAGTTCAGCTTTTCAAATAATCTCAGTGCATCTTAGCCTACCATTGTTTAATTTTACGCAATATAAAGGCAAGTGTGCATCGTATTCATTTACTACAAAAAATAGACACACAGCTTAACAATAATAGGATGATTGTGGGTACGTCTGTAAATTATCTCGTAAAAAAAACAGCACCACTTTTAGAACTGGTATCCACGCTTAAAGCAACGTTGTTGAATGTACCATTTGAAGTTTTCTAGTAGATGGATTGAAAAGAATCTTACATATGGCTCTTTTTTTTTAATTGTTCTTAAAGGCATAGATTACTGTCCAGTAGAGATCATTAAAGGATTAACTGATAAGGGACAGTTTCAATATCTCAAAAATTAAAGGGGCTTCAAGTGGGGAATTACCTGTATACAGCACAATTTCTTTCACTAAGATAAAGATCAATATTTAATCATAAATTACCTAATCCCTTCATGGGACCACTTTATTGCCCCTGTAGGGAAGTCATAATCACCTCATAATTACTGTCCTTTTGATCTGCCCAGTATGACCCCTGGAGAGAGTCATAATGAGTGGTACCAGTATTATTGCTCAAAATCCTATGTCTTTAACCTTTACAAAATAACAACAACATAAAAAAGAGAGGTAGGGATATATAATAAAACACCATCAACAGCATAAATATTTACTCAAAACATCCTGAATGAAATATTAGTAAAATCGCTTTGTGACATACTATTCTAGCTATTCTTTTTTGTTATAGGTCCATGCAATTTTGAAGACTCTGGTATATGTGGCTTCACTCAAGACACAACCGATGACTTTGACTGGAAAAGACGATTTTTCTGTACGTATACATTTTATACCGGACCATCATCAGACCATACATATAGAACATATGAAGGTAGAGTTTTCTACCATAAAAGTCAGTTGTCAAACCTAAATATGAGCCATAACATGTGATTTCCAACAATGTGATATTTAGACAAGTATAGGCTCAGACGAGCCTGTGCAGCCTCTTTATTAGCTTAGAAACTCCAAACGATGTTCAGTCAGTAGCTCAGGACTCATCAAAAAATTAAGTGACTAGCAAGGGCTCTGATCAGACTGCACGTATGCGCAGGCTGATCTGAGTCGTCGCTGGTCGCACATACCACACTATTGGAAATTCATGTCACGGCTCATTATGTAATTGAACCGGGAGATTTGATTTCATACAATGTGGCATTATGACAAGTATAGACTGAGACGAGCCTCTGCAGCTTCCAGCTATTAAGCTTATAAACTCAAAATGATGTTCTGGCAGTAGCGTTAGAGTCAAAACATATTCAGGTGACAAGCAAAGGCTCTGCTCAGACTGCGCACATGCTGGTGGCACATACCACACGAGTTAGAAATCTCATGTTGCTGAATTTGCATTCCGCTTCTACTTTGATATCCTGTCGTGTTAAAGGATCTTATATGAGAGCTCATGTTTTATTGAATCTATTAAACGGGTAGGGGGAAAAGAGATGAAATGCGAGGCATTCCGAGCATTTTATCTCTTTTTCGCAACGGGTTTGATAAATTCAATAATACAAGAGCACGAATGTTAGATTCTATTTAGCATATGACATTAAATTACTTTGAAATATCATTTCTGTCGTAAAAACGTTATAATTTTGTCATGTTATGTACGCAACGTTGTTATGGACTTCCTAACGTTTCCCTATCATCTATAAACCACTAGTAGTTTATCGATTTAATTGCATTTCACTCCCAGATGCGACGTCATATGATAATATTCTATACACGCTGGTAATTTAAGCCGTGTTTTAACTGTTGAGCAGAATTTTTCCTTTAGGAATTTTAATTCAACAAAATAAATCATTACTTTTCAAAGGTTCTATTCGGCATTAAAGCATTACAGAATGAAATCTTAACCATTCATCTTTGGTTGTTTTCCTTCGGTGTGCTTAAAACTATACATCAGTTTGTAGAACTAAAAGGATCATGGACGGTTTGGGCCTTATACGCCTATTTTTCTGTTTCACAGAACGCTGTTTTTTAGTTTCTAGTGTGGTGCATGTAGTATCAGTGCAATAGATGAATCTAATGGCAAGTGCCAGCTAGCAAAATATTTTCAAAATTCCTACGCAATCGAGAGTTATGGCGGGTAGAAAGGGGAGGGGGTCTGAAATTTCATGAAAATAAAAAGTGCTTTAAAAAGTGATTTCTGCACGTTTTCTTGATTTATTTGGTAGGCATGGTGATATCTATTGATTATACCATATGCAGAGTATTAACAAATCACGATAATTGATGAAATTATTTAAAAAACAAAAAATGTTTTGTAATAAAATGATTTTGGGGAGATAATTTAGAAGTTACCTGTACATTTTTGACTACATGTACCGTAAATAATACAAAACTGAAAGCTCAACAAAAGAAATAAATATTTTTGAAGGAATGAAAGTGTCCCATTTAGCATTGGAAAGTAAAAATGATTCTAACTAGATCCTTTGAATATTACTTTTGCTTTGTTTAAAGGGCATTGCATGTTGAATGTATTTAAAGTGTCCGAATATTTATGGTATACATATGCATGTATATCCCTATAAGAAACAATATATTGAACACTAAAGTATTTACCTGTTATAACTCTTTGCATGCCAGTGGATAATTTTGTCGTTTGCCAATAGCCCTTTGCAAACATTTTGAACCCAGATGAAGACCAACAGAATTTCCGTCTTGATCTGGATCTAAACTGTTTGACACTCTGATGGTGGTCCTGAGTGGTTTATTTTTAAAAACTTTATTTTGAAGAAAGTCAGCAGACGAAAATAAAAACATGAACAATTCCCCAGCATGCAAATAGATAAGTACGGGACGTTTGCTAAATAATGTGTCATTTAATAACAGTGAGATTTTTTTTATGAAAAATGCATAAAACCTTGCTAATTCTACTTTTAATCTCTAAGTACTTTATATCAAACGAGCACAGAAAACAAAGCAATTTAGGAGGTTGGTTCTAGAGAATTTCATTACTGTCATTAATTTCTTATTTGGTAGAAAAGGCATTTTATGGGCTTAGGCCCTGGGTTTTTGGGCTGCTGAACATCTTTCCCCCCCTTGTGCCAGCAAGCCACTTTCATACAATGTGTAAAATATGGTAACACATATACATGCAAAAGCTTTTGCTGGCACACGGGGGGGGGGATGATATTTTAAAAAATGTTTTCGGATTTCTATATATCTTAATGTAAAACTGATTGTTCTACCCAAAATTTTACATCTTTGAAGCATTTAATATCGATAACGGATTTCACAGCCATAAAGTACTCAGGTCAGGGTAGCTTCAAGGTGAAGAAAGGGACAATTGACAAACTTTTATTTTTACTGAAAACCATAGGCATTTACCCATAGCAAGTGTCAATGATCCTTTGTCAATCAGGCGTAAAGCCAGGTGTGCATAATTGCCTTAAGCCATGAGTGTGTAATTGTCAAGGCCAGAGTGCGTAATTGTCTAAAACATGAGTGTGCAGTCGCCTAAAGACAAGAGTGCGTAATTGCCTAAAGACAAGAGTGCGTAATTGCCTAAAGACAAGAGTGCGTAATTACCTAAAGACATAAAAGGGTAATTGCCTAAGGAGTCAGGTGTGGAATTAAACCAATATATATATTTTTTTATTCCTCAGCCAAAATGTATATTGTGGGTTTTCAAAAGAACCATAAGATAAATACCGAACAAAAATTGGGAAATTTGTGAGAAAAAGAATCCATCGTGTTTGACGCGACGTCATAAGATACATCATAATCAATTGTTATTGATTTTCTAGGGAATTATATGTACATAGAGACGTCATCACCACGTGTAGATGGGGATAAAGCACGACTGATTGGACCTTCATATCCATCAACTACCACGTCCTGTCTGAAGTTCTATTACCGTATGTATGGTTCCAATATAAACACACTGAATGTCTATATACGGACAGGAACAACGTTAGGCCCTCCAGTATGGTCTTTGGTTGGTAACCAAGGATACCAGTGGTTACTTGCCCGGATACCAGTGGCATCAGAATCTGTCTGGCAGGTATTACATATATTAGGACTTAAATTTAGAGTGCAAAACCAAAAATAATTATTTTCTTTTTTCTCAACTAAAACATTGTTGCAGATACTCAATAGAACCGTGTCAATGTGCTAAAACTTATAGGTAAGAAAATATTCGCAACTTTTCGCTGATTTTTCGTTTGTCTAAACCAGTGTATTATGTATTTAAGTACTGTCATGTCAACCAAGAATGACAGTGACATAATAAATTGTTTACAACTGCTAAGTAAAACATTAGCTTGGTTCACAAGGCAAATATTAGTCTTATCTGAGCATAATTTATTCACATTGAAAGAAAAAGGAACTTGAAATATACATATATTGTACTGTAAAAACTTGGATCATGCCTACTTAGTGCCCCTTCCTCACATTGCCATGGGTTGGCCTGTAGTCTTTGATTGTGGCATTACTTGGCCATACTCTATCATTTTTTGAAACTATAATAAATGTTGATGACAACACCATTGTATTACATAAGATCTAATTATAAATTTGCTCCAGCTTAAACAAATTAAAAATCATCCGATAACCAGTGATAAAGGTCATTAGTTTTCGTGGGCTTTATAATTTGTTATATTTTAGTGTTAGAAAGTGTCCTTGACATGTCTTATTCTTTTTTATATTGAACATTGATCATTATATATATTGTTTGCTGCCAAAATTTGCATTTTACTTCTAATGTTATATGGTCTAAATTTTAAACATAGAAGGATACCCCCACTTTAGCGCTATTTTGAGATAGTGTCTACCCTGGGGTATTTCATTTCGCATAGCACTTTTGTGTACCAGCCATTTTTTTTAAGAATTTGATTTTTCAATTCAGCACTTTTCTACATAACAACACACCTTCACTGAAACATCTTGGCCTCAACCACTTGATTAAACCTATTGCGGGCTCTCGAATAGGTCTTTAAAACCTGATCACACTGGTAAGCGACAGATCGTTGGGAGAAACTTGCCGTCGGGAGCTCCGAAAAAGTGAAATTCAAACCAGCCTGCTTAGCTGCTGAGACTAGCCTGAAATATAAAATTTCGCTCACAATAAGTCGATGGTACTGTCCAATAAGCGAATAACAGAGGCGATGATCAGACTGCGGGAAGCGCAGGCGGCTTGTCTGCGACTTTCTTGCTCGCACCACCACCCAAAAGACAGATTTTTCATGACGAGGCCAATTTAAATATTGTCGCTTTAGTAATATAGTGTTCTATCTACCATTGCACAAGTTTTTAGAAAAAATGAGTTTGAAAATTTTAGCATCCTGATTTTCTATGCCTCGTTTATCACAGCCCTTTGAATCATACCAGAGGGTTAAAATATTTACATACAGTGTAAATGACCTTAGTTTGAAGAAATTTTTATAGTAATATGGACTATACGGGAATTCAACAGTTTGCAGATAGAACATTATGCCTTTAAAATTGCCTTCTGCCTTCAGTGCTGTAGTTTTCTATATTTTCTACAGCTTATTTTTCTCTTTAGAGAGTCAATTCGTATATACTACTCTGAACAGATTGAAATGATTTCTTGTACCTAAAAGTAGCAGATTAAGTCATTTGTTTGGCATAACAGTAACAAATCGCACGGACTATGCCATTTAAATTTATGTAAGGGAGGTAATCTGTATCTACAGCTAATTTTTCTGTCAACTGGGTCAATATGTATAACATTTAAGACTGAACTGATGTTTTGGGCCTAAAAATAGCAGATTTAACAATTGATTTGTAATAACATCGACAAATTACTTCAATTAAGGCAGTTTAGATATGTGGAAGGAAGGTAACCTGTTTCTACAGCTTATTATTCTGTCCACAGATCCATTTGCATAAGATTTTTGACTGAGCGGATAATTTGCACCTAAAGGTAGCCAATATAGCCTTTAGTGCGTCATAACACAGATAAACCGCTTCAATATAGGAAATTTAAATTTATGTAAGGGAGGTTACTGCAATCTTTAGCAATATCTCTTAGGGAAGTGACTTTCGGTAGATAGAACAGTATGACACTGAACTCACCCAGTTGCGTGACATAATTATCATTGGGCATTGGATGAAATTCACTTAGAACACTATAGCACTGAACGAAATTGTCTTTTCGTAGATAGAATAGAAAACACAGCGATTCTAAGCTTACTGGGAGGAGATAAGCAAATGGAACTTTCACCAGCAGATAGAACATTTGATCCCCTTTCCAACGGCATGCATAACTCATTTTTGACCAAAATGTCACTTAGAACACTATAGCACTGAAGCCACGATAATTCATGCAAAAACTCAATAATGATATAGCGTGACGATTTCTTGAACGTTCTTATATTGTTTAGCTCTTTCTAAGCTATTCTTGTCAGTTGATACAATGAAAATTATGTTCGCTTGGAAGCAAATAATGCATCAAAGAACTGAAACCAAAGTGTGAAAATTTTCTGGGCCAGATTAGCTAGTTTCCACCATTTAGGCCTCATCGGGGACCCTCTAATAGTTTCAAAGTTCCACAATCAACCCCATGATTCATAACTTTTTTATTCAAAAGAATCTTTCATGAACACTATCCGAGTGTCAAATGGTGTTGATTCAGATCACAACAGACCTTCTGTGTCTAAACTACTTGCCCTTCACTATAGTGTAGATTTTATTTTCTTGGACACAGAAGGTCTGTTGTGATCTGAATCAATACCATTTGACACCCGGATAGTGTTCATGAAGGATTCTTTTGAAAAAAATGTTATTTTGAAGAAGTAAGCAAGCTTCAACAAATGCATGGTAATGCATGGTAACATATCCAGCATGCAAAGATGTGTGGACAGCTGTTTCTATAAACTGAACAAAAGTGAAAACGCTACACATAAATTGTTTGCCATCTACATACAAAATTGAACCAAGAATGCAAATGAAAGTGTATCTTAATGTTCAAATACAGGGAAATAAATAACGGTAAAAGTTTTACGGAATTTGTCTCGAGGAAACACATGAAAGCCATTTTAATGTGACAGAGGTCCAATTTTTCAGGTGGCACATTTGAACGAAAAATTCAAACAGTTAAGGCCTTCAGAAATCCACTACCTGCGAGATCTGGCCGCACGAAATGGTAGTCTAGACATGTGACAACCAAAAATGTAAAGGCCTTATCTCAAGTGTGTTTTGATTGTTTAGAATAGCAATCTTAAAAAGCGTATTTTCCATCAAATTGCCAAGTTTGAAATTTTAACACTGAAATCTCCATAGAAAAATCAATGTGTTGTTGCATCTTAGTATGAGGACATTACTAGACGAGAAATGATAGAAACAATGTGCTGAGAGGTCTTCCTGTTTTGGCAAAAGACAATTATCGACAATCGTGATAAATCGAAGATCACCAAACATTTAATATTCCCTATTTGTTTTTTGTCAAAGGGAGACAATTTTCATTTTTTCTACAAATTTGATAAATTCGAAATATATTTCTGAGCTTGTTTGAAGTGATTAACCGGTTTTCTTGTGTTTTATGCAACACAATTATGACCAGTTTTAATAAACAGAACAATTTTAATTTGCGCATGCGCAATACCAAAATTCAGCGAATAAAGCTTTAAACATTTAAAGGAGCATAACTCAGACATCAAACGAGACAAGTTGGTGGACTTTCAACGAATCATTTGCTGGATGTCTGGGAAACATTATTAAGCTTTAGTAAATACTTTTAGTCCAATACTTTCTCACAAAATATAGATAATTGTAGTGTAGCTTTTTCACTTTTGTTCAGTATACATTTTAGCCAGTCTATATACATTTGTTTGAAGTTATAATAATAATAAGAAATATCTTTAAAAAAGATTTACGATGAAATGACAGGAGACATATTTGATATGAGTAACGTGATAATTTTTAAAGAAATTGAGAAGAAAATTGAAAAGAAAAATGGGGGATGTTTGTACTTTGCTATGTCTTCAGTGAGCTAAGCTCAGTAAAGCGTTTAGCTTTAGGAGCCTATGTTATTCCAAAATATCTGTAGTGATGCTTCTAGGGGCGAAAACTTGAGTCAGAACGCAAAAAATAGGTATATAAATATAATATGATAATAAATATTTAAATAGGTAGTGTCAATCATGCCTGGCGCAAAAAAAAATCAAAATAAGTTGTAGAATTTAGTTGACAGTAACCTACAAATATAGACAATATTCTGAGTTTCTAAAATAGCACTGGGCCTGTGCATAAAATGCAGATGTTCTGTTGGAGGCAAAATAATTTAAACATTACTGGTATCTAAGGCCTGACCATAAATATAAGGGATAATGTCTTCTTTCTTTTAAAGTATTTGAATAAAGTGCACTGATTGACATAAACTGTGCACCTGAACATGCCATCTTATTTTTGTTAACTACACTCTACTGTAACAATACATCACTATTTCAGAAATTTATTTGGGAAGTGTTTTTGTTTTAATGGCGTTGGAAGTTAGTCGTGTTTGCCTGCTACATGTAGCGGCGATTTTTGTTGTCTACTGATAGTATTTTCAAATAACTACACAGTATCGGTCCTGATCTTGATCCAAACTGTTGGACATCTGATAGTGTTCCCAAATGATTTTTTTTTAAAGTTGAGTTTGAAAAAAGTCAGCAGTGAAAAATTACCCAGCATGCAAAGATTAAATCAGCCATTCAGATAATTGTTTTAAATTCTAAAGAAAAACGAATTGCAAACATTTTGAAAGTGCAGAACATATAAATTGTCAATCAAAAAAGCATCACTATAAAAGCGGTGAATACATGGGCGGACCCAGAGGGGGCGAAAGGGGGTCGGGACCCCCCTAAAATCACAGAAATGTGGGGTGTTTTAGCAATACTAGTCCAGATCCCCTGAAAAATCACAAAGCTACATGTACCCAGCTAGCCATCATTGGCACGCCAGCGAAACCCCATTTAAATGGCGTTTCGCTGGCGGCGATGATGGCTCGTTTATACTGGTAAGTGTTTGGATCCTCTCTCTCATGTTATTTTAAAGAATTACACGTCATAGTTATACCATGGGTTGTCCGCCTGTACGTGGAGATAATCCACCAGCTTTAGCGAGTGGATTATCTTACGTACAGGTGGACAATCATGGTATAACTATTTTATATCACCTACATCAGTGTAGACCTTGCACATCACGATATATTTCGTGCTAGAGTTGGTAAAGGTGGTATAAACTAGGATTCATCATTAAATGATTGTGTTTGAATGGCAAACCAACACACGGATATGAACAAGATGAATGAAATATGATTTTACTCAGATGCTTGGAAAATATGATTTTCTTTCCCAGGAAATTATCCTTTTATTGCCCTGCATTTGCACTAGACTTGTGCAGTTTATTCAATTCGGTTATAGTCCTAGAAACTCTATTTTTAGAACTAAAGTTTCAAAGATTCTAACAATTGAATATGGAAAGAGTGTTTCTGATATCTGAGTGGGTTTAAGATGTAAGATTCCTTATTTTCTTTGGACTGATTCCACTCTACATTGATACCCGTAAATAAATTCAAAATTTAGGGGATAATATGAGAAGCTAACTGATACACAGTATATATTGATGTGATGATTTTTGCTTCTCAGCCCCAAATCTGAATGCTATATTTAGCAATATTTATTTAATACTGGTATTCAATCAAATACCTCCTGTCCTGCGTGTTATTCTCACATTTCATGCTTATTTTTGTTAGATTTTTTCTCTATGATGATGCATTACATTGGTTATGAAGCCTTTGTGCGAGCTAAACACATTTAAAAAAACAGAACATAGAGAGAAGATTTGGCACCAGTAAAATGCATTTAAGCCGTCTGCCAAAAACAGCTCTGACAACTTATTTAGTCCTCAACTTATTTTACAGTTTGACAGTGATTATCAACGATTTATTTAAAAAAAAACTGTAATTTTCCAAGGTTTCAGAGGGGGCCAACATTATCCAGGGGGGGGGGGGGGTGGTCCAATATTTCAAGGGGGTCCAACTTTTTCCAGGGGGGGGGGGGGGTCGAAATGCTAATTTGTATAGAAACCAATAGAACTTGTGATTTTCCAGGGGGGGGGGGGTTGGACCCCTATCCTCCCTATGAATCCGCACCATGATTCGGGTTGTAACGAAAAATCTTTCGTCTGCTCCACAGCAAATATACCTGGGAGTTGCTATCTTTCTGCCTCCACTAAATTAACCAGTAGTAACAGCTGCCATAACATACTCTCAGGCCAGATTATTGTCTATTAGTTCTGTTGATTGTAACTTACAAATATTGGCAAGTATTTCCTACGGAAAAGGTATCGTGCCATACATTATTTTTTAAAACCATCGACGCAGATGTTTCGTTACATGTCTCGCGTTTTAACTATCATTCTATCAGCGTCAACGTAAAAATCATATTTAGAAATAATGAAAAAGGGCAAAAAACACACAAAAACATAACATGCTACCAAATCTCTGCGATAGATAAATAACAATTTCATGGCAATAATAATAATAATAATAATAATAATAATAATAATAATAATAACATGAGAACGCTTTAGATTTATATGGTCATCTCCCAAGAGGGCAACTAGAGCTTCATGTGCCTTACAATCGCTAATTATATTTGACTAAAATGCTAATACAAGACATAAATCAGTACTGGAAAGCTGAATGTGGACACTTACAAATGCGATATTATGCAATTATTGACTTCATTGAGGTAGATGTGATGATGTATATATCCAAAAAAGTGATAATCACCGAGGCAGCAAGGTAATTATCACCTTTAAGGGTAGATACATCCTTATTTCCGCCTAAATTGTAGTCAACAACTGTTTTGTTAGATGACTTTTCAACCGTGAATGAAAATCTTCTTGAAATTTGTAACTTAAGTTTGTTGAAGTCATGCTGAAACTAAAGACTTTTTACAAGAATTTAGTAACTATTTTCATAATATCTAAGATAGTTTATCATATGACGTCGCGTCAGGGAGAGATATAACGCCATGCAATAAAATCGACAAACCACTAGTGGTTAACATTATAAGTAGCGTGACGTAATGACTTCCATTATAACGTTGCGTAAAAAGGCAAGATCTTGACATTTTCGGGCCAAAAATGCGATGATAATTGTTTTTAACGTCATATGATAAATAGAATCATACATTCTTGCTCCTGTTTTATTGAATTTATCAAACTCGTTTCGAAAAAGCGAAAAAATGCTCAGCAAGCCTCGCATTTTATCACTTTTCCCCAAATCGTTTAATCAATTCAATAAAACATGAGCACTCATATAACCAATCTATATTTTGTATTTTGAAATGTTTATACATTCCCTGACTGCAGAATGACCATGTAAATCAAGCACACTTCTGTTTACATTTTTTTTGTATCCAAACAAAGAAAAATGAACAAAGAAAAAAAACTGTTGTTAAAATTTAACAAAAAGTCCTGCGTTTACCTGTTGGAAGGTGAAACAATAAATCATGTCAATTTCATGTTGTCCATGCTAATTTCATACTCGTTATGCAACTGTAGCTCCCTAGAGGGTGATAATAAGAATAGTGTAAGAAACGTCAACCTCTGGAAACTAGTTTTAGCTTGTTGTCATCCTATATTATTATACCTCACATAAATTTCTAATGTAAAACCTCAATAGGCCGGCGGGCAGTAATTTCGACTGTCACCCTGCGATAATTTCGACTATCACATGCGCGACTTTGATGCGCGTACGGTTGTTTACGCGAGAAGACGCTAACTTTACAATTGCGGATACATGTAGATGCCATGGCCTGGTAACTTTAATCTCTATATAACTTCGTTATTTGTGATCAGAAACATAAAGTGTTGGTACTCGTTTTCTTAGTTAGAACGAGAGGAACACTTTGAGATCAAATTTGAGCAGATCACGCGAAAATTTCTGTGTTGCATCGAAACCGCAGCATCCATAGCAACTCCATTTACAATGCAGATCTAAGCGACACTGCTACATGTAAGTAGCCTATTAAATTTGCCGTCATCAGTGATTATGGCACGATTTGTTTAAACGGCGATCATGATCAGCTTGAACACTAATACTGTTTGCAAACACAACACTTTTGTGAATGGTATTATTTCATCCAATCGTAGCAAATGTGCATTATGCTGTCCTTGGAACTTCCCGCACCATGGTTAGAGGAAAAAAGGATAGACAAAATTTAGAAATAATGTTCGGTATAATAAAATAAATATCAGATTCTTGAGAGGGTGATAGTCGAAAAAATCATCCCTCGAAATGTGATTATCAACCTCTGCTGCGCCTCGGTTGATAATCACATTCCTCGGGATGATATTTTCGACTATCACCCTCTCAACAATGTTATATTTATATAATATCACCCGCTGCTATGGCAAATATGTGGCAGTATTCGCCGTTGCTGTAGCTACGGGTGATATTATATAAATATAACATTCTTGAGAGGGTGATAGTCGAAAATATCATCCCGAGGAATGTGATTATCTACCGAGGCGCAGCCAAGGTTGATAATCATATTTCGAGGGATGATTTTTCGACTATCACCCTCTCAAGAATGTTATATTTATTTTATTATACCGAACATTATTCCTTATTTTTTTCTACCTTTTTCCTCTAACCATGGTGCGGGAAGTTCCAAGGACAGCACAATGCGCATTTGCTACGAATGGATGAAATGATATCTTTCACAAAAGGGTTCTGTCTGTAAACAGTTTTAGTGTTCAAGCTGATCATGATCGCCGTTTAAACAAATCGTGCCAAAATCACTGATGACGGCAAATTTAATAAGCCACTTAGCAGCGTCGCTTAGATCTACATTGTAAATGGAGTTGCTATGGATGGTGCGGTTTTGATGCAAAACCAAAAATTTCGCCTTATCTGCTCCATTTTGATCTCACAGTGTTCCTCTCGTTCTAACGAAGAAAACGAGTACCCACACTTTATGTTTCTGACCACAAATAACGAAGTTATATGAAGATTAAAGTGACCAGGCCATGGCAGCATGCATGTATCCGCCATTGTAAAGTTAGCGTCTCCTCGCGTAAACGAACCGTACGCGCATTAAATTTGCGCATGTGATAGTCGAAATTATCGCAGGGTGATAGTCGATATTACTGCCCGCCGGCCTATTGAGATTTCACATGGGAAATTTGTGTGAGGTATAATAATATAAAATATCAGCCGTTCGTCTATGGAAGTTTTGTATGGGAAATTCACGTGAGGTATAACTACATGTATATAGCATAAATCTATGTTTTCCTGAAAACTGGTTTAAACTTGCATACATGTAAATATATAAATATAGACGTAACGTCAAAAGTTCGGGGTCACGCTTGTAACATATTGATAATGACGTCGCCGTACTGAACGTCGTATTCACCATCTTAATTACGTTACGCGATCGTTTCAGTTCAATTTCCTCGGGTGATGTTACTGTTCAAGTTCATGTTTTGTAAAGTACTAACAGTTGTTGGCAATTTAATATTTTCTTAGTAGGATACTATGACAGATACACGTCGGTCAGGGTTTGCGGGAGTGGCCCTTTTAGATTTTCATAGCTCTTGCCTTTGGCGTCCTATTTTGAAAGTCTTTGGGATCATTTTTTGTGTTCTTTTGTTTTTCCCTGTATATATACATGTACTTAGCCAAATATTCCCGTTGGCGATTTAATATGGTTGTCTTTTTAGCCTATAATTTCTTTGTCTTAAAGCATCATGTTTTTTGCGTTTTGTTTGGTTTGGATGCATAGTATAAGGCCCCGAGGTTTTATACTTTTTCCATGCCCAACTCAGTTGAGCTTGAAAAACATCCTGCTCATAAATGTTAAAATGCCAAATATTGTTAGCATTTTATTGTTGGCATGATAAATACATCCGAGAGACTTTAAACAATAAACTTTTTTATTTGTCAGTAGTTTTGTTTTTGTTGAAATTTCACGCTCAGTTAAGTTAAGCATGAAGCAGTTTTATAACCTCGGGTGCCTTGTGTTTCTATCTTTTCACTTGCAGCCTTTGATATCATATAATGTTGAAATGATTCTTTCAATTGCAATCCTACAAAGTCAGCGAAATAAACACTTAATAAATCTACACGAATACTGTATAGAAATACGGATTCTTTAACAGCTGTTATCTTTCGACGTTACGCATCTAAAACGTCAAAAAAGCGCAAGTGTGACAAATTTTAAGACACCACTCTCGATAGAAGAATTCTAACACTGCTTGCACGATCGTAAAGATGTTTAGAATTTGAAACTTTTGCTCAAAATGTATTTAAAAATCATTTTCAAAATTTAAATACTAAAATGCATTTATCCGGTAGTCCGTTTTTTTTAAATGTGTGCTTACCGTAACGACGTTTTTCTTAAAAATGTGACAATTTTTAAGACACTACAAATGTAATGCTAAAACCACTTTGTAAACGTCCAAGAGATTTTATATTTCGAATATACAAATAACAATCTAAATGTATGTCAAATTAAAAAATATTTTACAAATATTTTAATAGAGATTGATTTTGTATCATTTTCGATAAAAACTTGCAGCAAAAACGGCCATTTATTTAGAATTCTTTCAAATTTTTATCCTTTGCGTGCCAAATAGAACTATGGCCCAACTTAGCAGGTAAGTTGTGGTTCTTGTTCACCTAGATAATCGATAAGTATATTGTCCCCCTTACACCGCGGACTATATCGCGAAATCGATTGTATCAGAGTCCGGTATCCATGGTATTTGTCTGGCATTGAGTGTAGTATTTGCTATATAGTTTTGTGCTGACGAAAGAGGTCTAAGAGGGTACCCAATTTCATTTATGTTACATAAATAGTTCAAATTGGAGTATGCATGCTCAACTAATTGAAATCAAGAAAAAGATTTTTCATCTCCAAATGTAAAACATGTTTGTCCACTATTCGTGTGTTCTGGATTGAGTACATGAGCACTTGAGTACTATATTTCTTAATGTTCAGAAAACATAATATGGGCCTCTGTCTTGCGGGGTTTTGCGAACAACAAATGCGCAGACCAGCCTGCGCATCCGCAGTGATTTAGAAATAACACAGCTTCACCAAACAAGACCGTCGGCGGCGGTATAGTCGGTCCAGCCATGACCACTTTTTAGTCCAATAAGGTTTTAACAGGACCACTTTTTTTGGTCAAATTTGCTTATTTGGTCTGGTCTGGTCTGATCATTTTTTTCAGTTTCCTCTAGACTTTTAATGCGGTGTTTTTTCATGTTTACCCGTATCAGTATTGTAGATGTGCAGCTTGATTTGGGTCTTCTCTCGGTTTAGGTCTTGATAAGAGAAAATTCAGCATAATATTGTTCCAACATTTTAGCATTTGCTTTGAGCGCTCAAAAGAACCATCTCATTGAGACCATTCTTTGAGTACATGTACCCACAGGATTTGCATGTTAAGGTTGAAAAACTGAGAGTGGGTAAGCGGATAATTACTCAGGCTTAATTTATCAAAAATAATCAGATAACGCATTATCAGAAATGTGGTGAGCTCGATCTTTATCTGGATCCACACTGTACACCTTTTTCGAAAATAAAATCAGCCGACATCTGTAAAGACTCGGACTGGGTCCGAGGTAAAAAAACATTGAGTTTGACAAAAGGTCTGATCAGCGTCTTCGCTTCAAGTTAAACTAGAACACATTCGATGGCGCGCCATCGCAAATCCCCACGCTCTCGAAGAAATCTAATGGTAATTGAAGGTCACCAGTTTGATCGTAGGTAAAAAAATTTCAGTGTATCCTGGTATACTGCTTAGCCCCGTTAATTTGATATGCCACATGTACATGTTCAGAAAATTAAATTTTTGACCCCTCCTCAAGGCCCCAGGGGGCCGGGACCCAAAAAATTGTGCCGGTGCATGTGCCATTCATGTGAGTAACTCAAACACAAAATCTGGTTGAATTTCGGAAAAAAAATTTTTTTGACCCCCCAGCCCCCCACGGTACGCCCAAGTCCCACCCCTGGGCATGACCCTGGCGGCCAAATGAAAATCCCGTCTGATATGTTTTATATCTTTCATTTGTGAGAAGATATACAAAGTTTGGTTTAAAAATCTTTGAAATTGACTTTGTAATTCAGATTTAATGATATTTGACCTTTTGGCCCCTCCCCAAGGCCCCAGGGCGCGAGGACCAAAAAAATGGCGCCGGTGCGTGTGCAATTCATGTAAGAAACTCACACACCAAATCTGGTTGAATTTCGGGAAAATTTTTTTTTGACCGCCCCAATCCCCCACGGTACCCCCAAGTCCGACCCCTAGGGCATGACCCAGGCTGCCAAATGAAAATCCCGTCTGATATGTTTTATATCTTTCATGTGGGAGAAGACACACAAAGTTTGGTCAAAAAATCTTTCAAATTGACTTTGTAATTGAAATTTAATGACATTTAATGATATTTGACCTTTTGGCCCCTCCCCAGGGCCCCAGGGGGCGGGGCCAAAAAAAATGTGCCGTTGCACGCCCCATTCATGTGAGCAACCCACACACCAAATTTGGTTGAATTTCGTCCAATGGTTTAGGAGGCGATAGCGTGACGGACGGACGGACGGACGGACGGACAGACGGACGGACGGACAGACGGACGGACGGACGGACGGAGGCGATTGCAATATCCCCATCGCTTTTTTAAAAAAGCGTGGGGATAAAAACATAATACAGGATTATAACGCAGTCAAAATTAATAAGAACAGTCAGGTAATTTTATGATCCATGGAACAGTCGCTTTATGCCAAATTTCACACTTTTAACGCAGAAGAGCGAACTCCCACTGAGTTCCCGCTGTGTCAATAAGATGACCACATCATAAAACGACTGCATGGTTTTATGTTTAAGCTCCCCAACAGCGAACATTAATCAGCCCAGTCATGCACGCATATATTACATGCTCATCGCAGTTTCTTGTGTTCACTGCCCAGATGCTACTGTTAAGCATGAATTCTCAGAACAACATATACGCATAGTTAATTATCTGCGCAGTCTGATCAGTCTCATTTCTGTTTACTGTTGAAATAGCTTTACCTTTTATAAATTGTTTTTGGTCAGTTCTGCTTCTTACTGGTCCCAATCGGCTCGGTGTGAAGAGATTTGTTTAAATCTGTGTATTTTGGGAATTTTTTACTGAGAGATATGGAACGCAATTGATCAGGCCTGACCGCGCTGTGCCATCTCACCCGAACTTTTGCTGTTCGTTCAAGTTTAACTTTCTCCAGAAGAATTAAATGGCATCACTTAAAACTTAATTATTAGTTTACAATTTATTTAAATGTTCAATTATTACAAAAATACAGGCCTGGAGAGACGTCTCGTTATGAAGTATCTGGATCTACACTGTTGATTTTGCTTCATTTTTAGTACTCTCGGCATAATATATGCATGTGTTTTACTGTAATTGCAAAACCTGAACAATATTAGAATTTCAAACGACACCATTTGCGCAGTCTGAGCATCTACCCATGAAGTGACAGTTTTGGTAGTATGACCGAAAAGGTTGCTATACTGAACAATAATTCCAACTCAATGCTTTTATCATTTTTTCGGAGATTTTGATTGGTCCATTGGCAAAACTAAATTGTTTTTACACTTCGATAAAAACCCATGCGTAGGAATATTTGATAACTGCCTTGATTTCACAGTGCTAGATTGTGTTGATTATAACGAACTGTACAGAAAACTATATTACTTTTACCAGATTAAATATAGTTAAGCATGTTCTAAAGCTTATTTAAAAGCCATTATACTGTACATGATGGTGCACCTTCAAAGCAACGGGGGAACTCAAAGAAATGAACAGGATAGGGAGTTATGTGACGTCACCAAACGAAAAGTCACGTCATCGAAGAGAATCGTCATCAAAACAATGTCAAGGGTTACATCAACAACAAAATGTTTCAACGCAGTTTGAACTTGTCAAATCGCACTTTTAAATGACGTTAAGATCCTAGATCTACTTCGGAGATTTAAGGTAGAACTTGTGAAGGTAAGTGCTTTGATCCATGGCCCAATCCGTGGTAGCGCCTTCCAATGAGCCCAGCAAGCTGTACGAATTTTTGACATAAGAAAACATTTCCAAACTAAATGGAGTTGTTTTTAGCCCAATCAGTCCATGCTCACATATTCGCCCCATATAGAGTGCAATTTTAATCATTATTTAGCAAAACAAAGTTTGAACTGACAGAATTTTCAAGATGGCTGCCCGATCTTTCATAGACAGCGTTTATGAACTATTTTTCTTCAGTGGGCTTTTAAATTTGAAATTTTGTCAACAAACTTTTACAAATGTGCTGTTTTGTTCCAAAGTTGGAATTATAAGGAATAAAATTTAATTTTTTGGTTTTTATCGATGTGTAAACTCCGGCGAATCACTCACAAATTTAACATAAAGCCTTACGTGCTTTATTCAATTTGTGAGTGATTCGCCGGAGTTTACACATCGATAAAAACCAAAAAATTAAATTTCATTCCTATAGTAAAGACCCTGACGAGACGCCGCATGACAAAAATAGTAAGAAGGGTGTACAGAGCACGAACACTGTGATCAGCCTGGGTATCTGATACACACAATTTTATTTTACATAAGTTTTTAGTTGAATGCCAGGGCTTCCACACAAGACATTTTATACAGAGTCGTTTATTCGGTCAAAACCGTAAAATCAGTATTTTATGACCGAGATAAGACCTTAGCCCCAGGGATTACCTGACACCTAGGACTATCGCATATCCCGTTATGAACGTCTCAAAATCGTTTCTCACCAGGGGCACACCAGATAGGTGGCAATCGAAAACGTTCTTAACAATCGACAGTCGCGGATCAAAAACGGATAGAAACAGTGTTTTCAACATGTTCAATTGCCATTGTCACCATTCGGGCCACGAATAGCAATCGAAAACTCTGGTTAAAAATATTTTGATCTTCGTTCGCTGATAATATAAGTGTATTCGATTGCCGCATATCCGGTGTGAGAATGAATTACGAATATACTGCCAGATAAATTTAGACAATAATAATAATAATAATAATAATGATAATAATAATAATAATAATAAGAAGAAGAAGAAGAAGAAGAAGAACTATAATAATAAAAAATAATAATAATAATGATAATCGTTATATTTAGAATAAAAAATAAATTGAAGCAACTTGTAATAAAATGATTTTTATTTCGGTGTGATAAGTTATGGTAATGTTATTTTCTAACAATTTACTTTAAGATTTCTTTTCATTATCTTGTCTCCCAATCAGCTAAGTTTTCCCTTTAAATTTCTATTTAAAAATGATGTTAGGTTTCTCGACATTATCGGCATATTGAATAGTGCGGAAGCATAATAGACACAAAATGTGAGAACTTAGACATTTTCTCCGCCCTTTCAAGAAGGTGCTTAAACTCAATTTTCAACCTAAAAATGACAAACTAAAATTTATTTTATTTCTGTGAAACTTATATGGTTGAGTGATCGAGATACCATTTTTAACTTATAAAACATCGAGAAAATATCAGGACATGATTTTTTTGGGTCATAAAAGGCTCACCCAGGGCATTTTCAGTCCGTTTACATAGAAATGAATGGGATTTTACCAGTCAAAAAGATGAACAATTTGACAAAACTAAATATTAAGTTATTTCGTATTTGTTTATATAATTATAAAGATAAAACATTAAATTTTCTTTTGATAACTTATAAAACAATGGCAGCTTAATAATAAGTTAGTTATTAATAATTTATTTAAAGGTTTTGCATACTTTTCTGTGTAAATGATGCCACAGATCTCAACAGGTAAGTTGCGGGAGTGGTCAATATTCAAGGGAGATAATCAGGCAGATAAAACCGATAACAGCTAATATTGTCCCATATGGACCGCGCCACTCTTTTTTGTTTGACCAACTGACGTAAGATTCACGTGCCATCTATCCTGGCATCACAGGCCTGTAACATAAAAGAATCCCGCCATTTAAACGCTAATTGACCTTTCTGTGCATGGTAATTCAACATTGCGTGAACACGTTGTGCTTCATCTTTCAACGTCATTTTGACGTTTCTATATATTTAAATAATCAAATTTTATGCACTTTGTTTGATTAATATTTTGCAAAACTACATAAAAATGAGGAGAATATCATTGTCTCCATTATAGTACTAATTACTTTTTTCCTATTTTGATGCTGACGCAAATAAACAAAAAAGAATGATCACGCTTCATCAATTTTATCTGATCCCCTGCTTTTGACGTTACGTCATAACATTCTTGAGAGGGTGCAAGTCGAAAATATAATCCCGAGGAATGTGATATAATAAAATAAATATTACATTCCCTGATTGTGTGAAAGTCGAAAATATCATCCGTCGAAATATAATTATCAACCTCCGCTGCACCTAGGTTGATAATCACATTCCTCGGGATGATATTTTCGACTATCACCGAATCAGGTAATGTTATATGTATATAATGTCATCCGCTGCTAAACTGTTCTGTGACAGCCTGTATTTGAAGGTATCAGAGGCGATGGGAATACTGGGGGTTTAGCCATAGATGATGTCGAGGTGTCTACTGGTACATGTGGTAAGTTTGAAATTAAGCAGCTTAAAACATATAAACCATGACATGTGATTTCCAATAATGTGGCATTTGACAAGTGTAGACTCAGACAAGCCTGTACAGCCTCCTTCCAAGCTTAGAACTCCAAATGCTGTTCGGCAGTAGCTTAACATTCATAGAATATTCAAGCGACTAGCAAAGGCTCTGATCAGACTGCGCGTATGCGCAGGCTGGTCTGAGCCTTAACTGGTCGCACATAACATATTGTTGGAAATCCCATGTCACTGCTCATATGTGGATAATTCCCATTTGCTTCATTTGAACCTGGAATTTGAGTTATCAGGTTAAGCCGGCTGTCATCCTATATCAGTCTAGGTAGATGACAACAATTTGCACCAAAGAAGGATTAAAATCCAAAACTAGTTTGTAGAAGAAATTGTACTGTTTTCCATTCCAAAAGATATCAGATTACAATAATGTTCAGGAGGTTAGCTTGCCAGACCAGAGAAACAGAATATTTCTAAGATCGAACATATTTGAGCTGTGAAAAGTAATTTCAGTCAGTAGCTTAACACTCCTTATATATTCAAGCTACTAGCAAAGGCAACGATCAGACTGCGCATATGCGCAGACTGGTCTGAGACTTTGCTGGTCGCACATACCACAATGTTAGAAATCTCACGTTTCATCTAATTTTTTGGTGTATTTTCTCTTCCTTTTTAGTGTTTAATGCTAAATTACTTTATATTAGTTAACTTTGGATAAAGTGTCATTCTAGACCGCTTTATATAGACTTCTGCATGACATCTACAGGTGTTGGGTTAAATTTGGAACGCCTGAAAGATAATTAGTGTGATGACCCCAGACTATTTTTCATTTCTTCTTTAAGGTGTTATGATAGTCTATGATATCAAATTAAAAGAAAGTTATGGAACAACAACAGCCAGTGAATAAACAACAGAACTACCAACTTAAAACCTGTGACCCATTAAATTTTAAAATAGAAACATCTTGCATTTTATAAATTATTTCTAATTGGTCACTTTTCAACGCGTTTTTTCTGACCAGCACAATTAAGTTGAAATGAATTTTTGCCTAAATGTGAAAAATTTATTGGACGAAATTAGAGCGCTGTTTTGGGACAATTGTCTCTCAATCAAGAGTTTTTTTAATCATCTGCCCTGAAGTGGATTGGGCTTATATCTGGTCCAAATCTCCTGATTTTCAGTAAACTTTACTCAAATGTTTCTCACAGTAAAACGGTGTAGGGAGCACATGAGCCAGCTACCTAGACTGAAGGTCACAGGTCAAGGTCAATGGAATACCATGAAATGTCTTTTCCGATCCATATTCCATGAACTCTTTTGGCGATTTTCAGTAAACTTCATTCAAATGTTCCTCTCTGTGAGACAATGTGTAGAACCTACATATAACACTAGTTGAAAGTCCATCAGTAAAAGTGGTCTTACTTACCATTCTAAGGCAGTGCTTCTTTTGTGGATCATTATTGTTATTTGTGTTTCGTATTTTGTCATGTTGTCTTGTCTGTTCAGTGTAGACTTGCGGTCACCTGCTGGACTTGGCTCTCTTGTGTGTGATGTTTGATTGTGTTTTGTTACTTTCCCATGTGGTGTCCTGGGTTAGGTGTGGTGCTTGATGTATCAATTCCTGATCTTTATACCCCCCCCCGCAAACTTTGTTTGTGGTGGGTATACTATGTGTCCGTGCGTCCGTGCGTCCGTCCGTCCGTAACGTTTTGTTTCCTTAATATCTTGAAGAGTCATTGCTGGATTTTCATCAAACCTTGCAAACATGTTCATATATGCAAGACAAATACTTTAAACAAAAAAGTAAGGGCTAGGGGCTAATTCTATTAGAGTTATTTCCCTTTGTAGTTCTAAACGGCTTTTTGTATAGGGTTTTATGCTTATGCTATTATAGGCCATACGCAGGCCGATCAACTCCTACCACAGCTTTAAATGGAACAATTTTATACTTTGCCACTACAATGTAGACACATTGAACATATGCATGAAGGAGTTTGGTTCAGGAAAAATAATTTTTTACAAAATGACATCTGTGAGAACTTAGACAATTTTCCCCTAATAGGGCTTTTGTATATGCATTGATGGTGCCTTTTGTATATGCATTGATGGTGCCTTCATGGGCCGATCAACTTCTACCACAGCTTTTCATGGAACAATTTGATACTTTGCCTATACAATGTAGACACATTGAACATATGCATGAAGGAGTTTGGTTCAGAAATTTTTTTTTTGACATAATGACAGCTGTGAAAACTTAGACAATTTTCCCCTAATAATGCTTTTGTATGTGCATAGATGGTGCATTTATGGGCCGATCAACTCATACCATAGCTTTTGATGGAGCAATTTGATACTCTACCTATTCAATATAGACACATTGAACATATGCATGAAGGAGTTTGGTTCAGAAAAAATAATTTTTGACAATATGACACCTTTGAGAACTTAGACAATTTTTCACTTATATGGCTTTTGTATATGCATGGATAGTGCCTTTATGGACCGATCAACTCCTACCACAGCTTTTGATGGAGCAATTTGATATGCTGCCTATACAATACAGACACATTGACCATATGCATGAAGGAGTTTGGTTTGGAAAATAATTTTTGAATTTTTGATAAAATGACATCTATGAGAACTTAGACTATTTTTCTGATATAAGCTTTGATATAGAGCTTTCAGGTGTGAATAATTTTG
Source organism: Loripinus fragilis (assembly GCA_964019695.1). NCBI lineage: Eukaryota > Metazoa > Mollusca > Bivalvia > Lucinida > Lucinidae > Loripinus > Loripinus fragilis. The sequence continues at coordinate 92,783,522 of OZ026514.1, forward strand.
TGTATTTGATCTAAACAAATGTTCCAGATATCAAGCTTTAAGATCATTTGCACAGACTCTACTGAAATCTTGTTTTCACAGATTCTACTGATTTTTTTTTTCAAAACTAGGGTCTGCTGGTTTGAACTATCACTTGCCAAAACTAAGTTTTTTCACTGACCCTTACTGTGCAGGGGTATCTAATAAGCATTGCTTATTGACTTTTTTCATTGCCATCTTTCTTTCTTGAAGTGTGACCCTGACTTTGAATCTGGGTATTTGAGTCGTACAATCTGCACACCATTTGGTAGAAACTTTTGAGTGAAGTTAAATGAAGATAGTTTAAAGGGTTCAGCATGTAATGGTGAGATTTTAAGTATGGATTGGACAGGAAATTGAAGGGTACATCCCATGACATTGAAGTGTCACTTTGAGCCTGCGTAGCAGAGTCCTGTATTTTCACACAGACTTCCTATGATTTGGGTGAAGTTCTATGCAAACCACTCAAGGTTTAAGGACATATGGAGTGGACACAAATTTAAAGGAGGAACTTGAGAGGAGAATTTAAATAAAGTTTAATGAAAATCAGTGAAAGGCTTTAGGATATATGGAGCCAGTACAAAAGTGATAGGGATGGACTGACAGGCAACGTGCCTTTCTATAACCCTCTTCACTTTGCAGGGGCTGGGGTTGGGGTTGGGGGATTAAAAATAAGCTTCAACAACCAAACTGACCATTGACTATTTACCCTTTCATTCTGGATACCTTCAAACAGATTCTTGGGTAAACAGTGAAGACATAGATTAAATGCAGCTACAATGCATATTTCATGTTACATCAGGGTCTGCACTGTTTGTAAAGACAAAATCAAATCCTTTGGGCAGAAATACATTATATTTATAATTAAGAAATTTCGGCTTGTGGTCCTTTAAAATACAAAATGGGCAATTATATATTCATTCTATTAAAATGCATGATTGTACAAACAACAGAATGAAAAGGGTTGAGGATCTTCTAGCGGACCTAAAGCTCTCAAACTGATGTGTGTCTTACACAGCAAGACTTCCCTGCTGATTTAACTCAAAAGAAGGTAATGCATAAGGTGCATGACATACGCTGGATGGCGTGAGTCTAACAATTTCCACGATCGTGCCCTGACAACCTTTTTCATGCGTGTCTAAGGCCTTGTCTGTTGACCCAAAAAGCGCTTGCAAAAATCTACATCAACATGTCACCTGCTTAAAGTAAGAAAGAGGGCAAAGTCCAGGAATCGATACACATGGGAAATAACAAACCCTCAATTAGACATTCCAAACGAGAGCCAAGAGGCCAGCCCTTTCCCAGCAGGTGACCACAAGACATCAAAAACAAACGCGCACAAACGAATAACAAGCACAGGGCAGAAATAACAAAGATGATCCACAAAAGGAGTACTGCCTAAAATCGGCCATTAAAAATATCTTAAGCTGTCTGCTGTACATATTTGATAATAATAGTTTAGATTTAATCGAGTAAAGAGGTCAACAGTATAGACCCAGCTCAAATTGTTCCTAGAGGAGAAATCTTACTATTTTTGGGTCTACACTAGTGCTGGGTATTGATCCTTTTTGTTAACTACGATATGTGTATCGATACAAAATGATCGATATTCGATATATCATTTGAACGCAGTAGGGCCTAATAAACAGCTTTCCAGCTTTTTAACCCCATAATAACCTCTCCTATACTGTCTACACACTTTGTCGTATGGCCTTTCCGATAACCACTTTCTTAAAACAGAAAGTCGAAAAAGTATAATTTATGTTTAAAATAGTATCGAAGAACTGTCTGTGTCTACAAAATGAGAATGTACCTAAACATCGCATGAGGGGGCTCAACAATACAATTACGAACCAGACGTGAAATTTATTTCACAGGCGTGCAAAACTTTACGTCGCCAAAACTTCAAATTAGTTCACACAGCTTTTTCTCGTGTACATGAACATGTGTCATTATTCTCAAGGTAAGACATTCTAAATTTGGAAATAAAAGGGATTACATCGTTTGTTTATTGATACATGTATTTCATGTTTCGATTGAGTGGTAAATTTTAAAAAGCGTACAAAAAATGTAATCTGATTATTCAATTATAAATAAAGTAAAATTAAGGGAATACTCACACAAGAGGATTTTGACTGACAGCTGTATTAAATGTAACGAGACTTTGCAAGTGCAGACTGATCGCAATATATCGTCGATACAAAGTAAAAAAAAATGGCAAAGATCAGGAAACGATACAATCAAGTACTACACATGACCCAGGATTACACATGGGAAAGTAACAAAAACACGTTCAAGAGCCAAGACGTCAGTACTTTCCCAGTAGGTGACCACAAGGCAGCAATGAACAGACGCGAAAGTATGACAAACACAAGACATAAATAACACGAATGATCCACAAAAGAAGACCCGCCTTGGAACGGTCAGTAAAAATATTTCATTGGAGGGTTTAAACCAGTTTCACAATTTATTTCCCAGAGCACATGGTGACAAAAATTAGAAGAGAAACGAAAGCGGAAGCCAGGCTAACTACCGCCAAGGGACGCTCTATCAACAAGAATTCCTTCTTGAATAAATAACAAAGACAAAAAAGCATTATTTACTTTACGCCTTGATTTTGGAAAAATACATGTCCAGGAGTATTACGTCATGGTTTTATCAAATCCGTGACATTTTCGCTTGGAACCCACTTGGACTCCTGGTGAACTATTTCTAGAATTTTAATACAGATATATCTCTAGAACCCTTCGAGCGATTCTCATTAAACATCACCAAATTTTTTTTCTTTTAAACCTATGTATCAGGTACGCAGACTAAAGGTCAATGATTCGCTTCAAGGTATTGTGATTTACCACATATTTTCCGCTCTATATCTCCATAACCCTTTTACGATTTTTTGACTCAAATGCTCCCCTCAGTGAGTCCGTAAACAGAACACATAGCCCAGCTACATAATCAAAGTCAAGGTCATGGAATTTACGCTTGAATTTCTTGTCTTTGACATATCTTCTGAACCCTTTGAGCGATTTTCATTTATCTTGACCCAACTTAACCCAAAGGTTTCTCTCAGTAAGTCGATGTGTAGAGTTATAACTCTGCTAAGCAGACTCACAGTCAAGGTCACAGTTTAAGGCAATGCAAATTACCCTTCCATTTATGTCTGCTCAATATCTTCTTAACCCAGCTACATAGACTTAAAGTCAAGGTCATGGGATTTACCGTTGAATTTCATGTCTGCTCCATATCTCCTGAATCCTTCGAACGATTTTCATTAACTTTGACCCAATTTCACCCAACGGTACCTCTTAGTAAGTCGTTGCGCAGAGTAATAAATTGGTCATGCAGACTCAGAGTAAAGGTCACAGTTCAAGGCCATGTAATTTACCCTAAGTCGTCCATTTGTGTTGGCTACATATCATCTGAACCCATTTTGAAAGACTGTCATTATACTTGACTAAAATGTTCCTATTAGTGGGGTGGTGTGCAGAACTAATGTTTCTGCTACACAGACTCAATGTCAAGGTCATGGTTCAATGTCAAAGGATTTACTTGTGAATTTCTTGTCCACTGCATATCTCCTGAACCATTTGAACGAATTTTATTGAACACCACTCAAATGTACCTCTCAGTGAGCTGGTGCGCAGAATCCATGAATGAATCATTTATACAAACTCAAGGTCAAGGTCACATTTCAGGGTCATGGGTTTTACCCTTAAATTAAGTGTCCCCTCAGTATCTCCTGAACCCTTTGAACGATTTGAATAACTTCACTTAAATGTTAATATCAGTTGCATGAAGAAAGACCCAAGGTCACAGTCACAGCATATGGTCATTGGATTTACACTTGAATTTTTGTCTGCTTTATATCTCTAGAACCCTTTGAACGATTTTGAACTTCACACTTTAAGGAAATGGGATTCTGCAGTAAAATATTTGACTTTCCTCCAGACTGCTATTTTGTTTTGTTAAAAATGCCAAAAAAGTTGAAAAAGGGTATTGAGTTGAGTTATTTTATCATATTCAAGTGCAGGTGGTAACACACTTGGAATTTGACTAAGGTTAGATTTTAAATAATTCTTTGCAATATCACATTTTTTTTGGAATTTTGATATTCTAAAATGCCTGAATGCATTCCATTTCATTTTATCTAAACTCTTTAGGCCAAAATCAATAGAACTTAATTCGTTCATTTTGATATGATAACTATTTCAAGACTGCAGCACGCTTCATGTTCTAATTTGAAACATTTAAAATCAATTTGACAGAAGTTTGTATTTTTTATCAATTTCTGAAATAAAGCAGTGAAGTCTGATAGTAATGAATAATCGATTAACTGTTTAATGAATTGCCACAGGTAATATATAGCGTATAGCGCTGGGGTAATTCCGTATAAAGATGCTTTCTTGTAGTATGGCCGATGCTTTTTTCTTTGATCTTTGCTGATGTTTAAATCAGACACCCTAGAATAACGACGAAGGAGGAGCTTAAAACCGTACTCTAACTTCCAATTTTAGTTAAACAGCGATGTAGGCAGGAACTTCCTAAATAGCGACAGGTAAATGTAATATACATTGTAAATGACAGCTTAGGCCGGATGCAGGGAGGAGCGAATGTAAATTCCGTCAAGTTCAGTAACACGTGTTTATTTGCGCCTGTGCCTGCGCCATACTACAAGCTAAATAAAGGATTCTTCCTCGGCTTTCTGTTTAAACCGCTTGGTGGGCTACGCCCACCTCGCGGTTCAAACAAGAAAGCCTCGGAAAAGTATCCTTTATTTATTACTTAAAGCTGATTTTTTCAATATTCTGCTGATAATGTTTGTATCCAAGTTATCATGTAAAAGAATCGAATAGTTAGATTGAAGCATTTTTAGAAGCAGATTTATCTTAATTCAGGACAGTCAGTAATATCTTCATCAAACAAAAATGAGGATGGATAATGTCTCTGTAGAACATCTTATATTATAGCAAAGTGTGACATATCGAAATGAGGGTACCTCTACCTTGCCTTTATCTTTGGTAGAAGTTCCAGTCTTTTTTAAATGCAATAACCTGCAGAGTTTCCTCAGAGGAAGTCAGAGCCAAGGAAAACTTCGAATGAGCCAAGGTCATGGTCACCAACCCACTGATGAATGATTTAGGTCAGGTCATCATTGAGTCCGATGGCAGACCCACTGTGATAACATTGAAGAGCAATGACCCATGTGTTGGTAAATAATCAGGCTTGTAGACTGTTACATAAACTTAGTATCCATATAAAATTCCACCTTGTTATCATGTTTGATAAAGCGTTGATAAACTCGCCAGTTTTTAAAATCAAATCACTTAGTGTGGACGAAAATTCTTCCTGTTATAGTTATAGCTAGTGCACAATTTAATGGTACTATTCATAAGGTGTTAGTTAACTTTAAACAATAAAAACAGTTATTAAATGTATTCCCTAAGTCTTAACTAGTTTGTTGCAATGATCAAGAAGTATTAGTTTAAATATCTCAGGGTACTATTTTGTGTCTGTTTTATGGTAGTTTGAGCAGAAGGGCATGGTCTGATACATGTCTATAGCCTTGATAATATAGGAATTACACATTCGTTTTCATGCATTAGCGATTGCCTGGCCCACTGAAAGCTGTGCAAACATGAGGCCTAGCGTTCAGACATCTCCATGGGACCCAGCGAGTAGTAAATGCAATAAAACAAACATTAGAGCCGCGACATGATATTTCCAACAATTAATCCGCCCCATATTTAATATAATGTTTAATTCAGAGCTATATTTTATTATTTGGTAAGTATTTTTATGTTTAAGGCATCGTTAAAAAAACACATGTCACTTTTGATTTAAACATGGATTTCTTTCATTTGATAATGGGTTTAAATATCTATACGAATAGGTATTTATGCTAGAATAAATTATAAACTATTAAGTTATTTAAAGACATAAGATATGTTGTAAGAACTCAAAAGAAACGTCATATGGAGATTGTTCATTTAATCCTTTGAAGACCAGAAACCCCAAAACGGGTATAGGAGCGCAGTGACTCAGTGGTAAAGTGATTGACTCGAGACCAAGAGGCTGCGGGTTCGAGCCTCACTGTTGATATTGCGTTATTGTCCTTGAGCAAGACACATTTATCCTAGCTTAGTACTGGTTCAACCCAGGAAAACCCGTCCCTGTTGAACTGAAAGCTTATTGATGGGACGTAAAGAATCAAATCAAACAAACAAATAAACAAAATGGGTACTTTGGATAACAGCAAAGACTCAGATAAATGCCACATATTGCAAAACTTTATTAGGGTCTGCAAGTTTCTTAAACAAAATCAACATTCAAAGAAAGAAATATAATATTTGTAGGAATCCTTTACTGTGTACAATGAAAAACTGACTAAACTGCATCGTCCTTTATGGGAAATTCCATTTGACCACAACATATCTTTGATACGAAATAAGGAATATAATACATATTCTTATATTTAACTTAAATATTCAAAATTACAATCGTAACTACAACTAGGATTTACTTCAATACTTAAGCTTTGTTGCACGCATCAAAATAAGTATCCCTGTTTAAACTATGAAAGTAGGTGTGGATGATCTACCTAGTCATTACCAACAAAGGTTATCCCTGTCACAATACAATGACTAATTAAGATAATAGCAGCTGTTGATTAATACCAAAATGAATCCTATTAATCATTGCACATGACCTCAAGCGTTCTAGAAAATGTGAAATTTATTTGTTTTCCCAAGCCGTGTCGAGATACTCCATGATATATTTTGGTAATTCCCCCCTAAATGGATATCGATTTTTAGAGTAAATTATATTAAAATATCTGACATTAAAAATCTTAATTTTTGTTTTAATTCGTGGACTAGCATTTGACATTTTAGAAAAATTGTAAAAATGGGGGTCACCAGACTGATAATCTTTCAGGAGGGCAACATTTAACCCCATACACATTTTGAGGATACTTCAATATAAAATGTTAAGGAGTGTAATTTTTGTCAGTTATATGATTCCATAATACTTATATGAAGTAATTTTGCATTACAAGGCGAAAACAGAAAAAAGAAAAAAAACAATTTGTAATAAGTGACCACCCGTGAATCAACCCTGGTCCTCTGGTTCCAAAGTCTGACACACTTACCACTAAGAATAGATGTCAAGTCGTGAACGGATCGAAATAACAATACATATTGGACAGACAATCCTAGTATCTGCCATATTTGTATTTGCATACATGGTAAAAACTTCGAGATTTTTTACAATGTTGATGTGGCCTCTTCTATTTATCTGTTTTTTGTACGGAGGTGATCAGTTCTGATGAAGGGTCAATTTCTCTGAAACATTTTAGTTACTTTTGTCTGTCAAAAAAATGTAGAAATATCTATCTGACATAAATTTATCTGAAAACTGTATCAACCAAAAATCATAAATGGTGGGAAAGATGGGACCCAGACAACTTTCCCCATTGCTTGACAGGAATGGTGTGCATTGGAATTACCATCTAGATATTCAGTGTTTACAAATTTATGTCCGAATTTACCTGAAGCCCCAAGTTACCTGACTTTACCCTATATGCGATTTTTACTGCTTGAGCTCTTAATACAAACTGAGATGGTAGGCTAATTCCACCTTTTGATAATCCAGGAAGTAATCAAAACATCTACTTTGACCCTACCAAATTTAAAAGTTTGATATCATGCTGCATTCGTGTCAGTTTGTTTGCATACCATGTCTAAATATTAGCTAAATATTAGAATTATTATTATTAAAGGTTTTGCATGTATTAACATTTGTCAGCCCTAGGAGAGCTGTTCTTGCGTCTCCTTAGACACGTGCAAAGTGTAAATGTAATCTACTATGTTGTGTGATTGTTATTCTTTCATATTTACTTGATTCCAACAGAACATGTTATGAAAACATTAAACATTACAATAGCATTTTTAAATTGGATCTCCCTATACACAATCCCATCAGATCGCTATTTTTCGAACGTCATAACGCCGTAGCAGCTAGCAGAATTAGCGAACAATAGGGAATCCTCATAATTTGAACATGGATTTTCGTCCATTCTACTATGATTTCAAATATCTACAGGAACATAATCCTTGGTTACACCTGGCGTGACCCATTAGGTACTCACTGCATTCTTCACAAATGCAGTGGGAAAGGATTGGTCACGCCTGGTGTTACTGAGGATGCAGGAACACGTATTTATGCTACTCTGTTTATTTAAAGTTGACATTGAGTGTCCAGTTGGTTGGATTAGACAATATAACTCCTGCTATTTGTTTGTGACTGACGAAGAATATAACTGGTCAGATGCTAGAGATGCATGCGGAGAACGTGGCGCCCATCTTGTTAAAGTCGATTCACAGAGGGAACGCAACTATCTTGCAAATGAGCTAGATAGAATTGGATCAGCTATAACAGCCGATGTATGGACAGGTGGGAACGACCTGTATAAAGAAGACGTGTATGTATGGACGGGATCATATAATAGTAGAATCGTTTATACAGACTGGGCCAGTAATGAGCCTAATAATTATCGAGGAAATGAGGACTGCATCTCAATAAAGAAAGCATTAGATTATCAATGGAATGATGATGTCTGCTCAAAGACATTTAATTTTATATGTGAAATGGAAGACGCCAGGAGCTCTACAGCAGGTACGGCAATTACACAGGAGCCAGTCACAAACCCTTAGAACAGAAATAAGTAGTCCTATAATAATTTGAGCCAGCCAATCTGATTTCAAATAATGTTGCATTTTGACAAGTTTAGACTAGGAGCAATCTTTTAGCTTAGAAACTCCAAGTTATGTTCAATCAGTAGCTTAACACCCATAAAATATTCATGTGACCTGCAAAAGGCTCTCTATAGACTGCGCGTATGTGCAGGTTGAACTGAGACTTTGCTAGTTGCACATACATGTACCACATTGTTGAAAATTGCATGCTGTGGCTTTCAATTTACTTTTTTCTTTTAAAAGGACTGTAACACTATTTATCGGGATACACTATTTTACTGATCTGATCAGTTGGAAAACTCAACTAATATAAGCAAACGATTTTTGTGCCCTGGCTTCAAACGAAACTATAGCCTGTCTAACGATACCAACCTTTTGTTTTACGTTGAATGAGTCCCATGCCATGATCATGAATAACTCAGATTTCATAATCTGCTTGAAACTTGAACCTTTGTACTTTCCTCTAGAGATTGTGAAAAGCAATTAAATTACTATATTCTGTTTCCATCAAAGAGATGTCGCTAAAAGTGGTAAGTCCAGTTTTATTTTAAAAATGTTGTCCTATGGCTATCATTTGAAAGCAGTTCTCAAGATCTTCGTGGCTGCATGTGCCAGTTATTGAAAACCACTTTTAGCAGCGTGGAAGTCAGAAAAGAGCGTCTGACTTGAGGAATCTGTAAACAAACTAGTTTCTAGTAGACACTAAAATTGGAGTTGTTCTTGAGTTTTTGATCCAGCTTTTTCAACGTAAGTACAAAATGTTGGTATCAGTAGACATACTATTTTTTCTTGAAGCAAGGACACAATGGTTTTGCTGATAAAATGCTAATTTGTGGACTGTTTTGATGACCCAAATAGGGTTACTCGATATATATACCGTCATGATACTTGGCTGTATTAACAGACACGCGCTAACTTTTTTTTAAAAAGTTTGTGACTACTTTGCTTCCAGGTGATAGCGCAAGTTATTAAAATAAGTTCTCATTATGAAAAATATTGGTTATAACAGTAATGTTTTGCGACAGACTGCATGCTTGATGTTCAACCAATTAATTGTTCGCAACTCTTTTTTCCTCTTTAATTACATGCAGTTGGGTCAGACCTCAGATTCTATCATAGTTCTGACTTAAATGTCTATCTATAGATGAGAGGATTAGGCCCTGATGTTGTTTCTGTGGTGAGGCCCTCTGGGGTTTAAATGTTGGATTTTCTTTTACTCTACTATTCAGTTTTATATACAGTTGAGTCCTTGTCTATGTTTAAAATCCTTTTTATATCTTAAGAGCGATTCTCTGTAAATATGGAGCGAGTTATATAGGAACCATTTCACGCACCGACTTGGATTTTGATGAAACTTGCTGACAGTGTTAGTGGTAATGTAAAAACAAGAAATCAAGTGTTAGTTCATCCGATTCAACCTCCGTTGCCATGGCAACAGCACCCAAAGATTTGGGCCAAAAAAGAAGCAAAAAACACATGAAAAATGACATTTTTACCAATAAACTTATCTAAAAATAGACTGTACCAATCACAAACATGGAATTTTTTTGAACAAACAGACTTAATATAACTGAATTAGCTAGTGATAGCAGCCTTATGAAAAAGCTTAGATATACTTATCTTTCACTGAAAGTGGGTGGGGTAAGTAGGACCGGAAAATTACACTTTTGGGGCATTTTCGCGCAAACACGACAACTTTGCGTGGCTACTTTCACATACACTCATGTTAATATATAATAGGCCAGGGTATGAAATTTTATAATATGGAAGAAAATGTTTGGGAAGTTACCGTCTTCTTGTCGTTACCATGGTAACAAATGTTTCCCTGTAGAAAAACTAAAAAAGATAAATATTGCATAAACAATTCATTTATTGCTATATTACAGTAATATAGTCTATTGTAAATAAAATCTTTTCATTACTCATACATCTCTTTTATATATGACATTAAAGTCTGCTAGAGATAAGCTATTTTTAGACTTTTAGGGGCATCATAAGGGGTAAAAATTATGAATTTTAAGATAAAAACCAACAGATTTGGCTAATTTGCCCTTCCAATACCCTCAAAATTGCTTTTATTTATCACCAATGTGCGATATTTGTGAAAATGTAGACTTAAATCAAAGAAATAAGATCAATGCAGTCTAATCAAATTATCTAAACATGCTTATTTATAAGGAAAAGTGGGTGAGGTAAGAAGGATCTGAAAAACATGCTATTAGGCATTTTTAAACACAGTCTACAACCTAAATCATGCATTTAAACATATATGCATGGTTATACATTTTAGAGCAGGATATATAGTTTTTATTTATGAAAAACATGTTTCACATGTTTCAGAAGTAATCAGCTTATGTTCTTAACCATGGCAACATAAGTTTCACTGTAGGATAACTGTAAAATGACTTTATTGCACAATGGTATTATTTTATTGTTAAAAGAAATGATAGTATCTATTATAAATCTCTTAATATAATTACTTAATCACATTTCTTACAAGTAACAATAAAATAGCCAATAGGAAAGCTGCCTTTGAATTTTTAATGTAATTTTAGTGTTAAAAATTCTGACCCAAAAGTTAGGCAAACTTGCCTTCTCACTTTTATTGAAATCGCCCATCGTCATCATAATTAACATGGTTTGTGTCAGAAAATGTAAATTTTTATTTCAATCGATGGAAATAATTCAATGCAGCAGCCTTATCAAATTGCTACAATATACTTATCCTGCATGAGAAGTGGGTGGGGTAAGTAGGGCCCTCCAATTATCTTAATCATGCAGAAATCTCCCATAGAAGTTTTTCACACATGGTCTCGGATTTTGTAAGAAAATAATGACAATTTATGTATTTTGGTAAAATCAAACACATTTATGTATGTTCAACTGTTGATATTTCGGTTGTCATGGCGATAGCTTTCAAATATTTTGGCATAAAATCAATCTAAATTCCTTTAAATTTAGATACTATACGTTCTACCAGGTCCAGAGCTATAAATAGAAAAAACTTACAACCCCTCTATTTAAATAACTACCCAATTACCAAAAAAATTGAATTTATTACTTTAAAACAGAAAAATATGGATACTATCAGGTACTTTTAACACTGAGTCTATGGTTAAACAAAAGCTAAACACCCTCATGCTGTTTGTGACTTATTTACATACATTTATGCATGCAGAACCTGATAGATCTACTTTTCTCATTATTTTGTAAATTATCGTACACATTTAAATGGTAACTGACAGTTGGTTCTGCATGCAGCTAGTTTCTGCTAACACTTTTCATTCTTAAACGTATCATCATACTTATAAAAGTACTAAAAAGACCGAAAATTATGGGAAAGTCTTAAGATTCCAGTCTGAAAATGGAATAAAATATACATATAATATTGTCAAGCTTGTATTAGTATTGTTTTGTTTACAAACAGTCTTTAAAAATGTAGTTGTAAATGCAAATACAACAGTATTTCAGTAAAACCAAGTCTTGAGAGAGAGAGAGAGAGAGAGAGGGTGGCAATCTGCTCTCTCATATCATAAATAGTGAGTATAATCAGGAAATACCACAATCACAAACCGCAGACAACCCCGTGGCATCACGAGAAAGAGCCGCTCAACCATCACGAGACACCAGGAAGACAAATTAAGCAAAGCAACCAGCTCTCTCTTCCCCATCAAGAATATTGCAATACTAGAATTGACATAAAGTAACGTACAACAAAACATAGAACAATTACAGACTCCCAAAATGAGAGTATCAATAAACAAAAAGTCAACAACAACAGAACCACTGCCTTAGAACGGACAGCAGCCTAAGCCACCGAGGGGGGGGGGGGGGCTTAAATGCATTTCTTCGCCCTAGATTCTGCTGTTGTTGAAGTACAAGAAATGTTCAGCTTGCATGGAGGCCATCTAACTAATGCAATGTATCATCATGGAGAAACACTCTAATCAAATTAGCACACCATGATGAAACAAAAAAAAAGGGCTCATGACTCACAGATAGTCAGAGCTGACAAGTTGAGCCACGGCGGGTCATGCAATAATTATAACTATGAGGAAGGTATGATAACTTCGATAATGACTAGCCAGCAAAAAGTTAAAAAATCCCTATTAAGTATTTGAGACGATCCATTTTTAGTTTGAAACAGCCTTTTAGTCTCTTATAAACCTACCAACACTAATGTACAAATATGTTATTCTAACTCAAACTATTCAGAATTACACGAAAATCCACCAGAGTTATAGGTTTTATAGTGAAAAAACTACTTCTGAGACGACCATTTTTAGCGGCTAAAAATGAACTGTTGTGATCATAGGATGTCCGTTGTCGTCAGTCAACTTTTGCTTTAAATCACATCTCCTAAACCTCTGTGTGGAATTTCGCCAAGCTACACATGAATAATCCTTGGTGGTCTTCTTTTTAAGTTGTTCAAAAAATTCTTTTCCAGGCAGAAAGCTGGTTGCCATAGCAACCAAAAGGAAAAAAGATTAAAATCTTGTCCAAACTTACTGGTCAGATTTGAAAACGATTTGGCACAAATGGTCCTTTGCTGACTCTCATCCAAGGTTGTTCATATTATTTAAATTGATGAAAAAACTGCCCTCCGTGAGGTAGGACTGTTTTTGCTATTAATGTATAGGAAAACTTCAAACAACTCTTCTTGTCAAAAATAGTAAGTGAGTATGATCAGGATATACCACAGACAAACCCGTGGCATCGTGAGAAATACTAACAGAAGGATTTGAAAATGACTTGATGATGATAAATTGCATTAGTTAGATGGCCTCCATGCGAGCTGAGCATCTCTTGTACTTCAACAACAGCAGAATCTAGGGCGAAGATTTGGTACCAGTAAAATGCATTTAAGCCCCCGAGGACTTAGGCTGCTGTCCGTTCTAAGGCGGTGGTTCTGTTGTTGTTGACTTTTTGTTCATTGTTACTCCCATTGTGGGAGTCTGTTATTGTCTATGTTTTGTTGTACAATACTTTATGTCCATTCTAGTATTGCAATCATCTTGATGGGGAAGAGAGAGCTGGTTGCTTTGCTTAATTTGTCTTCCTGGTGTCTCGTGATTGTTGTGTGGCTCTTCATAGCAGTGCCATGGGTTTGTTTATTGTTACTCCCATTGTGGGAGTCTGTAATTGTTCTATGTTTTGTTGTACGTTACTTTATGTCCATTCTAGTATTGCAATCATCTTGATGGGGAAGAGAGAGCTGGTTACTTTGCTCAGTTTGTCTTCCTGGTGTTATGGTTGAGCGGCTCTTCCTGGCGGTGCCACCGGGTTGTCTGCGGTTTGTGATTGTGGTATTTCCTGATCATACTCACTTACTATTTTTGGCATAAATGATAATTGGGCGACACACTGCCAAAAATTTCCAAATATTTTTGATAGAAACATGGCCGCCAGGGGATGAGACCAGTTTTTTTCCTATGTAAATATAGGGATAACTTTAAAAAAAAATCTTCTTGTCAAAATCAACTTGGCCGATTGAAAATAATTCAACACTTATGGTCATTGAGTGACCATCTACCAAGATTGTTCACATTTTTATCGGTTGAAAAACATGACTGCAAGGGGTGGAGTCTGTTTTTCTTATATGGAAAAATTTGCTACAATCTTCTTGTCAAAATACTTCTTGGGCAAATTGTTTCAGGAATATCATCAACGTGTCAAACAGCTTAGATCCAAACAGCTTTGTTCCAAACTGTTTGCAAATGTTATCAGTAGAAAAGACACTAGCAAGAGTTAAAAGATCATGTCAAAAATTCTAGCCTATTTGAAAAAAAAATCAGCACATATGATCCTTAGTGCTCCTCTACCATGATTGGTCAAACTATGTAAATCTATCAAACATGCCACCAGAGTCATTTGCATGTCTATTCGTCTGTGAGTCAGTTTGATCAAGTTTAATTCAATCTAGGTTTATATGACACATTTAAAGTTTTACATTCTGTTACTTTAGCCAACATAAAAGCTGGACTTGGGTAGGTGCTTTGTTTTCCCTCTACCATATAAACAGTCATTCTCAGGTGAGCCCCCATGGCCTAAAGGCCATCCTGTATTAAAATGTAATATTTTAGTAGTGTATGTAACTGTAGGCCTTACATCTTATTTTTTTCTATCTCTCTATGGAGGATTTTTTTTTTAAAAAAATAACCTAGATTCTCATTTTTTGGTTATAATGCAGGTAATAGATAGAAAAACAAAATAACTTTTGCAACCACCCCTTTAAATCTCTATTGATTTTTAATTGATTGCTGTGACCATCTAGTGTAGATTTTGATAACTAAATGATCATACACTGTGTTACTCTAGTGTTTACTGAATCCTTTATAAACCTAAGATTTTAAACTTAACTTCCACTTTTGAAACATCCCCACCATTTTCATACTATGGTCACTTCTAATTTTTATTCGCTATTCCCCCAGAAGATGAGCATATACAAAAAACCAACTGAAAGTCAATAATTTCTGTATGGCAGGTTAATTTTTTATTCATTTCATTTTTCGTGTCAAATTTTACTGGTTTTCTATTATTCTAGATATTTTCAGAAATAGCTACTTATAAAAGACCCCTTTCATCTGATAACGATTTTATTTCAGATGTCTATTAATTTTTCATGATTAAGAAGTCCTCTTGCACTAACACAGTATATAATTACAGATATTGGATAAGTCAATCTTACTGGTACACGAAATGCATCAAAGGTACTGATTTCATAGTAAAAATACTACTTTTGA
This sequence comes from Loripinus fragilis, assembly GCA_964019695.1. Taxonomy (NCBI): domain Eukaryota; kingdom Metazoa; phylum Mollusca; class Bivalvia; order Lucinida; family Lucinidae; genus Loripinus; species Loripinus fragilis. The sequence continues at coordinate 92,799,036 of OZ026514.1, forward strand.
GATAACCTTCTTATATACATACATGTACTATAGGGACTTGTAATTTTATATTTTAGCTGAAAATGAGAAGTTTCATAAAAAATCTAACATTCATTCATTTATCTAGGGTTTATATGTCTAAAGTTTCCTGATTTTTGTCAATTTTTTCGTCTTTCCCATTGACCTAAATGCTTAAAATATGCTTTCCTCATGGTACGTTCCCCAACCTAATACAAGATTAAAAATTAGCATTTACCTATATAAACCTCTAAAGGGGCTATTATCAAGTCCAGTTTAGGGCCTCTCACCACTGATTTGTCAGCAAAGTAACGTGTATGTATCGTTTAAACATTTTACTTTTTTATTGTGCCAGATTTTTTTTAAGTTTTTTTTAATACAAAAAAGACCTTCATACTGTTGTTGTCCATTGTGGCTTTTTGAAATGGATGCATCATAGTTGCCATGGTTATGGTAAGAAGATGGTAACCCCGACTTGCAACACTATGCTTTCAAGAATGTCGAAATCTGCAATATTTTAGTACATTGTTACCCCACCCATTTTTTACAACATTGCTAAACAACAGAATTACCAAAATTATTAACCCTACCATCCTTGTATTCACATGGAGCAATACTGCCTAGTACAAGTTAACCTATGTTCAAAAATTTTCATTCTAAAAGTTGCATTTGGCAATGTATGTCTATTTTAACTGAATTTCCGGCACTATTTAGTCAAAAGTTTGACACCTCATTTACTCCCCTTTGAGCCCATTTTTGATCCCTCAATTGAGACAACGCCCTATTTTTTTTTTCATAAAAAGCTAGCTATAAGATCAATGACTTGAAAACATTTAAATGTTATTTCTATGCCACTAATACACGAACTAGGCATTTTTTACAAAATAGTTGGGGGTTTTTGCCTACAGAGACCTCTAAAAGGGATATTATCAGGTCCCTTTTAGGCCTTGCACCAATTATATATCAAAAAGCAAAATATAAGTATTATTTGAACATCTATTTGTTCATTGTGTCAGATGTCTTCCTGTTCTGCAATAAAAAACGCCTTAGAAGCTGCATTTATCCATTTTTGCTTTTTGAGACGGTGGCATCAGAGTTGCCATAGTAGCGAATAGAAGGTGGGAGCTTTCTCAAAATATTTTTTTCAGTTTATTACAGGTCATATTAAGCTTGGTCTTTCTAAAGTGTGCAAACCTTTCCCAGTAGCCCCAACTTGCAGCAATATGGTTTCAAAAATGTCAAAAACTTCCATATTTTAATACATTGTTACCCCACCCACACTTTTGCAACCTTTGTTAAAGCTGCATAGTCTGTAACTTTTGATCTTCTAATTATAAAAATAATGTTTTTATTTTTCAAGAACACAGTAAAAATACTCAAATTCAGGTAAACATTTTACCATTTTCGTAAATCTTAACAAGGTATCACTATAAAAACAACTGCATTTATGTTAAAATTCAACGGTCTAGAATTATTGGAGGGACGCAAATAATTACTAACAAGAGAAAAACACATCTATTTGATGAGATAATTCACTTTTCCATGCAGTTTTCAGCTGTACTGAACATTTTTGTTGTGAAAACATAGCCTTATTCTACTTTAACAAATGATTTAAAAAGAAAATAAAAATTTTCGAAAAATGTTCATAGTTACAGAGTATGCAGCTTTAAATGACAGAATTACCACAATTATTAACCATACACTTCTTGTATTCACATTGTGCGATACTGCTAAGTACAAGTAATCACAAGTACAAAAGTTTCTCATTCTTAAAGTTGCATTAGCACAATGTATGTCTATTTTTACTGATTTTCGGGCACTATTTGGTCAAAAAATTTGACCCCTTATTTATCCCCTGTTGAACCCCTTTTGGACCCCTATATTAAGATAACACCCTATATTTTCTTTTATAAAATGCTAGCTATAAGATCAATGATTTGAAAATATTATTATGTTATTTCTACACTACTTATACATGAGTTTTGCATTTTTTATCTTTAAAAATAGCGTTTTTTCTCCTATGTGGACCTCTAAAAGGGCTATTATCAGGTCCCTTTTAGGGCCTTTCACCACTAATTTGTCAAAAAAGCAAAATATAAGTATTATTTAAACATTTAATTGTTGATTGCGTCAGATGCCTTCATGGTCTTGTGAACAAAAAGGCCTTACAAGCTGCATTTGCACATTTTAGCTTTTCGAGACGGTAGCATCATAGTTGCCATGGTTACGATAAGAAGACTGTAACTTTCCAAACATTTTTTTCCAATTGATTATATATCATATCTAGCTTTGTCTTACTAAAGCATGTACACTTTTCCGAGTAACCGCGGCTTGCAACAATATGAGTTCAAAAATGTCGATAAACGACAAATTTGAGTACCTTGTTACCCCACCCACTTTTCCGACACAATTGCTACAAGACAGAAATACCAAATTTAATTCCAAGACCCACCTTAAATTTACATAAAGCAATACTGTGGAGTACAAGTTGTCACAAGTTCAAACATACTTATTCTAGAAGTAGCAACTTGTAATTTATGTCTATTTTCAGTGATTTTGGGGCACTTTTTGGCCCAAAACTTTGGATTTGGTTACCATGGCAACGGAAGTAAAAATTAAAGAATTAACATGAATGATTTCGTTTTGGGTGAAAAGAAAGTACAGAAAGTTTCGTTGAAATCTGAGACTATGCGTGAAAAACTTTGCTCCATATTTACAGAGAATTGCTCTTAATGTGTATGTACTATGAGACGATACATCGATTAGCTAGGTGTCTTTTATGTGAACCAAACATTTATTTGTCTTGATCCACATCAGATATAAAGGTGAGGTTGGTACTATCAAACATGTTTGAGCCCTCCATTTTTTATTGACTAATTCATAGTGGTGCTTCTTTTGTGGATCATTTCTAGTTATTTGCGATATGTGTCATACTGTCTTGTCTATTCCCTGCAGCCTTGTGGGAAAGTGCTTATCTTTTGGCTCTATTGTATGTGATGTTTTCTTGTGTTTATGTCACTTTCCCAAATGGTGTCCTGTGTCATGTGTGGTATTTTATAGTATCGATTCCTGATCATTGCCTTCTTCCTTACATTAAGTGGCCCCCAATTTTCTCCAATTGTTCTTTAATGATAACATTTATTTACAAAGAAATTACAGAAATGAATTAAGATACCGACCGATCATAATAATTGCGTTTTTTCACCTCAATAAGATTTGTGTGGGCATGGATTTTATTGATTTTTTGCATGTGTTTGCTGTTTCTTTTTGCAGTGTTCCCAAAGTGAACCTAATGACAAATAAACTATGACTTATACAGGTCAGTGGTGATCAGTCATGTAATCAACTATGGGTCACTATTTATACTTATCAAATTCATTGTTCATCTGACCCTTATGCATAGAAATGGCATGCATTCAAAAGCAAATCAGTGTAATTTGGCAGAACACAGCTTTATATGCTGGGTAATGGTTTCTCATTGCTGTCCCCTTCTAATTTTCTTCTGAAATAGTTACGAGGGTCATTTTTTATGTTCGTAGAATGGGGCTGTATCTCTACAAATATAGAATTTACGGTACCATAACTATATATATTTTAAAAGGTCTAGCCCCTGTCTATCATTTGATATAAATTTTACATCATTATCGCTTAGTTCGGTCAAGATATATAGCTTTGAATAGGGCGTAAAAAGGACACTGGCCGAAATCCGTGTCATTTTAACCACGCAGCCACTAGGAAATTAGACGCTGTTAAGTTCCATTCGCTATGGTGATATAAGCATTTTTCAAGCCAACTTTTTCTTTGCACCATCAAAATGAATTATTCAAACGCTAATCATAGACATGTGCAGCAAAGCTATAAGCATGTTGTTTGCTCTTCTATAACAATTTTAAAACACCCACCAATATTCCAAAATAATCACAGTCAAGTGCTAGTTATTATATCTGTTAAAATTACGATTGTGAACAAATTTTAAAATTTCTTCTGGTTTTGCATAGCACATGATATACTCAATCATTCGTCAGCGGTTATATTGATGTATCGATTTAATCGTGTAGCTGGCAACATCCCGTACTGAAATACCCCCTTGTTATAAAAAGTGGGTGGGGTAAATCAACCCCGCGTAGAAAACAAAATAACAATCAGATTTGCATACTTTTCTTATTGAAGTTATTTCAAAGCCTGTTAAGAGGCCCAAAAACAGTTTTAATGTATTTTCTAAATATAGTAACGCTCCGTGACGTCGTTTATTTACAAAATAAGGGATTTTAGCACCACCCTAGGCTATTTATTTTGCAGTTCATTTCTAATAAAACAAAAGTATTAACCTTGTTTTGGGATGAAAGTTACCATAACACTTCCATCTATCATATAAACCAGAAAAATTATAATACTACTTTACAGCTAACACATTAAGCCACATTCAAAGGCCTGAATCCAACTTGCACTTGTGTCAACTTTTATAAGTTTAAAGTTTATATTGCGTCTGTTCAATTTGCTGAGGTTCCAAACAAATCTTCCATATCCAATAATTGCTGCGCATTTGCTATTACGTTTATATAAAATTGTAGCACGTGGTGTCCTTGATCTGCAGCCATATTTTCAGAAGCTGTAAATGGCTATGGACCCATTTTCATGCAATTGTTTCTAACGTTCTGTCAGAGACTAAGTCCAGAAATGTCATATTTCTACCATATTTCCAGTGTGCGATATATAGGTACGTCTTTGCCTCTTAGAAGTCATTAAAGTAATGCATTTTGAAATAATTTTAGGTTACATGTATAGATAAAAGCTCAATCTTTCCAAATATATGCATGATGTATGCATTTACTTTCGCCGTTTTCATTAATTATACCTTTCTACGAACATAAAAAACGTCCCTCGTATCTTTCTGGAATACTATCAGAGTGACGAAAATGTATGAATACAGTCGATTCCACAACTATTCTTAGCCACTCTTTGCAAAGTTTTGCAGCAAAAGCGCTTTAGTGGGCAAATAGTTGATGTAGCTGAAAAAGAAAAGCAAAGTAACAATATGGTGTATTTTTTGCTTCCTGAATGATAAAGATAAGAAAGAAAGCAAAATCAGGAACCAATTTCAATCAAATAAGTATCATAAACATGTTTATTTAGGTTCATAAACATATTTAGACCCGTTTTCTACATTTTGACACTATTCTTATATATGCGCAAATGCTTCTCATGCGCGTAGTTCCCTTAACGCAGTATACGCACGTGCGCAATAAAGCAAGTAGCACTCAATGGATCTCACCTATAGTGGTAAAAGTGATTTACATACCTTAAGGAACTGCTCTGATAGGAAAGAGTTCGCTCCCTCTGGGAGCACATTCTTTCCTTTAAGAGAAGTTCCCAATTTGTAAAGGGACGTAATGGTAGAGAATCATTGCTGGATACAGTAGTCTCCCTTTGATGTGCGTAACTTTTTAGCGATCTGGCTACGCCATTGGACGCTCATTTTGACAAATCATGCAAACCTAGAGGTCTACATTTCGGTCTAAGCATTCACCCACATCCGTACTGCGTGTGTATGAGCAGAGACAGCTCTGGCCAGCCTGCGCATATTCACAGGCTCGGCTAAGTATTTACTGCTCGCACACTGCTTGTGTGCTGGTCCATTTTGTTATCTTTCAGCTATAGAAGAAATGTGTTCAGATGCAAATACAGCGTGTACAGGTAAGTATTATTAACCCTTAATGCGCCAATCGCAGCAAAAGTCGTCTGCTTTTCTCGTCTGCTGAAATGTTTATTAAGCCTTTATGGCAAACAGTGTGGACCTAGATCAGACTGCTCCTATAGGAGCAGTCTGTTCCAGGTCCACTCTGTTTGCTTCTATACTTAATTCGTCAGTAATGCTAGGCAATTATTTGCAGCAGACGACTTCAGCAGTCGACATTTTCAGATGCTTTTTTTTTCTTTGCGCTTTAAGGGTTAAGCTAGAAAGGGGCATGGGGACTGGTATTTCCTTATCTTTAAAATTTAACCCATTAGTCGCTCTCATTAAAGGGGCTCTTACTAGGTATGGGAAAGTAACATGGGAGTCTGCCCACAATTGGAATTTGATAATATTATGTTTATTAATTGCCTGGGGTCTGTGTTTTAATCTGTATGGTGCATTTGAGTTATTATGCACTTCCCTTGCTAATTTATGACGGCATATATAAAACCACTAATACACCTAAGGGTACCCAGTTATTGTCATTTCTAAAGTACTGGGCATAGCATATAACTGGCGCAGAAATGTTTTATCTAACAACTCAAAGCACTGCTATCTATAGCTACATATAAGTTTAAGTCGCAATGTTTAAGAGATGTATGCCTCAGCACAAACTATTGTGTTGCTTATCTTATGTGAGCAAAAGCGTTTTTGAACAGCAATGCTGACATACACAGAATGACTAGATGTCTACTTTTTGGTCTGATTCTTCCTCTTCATCTACCCTTTGTGTATGAGAACAGCGAAAACTTTGGTCGGCGAGACTGTGCATAAACGTGAACTCCCTAGACTCGCCTTAGCCTTTGCTAATCAATGTTACTCCATGATGCGTGCAATACGTGTATGTACCAAACTGTTGTGTGTTTGGTAATATGGCTATTGCTTAATTTTGTACTGGTTTGATAGTGGTTTAGAGTCTCTTCCGCTTGGGCCATAGTTTTGTCATGGATTAGTGGTTGTAAAATTTCCTTGTTATGTCCAGTTGTTTTATTGCTGTTTGAGGGATCCATAACCATGATTTGTCTTAGTTTTATAAGTTCTTTTTTAACCTTATGTCTCAACTTATCATCTGCTTTTAAGCGCTGAATTGTAAGTTCATCAATCTCACAATCGTCATTTTCACAACCAGAGGAATTCTCATGGGACAACGGTAACTTCGACTTGGCACTGTAGAAACTCCAGTCACCCTTCTCAGTTTTTCTACCACTACCAGTAATTAACACATAGTACGTACCTTTTAAATTTTGCACCTTCTGGTGTTGATTTTCTAGTTACCTCTGCATATTATCTTTCTTAGTAGCCACGGTAAGGCGACGTTCTTCTTTTATTGATGTCTGCTCTTTCTCTTAACGTATCATTTCTAGGTTGACTTCACCTACTGACGTCTCCTTCGCCAAAACGAGGCTTGGAATAGAGGAAATTCCTTACATCGCCTAGACCCCCTGAGGTACCATCAAGGGAGCATATATCTACCTTTACAGCATCCATTTGTGGCTCTTCCTGAATATTACTCATTGTGCTGCTATATTCGAGCTTCCCTCTGTGTAATGGTTTATAAACTACCCTAGCGATATTTCTTTGGGTTCTGGCTGAGTGTCTCGACTCTTCTTCGCCATTCATTAATTGTTTTACCAGAAAATAAAGGTCACGTCACCTGTTTTTTTAATTTAGAATTGTATTCAGTAATGTCAAGGTTTATATAAACCCGATCTCTTCTCCACACACAGTTGAGTACAAATCTTGTATCGGAATCAGTGGACAACGATTGGTAAAGTTTCTTCACGAGATTATTTTTAACAACAAAATGGACAATATTTCTTTATTGAAATATTTTCAAACTGTATGCCTCTTCAAGATAATTCTCTTTATATATAAATGTAGTACAGCTATAATTATCAACCAATCAGAATGTTTGTTGTATATAACTTCAAAAATCAAGAAATCTTATTTTGTTAACGAAAGTTATTTCTTGAAAAGATATTAACATCATCAACTAGAGATATATTTGTTTTCAGAACTAAGTATTTTTAATAAATTATAATTTCACACTTGTTTTATTGTTGTTTAATATATTATGAAGTATCGTAACCAAGTTATGGTTTGCGTTTTACTATTTTTTAGATGCTAATTTTAAGCCAAACTGCAACCAAACTATAGTTCCTGTTGACACTTGTACTGGTAAGTTGAGCCTATTGTGTTCCAGGGGTTTGGGGAATCTGGGGGGAATGTTTTTTTCTTTTCAGGGAGCTGGGGGAGCACTGGTTATTATGTTAGGGGATGTGGGGTGCAAGCACATGAATTTAGGGAAGTAAGGAACCCTGCCAGAAAGTAGAAATAAATTAACAAAAATCTCACCTCAGAAGAAAAGCCTCAATTTTGTTTTGATTTCTTTTTGAAAAAAACTTTGTCTTCTAGGGGACTGTAGGGCTGTCCCCCACATCCCCTTATAAATATTGTACTTGTTTATTTACAAGTAGTGCTTGTCCATACTCACAAATTTATCTAATGTAAAATTCTAAATTATGATCAACTAAAGTGATGTCAACACTAGGAGAAGTTTGGGTTTGGCTCAGTAATTAAGGAGACATAATAATTCTGGTCTAAAATGCAAAACTAACTTAAATTCTTCAAACTTTGAATTAAATATTACCCAGTCAAACTATCGTTTCCAAATTCAGCATCTACTTTAAACGACAATTAGTTCGATACCCAACATGACTGTATTGCACCTGAAAATTCAAAGTTGTTTTCTTTATTGATTTAGAAACTTTTTGAATAAATAAATGAACTACGGAAATGTTTATTTTTTTATTATTTATTTATAATCCGAAGTACCAAAATTTCCCATCATAATATATTTTATTCATATTTCTAATAGTAAATCTGTTTTGTAACCAAACTGTTACCAAGTGTGAAATTTCCATAATATCATACCAATAGCAACTGTAACATGTCATAAAGATGAACTTGCATGATCTTGCATGCGAGAGGAAGCAATCCAATATAGCTGTGGCGTTCAATATCACGTTTACTGCTCAACAACACCCAATGTTCACCTCAATAGAAGTCAATAATTGTACAGTATATCATTTAATTGCTCACTTTTATCTTTTAGAAACCTACTATTGCTATTTAGACGACAACTATGTTTATCTTTCGCTTTCTTTGAAATGGTACAAACGGCCAGCAGTAGTACCACTTATTTACACAGAATTTATTGGAGAAGGGACCGTGGACAATCCGGATGGGAAGCAGATCTTTTATGTTGAATCGCCACTTCCTGGGAGTGATCCAGTTTGCTCAGCAAACTTATCTAATCCAGATACTCCAACAAGTAACGATACACACACCATTAGAATACCAGCTGTTCTAACAACACCAGGACCAGCAGAATGTGGGACATATTATGTGAGTACACATGGATCAGGCCATTGAATGATACGTAAGCTTCCCAAGTGCATAAAATAACTATTTAATCAGCTAACTAGTGAGACCAGGCCTCGAGGTTATAAAACTTGAATTCATTCTCAGACTCAAAATAAAGAACAATGATTGGCTGCTTGCGAACACGTGTCCACAAGCAGCCAATCATTGCGCTTTATTTTGAGTCTGAAACTGTAGGTAAGCATATTAAAGCGGGCCACAATTGATCTACTAGCAAACGCAATTCATATGGCGCTCTGCTGGTGGGCTGATGGTGGCACCAGACTTTATGCATGCATTACAGCGTTTAATTTAAGCCAATCTAAATACCGATATATCGTGCGTAGATGTACATGAACGTACACGGTCTGCTGAATGTTTGCTATTTTCAATACGTATTACAGTTTATACATACCATTGACATAAAATTAAGCATATTGTACTTCTAATAACCAGAAATAATAAATTATGTTTTTTAACATATAAAGCTTTTTATATTAGTCTACCATATTTATCCGGAGTCGAAAACCAAACTTTTGGTACTCCGAAACATATTCATTGACTCAAAAGAAGGGTCAACTTTCAGTATGCAAAATGCCAGACTTCGATGCTGTGTACAAACAACGGATAGGAAATGGCTAAGTTTTTCAGACTGTTTATACCAATGTTCCCTCTTAGTTGTTACAGCAAAGTTTGACATGTCAGACGATCTTGCAAGGAGCATTTCGAAAGCAAACATGTACAAAGTTTGGCCAGGAAATGTGTTAGTGAAATGAAATTCATGCAATAATTTTGTTATTGGACTGTTTAATCTGTACCCATTTTCAGCAAAATATTGCTTGGTAATGTGAGAAGAATCGTTGTGGCATTTACAGACGATACTATACAAGAAACAGGATTCCTAGCCATTATCCTAAATGCAGCCTAGTCTCAAAGGGCTAAAATTCGTCATTATTATTTAAACCCAATCGAAATTGCCAGAGCCATACGGCTATGCCCCTGCGATTTAGCATGGTTGGTTATATGCAAACTTTGACAGACAGTCAGCAAAATCATTCCCGAATTTTGGAGAAATTCAACATTTTTGTTTTCGGAACTGTTTTAGACAGTACAGTTCTCACGTTCCTATGACGTCATCAGGATTTGTAGAGTTCTATATTACTGACTTTCGGATAGTAGAATAACATTACTTTTTAATGAACAATAAATAATTTTGTAAAAAGTGATATTCTGGTAAAAATTAGCATCACAATCAAAATATTCTTAACTTGTCATAAGTATAAAATAATTGGGTCAAATCTGTTCTACCGGTCAGCTGATTCGCAGCATCTGACTCAAACAAAATCAAAGGCGCAGACCAGCCTGCGCACCTGCGCACTCTATTCAGCGTGTTTGTCATTTGCTTCCTGCAAAGTATGATCTCTAAAGCTAAGTGAATATGATCAGGAAATACCACAATCACACACTGCAGACCAACTCACGGCACTTTGATGAAGAGCTACAGAACACTAACTGTCACAAGGGAGCGCAGTGGCTCAGTGGTGGAGTGCTTGACTCGAGACCGAGGGGCCGCGGTTTCGAGCCTCACCGGCGTCACTGCGTTGTGGTCCTTGAGCAAGACACATGTATCCTTTCTTAGAAATGGTTCAACCCAGGAAGACCCGTCCCTGTTTAACTGAAAGATTGTTGACGAGACGTAAAGAATCAAATCAAAAACTAACAGTCACAATACATCAGGAAGACATTTAAACCAAAACAACGACCTCTCTCTTCCTCGTCAAGATGATAAAAGTACTAGAAAGGAAAGATAACTTTGTGTTTTATAAAAGTAAGCGTTATGCGCATGTGAGTCATAGAAGGTTTGTTGTTTTTACAGAACCCACTTGCAGGAACTTTGAGTTTTGCTTTTAAGAACTGCGATGGAGATGAAAATTGCAAGATACTGGACCAAGATGGAGATATTATATTGTATGGAACCTGTAGCACTAAAGACCTGCCTTTGATGATTACTGGTCAACTAGATCTCAAGTACGAATATAAGAATAAATGAGCCGGAGCAAGAGATTTCCAACACTTTGGCATTTTCACAAGACTTAGTGTAGACTCAGACAAGCCGGTGCAGTCTCCTTTTAAGCTTAGAAACTACAAATACTGTTCAGCAAGTAGCTTAATAGCCATTGAATATTATAGCGACTAGCAAAGGCTCTGATCAGACTGCGCATATGCGCAGGCTGGTCTGAGCCTTTGCTGGTCGCACACATACCATATTGTTGGAGAACTCATGTCACGGCTCAATTAAAATGAGTGTGTGGGTGGCATAGAAAAATCCGTTCCGAGGATCACTAATTGGCATCATGAGTCTTGCCTAGTGATGACAAATGGTGATCGCAAGAGACGGATTTTTTTTTATTCCATCTTCACACAAATAATGGATTCTTTTTAGCTAGTCGCTATAATATTCTATGACTATTAAGCTACTAACTGAACACCATTTGGAGTTTCTAAGCTTAAAAGGAGACTGCACAGGCTCGTCTGAATCTACGCTTGTCAAAATGCCACATTGTTGGAAATCACATGTAACGGCGTATTTTATTCATGGCATGCGCGGATCCAGAAAGTTTTGTCAGAGGGGGTCCAACTTTGACAACGTTTCTTTTTTCTTTTTTTTTTTTTTTTTTTTTTTAGTTTGATGAGGGGAGGAAGGATTCAAATACCACTATTAGCGGGCCATCATAGGCCCACCAGCGAAACGCCATTTATGGCCCAACAGTGAATGCTGGCTTGGTAGCTTTGTGATTGTTCAGGGAATCCAGACCAGTATTGCTAAGAACCCTATATGTTTGGGATTTTTCAGAAAGGGTCCGGACCCCCTGTCCCCACCTCTGGATCCGCACATGCAAGGCACTCCTCTCCAAGTGCTTGATGCGAAATATTGCAATCGATTATTTTTCAGGCATCGAAGTTATCGAACTTTATTTTATTCATAACTCAACTGAAAATGTAATTATTTCAACTGCTCAGAAAACCATAAAATAACTAAACTAATTAAATATAAAGATTTGTTTGTTTTAATTTTCTTTTGTTTCACATATAGTAAAGTTTCCTAACGCGTTCGTGGATGGGATTATGAATGCGTACCCCACCCCCTCGTACGCTGCAATAAGTAGCAACATCTCCAGTTCATATTTTTCAGCGACTATGAAAGGCCAATGCCAATACCTCCTAGGAGCAGATCAATAGTGATACTGGTAGTGGATAACCCGGATGGAGATTTCTACAATCAACTGACTGTTGTTCCTATTGGAAGGAATATGTACCTCCTGATTGTTTATGACCCCGGAGAAAATTGGAACCGTAAGTGAATGCTGAGTTTTTGTATTTATCGATTTGCAAACAACGTTGATTCAGACGCATCTGAGCTTACGCGCAGTCTTGCTTGAATCTTCGCTTTTACCATACACACCATGGCAGAAAAGATAATTAGACTTTAAATATTACTATCTACCCATAATAGTAAAGCGTCCTTTTTTGTGAGACATAGGCAAACACTGTCTGATTAGAGTCTCCACTTGTAGCTTATAGAATCGTCTATTAGAATTTGAATAAAGACCCCAGCAAAGTTAGAATAACAGGAAGGATAAGGAAGCATACAATCAAGTACCACACCTGTCCCAGGATACCAAATGCGAAAGTAACAAACATCCCAACAAACATCACAAACAAGAGCCAAGAGGTCAGTCCTTTCCATTCAGGTGACCACAAGGCAGCAATGAACAGACGCAAAAGCATGACAAACACAAGATATAAATAACACAAACGATCCACAAAAGAAGTAATGTCTTGGAAGGATCAGTAAAATATTTTACTGGAGGGCTTAAACCAGTTTCATGGTGTGCCTACCTCACCCTTAGTTCAGCTGTGGAACAAGACACATATTTGTTTTGGTTGCATGAAAGACCCCTAACTTATCAATGCATCATCTACTAGAACATATAAATCAAGATATAAAAAGGAGATAAAGCAAATATAAGGATACATGAATAAACCATTTGTGTACCTGAGTTCTTTGGCAGGCTGAAATAACGAACATTGTGGCATTACACAAGGTTCTGACCTGCTTTCTTAGAGATAATCAATCTGCAGGGGTAGAAATATAGAGAATACTAGGTGAGTCTCTTTTGATATCAAGTTTACCAGGCAAGGCTTTTAGAACGCTTGTTGAATCGCGAGGCTTGCCTAGCAATTCAACATGCAATCTTGAAGCAGAGCCTGGTAAACTTGATATCAAAAGACACTCACCTGGTTTTCTTTTTATCAGTTAACAAGTTGGTTAACTCACCAAACTAGCGAGTTTTGGGTAATTATCGCACTTCGTGTTGATTCAACGTTCTTGGCGACGTCATTCAAAAAGTGCAACGTCATGATAACCTGATAAAGACACGTGCCATGAGATAGGCAACGTATATCAGGTCAACGTGCAACAATGCAGTTAACATGAAAGGTAAATGATAAACAATATTACTTGGAGATAAAACTCGCTATATACACCCATGTACGATTTACAGTCCTAGCTTAGCATTGCCAATCATTATGGACATTGTATTGGTCTGTAACAGGTTAATTTTATACTGCTGTTGTGGCTTTATTTGTAGTGTGGGCTGACCCTTTCTGTGTGTATGTGGACTTCTGTGATGCTTCTAATAATGTTCAGTTTTTACATAATACTAGTAGTACGTCATGGAAAAGGACTAGTCGATTTATAAGTGGCGGGTAAGTTGAATTCGCAGTTCTATTTTGGTCAGACAGTGTGATAATTATACATATTTTTAGATGAAGTTTATAATTTCATTGATGACCTAAAAAGCTGACTTGATCTCTGTAAGAAAGAAGTACATGCCATGAAATGGTTATTTATATGTTGCAGAGATTTAGTAGTATGATATGTTTTTTGTTGTTGTTTTTTTGCACTTTTTCATTAGTTCTAAATATGATTTTCACGTTGACGCTGAAAGAATGGCAGTTAAAAGGCAAGAAATGTAATTTAAAGAAATATCTGCGTCGATGGTTTACAAAATAATGTATGGCACGTTTCCTCTTCCGTAGGAAATACTTGACGATATTTATAGGTTACGGTCAACTAAACTAATAGAGCTATAGGTTATGGTTAATTAAATTCTACTACTGTTTTAGATTCTTTGCACCAGCTATATATGACACTAGCTATTTAAAGGCAATGATGTCACTGGATATTAAAATATGCAGCATTTGGGTGCAAGGCATATTTTCATTCGTTTAGACTCAAGGTTTTGCATAATTCCAGCAATTTTATATCCTAGAAGCATCACTAGAGATATTTTGTAATAGCATAGGTTCCTTAAGCCAAACACTTTACTGGGCCCAGCTGACTGAAGACATAACAAAGTGTAATCATCCCCAATTTTTTGTTTCTTCTCAATTTCTTTAAAAATTCTCACGTTACTCATATCAATTATACTATCTGTCACTTCATTGTATATCTTTTTTTAATGGATGATGACATTTTAAACAGACATAACCACATGTAATATACAGAATATGACACCAGGGCTTTGAATCACTTTAGACATAATATCTCAGCTCGCTTAGCCTAGCTCGCTTACAAGGCTTATTTTCATTAAACGTTCATATTAACTTTTTGGGCCATGAGCTACTAGGGGTTTTGCTCCCAAAAGTGTATTCTATACCGACCTTTTTGAAACATATTAGCCCTATGATGGTTAGAGCGCTTGGGTATTACAGCATGTTAATTACGTTACCCCTCGATTAAAAAATAACAAAAAATATAATTAAAGGCTGTTGAGGTAGTGCTTGAACTATCCAAATTGGGTAAACAGTCATATAATATAGAAGAACAGTCGTTTCCCTGCAGACATTGATGTTTATAAAAGTTATTTAGGACCATAATGGTGTCTTTTACATTGTATTTTCAAATACAACCTATAAAATCATTGATATTTTGTTGAAAAGTTTCATTTGATATACTTCTTAAAACATATTTTTGATTAAAATAACATGTATCTAAAAGGCTATTTATTGACCATTTCCAAACTGCAAACAATTTGCCTCTACCACAATAACTATTAGAGTTATAAGCTGTTGAGTATGACAACCCTAAAGAAAATATTATGTAAGGTAAGAACCTTTTTCACTTTAAAATAAGGCATGTAATCCTATTTGTATGCTTTTTTAAACACCATATTTGTAGCATTCTATTGATAAACAAGCATGAAAGGGGATATTAAACATTGTTTTAGGTAAAATATCATTTTGTCGTTTGATTGTCAATATGTAGTGTATGTTACAAACTTCAAGGCATTCTATGTATTGCTTAATACCCTCAATGATAATACATCTTTGGGTTTTTTATTTCATTCAAAACTGTTGTTGTGTTTAATAGATGTAAAGATAATAATTTGTCTGAAATAGAATTTATCAGTTCGTAGTAAGAGACCATGCCAAACTGTCAAAGCATATTTACTTTTGTGAAATAAAATATTTTTGAACTTTTTAAAATAACAAAATATTTCAACCAATTTGGCAAAATTTATAGTGTTTAAACATCATTAGCAAAGAAAATAAGAGCTCTCAAGTAATAGCTGAATAAGGATAAATTCTGATGTTCTGTAAACATTGTTAAAGTAGCGTATATTACCGTATGATATATATAAGGTATTATGTGTGTCCAAGATGTTATCAAAGGCATAATAAAATTGAGTCTGAAATGGGAATATAAAGTGGACTTAAATTTTGTAGTATTATATTATCTTAAGACTGTTTGCACTAATTTAAATCCAATCATGTTTTAACAGGAACCAAATAATTATAGCGTAACCAGTTAACTATTGTTCGTATTGTATAAACATAATCAGAAACATGATACAGGCTAGTATTCCTTGGGTATATAGGTTAACTACAGTAACAAAACCTGCTTTTTACTAAATGTTGTGTTTGAGGTATTAGCACACAAAAATGTTTGCTAAATATCCAAATTAGATGAAACACTTGTAAGTTGTTATTTTTCAAACAAGGCTGTCGTTGTCAAGGACCTCGTGGAACATTTTCTTGATTTTACTGTGGATACTGTTATTTATTGTCTAAATTCAATATTGAACTTAAATATTTCTTGTTGATCTTTCTGGTGTCTTGTGGTTGTTTTTGTTCTTTTGTTCATCCTCACGGTATGTTGGATTGGTCTGCAGTGTGTTTTTGTGGCATTTCATGAGAATAATTGCTTCAGTGACAAGGTGACGTTCATCAAGGTTTACATATTTAAGAATAGTTAAAGAGACTAAGTCTGCAACTATGAACATTTTTCGAAAACAATTATTTTCTTTTTAAATCATTTGTAAAAGCAGAATTAAGCTAAGTTTTCACAATAAATCTGTTCACTATAGCTGTAAACTGCATGGAAAAGTAAATTATCTCATAAAAACAGGTGTTTTATCTCTTGTTGGTAATTATTTGCGTCCCTCCAATAATTATAGACAGTCAAGTTTTAACATAAATGCTGTTGTTTTGATACTGATAATTTGTAAAGATTTACGAAATTGGTAAAATGTATACCTGAATTTTAGTTTTTTTACCGTGTTCTTGAAAAATAGAAACACTATTTCAAAAATCAAAAGATCAAAAGTTACAGACTATGCAGCTTTAAGCAGAATAACCTTGCATTGGTGATCATTTCATATGAAATTTATTAAATGGGCCTTCCTAAATATTCTTGGATTTAATATGAAATGATCACTCATTTAAGATTCTCCTTATCATATTACATTTTAAATGTGAGTGTGTGTGTGGTATGCGCTGATCACACTCACTTTATTTTTTATTGACTTCAAAGTTTGTTTATGTCAATGAAAAATTGTATTATTATCAGGGTCATCGTTATGACGTTACTTGTCCCCACCGAAACGTTATGTAACGTGTGACCATAACATTATTTATGAAATGACGTCAATGACTGTATAAAGTCATATGATTAAATAATGTTCTCTCTAATAAAATGACGTTGCATATTGGAGTGTTTTTTTCAAATCGATGAACCACTTGTGAATTGCATATTTTGATAACGTCTATATGGCAAAACAGTGACGTTTTCAGGCATAAATTATGAATTATAAATAAAGTGTTATATGATAAATATAATTGTACATTCGTGCTCTTACATTATTGATTATATAAATGTATGCTAATGTATGATTTTAACTCATCCCAAATGGACCAAATACTTCAAAGAGCTCCAGAATATACGTATTTTTATCCCCGTTGGTGTCGATTGATTAGCTTTATTATAAGAGACAATCATATGGTAAAAGGGTGTAGATCAGTACGGTCCCAAGTCAGTGTCCATACGTGTGTGCTATCATAAGGAACAATAATAAGACTATGGGTTTTGCTCTGAACGGTTTCTGTGATATAAAGTGTTTTGAACTGGTGGGGCTTCATGTAAAACTTTATATACATTTATATCATATTAACCCAAAATCTTTGGAACAGTCGAGTGGTTAATGAGCCAATTTTTTTGGCATACACGTGGAGACATTTTGATATTTATAACCTTATTGCCAATCTATCATAACCACAAAATTGAGCACAATTCATCTAGATGTCACTTAGGACTTGGTCGAATGAAAGAGGAAAAACAATGGGATAAAACAATATCTAACAGTTTCATAGGCCATTTTAAACAAGAAATCTGACGAAAATGTCTAAAAAAGAGAAAGCCACAGTTGTTCATTTTTTTCTCATATAACTTATGACAAGAAGGTTCTTTTCATGTAAACAGGATACGGATATCTGTTATTTTATCCTTGGATGGAAAGCAAATCTTATCTTACACATATTATCTTACCCAAGCTGTCAGGTTAGGGCTGAACATTGGCTGTATTAGAACTCACGCGACATTAAGTGACGACATTGTTATGTTAAAGTAACGCCATCATGTCATGTGGCATCTTTACGTTTTCAGCAACTTCTTGGAGGTTTTCTTTTTAAATGAAAATGCTGTATTTAAAGGTGAGTAAGAAAAAATCCAATATTTGTGTTAGGGTAGGATAGAAAAATCTGTCCCTTGGGATCACCATTTGTCATGACTTGGCAGGCCTTGTGATGCCAATTGGTAATCCTTTGGACATACATTTTTTATCCCATCTTCACACCCATGATACTTTCTTATATTCCTTACTTCATGCATATTTCTAGATGTCCAACAGAAGAAGCTGTAGGTGGACTCTCTATTACACAATCATTCACAGCTGATGCAGACCATGTCCCAACTGGAAAAAAAAATCCAAATGGTAGTGAATGGTATATTGTATCTGGTGTCATACACGCAACTAGATGGCATCTGTTTGATGGTTCATCACCTCAAAATACACTCTACATCAGATGCAGTGTAAAGCTAGGCATAGCACCTGAAGCGCTTCCACTTTGCAAAAAAGTAAGTGTCAATATGCTAACTGATAAACCCACAGGCTAGCAATCTACTTATTTACACCATTTTCTCTCTCCTATTACGTGTATAATATTAACGGACTAAAATGATGACACCTTTCATCACATGAACATGTTACAGTAAAACATCTCTTGTTCTAACTCATATATCTCAAAGTATGTGTTCAATATACTTGAGCCAAATTTACTTGCTTATCCTTATCAGTAGGACAAGTCCATTTCTAATTCTAGGGGTGTCGCGTGGTATTTTGCATAACTTTCTCCGAATTTTAATAGAACATTCTGTAAGCAAGCAATGAAGATCATGTTCAGACAAAGGTGTCTGGTCTGGATATGCAATATTTGCCTTTGCCTGATTAAAAGGACGCTAAACGTGTATGGGTTAAGCCAAATTAAAGTGTATCAAATAGCTTGTGTGTCTATTATTCCAAATGTGTGAATATTCAAATGAACCATCTATTTTGGTAGTACACGACCATTCCAAGGCGGTGCCTCTTTTGTGGATCCTCTTTGTTATTTTGTTTTGTGTCTGTCATGCTGTCATTGTCTGTTCATGGCAGCCTTGTGGTCACCTGCTGGGAAAGGGCTAACCTATTCACTCTCATGTATGTGATGTTTTCGTGTGTTTATGTCACTTTCCTTGTTGTGTCCTGGGTCAGGTGTGGTATTCCTGATATTTTGCCTTCTTCCTAACTTTGATTCAAATACGCACTATAAGGAGCACAGTGGCTCAGTCTTAAAGTGCTTGGCCAAAGACTGAGAGGCCATAGGTTCGAGCCTCACTGGCGCAACTGTGTTGTGTCCTTGAGCAAGACATATTTATCCTTGCTTAGTACTGGTTCAACCCAGGAAGACCCGCCCAGACATAAGTGAAGAATTGTTGACTGGGACGTAAAGAATCAAATCAAACAAACAAACACATACTCATTGCATATATTTTCGTATGAAACTATAAAATACATAGAAATAGTTATTCTATGTACCCACAACTTACCTTCTGGTAGTAATTAAGAAAAATAATCAATTGTTTTATGAACTATAATCTAAATTATTTCATGCAAATTCTCTGAGCCTGAATTCAGGCTAAGTGGTTATTGTGCTGCGATGGCAGAAGAGTCAGACAATACGATTCAGCCAGTAACATATATTTTGCTCCCTGAGGCTGCCAATGCTGTCTGTTCTACTGTGGTGATTATGTTGTTGTAAGTTCATTGTTTACTGTTGCCCCCCCCCATTTGTATTTGGTACTGGCTTAGTTGTAAAAGTAGGAAAGATGGCAAAGATCAGTAAACGCTACAATCAAGTACCACACCTGACCCAGGATACCACACAGGAAAGTAACAGAAATACAATAATCATAACCAACAAGAGCCAATAGGTCAGCCCTTTCCAAGCAGGTGACCAGTAGGCAGCAATAAACAGACGCGAAAGCGTCATAAAAACACAAATGATCCACAAAAAAATACCACCTTGGGATGGTCAGTAAAAATATTTTACTGAATGGCTTAAACAAGTTACATGGCGCCAACCTCACCCTTAGTTCAGATGTGGATCAAAACACATAGATGTTTGATTTGAATAAAAGACCGCTAGCTTATCAATGTATCATCTCCAAAAACATATAAATCAAGATATAAAAAGGAGATAAAGCAAAGATAAGGACCCATAGTACATAAAACTGAATACCAGAACCAAATAATTCCAACAGGTAAACCCCAATGGGCTGACAACAGCAAAAGCACCAGGCATCTACCCTCTCATCAATAGATAAATCATTAAGTTGCAACCATCATAGAGTCTGAAATCTGACCCAGTGGCGTGCAATGAAAAAGGAAAGCAAAGCTGCCAACAGTGATTGGGTTGACCACCAAGCTTGCAGTCTGTTGCAATACATTAATGTTATAGCCAATCTTTTAATTATGGGAAATTATTTTAATAAACTGGTCTGAAAAAGATGATGCATTGATTAGGTAGGGGTATTTCATGCAAGCTTAATATCTATGTGTCTTGATTAACATCGAAATAAAGGGTGAGGTTTGCGCATTTAAACTGGTTTAAGCCCTCCAGTAAAATATTTTACTGACCATTCCAAGGCGGTACTTCTTTTGTGGATCTTTTATTGTTTTTCTGTCTTGTGTTTGCTATGTCTTTGTGCTCGTCTGTTTATATGTGCTTTGTGGTCACCTGCTGGGAAAGGGCTGACCTCTTGGCTCTCGTTTGTGGTGTCTAACTGTGAGTTTGTCACTTTCCCATTGGTACCCTGGGTCAGGTGTGGTACTTGATTGTATCGATTCCTGATCTTTGCACCCCTACTTACTTTGAAAAAAGTATAAGAGCCATCAATCTTCTTCAACTTATACACCAATTCACCATATAATTCAGTTTCGGAAAGTCCTTGGCGCAGAGAGATTTAAGTCCAACTTGGAATTTAGATGTCAAATGATAATATCGTCTATTATATTTAGAAAGGCATTGCTAAGTTTATGATACTGATAGCCTTGTCTAAGAAGTTTCTGAGTTAACAATTTATTGCGAGTGTTGAGGTCAGCAACATGGCAAGATGCTCTAGTAAAAGGAACGAGTTGAGAGATATAGACTCCATAGGATGTAGAGCAAGGTCAATGGGAAATTTACAATTTCAAAATCAAAATCATAATGCTTATCATAAATTTTGGTAGGAACAATTTCATTAGAAATTGACTAATGCAAGTCTAAAATAGCGGTTTCAGTATCAGAAGGATTAGCTTTAAAAAGTTGGAGCTTTGAAAGGTATATTTGACTTACCATGTTGTCAATAAACATTAGTAATGTTTAAAATATCTTCCAAATTTCTGGATGTAGTGTTAAAAACATCAGTTATATCAGCCAGCTTATCATCCGAAAGAGACATCATAAAGTCCCTCACATAACAAAACAGGATTAATTCAGCAACCAGGGGAACACAATTAGTGCCCATAGGAATCCCAACTACTTGCCTATACAATGTGTAAATCTCCTTTTGTCTTTTCTTAATTGGCAATTATCATAATGTTATAATTATACTGGCATGAATTTCCTATTGGTTTGCATTGAGATAATTTTAGTATCTTGGTGAGTAAAACATATTCCTCATATGATGATATCCGTTTATATATCTCACTAGTGATGATGTGATTTTGCCAGAACTACTTTATTTCAAGATTCACCATTAGAGGTGCAAGTGACATTAAGTCGTGGCTGAATCACATGATTATCATCATTTGTATACCAATGTATAATATGCATTATTTATCATCCCTGATTTTAAATGTGTTGTTTTTTCCTTGGTTTTATTGTTTCAATAAAAGTTAGTAAGGGTGCAAAGATCAGGAATCGATACAATCAAGTACCAAAACCTGACCCAGGATACCAATGGGAAAGTGAAAAACTCACAGTAAGACACCACAAATGAGAGCCAAGAGGTCAGCCCTTTCCCAGCAGGTGACCACAGAGCACAAATAAGCAGATGCACACAAAGGCATAAAAAAAACACAAGACAGAAAAACATAAATGATCCACAAAAGAAGTACCGCCTTAGAACGGTCAGTACAAGTATTTTACTGGATGACTTAAACCGGTTTCACGTTGCAACCTCACCCTTAATTCAGATGTGGATCAAGACATATAGGTTTTAAGTTTGCATGAAATACCCTTAACTTGTCAATGAATCATCTTTTAGAACATTTAAAGCTGCATAGTCTGTAACTTTTGATCTTTTCATTTTAGAAATAATGTTTCTACTTTTCAAGAACACAGTAAAAATACTAGAATTCAGGTATACATTTTACCTTTTTCGTAATAATGAACAAATTATTAGTACCAAAACAACAGCATTTATGTTAAAAAATACCTGTCTAGAATTATTGGAGGGACGCAAATAATTACAAATTAGATAAAAAAACATCTGTTTTTATAATATAATTCACTTTTCAATGCAGTTTTCAGCTGTAGAAATTAGATTTATTGTGACAACATAACTTAATTCTACTTTTACAAATGATTTAAAAAGAAAATATTTTTTTTTTCGAAAAATGTTCATAGTTACAGAGTATGCAGCTTTAAATAAAGATATAAAAAGGAGATAAAGCAAAGATTAGGACCCAACAGTACATAAAACTGAATACCTAAGCAAAAGAAATAAAACAGGTAAACCCCAGTGGGCCTGACAACAGCCATAGCATCAGACCTCTACTGTCTAGTCTTTAACCGTCATAGAGTCTGAAGTCTTACCCACAAGCGTGCAATTAAAGAGGAAAGCAATGCTGCCAACTGTGTAAAATCAACACTGGAAGGTATATAATATACAGAATAGTATACTGCGGACATGTTGTTTACCAAATTACCACCACTCTTTCTTGATATAATTTTCATATCAAGGAATATAGTTTGCTAATCGTTATATATCTTCCTATCTCTATATATGTATGTGTATGTATTGGACTGTGTTTTAGGTATCTTGGGTTGGTGTGTGATATGTGTTTGTGAAATTGTCTGGGTAACTTGCTTCATTTATGCCCCCAACTTTGAAAAAAATGAAGGGTCATATTGCTTTGGGATTGTCTGTCCGTCTGTGTGTCTGTTCAAAATTTATGAAGATAAAGGTTTGGAATTTCATGTATTAATCCTCATTAAATATAATTGACACAAATTTTTAGAAAAACTGGAGTATCTCCCTTTGTGAAGTTATGTCCCTTTTAAAGGACTGTAATGATTTTTTTAATCAAGATATTGGTCAGCTTATAGAGGATGATGAGTAGAGTACCTGGTAAAAATTAGAGTTATTTTATTTTTTTTAAGTAATTATCCTTTGCAAATTTGGACATTGAAAACTTGGTGTCTAAATGACTATTTCAGTCAGGAGCTTCAAACTTGGACAGCTGATAGAGGATAATGAGAAGATAACCTGGTAAAAAAATTAAAAAAAATATATTTTTTAAGCTATTGCCTTTTTACATTTTTTAGAGTGATTGCCTTTTGCAAATTTGGTCATCGAAAACTTATAAAACTATATTTTGAAATCTATTACAGCTAATAGTCTCAAATTTGGTCAGCTCATAGTGAATTGTGAGCTAATTAAAAAATCTAGGAGTTATGCCCCTTTTTAAGGGTCGTGATGAAATTTTGTAATCAAGATATCTCAAAATATTACAGCTATGAGATTCAAACTTGGTCAGCTAATAAAAGTTATTAAGTAGATTACCTGGTGAAAATTAAAAAAACAAGTAATCTTATTCTTTTGAGTGATTACCCTTTGCAAATTCGGACATAAACTTAACGCCAGTAAAAACGCAACTTTTACAGTATAATTTACTCGAGATTTAATGCTATTTTATCATTCTAATACAATAAAAGCATAAACCCATGGTCGCGATATCAAGCCAATCCTCTTTTGTTCCAGATAAAGCAGTCCAGATAAGTCAGGCTGTATTTTTTGATAAAGGGACACAACCGGAACTTCGACACAAAAACTGCAAAATCACCTTATTAATCTGGATATCAAATCTTCATTATGAATGGCTCTTTTGGATTCAAACTTTCGGAAAATTTCAACATTGCTCTACTCTCTTTGCACACGTAACAGATATTATTTGTCTTGAAGTTTTGGCTATCAAAATGGTAATCAAAACTTCAGCATGAATACCGGAAATTAATGAAAATGCGACACTTTCGACGGTAAATATTGCAATAAATGGTAACCATAGGTTATGACCTTCCAACTTACGTATGCCAATTTTTGAATGATTCAGTTTTATTGAAGCTTTAGTGATTTCTCAAATTTTAGGGAAATTTCAGGAAAAATGAAATTTAAAACAATAATTTTAGGTCCTTCCAGCAAAGTGAATTTTGTGTTGTAAACCGTTTTTTTTTGTTTGATTGACAGAAACGCACTACTTGCACTCTGAAATTGAATAAAGTTTCAAGATTTAATATAGCTACCAAAAAATTTGATGAAAATGTCATTTTCACCAAAATTTTTGGCAGAAGTGAATAAATAAAACTCAAGTTTCGGTAGAACGTTCTCCTACGTTAGGGACGCTATAAGTACAAAGACAAAGTGTATCAAGCTGATATTTATAAGAAAAATAGCACTTGTACCGGTTGCGTTTTTAATGGCTTTAAGTATAGAAAAGTTGATATCGCAAAAACTATTACAGCTAGGAGCTTCAAAATCGCATAGCGAATAGAGGATAAGAGTAGATAATCTGGTGAAGTTTATTTTGAGTTATTGCCTTTTACATTTTTTCGAGTGATTGCCCTTTGCACATTTGGTCATTGAAAACTTATACTAAAGATATTTCAAAAACTATTTCAGCTAGTAGCCTCAGATTTGGTCACCTGATAGAGGATTGTGTGTAGATTAAAAATAGCCTTGTGAAAAGGATAGTGAGATCATCCTTATCGACAAGCAAATGGTTTGGGCATGGTGTTTCATAAACACAATTTCTAGTCATTGTTTAGTATTAAAGTATTGGTAAATTTGCTTCAAATTACAGAGTTGTTCTAATGGAGGAAGAAAACGTCGCAGTATTGAAGATGATTCTGAAGTTCTCTATACCTCGGTAGAAATTATACAAGGTATCACACTTACCACTTATAGCAATCTTCTTTTTTCTATTGATAGGTTAAAATCCCTTTAAAAATTATAGTATAGCACCAATTATTTGTATAGAATTATATGGACTGGCGCACATACATGTTGCTGTAATTGAAACACATAAAGTGTTTAGCTCGCATAAATGCTTCTTAATGTACTAAAATATAATATGAAACCAACCAGCCAAAAACATTTTTATTTATTGTGGAGCAAACAGAAAGAGGTTAGTTACGATTGTACATGTAATAAGAAGTAATAAGAAGCATTTTCTTATAAATTCAGTGTATGTTTATCTTCTGCACAGCAAGTTTACATACTACAATTTATATGCTTTCTCCCAGTGTTAAAATGGATAGATGTACCATGTATAGAGGGAGCAAATTTTCAACTTTACTGTCATCCAAAATGAATTATCCTCAATATGTGGCACAACTATGTTTATTATCTGTATTCCTTGTTTCATATGTTTTTTATCATACAGCCCTCGCCAAGTTTGATAAGAAAAAGCTGGT
Source organism: Loripinus fragilis (assembly GCA_964019695.1). Lineage (NCBI taxonomy): Eukaryota > Metazoa > Mollusca > Bivalvia > Lucinida > Lucinidae > Loripinus > Loripinus fragilis. The sequence goes on from OZ026514.1 coordinate 92,824,807, forward strand.
AATGTGCAAGGTCTACACTAATGTTGGTGGTATAAAATAGTTTAACCATAGCTGTCCACCTATGCGTAAGATAATCAAGTCGCTAAAACTCGTGCATTAACTCCACGTACATGCTCTGACAAGTCATGGTATAACTATTACGCATATATATGATATCAGTGTCTAAGGCTATAAAACTTTTTTCATGCTCAACTCAACTTGGCATGAAATTTCAACTGCTCATAAAAACTAAAATACCGACAAATACAGAAGTTTCATGCTTATAGTCTCTCAGATGTTGTATCCATCATGCTAATAAATATTAAAATGCTAACAATTGTTGGCATTTTAATATTATCAGCAGGATAAATTTCGTGCTCAGCTGAGTTGAGCATGACAAAAGTTTTATAACCTCGGGCCTGTTTAAATGTTTCAGAACCAACATCTATCAGCACAAGACGTTCATGCACACCCTTCACTACAGTTGTATCTACGTTAACCGGTCTGCTGTTTCTGCTTTTGTTGGAAGTCATAGGCTGCATTATGATTCTTCAAAAAACGACATCCCTGAAGCAGGCTCTAAACAAGAAGCTGCGTCAAACTGTGGTTAACACATCGCAAAAGGCTAGACAATATATTAAATAGAACAGGAACTACAGAGGACAATGCATCGTGCTCCTTATATTGATATAGAGATTATAATCGTATATAGCTTTTGAGCCAGCAGAGGCAAATGTGTTACCTATCCTATTATTGAGCAACAAAGGCTAATGTGAGTCTGCGCATATGCTCATACTTACCTGTGCCTTTGTTGCTTTAATACGCAAAAAACTCAGTGAACAGGATCAGGATATACCACAATCGCACACCACAGACCGATCCATGGCACGGTGAGGAAGAGCCTCAGAGAAATAACAGTTTCAAGAGTTAGTAAGACAATTAAAGTAAAGCAGTCAGGTGTCTCTCACCCATTAAGATGATTGCAAAACAAGAAAGGACAGACTCTGATCTAAATTGCTGCAATCTCTATTTCTGCTAGATTGCGTCAGCATTGGCTATTATTTGAAGCTCTAGTAATATACAAATATGTTCTGAAAAGGGTATCCCTTTGAAGCAAAGAATGCACCAAAGAGCTGAAATCTAGAGTGTATGGAGCGCAGTGGCTCAATGGTAGAGTGCTTGACTCGAGACTGAGGGGCCGCGGGTTCGAGCCTCACCGACGTCACTGTGTTGTGGTCCTTGAGCAAGACACATTTATCCTAGCTTAGTACTGGTTCAACCCAGGAAGACACGTCCTTGTTTAACTGAAAGGCTGTTGATGAGACGTAAAGAATCAAAGTAAACAAACAAAAATCTAGAGTGTGCATATTTTCTGGATCACACTAGCTAGTTTCGACCATTTAGGCCTCATCAGTGACCCTCTAATAGTTTCATAGTTCCACAATGAAACCCATGTTCCCAAAGGACAAGAAAATAAAATCTACACTATAGTGAAGGGCAGGGAGACGTTCTACCGCCGCCACAAAGTCCCAGTCACCAGCTGTAGTGAAGTCAAATATGTTCTTAATAGGGTATCCCTTTGAAGTAAAAAATCTACCAAAGAACTGAAACCTTGAGGGTGCAAACTTTCTGGCCAGACTAGCTAGTTTTGGCCAGTCTAGATGTTATAGTATCACCTCAATTAACGAAAAAATCATTTCAAATGAAGTACATTAAATTTTTATTATCTTTATACCATAAAAGGCAAATCAATAGGGCAGTATTTTCAATTCAATTTGGATAATACATGAATTCCTTCCACGGAATGCAAGAATAATGAAGCCCTGGAAGGGTTTTAGGTATATACGGATATTGGGATATTGGCAAAATATTTAAAGGGGTAATGGGATACATTTTGTGAAAATTTAATATATTTTAGGGATATTGGTCTACAAAGCTTTCAGAAATTGGTAGTTATTTTGGTGATATTTGCGATTTTTTTCAGGTATATTGGATACTTTTTCAAAACACTTAATGAGATATTGAATACCAGAGCCTCCATAATGACAAAAAATATTTACTGTTTAAAACGGTATAATTTCTTAAAAAACATGCTTGGTTATATTTACACATGTAGCTGTATCAACCCACAGAACCTGTCAAAGATTGTTGGCGAAATCTGTGAGTTTTCATTCTACTGGATTTACAATCGTTCAATAAAACATTAACTTGTACACGCTACTTGAAATGCTTGAGCTAACGTGAATCGATATATCACATTTGTATTAATTCTATCCTTACGCAAGTGATCTATAGATTATAAGTCACTGATAACTTTTTAACCAAAACATGACGTCACTGTTACTCTTGGCTGGCAGGACAGTACATGCAGGACTTCATACAAACAAGATTAGTAGGCTTTGAACTTATTACAAAAGTTACACACAGTACTTCATAAAAAACTCAATGTTTATCAGGCAAACATTCCATTTCAATAATGTATCATAATATTTGGCTAAAGTAAGCTTTGCACACTGAGCATGTGGGGATCCAGAAAGTTTTGTGAGAGGGGGTCTAACTCTGACAACGTTTTCTTTTTTTAGTTGATCAGGGGAGAGAGGATCAAAATATCACTAAAAGCGGGCCAATATCGGCCCGCCAGAGAAACACCATTAAATGGCTTTCGCTGGTGGGCTGATGAAGGCCCAGCATTAAATCCTGGCTTGGCGTTTGAGGGGATGCGAACCAGTATTGCTAAGAAACTCCATATTTTTGTGATTTTTCAGGGGGGGGGGGGTCCGGGCCCCCTGTTCCCCCCTCTGGATCCCCGCATGGTCACTGAGTCTGCCCTGCGTAAAATATATCAAATGTAGTTTATATGTAGATAAGTTTTCCAAGTTATTCACTGAAATATGCTTTAAGTTTTCTAAGGTATCCACTGATATTTTCATAAATAGTCCCAAAGAGGACTTTGGAAATAAAGGACTGTAATTTAGTCTTGGGAGATACTGTATACGAGGGTCATCCAAAATGTTCTAACAATGACCCCATAAAACAAAACTTTTTTCTCTAGGATGTGTTTCATTAATCTTCACATACTATTTAGAATATAGGGAATTGAATTACAAGTTCAAATAATTTCCATGTTGCAATCGCAACGGTTGCTTGGCAACTAAAGAGCACAAGGTAAAGGGTCATGGGCGGGACACTATATGCAGTACACATGCCCAAATTTCTAAGAAATTGCAGACTCCTTTTAAAAACTTTTTATATAGATAAATAAAGACATCATGTGTGTTGATTTTGAACGTCATAGGTAATGATTAAGATTGCAACTGTGGTGTCAGCAGGGTTTTGATTATGATATATCACCGATTTTGCAAGAAATAATTTATTTGAAAACGGGTTGTACTATTAGTTTATTATACTTAAGGACTTTGAAAACGCATCACCAAGATTAAATCCTATATTTCACAAACCCTGAGAATGTCAGCGAGATAATTGTTAATGCATATCATAGTCTGACCAGCTTGTAGTGTTTCCTAGAAAATTCATGGTTGTGAACTTACTTAAAGGTATTGAAAAAAGTATCCGTTTTAAGACAGGGGTGGTCGATTTTGAAGGACACCAATTCAGCTGCAAGTTAACACGCGTTATTTTTTATTCCCGACTCAACAGATTTGCGTCCTGGGTTTCTTTCACGATTGCATCTTCATCATTGAACGATTCGAAGTGAATTCGCAGTTCGGTATGCTCAAATTTACACACCTTAAAAGATACCGACATACCCCACCCACCCTGATTTCTATAGTCTAGTAATAAAAATCAACACCTTGGGCCTTTCAAAGTTTCGATTTATTTACGTTTGGCTGTCACAGGGTGCAGAAAAATCCTAACTGCCCGAGGTGGGAATCGAACCTGGGCCGCAGGATCTAAAGGCAAACACTCTACCACGTCGCTGTAAAAGCCGGCTTCTACCGCAAGGCAGTAGAAGTGTGTTATATACCTATCCCTACTACATATTTCCCTGCTTTAAATTGATTCGTCCCCGAATCTACTCGGAACCACGCTGTAATTCCGGGACATTTCATGCTGAGTGATGCCCGAAACACAAGCAGTTGACCCCACATACTGGCCACCAAATGTCACAGGGTGCAGAAAAATCCCAAACGCCCGAGGTGGGAATCGAACCTGGGCCGCAGGATCTAAAGGCAAACACTCTACCACGTCGCTGTAAAAGCCGGCTTCTACCGCAAGGCAGTAGAAGTGTAGTATATACCTAGCCCCGTGACATTCTCCCCCACCAAATTGAACTTCGTCCCCGAAGTTCCAGGCCATAGAGAATCATTTCTAATGAGACTCGGGGAATTACTGCAGGGGTCTAGGGTGGGTTATTTGCGGTGGGCGCCATTGTCGTAGGGCGCCATTATTTGCGGTGGGCGCCATTGTATGTAGTTGGGATAGGTATATAACACACTGTATTAAAGGCTTGCTGTATATATTTGGTATAAAACATTTATTAATATGCAAATTTGTCGTAATTGCTTATATAAGTGTTCGAAGTATACTATTTTATAATTAGCGCTTAAAGTGAGGCAAAGTCTAATTTTCTGTTGTTGCGTAGCATTCAAGAACGTTCAGAGCAACTACGTTAATGTCATTGTGGTATTTGCTTTTATGGGTCAATTGTGTATTCAGACAACATCACCAACCACTAATATAACTCTCCAAAGATGCATACTGCATCTTTAACTAGCTCTACCCCCATCAAAATCAGTTAAAACGTGCATTTTTGCGGCCATGGGCTCTAACAGTGTTGTTTGCAAATTTGTATAGAATCGGATCAGGCTATGATAAAAACTCCATATTTCAAACATGAGTCGGCAACACTCATGGCCACATGCAAAGGGCAATAGCATTCTGATTTCAATAGCAGTTTCTGAGATACTAAGCCATTGTCAGAACTTATTGGATGACCCACCTATGTAATGTGTTACGAATACTAAGTTCCGATGACTTAAGCTAAAAATTGATTGAATATTAGACTAGCACAACATATCAATATTATATGATTATTATAATATTATAGTCAAATTCAAATGAATTGCATGTGGCCATACTTATACTTTAAAATTTACATGAAATACTAAATAATAAAAGAAAAGTTAAAGTTGTTGATGTGAACCCTTATCTAATTTGTTTTGTACATGCAAGCAGTGTACGTTCCACCCACCAACACACAAAACAGACATGGGTGTGTCCAATAGATAAGAGTGGGGAATTCAATTCCGCTTACATACAACATAACATAATATAAAAAAAAAAATGTTCTCTCAAATTGTATAATACAGTATATGAGGAAATATTTACATTTTCGAAGCAAGCCTTTAAATGAATCTTTAGAATTTTGCAACCGTTGATAGCCTCATGAACGACACAAATTTTGATTGACAGCTGCCAAGCTCACTTGCCTGCGCAATTCGCTTCGAACATCGAATTATTTCGCCAGATGTGACACCAGTCTTGTGATTGACAGCGACCCACACCTGTGTTACACGTGCAAAACAAGCTTCTTTAGACCGGAAGTATTCATGATTCCATGAACAATTAGCTAATGACTTTTCTACAATTTATACGTAAAGGTGTGCGCTCAGTTACCAGGATCTTAAAAACTTAAAGAGCACTATATAAATAATTTAAACCCTACTTATTTGTTCTATCATATGACGTCGCGTCTGGGAGTGAAATAACGCCATCCAATAAAATCGATAAACCACTAGTGTATTACAGATTTTCGGGAAAGGTTATGATGGCTATAAAAACGGTGCGTACATAATGACAAAATTATAATGTTTTTACGACAGAAATGAGATTAAAAAGTAATTCTGATTCCATATGATAAAAATAATCTAACATACGTGCTCCTGTATTATTGAATTTATTAAACTCGTTGCGAAAAAGAGATAAAATGCTCGGCATGCCTTGCATTCTATCTCTTTTTTCCCAACTCGTTTAATAAATTCAGTAAAACATTAGCACTTGTGTAAGATCCTCTATTTAACAGTTGAAATGTTCTGTAGACATCATCTTTTGTAATTTTAATTTGTTCACATGCTGTAAATAAATTTTTGGAAAATATTTCTTTCTTTCTTTTTTCAAGCAAATAGTGGAACTATTCGCCGAGCATGCTTTGTGTGCAAAGATTATAGATTCTAATGCACTTGCAAGTGCTATGCGACGTCTTATTGGATAACGTCATAAATTTGCGAGAGTATATCCTGCGATATACTGTCGGAAACCCGACGTCATTACATAACGTCGCTCAAGTGAATACATGTACATGCAGCTGGCAAGCGGTTTTATGCCGCTGGCAGCTGCTGGACGCATAGGCGCAACAAAGTACATTTTCACTGCCTTTTTGAATGGAAAATGTTAATAGTGCATTAGAATGGGGATAACCATATTCATTTGGGGAGGTATATCGTCGGATATACGTTCGGAAATCACGTTTTACGGCTCCTCTTATGCGTCGCCATAAAACTAAATTTCCGACCGTATATCCGACCATATACCTCCCCAAATGAAAATTTTGAATATGGTTATCCCCTAAATCATTGTGATAGTTCAACGTTTCCCATCTCTCCCATTCCACAGGAAGGTGGTTATTTGTTGTTCTAAATCTCAATGAAGTATTCTTTGACTTTTCGCATACTGTAAAGGCGGCGCCTCATGAATGCGTAATTAGGACGGGTCAAAGTTAGGCATAGGTTAAAGCTGAAAATGAGGCGTGGTTTTATTCAAAAGTAACTGTATCATCTTGCCCCATTATCTTAGTATAGACGCAATACACATTATTTAGTCCTTAAAACGCCAGCAAAATAATTGCATCTGAAAATGTCTATTTAACATAAGCGTAGAGGCAAACATTGTCGACCCAGATCAGACTGCTCCTACAGGAGCAGTCTGATCTGGGTTCACACTGTTTGTCTTTGAGGCTCCGCATATTTTAGTGGACGACAAAAACATATATTTTGTGATTATGCGCGTTAGGGTTAATAAATATGATTTCAGTGTGTATACGGTTAGGAAATGCACGCACGTTTACGCGACCCAAGCAACTTACTAATTCTTCACCAAATTATTAATAGAACCTGATTTCTCTTGTTTAGCAGATGAACTAACCGAACAACGCCCAGATATGAATATTAAAGTTACCGCCTTTACAGTAAGTGAAAAGTCTATTAATAATGTAGGAACGGGTTTTAGTCCAAGTCAGCTGGCGTGTTGTTAAAGCTGCATACTCTGTAACTATGAACATTTTTCGAAAAAAATTATTTTCTTTTTAAAGCATTTGTAAAAGTAGAATTAAGCTATGTTTTCACAATAAAAATGTTCAGTACAGCTGAAAACTGCATGGAAAAGTGAATTATATTATCAAATAGGTGTACTTTTCTCTTGTTGGTAATTATTTGCGTCCCTCCAATAATTCTAGACCGTTGAATTTTAACATAAATGCAGTTGTTTTGATAGTGATAACTTGTTAAGATTTACGAAAATGGTGAAATGTTTACCTGAATTTGAGTATTTTTACTGTGTTCTTGAAAAATAAAAACATTATTTTTAAAATCAGAAGATCAAAAGTTACAGACTATGCAGCTTTAAATACTATGGACGGCTTAAGAAAAGTTTAATTCATAAATGATTTTTATCATGATTTAAAGGGCATTTAACTTCCATATTTATACCAGCTTTGATGCCGACGTTAATTAAAGAGACCAATGTTTTGAGATTGGAAACTAATATTACTATTATTTCAACCAAAACATATCTTGTGGCTAATTTGATGGATCTTTTTAGGCTGTTAGTCATTTTGCAGTAATCCTTGTGTGTGTCTGTTATGATTCAGCGTGATTTGAAGCTAAGGCCAGTGATGTGCGTTTGTAGTAGTTTCAAGTTGTTGAGTTGTATTGTTTGCATGCATTTTTCATTATGCGTTTTGTAATTTCGTACCGTTTTTTCTGTCTGAATATTCCGATAGATTAATTTGCACTTTGTAATGGGACAAATCAAATTTTACGTTGACTATAATATTATATGAGCCAGTGCATAAGATTTCAAACAATGTGGTATGTGCGACCAACAAAGCCTCAGATCAGCCTGCGCATACGCGCAGTCTGATCAGGGCCTTTGCTTGTCGCTTGAGTATTCTATTATTGTTAAGCTACTGAATGAACATCGTTTGGAGTTTCTAACCTTAAAAGGAGGCTGCAGAGGCTCGTCCGAGTCTACACATGTCAAAATGCCGCATTGTTGGAAATCTCATGCCACAGCTCATATCATTGAAGCGCTTACAAACACACGCAAGCATAATAGACTGCTGTATTATTTTTGGTAACAGTTGTCTCCCTGGAATGCATTTGGTCAAAAGCCTGCCTTAAACGTCCATGCCTGCATACCCAGCGGAACTATTTCTTGACTTTTCGCTTACTGTAAAGGCGGCGCCTCATGAATGCGTAATTCGGACTAGTCAACCTTAGGCATAGGTAAAAGCTGAAAATGGGGCGTAGTTTTATTCAAAAGTAACTGTATCATCTTGAGTCATTGCATCAGTATAGACGCAAAACACGTTATTTAGTCTTTACACCGCCAGCAAAATAACTGCATCTGAAAATGTCTATTTAACATAAGCATAGAGGCAAACATTGTGGCCCATGATCAGACTGCTCCTACAGGAGCAGTCTGATCTGGGTCCACACTGTTTGTCTATGAGGCTTCAAATATTTTAGTGGACGACAAAAACGTGCATTTTGTGACTATGCACTTTAAGGGTTAAGGGTTCAGTGTGTATACGGTTAGGATTTTCATGAAATGCACGCACGTTTGCGCGGCTCAAAAAGTTTAGTAATTCTTTACCAAACAATAAATAAAACCTGATTTTCCTTCCTTAGCAGATGAAATAGCCGAGTCACACCCAGACATGAATATTAAAGTTGCCGCCTTTACAGATAGCGAAAAGTCAAGTAATACAGATCAAGTGTTTTGTCTCCCTATATATGTGTATGCGGACGGAGAATTCAAGTGGGAGTATGTGCACATTCGCGAGATTTTTACAAAGCTAGCGGCATTTTAGGACTCTACCATTATACATTTTGTCCACGAGCGCTGCCTGGCACCAACTGTTTAGTTTGGCTCGGAAATGCTTACCTTACAAAGCAATGGCTCTGATATCTGCTATATGACTTTTTGTGACCGTTCCTATGCAGTAACCGGTACTGAGACGGGTGGGTTTATGTTTTTAAGCTCACGTGAGCACAAAGCGCTCAAGATTATTTATTGGGATCAGTCAATGTCCGTCGTCTGTCATGCATCGTCAACAAGTTCATTTACATGACAGCCCCTCCTATACCACTGGGCCAATTTTAACCACACTTCACGAGGATTTGATTCATCGTAACACATGGCCGCTAGGGGCGTGACTTATCAAGGTAACACAACTTTGAAGATCTTCATCTCTAAAACTGGTGGTCAGAATTCAAAAAATAATCTGATAGAAACAGTCACTGCGTAAACATTTCTATAAAGAGCTAAAACTAATTTGATCCCTCCAAGAACAGGCCGTCATGGAGGCGACTAGTTTCCATTATGTACTTATGGAACTATTTTATGAAATTAGTTTCCAGAATTGAAAAAAAACGTTGAAATGGTCACGAGGCGACCCTCTGCAAAATAGGTAAAGAAATTTAATCCATAAAAAAACATGGCCACCAGGGGGCGTGGCCTATGATGGTAACAAATACATTGGAAATTTTCTCCTCAGAAACTTGTGGTCAGAATTCAAAATAATTTAGAAATAGTCACTGGATGACCTAATACAAAAATAATTAAAACTAATTTGATTGTCAAAAACCTGACCGCCATGGGGTGTGGCAAGTTTCCATTATGTACCTACGGGAAAACCTTAAAAATCTCTCCCTCTGAATACAGTGGTCAGAATTAAATACAATTTTGTTGAAACAGTCTCTATCGTGACCATCTACAAAATTAGCTAAAAGACATTTGATCTGCCAACAGGGGCTGTTGCTAATCGCGAAAACAAAAACTTTGTCGATATCCTTCTCTTAAACTGGTAGTCAGAATTCAAAATTATTTTTGTAGAAATAGTCACTTGGCGACCTAATACAAAAATAGCTAAAACGAATGTTACTTTGATCGGTCAAAACATGGCCGCCAGGGGGCGTGGATAGTTTCCATTAGGAACCTACGAGAAAACGTTATCTTCTGTAACCAGCGACTGAATTGAAAATTGAGCTACGGTATGATATTTCCAACAATTTGACATTTTGACAAGTGTAACCTCAGACCTGCCTCCTTTGCCTCCTTCTAAGCTTAGAATCTCCAAAGGAGTTTCAGTCAGTAGCTTAACAATCATAGAATACTCAAGCGACTAGCAAAGGCTCTGATCAGACTGTGCGTATGCGCAGGCTGATTTGAGGCTTTGTTGGTCGCACATACCACATTGTTGGAAATCTCATGCCCTGGCTCAATTATTAAGCAGAAATGGTCACTAGGTACCCATCTACAAAAAGGATGAAAGAAATTTGATCCATTAAAACATGGCCGCCAGGGGCATGGCTTATCGCGATAAAATAAAAAAAAAAATGAGGATCTTCTACTCTGAAACTGGTAGTCAGAATTCTAAATGGTTTGGTAGAAATAGTCACTGGGTAACCAACTACAAAATCGCTAACACAAAGTTGATCCATCAAAGACATGGCCACAAGGGGGCGTGACCAGATTCCATTATGTGCGTATTGGAAAACTTTAAATAATCTTCTCTGAAGCCAGTGGTCAGAATTTGAGCCGTGAAATGAGATTTCCAACAATGTGGTATGTGCAACCAGCAAAGGCTCAGACCAGCCTGCGCATACGCGCAGTCTGATCAGAGCCTTTGCTAGTCACTTGAATATTCTATAAGTGTTAAGTTACTGACTGAACATCATTTGGAGTTTCTAAGCTTAAAAGGAGACTGCACAGGCTCCTCTGAGTCTACACTTGTCAAATTACCACATTGTTGGAAATCACATGTCGTGGCTCTAATTATAATTTGGCAGAAATAGTTCTTAGGTGACCTTCTACAAAAAAGCTAAAACAAACTTGATACGCCTAAAAAACATGGTCGCCAGGGGGCGTGGCCATTCCAAAACTTTAAAGTTTTTCTTCTCTGAAACTAGTGGTCCAAATTCTAAATAATTTGGTAGAAAAATCACTGGGTGACCTTATATAAAAAGAGCTAAAATGAATTTGACCTGTCAATAAACAAGACCGCTTTTGGGGAGCGGCTATTTCCGTTATGTACCTATGGGTAAACTTTTCAAATTTTCTCCTCTGTTCAGAATTAAAAATAATTAAGCAGAAAGAGTATCTAGGACAATTTACAAAATTAGCTAATTAAATTGATCTATCAAAAGCCATGGCTTCCAGGGTGGCTTGGCTTATTGCGATAACCAAAACTTTAAATATCTTCTCCTCTGAAACTGTCTGTCAGATTTCAAAATAATGTGATATAAATAGTCACTGATGGATCTTGTACCATAAAAGATAAAACGACCAGTGGTCAGAATTTAAAATAGTTTGATAGAAGTGATCACTGATTGACCTACCAAAATAGCTATTAGCAAATTTGATCTGACAGAAATCATGACCACGAGGGGGCGTGGCCAGTTTTCTTTATGTACCTACATCATGTGAGCGATTAAGGGTCATCTAGCCTCTCTTGTTGTGGTTTTATGTCCTAGAGCACCCGAAGACACATAGTTTAAAACGTCTTAGAAGACTGGGTCACACCTAACAGTCTCATCCGTCAGACTGGTGCATGTATCAACACAGACGGTTTATGTGACGATCCTTTGCTTTTTGATGTTTTAAAAAATTCTTATAATTATTTAAGGTAAGTAAGTTTAAGTAAATTGCATCTAAAATGCCAAAATGAACTTATTGTACTTCAACTCGCAAAAAATGAATTCCCATAAAAATACAATGCAATTACCACCGTGGAAGCGTAAAATATTATGCTGTCATAACAATCAAATCCACTGTACTTGGTCGGTCTTCCAGGTTATTTAAACATTTTCATACTCAGCTTTACTGTACAGGGCACTTATCCAGCTCATAAATGGGCCTCGCCGCGAGAAAACCTGTCTTAGGGGTTTCCGATGAAGTGATATTCAAACCCGCCTGCTCAGCTACAGAGACAAGCTAGACAATCACAATTTCGCTCGTAGCAAGTCTAGATATAAAACTTTCCAAAAAGCGAATAACAAAGGCGCTGATCAGACTGCGCGGATGCGCAGGCTGGTCTGCGCCTATGTTGTTAGCAAACCACCGAAAACAGGTTTTCTCGCGCCGCGGCCCATTAATGCTGAGAGAACATCTCTTTTTAGTCATTTTAACATTATTATTACTAATACAAGAAGCTGTTATGACAGATCATCTAAGTATGTGTCTATTTTACTTGAATTTAATGTTATGAAGTAGGTTAAGTAAGGAGGAAGGCAAAGATCTGGAATCGATACAATCAATACCATACCTGACCGAGGACACCATATGTTGGAAAGTGACAAAAACAAAAATAACATCTTGCAAGACAGCCAAGAGGTCAGTACTTTGACAGCATGAAGAAAGAGACACAATTACATGCTCATGTTCCAATCGCGATTTTTATCGTCGCAAATAGGTTCCTTAACGCTATCTGCGAAAAAAAAAACGCGAACAATTCTGAATTTACAGAAACAAAGTTCTATTCGTTGTTTTAGCTTCCGCTGGCTGCGAACGTTAAGGGAAACAATTGATCACCACTGTTGCACCTGGCGTTACAGCAGTTTCATGATAAAATTATTTTAGCTGTTCCTTACTATAGCGGCTCTGAGTTCCCTCTCTCAAACCATAATATGGGCTGTGGCATGTGATTTCCAACAATGTGGCATTATGACAAGTGTAGACTCGGGCGAGCCTCTACAATCTCCTGTTAAGCTTAGAAACTCCAAATGGTGTTCAGTCAGTAGCTTAACAATTATAGAATACTCAAGCGACTTGCAAAGGCTCTGACCAGACTGCGCGTATGCGCAGGCTGATCTGAGGCTTTGCTGGTCGTACATACAACATTGTTGGAAATCCCATGCACTGGCTCATATGTTAAGGTTCATGCGCATCTTTATTGCACAAACCGCAGGTATGTACATATACCACTATATTCCAGTGCGAGTCCGTACGTCCGTTCGTCCATGGACAGTTAAAAAATGCTCATACTATTGACCCTGACATGGTATATTTGGATTTGGTTTGGAACGTGATCAATTCACTGTTGCACCTGACGTTACATTTGCAGTAGTTGACATTTGCATGATTTATGATAAATCTATTTGAGCCGCTCCTTACTAGCGGATTGGATAATTTGTCTATGTGTTAGATATTTACCTGCCATATGTCAGTGAATGTGAACAACGTAAGGTATATTAATAGACTTTTCGCTTACTGTAAAGGCGGCAACTTTAATAACTATATCTGGGTGTGGTTCGGCTATTTCATCTGCTAAGGAAGGGAAATCAGGTTTTATTTATAATTTGGTGAAGAGTTAATAAGCTTTTTCAGCCGCACAAACGTGCGTGCATTTCATGAAAATCCTAACCGCATACACACTGAACTCACATGTATTAACCCTAAGCGCATAATCACAAAATGTATGTTTTTTTTGTCGTCCACTAAACTATTTGAAGCCTCAAAGATAAACAGTGTGGACTCAGATCAGACTGCTCCTGTAGGAGCAGTCTGACCTGGGCCCACAATGTTTGCCTCCCTGCTTATTTTAAAAGACATTTTCAGATGCCGTTATTTTTCTGGCGTTTTGAGGGCTAAATAATGACTGAGGTCGTGGCACAAGATGATACAGTTACTTTTGAATAAAACAACGCCTCCTTTTCAGCTTTTACCTATGCCTAAGGCTGACTAGTCCTAATTATGCTTTCATGAGACGCCGCCTTTACAGCAAGCGAAAAGTCAAGTAATACATGTAGATATGCAGGCTTGCCTTAGAATTCAAAAGCGTGCAATTGCAAGATTTAACATCATGGTTTAATACAGTTATGCATATTTCACTTTGGAATGCCAGCATATGCAACTGTTGTTTGCCTCTGTCGTTCAATGGACACTTTACATTATTCATTTGAGCCATGACATGTGATTTCCAGCAATGTGGCATTTTGACAAGTGTAGACTCAGATGGGCCTGTGCAGCCTCCCTTTAAGCTTAGAAACTCCAAATGATGTTCAGACAGTAGCTTGACAGTCATAGAATATTCAAACGACTAACTAAGGCTCTGATCAGACTGCGCGTATATTCTATACTCAGCGTCAATGAAAAGTTACCAGCATTGAAATTTCGATATTTCGGAAAATATGTAGTACAGCTCTTTGACTACTGTTACGTTCATGTTTCTGATCAACGACAAGCTGGTTTGGAGAGATAAAACAGTTACACGAGCCCTGTAACTATGGTGCACGTGATGCACGTGCATTTTATGTGTTTTGCAGTTTTTAAGCATTTAAAATAATCATTTTCAGAAAACAACATGCCAGAACATGCCCTAGACATTTTCATTGAAAACGCCACCAAAATGGTTTAGTTTATCCCATTAAACGCGAAAAACGAGGATCAAACTTTAACGTAGCATCATAACTTTGCACTTTCCTATACAATACAATGGAAACTACAAGGGCTTGTCAAGGAATGATTACAATGCACTTGGTTGTGTAATGGATACAGTTTTTCCATATTGGTGATGCATGTCACCCTATGCCATAAAGTTGAGTGTTGAAGTATCCGCAGTTCTTCGTTCAGAATGAACTAAATACTGTCCTATGTTAAGTGCATGTGATTTACTGGTAACTTTTCACTGACGTTGAGTATATATTGTTGGAAATCTCATGTTGCGGCTCATTTGTACTATGGAAGGTACTGAGACGGTTTTTTGTGCTTTCTGAAACATGACTATGTACATGTAGTATGTGTTTCGAGATAACGTTTGCTAACGGAGAGCTTTATTCGAGAAAACACATTTTTGAGAACATATACTGAACAAAAGTGAAAACGCTACACTACAATTATCTATACTTTGTGAGAAAGTATTAGACAAAACGTATTTACTAAAGCTTAATAATGTTTCCCAGACATCCGGCAAATGATTCGTCGAATCTCCACCAATTTTTCTCGTTTGATGTCCGAGTTATGCTCCTTTAAGTGTTTAAAGCTTTATTCACTGATTTTTGCTACTGTGCATGCGCAAAATAAAACTGTTAGGCCTATCAGAATTGGTCATAATTGTGTTGCATAAAGACACAAGAAAACCGACTAATCACGTGAAACAAGCTCAGAAATCAATGTCAAATTTGTCAAATTTGTAAAAATCTGAAAATTGTCTCCCTTTGACAAAAACAAATAGGTAATATTAAATGTTTCATAATGTTCGTTTTATGTCGAGTTTCGATTAATTTCCTTTACCAAATCAGGAAGACCTATCTGCACATTGTTTCTACCATTTCTCGACAAGTAATGTCCTCAGACTAAGATGCAACAACAAATTGACTTTCCTATGGGGATTCCAGTGTAAAACAATTCAAGCTTGGTAATTTGATGAAAACCCCGCTTTCTAAGATTGATTTTCTAAACGATCAAAACACACTTGTGATAAGTCCTTCACATTTCTGGTTCTCACATGTCTAGACTACCATTTCGTGCAGTCGGATCTCGTATGTAGTGGCTTTCTGAAGGCCTAAACTGTGTGAGATTTCTGTTCAAATTGGCAACCTAAAAAATTGGACCCCTGTCACATTTAAATGGCTTTCATGTGTTTCCTCGTGAAACTATCCGTAAAAATTTTACTGTTATGCATTACCCAGTACTTGAACATTAAGATACACTTTCATTTGCATTCTTGGTTTGCATAATTTTGTATATAGATGGCAAACAATTCAGGTGTAGCGTTTTCACTTTTGTTCAGTATATTATTTCTTTTGCGCTGGCTCTGGTCAGTTGACGTATAAACAGGCTATTCCTGAATGCAGAACATCATAGGAAGCACATTGCTTCTAATAAATGATTTGTTGATAGAATAACAATGGTTTTGCACATCATGGCATTATGGTAGAAATATCTTAACTATGATGCATAAATTCCTGTCTTGGTCTTGAAAATTTGTTAATAACTTAGCAGTTTGAGAATATGACTGTCATTCTGTTGTTTTTATGCACTGGCTCTGTTCAGTTGACGTATAAACAGGCTATTCCTAACAGCAGAATATCATAGGAAGTACATTGATTCTAACAACTGATTTGTTAAACGAATAAGAATGCTTTTGTCTATTATGGTTTTAAGGGGTCACATGTAGAAATATCTAAATTATGATGCATTAATTCTTGTCTTGGTCTTTAAGATTTGTTATTTAACTTAGCAATCTGAGAATATGACTGGCATTCTGTTGTTTTAATGCACTGGCTCTGTTCAGTTGACGTATAAACAGACAAACTTCATAGGAACTTAACATTGTTTCTAATAACTGCTTTGTTGATAGACTAACAATGATTTTGCCCATTGTGGTTTTAAGGAGCCACAGGTAGTTATATCTAAATTATTATGCATTAATTCCTGTCTTAAAGATTTGTTATTAACTTTAGCAATCAGAGCATACCCTGATGAAATGCTTCATTACGCTTAAAATGTTTGCTTATCTAGGCATATGAATGCATATGAATGTCATTCTGCTGTCTTGTTATGCACTGGCTATATTCAGTTGACGTATAAACAGCCTATTCCTAACAGCAGAACATCATGAGAAGTACATTGCTTCTAACAACTGATTTGTTGATAAAATAAGAAAGGTTTTGCCCATTATGGTTTTAAAGGGTCATATGTAGAATTATCTAAATTATGATGCATTGATTCCTGTCTTGAAGATTTGTAATTAACTTCGCAATCAGACATACCCTGATGAAATGCTGCATTTAATACGCCTAAAATGTTTTGCTTTAGTTAAAACAATATTTTATTTCTGATTTTACAAACATAATACAATATATACATGTGTATAGCGGTACAGGATTTGACAGTAAGCTGAAGCTTATATTTAAGTCATTTTTATTACAATGTGGATCATACAAACATTTTATAAGAATGGCACTGGCAATCAATGTACGCTAAGTAATATCAACATCAATGCATGGCAGATAAAGAGAAAAAAGGTAAAAAAAAGTGGGGGAGAGGGGGAGGGGAATGACTACAAGTTTTCTATGTTGCGCATTGAACAGGGTGGATAGTGTTTTATCATGTTTGACTTAGTTTCGAGCGAACCTTCCTGATTCCACTATGAATTCTTGTACCTGCATAAATAGTGCCTCGTTTTCGTTTTGCTTTAATATCTGGGCATATTAATGTCATTCTGCTGTTATGTTATACACTGGCTCTGTTCCGTTGACGTATAAACAGGCTATTCCTGACAGCCTAACATCATAGGGAGTACATTGCTTCAAACAACTGATTTGTCTCAAAGAACATTTCCCTGGCGCCGTGCCCATAAATAAATACGGCGCTACAGATGCTGTTGTAGGATAAGTTAAGTAGACTTGATGCTTAGACAGACAGATCCTATCTCAGCATGTTCTACATGCATCTTATGGAATTGCATTGTTTCTGATACTATCTAACTATTTGCCTACCAAAGTCGTCTGATGACAGCCTTCGCTATCAGTTTTGACCCAGATCAGGCCCGACGGAGCGTCGGGCCTGATCTTGATCCAAACTGTTTGACACGCTGATGGTATTCCTGAAAGTATTTTTTGAAAAAGTTAATTTTGAAAAACAAATCAGCAGACGACAATAAAGCATGCATACTTGCCCAGTAGGCAAAGGGGTAACACAACAAAACATGATTCGGTGACAGATCGGCTGGCCTTGATTTAATTTCTTCCATTGACAAAATATAATCTGAATTTGATTCCTGCAATATAGGGACGAAATCGTAACTGGGGGCCGGATTGCTTCTACAACATAAATCGAAACTTAGAATTTAACATTGAGTTAAAATGATTGTTTCTATATATAATAACAATTAAAGACTGCTGGCATTAAAAAGTAATATGTATCAACATAATATTTTATGGTTAAGTTTTAGACTTGAGATCGAGTGGTCGCTAGTACGAGAATCTCTAGAGGCCCGCTGTCGTATCATTGAAACTGAGTTACACACTATATAATTTTATCCTATGGTTAGTGCTGGTTCGAAGAAGACAAGAATTCGCTTTGTCGGTCAATATCTGGGTTCAAACTGTTTGCAATGGTTTCAGCAGACGATAAGGGTTTACACTAGCAAGTAAAGAGTTGACCCTTTGTATACTTGAAACCCCTAAACGGGTACTTTAGCAAACAGTGAAACCCTGTTGAAATGCAGCTTATCTTGCTGTAAGTCTCTCAGATATTGTTTTTATCATTCTAATAAATGTTAAAAGCCAACAATTGTTGGCGTTTAACATTTATTAGCCTCGCAGGATAAATTTCGTGCTTAGCTTGAGTATGAAAACAGTTTTATAACATCTGGGCCACTGTTTACACTGTTTGTTTAGGTAAACAGGGATTTTCAGACAAAAAATACAATATATTTTTAAAAACGTACAACCTGGCACCCATAGGTACATGCAATGGATCCGATACCAAGTGTGCTATATCAAACCAGGAAGAAGAATGTATTAGTATACAAAGGATAAAGACAATCGTTCTTAACAGAACATCGTCACGACAATACTTACTATTCCAATCACGTTTCTTTTTATCATATACTTAGATTTAACTATTTCCCCAACCTGATTATATCCGTCTGATTTCGGCATTACTTGATGCGTCTGCTTCATTATCTACAGTTTATAAAGGCCGTGTCGCAAGAAATCCTGATGTTGAGCATATTTGAACAGCAAAGGTGCAGACCATCCACCATATCCGCGCCTTTGTTAGTCGCCAGATAGTTTAAGTAACTAAATGTCAAAATTCAATATTCTACATGTAGCTAGTCTCTGTACATGTAGCTGAGCAGGCTGGACCATGTCTTACTTGGTCGAACACCCTGAAGATAGATTTTCTCACTGGACGCCCGAAGACAGCTTTCCTCATGACGATGCCCATGCATATTATACAGGGAGCAACTTCTAGACCAATCTAATATCGGACTCGCTTCCATGAGAATTCGGTCACTATAGAAAAAACCTTAATTATGTTTTTTTTATGTTTTTACCTCATTTTCAAGGTTTCATTAATATTTTCGAATATGCAAATAAGAAGATTTATATCTGACTACCTGAAGAAAGGCATGTGTCTAGGCTTTACTTTGACACCAAGTTTAGGATAAGTAGATCACAAGATAGGATTGAATTTGTAGGCCTATCCCCATTCTCGAGATTCATAGAAGGGGTTGCCATGGAAATCATGCATTTTCGCATAGGTCATACCAAAACATTTTTAGGACAACTTCGTGTCGCATGTAGGGGGTCCCAATTAACAATTTGGTACTCATGGCAAATTGTACTGGGGTGCATAGTAACCTAAATTACACCACCTTTACCAACTTTAGCATGAAATATCACTTGATGTGCAAGGTCTACACTGATGTAAGTGGTATACAATAGTTATACCTTGGGTTGTCCACCTGTACGTAAGATAATCTACTCGCTATAGCTCGTGGATTATCTCCACGTACAGGCGGACAACCCAAGGTATAACTATTACTTGGACGCCGGGGTAGAATCTTCTATTTCGAAATCTGATATCTGTAGTACGTACATCTATCCATAAACTCTCTGAAAATGGACACTGTACACCCGAAAAGCCTCCACAAATTAGTATTGCATTGGGCGTTTAGGAGGTGTGTAAATATTCCATCTTCTTTGCAGGTTGCAAAAAGAACAACAAGATAGAGTGTATATCTAGAGTTTAGATACCCTTTATATCATATATATGAAATGTTTACTCTCTTACATGGATATGAATGATTTATTTATCGGAGTGGCTGCTGCCAGTTAACTGGTAGCAGCGATTTTACGTTTAAATGGCTGCTGCCAGTTGACTGGTAGCAGCGATTTTAACGTAAAATGGCTGCTGCCAGTTTAAAACTGGTTATAGCCATTTTAACGCGAAATCGCTGCTGCCAGTTCGCTTCAGTATTTTTATTTTAGTGTGTATAGAAAGTTATTTTGCATCGACTGAAGTAGCAAAGTGTTAGTGAATGCCTTACTTAATGAGTCGTTTAACGTGTTTCCGAATTTGTTTCATGTTAAAGTGTGAGTATGGGCTATGTTGAGCTTCCAAAAACGTAAAAGAGTGACTATATAACAAACAAACAAACAAACAAACAAACAAACAAACAAATATGGTGTTGCTAGTTTTGATTAATTTTAAAAGCGCACATCTTATTATGACGGAAAATAATAGTTTTGCTGTTTGAATCCCATGGCCTTTTCAATGGACCCAACAATGCAAGAATTTAAACTAAAACATCTTCTGCTGAAATTATATGAAATTACAATCTCCTATCATTCTTCGGGAGTTAATACTTTGCAAAGTCACTTCATGTACAAAAACCTAAAGAGTTTTGTTAGTCGCTGTGAGTGCGTAAGCTGCTTCGATAACATCCTGGTCGTAAACCCCGAAGAAAGGTTTACTCACGACGCGGCTCAAAAAAAGTTGGGTTCTTGTTTTTGGGTCGGCTTCGATTGATTTGTCTTTTGTCACTTGTATTGTCACTGCGTCTTTGTTTTCGCATATGCAAAAACCCAGGTTTATCACAACGAGGCTCATATTATTTTATGGAGAACTTATTGAAAACTTAACTTAGGATAATGAAGGTAAAACGCTGTTCTTTTTGAAAAAAAAACTTATGAGTACGGAGACGTTCACGTAATGCAGGATGCACAGGACGATCGTAGTCAAATATTTTTAAATTATGTCACAAAAGGGCCTAATGTATTTGCTAACAATAGTCGTTAATTTTATTGTTGCTTTCTATACAATGTTTGTACGATATATATATATATATGTTCTTCAAAAGCAAAATAAAATTAATAAAACTTAAAATCCCATTTTGTTTCCAAACTCTCTTTGAATAATTACATGCGCGGATCCAATGGGGGAACTGCGGATCCGGACCTCAGAACCTCCATTTTAAATTGTGCAACTTTGTCTGAACCACCCTGGTCTCCAACTAGACACCCTCTCCCCTCCTGAGACACATTTCTGGATCCATTATTTAGATGTATCTTTTTGTCATCTCTGATGTAATACCGAATGACAATCACACGTCGCATTCATTTTCTTAACCGTGGTGCAATATCCGATTATTTACCAGGCATGTTTGCTGGTCTGTTCTTAGTGATATTTTCACATCCAATAAGTTTAAGTCCCAAACATAATGTAATACAATATAAACGACCATGATTAAGTTTGTGTCCTTACATAAACATAATGGAAATAAAGTGCTTTCATTGAAAGTTCACAGTAAGACAGATTTTACTTACAGTAAAACCTGTGTAAAACGGCCACACAAAAATAGACAAAACAAAGGTCTTAATGACAACTGGTACATGTAGCTTAAGGAAGGTCGGAAGTATTGCAGAATGATTTGGAGCATTCTGCAATTCTTTTGTCCTGCATTAAGCGATTATCGATCTTGAAAACCATTTTTGGTCCTTTTGAAAGTGTCCGTTTTACACAGGTTTTACTGTATCTAGTAAGTTGTCGTAAACCTTGGTGACAGCTGCGACAATCTATTATTACAAATCTAGGACATTCAAGATGTACTGTTTCCAAAATCGATACAGATCCTTAAAGAAAAGCTTTCTGGTTGTGCGTGGACCAATGTTTCGATGTGGTCTAAATAAACTGTGGATGTGTCGACAATATAGGTATCATATGCCAGCACATGTACATGATCTTATCGATTTAAACCCTTTATGACCGTGAGTAAGCGAGAAGCAAAACTCTCGTGAGTAACTCGTACGCGCAGACTCACCTGAGCCTGCGCTGCTCATCCATATGAAAAGTAACAACAATTACAGATCGTAGCCAACATGTTTATTTTCATTTGTTCCCGCTGTGGCTTAAATGTTGCATTTTCTTTGCCCCGACATTCAGTTGTATGCACTGTTGAGTCCTTATCTTTGGCTTATGTCCTAGGAGATCTTTCATGCGAAACAAATATCTATGTGTCTTTATCAACTTTAGAATTAAGGGAGAGGTTGGTACCGTTAAACATGTTTGAGCCCTTCAGTAATCCGTTCCAAGGCGGTGCTTCTTTTGTGGATCCTTTTTGTCATTTATGTTTCATGTTTGTCTTTCTTATCCTGACTTGTCTGTTCCTAGCAGCCTTGTGATCACCTGCTGCGAAAGGGCTGACCTCCTGGCTCTCTTGTGTGTGATCTTTGCTTGTGTTCCTAGTTTCTACTCTCACTGTGAAGAAAGTCATATCAAAAATGAAGTCGGACAAAGCAGCAGGCCCACCAGGCAAAGCGACAGAAATGCTCAGGCCTCGAGGTTATAAAACTTGAGTACAGTCTCAAACTCAAAATAAAGCGCAATGATTGGCTGCTTGCGGACACTTGTCCGCAAGCAGCCAATCATTGCGCTTTATTTTGAGATTGAGAATGATCTCAAGTTTTATAACCTCGAGGCCAGGCCCCGGAATTACAATGCCTCCTTAAAGTTAAGCAAGACTTAAGTTAAGTATTGATATTTCAACATGCTATATTACATGTGTGTAATGCTAAATAAATTGCTTGGATCGATGTGGTATTTGTAGTCGAAGATATCATTGTGATCTTCAGAAAAATTAAAACTATTTTGATTTTAATCAGTTTAAAACGATATTTTTCGCATCCTGAAAAAAACAATACTAAACTTAAGTCTTGTTTAACTTTAAGGAGGCAATGTAATTCGGGGCCAGGTCGTTAAATATAATCATTTGTGGATAGGGTGTGCCGTGCACCTCAACATTCATGGTTTTCTAAATGTAAGATTTTCTATTGCAAGACGATATTAGTGCTTATTTTCTTAAATCCCACAAAGGCATACGAATCTTTAAAACAAATACAAATGCTCTAAGCAATCATTTTAAAATCTTGGGTTTAATATGTTTTCTTTGAAAGGAAAATATTGCCATATATAATTTCAAAATTGGATGGATGTTTGAAACCTCTTTCAGGACACGATCTACTTAGTTTCTTGCAGAAGTCGTCTAGATAGGTTGGGTCAGCAGATGTACAAATGTACGTTCGATATTATCACATATCTCAGTGGAGCCAGAGCTCCTGTGTAGTCACGCACGCACACGCGCAAATAAAGCCAGCTTTTACCGAAAAGCAAAATAGTAGCACACTAAAGCGATAATAAATAGAGCACAGTGATTTCTTGAAGAACACATATTTTACAAAAACAACAAAAAACACACAAAAAACAACAACATAAAACAAGCGAATACGACCAGAAAATGAACAATTTACAGATCATATCCTTCCAATGGCACTAAGAATAAAAGACATGGGTACAGAAATCATAAAAGTGATTTATGCCCTTTACTTAAATAGAGGATCTTACATGATTGCTCATGTTTTATTGAATTTATCAAACGAGTTGGGGAAAAGAGATAGAATGTGATGCTTGCCGAGTATTTTACCTCTTTTTCGAAACCGTTCTGTAATGTCTTGGTTGAGACCTAGAGCTTCAAGTTTCATCAATAAAATACTATCATATGGTCAACTGTGTCAAATGCTTTCTGAAAGGTCTAGTAAAACCATTCTGACAAAGTAACCTTTATCCATCTGAAATTTAATAAAATCAGTTAAATGAATAAATCACGTGTCAGTCGAATGCTTGCGTCTGAAGCTTGACTGAAATTGATAAAGAAGCTTTCTTTTTATCAAGGCATGATTCACCTTGATCATATACAACCTCTCAAATTCTTGGAAAATATGGTTTAAATAGACACAGGATGATAGTTACCAATTCTTCTTCAAAAGAGATACAACCCTTGCTGACTTTAAATCATCATTGTACCATCCAATCTGGTAGTTTTATTAGCATTTAAATTATTGAGAAACTCAAGTACTTTATTTGCAGACACAAGAGAGAAGGAATAGCTGTCTAGTGCTACACCTTTATTGCGATAAAATCTGTTTACAATTTTTTTACCAATTTCATTTGACTCTTTCAGGCTGACTTTCCACAAGTTTAGACGCTACTGTTGTACATGTATAAAATGAATTGAATTTCACAGCCACAGATATGTTTTTCAAAACACAATTCACCATCAATTTTGAGACCAATATTACTTGCAGTCTCATATCCTTTTTCGGACGGCAAACCCAAATCCTTGAGAGAGCGCCATAATGAGTTTGAGTCCTTATTATTTTCAATTTCTTCTTTAAAATAATACCTTTAGTATTAAAATAATGTTTTATGTTTTATTAAGAAGTTCTTTAAAGTTGGGTATTTGTCTTCTGTTTTAGATTTCTTAAACTTTCGAAATACTTTACCTCTGTCTTTGATTGATTTCAGTCCTTTGCTTTATTCTTACATTTACCTGTTTTATTGGTGCAATGTTATTAATAATGCCCATGAAAATTGATTTGAAATGCTCCCATGCTTTGTTATCATCACTGGGGACAGGTCTGTACTTAACAAGGACATTTGAAAGCCTTATTTATATATTATAATTTTTGTTGGTCTGATTTTAACCGTATTCTGTTTATTAAAGACGTTTCTCGTAACTTTTCTTGTGCATTTTAGCAAACTATGATCACGTAAACCAATGTCAAGTACACCATGTTGAACGTTTTTCTCGGAATCTGTAACAGGTATAGGGTCTATAGTAGAAAAAGAAGATTGAACAATTTATAATTTTAAAGACCCAGTCTGAAAGGCAAGCTATCGATTTCTTGCTTAATGTTCAAATCAGCCCGGATCACGTAACTTACATTAGAGTGGTAATTTCACGTCCATACCCTTATTAGCGAACTTTACAGTGCTTTCAATGGGAATTCCTACTAAAAATTGTTTGCAACATGCTCCAAATGAATCACTGATAAAAATCAAAAGTTATCAGAGACATGTAGCTTTTTGAAGGGACTAACGTTTAATATTGTTTGAATTCAAAGGGAGATAATTTCAATGTGAACCAACTTTAAGATACAAAATACCTGGCAGTATTGTTTATGGGCAATCGATGGTCCTTAAAATAGCTGGTTCAAATCCTAGGTTTACCTTGGATTTGTGAGGAATGGCTGATTATATTGTTTTTAATGAAAGCACAGATAACTCGAAAGAATATTAATTTGCCTTATTCATTTTTCGTAAGGTCATTGCAATATTTTAATTTGGTTAAAATATCAAACAGTCAAGATTCATTTGGTTGTTAAAAATGTAAAGTTGCTTTTTGTTTTAAAGAGACCAGGTCTGTAACTATGAACATTTTTCGAAAAAAATATTTTCCTTTTAAATCATTTGTAAAAATAGAATTAAGTTATATTTTCACATAATATGGTCAGTACAGCTGAAAACTGCAAGGAAAAGTGAATTATCTTATCAGTTAAAAGAGGTGTTTTTACTCTTATTGGTAATCATTTACGTCCCTCCAATAATTCTAGACAATTGATTTTTAACATAAGTGCTGTTGTTTTGATAGTGTTATTTTGTTAAGATTTACGAAAATGGTAAAATGTTTACATGAATTTGAGTATTTGTTTTGTATTCTTGAAAAATAAAAACTTTATTTCAAAAATTAAAAGATCAAAAGTTACAGACTATGCATCTTTAAGTATAAACATTTGTTGAAAAAGGATAAGGGAAACATCTGAGAATGTAAAAATCTTTATTCAGTGTATCCCCCTAAGCTGCGTTTTCTCATTACGTGGCTAATTGAAAATAAACCGAAAATGTCCCATTTTCACAATATAACGGCTGACATACTTTCTGCTAATAAACTCATGGTGGTCTATAGGCTGCAAGTAAAGTTAATAGATGCAAATACAATTATCTAAACTTAGCTGGCAACCAGTTAAATAATTATAAGTCGTACAGACATAACAATCTGTGAACGGTGACGAACTGTAATAGGAAAACATATGGAATATAATCATGCTGCTCTAACTCATGTAATCACAGCCACCATGTGACAACCATGTAACTTTTACATGAATTTGCGTCATCAGACAAATGCATAGGTGCCTAGTGAAATTTGTTGTCGACCAAATTTGGAAATAGTGTGGTTTCCTCTTAAAGGAACAAATTAGCTTCCGGAGGGAGTAACTTCTTTTCTTTAAGAGACGTCCTGATTTTGTAAAAGAAGCAAACGTGAATCAGTGCTTGTTTCAGTGTGTTTTCATACCGTAAGGGACTGCTCCTAAAGGAACAAATTAGTTTTTGGAGAAGTCCTAATTTTAAAAAGGGACACACGTGAATCAGTGCTTGTTCCAGTAGTCTCCCTTTGATTTGTATACCTTGTTTCAGCATACATTGAATATTGAACTCTGTACATGCTGTGTAATCTTACTTTATTTTGTTGTCAGCGGATCTATTTTTTTTTTATTTTTTTATAGCTTTCAAAGAAAGGAGAGGCAGGAATAACCAGTTTGGTCCAATTATTTCCTTTGCCGAAACTGACATGGTGTAGTGGATAAGTTACTCATCTTGTACCCAGGGGGCCCACGTTCGATCCCTGCCTCCGCCAGTACATGTATGTCGTGTAAGACTTTAAGCTATGGCCCCATCTTCTGAGACGTTTTAAGCCAGAACCACTTCCGGTTGAGCCGTTCGTTGCTCCTGGACATAATATAAAAAAAAACCCCAACTGATTTGAATCCAAACTGTTAACTGTTCTCTAACAAGCAGGCGTTCAATGGTGTGCATGTACCTAACACTCTTGTTTCTTTATTAGTAGCTCAAAAGTTGGTTCGATGTTCGATATTCAACATTCAACATTCAAATTTTGAATGTCCAATATCGAATATCAAACTAAATCCAACATTCAAATCGAATGTCGAATATCGAATATCAAACTCAATCCAACATTCAAATCGAATGTCGAATATCGAATATCAAACTCAATCCAACATTCAAATCGAATGTCGAATATCGAATATCAAACTCAATCTGACATTCAAATTTTGAATGTCGAATATCGAATATCAAACTAAATCCAACATTCAAATCGAATGTCGAATATCGAATATCAAACTAAATCCAACATTCAAATCGATGGTCGAATATCGAATATCAAACTCAATCCAACATTCAAATCGAATGTCGAATATTGAATATCAAACTCAATCTGACATTCATATTTTGAATGTCGAATATCGAATATCAAACTAAATCCAACATTCAAATCGAATGTCGAATATCGAATATCAAACTCAATCCAACATTCAAATCGAATGTCGAATATTGAATATCAAACTCAATCTCACATTCAAATTTTGAATGTCGAATATCGAATATCAAACTAAATCCAACATTCAAATCGAATGTCGAATATCGAATATCAAACTCAATCCAATATTCAAATCGAATGTCAAAAATCGAATATCAAAATCAATCCAACATTCAAATCGGATGTCGAATATCGAATATCAAACTAAATCCAACATTCAAATCGAATGTCGAATATCGAATATCAAACTCAATCTCACATTCAAATTTTGAATGTTGAATATCGAATATCAAACTAAATCCAACATTCAAATCAAATGTCGAATATCGAATATCAAACTCAATCTCACATTCAAATTTTGAATGTCGAATATCGAATATGAAACTAAATCCAACATTCAAATCAAATGTCGAATATCGAATATCAAACTAAATCCAACATTCAAATCGAATGTCAAATATCGAATATCAAACTCAATCCATTATTCAAATCGAAAGTCGAATATCGAATATCAAACTCAATCCAACATTCAAATCGTATGTCGAATATCAAAAATCAAACTCAATCCAACATTCAAATCGAATGTCGAATATCGAATATCAAACTCAATCCAACATTCAAATCGAATGTCGAATATCGAATATCAAGCTCAATCTCACATTCAAATTTTGAATGTCGAATATCGAATATCAAACTAAATCCAACATTCAAATCGAATGTCGAATATCGAATATCAAACTGAATCCAACATTCAAATCGAATGTCGAATATCGAATATCAAACTAAATCCAACATTCAAATCGAATGTCGAATATTGAATATCAAACTAAATCCAACATTCAAATCGAATGTCGAATATCGAATATCAAACTCAATCTCACATTCAAATTTTGAATGTCGAATATCGAATATCAAACTAAATCCAACATTCAAATCGAATGTCGAATATCGAATATCAAACTCAATCTAACATTCAAATCTAATGTCAAATATCGAATATCAAACTCAATCCAACATTCAAATCGAATGTCGAATATCGAATATCAAACTCAATCTCACATTCAAATTTTGAATGTCGAATATCGAATATCAAACTAAATCCAACATTCAAATCGAATGTCGAATATCGAATATCAAACTCAATCCAACATTCAAATTTTGAATGTCGAATATCGAATATCAAACTAAATCCAACATACAAATCGATTGTCGAATATCGAATATCAAACTCAATCCAACATTCAAATCGAATGTCGCATATCAAACTCAATCCAACATTCAAATCGAATGTCGAATATCGAATATCAAACTCAATCCAACATTCAAATTTTGAATGTCGAATATCGAATATCAAACTAAATCCAACATTCAAATCAAATGTCGAATATCGAATATCAAACTCAATCTC
This sequence comes from Loripinus fragilis, assembly GCA_964019695.1. Classification (NCBI taxonomy): domain Eukaryota; kingdom Metazoa; phylum Mollusca; class Bivalvia; order Lucinida; family Lucinidae; genus Loripinus; species Loripinus fragilis. Next base: position 92,853,681 of record OZ026514.1, read on the forward strand.
ACATTCAAATTTTGAATGTCGAATATCGAATATCAAACTAAATCCAACATTCAAATCGAATGTCGAATATCGAATATAAAACTAAATCCAACATTCAAATCGAATGTCGAATATCGATTATCAAACTAAATCCAACATTCATGTCGAAGTTGAATATCAATCTCAATCTCACATTCAAATTTTGAATGTCGAATATCGAAAATCAAACTAAATCCAACATTCAAATCGAATGTCTAATATCGAATGTCAAACTCAACCCAACATTCAAATTTTGAATGTCAATATCGAATATCAAACTAAATCCAACATTCAAATCGAATGTCGAATATCGAGTATCAAACTCAATCCAACATTCAAATCGAATGTCGAATATCGAATATCAAACTCAATCCAACATTCAAATCCAATGTCGAATATCGAATATCAAACTAAATCCAACATTCAAATCCAATGTCGAATATCGAATATCAAACTCAATCCAACATTTAAATCGAATGTTGACTATCGAATATCAAACTCAATCCAACATTCAAATCGAATGTCGTATATCGAATATCAAACTCAATCTCACGTTCAAATTTTAAATATTGAATATCAAACTCAATCCAACATTCAAATCGAATGTCGAATATCGAATATCAAACTCAATCTCACATTCAAATTTTGAATGACGAATATCGAATATCAAACTAAATCCAACATTCAAATCGAATGTCGAATATCGAATATCAAACTCAATCCAACATTCAAATCGAATGTCGAATATCGAATATCAAACTCAATCCCACATTCAAATCGAATGTCGAATATCGAATATAAAACTAAATCCAACATTCAAATCGAATGTCGAATATCGAATATCAAACTCAATCTCACGTTCAAATTTTGAATGTCGAATATCAAATATCAAACTAAATCCAACATTCAAATCGAATGTCGAATATCGAATATCAAACTAAATCCAACATTCAAATCGAATGTCGAATATCGAATATCAAACTCAATCCAACATTCAAATCGAATGTCGAATAGCGAATATCAAACTAAATCCAACATTCAAATCGAATGTCGAATATCGAATATCAAACTCAATCTCACATTCAAATTTTGAATGTCGAATATCGAATATCAAACTAAATCCAACATTCAAATCGAATGTCGAATATCGAATATCAAACTCAATCTCACATTCAAATTTTGAATGTCGAATATCGAATATCAAACTAAATCCAACATTCAAATCGAATGACGAATATCGAATATCAAACTCAATCCAACATTCAAATCGAAGGGCGAATATCAAATATCAAACTCAACCCAACATTCAAATTTTGAATGTCGAATATCGAATATCAAACTAAATCCAACATTCAAATCGAATGTCGAATATCGAGTATCAAACTCAATCCAACATTCAAATCGAATGTCGAATATCGAATATCAAACTCAATCCAACATTCAAATCGAATGTCGAATATCGAATATCAAACTAAATCCAACATTCAAATCCAATGTCGAATATCGAATATCAAACTCAATCCAACATTCAAATCGAATGTCGAATATCGAATATCAAACTCAATCTCACATTCAAATTTTGAATATCGAATATCAACTCAATCCAACATTCAAATCGAATGTCGAATATCGAATATCAAACTCAATCTCACATTCAAATTTTGAATGTCGAATATCGAATATCAAACTGAAACCAACATTCACTCAGTTAATGTACGCATTCACGGGTGCTGTAGCATCTACAATCAACTCCTGACTATGACAAATTTTGAGAAATTGCAAGGCCGTAGGTCGTTGACAAGACTTGTAGTTTGACCCATCGCATGATTGCCATTCGGGTACATTTGTACCACACAGATACAGTACGCTGATCGGGCGGATAATCATGATTTTAGATGGTAGTTCGGGGCCCAAAATTGATTGTAGGCTCTAATGAAATCGTAGAGACCGCGCGCAGCTACCGAAAGGTCGCCGCGTGAAGCCTGTGCAGTATCTGTAAAATCACACAGATTCCTGCGGCAACCCATCGTGACCGCAACTTAACAATGTGGCCGCCTTACAATCGGTCAACATTTTCAGACAAGGCTGCACATCCTCGCAGTCTTGCCAGAATCTTCGCTATTTGCACATTCACACACAACATATATACAATGATAAAGAGTCAGACACTTTTTTTAACCTGTAGTCCAACTATTTTGCCGTGCATGCTTGTTGGAACAATACAATACAATGCGATTAAGTATCAAAAAACGTGTGCCGCCCCATTACAAGGCCATTTTATTTGATATTTTTCTGATTTTTTTTATCTCGTACGGAAAAGATATTATTTTGATTTCTTGCTACTCTCCGTAGCTGAGCAGGCTGGTTTGAGGTTTACCAGGTCAAAATTCCAGAATTTTGATTTCTTGCCGCTCTCTATAACTGATCTGGGCCCGGAATTACAATGCCTCCTTAGAGTTAAGAAAGACTTAAGTTAAGTAATGATTTTTCAGGATGCGAAAAATAACGTTTAAAACTGATTAAAATCAAAATAGTTTTGATTTTTCTGAAGATTTCAATGATATCTTTGACCACAAATACCACATCGATCCAGGCAATTTATTTAGCATTTAATATAGCATGTTGAAATATCAATACTTAACTTAAGCCTTGCTTAACTTTAAGGAGGCATTGTAATTCCGGGCCCTGGTTGGTTTGTGGCTTAACGGGTCAAACCCCCAAATGGTATTCCTTAATACTCTCTGTAGCTGGGCTGACTGAATTGGAGCTTATCGGCCAAAGTCCCAGATTTTTACTACTCTCTAGATAATTTCTTACTTCTGTTTTTAGTTGAGCTGGGCCGCGTAGCGCAGTCGGCAACGTGTCTGAGTGCAGATGCGTGTCTAACTGCAAATCCAGGGGTCGATCCCGGTCCGGTCCCATACTTTCGTGGAGATTGATCATGAAATAATTTCTACGGTCATTCTCCTCCCTTCCGCTGAATCGAGAAGGGTTGTTGACAGTTACAAGCGAAAGTACATGTATTTGCACGAAGTACTGGTTAACCGCTGGGTAAATGTGCCCAGGAAAAAGTGCGGCTATGTGAATTGACCGTCCCGACATGACCATAGATGTCGACTGGGACGTAAAGCAAAAAACCAAACCAAAAAAAAAAGATGAGCTGGATGGTTTGAGTCTTACGTAGTCAAAACAAACATCAGAATTTTTTAATTCTTACTACTTTCTGTGTCTGAGCTGGTTGGATTAAGCATTACCGGGTCAAAACACCAGAAATATAAATTCTTACTACTCTCTGTACAAATGTAGCTGGTTACAGGCTAACAGGGTGAGATTTTTTTATTTCTTACAAAGTAAAGAAGAAGGCAATTATCAGGAATCGATACAATGAAGTACCACACCAAATGGGAAAGTGACAAAAATTTAGAAACATCACACACAAGAGAGTCAAAAGGTCAGCACTTTACCAGCAGGTGATCTCAACGCTGCAAGGAACAGACAAGACGGCATAACAAAGACAAACCTGAAATATAGATAACAAAAAGGATCCACAAAAGAAGCACTGCCTTGGGACCGCTAGTAAAAAAATTACTGAAGGGCTTAAACATGTTTAACGGTACTAACCTCACCCTTAATTTTGATGTGGATCAAGACACATAAATGTTTCGTTCGCATGAAAGATCCCTAACTTATACATGAATCATCTCCAATTACACACTAATCCAGATATAAAAAGGAGATTAACAATGATAAGGACTCAACAGTAAGTACATACTGTTGATTCAAAGATAGATGAGAATCGTTGTAAACAAAAATATGACCTAATCCAGGTAATGGGTGATTTATACAGGTATACGTACCTCTAACTGCTGTAATACATTTGCCGTTATTTAAAAATGCACCTGTGTCAATGAAAAATAGTAAAATCCTATTATTATGCATCTTTGAAACATCAGAACAACTGAATATCGGAGTAAAAGAAATCAAACAGTTAAACTCCGGTGGGCCTGACTAAAGACACGACATCAGGCCCCATCCCTCTCATCTATAGGTCTTTAAGTCGGAACCGTCGGAGTCTGAGGTCCGACCCGCCGGCGTGCAATTAACGAGGAAAGCAAGTTGTCAACCGTGATTGGGTTGACCACCAAGCATGCAACTCTCTGTAGCTGAGGTGGCTGGTTTGAGGATTAGAAGGTCAATAACCCAGAATTTCGATTTCTTACTATTACCTGTAGCTGAGCTTAATGGTTTGAGTCTTACATAGTCGACACCCTAGAACAATTATTTCTTTCTATAGTCCGGCGGTATTCGGGCGAATTATAGGAGGACCTGGAACTTGATTTTAAACTTTTTTTCTTTGTTGATTCTGGTAGTGTATACATTGTCCTTGAAAATTCCAAGTGATGCCACTCTGGCATCATTGAGCATTTCGTTATATCCAAGATGGCGTCCAAGATGGAAGCCAATTATAGGTTAAATGTTGTGTGATATGGAAAACATGTCCAAAACCTGTTTTCCTTCTTAAACTGTAAGCTATGAAGTTGGAATCTAGTTAAAGACCCTTAGCTTGTAACCAAATAAAAAATAAAATAAGAATGCTGACAAGATTGCCGCCAAGGTGGCGGTTTATTACAAAAAAATATAAGAAAATCGTCTCTGATACTGGCAAACTTTCAGGGATTTGCATGCAAAATGCTTATTTTACTGATTCTTGAATTGCAAACATTATCATTGTAACATCCAAATGATGCTATTCATGCATCATTCAGAATTTAATATATTCAAGATGGCTTCCGGGATGGTAGCCAACAAGATTTACAAACCTGTGGGAGGGGACCCTACCAGATGGATTTGTCACAGACCAGATGCCTTGCCAGGTAGAGCAGCACTTTACAAACATGCGTATCTGAATAAATGAACCCAGCATGCATGTCTGATAGAGTTGCACTGCACAAGCAGGCATATCTGAGAGTGGCATGTAATGGCACCTCTGTAAGAGCAGCACTAGACTTGCAACCATTCTTCTTCTTCGACTAGTAAAATGTCGGTTGCAGTGGCGATTGACCAGCAGGCATGGTCTATAGTGAGGTACCACGCCAACAGGCATGGTCTGTAGTGAGAAACCACACCAACATGCATTCCTGATAATGAGGTTCCACACCAGAAGGTATCGCCTATAGTGATCACCACACCAGCAGAAATGGCTGATAATGAGGCACCACACCAGAAAACATGGCCTATAGTGAGGCACCACAATAGAAGTCATGGCTGATAATGAGGCACCATACCAGAAGGCATGGCCTATAGTGAGGCAAAACACCAGCAGGCATGGCTGATAGTGAGGCACCACACCAGAAGGCATGGGCTATTGTGAGGCACCACATCAAAAGGCATGGACTATAATGCGACACCATACCAACAGGCGTGGCTGATAGTGAGGCACCACGCCAGAAAGCATGGCCCTTAAAGAGGCACCACATCAGCAGGCACAGCTGATAGTGAGACACCACACCAGAAGGTATGGCATATAGAGAAACACAACACCAGCCCACATGCAAGATTGAGTGGTAAACGATCGGCAGGCATGATTGAGTGACAACAGTCCAGCATGCATCCATCTTGCAGCAACACTAAACAGCAGCGGTGTTTGTGGCAGTAAATACACTAGGCCAGCAAGCATATATGCTGCAGCTGCAACACCTTAGCAACTCACTTCACGGAGTGACACTTGACCAGCAGGGATGTATTTTGCATCGACAATGTAGCAACATTCCTGTCTAATAAAGTTTCACAGTGTTAGTAAGCATGTCTGATTGAGGGGCATAGGTCGAGTAGCTTTTCTTTTTGATTTTCAATGAACCAGGATGCATGTCTGACTGAATGGTACCAGGTCTGCAGGCATATCGGTTGAAGCTTCATCAAACAGCAGCCATTTATTGCCACAGGTCATCACATCAGACATGCTTACCACCATCACACGTGTTTAATTATGTGGTACTGAACCGACACACATGCCTGTTTATGGGACTTGGGACCAGCAGTCATGTGTGTTATTTACATTGCACTAGCAATAATGTATGTTTCAATTGAGACCGACTAACAGGAATGCTGGGTACTGTTGCACTTGATCAGCAGCCATGTTTAAGTTGCACCCGGCCAGTGTGCATGTCTGTCCTAACTTGCACTAGACCACCAATCATTGTCACAGGGTCAGCAAACATATTTACCATAACGCATGTTTAATTATGTGGCACAGGACCAGCACACATTTCTGAAACTAGGCAGTTTTTTTTCTGTAACAGCTTCACAAGACTAGCAGGCCTGTTGCAGAACCCATGTCTTTAAACTTTGCTCTTAAACAGCAGGCATGTTTGTTACAGTTGCACCCGACCACCTGACATGCCGGTTACAATTGCACTCTACCAGCATGCATGTCTATTAGAGTTGCATCTCACCAGCAGATATGTTTTAATCAGTTGCGACTGACTTGCAAACACATCTGTAGTTGTGGGGGCTGAACCAGCAAGTATATCTGTTACACTTGCCACAGACACACAGTCATGACCCTATGCCTGTACTTAACCAACGGGCTGGTAAGCACAATCGCACCAGACATGTATTTTACAGCTGCACCTTGCCAGCAGCCATGTCTTTATAATTTGCTTACTGTCAGCATGCGTGTCTGTTAAGGTTTCATCTTATAAACATTCATGTATATTTTATTTGCGTCATACCATGAGCCATGTCTTTCACAGTTGCACCTAACCACCAGTCATATCTGTTAAAGTTGCACCTACAAACATGCACTACGGATACACTGTGATGATAGACTGTACTTCATGAGTAAATATTGTTTTCGCTTTTTTTTTGGTAATTTTATCCATCCATCCATCCAAATACCACTTTCCAGCTGATTTTTCCCGCATATTGATTTAAAAAGAGGTAGGTACACTGTCACAAAGTTTTCAGTGATATTGTCCGTTCAGTATATTCTGGCATTTATCTCTTCATTCTTTGACAGAGAGTTTACCCAAAGTAGGAAATTTTACGAGAATACTATGACATTATGGTTTTATCAGATCCGGCCAAAAGTGGTATGGAAGATGGTACATGGATTGATGGATACCAGAACAAAGACAAAAACAATATCAAATACGAAATATAAGAGTCCGTTATTTTTCCGTACAGTGTATCATAGCAAACACCATGTGATTCCCCACCATGTTATTACTGCCATCTTGGACGTCATCTTGAATATTTAACAATGCTGAAAACAACGTGTCTGTCAAATTCTCCAAATACAACCGCTGTTGAAAACTATCAGAAAATAGTTATTAACTGCCATTTTGATTTCAGGTTTAATTTACGTTTTAAAATGGCGGCCATCTTGGACAACATCTTAAATATTTCAACCCTCTGAACCAAACCAATGGTCCATTTTAATCGTTTGTATCATTAGGCCTCTAAACCTCGATAAAAAGTTAAAATTAAAATACTTTTTATCGAGTTTGTTGGTCTGATAGGTCTTAGGAGCCTAACTGGTGGCCATCTTGGACGCCATCTTTAATATTTTAACCCTCGGAATCAAACCAAAGTACCACTTTAATCATTTGTATCATTAAGTATCTGACCATCCATAAAAAATCAAAATTAAAATGTTTTTAGCGAGTATGTTGGTCAAATAGCTCTTAGGAGCCTAACTGGCGGCCATTTTAGACGCCATCTTTAATACTGCAACCTTCTGAATCAAAACAATGTTCCAAATTAATTGTTTTTACCATTGAGCCTTTAAACACCCATTTAAAGTCAAAATTAAAATCCATTCTATCGAGTCCGTTGGTCAAATAGGTCTTATGAGCCTAACTGACAGCCATCTTGGACGCCATCTTTAATATTTCAAAACGCTCAGTGATGTCAGAGTGGCATCACTTGGATTCAACAAATACAATGCCTGGACTACAAGAATCAACAAAGAAAAAAAACTTGAAAATCAAGTTCCAGGTCATTTTGGTTTTCCACCGGACTACTACTCTCTGTAGCTCTCTAGCCAACGAACGGCTTAAGATTGTTTTAATGCAAAAATGGAAGGAGCCATTTCTTGCATGCGTCCGTACGCACAGGCTCCCGTGCGTCTGTCTGTCTGTCCGTCTCTCTGTCCGCATGTATGGGTCTGTCTGCATATATGCGCATGCGTGCGAGCGTGTGCACGTGCGTGCGAGTGTTTGTAGGTTTGCGTGTATGTATGTATGTATGTATGTATGTATGTATGTATGTATGTATGCATGCATGCATGCATGCGCGTGCGTTCATGCGTGCGTGCGCGCGTGAATGCATGCTTACATACACACACATACATACACATACACACACACACACACACACACACACTCATACATACATACATACATACATACATACATACATACATACATACATACATACATACATACATACATACATACATACATACATACATACATACAGCAGACCGACGTTCGGGTGCGGTGGGCGCATGCATGCCGACACACTAGCTTTGAACTGAGCTAGATGTTAGAAGTATAGAAGTTCTTGAAGTAGTCACGGGCTTTAATATAATAATACATACACGTGTATTCACGCATGTACGCACACACAGACACAACCCCCACACACATACACTCACGCACACATGCGTGCGCATACGTACATACATAAAGACAGACAGATAAACCAGAGATACAGGCAAGCATGCAGAAAACCAGACACGCATGCATATGTACATACATAAAGACAGACAGACAAAAAGACAGTCAGGTTTCTGTGCGAACGCACACACGCATGCGCAGACGTATGCACGCCAACAAACAAACATCGAAGTTAGAAGTAAGAAATAATAAAAAGTCACGAACGTTCAAATATACATACACATCTATGCACGTACACAGACAAACACACGCACGCATAAACGCACATACGCATGCGCGCGCATACGGACATACAGACATACAAGAGGCAGACAGACGCACGGGTACCTGCGCGCTCAAACGCACGCAAGCATATGCACATACACAAACAAACAAACTAACAAACATGCATGCCTGCAAGCATACATACATACATACATGCATACAAACATACATACATACATACATACATACATACATACATACATACATACATACATACATACATACATACATACATACATACATACAGACAGACAGACAGACAGACAGGCAGACAAGCATATTGACAGGTGAATGGGTTCTTTAACTCATTTATGCACGTTTGCATACGTACACACACGCACGGTCGCACACACAACCGCACGCACACACAAACATACATTCATTCAGACAGACAGGCACACTGGTACCTGTGTACACTTATGCACGCTTGCGTACGTACATACGATAATACATGCACGCACACACAGACACACACATTTTCGTGCCGACATGTCACAGTATTTGAGAGTCTCCACTGATGTCGCAGCTAACAATGTCTAGATAACCAGATGGTACATATAAGTGTCTCCCTTTGCAAAGTAGTATATGTAGCCTGTAATTGTGGCCTTATTTAGGAGAATGAAACGTATTTATGAAAGATAAGTTCATCCAGAAAATACAATGAATCTGAATTTTCACCTACTTCGCAGCCAGCATTCAATATCGGGACACCCTCGGCCCGCTACATATGTAGCGAAACGCCATTGGATCGGGCCACAATCATCCCGCTAGCAAAAGCGCCATTTGTATGGCGTTTCGCTAGAGGTCCGAAGGTGTCACTTTACAGATGTTTACTGGATTGTTTGTGTTTGTACACGCATAGAAGGCTCTGATGAGACTGCGTATTAGTCATGTGATAAGTAAAAAATACTACAATGGTATATTAAACCTACATGTACATGTAAAGAAGGTACATGTAATAATGTCTGGAGAAATTTCCGCAAATGTTTGTTTGGTTTGAGCCCAATCGGAGGGGAGTTTCTTACGTAAGTTTGCGGTAGGTTGTGAGTTCAAGCACACATCTGGCCCAAAGTTATGCAGAGACTATTCTCTCCATAATGCTGATTCAAAAGCTTCTGGCAAACAGATGTATAAACCATATTTTGTTCCTTGGTCAACCTTATTTGAGATTTTTCATAATAAATTTGTTTCCAGATATGATACTGACGTCAACTAAAATGAATCAAGACTGAGTTCACCGACAAGACAGTTTACAGACACACATTTGAAGACAGTTCACCGACAAGACAGTTCACAGACACTCATTTGAAGACAGTTCACCGACAGAATTGAAGACAGTTCACCGACAGAATTGAAGACAGTTCACCAAAAAAATTTATATTGTTTTTATAATGAATGTCACATGTTTTACTATCATTTGGGATACTATTAAAGCTGCATACTCTGTAACTATGAACATTTTTCGAAAAAAAATATTTTCTTTTTAAATCATTTGTAAAAGTAGAATTAAGCTATGTTTTCACAATAAAAATGTTCAGTACAGCCGAAAACTGCATGGAAAAGTGAATTATCTTATCAAATAGGTGTATTTTTCTCTTGTTGGTAATTATTTGCGTCCCTCCAATAATTCTAGACCGTTGAATTTTAACATAAATGCAGTTGTTTTGATAGTGATACTGTAACTTGTTAAGATTTACGAAAATGGTAAAATGTTTACATGAATTTGAGTATTTTTACTGTGTTCTTGAAAAATAAAAACATTATTTTTAAAATCAGAAGATCAAAAGTTACAGACTATGCAGCTTTAAACACATGACTAATATAAAATTATTGAAGTTGAATGATTTCTGTGGCACTTCGATCTTTTTATTAGACATATTTATGCCTAATGCATATATCTATAGATCATTACAATATCTGTATATACCGGATTGGTCCTAGTTGAAAAGAAAACAACAATAGTTTAGCTTCATGTAACATCAAAAGATCTGCCTATTATTTGTTAATCAAGCAGACAAAATTCGCCTTGTTAACCAACAATAATGCAAAGTCCATGATCCCACTGATGCGGCACAGCAGTAACATAAATGTACTCTCTCATTAGTTAGAAGAAATAGTTTTATCTATCTTCTATTCTGCCAGCAATTGCCATTGTTCTCTACCAAATGCATCTACTTTTGTTTTTACTTCAAATCAAAAGTGATCCATAATTCGTCAAAATTAACAGTTATTTTCCAGCCATAGGTCAGTTACATATAAAGCAAATGTGTCGGTGAACTGTCTTAAAAAGTGTCGATGAACTGTCTTAAAAAGTGTCGATGAACTGTCTTCAATTCTGTCAGTGAACTGTCTTCAAAAACGTGTCGGTGAATTGTCTTGTCGGTGAACTGTCTTGTTCCCAACTAAAACGCCTCACTCATAAACGATTTAGCGATGACATACAAAAATGAACAGCAACGTTCTGCTTATTTGTGTAGAAGCTGGGCGATGTTGGAAAATGACTTTGATTTGGTATGAAGGTAACGCGTTTTCAAATTGCAGTTTCTAGTTTTCTAGGCATCTCTAAAACATCAGAACAAGTTGACCACAAAAACAATACATTGTAAACCCCAAAACATTTTGATTTACAGTCGACATGGCTTAGGTTGCTAGTTCGATACTCACCGAAGTCACCGTGAAGTGATCCAGTAGCCAGTAATAGGGATATTATAGAGAGTTATATGCAAAGTTCAGATGCGTAGCTTCGGAATTTTCGAGTGAAGACTATGGGGAGGTAGGTCTGGGTGTCCTGCCTACTGGATGTACCCCATCTGATTTGCGCTTTAAGGTCTAAGAAATGGTAATGTAGTGGGACCTGGTAACCAGTTATGGGGATACTATAGATTTATATGCAAAGTTCAGGTGCGCAGCTTCGGATAATTCGTAGTGAAGTCCATGTGGAGGTTAGTCTGGGTGTCCTGCCTACTGCCTACTATTGGTGCTCCCGTTGGGAGTTGGCTTAAAGGTCTTAGAAATGGCGATGTAGTGAGACCTGATTGGATGCATATACTATAGAGTAATATGCAAAGATCAGGTGCGAATCGTCTGAATTTTCGAGCATACAGGAGGTTGTGAAACCCATAGGGAGTTAGGCCTGTGTATACCATTCTACGGGGATACTTAACATGCTTAAGAGGGCTATATGCACAGTTCAGTCGCGCATGTACATCGCCATTTCTAAGCCCTTAAAGCCCAACCCAGAGGAGGTACACCTAGTAAGACGGACACAAAGGCATATCATCCCATGGGCTTCACTACCTCATGTATGCTCTAAATTCCCTGAACTTTGCATATAACTCGTTACAGTATATCCATCACTGGTTACCAGGTCAAACTACATTGTACATCGCCATTTCTATAGGTATTCTATGCATCTATGTCCTTAAAGCCGAAGCCAACGGTGGTATACCTAGTAGGCCGAACACCAATGGGTTTCACTGGAATATTTCGAGGCTACGCACCTGAACTTTGCATATAACTCTCTAGAGTATCTCCATTACTGGTTACCGGGCCCCACAGCATCGCCATTTTAAGCCCCTAATAGCCCAACCTACCCTAGTAGACAGGACACACAGGCGGTTTGATATAAATTTGGAGTGTGCAGCCTGCAAATAAGTTATTCAATACCAAGATTTATTTGCATTCAGAATTACCCCCACCCCCATCCCCACACCTTAAAGTATATTTTTCTTCAATTCTACAGTTGCAACGTCTTTTTCCTCCTGTGATTGTATAAACAAACACATTAAAATAATCCATGACATGACGAACCAACAAAATGAGTGTGCGCCCACCTAAGACTCTGATCAGCCTGAGTATCCACCCAGTCTGACCAGAGTCTTTGCTGTGCGCTCAGTGAGTAACTAAGGTCCCAACATTTCTTCATGCGAAGACTAGGCTGATTAGATCTGAGTCCTCTCGTAACGGACGGCGACATTGTTGGTTTTCTCATGTCGTGGCTCATTAATCGAGTTCCACTTTTGATCTGTTTTGAGATTTTTTTTTTAAATCAGCGCTGCGACGTTTCGCATGCTGTACATATAAAGAACAATTCAACATTATGATACCGCCCCAGGGGTTTGGAGAAACGGGGGAAAATTAACGAAACAAGAAAACAAATGCTATTTTTTTGGGGGGGAGCAGCGAAATAATGACGAATCTGGGGAACAGTGGATATAAGAAATTATGGAGGGCTGTGGGGCTAAAGACGAGCAATCCAATTTATTTAAGGGGAACAACGACACTGGTACCATAATATTCTTAATCAGTTTGCAAAGTAAGCCGACTCGTTCCGTTGACAAAGTGTTTGTCTGCAGGTCCAGAGATCACAACTCCTAATCTATGGTCATTAATCCCCCGCCGCAAAGCTGAGAGGGGATTATAGGAATGCCCTTTGCCTGTCCGTCAGTCTGTCCGCCCGTCCGTCCGAACGTAACACTTTCTTTTCCGCTCCATACCGCTTTCATTAATATTCAACTACTGAAGCAATGACAGCTTCGCAGACTCAGTTAAAAGTCATTGGATTTAGCCTTGAATTTTATGTCCGCTCCATATCACTTGAACATTTTGAAAGATTTGCATTAAACTTTGGTCAAATGTTCATCTCTGGGAGATCGTGTGCAGAACCTATGGCTCAGTTACAAAAACTCAATATCGAGGCCACAAATGAAGGTCGTGTGATTAAGCCATGAATTTCCTGTCCGCTCCATATCTCCTTTACCCAAAAGCTTTTCTTTACACTTTGCTCAGATATTGATCATCGTCCCGACATAACTGAAAACTTGTTGACTGCGACGTAAACAATTAACTCTAGTAACATGACTAGCGAATCGAAGAGATAGGTTTCAGAACACTAAGGATGTCATGAAAAATAGTACGTGAGTATGATCAGGCAATACCACAATCACAGACTGCAGACAAACCCATGGCATTCATGGTACCGCGAGGAAGAGTCACACAACAATCACGAGACACCAGGAAGACAAACCAAGCAAAGCAACCAGCTCTCTCTTCCCCATCAAGATGATTGCTAAACTAGAATGGACATAATGTAACGTGCAACAAAACATAGAACAATTACAGACTCCCACAATGGGAGTAACAATAAACAACAAGTCAACAACAACAGAACCACCGCCTTAGAACGGACAGCAGCCTAAGCCACCATGGGGCATTTTACTGGTACGAAATCTTCGCCCTAGATTCTGCTGTTGTTGAAGTACAATAAATGTAAAGCTCGCATGGAAGCCTTCTAACTATTGCAATATATCATTAACACACTATGATGAAACAAAGAAAAGGGCACACGACTCACAGATAGTCAGAGCTAAAACAAATCTCAAGTTGAGCCACGGTGGGCCCAGCTACAGATAAGCATCAGGCACCAACCCACCGATTAATGCCTGGCTTTTAAAGTGTGCCCTATAATCCAGAGAGAGAAACGTAAATCACCATCCCCGACGCATTGACGAACAATGTTTTACAAAAGGCACAATGTAGCAGTCTATTCAAAATTTGAATGTAGGATTGAGTTTGATATTCGATACTCGAGATTTATCTTTTTGAGATTTTAGATCTGAATGTTTGGTTCAGTTTGATATATAAGAGGTTCGGAATAAAAAAAATAATCAAATGTTGAATTGAATTTGATATTCGATATTCGACATTCAAAATTTGAATGTGAGGTTGAGTTTGATATTCGATATTCGACATTTGATTTGAATGTTGGATTTAGTTTGATATTCGACATTCGATTTGAATGTTGGATTGAGTTTGGTATTCGATATTCGACATTCGATTTGAATGTTGGATTGAGTTTGATATTCGATATTCGACATTCGATTTGAATGCTGGATTTAGTTTGATATTCGATATTCGACATTCAAAATTTGAATGTGAGATTGAGTTTGATATTCGATATTCGACATTCGATTTGAATGTTGGATTGAGTTTGATATTCGATATTCAACATTCGATTTGAATGTTGGATTGAGTTTGATATTCGATATTCGACATTCGATTTGAATGTTGGATTGCGTTTGATTTTCGATATTTGACATTCGATTTGAATGTTGGATTGAGTTTGATATTCGATATTCGACATTAGATTTGAATGTTGGATTTAGTTTGATATTCGATATTCGACATTCAAAATTTGAATGTGAGATTGAGTTTGATATTCGATATTCGACATTCGATGTGAATGTTGGATTGAGTTTGATATTCGATATTCGACATTCGATTTGAATGTTGGATTTAGTTTGATATTCATTACTCGACATTCGATTTGAATGTTGGATTGAGTTTGATATTCGATATTCGACATTCGATTTGAATGTTGGATTGAGTTTAATATTCGATATTCGACATTCAAAATCTAATATGAGATTAAGTTTGATATTCGATATTCGACATTCGATTTTAATGTTGGATTTAGTTTGATATTCGATATTCGACATTCAAAATTGGAATGTGAGATTGAGTTTGATATTCGATATTCGACATTCGATTTGAATGTTGAATTGAGTTTGATATTCGATATTCAACATTCGATTTGAATGTTGGATTGAGTTTGATATTCGATATTCGACATTCGATTTGAATGTTGGATTTAGTTTGATTTTCGATATTCGACATTCGATTTGCATGTTAGATTTAGTTTGATATTCGATATTCGACATTCAAAATTTGAATGTGAGATTGAGTTTGATATTCGATATTCGACATTCGATTTGAATGTTGGATTGAGTTTGATATTCGATATTCGACATTCGATTTGAATGTTGGATTGAGTTTGATATTCGATATTCGACATTCGATTTGAATGTTGGATTGAGTTTGATATTCGATATTCGACATTCGATTTGAATGTTGGATTTAGTTTGATATTCGATATTCGACATTCAAAATTTGAATGTGAGATTGAGTTTGATATTCGATATTCGACATTCAAAATTTGAATGTGAGATTGAGTTTGATATTCGATATTCGACATTCGATTTGAATGTTGGATTGAGTTTGATATTCGATATTCGACATTTGATTTGAATGTTGGATTGAGTTTGATTTTCGATATTCGACATTCGGTTTGAATGTTGGATTGAGTTTGATATTCGATATTCGACATTCGATTTGAATGTTGGATTGAGTTTGATATTCGATATTCGACATTCAAAATTTGAATGTGAGATTGAATTTGATATTCGACATTCGACATTCGATTTGAATGTTTTATTTAGTTTGATATTCGATATTTGACATTCGATTTGAATATTGGATTGAGTTTGATATTCGACGTTCGATTTGAATGTTGAATTGAGTTTGATATTCGATATTCGACATTCGATTTTAATGTTGGATTTAGTTTGATATTCGATATTCGACATTCAAAATTGGAATGTGAGATTGAGTTTGATATTCGATATTCGACATTCGATTTGAATGTTGAATTGAGTTTGATATTCGATATTCAACATTCGATTTGAATGTTGGATTGAGTTTGATATTCGATATTCGACATTCGATTTGAATATTGGATTTAGTTTGATTTTCGATATTCGACATTCGATTTTCATGTTAGATTTAGTTTGATATTCGATATTCGACATTCAAAATTTGAATGTGAGATTGAGTTTGATATTCGATATTCGACATTCGATTTGAATGTTGGATTTAGTTTGATATTCGATATTCGACATTCGATTTGAATGTTGGATTGAGTTTGATATTCGATATTCGACATTCGATTTGAATGTTGGATTGAGTTTGATATTCGATATTCGACATTCGATTTGAATGTTGGATTTAGTTTGATATTCGATATTCGACATTCAAAATTTGAATGTGAGATTGAGTTTGATATTCGATATTCGACATTCAAAATTTGAATGTGAGATTGAGTTTGATATTCGATATTCGACATTCGATTTGAATGTTGGATTGAGTTTGATATTCGATATTCGACATTCAAAATTTGAATGTTGGATTGAGTTTGATATTCGATATTCGACATTCGATTTGAATGTTGGATTTAGTTTGATATTCGATATTCGACATTCAAAATTTGAATGTGATATTGAGTTTGATATTCGACATTCAAAATTTGAATGTGAGATTGAGTTTGATATTCGATATTCGACATTCAATTTGAATGTTGGATTAAGTTTGATATTCGATATTCGACATTTAAAATTTGAATGTTGGATTGAGTTTGATATTCGATATTCGACATTCGATTTGAATGTTGGATTTAGTTTGATTTTCGATATTCGACATACGATTTGAATGTTGGATTGAGTTTGATATTCGATATTCGACATTCGATTTGAATGTTGGATAGAGTTTGATATTCGATATTCGACATTCAAAATTTGAATGTGAGATTGAGTTTGATATTCGATATTCGACATTTGATTTGAATGTTGGATTGAGTTTGATATTCGATATTCGACATTCAAAATTTGAATGTGAGATTGAGTTTGATATTCGATATTCGACATTTGATTTGAATGTTGGATTGAGTTTGATATTCGATATTCGACATTCAAAATTTGAATGTGAGATTGAGTTTGATATTCGATATTCGACATTCGATTTGAATGTTGGATTGAGTTTGATATTCGATATTCGACATTCGATTTGAATGTTGGATTGAGTTTGATTTTCGATATTCGACATTCGGTTTGAATGTTGAATTGAGTTTGATATTCGATATTCGACATTCGATTTGAATGTTGGATTGAGTTTGATATTCGATATTCGACATTCAAAATTTGAATGTGAGATTGAATTTGATATTCGACATTCGACATTCGATTTGAATGTTTTATTTAGTTTGATATTCGATATTTGACATTCGATTTGAATATTGGATTGAGTTTGATATTCGACGTTCGATTTGAATGTTGAATTGAGTTTGATATTCGATATTCGACGTTCAAAATTTGAATATGAGATTGAGTTTGATATTCGATATTCGACATTCCATTTGAATGTTGGATTTAGTTTGATTTTCGATATTCGACATTCGATTTGAATGTTGGATTTAGTTTGTTATTCGATATTCGACTTTAAAAAAAATGAATGTAGATTGAGTTTGATATTCGATATTCGACATTCGATTTGAATGTTGGATTTAGTTTGATTTTCGATATTCGACATTCGATTTGAATGTGAGATTGAGTTCGATATTCGATATTCAACGTTCGATTTGAATGTGAGATTGAGTTTGATAATCGATATTCGACATTCGATTTGAATGTTGAATTGAGTTTGATATTCGATATTCGACATTTGATTTGAATGTTGGATTGAGTTAGATATTCGATATTCGACATTTGATTTGAATGTTGGATTGAGTTTGATATTCGATATTCGACATTCAAAATTTGAATGTGAGATTGAGTTTGATATTCGATATTCGACATTTGATTTGAATGTTGGATTGAGTTTGATATTCGATATTCGACATTCAAAATTTGAATGTGAGATTGAGTTTGATATTCGATATTCGACATTCGATTTGAATGTTGGATTGAGTTTGATATTCGATATTCGACATTCGATTTGAATGTTGGATTGAGTTTGATTTTTGATATTCGACATTCGGTTTGAATGTTGGATTGAGTTTGATATTCGATATTCGACATTCGTTTTGAATGTTGGATTGAGTTTGATATTCGATATTCGACATTCAAAATTTGAATGTGAGATTGAGTTTGATATTCGATATTCGACATTGGATTTGAATGTTGGATTTAGTTTGATATTCGATATTCGACATTCAAAATTTGAATGTGAGATTGAGTTTGATATTCGATATTCGACATTCGATTTGAATGTTTTATTTAGTTTGATATTCGATATTTGACATTCGATTTGAATATTGGATTGAGTTTGATATTCGACATTCGATTTGAATGTTGAATTGAGTTTGATATTCGATATTCGACATTCGATTTGAATGTTGGATTTTGTTTGATATTCGATATTCGACGTTCAAAATTTGAATGTGAGATTGAGTTTGATATTCGATATTCGACATTCCATTTGAATGTTGGATTTAGTTTGATTTTCGATATTCGACATTCGATTTGAATGTTGGATTTAGTTTGTTATTCGATATTCGACTTTTAAAAATTTGAATGTAGATTGAGTTTGATATTCGATATTCGACATTCGATTTGAATGTTGGATTAAGTTTGATATTCGATATTCGACATTCGATTTGAATGTGAGATTGAGTTCGATATTCGATATTTAACGTTCGATTTGAATGTGAGATTGAGTTTGATATTCGATATTCGACATTCGATTTGAATGTTGAATTGAGTTTGATATTCGATATTCGACATTCGATTTGAATGTTGGATTGAGTTTGATATTCGATATTTGACATTTGATTTGAATGTTGGATTGAGTTTGATTTCGATATTCGACATACGATTTGAATGTTGGATTGAGTTTGATATTCGATATTCGACATTCGATTTGAATGTTGGATAGAGTTTGATATTCGATATTCGACATTCAAAATTTGAATGTGAGATTGAGTTTGATATTCGATATTCGACATTGGATTTGAATGTTGGATTTAGTTTGATATTCGATATTCGACATTCAAAATTTGAATGTGAGATTGAGTTTGATATTCGATATTCGACATTCGATTTGAATGTTGGATTGAGTTTGATATTCGATATTCGACATTAGATTTGAATGTTGGATTGAGTTTGATTTTCGATATTCGACATTCGGTTTGAATGTTGGATTGAGTTTGATTTTCGATATTCGACATTCGATTTGAATGTTGGATTGAGTTTGATATTCGATATTCGACATTCAAAATTTGAATGTGAGATTGAATTTGATATTCGACATTCGACATTCGATTTGAATGTTTTATTTAGTTTGATATTCGATATTTGACATTCGATTTGAATATTGGATTGAGTTTGATATTCGACATTCGATTTGAATGTTGAATTGAGTTTGATATTCGATATTCGACATTCGATTTGAATGTTGGATTGAGTTTGATATTCGATATTCGACGTTCAAAATTTGAATGTGAGATTGAGTTTGATATTTGATATTCGACATTCCATTTGAATGTTGGATTTAGTTTGATTTTCGATATTCGACATTCGATTTGAATGTTGGATTTAGTTTGATATTCGATATTCGACTTTAATAAATTTGAATGTGAGATTGAGTTTGATATTCGATATTCGACATTCGATTTGAATGTTGGATTTAGTTTGTATTCGATATTCGACATTCGATTTGAATGTGAGATTGAGTTCGATATTCGATATTCAACGTTCGATTTGAATGTGAGATTGTGTTTAATATTCGATATTCGACATTCGATTTGAATGTTGAATTGAGTTTGATATTCGATATTCAACATTCGATTTGAGTGTTGGATTGAGTTTGATATTCGATATTTGACATTCGATTTAAATGTGAGATTGAGTTTGATATTCGATATTCAACATTCGATTTGAATGTTTAATTTAGTATTATATTCGATATTCGTCATTCAAAATTTGAATACCAGATTGAGTTTGATATTCGGTATTCGACATTCGATTTGAATGTTGGATTTAGTTTGATATTCGATATTCGACATTCGATTTGAATGTTGGATTGAGTTTGATATTCGATATTTGACATTCGATTTGAATGTGAGATAAAGTTTGATATTCGATATTCGACATTCGATTTGAATGTTGAATTGAGTTTGATATTCGATATTCGAAATTCGATTTGAATGTTGGATTGAGTTTGATATTCGATATTTGACATTCAAAATTTGAATGTTGGACTGAGTTTGATATTCGATATTCGACATTCGATTTGAATGTTGGATTTAGTATGATTTTCGATATTCGACATTCGATTTAAATGTTGGATAGAGTTTGATATTCGATATTCGACATTCAAAATTTGAATGTGAGATTGAGTTTGATATTCGATATTCGACATTTGATTTGAATGTTGGATTTAGTTTGATTTTCGATATTCGACATTCGATTTGAATGTTGGATTTAGTTTGATATTCGATATTTGACATTCAAAAATTTGAATGTGAGATTGAGTTTGATATTCGCTATTCGACATTTGATTTGAATGTTGGATTTAGTTTGATATTCGATATTCGACATTCGATTTGAATGTGAGATTGAGTTCGATATTCGATATTCAACGTTCGATTTGAATGTGAGATTGAGTTTGATATTCGATATTCGACATTCGATTTGAATGTTGAATTGAGTTTGATATTCGATATTCGACATTCGATTTGAATGTTGGATTGAGTTTGATATTCGATATTTGACATTCAATTTGAATGTTGGATTGAGTTTGATATTCGATATTCGACATTCGATTTGAATGTTGGATTTAGTTTGATATTCGATATTCGACATTCGATTTGAATGTTGGATTGAGTTTGATATTCGATATTTGACATTCGATTTGAATGTTGGATTGAGTTTGATATTCGATATTTGACATTCAAAATTTGAATGTGAGATTGAGTTTGATATTCGATATTCGACATTCGATTTGAATGTTGGATTTAGTTTTATATTCGATATTTGACATTCAAAATTTGAATGTGAGATTGAGTTTGATATTCGGTATTCGACATTCGATTTAAATGTTCGATTTAGTTTGATATTCGATATTCGACATTTTATTTGAATGTTGGATTGAGTTTAATATTCGATATTTGACATTCGATTTGAATGTGAGATTGAGTTTGATATTCGATATTCGACATTCGATTTGAATGTTGAATTGAGTTTGATATTCGATATTCGACATTCGATTTGAATGTTGGATTTAGTTTGATATTCGATATTCGGCATTCGATTTGAATGTTGGATTGAGTTTGATATTCGATATTCAACATTCGATTTAAATGTTGGATTTAGTTTGATATTCGATATTCGACATTCAAAATTTGAATGTGAGATTGAGTTTGATATTCGATATTCGACATTCGATTTGAATGTTGGATTGAGTTTGATGTTCGATATTCGACATTCAATTTGAATGTTGGATTGAGTTTCATATTCGATATTCGACATTCGATTTGAATGTTGGATTGAGTTTGATATTCGATATTCGACATTCGATTTGAATGTTGGATTGAGTTTGATATTCGATATTCGACATTCGATTTGAATGTTGGATTTAGTTTGATATTCGATATTCGACTTTCAAAATTTGAATGTTGAATGTTGAATATCGAACATCGAACCAATTTTTGATTGCTCTCCATTTACTGGTTTGATTGTAAGGGGCTTAAAGTTGCTTTCAACAACATTTTAGTCATATCATGACGGCGAGTCATATTTTGGCACTGCTGCCTCAAGGCAAGATTCTTATCAACCGTCTACAAGTACTTAGTGCATTGTTACATTTGTCAGTATCTCACAACTGTCCAATTGGAATTCGTGGTAGAGAGGGAATCACAACGTAATTCATAGCCATGCCACCATAGACCATGTGTGGAGTCGTAAATTTCCAGCTAACACTCCTAGTGGAAAAGTGGAGATGATTATCTGCGCTGGTGTCCACCAAAAAGTACAAGTTTGCATGTATACCCATCAAAAAAAATAAAGTGAGTATGATCAGGAAATACCACAATCACAATCTGCAGACAAACCCATGGCACCGCGAGGAAGAGCCACACAACAATCACGAGACACCAGGAAGACAAACCAAGCAAAGCAACCAGCCCATTTCTCCCAACCAGGACGACTGCAAAACCAGACGGGACACAAAGCAACGCACAACAAAACACAGAACAACCCCAGATCCCCACAATGGGAGCAACAACAAACAACAAACTTACAAGAACAGAACCACCGCCCAGAACGGACAGCAGCCCAAGCCACATCCGTGCAGTCTGATCAGAGTCTTTGAAAGGCGCTCTATGACCAAGGGCCCAGCGTTTCTTCGGGAGGAAAGTTAATACTTATCATACTGTGGGAATGCGCAAACTGATTTGAATCGTCGCTGTACACACAGGCCAACATGTACCTTATTAGTCGGGGAACCAAGGTAGAAAAAATGCTAACCCTTGCACCCGAAAGGTATACAGCTGGATTTCGTATGGTTGCAAAGGTAATTCTATGGTGTATCTGAAACCACTGTATAGCAGACTCGATCGACTTGCATAACGTCAGAGCAGTCAATTTTCTACGGAAGCCCAGCAAGATCATGTCAAAATATTATTTTTCAAAATGTTATATATTTTTATCAAAAAATTTCAGGGCTGAAAAATATTGAGTTTATATAATAATACAACATCGGCGTAGACCTCAGAAGCAGTGGTGATCATCTAAGAATACTGCTATTGATTTTTAAAGCATGTAGATTAGGGCACCCCCATTTTGAAATAAAATCTATAGATTTCTTTTCTTCTAATCTCACTAAAACTGCATTTATTGACCAAAAATGTATTTAATAATGATTTACATATCGCTTGGAAGCATATCTCGTAAAAAAGTGTGTGCTTACTTATTCACTTTTGTCCTCCGGCTGAAGTGGTTTGATTTGCATATTTTTTACATAGATAAATAAATTTTAAATTGAATGTGTTTAAACACTGCATACAGTTAGACAGACGTTTGGGACATAATTTAAGACAATTTATTTTATTTTCTATGGCAAACTAGAAAAGGTAGCTGAAAAGTAAAAATATGAAAACACGATAATTTGATACTTAGTAATTAAGTCCATGCCAATTGGTGCGTAGATAAATACCAGGACAATTTAAGAGCAGTTTAAAACATACATGAAATTTATCAAGATTTAAAGCATGTTTATCTTCCATATTTACAGCAGCTTTGAAACGGAGAGTCATTGTAGGGATACTGAAAAGAATAATTCCATTAACAGTGGCAAAATAAATATGAAAAAAACTCGTATAACTATAATCGTATCACCATGAAAAACCTGTCTGTCCCCGTCTGAGATGCAGAAATATAACCGCATAGTATTTGTAAAGACAAAAATGTCCCTTAGAAGATTATTTTGGTGCACAAATGACTGCCTATACTTTTAAATGCATTTGATAGTGTATTATTGTGTTATCGAACAGTCAAACGGCTTCTCATACCCATCCTCCAGATAAGAGTGCGTAATGGAAAATTAGTTTTGTTATTTCTCAACCAAAACATATTTTGTTGGTACTTAAATGGACCTATTAAATGAGGCGGTTCTTTTGAAGACCAAAAGCACACTATTTAACTTATTGATAAGGGAAACATCACAATTTCTATGCTATAAAAGATTGCTCAACATGACCTATGTGGCATACAAAAAATGCATTTTTCCGCGAAATGCAATTCTGGTCGCATTGCTATACAGTGGTTTCATATCAAGCACTATTTAGACTATCAGTATACAAAATTCCAGCCGTATACCTTTTGGGTGCAAAAAATGTGTGTTTTTGCACGATACGCGACTTTGGTTCCCCGACTATATGCTGGATACTGGCTTAATTATTTACAGAAAGCCTGTTTTAAATTCATAAGACGTTGCTATGCTCACTATCGTACACAAAAATGTAAAATGCTGCTGCAGCACATCTGGGATGTCACGATGATACATGTATCAGCGTGAAAGTTAAGAAAATATGTAAAGCTAAAGTGTCAATATCGATAAAATGACAAACAGATTACAATGAAAGACCAAAACAGGCATTGATTAACCTTACGCTTTTCGCTTGGTGCAGGATTTTCATGTGCCAATATACTGATGAAAAATGTTTCGACGCCAAAAGAAGCAGCACATCCTTTCGAGTGTTTGGGTTCCCTTGGTATCAAATCGGGTTTTGCCCATTACCAAAAGCTTTAGCGCCACTGCGCTTTACACGTTTGTAAAGTGACACCGGTACTCAATTTAAATTTTATCGTTACTGATTATCAAAAAAAGATGCCGTTGTCAGAATTAACATGATCTTTATTAACCCTTTGTATTCTGATATATTTTCATGTGCAGATACCTGTAAAAGCAATAAGGATGGAAGAATATATTTTAAGGGGTCACAAATCATATTTTTACAATTATTGGGTGTTCCTGTGTCCTGGGATTGTTTTACCTCAGCGAACAGTGTAGATCGTGATGAAATGCTGCATAATGTGGCATTTCGCCTGGTTTTTGCTGTTGGTAAAAGTACGCATTTAGGGGTGTCCAGTTAACCCAGTTAACTCCAAAACGGGTACTTTGAATTGATCATAAGCAGCATTGTAGAGCCATAAAATGCTCCATACACAATATGCTCTCTCGAGGTGCATATTGTGTACCCTGCATACACAATATGCTCCTCCTTAAATCGGGAGCATATTGTGTAGGACATGAATCATACCTACACAATATGCTCCCTAGCTGAGGAGCGCAGTCGTGGTAGAGTGCTTGACCCGATATCGATGGGTTGCGGGTTCGAGCCTCACCTGAAACACTGCGTTGTGTTCTTTAACATGACACTAAATATCCTGTGCTCAGTACTGGTTTCCCCCCGATGAAGTCGGAGGGATATTGTTTTGGCGTCGGCCGTCTGTGCACCCGTCTCTCTGTCTGTCTGTCCACCTGTCCTTCCAGAAACATAGCTAAGTACCTATTAGTCAGATTTGATGCATTCTCTGCGTGAATGGATGGTACAATGGACAGTCCCAAGTGCGGATCCAGAGGGGGGACAGGGGGTCCGGACCTCCCCCGGAAAATCACAAGTTATATATTTTCTATAGGAATAAGCAATTGTAACCCCCCCACCCCGGAAAAAGTTGGACCCCCCCCCCTGAAAAATGTTGGACCCCCACAGGAACCTTAAAAAATGATAGTTTTCTTTGAAATTTACCATTTGCGACTGTAAAATAAGCTGAGGACTAAAAAAAGGTCAGAGCTTTTTTGTCAGATTGACCTGGACCCCCCCCCCTGACGAAAATTCATGGGTCCGCGCATGACAGTCCTATATCGTATAAGTTTCGTCAAAATCAACTGATAAACTCATTATTGCTCTGGTACTTATAATGCAAAGGTTGTAATGGCTTTCTTAGAGTAATGATTTTAACATTTCCCCAAAGCTATTATGTATAAAAAGCCTGTAGATAAGTATGACGGTGTAAAATGTAAAAATAAATACCCCGCCCCCTTGAATCTTTAGGCAGGGTCAAAGGTCAAATACATTAATTTGGCAATAACTTAGTCAATTTTCAATATTATTACCGAAACTTTGTATGCAGACAGATAAAAAAACAACAATAGATATGAAATATATCAGACTGGATATTTCATTGGATGCCTGGGTCCGATCCCCTGGGGATGGGGCGAGTCCAAAATGAAACTTATTCTGAATATTGTCATGCTGCATATAAAATTAAGGAAACAGCACATGACAGCAACATGATAGCAATTATTTAGCACGCAGATACACCATTGACCACTGAGGAAGGGGGTCAAAAGATCAACGCATTTTCACCTTGAAATTAGTCATGTTTCGTACACCTTGAAACAAGCATTCTGTCCTTACATACACCCTAACCCCTTGGGTAGTGGCAAAATGTCAAATATTCATTTATTGAATATGGTAATGCTGCATATCAAATAGAAAGGACTTACGCATGCAGCAACATGGTAGCAAGTATTGTTCCAGAAGACACACCGTGACTTCGGGGGTGGGTCAAAAGATAAAACTTTTTTTTCTGAAATCAATCATGTTGAAGATCAGAATGGAGTGTATAGCACACTGAAAGTATAAATGTCAAAGATCACCCTCACTAGATCAAATTAAAGGGGGAAAAGTGTAGATTTACTTAAAGGTGGCCAATCACGTGGTCTGACTGATTCGGTTCACGGACTGCACAAACCAGTTATCGGACATCAAAAGTTAGGAAAATCTGCTGTTGTGCGTTATATGCTCGCAGCATATTGTGTACCTTACCTACATAATTTGCTTACATTATCACACTAACAAGGTAGCATATTGTGTACCTTAACCTGCTCAAATTATCATAATACTATTCCATTTTCATAATACTACCAAGGTAGCAAGCATATTGTGTACCTTACCTACACAATATGCTCCCATTATCATAAAAAACCTAGGTAGCATATTTTGTACTTTATCTACACAATATGCTCCAAATATCATAATACTACCGAGGTAGCATATTGTGTACCTTACCTACACAATATGCTCCCATTATCATAAAAAACCTAGGTAGCATATTGTGTACCTTATCTGCACAATATGCTCCAAATATCATAATACTCCTGAGGTAGCATATTGTGTACCTTACCTACACAATATGCTCCAAATATCATAATACTACTAAGGTAGCATATTATGTATCTTACCTACTCTATATGCTCCAAATATCATAAAACTACTGAGGTAGCATATTGTGTGACTAACTTACACAATATGCTCCCATTATCATAATACTGCAAAGGTAGCATATTGTGTACCTTACCTACACAATATGCTCCCATTATCATAATACTACCGAGGTATCATATTGTGTACCTTACCTACACAATATGCTCCCATTATCATACTACAACCGAGGAGCATATTGTGTACTTACCTACAAAATATGCGCTAATTATCATAATACTACCGAGGTAGCATAATACTACTAAGGGAGCATATTGTGTACCTTACCTTCACAATATGCTCCCATTATCATAATACTACCAAGGTAGCATATTGTGTACGTTGCCTACACAATATGCTCCCAATATCATAATACTACCAAAGTAGCATATTTTGTGCATCACCTACACAATATGCTCCCATTATCATAATACTACTGAGGTAGCATATTGTGTACCTTACCTACACAATATGCTCCTAATATCATAATACTAACGAGGTAGCATATTGTGTACCTTACCTACACAAATTGCCTCCATTATCATAATACTACCGCGGTATCATATTGTGTACCTTACCTACACAATATGCTCCAATTATCATACTACAACCAAGGAAGCATATTGTGTAGGTAAGGTTCACAATATGCTACCTTGGTGGTATTATGATAAGGGGAGCATATTGTGTAGGTAGGGTCACACAATATGCTACCTTGATAGTATGATAATAAGGTAGTAATATGATAATGGGGGCATATTGTGTAGGTAAGGTACACAATATGCTACCTCGGTAGTATCATGATAATTGGATCATATTGTGTAGGTAAGGTACACAATATGCTACCTCAGTAGTATTATGATATTCGAAGCATATTGTGTGGTAAGGTACACAATATGCTACCTTGGTGGTATTATGATATTCGGAGCATATTGTGTACTAGGTACGCAATATGCTACCTCTGTAGTATTATGATAATTGGAGCATATTGTGTAGGTAAGGTACACAATATGCTACCTCAGTAGTATTATGATATTCGGAGCATATTGTGTAGGTAAGGAACACAATATGCTACCTCGGTAGTATAATGATAATTGGAGCATATTGTGTAGGTATGGAACACAATATGCTACCTCAGTAGTATTATGATAATGGGAGCATATTGTGTAGGTAAGGTACACAATATGCTACCTCGGTTGTATTATGATAATAGGAGCATATTGTGTTGAAAAGGTACACAATATCTTACCTCAGTAGTATTGTGATATTTGGAGCATATTGTGTAGGTAAGGCACACAATATGCTACCTCAGTACTATTATTATAATTGGAGCATATTGTGTAGGTAGGGTACAAAATATGCTACCTAGGTAGTATTATGATAATCGGGTAGTAATATGATATTGGGGCATATTGTGTAGGTAGGGTACACAATATGCTACCTTGGTAGTATGATAATGGGGTAGTAATATGATAATAGGAGCATATTGTGTAGGTAATAGGTACACAATATGCTACCTTGGTAGCATTTTGGTAATGGGAGCATATTGTGTAGGTTAGGTACACAATATGCTACCTTGGTAGTATCATCATAATGGGAGCATATTGTGTAGTTAAGGAACACAATATGCTACCTCGGTAGTATTATGATTATTGGAGCATATTGCGTAGGTAAGGTACACAATATGCTACCTCAGTAGTATTATGATATTGGAGCATATTGTGTAGGTAAGGTACACAATATGCTACCTTGGTGGTATTATGATAATGGGAGCATATTGTGTAGGTAAGGTACACACTATGCTACCTCAGTAGTATTATGATAATTGGGCCATATTGTGTATGCTGGGTACACAATACGCTACCTTATTAGTTTTATTTTATTGAAAGCGTATTGTGTAGGTACGGTTCAGTATAATGGTACTTAGGTAGAATCATTGTGATGGTATACTATTCAAAGTTAGATAACGCTATGATATGTTTAGAATTTGTAGAGTAAGAAACTACTGCGCCGAAGGATATGAAGTAAGTGCATACATTAAATCATCACCATAAAACGGTCAGTAGCAAGCAAATTGTCAAAATACATGGTTCATGTTTACTCAGTATTAGTTCTGATCATAATCTTAAAACATACATACAATAAATGATTTGTCACCTTTATAATGAATCGTCTCATATCTTTGCGAACGCCCGCTTACTAGTAAGTGTCAGTGCAGAACATTGTATGTTTCTGTGGTCAATACCTGAATTAACCGCGTTCAGAAAGTCTCTATTCCCATGTTAGCCCCATGCCTTCCAACATGTTTCAGTATAACCTGACATACATGTATGGTTTGGAGAGCTATGCCTTTTGAAAAAAAACAAAATAGTTGCCATGGGAGCCAAATTGGATATCAGAATCGAATGATTCAAGCATGTCTGAATGTCCATGTTGCCCCTATCCCTCAAACCAAGTTTAGATTCAATCTGACGTAGGGATGGGAAAAGATGGTCTTTGAAGGATATCAAGATGGCTACAATGGTAGTCATATTTTATATTCCAATGGAACAAGTATTGCATTTATGAATGTCCATGGTGTCCTCGACTCATACAGGTTCATTACATTTCTACATTTAACCCCCGGCGTTTCCCCATTTTTCCTTACTACGGTTTCCAAAGGTTGATTTCATGTCGGGAAAGAAGCCAAATTTGAAGACAACGTCTCCAAAATGTTGTTTAAGGGGAATTAAAGACCACTATAATACAATCATGATGCGGGCATGGCTCTAGACATAAGGTTCGTAAGATAGACAGATGGATGTCGAGAGGACAGTTAGAAAGAAAGGCAGACATACCACGAGACATGTTTTCAAGAAGAGCATATTGTGTACCCTCGGACGACCACTGAAATAACATATGTACCGACCCTACACAATATGCTCCTCTGGTAGCATATTGTGTAATACTATGCAGGGTACACAAAATGCTCCAGCGGAGCATATTGTGTATGCAGGGTACACAATATGCTACTAAAAGGAGCATATTGTGTAGGGGAGCATTTTGTGGACCCACACAGCATACTTGTGCTTTATTGCTTATCCTGACCAGAACCATTTTCGCCAGTATATATGCAATTACAAAAACACTATGTAACTAATTTGACCCTGCATAAGAAATTATTTGGTGTAAATAACTATATACAATAATAATAACTTTGACAAGTTAAATATTGGCCGATTGTATAGCCCAAGAGTGACTGTGGTTAACGTGACCAACCGTCAGTTGTAGTAAATGAGCTGAAGCTGACGACACGTAGACCAATTCAGTCGCAATTTAAACTCATTTGGCCTGGCATGAGAAATTATTTGGTATAAATTAAGTTGAGGAATTTCATCTCACACTATCAAAAGTGGACTTTAAAAATTTGAAAATGAAATTTATTCATGTTACCAAGCAGAATACTCCTGTTTCATAATACATCATTGAACGCATTACATGTATTAGTGCTGTACATATGTATATATGAATTATGTTTTGTTTGTATTACTTATGCATCTGTAATACTCATGTATGCTCTTCACTTGTGGAGGAAACAAAGAATATAATTATGATATTATATTATTATTATTTATTACTCACCATTGAAGTGCTTACAAGCTAAATCTTGTTGATTCGGAACAAAATCGCTTTCATAGCAGACATCAATTTTCGTGTTACTCCTCAAAAAAATATCTGCTAAATTCCTTTTCGTTTACATGGCACTATGTGATATTCCCTTTCTTATCACAAATGTTGTCAATGAAGTTTGCCAAAATAACTCTTTACTTAATTAATACATCAAACAATCTAAGCCACCTACTGTCGTCATTCACTAAATGGAGGCTGTCACATTCAACCGTTGTTACGTCATAATAACATCATTTTCGACATCAGGTCGCGGGACAAAATATTGGACGATCTGAAATTTAAATGATGCGTTTGCTGTCGAAATACCATTGTTTATCATATGACGTCGCGTCTGGGAGTGAAATAACACCATGCATTAAAATCGATAAACCACTAGTGGTTTATGGACCACTAGTGGTTTATAGATTTAACGTTGCGTACATAATGACACAATTGTAACGTTTTTACAGTAGAAATGAGATTTCAAAGGAATCTTAATCATATGATAAATAGAATCTAACATTCGTGCTCTTGTATTATTGATTTTATTAAACTCGTTGCGAAAAAGAGATAAAATGCTCGGCAAGCCTAGCATTTTATCTCTTTTCCCCAACTCGTTTAATAAATTCAATAAAACATGAACACTCATGTAAGATCCTCTATTTAATTTCGAAGAGTAGAACATTGATGGTAAATTAGGAAAAGTTTTCTGGTCCACCACGATTTCTGGAGCTTTAATGAAAACTGGTGCATCGATCAAGTTTTAACGGTTATAAGCTCCTTGCAAAAACTATCTCTTTTGCAAAGACCCATTTGATTTATAGTTTCATATTATTATTAATAAACAACCATAATAAATGTAGAAGTTTAAAAAAATATCAAAGAAAAATGATTTATAGATGTGTGTAATAAGTTGTGCTAAACATGAAACAAATCCGAAAGTGTCTTTACATTTTGAGGTGGCAGTTCGTCAAGAATTAAGACCAGTATCCAAGACTTGTGTGAGTATGGTTTTGATCGACGTTTATAAGGAGCCGATAGATTCGCATGAAAGCCATTTTATATATCGTGGACAATTTGTAAGACTTCTGCATGAAACCTTACACTCGAGTGGTGTATTTGAACGAACTATTCGAGAAAATGCTTTGATATTGAATCTAAACGTTTTGATATATGCCAAAAATTTCACACGGTGAATATATTTGGAAACGGCGAATTACTTAGTCTAATGGTTTTTCATTTTAAGAGCAATATGCAAAAGCCATAACTCAAAAATCAGAATATTTGGAGCTACATGTATGTCCATAGTTTGCTGCAATACGCACATTCCACAAACATGTAAAAGTACTAGGGCTATTCGCTTGTAATATGACAAACAGACACACATTAGCAAAAGTGATGTGTGCAAGAAATCATAACTCTACCTACAAGAGGTGTTTCATGTTTATTTGAACAAATTTGAAAATGCCGTTACTCATTTATTCCTCGTTATATTGTGTAATAATTTATTTCCATGGGTAAGTCTGATCCCCAGCAATACGCGGTCATCAAGAAAATAGTTTCTAAAGACGAGTAGTAAAATTTTAAGCGTTTAAAAATGCTGCTTGAAACGAAATGTGCTAAATCTTCCTCGAACAATTTCTCTAAAAGATATAAAGTTTTTCTCCTGGAACTTTTTATACATTGTACATAATAATTAAAGTATGTTCTGTTAGAAATTAAAGCATTCCGGTTGGATATTTACTTTTTGGAAGCGACTTGAACATCAAATTTTAGGGTTTACAGTTTCCATAGCAAAACTAAATTGTATGCAAAATACTCAAATGCAATATTTGGTAACCAATTTTATTGGTAATAGATACTTAAACTATCTAAGAAATTGAGTTGACTGTGAGTTTTGGAAATTTGCTTTTCAAACTTCTTCCAAGACACATTTTATACACGAGATACCCATTTGGGCACTTGTATGGAAGAACTTATTAAGCCCAGTTTACAAGCAAAAACAGGCACATATAGGCTGTTTTTTTTTTCATTTTAATAATAAACTGAGTATGCCTCTAAACTTAAAAGAATATTTCACGCTTAAATGCGTATTTTCTTAGACGATACACACGTTTTAGCTCTTAAAATCAGTAAAGAGGGGGTGGGGATGCATTTAGGGTCACCCTGTTATGACTATGCTTTGAATTGCCATCTTGTCTATTTTGCAATACCAGGGACACGTCCGTTATGCATGAAAAAGCAAAATTTGTTTGTTTTAATTAATATATGCAACCGCATAAACTGAAATTCAAATCTGTTCAAATAAACATGAAACATGTCTCGTACTTCTAAATATGTTCATGTTTCTATGTCAAATTACTGTAACTACATGTAACTTAAGGTGCATACATGTACATGGTAACCTGGGGGAAGTCCAGAGTACAACAGTCAAAACACTAGCTTCCATTTGATTTTGTTATTTCCCTTTTTGCTAAAAGTTATCTCTCCGTTTGACACTTATTCAGCATTTTATAGCGACTAATGACGTGGCATTAAGGTAGAAATTCACGGAAGAACATGTCGCACACAAGGGTCATACCTCTAACATCAATATATTTTGTTTTTCGCCTTAAACTTTTTTGCTCACAGATACAAATTAAAAATGCATATACCAAACTGTAGGCCTCTAGGTTGGGTGGTTACACATCAACATCAAAGTTAGCATCCTATCTCGGGCCACTATCGGCCCGCAAGCGAAACGCCATTCAGATGGCGTTTCGCTGGCAGACCAATAGTGGCCCGATTTTAATGGCGTTTCGCTGGCGTGCCTATAGTGGCCCGATTTTAAGTGCTTACTGAGAGTAGCGTTTCTAGAGGTATTTTGGCTTTGTGACAAGTATTCCAATCATGGTAACATGTTACCTGTTTTATTACTGGAATCAATTTCAGGTATGTGAATGAAAAAACCAAGCAGTACATGTAGCATTTGTATTTATAATTAAACGATGTAAACAATATATTAAACATAACTATATATTGATAAACAATAAGAGCAACTTCAAATTATACTATATAGCAGTTCAAATGTTTAAATGTAACACAACAGAGTTGGCCAGTCTATATACTAAATTGCTTCATTGAGACCATCTCTCATAGAGATCTTCCCAATACATGACAGCGATTCAAAGCAGAACCTAAGATTCGACAGCTATACATTTTAAATGTATGTACGAGGATCAACTGAATAAAAATACACCCCGTATACATTAAAATACTATTATATTTGGAAAAAGGCAATTCTTCAGCAACAATAACCATCGCAAATGATTCTAATGCACTTGCAAATGCAACGCGACGTCTGATTGGATAACGTCATAAATATACGATAGTATATGCTGTGATATTATGTCGCTAACCCGACGCCATTACGTACATGTAACGTTGCTTTTCATTGGATGCCAAGTGAATATATGCAGCTGGCAAGCGGTTTTATGCAGCTGGCAGCTGCTGGACGTAGGCGCAGCAGAGCATATTTTCACTGAGTTTTTGAAGAGAAAATGTTAATAGTGCATTAGAATGGGGATAGCCATATTCTTGATTTTCATTTCGGGAGGTATATCGTCGGATATACGGTCGGAAATTTAGTTTTACGGCTCCGCTATCGCGTCGCCGTAAAACTAAATTTCCGACCGTATACCCGACGATATACCTCCCCAAATGAAAATTTTGAATACAGTTATCCCCTAAATAAAGTGTAATCAGATGAACATATTACGTCTGCACAATTAAGATGCTAGACACTGGTTGCAAATATTTGTGTAAACTTGCAAATATGTTTAGATTAAAATATTAGCCTTTAGGAACAGGGAATACATTAAAGAACTGGAAGTGTAGAATGTGAAGTTTTTTGGTGCCTGACAGTTAGTTGTGGGCATTTAGGCCTCATCAGTGATCCTCTAACGGTTTCAAAGTAGATGTGAATATAATATTTTATTGCTGGTTTTTGACGTATAATTCACCATATGGACATAATATTTCCACTGGTTTGTTTTAGAGATTTATACCACTGTAGGTACGCCCCTGGCTTTAGAAAAGTAAATACATTTTCCACATCGTAATGTATGCTATATCTGCTAACGTTCATTCAATCAAATTTAAAATGAAAACATCGAAAAGGGTGACCAACAAAACAATATCGCAATGAAAAGAAAAAAGGCAACTTATTACGTGTACCGAATTTGAGAGTGAAGTGTAGGGCCTCAGTGGTAGGGTGTTGGACTTGAGATTGAAGGATCACTAGTTCGAGACCCACCAGAGGCACTGTGTTTTGTCCTTGATCAAGCCACTATATCCTCTGCTAAGTACTGGTTAACATCAGGAAGACAAGGAATCGTCCCGACATGACTGTAAATTGTTGACTGGGGCGTAAAGCGTCAACATAAACAATACAAAACCAAAATTGAGCATGTTTATACATATGTACACCCGCCTTATGTACTTTAAATGAGATGTTTCAATTGTCCTCCTATTAACATTTATCAGTCACCCCTAATATTAACTGAATTGTTTTTACATAACATAAACGTTTCCTATCTCACGGCATGTTACCTTTATCAGGTCATGATGACGTTGCACTTCTTGAATGACGTCGCTTATGACGCTGAATCAACACAAAAATCAAAAATTACGTCATTATCGCTAGTTTGAAGAGTGTTCAACAATAGGTAAACTGATAAATAGAATACCAGGTTCACGTCTTTTGATATCAAGTTTACCAGGCTCGGTTTTGAGAACGCATGTTGAATCGCTCGGCAAGCCTCGCGATGTCAACATGTGTTCTCAAAGCCTTGCCTGGTAAACTTGATATCAAAAGACACTCACCTAGTATTCTCTATGGACCTAAAGTAAAATAAGTGAAACAGAAAAAATGGTGCAGACAGGGCCTATTAATTATTCAAAATTCCAGTCTAAGCTGCAGCACATTGTCTTTTATCATTATGTTCTTAAAAGGTTATCCTTTGGAAGCATATAATACAACAAGGATGAAAGTGTAGAGGGTGCAAGTTTTTTTTGGACCAGACTGCTTACTAGGGTATCTCAAAAGGAAACGTGTGTTACAACACGTTATGAAATAATGTAATATTAATTTTCATTCTGATTCTTTCTTATTTCGTATTGTGCTGTCATTGTCGGAGCAAATCGAAATAAAGGCGTAATAAAGCAATTATTTCATTTCGTGTTGAAATGCTCCATATCGATACAGATTAGAACCCTATCTATCTTCTATGATTGTCAATTTTCTGTGAATTATCAATATTGAGATTAGAATTAAGACCTCGTCGTGGAAATCAGCTGCAGTTTCAAACTCAAAACAAAGGCAATGATTGGCTGCCCTCAAGCAGCCAATCATTGCGCTTTATTCTGAGTTTGAGAATGAACTCACGTTTATAACCTCGCGGCCTGACTTTGTTGTATGCGAACAACAAGGACGTCTTTTCTGTTGACTCTCTAAAAATCGAAATACCTAAACTTGTCACATGCTTAAATTTTTATATTCTAGCTTGTTTCTGCAGCTGGCCAGACTGTCGCTGCAATCCCAAAAGACGAGGCTTAAATGCTTTCTAGCATACAAGTGATCGCCGCATCCATTACAGTTTGTCCCATCCAATATTAATCTTTTAATATAACCATCGTGTCGCTATCGTGTTTGAAATGATTGCTTGCGAAAGATTTAACAAAATATAAGAGAGTATGATCAGGAAATGCAACTATCACTGAACACAGTGATCAACATATAGTATCCAGAGAAGAGATGTTAGAACACAGACGAACAAAAAGAAAATACATGTACATTTAAAGAAAAACATCCGGCTCTCTCAATAGAACTAAGAACAAAGTACAATATCCCATCCACGCTACGGAAAATGTTCGAAAAATTCGATCACTATTTTCTTGTCAAAAATACACAGACAAACTGTGAAGACCCAGATCAGACTGCTTCTGAAGAAGCAGTCCGGTCAGGGTCTTCACTGTTTGAAATCCTGACAAGCTTTTCGTGAAATACATCCCTTATAACCAGTTATGAACTTGGAACAGTTCAGTTGATATCAGAAATAGAAAGGTGTTCAAAACTTTAGAACAGTTTCCATATCTCTGTGTACATATATGCCCAGTCTGGCTAGCCGACTTTATTTAACAATGAGGTTTTAATGACGCTTTTGCAAACCCATGCATTCACTTGCGTTGATGAAAATAGAAATAAAGTAGAAAAAATAATCAACGGTCATTTACATCAAAATATGATCTGGGCCTTTGGTACTTATCGCGTATGCGCAAACGTTTCCTCTTGAGGGTCTGTGCATATATATCCAAACTCGCCTGAGCCATCGTTACTCGCTGATGCAAAAGGTACCGAAATCCCGTGCATTGTGCACAAAATTACAATGTCTCCTTAAAGTTAAGACAGACTTAAAGGCATATATCAATGTCCAATAGAGATCTTTAAAGGATTAACTGATAAGGGACAGCTTCAATATTTCACAAAATTAAAGGGGCCTCCGGTGGGGAATTACCTGTATAGAACACAATTTCTTTCATTGTGATAAACATCAATATTTTATCATAAAATACCTATTCCCTTCATGGGACCACTTTATTGCCCCTGTAGGGAAGTCATAATCACCTCATTATTACTGTCCTTTTGATCTGCACAGTAGGACCCCTGGAGAGAGTCATAATGAGTGGTACCAGTATTATTGCTCAAATTTCTATGTCTTTAAGTTAAGTATTGATATTTTAACATATTACGTTAAATGCTGTACGTTGCCAGATTCGATGCAGTACTTGTGTTCAAAGATATCAGTGTGATCCACAGAAACAAATGAAACTGTTTTAATTTTAATCAGTTAAAAACGTTACTTTTTGCATCCTGTAAATCAATACAGCTTAAGTATTCCTTAACTTTAAGGAGACATTATAATTCTGGGCCCTGGGCCCGGAATTACAATGGCTCCTTAAAGTTAAGGAAGACTTAATTATTGATATTTCAACATGCTTTATTAGATGCTAAACAAATTGCCTGGATTGATGCAGTACTTTTGGCCAAAGATAGCATTGTGAACTACAGAAAAAATGAATCTATTTTGTTTTTAATAAAATTGAAATGTTATTTTTCTCATCCTGAAAAATCCATACTGAACTTAAGTCTTCATTAACTTTAAGGAGGCATTGTAATTCCAGGCCCTGTTTGATAAAAGAATAGCACCACACACAACAATTAACAATAAACAAATTCAAGTTTTATACTTTATATAGAGGATCTTACACTTATGATCATGCTTTATTAAATTTAGTAAACGAATTGAGGAAAAGAGATAAAATGCGAGGCTTGCCGAACATTTTATATCTTTTTCGCAACGAGTTTAATAAATTCAATAATACAAGAGCATGAATGTTATATTCTATTTATCATATGACATCAAGATTACTTTGAAATTTCATTTCTGCTGTAAAAACGTTATAAATTTGTATTTTGTCCGCAACGTTGTTATGGACGTCATAACGTTTCCCGAAAAATTGTTAACCACTTGTGGTTTATCGATTTTATTCCATGGCGTTATTTCACTCCCAGACGCGATGTCATGATTGTGATAAATATGATTCACTAAGTATTATGCACAAGTCACATATAAACCATTTTCCGTTTGTGCTATTTAATCTATTTATGCAGTATGGATGGACGCGTCGATTCCATTTATTCTCGTTACCTTGGTGCAGTCAGAGAGCAAATGTACATGTCGTTCACCATTTTTAAATGTTTGAGCGACGTTTATGGATTTAAATGAATCAGCAGCGGTCAATTTGCCCATTTCTTATAGAGCAAACACCCGATCCACTCTGAAACAATCAACATTTACATGTACATGTTCTTTCAGACCAAACAGGGGCGGATCAAGGATTTCTGGAAAGGGGGGTTATATGTAAAAAGGGGTTGGGGTTCGCTTTGCTTATTTTATCTCATTTTTTCTTAAATATCCCATAGAAATGAAATAATTTGGTCTCATTGAGGCCAAAATATTTCATTTTCATAGGATATTTAAAAACGGGGTAGGTGTCAGGGAGGGGGGTTCGAGCGAACCCCCTGAGCCCTCCCTGGATCCGCCACTGCCAAATATATACCCTTTATTTATCGTGGTTCATACAATGTTGTTAAAAGACATAACATCTTCAAAATGATTACTTCAGTTGGTCAACAGGACAGACGCTGATGTGACGTCTTATACTGCTTTGTCTCATCCGACGACTCTTAAAGTCACTCTTAGACTATTAACTTTGTATATACGTACACCAAGGGCTCTGTGCTGAGATTATGTGAATACCTAGGCTTGTCTGAGTCTTCTTTGCTCACCCCTGCGATAAGTACCAACCACTCATTAAAACCAAGGCTTCGCGCCATGCCGTACCGCACATTTACATTTTTTAAACTATCCCAGATTCAAACAAACCTTATTTGGCTAATTCTAAAACAGTTACGCGGGCTTTACAAATGTACCACTACGTAGACTGTAACGTCGTAACCTTTATATTACCACTCCTATATTCGAAGTCATTAAAGTTTATAACCCATACTTCCTAGTACATGTATTAGCTTCTGTCAAATGCATACTTGCCTTTCATAAAACCGGGCAGTGACCACATAGGCGAGAACAAGCTATTTTGATACTTACATAGGCGAGCAGGGAATGCTCTGACCAGCATGCGCATACGCAAAGTCACGCCAGACTCGCCACTGCTGTACATACAAAGTAATTACATACATGTAGATGCAACCCCTGCTATATTTGAGACCTGTAGCCAAACTAGACACCTGTGAATACGTGTTAAAAGAGAAACCTCATAAGCAGGCTTATATTTCGCTCATCTGAATAATCACATGGGCATCATCGCACGAATACCTGTCTTGAGGGATT
Organism: Loripinus fragilis; assembly: GCA_964019695.1. NCBI lineage: Eukaryota > Metazoa > Mollusca > Bivalvia > Lucinida > Lucinidae > Loripinus > Loripinus fragilis. The sequence continues at coordinate 92,893,673 of OZ026514.1, forward strand.
CCGACATGGAACACACCGGGTAGGAGGCAATCGAAAACGTCTAGTATTCTATCGACGAACGAAGATAAAAAAAATCGTTAGAACAGTTTTCGATTGACATTACGCCCGACCGGCGACAAATGACATTATTATATAACTAAGAAAAAAGACTGAATTTCATTGGCTTAGAGCGCTCACGTGGCCAGTAAATATATTGTCATATTCACTGGCATGCGCGCGCTTGCCAGCGTATATTAGTTACTAAAATTAGACTCCTTGCTGTTTATTCCCGTTCTGGTTCTGCTTTTCTAACGCGTGGCTAATAATCATATCGTAGATGCTGAGAACGCAACAAATCACGCACTGGAGCTGATCTATTTCGATTTTAATGCACAATAAACGGCGAAAACATATATTGAAGTCTTCAGCTTCTTCCAACTTTCCGCCTTTGCACTGAAGAACTCCCGCCAGTACTATGACCATGTCGCTTACGTTTACATGTATTTGTAACGTCTTTCAAGCGTAAAAACGACGTTACACCGTCTAACGCCATGAATGACGTCATTTACCAGTAATAAATGACGTCAGCTATCACACATTTTCCCTGCGCTTTCAAAGCTGTGAATTACTGTTTGGCATATCACACTTATTTTATCATTGGCTCTACATGCGAAGTGTGTTAGAATTCTTGTTTGTAAATATTGAATGATGACACTCATGCACAACATATATGCAATAGTAAAAGGGTGGTCTTATTTAGGGTTGCACTGTTTCTGCTAAATGCTTATCTGTCCCAAAACCTATATATAAGTTCAGTATTTTTTCCTGGTGCAAAAATACCTGTACATCTTTCTCTAAATGTTATATAATATGACAGTTACTGACTAATGAGGCATTGGATATGATGTGATATCGACCAGATAATACCAATATTTGTATAATCATGAACACTGTTTCTTTCGATTTTTGATTCGCGTTCGTCGATTGTTAAGAGCGTTTTCGATTGCCGCCTACCCGGCGTTGTACGATCAAACATGTCTTCTGAGCTAGAATATTGAAACTTTTCACGCAGCAAGTCTATCTTTTACATATACATTCCAGAGAGCGAATATCAAAGGTGCTGATCAGCTTGTGCGGATGCGCAGGCTGATCCGCACCTTTGTTGTTCGTATACAACAAAGTCAGGCTTTCTGGCGACGAGGCCCATATCTGGATGACAAGCCCTTAGCTGTACTGCTTCTATGACAGCTCATATGCTCTCTCCTGTTCATTCTATCGTTCTTTTATTGATATATTACAGACTAACATATTAGGTCACTTTTACATCTGCCGCAGCCGTCTGCAGTTAATGACATTGATGTTATTCAATTTCCTCTTCCAATGTTTCTGGGACATACATTTATACATGAATGAATCAAAGTCAACACGTTCCATTGGCAACGATGAAGCAGGTGATTATGAAGCTAAGGAACCCAATATGCTGCTCTGTCTTCTACAATATATTCTTGTTGGCTTCTCTTCCCCGTGACTCACTGAAATAAAAAAAAATGTTTTTTTTTTGAAAAATAATGAATACAGTAACAATGAATACATTCCTTCTGGCGTCTCACTGTTTGCCAAAGTACCCGGGTGTTTGGGGTTTTTTTTGTCCACAAATGGTTAACCCATTCTAAAAGTTAAGCAAATTTATTTGACTGACTAAACATGCTAAAGCTGTTTTTAAAATACAATGTTAAAATCGCAAACAGTGACTGGACAATACCCACGCTGGGCACCTCTGAGACTAGACTTAACCTCATATTACTACGCGGCGTTTAAATGCTACTGTTTAGAACAACACAGTATGTAAACTGAAATAAACATCCTGTACCCGTTCCTCCTAGCTCTCGCCTTATACATTTGAATTACAGCACTCGTGCGCAACCAGTTGTCGGAAATCGTGATGTGAGAGTTGTTGGTACAGCTGTAATTGCGAGGGCCCACCTATTAAAATTCATTTTTTCGATAGATCTTAGTAACTTTTAGTGTTACTACCATGTAATCATGTACACATGTGATTGCCAATTCCACTAAAACCATGCAAACTGGCATTTAAGCTCGTTTTCGGCACAGGACGGCTCTGATTGTGAGCAAGTCGTTTTTAACAAAGCAAAATGCAAAGGAGGAAACCGTTAAAATCATGGAATAAAACGGAATAAAATAGCTTAAATGGCTTTTCTTACCTTTTTCGAAAGTGTATTGTCTTTATCGCTAACAATATAAATCGAAACGTGTACATGTACCTAAATACACTATTGGTTACGCACGAGTAATGTTATTCATGTTTATAAGGCGAGAGCTAGGAGGAACGGGTACAGGATGTTTATTTCAGTTTACATACTGTGAACAATGTTTCAGCCCTAATGCCAGTCTGTCTTGCAAACCTGCATTGTCGTGCAAGATGAAGTGTTACAAATGGCTGAGCAACGACATGAGATTTCTAACAATGTGGTATGTGCAACCAGCAAAAGCCTCAGATCAGCCTGCGCATACGCATGATGCCAGTCTGTCTTACGAACATGCATTGCCGTGCAAGTTAAAGTATTAAAACAGTTGAGCTACGACATGAGATTTCCAACAATTTGGTATATGCAACCAGTAAAGCCTCAGATCAGCCAGCGCATACGCGCAGTCTGATCATAGCCTTTGCTAGTCGTTTGAATATTCTATTAGTGTTCAGCTACTGACTGAACACCATTTGGAGTTTCTAGGTTTAAAAATAGGCTGCACAGGCTCGTCTGTGTCTACACTTGTCAAGATGCCACATTGTAGGAAGTTTCATGTCGCGCCTCAGTTATTTTGACCAGTAAATGCAATATCACATATCACAGACAAACCTTAGGCACCCAGAGGGTGATGTTAAAGTGCCAGTGCCTCACTTTAACATCAACAAACAAAGAAACGAACACAAAAGTCAGACTTTTCAATACAATAAGCAAGGCAAGCAGTTCTCTTCTCGTCAGTAAGACTTCTCAATTTCCCTTACAGTAAAACCTGTCTTGAGCAGCCACTCAAAATAAGATCAAAGATTGGTTTTCGAGACCAATCTCGCTTATTGCAGGTCAAAAGTATTGCAGAATGCTCCAAGAGAGCATTTTGCAATACTTCTGACCTGAATTTAGCTACCATCTGCTTTAAGTCCTTTGTTTTGTCAATTTTGAGTGGCCGCTCAAGACAGGTTTTACTGTATTTCGTCTATTAAAATGTAATAAAAAGGCAAATGTTTCGTCCATGAGAGTGCAGAATAAGCGTTGGATTTACACAGAAAGTGATAAATGCACAAGCGATAGGTTTACCGATTTCTTACTGACTGCAAAATTTAATCAAAATGGCTTTCTCTATGATGAGTGCATATGTCAATTGCACTCTAGACACTCGAGTGCATTTCTGTGTTTCTGAAGTTTGATTAGTTGCACTCCTTCACGGAAATTATTTTAAGCGACTTATTCATTGAGAACAAAATCAAATATTCATCATGCATGTATAATGAACGTTCTGTTCTGTAAATGAAAGCGACATGTTACGATGGTGGTACCTATCGTATCGGCGAGAAGTGAAGACTTTAGAGAGCCTATATTCATGTACAATCTCATCAGTCTCTGTTATTCCAAAACAGCAAGTATGGAAGTCGATGCTCATCATTGAGTCATTCATGAATGGCTAATCTTAAAAAAAACATGGACACCACAGGATATAACTACCCTATTAATTTGGACTCGCCTTAGTTATATAAGTCTTGGCATGAAGTTTCCAACAATGTGGTATGTGCGCACAGTCTGATCAGAGCCTTTGCTAGTCGCTTGAATATTCTACGACTGTTAAGCTACTGACCCAACATGATTTGGAGTTTCTTAGCTTAAAATGAGGCTGCACAGGCTCGTCCGGGTCTACATTTGTCAAAATGTCAAATTGTTGGAAATCTCATGCCACGGCTCATTATTAATTTATGTTTTTGGCAGCTCTGTTATAGCACTACTCAAATTAGTTGTACAATAAGTCACATACCTGTAGAATGTAAACGAAATGCCAGTGACTTGTTCAATAATACTACAATTATATACTCAACAACAAAAGTTAGGGAAATCTCAGAAAACCATGCAACATAAGAACACCCAAGCAAACACTTATTCATTTTTCATTTATATACTCATGCTAAGTAAAAAGGCCACCCTGAGCTTCGTACAAGGTTCGCCTGATTTGCATAGTAATTTGGGGGTCACTTACAGGCCAACGCTATGTGGATGAAGGGCTACATACACATGTCGTGCCAATCTATCAGAATGTTTGAGACGATTTTCTCTTCCAGCAAGACAATGCCAGCACACCTGCAATTGGGCAAGGAACTGTTTGCAAGCTGGCCATGTCATACCCCTTTGACAGCCTCCCAGGTCCCAATCCATCTCTGATCGACCACCCCTGGTATAATCTGGACTGGTCGGTACATGATCGTATCCCTTCCCAGCCGCCACATTCCCGGATCGGAAAACTAGCTAGTTGAAGAATAGGCAATGCATTCCACAAGGGGTGGGTGGGTACTACCCTAAACTTCTTTTTAGCATGCGCAAAAGGCCTATAGAATGCATTCATAAATGTGGCGGGCATACAAGATATGAACTACACTATATATAACTTTGTTATCATAACATGTTCATATCTGTAGTTATTTTCAACAAAGACGTATAATTGGGGTGGCCTTCTTTTTATTTGCATGCGTATATTTGTTTAGATACATGTTATCGGTTGAGAAAAATGTTTACTTTAGTTTGCTAGCACCAATACCTATTTTGTGATACAGTGTCAAGTAACCCAGGGGTCAAGGTCATTTTTCGCAAAAAATGTCTACAGAGTATTCCCTCATAAACATATGAAAAACATGTATTTTTTCCAAACTTGAAATTGATTTCCTTTGAATGTCACATGAAATTAACTTAATGGCCTTAAACATCGCATTTCGAAGATGAGAATGCCTTCATCAGTAAAGAGTGTGTCCCCAGTCAGTGACAAATTAGGGCAAGCACCGGGCTTGTTTCGCATACTCTGAATAATTCTTGTGATTTGGTACTGAGGGATCATCATTGAGAGTCTGGGGGTTTCTTGATGACATTATTATGCGATGGTCCCTCTGTCCAAAAAATGTTATAGACATGTTAAAATTGTAGACATGTCTGATAAGCGAACTGACCAGTCAATGCGCACAACATTGTTTTGCTGATTCTAGTGAGCTGTGTTCTGGCATTGTCATCCTAGGCCTGGTACTGTCACTGGTTTTCGCACAAAAAGGCAGGACAACAGACCTCAACATCTCATCCATGTTCACTTGACTGATAAAGTGTCCCTCTATAACCACCAGATCTGTCGTACTAGGTTATAAACTCCTCCATTTCCCGAGGGACCTGACAAACGTTAATGCATGAAAACTTATGTTTGCTCAGTAAATTGAATTTTTGCGAAAAATGGAGCGAAAACCAGTCAACGTTGACATGGATTTACTAAGCTGCTTTTGGCGCTACAGACCACAATAATAAGTCATTATAAAGAAAAATGGCCACATTATACTATTTTGAAATTAAAAAGTCTTTAAATGTTTTAGATCTTTTGTCATAGCCCCTCAAACACAAATTCCTTAAATTTTTGTTGAGTATATTAAAGACGCCGATTTCTCTGTTCAGATTTAAATATTTTTGGAATGCCGTTAAACCTAAATTCAAGAAATAAACAGCAAAACTATTTTGTTTTATTGGCATGCTGTTTTAGATACATTTTCAGGTTTCTGTTTTAGTCAGTGAACCTTGCAATTGTCACCAAGCTACACATTTAGGTACAGCTAGGGAATAGTAAATTGCATTGTTTGAAAACATGTTGAAATATCAATGGAGATCAAAAAAATATTTACAAATGTGCTTTTCAAATCTTTACCTATTTTACTAACAAAAATACTTTAAATCTGTAGTTCAGAAGTTATTATGAAAAAGCTAGGTTCATCATGAACTCCACCTATTTAAGACATGCGCGGATCCAGAAAACTTTGTCAGTGGGGGTCCAACTTTAGCAACGTTATTTGTTCTTTTTTTACTTGATGAGGGGAGGGAGGATCCAAATACCACTATAAGCGGACCATCTTCGGCCCGCAAGCGAAACGCCATTTAAATGTGGTTTCGCTGGCGTGCTGATGATGGCCCAATTGAATGCTGGCTCGGTAGCTTCGTGGTTTTTTAGGGGATCTGGACCAGAATTGCAAAGAAACTCTATATTTTTGCGATTTTTCAGGGGGGGTCCTGACCCCCTTTCCCCTTTGAATCCGCACATGTAAATCACTTACTTGCCATCGTGACCATATTCATTCCCCAGAGAATGCTCCAGACCCAGCCGACGATAACGACGAAAGTGACCATCTGTAGGAATGCCGACAAGAGATTGAGAAGGAAGGCTTTGCCCCGAGTTTTTATGAGGCTTGGGCATCCACATAATGCAGCAAACGCAGCTATCACTGTACCTGAAACACATATTGACACTGCATAATATTTATAGTTTACTCCGCCCCTTCCTGTGCTTCACAACCAATCAGATTGCACAGAAATTTTAGTTTTTGGCCAACTTAATTACATATTTGTCAATATTTTAATATATATTAATGTAAACCATTTAGTTAATCGTTGAAGTGATCAATGCGACATTTCCAAAGGCGCAGTCATGAAAAAGGAGCAGAAAACTATAAGTAGGTCATATATCATATATTGTAATTACAAATATATAAAGAAATTAAGTGGTTCACTCGCTGCGCTCGTTCCCACTTTATTCCTTTATCATTGTAATGTATGATCTATAATCTTTACTTAACGTTTGTTGCACCAAACCTAGCCTGGGTCCAGTCGTCAATATGTTTTGCAAATATGTTCTTATACTACGAATCTAAAAAATAAGATAATAAAAAGATAACATATCAAAGGTATCGGTTGATCGTTATTAACTTCGATCTGCATTGTAATAAGTGAATTTTACATTTAGTTTTAATACTCAGACGAAATTATGATGTCCAAACCAAGAGACGGAAAGAAGAGGGAAAAAAAGATCAGGCTGGAACCCAGGCTACACCAAACCCAATATGTGCCGCGACTTGTGATTTCCAACAATGTGGCATTTTGGCAAGTGAAGACTCAGATGAGCCTGTGAAGCCTCCTTTTAGGCTAAGAAACTCCAAATGGTGTTAGGTCAGTAGCCTATGAGTCATATAATATTCAAGCGACAAGCAAAGGCTCTGATCAGACTGCGCGACAAGCAAAGGCTCTGATCAGACTGCGCGTATGCGCAGGCTGATCTGAGGCTTTGCTAGTCGCACATACTAATTGTTGGAAATCTCATGTCGCAGCTCATATGTTCCCTGATAAAAATAAGATGCATATGGAGTGAATGTCATTTTCAGCATTAAAGGGTTGCATATAATCGGTGATGATGGGATAAAGTAACAAACTATGTATCCTTTGATTGAGTTATTCCGGTCACTATGTCTGGATTTTGCATCTCAGCAACTGAACTGGTAGATGAATATGTTAAAGCTGCATACTCTGTAACTATGAACATTTTTCAAAAAATTTTCTTTTCTTTTTAAAATCATTTGTAAAAGTAGAATTAAGCTATGTTTTCACAATAAAAATGTTCAGTACAGCTGAAAATTGCATGGAAAAGTGAAATATCTTATCAAATAGATGTATTTTTCTCTTGTTGGTAATTATTTGCGTCCCTCCAATAATTATAGACCGTTGAATTTTAACATAAATGCAGTTGTTTTGATAGTGATAACTTGTTAAGATTTACGAAAATGGTAAAATGTTTACCTGAATTTGAATATTTTTACTGCGTTCTTGAAAAATAAAAAACTCATTTCTAAAATAAGAAGATCAAAAGTTACAGACTATGCAGCTTTAAGAATTCCACAGATAAAGAATTTCTTATGAACATGATGAATAGATATACATAATCTGACGTAAAAATGACACGTTGTATTTGTATGTGATTGGCAATGACGTCAGCATTCGTGACCATTCAACATATACCGAACACTTTTATATGCTCAACTCGCCAACACCGATTCTCGAATTATGACGGACTTTCCCGAACAAAGACAAGGGAAAGGTGTGTGCAAACAAAATAGTCCCATATTAAATTGCTCTTTGAGGAACAGTCTGGCCAGGGTCTTTCTGATTGCTTTCTTCAGCACTGTTTTATTGTTAATGAATTTTAAGCCTCGTTTATATGCACAATTTGCACCCTGGTGCAAATTTACTCCCAGGAGCAAAATTGCACCCGGGAGTAAATTTGCACCCCTTATGTAGCGTTCATATGTCAGTAAATTGTGTTCATATGTTATTGGATTTGCTCTTTAAACATATCACAAATGTTTCAGCTTTACATTAAGGAGATATTCGATGTGTTAAGAATGTTTCGATTATTATTCAATTCAAGATACCGTCGTGTGAGAAAAATGCAACTCCATTTGGTTTTATTTACTTTATTTATTTATACAATATTTAAAGAGGATAATGCACCTGTCATTTGTATCCACGGCCCCCACCTACGGGATAGCCGTGGGATAGCCGGGGTAAGGTGCTGGACCATTACTTTTTGATTGTCCCCGCAGTGCCGGGGAAGTATGGGGTATAACATTGGGGCACTTACCCTGCTGGGATTTTCTGTTGTGTATGGTGGGGCAAAGAGCAGGGTTGTTATCATCAGCTTTTCCCCACAGGGCGGGGCTTATACCAGGGCTCTGGAAAGTGAAAACCCATTATCCCCGCCCATCCCCGAAGGTGGGGGAGCAGTGGATACAAATGACTGGTGCATAAATGGCACTTATAGAAGATGTTGCAACAGCACTAACTAAATATATGACTATCTGGCCAAGAGAGGTGTATGAACGTAGTGCTTGAGACTTATACATGTACTGATGATCCATGGCTTCCGAATGTCACGGGCTCTGCGACAAACTGCACAAATAGCTTCAACGGAATGCGCGTGTGCGTTAAGTTGTTTCAATTGAACTGCTAGTGACAGTTTGACTTAGGACTGCGCAGAGCTGGACAATTGAGAACCTCTTCGTATAATAGCAAAATAAACGTCTTGTGAATGTGTGAAACGGGTTTTACGTCCATGGTAAACATGTAGGGGTCTTTCATGCAAACCAAATATCTATGTGTCTTGATCCTCATCTGAATTAAGGGTGAGGTTGGCGCGCCGTTAAACCGGTTTAAGCCCTCCAGTAAAATATTTTACTGACCGTTCCAAGGCGGTACTTCTTTTGTGGATCTTTTATGTTTTTGTTCTGTCTTGTGTTTGCTATGTCTTTGTGCGCGTCAGTTTAATTGTACTTTGTGGTTACCTGCTGGAAAAGGGCTGACCTCTTGGCATTCGTTTGTGGTGTCTATCTGTGAGTTTGTCACTTTCCCATTGGTATCCTGGGTCGGGTGTGGTACTTGATTGTATCAATTCCTGATCTTTGCACCCTAACTTACTTTGTCTTCTCTTCTAAATCTCTGTTAAGTTTCCGAAGGGAAATGGCTCAACCCAGGTTATCAATGGCTATAAGAGGTTTGTGTGCCCAAATGGGGGGGGGGGGGGGGTAAGATAGAGGGTAGACATATTTTAATTATTGCTATGTCTGAACATCACGTTGATTACATGAATCGTAAAGGTGGTCACTACATTATTATGCAGGGGGGACCTTTTCACCGATGTGTACATCAGATAGCATGGACTCGTGCATGGCGCCAGGGTTCTGGCAAACTATGATTTCTATTTCTGAGGTTAGGAAGAGATATTATTCGGAAATAGAATCGTGCAAATCGAAGCCCATAGACCAGAAATTCCAGTTGTTCTGCGTGGCAACCCGGCATAGCCGATGAAGTAGTGAATACAGAGAGAAGCATGGCCTTAAATTTGATAAAAGGACTATTTATATAGTTTATTTTCATACACATGTACATGTTCATATAGAAAAGATGGGTAATTTATCAAGATCTAAGATCAAATTGTACATATATGATAACAAATTGCGTTCATGTGCGCAATTTGCACCCCGGCTGATTTGCTCCACCGAATTTGCACCACCTACAAAGGTTGAGCAAATTAGCACCCGGGTGCAGATTTGCACCGGGGTGCATTTTCATAAAGCACCGTTTATATGACCAAAATACACCCCAGGTGCAAATTTACACCCCGGGTGTATATTTGCACCGGGGTGTATATTGTGCATATGAACGAGGCTTTAGAAATTGTGCGTTTAAGGCGTGAATTGCTTCGTGTGGCGCGGCGTTTGTATTAAATTGATTTTACAGCCCAGATGCAAGTGCGTTAATTTGCTAAAGCACTGCCAAACATGATAACAGAATGAAGATAAAGCCGAAGATTACGGCCTTATCAGAGATATTTTAACCATGAATTATATGTGTGTGTGTGTGTGTGCGTGCGTGCGTGTGCGTGTGTGTGTTCCTTGGGACAGGTCTTTGAGTACAGTAAATTCGGAAATATTCGCGAGGGTTTTATTTTCACGAAACTTCGCACATGCGAAGTTTCGTGAAAATAAAATCCTCGCGAAATAGCGAAATCACTCTGGCGATTATCGATATAGGTAAATAATACATAATAGCGAAATTTTTCGATCGCAAATTTGTCTTTTTCGCAATTTGCGAAAATAAAATTCTCGCGAAAATTTCCGGATTTACAGTTCCAGAACCCAATAACTCAGATAGGAAAATGATATGCAAGCAAATTAGTCCTAGATTAGATTGCAATACTGGTCCGGACCCACTGTCCCCCCCCCAACCTCTGGGTCCGCTCATGTGGCATGAATAGCTCAGTTACAATGTAGTTCGGATCCCTTCAATGTAGTTTTCTTATTCCTCGCATGTATTGTATAATACTTGATACAAAGCTTTGAATCGAACTTATTCATAATGGAAACACTCTGGATTGTTTTCGCTGGCGGATTCACTACCTACTAAGCTTATTGCATGCTGACAACCATTTGTGAGGCCCCCCAGGGGGGGGGGGGTATGTGCTCCCTAGATCCCTGAAAATAATACATTGATCTCCCCAGATCCCTGAAAATAATTTCCTCGTCTCCATAATTTCCTCGTCTCCCTAAAATTATTTGCCTTTGCTCCCCAAATCCCTAAAAATAGTTCAGCTTCTCTCAAAATCCCCAAAAATATAAGCCAATTCTCCCTAAAAAATATTTTTTTCCTAGGATTAAAATCACATACTTAAAAACTTTGAAGCTATATTATAGCGCATGACTTAACTATCACTTAATATTCTGCCTTATACATGTAAAGACAGGGCTTGACCATGGAATACATGACATATGATAACAACCATGGAATACATGACATATAATTATTTCAATGAAATGCATGATATATGGCTCAAAGTATGAGGTCATCATTAAATTGTTGTTGTTGTACCTGGTAGAGTAGACATGGAGGAATGCTCATTCGATTATTAGATTTTTTTTTAATTAGAGACAGACCATTTGATTTTTTTTTTTTTGTGGAGGGGGGGGGGGTGGCAGGGGCTGATTTTTGCCAACAGCTTAAACTAGATATTTTCAGAGACTTTAGTGAATGCATTTATTTTTTAACCATAAAAAAGTCATTTTTACAATTATTGCTAATCGCGGCTATACGCTTGAACATCAATAAAGTATATATCCTACAAGCAATCTTCAAAAATTACTATAAAAAGGGTTCATTGCCTCAAGAGATAATAGCATGCGGGTAGGTAGCCTTGTATAAACGTGTAGCTAAACTGTTGTTAGGGGGGTCCGGGCGCATGCTCCCCCAGAAAAAAAAATGGCAAACATGGTACTATCTGGGCTTCCCAAAGTATGTTATTTCGTACCTAAATATCGACAATTTGAAAGATTATAAATGAGCCAAAAAAACCTAATTGCCACCTCTTATTCTTAGATAAATGGTAGAAGAGCATGTCAGTACAAAATAGAATAAAAACATCATTTAGAAGGTGGGGGTCTGGGGGGCTAGCCCCCCAGAAGCAGAAGAATTTTTTTAAAAAATTAACAAAATGTAGGCTGTTCCTTATTTTTTTTTGCTTTTTGGCAGGGCTCCCTAGATCCCCAAAACTATGAGCTTGCTCCCTAGATCCCCTGAAATAATTAACAGTGCTCCCCAGCTCCCTGAAAATAAATAGCCATTCTCCCTAGATCCCCAAAACCCCTGGGGGCCATTTGTTTTCACAACGTTAAAGATCTATATTCCTGTTCAATAGAGACCATTAAAGGGACAGTTTCAGTATCTCACATGATTAAAGGGGCCTCAAGAGGGGACATACCTGAATACAACACACTGTTTTTCACTAAGATACATGTACATATCGATATTTGACCAGAAAGTACCTTAACCCTTCATGGGACCACTTTCTTGCCCCCCCCCCTCCCCCTGTAAGGAAGTCATAATCACCTCATAAAGATTAGCCTTCGCTCTGTCTAGAATAGCCCCCAAGCAGTGGTACCATGTTTATGGCTTAAGAATTTAGGTCTTTAAACCAATCGATCACAAATAAGGATATAATATATACAGGCGGACAAATGGAACTTTTAATGACCTGCACAGCTAATTTAAATAGCTGTCTAGGTGGTTTTCATAATTACTTTTTGTTTTGCTTTTTATATCATTTGTTTTAAACACTAAGTACACATTGATGCTGTTTACGACTATGATTATTGTCTATGTCTGGTACTGTACTTAGATAAGCACTCAGCTAACGTTAATTGCACCTTCGTTTTGGTGCTAAATGCATGCATATCAACTATCTGTGAACTCTCAAGGCGCCCCATGCAATTAAAATCTCTTTGAGTGCAGCATTTGATAAGCAACTGGTTGCATGCATTAGGCGCCTCTGTTACATATGAACATGTCACGCGGCGTTAGCAGAAAACTCACGGCGTTATTGATTATGTAAAATTACGTGACATATTGTCTATTCAGGTAAGGGCTGTTTCACATACACACCGAATCCGAACCGAAACCGAACCGAAACCGTAACGGCCACCGAATCGCATCGTTTCGTTTTCGGCAGACCTTTCACATATGCACCGAATCCGTGGACGAAATGTAAGAAAATGCCTGTATAATTTGGACTAATTTCCCTCTCAGATAGCAGAAATACCTTTACAATACAAATTGTTCCATGTTACTGCATTAAGTTCGTGGTCTTTATAGTCGCTGGGTATTGCCCCACAAAATTCTGTAGTCAATAGTATTGTGCTTGTAAAATAATCGCACAATTGTCTCGCTGGACAATCCATCAATGGCTTTCATGATTACTAAGTTATATACAACGCACGTGGTTGTGTATGTGCAAATTTTATCGAAATTACCTGTCGTATTTGCTGAAATTCGGCCACCGAAACCGAAAAAAATAAAATCAAATTCGTGCACGTTTTCGGTTCGGCGTTCGGTTTCGGTTCGGTTTCGGTTTCGGCGCATATGTGAAAGCGCTCATAGGGTTTAAGGTATTTTATTTTTTCGGTTCGGTTTCGGTTCGGTTTCGGTTCGGTTTCGGTGTGTATGTGAAATGGCCTTAAGACTCAAGAAAACCTGCTAAACTACGAACACTAGCTGCAATCTTGTACATTGAACTGTTGTAAGCCTTCATGCACGGATCCAGAGGGGGCAGGGGTTCTGGACACCCCCCCCTCCCATGAAAATTCACAAAAATTAAGGGTTTCTTAGCAATGCTGGCTCGGAATGCCTGAACAAATCACAAAGGTACCAAGCCATCATTATTGTTGGGCCATCTTCGGCCCTCCAGCGAAACGCCATTTAAAGTGCGTTTTGCTGACAGGCCGATGATGCCCTCCTTATAGTGGTATTTGGATCTTCTCTCTCCTCATCAACTTAAGATACAGTAGTCGAAGTTGGATCCCCTCTGAAAAACTTTCTGGATCCGCGCATGAGCAGATCTCATATATACAGTAGGCCTATATATTTGACCAGGAAATGACACAATCACAGACGGTAAAAAATCTTATCTTACCCATGCTATCTTACCCACGCTGTCACATGAGGGCAACATACATTGGTTGTATTGGAACTCACGTACATGGTCGTCAAGTGACGTCATTGCAATGTTAAAGTGACGTCATCATCTTAGTGTATTCAGGGACTTCTGGAAACTTATTTTAAAATAAACGAAACAGTGGTGAGCAAGAAAAATAATCCATTATTCGTGTGAGGGTTGGATAGTAAAATCCATCCCTCGGGATCACCGTTGGTCATCACTCGGCAAGCCTCGTGATGCCAAACGGTGATCCTCGGAACGGATTATCCTATCCTACCCTCACACTAATGATGGATGTTTTACATTCTCGTAAAGTTTGTATTTGCATCAGCATTCTTGTTATGCTGTCGTGATAATTCATCGCAATGCAAAGCAATTACTAATAATCACGAGTTAATTATCTTATATTAACACATATGTTCCCAATGTGCCACGTGTGTGGGAGTATTCTTGGAAGATCTCCATTTCTATCATGCTCCATTCATTCAGCCAAATGAACAAGCACATGGGATTTTGGCACGTTTTGCATTTTCGCGGAACTATAGCTCAGACGAGCCTGCATCAATGTGCAAATTTGCCAGAATCTTAGCTACTCGCATGTACAAAGTACTAGTATGGATGCAGATAAAGACTTAGAACTAAATTTAGACATGAAGCTTCGCTTGGTATCCTAGCATGGCCGTCCATAGGGTGCTTTTGTCCACAATATTATGTGATGAGTATCAAAGTCTCATGTGCTGGCATTTTGGATCTGAGTCTTAAATGTTTAGAACGATTCTCAACTGGCCGCAATGACACGCTCAGTTTATACCATACGTCCAAATATTTCCTTGAAACAAGTATCTGTCGTGGACATTTTCAGTAAAACCTGTGTAAAACGGCCAATCTCATAAAGACCAAAATCTAGTTTTCAAGACAATTATCGCTTAATGCAGGTCAAAAGTATTGTTGAATGCTCAAAGGGGAGCATTCGGCAATATTTTCGACCTTCATTCAGCTGCTTGGAACTTTCTGCAATACTATCGACCTTCATTTAGCTACTAATTGTCGTAAAGATCTGTTTTGTATATTTCCGTGTATTTATAAGTTACAGGCACCTACATCTGTTGAGGCTGTAAAACCAACATACCTTTGAAAGAAAGATGGCAGCATAATTAACACTGAATAAAAGACGTTTATCTGCATTTAGCAGCAATCGTAAATAAGCAAGTTGTATAATATCTTTTCTGGAACTCCCCACACATTGAAGCTGTGCGGATCCAGAAAATTCCGTCGGGGGTGTGGGAGCTCATGACAACGTCTTTTTTTTTGTTTTCGTTTTTTAGGGAGCGAAGACAGTAATAGAAAATCAGTGGTAGAATGCTTGAGTCGATACCGATGGGCCTCGGGTCCGAGCCTCCCTGGCGTCACTGCGTTGTGTCCTTGAGCAAGACACTTTAAGTTCAACCTCAACGAACTTCCCTCGAGAAGCAATTGGGATCCACTTGTTGCATCTCGAGGGAGTTCCGTACCAGATTTTCTAAGGAAACATCGCCACTTATGATTTTCAGGGGGGGGGGGGGGGGGTGGGGAGGGAACCCATGTCGTCATCCCCCTCTTCTGGATCGACCCATGTAGGGATATCTATATGAAGTAGTTTTTCCCCAATCTCTTCCCTTTACAATTAACATTAATGTTTTCATACTGTCATAGTCAAACCTTTTATGAGATTATTTGTCTAGAGAATTGTAAGCATGTCAGTATCATCTATTGACAGCAATATGAATAATAGAACATCGGCTGTAAGCCTGGAAGAGACATGCCAGTATCTATCTGATAGTGGCTCTCTTCATTAACTCCTTCTTTGCTATAGCTAGCGGCGACTTTTGTTGTCTGATGATAACATTTGCAAACATTTTGAACCCAGATCAGGACCAAGAGAACGTTGGTCCTGTTCTGGATTCAAGCCGTTTGACACTCTGGTAGTGTTCCTGAAATATTTTTGAAAGGTTCATTTTGAAAACAAAAAAAATCAGTAGACGACAACACAAATTACCCAGCTTGCAAATAGCATGCTTTAACACTTTGTATGCTGGAATTTAGACTAGCTACTAGTCTGAAAAATAATAGTCTTATACGTTCCTGTGAAAACTAGAAACTGTTTTGCCCTTCTAGATAGTACGTCTATGTTTTACACACCTTGCCTAAGATTTATCTTATTTGAGACAGAAGAGTAGACTAGCCATGGTGTAATGCATCTTAGATTTTCTAGATTGTCCCCTTTTTGTATCTAGACATTTTCATTTTAACGCCTGGAGGACAGGCTAGTTGGAATTGTGCATGCTGTTTTGTCGTCTGGCGTTTTTTGCGTGTTTTTTTTCTTCAAAGTAATCTCTGAATGTCTAATGGTTTGGATCCTGCTTGAGCCTGGCATTTTGTTAGGCCTAAAGTAACTGAGCGGGCAAAGAATTAAGTTATGCTTTAAACGCTAAATAAATCCATTGTACCCCCATAGGCCTCAAGATGTCAAAACCTGCTCTTATAACATTTCCGTACCCTTATCGAACTATCAATGGAAGTGCTTTTGTTTACATGGAAATATATCAAGGTCAGTCTGTATGTTATACGACTTCCTTACATTGTAACTCTTTAATGCTAGGATATTTATTACATTTTTGTCATCTAAACAAATTCACGGTTTCAAACTTACTAACAGAACCGAGAAAACCCTGATCAGACACCGCAGTACGTGGCGTCTGATCAGGGTTTTCACGGTTTGCTACAGAATGCTCTATAAAACTCTGAATAAAATTAAAGAAAAAATAATTCCCAACAACCTAAACATGGAAATGGATTGGTCCAATTGATAGGAGACGGACATACCATTAGGCATACATGGTTTAAAGTTACAAGAAGTATTTCTTGGTAAAGCAAATACTTGTACTTTATAGTGATGTGACAAGAAGCGCTCTGGTGTCCTTGAAATTTCGTCCTAGCTTTACCAAATGCCAATTACAGAAAAGATGTCAAGATAAGACCTTGTTGAAATCAATAAGACTTACAGCTTCCATGGGAGTAAAATAAAAAAAATGTTTAACTTCTTGCAATTAGTTCGTTTTTCATGTTTATGATTCGGAGTACATTGAACTGGTCGACGAAATGTGGATGTCTCGTCTTGTATTCTAGTTTTCATTGAAATAATTTAATTGCGTGAGTTTGGTTTAAACACAAATAAAATACAATAATCACAACCGACAGGAGCCTAGAGGTCATCCCTTTCCCAGCAGGTGACCACAAGGCTGCGACGAACAGACGCGAAAGCATGAGAAAACAAGACACAAATGATTCACAAAAGAAGTACCGCCTTGGAACAGTCAGTAAATATTTTACTGGAGGGCTTAACCCGGTTTCACGGCGCCAACCTCTCACATTAAGTCAGTTAAAGTCAAATATGTTACCCACATATTTAAAGTAAAATATACTACAAGTCTCCTTATATCTTCCTGGTTGTTTTCTTAAGAGCTTTCATTCTGCAAGCTTCAGACTAATCTCCTTTTAGTCAGCTGTCATTGTTGTACAATCAGGCTTTTATAAACACTCATCTGATCTGCCGCTGAGTTTGATATTAACCCTTAAAGCGCCACCTGTAATTTGCAGCAGACGACAATTTCAAATTTTGCCGCTTTTTCAAAAATAACAAATAAGGCATGATATTTCATGAGAATCGTCTGCTGGCAGACGATTATCATGAAATATCATACCTTATTTTTCCGAAAATTGGGAAAGATTTTGCAAAATGTGTCGTCTGCTGCAGTTGTGATTGGCGCTTTAAGGGTTAACCTAAGGCAAACTTGTCACGTGGGCGGAAGGTTGCTTACTGAGACATTCTGAAGAGACTGATATTACACAATAATTGCTGTGTATTGCTTTGACAACTAAGCTCAGTTCTATACAAAAAGGCTATAGCGAAAACACTCGACAAGAGGGTGACGCCAAAACAAAGACATTTCCCTCGTTGTTTCTAAAACGAAGCGGGTGTGGTGAAGTGGATTAAGCACTCGCCCTGTACCCAGAGACCATTGTTTGCACCCGCTCTCACAGTCTGGGACGTTTTAAATCAGAACCACTGTCAGTTGAGCATTCAGGTGCTCCAGGGCATGAAAAAAACAAACAACACAAAGCCATAAAACCACCCGGATCAAAACTGATTAGCGCCAGGAATCCTCCAAAAATAAAAATAATAAAAACAAAGCTTAGTTATCTATGTTCACCGATCACTAAAACTGCATTTGTTCAGCTGTTCCCAACAAATACTGGACCATTCCTGCACTCCCCTTAAATAATCACTAATTTCCATATTCTCCAAAAAAACTCTAAATAATCTGGAATACATCATGAGTGTAACGATGGGAATAGAACAATCCGTCCCGAGAATCACCGTTTGGCTTTTTGAAGTTCGCGAGTTATGATTACTCTATCCCATCCCATCTTCGCACATATAATTGATTTCTTGCACACCATTGAATTTCGCATTTTGTATTTAAAAGAAGGCTCACAGAAGTTCCTAAATATGCTGAGCTGCGACAAAACAAGATTATGTTACTTTGATATAACCATGACGTCAATGTGGCTACCAATACATGTACAACAAATGTACGTGGCATCCTGGTTAAGATATATGGGTAAGATTGCATAAGATAGGAAGTCTCCATGCAAGCTAACCATTTTTAGTTTTAACAACAGCTAGTATCTAGGGCGACGATTTGGCCATAAAAATACATTTAAGACGCCCTCATTGGTGGCTTCGGCTACGATCAGTTCAAAGGCGGTGGTTCTGTTGTTGTTGATTCATAATTTATTGTTACTCCCACTGTTTGTAGGGTTTAGTTTTGTACTTAGTGTCAGTTCTAGTTTTACAATCATCTTGCAGAGAGAGAGAGAGAGAGAGAGAGAGAGAGAGAGAGAGAGAGAGAGAGAGCTGGTTGCTTTACTTTACAGTCATGTGGCTGTGTGTGTTCTACATGTTTGTCATTTTCTCGCGATACAGTGGGTTGGTAAGCTGTATGTAATTCTGGCATTTCCTGATTATACTCACTTCATTTTTTGAAATAAAATCGTATGATCCATTCTTGACCCAACTGATCAAACGCTATATGCACCATGTACGTATATAGAAGGTAATGGCTAAAACAGTTGATTATGCCTCGGTTACATTTGCCTTACGACGAGTATACGATGCCCGTACGATGTCCAAATCACCGTTTCCGTGCGGCCTCCGCAGGGTGACCTTGCGATCATCGTACGGATTTACGGGCATCGTGGCCTCTACGATTTTGTTTAACTCCGCACAATGACAAATTTGAAAAAATCGTAAGCCCGTAGCCCCTAGACACATCGCAGTGACATCGTACGATCCTCGCACGGGCAACGCACGGTGATCGTGAGGACAACGCAGGGTTTTAGGCCGTCATTTTGGCCAAAAAATGATCGTAGACTCTTGCGATAGTCGTAAGGAGCCCGCAAGGTCGCCGCACGATGCCTTTGAAGGGCCCATAAAATCGTACGGACATCGGACGGTCATCCTGCGATAACCCCAAGGCGATGGCACGATGATCGTGCGGTCGCCTTGCGACGTGTCGACTTATCATTAGCGGTTTGTTTCATTTCAATATTTGTCTTCAGGCGATGTCTCTAATTCCACCATTCAGTGTGACTCAATATGGGCACAGTTCAGTTTGCTAATGGAAGCAGTCTAATCATGGGCGGATCCAGAGGGGGAGACAGGGGGTCCGGACTCCCTGGAAAAGCACAAAAATATAGTTTTTTTAGCAATACTGGTCCAGATCCCGTAGAAAATCTCAAAGCTACACATGTACAAAGCCAGCATTACATGACGGGCCATCATCGGCCTGTCGGCGAAACGCCATTAAAATGACGTTTCGCTAGCGGGCCAATAATGACCCCCGCTTTTAGTGGTATTTGGATCCTCTCTCACCCCTAATCAACTAAAAAAAGTTGACATGGACCCCTCTGACATAACTTTCTGGATCCGCGCATGCTAATCGGGGCCCATAGAGTATGCTTCCATGATAAAATTGTCTGAAGTGCAATTCAAAATGTGCACCTAATATAAAATGTTGGTTGGATAAAGGGGTTTAATAAATTAGATGAGATAAATAAAAAGTCCAGATATTTTTTGTGTGATTTAGAACTCTGGGATTTGAATTTGAGTATTACTTCAAGGAATAAAAATTATGGGTCTCGTAATGAGAACATGAGACTAGCTCGAACATTAAAGTTTGAATAAATGAATGTTCTACAAAATGTATTTGGCAAGGAGAACGATATAGATCATTAATGCAGCCTCGCTGTATGAGCTTGCTTTTACAGCTACGTTTGTTAGTGGTCTGGTTTAGTTCACGGTTAGTACTCGGATGGGTGACCCATTGCTTAACTTGGTGGAGACGTCTTTCCCACTCGGTTACATGTATTTTACTGAAAACGAATGGCAAATGCGCTTACCAGGCCAGGTGGAAGATAGCGCATTCTGGTCAGTACTTTTGTTGTTCGCATGCAACGACTTCATTTTTGCTTATGGCGAAGATTTTTGTGTTGCTGGCCGTAGAGTGCCTTTGGATAATTCAACTGAATAAAACCAAAATAAGTGTTTTAGTCTACACTGATACAATTAAAGCATCTTTATATTTTCAATTAAAGCGATACTTTTCGACTGATTATAAAATTGTACTATAAAAAAGGGTTGTAATATGCTGTGATTTAAACTTTATGAAAACTGCAGAACTTAGAAATTGACATTAAAATATACACAAACGTACATGTATCACGCTGTTCCATACCTTGGGACCATGTTCAACTAAAAACACTAGCCTCTTCATAGCACGATTTTTGATCGCATGACTTTGAAACACAGTTCAAATGGAATGCAAAACTGAACATAGACAGCCGTTTAAATCCATGCACATAATTACACGGCAATTGCACCGTCTGCGTACCGACTCCTCCCGACTTCCGCAATGTCGTCGTACGGGCATCGTGCGATTTATATATGGAGGTCGTGAAGATAACACGATGATTGTACGATATCCTTGCGGTTGTCGTACGATATCCGCAAGGTCTCTGTAATGTTCTGTCCTAGTTTGTCGCCAAGAGAAATCGTAAGGTGATCGTAAGAAATGTAAACGCATACGTCGTAGCCTTCGATGCCGAAAAAATCGTAGAGAAAATCGTAGACAAATAAATCGTACGACGACCGTGGCAAATGTAACCGAGGCATTAGGGACAATATTCAGTAAGCGAAATATGACAAATGTTTAGCATCCGGTATTAAAATAACATAATACAAATGACCTTTGAAGATGGGCCATGGTCTTATGATTAAGATTCGAGAAATAATAACGTGGAATATATTGCAGACAAAATATGATTACGTCTGCTGAAGTAGGTTCATCATAGGAAAATCAGGGTGCCAATATATTACCGCTCTTGCAGTATAATCTCTGTGAATTTGGTACGCTTAAGTAGTATATGTGAACAAACGTATAATGATATAATAGGTGGATCCAGCTGTAATAACTATCATTAACATGTGCTGAGGATAAAATCTAATTTCCGTTCATTTGATCGTATTTCATTCTACAATCTGAACATCATAAAACACTACGTGCTGTATACTACACTAGATACACGACCCTTGCACGGTCATGTCACCGTTCGTTCACCATGGGTCGTGCACATTACAGTCAGTTGATTCCAGCCTTTAGTTAGGTCGGAAGGTACTGAATGTCAAGGGCTTTGTTCTGAATTTGGGTTCAAATATCAGTTATAAGACGTTAATATATTCGCATATCAGTAATCAGTTGGGCCTCGACGCGTGAAACCCTTACTTTGATCTATGCAAACAACAAAGGAGCAGACCAGTCTGAGCATTTACACAGACTGATCAGCGCCTTTGAATTTTCGCTATCTGAGATAAATAGTAGCCTATCTTGCTCCATGCGAAATTTCAATATTCTTGCTGATCTCTGTAGCTGAACTGACTGTTTTAAGTTTCACTATGTCGGAAACCAGAAGACAGGTTTTGTCATAGCCTTTCTTCGGGCCCTGTATTAAAATATCTAACTGAAGTTCTATAACGTAATTAACGTACTAGTTACAGAGATAAATTTATGATACGTTATTACTTCCCCATTGCTCAGAATACAGGGCCCAGTAAATAAGACCGTCAATGATTTTTTCAGAGATTATGCTTGTATGTGACCGTATGTGTATGCGCACATAATTATATATTTTTCTATCTACTGGTCTGATACCAGTCTAGTTTTCTCATAGTTGATTCCCATCCTGACCCTCATGAATAATGTAACATTCAAATACAATGCAGTCGAGGAATAAACATATTCTTGATGTCCTTGGACTCCGCAAGTTATTTTAGATTCAGCTTTGTTTTGTCTTCACTAGGTCCTAAAATCAAAGACCCATTTTCTAAGGTAAGTCGACTCCCTGATTTAGGTTAATGTCATTCTGATGGAAAGACAAAACATTAAATAAGCCACGACATGAGATTTCCAACAATATGGTATGTGCGACCAGCAAAGGCTCAGACCAGCCTGCGCATACACGCAGTCTGATCAGAGCCATTGCTGGTCGCTTGAATATTCTATGAACCTTAAGCTACTGACCAAATAGCATCTTAACAGGAGGCTGCATAGGCTCGTCTGAGTATACACTTGTCAAAATGCCACATTGTTGGAAATCACATGTCACGGCTCAGTTTTCTCTATTGATTTACCATGTAACTAAAGCCATTTAAGACGACACATGAGAAAAAACTGTGTCACTAGGTGACCCGCAACCCATTTACTGGTACAGTACCTATATGGCTGAGCTATTGGTAGGCACCAGGGTGGCGATCCACCGGTCCTTATCCCAAAAATGAAATATTAGCAAACAGTGAAAATTCTGATGAGGGCATCTGAGACAACTTATCCACACAACATTCTAAAACCAAAGGGAAATGAAGATATCTAGCTTCACCTGATTGTGAGTGGCTGGTCCAATGCACCGAATCAAATAAAGGATATATCCAAACGTCTGCGCTCTTACAAGACTCTAATACAAAACATTTTAGTTATATTTGTACAGATAGAAAGTTCCAAATAATCATACACTTGAAGATTGTAGAGGGCAGGTGAAATGTTGCGTTTCGCGGTATTTCATCTGGGTCTGCACTGTTTAATTAAGCACCATTTTAGGGGTTTCCTGTGAACAGAGAGTTAAGATCTTCCTGTAGATAAAGACACTAAATTTGGGCTACATGTACATATGTCTTGGTATATGATATGTAAAGCATGGTATTGTATACGTCTACAATATTAACCTGACCCTGACCTTTATGCATGAATACATTATTACAGTATTAACACTGAATAGTTTTACGTGATGGAACGTGTGCAATCGGTATGTTTCGAGCAATTACGGAAATAAGCGTCTCGGTGCAATTGGGATGGGATCCATTGATAACGCAATGTAGTTGTACTTTCCACGGTAGTCTTGTGGTTGATCAGCATTGCTCCAGATACGTAAATTATGGGTTAATTAAATTATTTTACTATATTTTTCTTTGTTTTCATGTCAAATAATTGCACATAAACACTAAAAAATGTAAGTTCACGCTTTCTTTGAAAATGTAATTATTATGACTGGCAACTTCTTGATGCTTGGAGTTAGAATTTAGTTTGCGAATAGGTCTACACCCGTGCTCTTGACCCCAAAGCAAAATAAATCAGTTATAGCAAGTTGAAGCATTTCTATAAAGGTCCATATATGAGCCACGACATGAGATTTCCAACAATGTAGTATGTGTGACAAGCAAAAGCTCAGACCAGCATGCGCATACGCACAATCTGATCAGAGCCTTTGCTAGTCACTTGAATATTCTATGCCTGGTAAGCTACTGAATGAACAGCATTTAGTTTTAATTCTTAAAAGGAGGGTGCACAGGCTCACCTGCGCCTATTTCGTGTCAAAATGCCACATCTCATGTGGCAGCTCATATCTTAAAAACTGAAGCGTTACGAATCCTACCAGAGAATGTTACCGTCATCAAAGAGATCAAATTAAATAAAATGGAGAAACGATATTGCAAAAGGAGAAAATTAATAAAAATAAACACAAAAGTCTTTTCAATAGTTACAATAATAAATGTCACGTGCAAGATTCGAACTAACCTCGCAGAGCTTAAAAATATAAGTGTGCAATATTCACGTGTTCTAACCACTGAGCCACCCAATCAACTGATAGCCAATTGAGAATTATAGCGTTATATATATCTATTGTCTTAAAATTAAAAAGTACCACTTGCATTTCCGTATTAGTAATACATTGTACGATGAACGCCGGAGATATATTTAGATGCTCAACCGGCTGTGAAATTATGTTATTGATAAAGGCTAGGATCAGGGGCAGACTTGATTTAGCTGTTCCCTTTACTCCTTCCACTCCGAACAGGCAGAACAGAAATCAAGTGTGCTGGAACATCTGTGCTGGCGTACGCCGGAGTACTCCGTATTCCGAGGTGGTGTAGACAGAACAGTCACGTGACCTGTTCCAAAACAAGATGGCGGAGCATAGCCAGCATGTGTGGACATATTTGCATCACTTGATTTATTCCGGAGTACTCCAAAGTGCCCAGTTTTACTTGTTTATGTGGCTGTTCTGGCGTACGCCGAGTACTCTAAAAATTGCTAAATCAAGTCCGCCCCAGGTTAATATTTTCAAGGTATACATATACGATGCTTTTGCTAGCTAAACACTGGCCCACTTCGAATCGAACTATAGTTTCTACTATAGTACTTATAGTTCGATTCGAACATCGATAGTCGCTACTATAGTGACGTCACGAACCTACTAGATATCAACGGTGGATCAGAGCACCGTTAATCCAGTAACGTGTCTGGTTCCATCCTCTAGACCTATCTGGCCAGATGGGTTCAAGGCCTGTCAGTAGCCTCAAAATGATTTGTTTTACAAAATGAATCCTTAAGGTCCAACGTATTCGTAATTGTTAATAGAGTAGGCTGTGCAGTATATACATAATGTATACATCATTTTTGTCTACAATGCAGAATTGAAAGGGGACACACAGGGCTATTCACTTTGTTTACTTGCCAACCATCAAAAGTTTCAACTGTTGCCCTTTGGATGTAAACTTTATAGGCCATGGGTTAGATATGGTTTTGCTCCCCAAGAGGAATTTGGAAGACTATGGTTTCCGTATAGCCCAACGTCTTCCAAGTTTTTTGAAACATGTCAGCCATCTGACAAGTGTCACGTAAGCCTGTAACACCCTGTTATGAACGTTACCCACCAAGATACGTTCAAATGACATAGAATGTTTAAAAGTTCAAATAATATTAAAGGCTATTCAAATGATCAAAATTTTAGTATTTCTATATAGCCCAAACAAAACAAAATAAATACACATTATTATAATAGTAATGTGATCTGGCGTACTGTACATGTATCACGTCGAGTTGATGAGGTCATATCGCGTCGAGGGTGATCCGATGGTATGATCTCATCCACGAGACGTGATAAAGTACGTCAGATCACGTTACTATTATAATAATATGTTTATTATATACCTTTTCCTTACATTATTCTGATTTTATAAATTGTTTTGGTCTTTAATCCAGAAAAAAAGCAGGAACGTTGGCCATTATATTTCGTTTCTTGACGTAACGTCATCATGTTTTCCATCTCTGGTTCCTTGCTTGAAATTTACTTTACACAACGTCGCCAAAAAAACAGGTAACCGACGTTAGCCTCGTTTTAAAGGATACATGTAGTGATACAGATTTAGAAAACCTCAGTTCGTTGATCCGGCTTTTTGTATCAGATGGCCAGAAAACAGACGGTTTAAATGTTGTATCATTTATAGTTATATAATAAAAACTTATTATTTAAAACAAAATGATACTATCCACCATGTTACTTCCGTGACATTTTGCATAACTACCCAATTTTTCAAAAAGGTGGTAAATTATTATGACTGTCGTTTCTTATGAAATGTTTATGACTGTTTATTGGGTTTAGCATTTGATGCTGCTACAAAGACAATTAACTAACCTATCCAAAACTGCAATGTTCAGCTCCCAATCTTTTATAGAATATCTTTTGTAGGCATTTGAAAATACCTACCCCTTTATAAATGTACAATGATAACAGACACATTTTTTGCTAAAAAGCATGGAATAAATACATGCAAATAAAAAACAAGTATATTCAGCTGGTGTGTTATGAGAGTGATTACGAGCAGTAAATAATACTAGAGTATCATGCTAATCTTGAAATCATAATCTAAATAGTAACATACGTAACATCCAAAATATCTGCTAATGGAACCACTCTGTCCATATTAGTAGGAAATATAGTTCGATTCGAAGAGGGCCACTAGCGAATCATTCATATATCTGTCTGGAGCATCATTGTGCATCCTCGCATATTTGGTAATCGTTCGATTGGCCATCAATTTGTCTGAGAAACTAGTTTATTATGAATTCTGTCTCAATTAGACCGCATTCATTGACACTGACTCGCCATATCGTTTGTCTATGACCTTGGACATTACCATATGGGAAACGTCGCGAGAAAATCTGTCTTCGGTGTTTGCGACAAAGTTATGCTTAAATCAACCTGCCGAGCTTCAGAGATTAACTAAAATATTGAAAATTGCATTTATCAAATTTGGACATTATACATACCTGAGAGCAAATGACAAAGGCGTTGATATGCTGGCTGATATGTGCCTTTGATGTTCGCATGCAACATAGTCAGTTTTTCTCGTGTAGCTGATGAGACACCAGAATACAGACAAACATAGACAAACATGATCACACATGATACATGTAGGAGGCAATCGAAAAAGTAAATACTATCGACAAACGTAGAAATAATATCTAGACAGAATCAAACTTTAGTTAATTTATGTTTACATGCTTGTTTTACTATGCTATTACATGTAACTATGATTTATATGCTGTCTATTGGAGTTCATGATAAGAAAAAAACTTTATTATATTCTATTCCAATCCATTAGGTGTATCAATGTTTATATGATAATTCATCAGAACGAAAAGGGCAATAAGACATGATATTCACAGATTGCGATGAAACCCATTTCGCGTACATGTAAGTTGGCAATCCCCGTCAAATCATTATGCAAAAATTTTTGTTTTTTTGATTTCTCTAACTATACACTTGTTTAGTTGCACTTGGAATCGTCTCGAGAGGCACTTGCTTCCAATGGGAACCTAAACAGAGATGTCTAGTTAATCAATATAACTGATAATCTGAAGCACCCATCCATGCCAAACTGAACAATCCGTATATAACAGTGCCCCGGTACACCCCAATCTCATATTATTGTATTGCATGGCACACCCCTGCAAATAATATAAGGCTATTATACATGTGCCTCACATAGACACTATGGTACTTAGTTAAGCTTGACATAGACTGAGCAACAGACCATGCACAATCCAGATGAATTTCGCTGGCTAACAGGAGACACATTTACTTTCTTGACAATGCTTAATGTAAATTGTTTACAATGACAATTATATATTTGAGAGTGTAATGGCATTTTAGTATTTTTATCACATTAATATTTTCATTACTAAAACGCCATATAAATTTCTGATGACAACAAATTACAAATATTTGTACAAACTTTACTTATATTATTGTAAAGCATAGTTTGTTCATCTGTATAAACAGGACGCTCAATGATGAAGTGAATTTCATCTTCAATCTTCCTAGATTTACATATCTGACAAAATCTTGACTATGCAGGGATTTTCTTATAACGCCAAATTTCAATTTCTAACTTATGACAACTGATTTGCAAATTTGTAAAACATATTCTAACTCCTGTATCTTTTATAAATACTGACGGACTTTAAAAACGCAACACCTGGATAAAAGCTTTAATTTATGTCTCAAAAAAGAAGGCAGAACAATAATTTTGTTTGTATGTTAAAGAGCACTCATTTGTAGGTAAAAGCTGGAAAACTTGTCCAACTGAGATGAACGTAATGCATTAAAATATAAACATTTTGAGATAGGGGTCAACTGTTTCATGTGACCAAATGTAATGAATGAAAGATTCCCTACTGCTTTAAATTAAGAAACACTAGAAACACCAAACCTGTATCATGGACTTTATTAGTCATCTAGAAATCACTCTCATATTGATTGCAGGTCTGCGATACAGCTTATTTGCGTATATGACGTTTCTCTGTGTGTACCCTTTCATTCAAGAGCTTAAAATCTCCTCTACTTAAGAAATGTTCAAGTGGCTAAATTCATACACAGCAAATAACGTCGTCAAGTTTAGTTGTACAATTAAAACTGAAATGTTGTCTGAAGAAGCCAGCTCATGATGACATCATCGAAGCAAAGGAAGTATTTTGGAATATATAAGGGGAAGTAAGTGTTGCATAACTAAAGTCCGTCAGTATACTTTAAGTATGGTTCTCTACAAAGCATGTGTTTGAACAACGTAGCTTGCCAATATGGCCATTTCTATTCTCTGATAAAGATAGTAAGTGAGTATGATCAGGAAATACCACAATCACAAACTGCAGACAACCCCGTGGCACCGCGAGGAAGAGCCGCTCAACCATCACGAGACACCAGGATGACAAATTAAGCAAAGCAATCAGCTCTCTCTTCCCCATCAAGATGATTGCAATACTAGAATGGACATAAAGTAACGTACAACAAAATATAGAACAATTACAGACTCCCACAATGGGAATAACAATAAAAAAAGTCAACAACAACAGAACCACCAATCAGAGGCTGTCCAATCGGTCTTATATTTTCGTCTAGTTTTGGCCTGACAATATTTACTACAACAGCTCCAACAATGTTTGTGCTGTACATTTAGATATGTAAAAGCAAAATGAGCACTAGTCATCCAGCTTTATTTTCGTGTTAGTGATATATATCTTTTAGAGCGCCTGCAAGTAATGTAGTATGTTCTGTAAACGTAGAAAATATTTAATAGTGTTACACGTATTCAATAACAATAGGAATTCTACCTAATTCACCAAACAAAAGCTGCATATGTTGCCTCTATATGTGCGCCTTATACATATTTCATATTTTTCACATGGTAGATCATAAAGCATTAAACAGATTAAAATGTTTTTTTTTTCTGTACACTGGATTCTGTTGTATTAAGTGTACCCAATACTTCACCGCCATATGTAATAGGACTGGCTTAACAGAGGGATCGAACAAACTCATTCTGATGCTGGATACAAAACATTTGCTTATTATAAAATTTGCCTTCTTTACCTCTTATATGTTAATCATTTGGCAGTAAGAAAATATATCAAACAATGAGAAAAATATACATATACCCATATATTTATATGATAAATATGGAATCGTCCATTTTGTGTTTTAAGGGTTGGCATGGTCCATGAGCCCTTTTCTTTTTATCATCATTGTGTGTTAATTTGAATTGATTATTTCTCTGTGATAATACATTGCATTAGTTAGGAAGGCTCCATGCTAGCTAAACAAGTTAGTGTTTCAACAACAACAGAATCTATGGCGAAGATTTGGCACCTTTAAAATGCATTTAAGACCCCTGGTGGCTTTGGCTGCTGTCCGTTCTAAGGCGGTGCTGTTGTTGATCTATTGTTTAATGTACTGCCCATTGTCTGTAGGAGTTCTGTTTTTGTCTTCGTTTTCTTATGCATTACTTTGTGTCCATTCTAGTTTTGCAATCAATTTGAAGAGGAAGAGAAAGCTGGTTGCTTTGCTATTATTGTCTTACAGACGTATTGTAAATGTTCTGTGTCTCTTCCTCACGATGCCGTGGGTTGGTCTGTAGTTTGTAATTGTGGTATTTCCTGATCATACTCACTACTTTTTGGCGGTCTAAAGTTCTATTAGTTCAGACCCCCAAAAGAGTTATTTTCATCTTAAAACAGTGCAGACCGTCTTATGCGACATTTCAACTCATTGTTTGCCAAAATACCTGCTTACCACCATTCAGAATGAAAAATGAAAAAATCTAGCTGATACAGCACGTGCATGTATTCACCGAGCCGTCAATAGCGTGCTTAGTTATCTACTGAACCCCGCTGCAACCATAATATCTTATTGTAAATCGACATTAATTTGTCTGTTTGACGTGCTATATTTTAAGTTCTTTTTAATGCTGTAAGGACCCAATACTATTTTAAGGACGGTATGTAATTATATATTTTTTATAAATTTACAGTCTGAAGATAAGCAAGGCTTTGGCATTATAACTATGTGTAGATTTATGAGGAGAATATTACTTCATAGATAAGCGTTATTATATGTCAAATAGAATTTAAAAGTAGCTATTAAAACATTGATATCAAAAGATCTACAACGGTATTTCTGGAGCCTTTCTTAAGTGCTCAAAGCATTTCCTTTCTTAACCAATCTCTTTTATGTGACATAAGCAAAATGAAGTTTACGTGTTTTCAACAAAATATGACTATAGCGATATCATAAACGTCATTAATTATGCTGATTAAACGTTTCGGGTAATCAGACAAATGGATTTTACTAGGGCTGAACTCACATGCTAAAAATAACCAATTTTCCTTACGCCTTTTCCGGCTAACAAAATGGAGCTTTTTCGTACATACAATGTAGTACTACGCGTAATGCGCCTACTTACGTAGACCCGAGGCTTGATTCGATTCTCGAATTGTGCCGGAATTTCCCGATTGCCGAGCCTTTATTTACTCCTCTACTTTGACTGTGCAAGCAGCGATTGCTCTGGCGAGAATTTGCGGATGCACAGGCTCGCAAGCTTTCGCTGCTCGTTTATGCGATAAGTACCAAACTCTCAAGACCTCGCTCTGTTACGGTCTAGTTTCGAGGCTTTTCATACAATTAGCCATCTGAAATCATTTTGGTTATACATTTACCTATAAATATGAGCATGATGAGTTGTTTTGTGTGGCTTGTTAGTGTTTTCAGATATCGATTCCGCTCTCTTGGCAGATAGAAATGTGTTGTGGAAATTAACTTTTAAGCATACCACCTGTGTTAAATGCTCTCTTATCATAAACTTTGGCTTTACAGATGTATAAACAGTTAAGGCGTTAACTAGGTCATATCAAAATATCAACTTTTTATCAGAATTAGTGGATAACATATATCTTATTCCTAAGACACATAAGCTTTTACTGTGCTTCAGCACTTATGCAATCTCCCTGGGGAGTAAAATCCCACAACCTTAAAATTAATAATTGGGTGAGCCTATGAGATAATAACGGGAACTTAAACTCGCGTGCATGCGCATCTATCCAGAAGCGCTATAAGTCTAAAGGCCTGTTTAGACGGCATGATTTTGTCAACCTTACAAAATCATACATGATTTTGTCATGTACGATTTCTCTGTTTAGACGGCATTACAAAATCATGTGTGATTTCTTTCAACAGTGAAGAAACTGGCTGGGCACCTTGAGCCATCTCATCATGCTCTACATCGTTTCATTGCTATAGCTAAGAACATGTGTTAAAACTCATTCCCGCAAGTCACGACTTTTGTCATCTGCTATCTCATCTGCTCATGTTCTTAGGTAGTCTTTATGGCGAACAATATCGACCCAGATCAGACTGTTCCCTGGAAGCAGTATGGTCAGGAGTTATATTATTTATTTCCATGATAAGATCTCCTCTGAAGTGCACTTGAATATATGCAGCAGACACCATTTTCAGGACAAAATACTGGCATGTTTAGGGTTATCTATTTTATCTTGCTCCAAAAGCTATTAACCCCTGTGACCTCAAAGCTGATTGGCTAATTCGCCATGATTTTGTAAAGGCAAATAGAACCAGTTCTATCCCCCATGACATGTCGTCCTGACTCTAAAATCATATATGACTCTGTAATAGCAGTGTTTACACGAGCTGATTTGTAATGTACGACTAAGTCAGGACGACTAAATCATGCCGTCTAAACACCCCTTAACAATTGGCCTGAACCTATATCTATAACCAACATAACAGAATTTAGGGCGAAGATTTAGCGATAGTAAAATGCAATAAAGCCCCCCTGGTGGTTTCGGCTGCTGTCCGTTCTAAGGCGATGGTTCTGTTGTTGCTGATCTATTGTTTAATGCACTTCCCATTGTTTGCGAGAGTTCTGTGCTTGTCTTTGTTTTGTTATGCATTACTTTGTGCCCATTCAGGCTAGTTTTGCGATCATCTTGAAGTGGAAGAGAAAGCTGGCTGCTTTGCTATTATTGTCATTGACGGTTTGGGCCTTATACGCCTATTTTTCTGATTCCCAGAACGTTGCTATTGAGCTTCTAGTGTGGTGCATGCAGTATCAGTGCAATAGGTGAATCTAATGGCAAGAGCAAGCTAGCAAAATATTTTCAAAATTCTTACGCACTCGGGAGTTATGGCGGATAGAAAGGGGAGGGGGTCTGAAAATTCATGAAAGTAAAAAGTTCTTTAAAAAGTGATTTCTGCACGTTTTCTTGATTTATTTGGTAGGCATGGTGATATCTATTGAAAATACCATATGCAGAGTATCAACGGATCACGATAATTGATGAAATTGTTTTAAAAACAAAATATGTTTTGTAATAAAATGATTTTGGGGAGATAATTTAGAAGTTACCTTTACATTTTAGACTACATGTACCGTAAATAATACAAAAATGAAAGCTCAACAAAAGAAATAAATATCTTTGAAGGAAAGAAAGTGTCCCATGTAGCATTGGAAAGTAAAACTAATTCTAACTAGATCCTTTGAATATTACGTTTGCTTTGTTTAAAGGGCATAGCATGTTAAATGTATTTAAAGTGTCCGAATATTTATGGTATATATATACATGTATATCCCTATATGAGACAATATATTGAACACTAAAGTATTTACCTGTTATAACTCTTTGCATGCCAGTAGATAATTTTGTTGTCTGCCAATAGCCTTTTGCAAACGGTTTGGACCCAGATGAAGACCAACAGAATGTCTGTCTTGATCTGGATCCAATCTGTTTGATCCTCCGATGGTGGTCCTGGGTGTTTTTTTTTTAAAAAACTTAATTTTGAAGAAAGTCAGCAGACGAAAATAAAAACATGAACAATTCCCTAGCATGCAAATAGATAAGTACAGGACGTTTGCAAAAGAATGTGTCATTTAATAACAGTGAGATTTTTTCTTATGAAAAAATGCATTATACCTTGCTAATTCTACTTTTAATATTTAAGTACTTTATATTTAACTAGCACAGAATACAAAGCAATTTAGGAGGTTGTTTCTAGAGAACTTCATTACTGTCAGTAATTTCTTATTTGGTAGAAAAGGCATTTTATGGGCTTAGGCCCCGGGTTTTTGGGCTGCTGAACATCTTTCCTCCCCGTGTGCCAGCAAGCCACTTCCATACAATGTGTAAAATACGGTAACACATATACATGCCAAAGCTTTTGCTGGCACACGGGGGGGAATGATATTTTAAAAAATGTTTTCGGATTTCTATATATTTTAATGTAAAACTGATTGTTCTACCCAAAATTTTACATCTTTGAAGCATTTAATATCGAAAACGGATTTCATAGCCATAAAGTACTCAGGTCAGGGTAGCTTTAAGATGAAGAAAGAGACGATTGACAAACTTTTATTTTTACTGAAAACCATAGGCATTTACCCATAGCAAGTGTCAATGATCCTTTGTTGAATTGTATATGCGACCAACAAGTTTGGAGTAAAGCATACTGCGCATTCGTTACCAGTGTTGTCCGCTGACTTGCTAGCTACATGTAGTGCAGAAGTACAACACATACTATATTAGATAAATCCAATTGTCCTGGGGTATAGTTGGTCTCTAGCTTGTCAGGACTGTACGTTCTCGAAAAGCTAGATTACAGTCACGGTTTTCTCGCGATATGGCTGAACTGTCTTTCTAAAGCTAACAACTTGAAGCTTAATTCTAGACAGAATTAATGCACTCGGTAAAACAGAGGTTTCATTGGTAAACCAAGGCGCAAACCGAAGGAAAGGGCACTATATGTGAATCTATTTCATAATTAATCATATATTCTTTGCTATTAAAGGTCAATTTCCTATCATGTCACAGGGTGCAGAAAAATCCCAACCGCCCGAGTAAGGAATCGAACCTGGGCCGTAGGATCTAAAGGCAAACACTCTACCACGTCGCTGTAAAAGCCGGCTTCTACCGCAAGGCAGTAGAAGTGTTATATACCTAGCCCCGTGACATTCTCCCCCACCAAATTGAACTTCGTCTGCGAAGTTCCAGGCCATAGAGAATCATTTCTAATGAGACTCGGGGAATTACTGCCGGGGTCTAGGTTGGGTTATTTGCGGTGGACAGACTCTATTCCCAATAAAATAATATTGTATTTATTTGTGTATTATATCTATTTTACTGCATAACATGTTTGAGTTAATCTCTTACGCCACCTGTGAGTGGCCTGAGATGCATAGTTTTCAATAAAGTTATGTTCTGTTCCGTTCTGTTCTGTTCTGTATATTCTTTAAAATGAGCGCTTTCGATCGGCACAAATAATCGAATGAGCATTAGAAAATTAATATGGACCAGTGCACGAGGCATATGTAGTGATCGAACCAGTGATGAGCGAAGGCTAAGACTCATCAGAACCATCGCTGCTCGCATACACAAATGTTAGATAATTCAATGTCATTACTAAACATGTTCATTTCTCAAAATATAAACTCAAACCATCGACCATCTTCTGCTTTCATAGCCTTCTACCAATCATACTCTTCTACAAACTGCCCCTTATGGCATGTTATACAACATGTTATACTTTTCTTGTAAGTCGATGAGGGGAGAGAGGATCCAAATACCACTATAAGCGGGACATCATGAACCAGCCAGCGAAACGCCATTTAAATGGTGTTTCGCTGGCGGGCCCATGATGACCCAACATTGAATTCTGGCTTGGTAGCTTTGTGATTTTCAGAATACCGAACAAGTATTGCTAAGAAACCCTATATTTTTGTGATTTTTCAGGGGGAGGGGTCCGGACCTCCTGTCTCCCCCCCTTCCCCCACTGGATCAGCACATGCAATTGGTATCCTTTTCGATAGTTAAATGAGCACAACTGCACAATTTCATACGCATAAAAGTGAGCCTATCACGGAATTCTGTCATTATTTGTGAATAGCAATGTGTTTCAAGCATTAACTCTTTACATTCCAGGATGCACGTCAGGATGGTATGTACCTGTTTCATATTTGTGGATTTCTGTAGACCAGAGTCATCGTTATTGGTTCTCTAGAGGGTATAATAGCTTAGCTAGCTAAACGCACAGTTACAATAGTATAGCTAGTCTCTGTAGATGAGCAGACTGGTTTGAGCCATACCTGGTCGGAAACCACGAAGATATGTTTTATCGCGACGAGGCCAAATTATTACATTCCATGTATGTTGGCAAGAGTTGTTTTGCAATAAATTCAGTTTATGCTGGCATAAAAGTTTAATTTAATTTATATTGCGTGAGAAACGTATTAACCTGTAAAGCGCCACTTAAAATTTGCAACCAATATCATAATCAATGATTCATTGTGTCCTCTTTAATCATGGTATTAAGGCTTAACATTTCGCATGGAAAATCGAGTCTTATATGTCTTATTGCAAATTAAACGTATGCTGCACAAACATTGAGTGGTGATTTAAAGAGACTAAGTCTGCAACTATGAACATTTTCCGATTTTTTTTTAAATTTCTTTTTAAATCATTTGTAAAAGTAGAATTAAGTTATGTTTTCACTACAAATCTGTTCACTATAGCTGAAAACTGCACGGAAAAGTGAATTATCTTATAAAAAACAGGTGAGTTGGTAATTATTTGCGTCCCTCCAATAATTATAGACAGTTAATTTTAACCAAAATGCTGTTGTTTTGATACTGATAATTTGTTAAGAATTATGAAATTGGTAAAATGTATACCTAAATTTCAGTTTTTTACTGTGTTCTTAGAAATAGAGACATTAGCTCTAAAATTAAAAGATCAAAAGTTACAGACTATGCAGCTTTAAGAGTTAACAGAAGTTGGCAGGTGCATTTTAGAAGGGCTTAAATACTGAAGCGCACCGTATCAAAATCATCAATATCTTGACGAGTGAGTATGGTCCGAGAAATTCCTCAATCACAGACCAACCCATCGCGCACACACACAAAGAAGAACACAATTAAAGCAACGTAACCAGCACTCTCTTCCTCAGTATGATGATTGTAAAACTAGAAAGGACGAAAGTACTAATACCATCAAACCAGGACTCAACACAAACAACACATGTATTGTAAATTGTCATTACAGGGAAACAATCAAATATAACGCCAGTTTAGCCGATGTGGGCGACATAAATAACAAAAAAGGATCCATAAAAGATATTAGTACCGCCTTGGAACAGTCAGCATTACCGATTAAGAACCTGTTGATAAAACGTGTACACACTGGTAAATGTATACATGTACATCGATTTGGTGGTATTTACGCGTATTGCTGGTACTTCATAGACAGGAAGTGGTAGATATTGGTGTTAATACTATATAGAAAAACATGCCTTATGCATAAAGGACTATAGAATAAGATCATTTTTAAGTATTCAGTATGTGCATGGCGATTTATGTAAGCATTTAGGAATAGATTCGAGTACCGATCTGGATGATCGGTACTCGAATCTATTCCTAAATGCTTATATAAATCGCCATGTGCATGCCGAATACTGAAAAAAATGATCTAATTCTATAGTCCTTTAGGCATATGACATGTTTTTCTATATAGTATTAACACCAATATCTACATGTAACACTTCCGGTCTATGAAGTACCGGCAATACGCGTAAATACCACCAAATCGACGTATACATTTACCAGTGTGGTGTATGTACTAAAGTATAGTGCGTCCAGCTAATAGAGACTGGGCGTGTCAGACAGAGCACTGTCATATACTGTCAAATAAGACCAGTCTACAGTAAATCGGGTGTAATAGCATATGTACGCTTTACTCGTGCAACCAACTGAAACGCAGACGACAACGGTGACCAACTTTATACGTTAGCATGCCTGGTAAACGTGTATCTTTAGTATGCTGCTGAGGACCTGCTGCATTTCATTTTCCGGGATAGATATGTTGTGAAAGTTTTGGGGGAGGGTAGGTTTGCACTTTCTTCAAATTCTATCTGTATGGCAAAACTGGTTTGATTTTTAAGCCTGATACAATAATAATAAATCACCAATTTGAACTAAGCGGGACAAGGGTTAAGTATCTGGATCATGAGAAAAGGGCATACAAACATGAGATTTGGTCTTATCGCATATCCGAAAAAGCCTCTTATAGTCGCTCATTCTCAATCTGGCGTGTCCAGAGAGACTAGTTTAGAGTCTTCTTCAACTTGCATACTTTGTGCGAAAAGCGAAAGCCCTGGCGAGGTCATACGTACATGCAGGCCCGTCTGAGCCTTCGCCACACGCCGATGTAATAAGAACCATCATCTCGTGTGCTGACCAATCTATAGTATTAATTTTTCATTGCAGACCATTATTTTATTTTCTTATTCAGTATAATTATTATTTGAATAGTTAAAATTTAGAATCATTGTTAGAATGCATATTTCTAGACTAGTCAGTCTCCTTGTTATCCAAAATTATTCGAGATGCCTTTTTCTCACAGTGGCTCAAAACTAAAACAGGTATATACAGGTATACAGCTGTGAAGCGTTTCACGGGTGAATAAATACACTCTGTCTTACCGATTTTTAAATGGAAATGTCCACGGGTGTGTCTTTGCTAAGAACCGCCCAGTCTCTCTTAACTGGTCGGACTATACTGCCGCATTAATAAGAAACGCGAAAAATCGACTTTAAGTGCATCTGTTGACGTTATTTTCTCTTGAACTTTTCGGTATGCGGGTAGAAAAAGTTGCAGTATTTTTTGACAAAATTTTCAACCTGGTGTTTTTGCTGTGTTTTTTCTGTAATCAGATGGATTTTTGGCATATTTTTGGCACTTTTCAACGGAAGAGTATTACTGTTGGTAGAATGGACATAAACTGACCCAGTTTATTAATAATATGCAACGGTTGACTGAATCATTCGATGTCGTTTCAGGTCAGTAATCGCCGTATAGGTATATACTGAACAAAAGTGAAAACGCCACACCTGAATTGTTTCCCATTTATATGTAAAATGATACACGCCAGTAAAGCAAATAAAAGTGTATCTGAATGTTCAAAAACTGGGTTATGCATAAAAGTAAACGCTTTACGGGTGTTATCACGAGGAAACACACGAAATTCATTTAAATTTGACAGGGGTCCAATTTTTCAGGTTACAAATTGGAATGGAAATCTCACAAAGTTTAGGCCTTCAGAAATCCACTGCCAACCAGATCCAACTGAACGAAATTGTAGTCTAAACATGTGACAACCAGAAATGTGAATGACTTATCAAAAATGTATTTTGATCGTTAAAATCAACCTTAGAAAGCGAGGTTTTCATCAAATTGGCCAAGCTCGAGATTTGATTACTGAAATCTCCATAGGAAAATCAATGTGTTGTCCATTGTCTCCGCCGGGAAGCATTTTTCAAATACTAACCTGTCTGATTTGAGCATTGTGGGTACATGTGACATTTGTTTACCGAATGTGTCATCAAATCATGTGATCCACCCGACTGGTTTATTCAAACTTGTTATCCATCTGCGTCATCACGTGTCACTGAAACCACTTTTTGACCCAAAAATGTTGAGTGTAGAAAATCTTATCATTGTTCCGCTAAATACTGTAATACCAATGATTGTGTTGTTGCATCTTAGTCTGCAAACATTACTGGCCGAGAAATTGTAGGAACAATGTGCTGATAGGTTTATCTGATTTGGCAAAATAAATTTATCGAAAATAGTATAGTGATAAATCGAACATTACCAAACATTTAATATTCCCTATTTGTTTTCGTCAAAGGGAGACAATTTGGTAACTTCGAAACTGATTACTGCGCTTGTTTCAAGTGATAAGTTTTCTTGTGTTTCATGCAGAACAAATATGACAAATTCTGATAAAGTTAACAATCTTTTTGCACATGCGCAACAGCATTATTCAGTGAATAAAGCTTTAAACACAAAAGGGAACATAACTCAGACATAAAAAGAGAAACAAAATTGGTGGAGTTACGACGAATCGTTTGCTGGATGTCTGGAAAACATTATTAAGCTTTAGTAAATACTTTTCGTCCAATACTTTCTCACAAAATATAGAATATTGTAGTGTAGCGTTTTCACCTTTGTTCAGTGTAGCATAAAGAGCAACGGACATATAAAGTACTGCTACATAAATTAGAATCACAAATAAATGACTTTTAGCCACTTCACGCTGTTTTAGTAGAAAGTGTCCTTACAAATATAGCAAACAGTAGTTATCCGGATCAAACTGATCATATTGGATCAGATGGCTCTGGGTCTACGCTGATTGAATCGATATTATCAACTGAATGACAGTGCTTAAAAAATAAAACTGACTTGTACAAAGCAATCACGCTTTTAAAACGTGTGATGCTTTTGACACTTACCTGTAGAAATTTAATTTCAGATATATAGGCCGTAACATGGCTGTTACACCGTTTAAATTCCCCCCGCTTTTCAGAAAGCCTAAAAATGTCGAAATTCCCAAGAGATTAGGGGTCAGGGCAGTGGTAGTAGATTCTTCAAACAATTTTCTTCTGACACTGCAGAATATTCTAAATCCAGATTTGAGCTTTATTTTTGGAAAACTGCAGGTAATAAAATAATATTCCAGATTTTCGCGTTTCTTATTATTGTGGCAGGACTATATAAACTATGTTTTGGGCGTGAGCAGGACTTCTTGTGCTTAGGACCTAAACAGTCATTGGCTTCAACACAACATTAATACCTTCTATGCTCTACCGAAACTGTTACACTAACAGATTGACGAGCAGTTAAGAACCAAATAAGATGCTACAAATGCACATTTGCAAAACAGTTGTCGTGATAATGTATTTATCACTAATCATTCATTAAATATACATGTATACAGCCCGGTGTGCTTTGGACGGTATATACTGCTGTGTCGGCGCCCCAAGATATACTGTTTATACAGCGGTTATAATTTGGATTATTTCATACCGACTTTCTTATCATATAAAATACATGCTCGGATCAAGAGGGGGGGGGGGCAGGGGGTCCGGATCCCCCCCCGAAACATCACAAATATATATGTGGTCTAAGCAATACTGGTACGCATACCCTGAAAAATCAAAAAGCTACTAAGCCAGCGTTCACCGTTCGAGCATCATCGGTCCGCTTATAGTGGTATTTGAATCCTCCCTCCCCCCATCAACTAAAGAAAAAAATTGTCTGACAAAACTTCCTGGATCTTCGCAGAAATAGATCGCTATACATAAAGGGGTTGATGCAGGATTGCATGTATATGAACCACAGAATCTATGATTTCTTGGAGGACAATATCTAATGCAGTGTCACATTAATCACAGCGCACAAATTGTGAATATCAAAGAGATACGACCAGCAATATAAGTCAGGAATGATTGATTATTAATTAATGTGAAAGCTTTTTCTGGTATATATCTGTGCATTTGAAACAGATGCAGTCTTTCTTCCAATATCTGGGGTAATAGGCTTTGACATTTGATGTCCTCTCCCGGACAAAAATAGTAGTGAGTATGATCTGGAAAAGCCACAATTACAAATTGCAGACAACCCCATGGCACCGCGAGGAAGAGCCACACAACAATCACGAGACACCAGGAAGACAAACTAAGCTAAGCAGCAAGCTCTTTCCTCCCCATCAAGATGATTGTAAAACTAGAATGTACATAAAGTAAGTAAGGGTGCAAAGATCAGGAATCGATACAATCAGTACCACAAAGTAAAGTACAATAAGAAAACGTTCAACAAAACATAGAACAACTAGAGCAGAAGTCGATGGTACACAATCGCAAATACTTTCTTTTTGACCTATAACCTTTACCTTGGGGTCAAGGTCACACAAAATGTAGCTCAGTACCTTCAACATAATATGACCTATGCAACTGTAAAGTTTGAAGTTGCTATGTCCAATGGTTAAGGAGAAGAAGCATTTACAAAAGATACACTATATGACCTTGACCTAAGGGTCAAGGTCACACCAACTGTTGTCCAGTGCCCTCCAAATCATATGACCTTTGCCCCTGCAAAATTTGAAATTGCTACGTCTAACAGTTTAGGAGAAGATGCATTTACAAATAAGTACATTATTTGACCTTGACCTTCAGGTCAAGGTCACACTAAATGTTGCCCAGTGCCCTCTACATCATGTGACCTATGCACCAACAGAGTTTGAAGTTACTACGTCAAAAGCTTTAGGAGGAGAAGCATTTACAAGAAATTCAATATTTGACCTTTGATCTGGGGTCAAGGTCACACAAAATGTTGCCCAGTACCCTCTACATCATGTGACCCATCCAGCTACAAAGTTTGAAGTTGCTAGGTCCAACCGTTTAGGAGGAGATGCATTTACAAGAAAATTCAAAATTTGACCTTTGACCTTGACCTTGGGGTCAAGGTAACACAAAATGTTGCCCAGTACCCTCTACATCATGTGACCTTTTCAGCTACAAAGTTTGAAGTTGCTACGTCAAAAGGTTTAGGAGGAGATGCATTTACAAGAAAATTCAATATTTGACCTTTGACCTTGACCTTGGGGTCAAGGTCACACAAAATGTTGCTCAGTACCCACTTCAATATGTGACCTATCCAGCTGCAAAGTTTGAAGTTGCTACGTCTAACCGTTTAGGAGGAGATACATTTACTAGCAAATACAACATTTGACCTTTGACCTTGGGGTCAAGGTCACACGAAATGTTGCCCAGTACCCTCTACATCATGTGGCCTATTCAACTACAAAGTTTGAAGTTGCTACCTCTTAAGGTTTAGGAGTAGATACATTTACAAGAAACGTGACGGACGTACGCACGCACGGACGGACTGACGGACAGACGGACGGACGGACGGATGACGGACCGACTTTGACACAAAATTAATATACCCTTTTTTCTAAAGAAAAAAGCGGGTATAATTACAGGCTCCTACAAAGGGAGTAACAAAAAACAACAATTCAACAACAACAGAACCACCGCCTTAGAACGGACAGCAGCCTAAGCCACCGGGAGGGGGGGGGGGGGGGGGGCTAAGACGGCTAAGATCAGTATGTAAGTAAAGACGTACTTAGCAACGACTTCATTCAGTGAGACAGGTAATTACATAGTCATTACATAGCAGACCAAGATTAAGTTATTAATTGTAAACTCACGGCCTGTAATAGTTTATTTATTTATTATTTTTTTTTTGAAAAGCAAGAAACTAATACCAACACCCCAAAAATGAACATGTACTTGTCCTACTGATAAGTGTAGACAAGTTTACTCGGCTTAAGTTGGTGAAATGCCGAAATCGAATATTATAGCATTGCTATGGCACGATAAGGAAGAACCAACGTTAACCCATTTATTATGTTTATGCATACAGTAAAACCTGTCTAAAACGGCCTCTCTCAAAAGGACCAAAAATTGATTTTCAAGGCGAATTATCGCTTAACGCAGGTGGTTAAAAGTATTGCTGAATGCTTCTGCAATACGTTTGACCTTCATTAAGCTACCGTTTGTCATTAAGATCTTTGTTTTGTCTTTTTTTGAGTGGCCGCTTAAGACAGGTTTTAATGTAGCTTTACATAGAGGACATAATACGAAAAACATCCGGCTCTCTCTTAATGATTAAAAAAAAATAAACATTATTTTTTCGCGAAGATACTTGGGCCAACCCTATCTATTATGAGTATGCATGTTCAGATATAAAGAAGGACGAGGAGCCTAACTTTTGGCCAAAGCCTACATGTATGTCTTTGCCTTATGTGTGCACTTGTTGAATGCTCAGAGGAGACTTGTCGATGCGCAGGCAAGTCTGAGCCTTTTTTGGTCGGCTGCACGATAAGTACCAAACTCTCACAATGTCTCAGTTATCATTCCAGACAAGATCAAATGCTTATGACA
Source organism: Loripinus fragilis (assembly GCA_964019695.1). Taxonomy (NCBI): domain Eukaryota; kingdom Metazoa; phylum Mollusca; class Bivalvia; order Lucinida; family Lucinidae; genus Loripinus; species Loripinus fragilis. The sequence continues at coordinate 92,936,882 of OZ026514.1, forward strand.
TAAACATTGTTTTATCTTCGCATAAAGAATGATATACCGGCAAAACTGTGTGATTGGATGGCAATTTATTAATCTATTGGTCTAAATCGTCTCACTCTGACACTATCAATTGCTTTATGACGGGTTTCTAAGGGACACTTATAAAGCTGCTTTTTTATTTTAAAAGTACATTTACGGCTATTGTATCAAATTTCTTCAAGAAGTTTTTTTTTTCTAATCCACCCGCACACTCATAATTAATATTCATCGGCTGGCCATGAACTGACACATTTGTTTGCAGTGGCAGTGCACAATTTATCATGTCAACGGAACAACAACAAAAGCATATATACAAACTCTTATGCTTCAGGATATCATTTCTACATCGGTTTTGCAATATTAATTTCCTGTCATAGGTCGTATAGACAGGAGAGAATCACCGCAAGGCCAACGACCAAGTCCACCTGTGGCTTTAATATTAAAATCTGGCAAGATTCTATAAATATTTGATTGCAAACAACACTAGGAAATAAAAGCAAAGTGGGACAGCAACTTATCAGCGAAACGGTAGCTCATATATTATTCATAAGTAAGTATAAGATAAACTGAATGCAAAAAAAAATGCAAGAAGCACCCAGATCTCATGAACTGGACAAATTATTAGAAATGATATTCCGATGATAAGTTTCATAAGAACATGAAACACAATTACTGTAGCCTCTTTTATGTCCACAAGAAGACTAACCTTTCGCACATCAGGTCGTGATTTCCGTTGATTTTATCCATGTGAAATAATTCTATCTCGAATGCCCGTGCAGGCCCGTGGAAAAGATAAAAACGAACAGCTACACTCTGGCCGCACGTCGATCAGTGACGTCATTGTAATGTTAAAATTACGTCGCCGTGTCGCATCTCAGCTTATTTAGGATTTTCCTGAAGTCTTTAAAAAAATTCCCAATATATACATGTAATGGGGTGATAATATTATTTATGTGGTGAGCAAGAAAACGAATCCATTATCCGTGTAAGGATTGGGCAGAAAAAAATCCGTCCCTCGCGATCACCATTTGTCGTCACTCTGCAAGCCAAGTAATGCCAATCGGTGATCCTCGGGACGGATTTTTCTATCCCACCCTGAACTATTGAGGGACTCGTATCATGTCCACAAGAAGACAAATATGTTTCATCAACTAGTGCAAGCTCAATAGAAGATATCACATGAATGCTCATGTTTTATTGAATTCATTGAACAAACAAATGCAAGCATTGCCGAATACTTTATCGCTTTTTCGCAACAACTTTACAGGAGCACGGGTGTTAGATTCATCGACGGTATAAGAAAACTACATGTACTTACAAATCGCATTCTGCGCTCACGTGTTATTGTTGCGTGAAATCGCAGTTTGCCATATACACGCACATGTACATGTACTGAAGTGCCAACCAAGAGTGACAGTGACATAATATTTGGTTTACAATTGTCAAGTCAAATATTAACTTGTTCACCCCACTTGCGCTAACGCGATGCGAAAGATCGTTTGTGCATTAATCCTATCCTGCGGAAAGGATTAATACACAAGTAATCTATCGATCATACGTCCTTTATATCATTGTAAACAAAACATGACGTCACTGTCACTCTTGGCTAGCTGAACATAGGCGACATTGTTATGGCCGTCATTCCATAACGCTAACAAATTATGCAATCCACTTGAATTTTTGAACGGTCCTTGCTGAAGCTGTATTTCAGTACAAGTAAGAAAAAGTCAAAAATAAAAATGGGGTTTTATATTGTAGTTTTAAAAATGCTGGGCTTGAAATATTCAGATTCAAATTCTATTATTATTCTATAATAGGTAAAAGGCCAGTGGTAATGAGTGGACCATATATCATGTGCTGTAATTATTAATCGAAACAGTACAGCTGGAAAATATAAGCATCATTACAAAAGCAAAACCTAGATATTTTGAATGGTGCATAGTATGCCTCCCAAAACTGTCTCCGGACAAACCTACAAGGAAAATATCAGAACTTTTAGAACTTCCCTCGTGTATGAGCCGCGACACGAGATTTCCAACAAACGCGCACTCTGATCAGAGCCTTGCTAGTCGCTTGGATATTCAATGAGTGTTAAGCTAATGGCTGAATATCATTTGGAGTTTCTAAGCTTAAATGGAGGCTGCACAGGCTCGTCTGAGTCTACACTTGTCAAAATGCCACATTGTTGGAAATCACATGTCACACCTCATATAGTCCTGCAACTTGCTTGGCGTCGCATCCAGATTTTATCGTATGTGTCTGTAGAGAGCATCATAAAAGCTTTTAAAGGAAACAATCTTATTCTATATTTCATAACCTATTGAATGTCCTTGCATCAGCAACAGGCTACTTCTGCGGATCATACGACTGGTCTAAGCTATCCGAGCATTTACATTAATTGGCATTCTGGTGACATACTCCAGTATAATCACTGAGCATGCTGAGTGGGCGGCATTCGTCTTATATTTTCTAGGTTAGTTATCTTGTGATTTTATCAGATATTCGAAGCTGATATATATCGGATCCAGCTAGTAATTGATCGTTTGGCTCTTATAACACAGACGGTCAGCGAAGGCTCAGACGAGACTATGCATATGCACAACCTCGTCAGAGCCTTAGCTGCTCGCACATGCACATTTGTAAAGCATGAAAGCAAATTAAGGTTTATACCAAATAATATACATCCAGCCCTCAAAGATACCTTCAATTATATTCACTTTTAGCTGTTTGAGACGATTTCAAAAATGGAATCATCCAGATGATGCACTGGACTACTCTATTCAAATAACATTACATGAGTGGCTGAAGAATTGAAATGAACAGTCTCCTTATCTATTTGGCTTGCAAATTCCTTTTCTGTCGTCATAGAGTTGCTATGTAGAGAATACTAGGTGAGTCTTGTTTACCAGGCCAGGCTTAGAGTATGCAGCTTGAATCGCTCTGCTAGTTTGAAGAGTTAAATAACTTGTAAACTGAAAAATAGAATACAGGTACTAAGGTTCGCGTCTTTTGATATCACGTTTACCAGGCTTGGCTTCGTGAACGCATTCTGAATCGCTAGGCTCAGTTTAAGTCGCTCTCGAAGCCAAGCCTGGTAAACATGATATCAAAAGACGCGGACCTGGGACCGGAATTACAAAGCCTCTTTAAAGTTAAGGAAGACTTAAGTTAAGTATTGATGTTTTCAGGATGCGAAAAATAACGTTTCAAACTGATTAAACTAAAAAATATTCTCATTTTTTTCTATAGATCACAATAATACCTCTGACCACAAGCACTGCATCGATCCTGGCAATTTATTTAGCATGTAATATAGCATGTTGAGATATCAATACTTAACTTAAGTCTTCCTTAACTTTTAGGTGGCATTGTGATTCCGGGCCCTGGTATTCTATTTATCAGTTTACAAGTTATTTTATTCTCCAAATTAGCGAGTTTGACGTACATGTAATTATCGATTTTCGTGTCTATTAAACGTCATTGTCGACGTCATTCAAAAACTTCAACTTCATGAAGACCTGATAAATCTAAGCAACATTTATCAGGTCAACGTGCAACAATGCAGTTAGTATGAGAGGTAACTGATAATAAAGAATATTAACATTGTAATGGATTTCTGGAACTCATTCTAAACAAAACCAATTGTGTATAATGTTACCACTTACTATTATATTGTATCATGACATTGCCGCCTTTCCGTTGACCTATGTTGTTTATTAATTTCGACAAGACCGTCAAAGATGGAACTTATTTATTGATTTGAAAATCAGATGAATAAATTAAAAGGTGATGTTTTTTTGGTTATGATGCAAGTATTTTATTGTACAAATACTCGTGAATATACAAATATTCGCTCTTGTAGGGGTAACTCAACTTTGACTCGTCCCGCCTACAAGAGCAAATATTGGTATATACACTTGTAAATTGTACAATAAAGCTAACTTGTGCAACCCAATAACTATATTGGCTTATTCCAATCGTGTATTTTCTAAGTTTAGCCTAAAAAAACTATTGTTTGTTCCTATTATTACTTTTTTGTGTATATGCATTTTATAGGAATTGTTGTATCATATACGATCCAATAGTGACTGCTTTTGTAAATCAAACTTTTGCCAAGCTACTATTTTTAACCCTTCGCCTGCTCCGAAAAATATGCATCTGCCCTTGTCGTCGGCTGTAGTCATCGACTTATATATATGCTCACAGCATGAACTTTTTTCTGTGTGTTTATTGGACAGTGTAGACCCTGGTCTGACTGGTCCTAGTGGAGCAGTCTGATCCGGCTCTATACTGTTTGTTATATGAAATGTCGCTCGGCTGTAGTCATCGGTTGTATGCTTATGCTCACGGTATACTTTTTCTGCGTGTTTTTAGGTAGTTTGGACCCTGTTCGGACTGATCCTAGAGGAGCAGTCTGATCAGGATCTACTCTGTTTATTTTCTTATATGCGGGCGGCTGTAGTTGTCGGCTGTTTTCATTAATTAATTTCAGCGTGTTTATTGGGCAGTGCGGACCCTGATCAGACTGATCCTAGAGGAACAGTCTGATCTGGTTCTACACTGTTTGCTATATTCATATGCGTTTTTAATAATCAGCGGACTACATGCTGTTGTATACCTTTAATAGCATTTAGCAGTCGTAGAGTTCAGTGCTACTGGGCTCGTCAATACCGCCGTATTGATGGACCCTAGTTCTGTTTTCATTGTACTTAATTTCCTCCGCTAATTTCTAGGTTACGTATCTGTCTTGGCGCTATGCCGCACGTTATACGTTACGTCCTAACGTTTTTGTGGTGCGTCACGTCATTTACTTGTTTATTATTATTCCTGATGAAGCCAATATGGCGAAACGTTGGATATTAAATAATAATTAAATGTAAAAATTCGTGTTGGTGTTGAATAATTGTTAATTATTTCTCCAACCACTAAGTTCAGCTTGGGTATCATACACATCATAGCTTAAAGCATGTCAACTATTTTCAGTGCTTAGTGCAAAAAAAAAACAAACTTCTCTGTACAATATCAATATCGGAACTTTCACCCTGACCCAAAAGTCAGGGGTGTGTGTAAGATCAAACTATTTGCTTCTAAGTTAATCTATACTTCTTCCCCTTTAATTTGATATGCAACATGACAAAATCTAACTTACAGTTGGGATTGTTTCGCATCAATTTGCAATATTTATAAAACACTTATTGCCCTTGACTTAAGTCAGCATTTATTTCCTCTCAATATCTTAAGAATACATTCAATTTGATTGAATTTGACCACATTTTGTATATACATTTATATTGAAAAGATATATATTGAGATTGTTACGCATTATTTTGCAAGGTAAGTTTATAACAGTAATTGTCCTTAATTCATGTTGAATTTCGCTTTTGCGAGAGTGAATAGATAGAATTTGACAAAAAAGTAAGTAAGTATGATCAGGAAATACCATAATCACACACTGCAGATCAACCCTAGGCACCGTGAGGAAGAGTTACAGAACATTTATGGTAACAATACATCTGTTAGACAATTATAGCAAAACTCTGTAATAGATGATCAAATGAGCATATTGGTGCATATAGATTATGTCATCATCAGTAAATCAGTCATTTCAGGGCAGCTTTTTCTCTCATACAATGGCCCCTAGTTTGATATGCAACATGAACATGTTCTAAAAAGTGGAATTTTGACCTTTGACTCCACCCTCAGGGTCGAGGAGTCTTTGGGTAAAATATTCGCTGACATGTTGCTGCATGCGTCATCCTCTTTAATTTGATATGCAACATGATTCTATTCTGAAAAATGTGAATTGAATTTTGGCCTAAGCCCACCCAGGGGGGCGGACCCAGGCCTTCAAACATAAATCTCGTTTGATATGTCTCATATTTATTGTATCTCTTTTTGCATGCAAGATTTCAGTATTTAATGAGAACTTTCATTGCAAAATATATATATTTGACCTTTGACCCAGGGTAAGGGGTCAGGGGGGATAAAATTTTAATCACTGTCATGCTGGGTAATCATGGCCTATAGTGAGAAGTTGTCAGATATAATAGCATTTGGGAAATTGTGTTTATGCTCTGGAAGGTATGCTTTCTTTTGATAAAATGCAAAATACCAGTCCTTTAATGTGCAAAAAGTTCGAAATATGAGGGCAAGTATTTTGAAAGTTATTCAAGTTTTTCATACTGTACACATAGTTATGTATATTGGGTGTTCTGACCCAGTAGTAGAGGCGACGACCCAATCATTGGACCAGAACACCCAATATACAAAACACTGTGTACATTATGAAACGATTGAATAACTTTTAAAGGGCTCCAGCCTCAGATTTTGAACTTTGTGCACTTTAAAGGACTGTTTTTATGCATTTGATCTAAAGTTAGCATAGCTGCCAGAACATAGACAAAACTGCCTTTCATCTCTTTTTCAGGAGAAAAATCACCTTTTTGGCATAACTCAGGCTCTGTCACGCCTATCACTTAACTCACATAAATCTAGTTAAGCAGATTCACAGCTGGCTTTATAAGTGACAATACTGAGCATAGAATATTTTCAGAAGTAAAGTATTGACCTAAATGTTACTCTTTTTAATAGCTAGGTACACTATTCTGTGCACTCGACGACTGCAACCAACATAGGATGACTGCGATGTTCGAGTACAGGGTTATCAGGCCTGTCTAAAGAGGATTCCTGTCAGCCCAGTCTACTCACAAAAACATAACAGACAATGGCAAAGGACAATACAGATAGACGCACAAATACATGAAGTGACAGGAAATATATACATATGTACATCCAGTAAACTAGAACTGTCGGATTTTGACAAAGGGCCCGGCTTATGCCCTGCAGCAAAAGGATATCCGTTTTGGCAAAAATCTTGATAATCATTTATCAGATAAAACCCATATTTAGACATGAACAATAGTTTGATGATAGTAGTCCATATATGGAATAAATTGGGTGAAAATGACTGAAATAGAATGTCCACAAGTGTAAACTGATAGGTGGCGGCCATTTTGGTGGCCATATTGGTTATCAGACAAAGCGAGAGTTTGATAAAAGTAATCCATATACATATATATATGTATATGAAATTTGGAGGTAATCAGGAAATAAATGATTAGGGTAGATTGTCCACAAATTGATAGGTGGCGGCCATTTTGTCGGCCATCTTGGTTATCGTTCGTATGACTAAATTTGTATTCGAACTTAACACGAGTTGGATGGAAACAATCGATACATGAAATTTGGAAGAAATCCGATAAAAATGACTAAGTTATGGTTATTGTTCGTCTGACAAAACCCATATTTGAACTTGAATGAGAGTTTGATTAAAGCATTCCATATGTGAATTTTGAAAGAAATCCGATAAAAGATAAAAATGACTAAGTAAGAGTGACCACGACAGCGCACATTGATAGGCAGCAGCTATTTTGTCACCCATTTTGGATATTGGATGTCAAACAAAACCCATATTCGAACTTGAGAGAAAAGTTGAAGGAAGCAATCCATATATGAAGTTTGGAAGAAATCTGATTAAAATGACTGAGCTAGAGTGACCACGGCAGCGAATATTGATAGGTGGCGGCAATGTTGTCGGCCATCTTGGTTATGGGATGTTGGACAAAACCCGTATTCAAACTTGATCAAGAGGTTGATGGAAGCAATCCATATATAAAATTTGGAAGAAATCTGATTAAAAATGACTGAGTTAGAGTGACCAAGACAGCGGATATTGATAGATGGCGGCTATTTTGTCGGCCACCTTGGTTATGGGATGTTTGACAAAACCCGTATTCAAATTTGAACGAGAGGTTGATGGAAGCAATCCATATCCGAAATTTGGAAGAAATCAGATTAAAAATGACTGAGTTAGAGTGACCACGACAGTGGATATTCATAAGTGGCAACCATTTTGTCAGCCATCTTGGTTTTACGATGTCGGACAAACCCTGTATTTGAACTTGAACGAGAAGTTGATGAAAGCAATCCATATATGAAATTTGTTTCATTGTGAAACTTTGAAAACTATTAGAGGGTCACTGATAAAGCCTAAATGGCGGAAACTAGCTAGTCTGGCCCAGGAAATATGCACGCTCTAGTTTCAGTTCTTTGGTGCAGTCTTTCCTTTCAAGGGATACCATTTTAAGAACAGATTGGTAGAAATCCCATTAAAAATGACTGAGTTAGAGTGACAACGACAGTGGATATTGATAGGTGGCGGCCATTTTGGTTATCGGATGTCGGACAAAACCCGTATTTGAACTTGAACGAGCGGTTGATGGAAGCAATCCATATATGAAATTTGAAGAAATCCGATTAAAATCACTGAGTTAGAGTGACCATGGACAAACAGAAGGATGGACAAGCCAAAAACAATAGAGCTACGCCAACATCGATGGCCCCACAAACCGTATTAGAACTTGAACGGGAGGTTGATGGAAGCAATCCATATATGAAATTAAGAAGAAATCCGATAAAAATGACTGAGTTAGAGTGACCACGACAGCGGATATTGATAGGTGGTTGCCATTTTGTTGGCCATATTAATTATGGGATGTCGGACAAATCCCGTGTTTGAACAAGAGGTTGATGGATGCAATCCATATTTGAAATTTGGAAGAAATCCGATTAAAACTTACAGAGTTAGATTGACCACGGACAGACGGACAGACAGGCGGATAAACAAGCCAAAAACAATAGAGCTCCGCCAACATTGGTTGGCCCGATTAAAAATGACTGAATGAGAGTGACCACGACAGCGGATATTGATAGGTGGCGGCTTTTTTGTCGGCCATCTTGATTATCGGATGTCAGACAAAACCCGTATTCAAACTCGAACGAGAGGTTGATGGAAGCAATCAATATATGAACTTTGGAAGAAATCCGATTAAAAATGACTGAGTTAGAGTGACCACGGACAGACGGACAGACAGATGGACGGACAAGCAGAAAACAATAGAGCTCCACCAACATTCGTTGGCGTGGCCCTAATTGAACCTTGTGTGTGTGCGTGTGTGTGTGAAGCACTGTCTTAAGCTTTCGTCGTGTGCAGCTGTTACATTATGATCGAAACACTTATCAATATACATGTATACTTTTTGAATACGTAGCCAAAGCCTTTTTTTATACTTCATTGAATTTAATTAAGTGTCTGATCCTTGTAAGAAAATTTTGTAAAGGTTATTTGGTATTAGTGCGATGACAATATTATATCTGTTCATAAACATGATTGTGGAAATTTTCTGTGAACTTTGCATGCCACCAACGGCCGTACCTATGGCAGTAAAGAAGAAAATGAGAGAGTAATATTACGTCTTTCACAGAGTGCCAGCAGCACCTCCCTCGAGAAGCAATTGGATCCGATGGGTCCAATTGCTTCTCGAGGGGGTCCGTACCACAATTTCTAAGGAAACCTATAGCCACTTGTGATAATCAAAGGGTGTCCTGACCCCCACTCTGGGTCCGCTCATGTTGTCAATTTAACATCTAGGATACAAGATACAATTACTCGGCGACACGTGGTTGATTTTAATCATTACTGCCCCATGGTGTAGATAGTTGACATAGGGTAAATGTCTGTCATTTTGATGTATGGTTCCCCAGTTCTACTATTTAACGACTTGTGTGTAACCAGCTGAACTATGCATGGTCATTTCCATCTAACTCGTCACTTTTCACTGATCTGTTAAATAAACAATGTATGAATGTTATCTATATATAGATTTATCAATGAATCAACTATACTTAACTACTAAAGAAACCCTACACATACTGTGTGTCATTTTTTTAGTAAATGAATACGATGCACACTTATCTTTCCATTGCCCAAAGTTGAACACAGGTAGAATAAGATGCACTGATATAATTTGAAAAGATAAACTTATTTCAGACGTCAGCTACCAAAACGTCACGTAACCCCTAAAATCATTTTTCACAAGGACAACGAAATCACGCAAAATTCACCAGAAACTGCTTTAGTGTGATTCTTTGTTATTTCATTGACATCTTCTTGGCATTCAAATAAAGCAAGCAAGCATTGTTCAACCCAAAAGCCTATTTTCATTTTCTTAACGACATTTTTTTCGTTTTCAGCGTTTTATGAGCACTGCCACTTTATAAACTTTTTTTCCACTTTGTATGATGTTTGGAATGCATTTTGACAATGATTCAGTCCTTTTGTACTCCGGAGCTGCCGCCTACGTCCATTTAGCGACGTAAAGCGTTACAATGACATGCTGATATGTGTATACTGATAAGCCTGAAATTCTTACGCGATTAAAGTAAAGTGTAGCCAATTGGCACTATAACAAAGTAGACAGAACACTAAATGGCGACATACGTTGCCAAAGAAAAAACGGTTATTATCCATAGTTTATGTTGTTCCTTAATTGACTTTAAACTTGGTTTATTCCGCTTTAACCATTTAACGTGACGCGAAATATAAGTTCTGATTTTTAAAAATGCATTCTCTTACAATGATTGGTTGACTCCAAGTCATTTCAGTTTCTAGAAATTGCTTAAACAAAGGAAAAATACACTGCCGTTTAGACAAAGTCAAAAGCAAAACTTAATAAAAACATACGTCGCATTAAGAAATTGCAATTTTTGAAAATGCACTTTTGTCTGTACTGGTATTGGCATTGAATACATGAAAAAAAGTTTTCAAAAAAATCTAGACATAACTATATTCCCGAGGCAAAAGTGATAAAAACGTTGTTTTTGACGTCCTGACGTCATGTTCTATATTTGATAAATATATTATTTCGAAGAATACTTTCTAATGTCTTGTTATTAATATATTAGCATATCAGCTTAGCCTTCTAATTTTTATTTACGAATTTGAAGCAAGTAAAAAGTGCCAGGTTTCTTTAGTAGTTCAGTATATTATCTAGAGCTTTCTCAAAAGATGGTCTGCCACACTTCTGAAAGCATGGTTGTATTTGATTGTTTACGAAAAGGCCTGCCAAGTTTCAGCGATGCCTGACCGGCTAACGTATACACTGTGTGGGTTTAATAGCAAGTGAGTAAGACCAGAAAATACCACAATCACAGACCAGAGGCCAACACAGAGCACCGCGAGGAAGAGATGCAGAACATTAACATCATAACAATGGCAATAACACAAAGTATAGTAACCAGCTTTCTTTTCCTCAGTGAGATGATTGCAAAACTAGATAGGACACAAAGTACTGCATTACAAAACAAGAACCGAACACAGCCTCCACAAACAATGGGAGCAACAACAAACAACGAACCAACAACAACAGAACCACCGCCTTATAATATAATCATTTGCATTGTCTAAAGTTCGGGTATACGCAGCTGGCAGCCCAAGGTAAGTGTTGTTCTAAAGCAAATTGGTACATTTTTCTTTCTTTTTATTTGTGTGAAAAAAAACATATACCTTCCGGTGAACATTACTGAAAAGTTGATGGCTGTCAAGTGTGGTATGATCTCAAACATATTTTGTCTTTCATACGTTTTGTGCACAGCGGCTATAACGGATACATTGTCATGTAATTAAGGTAATAGTAAAATGTGTTGTCTTTTATTTTGTTTGAAAACTGTAAATGGGGCTAGATGACCTGGTAGCGCCCATAACCTTCAGATTCTTCCATACATTGTGATTAAAGCATATATTAACTGCACGATTTTGTAACATGATTATGTTTTACAGACTTAAAATAGAGCATGGTGGGAAAGATTGCAGAATATAACGTCGCGGTCTGGGAGTGATATAACGCTATGCAATAAATTCAACACACCACTAGTTGTTAAGAGATTAAGTAAGGTTACATAATGACGTCTTTAAAAGGTTACGCAAAATATTGCAAACTCTCGACGTTTTCGCGCAAAACATGCACCAAACATGCAATTTTTAAACACTTTTTTTGTCATGTGATATATATAATTTGATACTCGTGCTCCTGTATTTATGAATTTATTAAACTCATTGCGAAACAGAGATGAAATGCTCAGCAAGCCCTGCATTTCATCTCTTTTCCCCAACTCGTTAAATGAATTTAAAAAAAAACATGAGCACTCATGTTAGATCCTCTATATATAGCTTTACCTTACAGTCCTGAAGCTTTTCATACGTTTACGGATTATAAACCAATAGCCAGCTGCAGCAGCTAAACCTACACACGTAACTCCACCAATGGCTGCCAATGCGGCGATGTATTCTGTAAAACGGAAATGAAGTTAAAACAGTGTGTTCTATATCTTATAACTTCGATTATCTACTTTACTAATTTTAACAGCATATTAACAAATATCAATGTTGCGGGAGACTTCGTATAAGTAAATTTGCAAAATAACATAAATACTTAATGCGCACAGCTGTTTGAAGCCATTGTCAAATGAACGAATACCCATTTTGAAATCATGAGGTTCACGTGCTGTTTAAACATGTGTTTTAACCTTACATAATGAGCCCTAAAGCCACGAATTGATTGCATAACCTTACATGGGAAAATGTGGTCATGACTTATAGTTTCGCTGATGCTTTTGTTTGCGAATTGTTATGCTCGGCTATAACGTTATGACGTTCGAAAGGTTGATGCTCACGTAAGTTTGTATGGAGAAATTCGACGAATGAAAACGGATGTATATTGTTTTAGCGGTGTTTTCAGTGCGATTGATATCTGGTAAAATATGCAAGAATAACGGATATCTGGTAAAATGCGCAAGAATAACGATCAGTCAAGTTATTCGCATCGCACGCCCCCATAGTAGGTAATAATAAAACAAACAAACACATGTCGGATCCCTCGGAAGATGTTTGAGCACTCGTCCTACATATGGCTATACTGGTCTCTTGCTCACGTACCCTCCTTGGGACCTGGCACATGTTTATATATGAAAAAAACCCAACACAAACACATGTTATCCATTTAATAAGTAGTGTCTATATTAACCAGAATAATGCCATTTTAACACATTAGATTACGAAGCTTTGGTAACTATCACATTTGAGCAGTATATATTGAGATCCAAATATACTCATGCTAATAAAAAGAGGCCACCCAAATGCACGGGCTTTGTTGCAAATAAATACAGACATGAACATGTTATGATTACACTTTTTTTATATTGTAAGTCATAACTTGTATGACCGCCACCTTTATTGAAGCATTCTATGAGCCTTTTGCACATGCTTTACCCCACCCCTTGTGGAGTGCGTTGTCATTGCTCAACCAGCTCCTGTTTGGATTTGGGAAATGTGGCAGGTGGGAAGGGATACGATCATGTACCCGCTGGTCTAGAATATCCCGCGGATGGTCGATCGGAGATGGATAGGGATCCTGAAGGTCAGTCAAGATGGTATGACATGACCAGCTTGCAAACAGTTCCTTGCCATATTGCAAGTATGGTAGCATTGATTTGCTGGAAGAGAAAATTGTTTCCAACAGTCCGATAGATTCGCAGGACTAGCTGGTGAAGGACTTCATCCACATAGCTTTGGCTTGAAAGTGGCCCGAGAATTACTATGCAACTTAAGCAAACATTATACAAAGCTCAAGATGGCCTTCTTTTTATTCTTCTTTTTATTAGCATGAGTATACTATTGGAAAATTAATCAAATGTGTTAAACATTTTTATATTAGCCGCGACATGAGATTACCCACAATGTGGTATGTGCGACCAACATAGCCTCAGATCAACTTCAACTTTCTACAGTCTGATCAGAGCCTTTGGTAATCGCTTAAATATTCTATGAGTGTAAAGCTACTGACTGAACATTATTTGAAGTTCCTAAGCTTAACAGGAGGCTACGCAGGCTCCTATGAGACTATACTTGTCAAAGTACCATATCGTTAGAAATTCATGTCACGGCTCACAGTATTATAAATACCTTTGAAATCACAAGAAGGCAAAGCACTCCAGATACCATCTGCCCTGCAACGTACAGAACGATCACCAAAGAGCTCATACCCAGTATTGCAGCTTACAGTGGCTGTGGCCCCATATGTTGTTACGCCATCGACTGTTAGCTTCAGTATTCCATTACTTGGCTGCTCTGGAGCCTTGCAATCTATAAGACAATACATATGATCAGTAAAATACATGTTACTACAGTCAGTGGCCATATATATTTCATCAAATGAAAAATCAGACAAAAAACTAACGAAATTTTCAATGCCAACGACGCTTGTAATGTCATCTTATTTTGTATGGTAACAAGCAAATAGAACCAATCTCTGGTGAAAAACAGTTATAGTGTAGGCCCCTGTGTCGAAATTTGGGCTCCCGTGTGCATTTTTTGGTAAAAGGAATTCTTATCGATTTTCAACTAGACAAATATATGCAGTGTAAGGAAAAAGATGTTTACAATTTTTTCTTGCAGTATTGACGTCACAGTGACGTCACAAAATGGGGTGCCGTCTGTTCACTTGTATCAAATAGCTTATATGTGGTGGGGTTATTTACACACGTAAAATAGTCTTATTTTTAGGTTTGTTTCAATGAAATGGTTAAAAACGTCTATAGAAACACGAAAATGAAAATTTGATTCAATATGGTCTTCAATTCTACATGGAATTGACGTCGATTTGACGTCAATGTGCTGGAAAAACGCATTGCGTACAAAAAAAATAATTCTGGAAATTGGCATGTGCCGTGCGACTGAAATCAGATCTTAGCATAACTGTGTGTTCCTAGCTTAGCGTTTTTAAACAAGCTAGCTCTCTGATGGTTGGGTCGTTCAGATGCAAAGCGTGTTAACTACGTTACCCTTCATTTTTTTAAACAAAATAAATGTAATCAAGGTTATTGAGGTAATACTTGAATTATTGAAATTGGACGAGCATTCACGTATCATACAAGAACATGTTATTCCTTACATATATTTATGTTTCTAAAAATTATATGGACCCACTGTAATGTTATTTATGTTACATTTTAAGCAACTTATTTAAAATCACTGAAATTCTGTTAAATAATTTTCTTTGATAAGCTTCCCAATCAACTTTCAGGTTTTAAATACGCCTTCCAAAAGACAAGTAATGATCCATTATATACCTGCGAACAGTTTGTTTGTATCACAAATACTTTAAAACAAATAAATTGCTAAATATGACGACCCTGAACAAAAAGTCCATTCTTCAATTCAGCATAAAATTCATTTGTAAAATCTTTAAACACCAAAA
Organism: Loripinus fragilis; assembly: GCA_964019695.1. Taxonomy (NCBI): domain Eukaryota; kingdom Metazoa; phylum Mollusca; class Bivalvia; order Lucinida; family Lucinidae; genus Loripinus; species Loripinus fragilis. Next base: position 92,952,052 of record OZ026514.1, read on the forward strand.
ATGACCATTCTGTTGATAACCAAGAGTGAAAAGCCATGCTTAACTTCGTTTCTGGTGTAAAATATTAATTTTGTTTTGGTTTGTACGGCATCATGTAACGTATAATATACTTTTCAAGACTGCATTTACATTGCTTTATGCCGTATATTAAACGTCATAGGATACTCTGTTTCATCTCAAAACTGACTGTGCGTGTTAAATAGATATCAAGATACCAGTCTGTCTGAAAAAAGGATTTATCAGTTTGCATTTGAGTTCCTACTAATTATCCATGCACATTTACATTTGCAAAATAGTATATATTTGAACTTTTTACATCTTCAAAGAAATGATTTGCCCAAAAACTATAGATTTTAAAATTCATAAACAAAGGAAATAATAGCACGCAAGTAACAACACTTAGAAGGATACATTTAAATTTTCTGTCAAATATGTTAAAACAACATAATAGTACTGTACAAAATATAATATATTGCCATATGATAACGCATTACAGAATCTTTGAAATTAATTTTAGTTTATATACAGTATAGCTTTCGTTGTGCAATCAGCAAAACTGTCCATTGCATTAAGTAAGTACCTTGGATCACTTGCTCAAACAATAATATCTAAAGAACTGCTTTATTGATGAGAAACATGCATTTCCCTGGAAATAGAGAAAGTTGGTTGTAGTGGTGAGTTTTGCTTTAAGGCCACATTAGATATGGTCATATACAAGGAAAAAGGCCAGCTGTTACTACGATACCAATTTAAATAAAGACTTTTCAGCAAAAATTGTATCCGGCAAAATTTTAACAGGTGACATTCAAGTTATTTTAAAGTAGATTTTACAATGTTTTTAAGACTGCTGGATAGAAATGTGAAATATAAAAAATGTAGTCAAGAAATTAGATCTGATTTAGTTTAAGCAATAAATGTTTATATACCTGATGTTAATTTCCACTAAACAGAACGTTGGCAAAATAGTACAGGAACCTCACAAACATGATAAATGTAATCATTAATAATAATGTTTTACATGTATATGTGTACTTAAGATAAGAATGAGTTGTTAGCTTGTCAGGACATAGATTCAAAAGGAGCATACACAATGATAACTGTTCAGCATTAAGATGGCACTCTTCTCAGTATCAACATTGTCACCAGTGATAGTCGCACATGCAAAGTTTTAAAAATGTGCATGAACTTATACAGTTATCTCTTAAAAATCATTTCATTTAAATGTGCAGGATATCATTATAAATCTCAGAGGTTGCTTTAACAGTGCCTCATTGTCAATTGTGTAATATGTGTGTATGGTATAGTTTACGAAATGTTGAATGTTATATTTCACATATGTTCCTTGACAGTAGCGCAAGTATAAATCACGTTGCTTTTAAATGAAAATTAATTTAGACTCTTTTACTGTAATTAATAAATAAATATTTGGACTAGCAAATGCAATGTTTAATCACTCATGATGATGCAGAGGGGCTAGCGTTCTAAACTTTGGTCATCAATTTCCATACTACTTTGTGTTTACGAGCAGCGAAGGCTCTGGCAAGTCTATCTACATATATGCACAGGCTCACCTGAGCCTTCATTGCTCAACACCGCAAAAAGTACCCAAATCAAATGGACTTATTCATTTGATCTGTTCTTTCGTTACTAGTAAATAAATTTTGTTTGATTTGAACTATGCAAAGATTATTATTAGGCTGCAATTATGTATCAACGATAATGTTCACATGCTAAATATCAATTTGATATTATCTACAACAAAATTCCACTGTAAGACTAATGGGTCTGATTGATAGAATAATGCAAACCAAATTATTTATTAAACGCAAGAATTTGTTGTGTGTCAGCTATTTTAGCACTGGTTACAATATAAATCAATACTAACAATGCCTGGGGGCTTTTCGGAGTGATAAACGTATATCTTTCAAATGTATGACTAAAATGAACCATCAGAACAAATATTGTTCTGTTTGAATGTTTCATAATAGTTTAGAACCAAACAGAACAGATGATAAGACAGTGCAATATGTCCTTAAATTTCTCTTGTTATGCATTTTAAATCTTAAATGGTTTTCTTTTGTCGCCAAACTGGACATCGTTCTGTTAAAAACAGTTTTAACCATAAGGATAGGCTTGGTGTGTGCCATACCTTTGGGCAAAAATCGTTTTTATTCCTGAATGGTATCAGCATAGTAGTTGTAACTAATAGCTGGCTTTAACAATATGTGATAAATCTTACTAAGCTAGTCTATGCTTTATATTATTGTGTTATCTAAAATACGATACAATTTAATACAATATATTTTATTAAGCATTAACATATAACAATGTTTATAAACTACACAATAAGCTAACATATTAATGTAGTGAAACAACAACATTAATTTTCCTAAGGAGCATCTAGCATTTCTGCTGATAGGTTTGATGACTTTATATGTGTCTTTTATATATCATTTCACGCATAAAAGAAGCAAATATATCAGTGTCAGTGAGATAAAGATATCATTTAACAAGAATTTAAGAAAATAAAATGCTGTTTACATATTTAATAAAACGCACATACTTGAAAAGTCGTTGTATGTAAATAAAGTTCAGATATTATTCTTTTATTCATCCATGCGTTGTTAGCATTTTCTTTTAATGACAAATAATGACAGTTAAATGGCAACACATGTCCCACTAGTGGTGTAAACTTAAATAGTGTTCTTTTGTAATTTTAAAATGTATTTTAAAGAAAGTAACGTATATCAAGGTGATAACAGATCCTTCTACTTTGATAACATCATATTGCTAGTCATTTGTTAACAATTAAAAGGTTATATTGTCATGAAAGAATTAGAAGTAATTAGATAAGATTTCCAATTATTTTACAGTAACATAGACAATTTTGCTATTGCATGATATTGCACCAAAAGTTAAAGATTTAACATACATTAATTTGTGGTTTGTAGAATGTGGTTTTAGAAAATTATAGTGTACAAAACTCCCCTAGGAGGTATTTTGGCAGTCCAATGTCTAGTGAAAGTAATGCATTAAATAGTTATACATTTAAACTAACATATATAACTGTAACATCATAGTGGTGTATTGTTTAAATGCATACCAGCTGTACCCTTCATTTAAAAATGTTTAAGGCAAACAACATGTCAAAAAATAACAATTCGGTATAACTTGGTATTTGAAACTATAAAAGGGTAACGTAGTTAACATGCCTATCTAAATATAGGTCAGAGAGCTAACGTATGTCATTTTGCATCTTATATAATATAGTTTCAGAAAATAAAGTGAACAATATTTCCCTGCAGGGTGGAGACGAGGATCTAGCTATTTTAGCTTTCACTATCGCAGAATTTACATTTTGGTACTGGCGTCACTTTTCCATGTACAGACATCATTTTGAAGTTAATGTAACCTCTTTAAAATCCAGAGTCAGGGTGTATGCTCCGAATTCAATATATCGCCAGTAAAATTACCACAACTGATCAAACAGTTCATGTCTTTACCTGCTGGAATTCATAACACTCCACTTTCAAGCCTTAAATAAGCTAAAAATGGGTATGTCACTTTGTGACGTCATCGTGACGTTAAAACGCCAAAGAAAAATTGTAAACATCTTTTTTCTTAAACAGGATACATTTTACTACAAGATAATGTATGTTTGACACTTTTACCAAAAATGCACACGGAATTACACAGCGGCCTACACTATTACTTTGACATGCATTACGACAATTGATCATAGTTGCTAAGCAATTTATGAACACCACTTAAAATCCATCATCTGCTTTTAGAATATGTTTGCTCTGCAAACGAAATCGGTTACATATTTCAATTCAATAGTCTACGTCAATAAACCAGATAATACCACTACGTTAACATTTCTTCTGCTGTTTTAACACAATTCCAAAAAAAGGTACATGTTTTTATTTAATTTTCTAATTTTCCAAACACACTTTTGGCATATTTTGCATCCATTTCAATGAAAACAAAATTTGACACTAACAGCTTAAGACATTTAATTACGGTATATATATTTATCAGCTTATTCAATTGGCTAGAGTGTGTTCTAATGTACGAGACTAGAGGTATTATTTTTGCCTGAGTCAAACTTGTGTAATTAGTGCCAAAATGTTATGTGCTGCCTCATAATTAAACTTATACAGTCAGGCACTGGAAGGAAAACCTTCCATGCTAAAAGTATGCCTTTTTTAAAGAAATAGCCTTCTAACTTAACAATTTCACTATGGATGGATTTTCCTTCCAATTAGGTTTTTCACTGAAAATTGGAAGGTTTTACCATCCATCTTAATGAAAAGTTTTGGATGGAAAACCCTTCCAAAACATCCTTTTCATTGCAAATTTGGCATCCGATCGGACAGCCGATCGTAGGGTTAATGATGTAATTAGTATGTTTTCATTACATAATCAAGCAGAAAAAATCATTTTTCTACTTGATAAACCTTATTGCAATTCAGGTAACAGTTAATTAAGATCATTTATCAATCTTTTCTTGTCACTGGTATTAGAGAACATTTGCAAACCTGTGATGACTTTTCTTGAAGATATCTTTTCAAGGCATGCAATATTGCATAAATTTGTTACTATAAATAAATCTGGATGGAAATCCAGGTAATCACAAACAGATGCTTTGGCTTATTTATGAGAAAGAAATGTTTCTATTTCTAGAAATAGAACTAAAATTGAGAGACTGTTAGATTGGAAGGAATTTCCATCCAAATCTGTTGGAAGGTTTTCCTTCCAGTGCCTGACTGTTATATAAATGATACTTATAATTGAATATCAGTGTGGATCAGGATCAGCTGGCTGCTCTTGGTTCTAAAACTGGATCCGCAAAACTGGATATGTCTGCTTTCAGCATGTTGAGTGTTATTAGCAAAACATTACATGGCCATTGGGTTAATAGCTATGTGATTCTTGCATGACATTTGGGTCTGTACTTTAACCTTACACTATAATTACTAAGTCCATCCGTTAGTGGTCAGTTAGTGTAAATGCTCATCACGGGTCATGCACATAACTGTCAGTTGTTTTATAAATCTAAACCCAATGGTTCTTTTGGCCTTTAGTTAAAACATATCTAATTTGTATGACAAATTCAGATGGATCCATACTTATCCATGACAGAGTCTACGAACTGCAATTCGGAAAAAAGTATTGATGACTTATTCAGGTCCATTTCAGACCTCTGATACCGAAGCCGCATTTTTAGACTTGCATTTGTCAAATTCTAATGATATTGTTTCTACCAAAATTTATAATAAGCGTAACTTAGGCCTTGAGCTGGCTATAGACCCCCCTCCCCCCCAGGGGGAATTTTGTACACTATGATTTTCTGAAACTACATTATATAAGACACAAAATAAAAGATGTTAGCCCTCTGAGAGTGGCAGCGTTAACGTGTAACAGCACGTTTTATACGTTACCCCCCCCCCCCCCCAAAAAAAAAAAAAAAAAAAAAATAGCATTAAACGTCCCTGATAATGTCTCATTCATGACATGTTCGTACATATTTGCTTGCTGACACAGGTTTATGAACTTCTTATAAAAAAGTTACATATTTTTAGTATTAATTTTATAAATTTCTTGAGTAATTACCGTTGTATACGTTACTTAGTGTTTCCTGCGGTGTATCCGAGTATCAGTATGGTATTTATTGACTATATGTGTATATCATCTGTCACAGAATATAGTAAATCTATAAGGCTGCTACTTAAATGATTTAAAGTTCTTTATTATGGTCGCTTACACTATTTTTCAGGTCCAAGTTATGTATGTTACCTTCAAAATAGCATTAAACATTTAAGTAAATGTCTCCATCAAGCCCTGTTTATACTTATTTGCATGTTTGCACAGGTTTATGTACTTCTTTTAACAAGTTTTACCTATTTTAAGTATTCATTTAATAAATGCCTTGAGCTTCAACTGTTATGTGTGTTACCAAATGATACATAAGTTATTCAAAGTAAAGCCTGTCAGAGAATTTAGAAAATTTATAAGGCGGAAATAAATTGAAGTTCCTTATTAATTTATGGTGACTTAAACTAATAATATAATGTGATCTATCAACCTTCGCTGTTTGCTCACATAAACAGTATAGACACCATGCATTCAAATCGGAAGTTCTGAAAGACAGTCACTGTGAAACAGCTCAGTTCTGGGCAAGGTATATGGATATGATTCAGATGGTGTTGACACTGATTATGGCTACAAGGAAAACAACTTTGAATCGCATGTCATCTCTATCTGTATGCCTTGTTCCCAATGTTCATTGCAAACGATCACAACAACTACGCACAATATGTACCTGTTTAACTGATTACACTCATACATTTGTCTGATACACATCGCAGATGCAAAGAACTTCTCGAACAAAATGGGTTTAGTGTGTCACAACCATTGGTTCGTTGCTTGAGAAATGCTTTTGACATAACTACCAGGCAAACAATAAAGAGGTATTATAGGTTTCAGCAACTAGAACTATGCTTCATACTACAGATGGCATGGTGTATTACTCATCACATCAGAGCTCAATATATTAAAACAACTCTTCAATGCACTGAAATGAGGTATTCAATCTGCTCAGATGCAAAGTAGAATGAGTACTAGAGGCAGTTTCAGGCTTCACCAATCCTTTTAGTTCTAGTTTTGAAGACAATGAACTGTACTTTTTGTCTTTCGATGTGCCTGCTAAGCCTGGCATACCTAAGGATCTTATTAAGGCTGATGCCATTGGCAGGAAGGCTGTTGCAGACGTCATTGACTCACTTTTAGCTTACAAAATCTGTCTTTTACATCCCCCATAAAATGCTACAAGTTAATAAAGTTTTGATGCTGGCGAGGTCAAGCAAGAAGAAATTGTCCAATTTACAAAACGTAAACGGCCAGATGAGAGCTTAAAGGAGTGTCTTTGGTAAGCATGGCCTTCTTTTTCTATTGGACATAATGTTGAATTTGAGTTGACACAGGCCGTTCCTTACTGGGACCTGTACCATGGTCACTGTCAACTCCTTATAGAATTTCTGCTAAAACTGACAAGTCCAAACTTCAGCATGGCTTGCAATCACACATTGAACCAACATAAGAGTGGCCATATAGTGCTGCTCATAACGTTGATGTTTATGCCGTAACTACAGAGCATAATAGCTTTTCCTGTCACCTTCATGGATCTGATGGCACCAGTTTTCAACCAGGCACTAAAGGCAGGGCATGTCGGTTTTGTCACTGATACATATATTCAATGTATAAGCAGCAGTCTATAAAGTCTTACAAACATTCTCGCAGAGGATAACCTGGGTGTTTTGTTCAACAATGGTGTATGCAACAAAAGGTTCACCTTCTGAATGTCAACAGCATTGGCCAGAATATGGGGGAAGAGATCTACAGTAATAGATTATTAAACAGATTGTGACACTAACAATGTGCTGATGTGTTAGTACCACGGAAAGGTTATTCCTATCAAACTGATAGAGAACCCTTCCCCCACTAGTTCATTAACATTCTAAGAAGGGTGGGAAAACAAATAAAGAATTGCTCTAGGCACTCATCAGTGACATGAAGCCCTTACATGTGCTTTTTATGTAATTGTGAATAAGCTGCAGTATGACATGTTTCTGAAAAAAGTACCAAAGCCATACAGATATACTGACTATTTCAAATGGCATGACCATGAGCTTACCTCCACCCTGCTTTTCTGTCCTTAAGATGTACATACAAAGATTGAACTATCAAGTCTTTCCCATGAAAACAAGTGAGGCTTTCCAGATATGGACAAAGTGGGTGGAAAATAAATGGGAAGGAAATCGAGTACCTCTGGGCGACAGAAAACTTGATTGTACCCTAACAAAAGATCCACAGAATTATATTTCACATTTTGTGTGATATGGGGTTACCATGTTCAAAACTCAACAACTCAAACCTTATAAAAGATAGAAACATAATATTTGCAGTTTCCAAAAGGTACATAAACATTTTTTAATACAAAATGAGTAAGTAAGCACATTCACATTAAAAAAAAAATATCAAACTATATTAGTTTCATAAATCATTTATATAGGAATAATGAAAAAAAAAGTAACATACGTAACACTTTGGGATGCATATTTGTTGTCAAAGGTCCATATCTGTGTTGCAAAAATAGCTTGCTTGGATGATATAGCCAATTTGGAAATCTTACCTTATGGTTTGCACTTTTCAGAAGTCATGTCATTTACTAAAATTATCAAGGATGTCGATGGGTAATATATATAATTGGCTGTTACAGGGTAATGGTGCCATTACCAGAGTGCTAGCATATTGCAAAATCCTTGCAAGATAAATCTGATAGAGGAGTAATAAGTTGTATAGGAAAATTCTTTAAAACCCTTGGATAATATATGAAGATTTGCTCTATAACTTCTACCTGATGGGTTTTCTTTGATCTTTTAAGTTGTTACTCGCACATTGCACTGAATGTTACAAACTTTCCATGAGTATTATGTCAACTATATTTGATGTCTCTATAAAAGAAAAGAGGGTTTATGGTAGTTTATGTTTTGAGTTACTTCCTCAGCAAATGAGCCAGAGTAAAAAGAAGTACATGGACCTGTGCCTGCATGCAAATAAGTACAAGCAGGTCGTGTTGGAGACCATATCTTGAATGTTTAATGGTATTCAGAGAGTAACGTATGTAACCTGGGCATTAAAATAGTGTAAGACACAATAATAAGGAACTATAATTCATTTGAATAGCAGCCTTATAGATTTGCTATATCCACTGATGGATGTAATACATGTATAGTCAATAACTGCCATACTGATACTTGTAAATAACATATGAAACACTAAGTAACATATACAACGGCAAAAACTCAAGACATTTATAAAATAAATGCTAATATTATGTAACTGTGCTATAAGAAGTTCTTAAACCTGTGCCAGACTTCAAAAAAAGTGTGAATATGTCATGTTGGAGACATTATCAGGAAAATTTAATGTTATTTTGCGGGTAACGTACGTAACATGATGTTACCCGCTAACGCTGCCACTCTCAGAAGGCTAACATATTTCATTTTGTGGCTTATATAATGTAGTATTTGGAAATCATAGTGTACGAAATTCCCCCTGGGGGAAAATGGGGTCTATAGCCAGCGCGAGGCCTGGAGAATTACATTTTACATTTTTCTGTGATACGGGGGTACCATGTTCATCATCTAATAACTCAAAAAGTATATAAGATAGAAACGTAATGCTTGCAGTTATGAAAAGGTAAATAAAAACTCTTTAATGTAATACCAAATTAATGAACATAAACTGGTTTCAATAAAATTTAAGACAAACTATATTAGATGCATACATCATTTAAAAGGGGGTTCAATGAAAAATGTAACATACACTACATTGGGGGTGACTATATGTGTTTTCAAATGTCATTATCTGTGGCCCAGTAATAGCTTATTTAGAAAATATAACCAATTTGGAAATCTTACCTTATCTTTTGCACTTTTCTGAAGTCTTAAAAAGAATTTTGATTATCAAATATTTTGTAGTGTAACGTATGTAACAGGCTGTTACAGCTTAACGCTGCCATTGTCAGAGGGCTAACATGTTGCAAAATCCTTGCAAGACATTGGGCTTCAAGAAAAATATGGTCTACAAAATTCCCCCTGGGGGGGAGGTAAACCATATCCAGCCAGTGGCCTAACTACTTTGATTTTGAAATTGTCAATTTCCCATTTTTGGATGGTTATGTTCCTCGTTCTACATCCTATGGAGTCTATATCTCTCAACTCATTCGGTTTGTTTAGAGCATCTAGCTATGTTGCTGACTTCAACACTCGCAATAAATTGTTAACTTAGAAACTTCTTAAACAAGGCTATCGGTATCATAAAATTCGCAAAACAATACAGACAATACTATGATTTGATTTCTAAATTCCAAATTGGACTTAAATCTCTCTTGCGCCAAGGGCTTTCGGAACCTGATTTCTATGGTGACTTGGTGTACAAATTGAAGAAGATTGTTGGCTCTAATAATTTTTCAGCGCATTTCATTAAAATAATTTCCCATTATAAAAAAGATTGGCTATAACATTGATGTATTGCAACAGACTGCATGCTTGGTGGTCAACCCAATCAAGGTCGGCAACTTTGCTTTCCTCTTTAATTGCACGCCGGTGGGTCGGACTTCAGACTCTATGATGGTTCCGACTTAAAGACTTATCTATTGATTAGATGGTAGGGGCCTGATGCTTTTGCTGTCTGTCAGGCCCTCCAGGGTTTACCTGTTGGATTTCTTTTGCTCCGGTATTCAGTTTTGTTTACTGTTAAGTCCTTATCTTTGCTTTATCTTCTTGTTATATCTTGATTTATATGTTTTAGGAGATGATGCATTCTTTCATGCAAACCAAACATCTATGTTTCTTGTTCCACATCTGAATTAAGGGTGAGGTTGGCGCTGTTAAACCGGTTTAAGCCCTCCAGTAAAATATTGTACTGACCGTTCCAAGGCGGTACTTCTTTTGTGGATCTTTTATGTTTTTGTTCTGTCTTGTGTTTGCTATGTCTTTGTGCGCGTCTGTTTATTTGTGTCTTGTGGTCACCTGCTGGGAAAGGGCTGACCTCTTGGCTCTCGTTTGTGGTGTCTAACTGTGAGTTTGTCACTTTCCCATTGGTATCCTGGGTCAGGTATGGCACTTGATTGTATCGATTATTTACTTAACTTAAGGGAGACATTGCAGTTCTGTGTCTAATTCATAACGAATCAATTTAATATATATATGTTGTCTCAATACGTTGCCATATAAACAGAAGAATCTAGTATTCTTGTAAATATAATTAGCAAAACTAGGATTCCATTTACAGGATGCATGAAATGCATGCAAAATAACAGTTATCAGACATTTCTAAACATTATAATATATTAATAAAATGCGCAGAAAATGTACCAACATATAGCATGTCAGATACTGCAATTATGACTATGTATAATATTTATGAATTCATAAATATTGTGCAGTCATATTTATGAAAATCAACGCCTTTTATAGGCTAAAATGATCAAATAATTCACGTATATAGTTATATTTTGTTAACTATCCACCTAATCTAATGTGTCTTGAAACTCTGATAAAGGCAAAAGCCGAAAGCGCTTAGTTTCAAAAATTCTTTGCTCTGTTTTTTGATTTATATCCAGTGAAACCGGTAACGTTTTACGTAAACGAGTCTCAGTTCATAATCAACAAATAAGGGATCCCAAAACAAGAATTCTCTTTGCCAGTGAGCACTTGAACGTATGTGCTCACCAAATGAATCCAAAGTATCATATTTTCCCGTTTTATATAATGTATTCAGACAGCACATCATTAAGACGTGCAAAAGAACATTACTTTATTAAACTTCTAAAACCCAAACTAAACAGGGTAACTTAACCGTGTCCTCAGAGTACTCTCATAGATCCAAATAAGACAACTGCATGCACGTACAAATGTGATTTTTTTCCTTATCAATCGCCAAACATGTTTTGGGGTGTTTAAGAGAACTGTCTCGTGGAGACGGTTCCTTTGAGTACCCAAAACGTATGTTTTGGTTGAGAAATACGAAAAATCATGTTTAAGTGCGCATTCTTATCTGGAGGTCCAATAATCTAATATACTTTATTTATCAGTGCGACGTACAGTAAATGTACTGCACAGTATTATCAGTGCGCCGTTCAATAAATGTACTGCACAGTATTATTATGTGTTTCCAGGTTATAAGTGACCCCGTTTTTCTTCTATTTAACAGCTTTAATCCTTACTAATACGATCGACGTTTAGCATGTGGATGTAAATGCATACCGCGTAACTAACACTTATTTTTGGGAGCATCCCTTATTTTGAAACTAAGGCCCAAATGCCCTGCAATTAAGAATAACTTAGTCGTTTTCCTTGAGATATTTACCTAATTGCGCCTCTATATTAGTTATCATAAGCATAATGCACGTATTTTAAACTGCTGGTCAGTAGTTTATTTACATATCGATAAGGTACACCTGGGGACTGATTCAAAGTGGAGGAACAAAAACACGCAGAAATTCCATCTAATCCCAGCCTATATAAAAGCTCATATTTAAGTGAGAAAAATATTTCAATTACGCGGTCTATATCTAAATTCATTTCTGTAATTTATTTTTCAATTAAAATAACCAATAAGGAATAAAGGACAATAAACGGGGGTCATGTTAACCCTGGAAGTACATTAGTGCGACGTACAGTAAATGTACTGCACAATATTATTAGTGCGACGTACAGCAAATGTACAGCACCACTTTTTGTGCGTACAAATGCGATTATTTTCTTATACCATCGGTAGAAACATGTTTAAAGATGCTCATAAGAACCGACTCATTGAGACAATTCTTTTGAGTACCCAAACGGATGTTATGGCTGAGAAATATGAAAAAAGTATTTCTAAGTATGCACTCTTATCTGGAGATCTGACGCTCCAATATACTAATGGTACCTGTAATAGTTCGACGCACAGCGAATGTACAGCGCTATAATGATGGGCGTAAAAATATGATTAATTACGCACTATTTTCTGGAGGTCTGGCACTCTAAAAAAAAATATACTAATTAGTGCGATGTACAACAAATGTACTGCACTATATATTAATGCACTAAGTGTACATTTCAAAATACATGTATTTTATTATATTTAACTGCATAACGGTTACGTCATAGACGTAACGTTAATAACGGTAACGTTGTAACTTTGCGACGACCACCATTTTGAATAGTTCCTGATGATGTGTAAACAGTGAAACTGGTAGAACAGAAGAAAATAAAGTTGTATTATTGTGAAATCGGACTTTTTATTTTATATATATATAGTCGTCGTTAATATCAGCGCTTCCTGAACATCCTTTTTTGGGATGTCTCAGAGGCGCAGTTGGTAGCGTCGATGTCTGGTGTAGTGCTAGGCGGAGTTGTCATGTTCGTGGGTTCGAATCTCGCTAGAGGCAAAATATTAACAGCATCTATCGGCTTAGTTGATTCATTTTATCCCTCTGTGTTTATCTAATGTATGAATCTGCATCTGTTTCCGATCCTGTGTAGCTCGAAAGCAATGATGTTTGTGAAATTATATTTCTGCACTTCTGATATTTATCTAATTTCACTTGTATCCTTGGATCCATCAGGCTTTCATTTGCGAACTAAAAAGATGCCATCCATTGAACGACCTGTACTGCATCAGTCATCGTCAATATCAGCGCTTCCAGAACATCCTTTTTATGGGATGTCTCAGTGGCGCAGTTGGTAGCGTCGATGTCTGGTGTAGTGCTAGGCGGATTTGTCATGGTCGTGGGTTCGAATCTCGCTAGAAGCAAAATATTTACAGCATCTATCGGCTTAGTTGATTCATTATATCCCTCTGTGTTTATCTACTGTATGAATCTGCATCAGTTTTTGATCCTGTGTAGCTCGAAAGCAACGATGTTTGTGAAATTATATTTCCGCACTTCTGATATTAATCTAATTTCACTTGTATCCTTGGATCAATCAGGCTTTTATTTGCGAACTAAATAGATGCCAACCATTCAAAAGGAACCAATATACGACGAGTACTGAATCAGTCGTCGTCAATATCAGCGCTTCCTAAACATCCTTTTTTTGGGATGTTTCAGTGGCGCAGTTGGTAGCGTCGATGTCTGGTGTAGTGCTAGGCGGAGTTGTCACGGTCGTGGGTTCGAATCTCGCTAGAGGCAAAATACTTACAGCATCTATCGGCTCAGTTGGTTCATTATATCCCTCTGTGTTTATCTACTGTATGAATCTGCATCAGTCTCTGATCCTGTGTAGCTCGAAAGCAATGATGTTTGTGAAATTATATTTCCGCACTTCTGATATTTATCTAATTTCACTTGTATCCTTGGATCCATCAATCTTTCATTTGCAAACTAAATTAGAGCTGTAACTATAAACCTTATAAGCAGGTATATTGCAATACGGGTCTGAAAAGGTACAATATATTGGTACGAAAAACATATCGCAATATATTGTGGTTATTTTTAATAGAACAATAAGAAAGTAAACTATTTGATTTGATTCGATTTTCTTTTATTGAATGCCTTTAAAACTTATGGCAATAAAGCTAATTCAAAAAGAAATGTAGTTGTGGTACAAAAACTATGCAAATGTAAGTTTAAAATTTCCTGGCTGCTACCTGTTTACTGCCTTTATACGTCTGCCCATTCAATGCTTTCACTAATTTTCAAAGCATAAATGATTGTTGATAAGGTGCTTGAATTTATTTAAAATCTTAAAACATTAGATTTCTGCATAAATGGAGCAAAGCTCTAAATTTTAAGACAAGTACTGCTTAGAATAATGACTTAATATAATGAACAATATATTGTGGTAATATTGCAATATTTTCTTCAAATATTGCAATATATCGCAATACGCTTTTGGCATATCGTTACAGCTCTAAACTAAATAGATGCCATCCATTGAAAAGGAACCAATATACGACGTGTACTGCATCAGTCGCCGTCAATTTCAGCGCTTCCTGAACATCCTTTCTTGGTGATGTCTCAGTGGCGCAGTTGGTAGCGTCGATGTCTGGTGTAGTGCTAGTTGGAGTTGTCATGGTCGTGGGTTTGAATCTCGCTAGAGGCAAATACTTACAGCATCTATCGGCTCAGATGATTCATTATATCCCTCTGTGTTTATCTACTGTATGAATCTGCATCAGTTTCTGATCCTGTGTAGCTCGAAAGGAATGATGTTTGTGAAATTATTTTTCCGCACTTCTGATGTTTATCTAATTTCACTTGTATCCTTGGATCCATCAGGCTTTCATTTGCGAACTAAATAGATGTCATCCAATGAAAAGGAACCAATATACGACGTGTACTGCATCAGTCGTCGTCAATATCAGCGCTTCCTGAACATCCTTTTTTGGGGATGTCTCAGTGGCGCAGTTGGTAGCGTCGATGTCTGGTGTAGTGCTAGGCGGAGTTGTCATGGTCGTGGGTTCGAATCTCGCTAGAGGCAAAATATTTACAGCATCTATCGGCTCAGTTGATTCATTATATCCCTCTGTGTTTATCTACTGTATGGATCTGCATCAGTTTCTGATCCTGTGTAGCTCGAAAGCAATGATGTTTGTGAAATTATATTTCCGCACTTCTGATATTTATCTAATTTCACTAATTTCACTTGTATCCTTGGATCCATCAGGCTTTTATTTGCGAACTAGATAGATGCCATCCATTGAAAAGGCCCAATGTACGACGTGTACTACATCAGTCGTCGTCAATATCAGCGCTTCCTGAACATCCTTTTTATGGGATGTCTCAGTGGCGCAGTTGGTAGCGTTGATGTCTGGTGTAGTGCTAGGCGGAGTTGTTATGGTCGTGGGTTCGAATCTCGCTAGAGGCAAAATATTTACAGCATCTATCGGCTCAGATGATTCATTATATCCCTCTGTATGTATGTATGTATATATAAATGCAGTAATGCCGTTGTGGATAAGTTTGCATAGTCATTGCAGTATCGGACATATATGCTATATGTTTGTACATTTTTTGCGCATTTTTTTAATATTATGTTATGTTTAGAAATGTCCAATAATTATAATTTTGCATGCATTCCATGCATACTGTAGATGGAATCCTAGCTTTGCAAATTATATTTACACGAATGTTAGATTCTTCTGTTTATATGGCAATTAATTGAGTCAACAAAGTGACAAATACTTTAAAGTTGGTATAAACATTGTTGCTGCTATTTACGCGGGTTGTCCCAGTAAATCATGGAGGAGACCTACTAGTGGCCCTTGGGCTGTTAGGAATCCTCGTTAAATAAATAAAGCATTAAATTAAAAATTAAATCATGGACTTTTGTTATAGCACGAGACTGTGTACTGGACTAGTACAAATAAGGATTGACTAACGACTAAGACTAAAGTTTATGACTAAGATATGGTGGCGGGTTCAACTTATACTTAACAACATTTTAAAACACAACACATTTGCTACATCGCCAGCTTCTGCTCGTGTAAATAAGAACCCAAACCTCAGTATCATTAGTTCCAGTGTATTTCTTGAATAATTTTCATGTTTATTTGGAATTTTGATTGAATCAAATACTAATGGAAGCTAGATCCGCCTCGCTTAGAAAATTATTCATGCGCATACAATGACGTATGTTCACTGTTATGGATAGTTGTACTCGTCTAATGTTACAAACATGTTCAAAATAAGAAAACGAAATAAGAGATATACAAAACAGCAGACTCTGTGGTCGAGTGGTTAAACCAGCTGACTCATATACGTGTGGTCGCTGGTTCGATTCCTACCTAACATATATTTTTTTCTTTTTCAAGTTTTTGTTTGTTTTTAAGCTTTACGTCCGCGTCAACAAATTTTCAGTAATGTCGGGACGATTTCCTCTTTTCATAGGTTGAACCAGTAGTAAGCAGTGGATAACGTGTGTAATAGTGACTGGGCTGGCGTTGAGTCTCGAACTGGCATTAGCCTTTCGATCCCCAGTCTAACGCTCAAGTGGCTTTTTTGTTTTTTATTTGTTCTTTCACTGGGACTGTAGAATGTGCCAATGTACATGTAGTCCCAAAATATTGTTTTATATGATATCACATAATAACATTATATAGTTCTAGAAACACTTTGGAATGTCGAAAAGACCTGTTTTTCACCACACAATTTGGGACCGCTGGTGCAATCTTCAATGTGCTTGGCTGCCAATTCAGAGACCCCGTTTTGGTAGAAATTCGTTCTAAAAATAGTTTCTATGGTCATCCTTTCCCCTCCGCTGTCTCAATTAGAGCAACGAAATAATGGGCACTCAATATTGATTAAGTATGGAACAGTGTAGATCGGTTAATCCATTTATGCCTACTAGAGTCTTCAATCCATTTAAACTGACTGGTCGATCTGTTTTTATAGGGTCTTTGGTTTTGCTTTATCACTTTACAGAAATTGTTGTATCATTTAAGCAAACAGCGTAGACCTTATCAGACATTATTTCATTCACCATCTGCCTTGTGTCTATGTTGGATCTGCACTGTTTGTCAAATTCCTTTATACAATGTATGGGTGCTAGGCATTATAAGGCTTTTAAAATGACTGTGTTCAAATAATGTCGAAATGTCTTTTTTGTCTGCGCTGATGGTTTACTCATCAGTCAACAATCTTTCAGTCATATCGGGACGTTTCATAAATTTTTGGGTTAAACCAGTTCTAAGCAGAACATATAAAGTGTCTTCCTAAAGGACACAACACATTGGTCCTGTTGAGTCTCGAACAAGTGGTCATCCAGATACTACTCTTGGTTATATCGGCGATCTGCAGTTAAAACTATTCAACTTATGAGAAGTACCTAGGGAGATATATATACCACCTGACTCGGCCAAAACCCAGAGGGTTGTGTATTCGAGCTTTAACCTACAAACGTCTCCGCAATAACATCTTCAGCCAAAACCCCAAATCAAGCTGAAACCGTCCAAATAAGCACTCTGGCGGCGACACTCATATGGACGGGAACCCCACTAGCCCTGACATGCACCCTCTTTGATAACTGATTGCCAGACTGTTATAAAGGCAATATAAATAAGGTTAGAGAAGCCTGTTTCTGTATTCCCTGCAGCTCTGAACAGCTGAGACACGACTCTTGCTGTACAAGAGCTCACATGCAGTCTTCCCCGCACCTTCACACCTTTAATCACTGCGTCTGTCAGACAGGGAGTCAAAACAGTCCTTGCACACTCGAAACCTGGGCCCATACAGTGCCTTGTATACAATAGCCCTGGTATCCATTGGACAAATCAAGTTTAATCGAAGGAAACCCAGTGCACGCACCAACACAAACGCCGATACTATTTTTTATATGCCAGGCGAAGTGATGTAGTTGTAAATGCTTTTCGTTGATATGCTGGGTATGGAGATGCAAACTAACACGTGAGTGCGTGTGTTTGTTGGTAGGGGGAGGGGAGGGGGTTGGGATTGAGAACCCATACTTAGACTGACCTAAGCAGTCGCTGAGAGTTTTCAAATTTATCGGTTATACTTCCTTTCGACTACGGTTATCTGGCTTTTTCAGTTTGTCAGATGCGGCTTTAAGCCATGACACTGGCACGCACGCACGCACGCCATCCGGTGTGAGGTCACTTACATCTGGAGAGATTACCCTAAACATTTCATTTAAATGCAGTCTGACGGTTGTCGTATAGCTGTCAGTGGTCTGTGTTTAATTCACGGTGGCGAGGGTTAGCTTGTGTTCTATGATTGCATCATTTCCTGGTCATACTCACTTTTTTTGACCACACACATGACATTTCGATCACACCTTGCTCTCACGTTTCCTTTTGTAGGATAGCTCTTCACTCACTTAATTTGTTTGAGCGTAGGAAGTGTTAATAAAACGACCAAGTTATTCGCAGATATTAATATCCCTTTATCTACTATTGGCTCCTAAATCCGTATTTTGGCAAACAGTGCAGACCCAGATGCGCATTTGATCAGAGTCTACACTGTTTGCTAAGACAAAATCGATCGTCAGTGAAAGAATGCATTTTTTCCGAAAATATAACTTGTGGCCCCGCAATATATACAATTGGCCATCGTTTATTGCATTGAAATCCGCTAATAAATCTAACTTCTGAATATTTATATTGCTATGAATCTTTATATTGCTAAATAATCATTAAATATGGTATTTCATATATGAAACTTTTTTTGAGTTATTGGAACTCTTTGCCCTACCCTAGGAGAAAAGTAACCGTGATAGTCGAGTTGTGTGCTGGCTTGCCACACACAGTAAAGCCGTATTTCTGTCAACATTCTTCTACTTTGTTAAATGATCAAAGCCGTTGTTTTGGGCAATCAGAGCGTTTGTGATCGCCGCCTTATTGGTAGAGCTGTAATACTTATAACAGAAAAGACAGGGTCTTCTTGAGTTACTTAATTTTGAATAAACCCAGAAGCCTTATGAGTAAGTTTGTCTCTCTATCCTATTTTGATTTAGCCGAGTTGTTCGGGAAGTCGATGTTTTCCATTCATGAACCTGGATATTTGTCTGTAATTAAAGGCTCCGATAGACTGATCATGTTACTTATCACGGGGTGCAGCATATTGTGATTTAGAGGTCCACCGTTTTTTTTTCATATCAAATTTGAATGAGTAGATGTTGTCATATATTTGACCTAATGCACGATGTGGAGACTGCTATGTTACATATTAGTATCTTGAAATCTCGACTGAATATGTGTGGTGCTCTGAAAAGTTCAATATGCAGTTTTCTGGGCGTCTAATAGTTCAGACATACATCGATACATTTGTATTCTTTTTACCTTTGTAACAAAGACCAAATAATCTACAAATCGTCCACTAGTAAATATATAACAAGACCTATCCAAACAAACTTAATTTTAATAAAACGAAAACAGTTGCCTCCTAGCACACAAACGTTGCACCCCGTGTTACATCATGAGTACTAGTTGGTCTATCAGGAACGGACAAATGGTTTTGGAAAGGCAGATTTTCCTCCAGAAAGAAGGTAGATACTCTGTGCAACACGTTTTACATTACCCGACTGTACCTATGAAAGTTAAGACTCCAGCTCTCATTGGGGAGGTAAACTTAGGGTGCCTATCCATCCTCTTCTAGTTGAATGGCGATCAAACTAACATCGATAGAATTAATCTGTCATTTTAAAACAGTTGGTCAATCATGCAGTCGCTCGAACTACTGTCGTGCCAACCAAGAGTGACAGTGACGTAATATTTTGTTTTCAATTGTTAAGTTCAACATTCATTTGTACACTCCACTTGAGCTAACGGGAATCGAAAGATACGGATAGGATTAATACACAACGGTGATCCATCGGTTATTAGTCCCTGATAAATTTGTAAACAAAACATGACGTCAGTGTCACACTTGGCTGGCATGACAGTAAAAGTGGATAGAGAACACTATCCTTTAATAATAGCTGTTCGTTTAAATCCCTATCAGTATGTATATAAGCGGTCCAAATATTGTCCATCATGAGGCTCAACCCGTTAGCATAAGCCTACGAGTCATGTTTGCTAGCCGCTACACTATAAAGGTTGTAGCACGTAGCTGTCGCTTTTTGGTGTTTAGTTTCATTTTCCGCTTCAGTACAATTAGTTACAATTGTACACTATTATACACAGTGAGTTTGGTTTTTAGTCATTAGCCGATAGTCGTTAGTTTCATCCTTATTTGTACTAGTCTATTAGTAACAAAATGATTTTTGATGATGTGTTTATATACATCTAGGAAGCATTTTGTAAAAATATGGTTGGAATTAATATTTAGATAACAAAGTAATGAACCTTTACTTGACGGTGTGTCTGCGTGTGCGGAGAACGGCAAAATCTTTGTAATGAAATTCATCGAGTAAAAATATTAGTGTATGTTCAATTACAATTCGTAGTCGTATTTCAAACAATGCATTTACCATCTCAACTAGTGACTATTCACGGTATGGTGTTGAAACTTTGAAGCGTTTCCCGCAGTCGGCGTTGATTTTAAAGTAGATTTATCATGCCTTCTGCATTTTTATTTTTCAGAAAATGCTAAAGTTATAAGAACAAAACGGCGCAAAAACTAGACTTTCAATAATTTTTGGCAAAAACACACGAAATCACGTTCTTTTAATGATAAATATTTGGCAAAATATTCACTAGTATCATAAAACAGATTTCGTGCAAATTATATCTTTAAATTAGTAATACCACAACGAAACGTTTCTTTTCGTCATTTTCACGGAACACATGCTATTTTGCTGTCAGTAATTGTAATGGTAAATATTTTGTCTTGTATAAAATCTAAAAGATCGTGCTTGTTTGTTTGCTAAACATATCTAAGCTAACTATTTAGTCATTACTTAAACTAGGAATACTTACTCAACAAATAGATGACAATATTTGATACCGTTAAAGCTTATGTAAAATAGTAAAGACAAAACGTCTGACCACCCCTCTCTGAAAATATAGCAAATTAATTTGCGACGATCTCCACATACGCTGACACACCGTCAAGTAAAGGTTTATAACTAAGTCATTTAAACTTTTGTTCAACCCATATATGTACAAAATGTATCCAAGATGTATGTGAACATATCATACAAATTTTCATAGAATTCCTGATACACAGTCTCGTGTTATAACAAAAGTACACGATTAACTGGGACAATCCTCGTACTTTCACAAAACTCCTTTTACAGGAATGGAATTTTACATTTTATCTTATGCATACCTTTCAAAGTGCATATAACTGCTGAAGCATTCCAAGAACCATTCACACCACAGGATATAAGAGCACTACCACTTAGGATGTAACCAGAGTTACAACTCTGAGTTGCAGAAGCACCATATGTTGTAACACCAGCTGTGATTACCATTCCACTAGTTGGGGTAGGTGGATCTCCACAATCTGCAATTTAAAAAAAACAAATACTACTTGTTCAAGACAGGAAAATGTACCTAGTTGACTGAAAAATAACTGAGTGTGGCATACATCATTATGTCAAATAACTTTGAACTAGGGACCTCTACATCTTACTGATAGCGTTTTACCACTGAAACAATTCGCCCATATCTTTGGCTACAC
The DNA here is from genome assembly GCA_964019695.1 of Loripinus fragilis. NCBI lineage: Eukaryota > Metazoa > Mollusca > Bivalvia > Lucinida > Lucinidae > Loripinus > Loripinus fragilis. Next base: position 92,973,686 of record OZ026514.1, read on the forward strand.
GCGATCAACAATAGTACGGATAAGCCTATACATTAGCATTGTCTAAAGTAGGCGTGGTTATTTTAGGCATAGAAGTATACTATATGTTAGGTAATAGCTAGTCACTGTAGCTTAGATAGTCGGTTTGAAGTTGGCCTTAGCAACAAGTGAGCGAGTATGACAAAGACATACCACAATCACACACTGCAAACCGACCTACGACACCATGAGGTAGAGCCACACAACACAAACAGTCACAAGACAACAGGATGACAATAAAATTTAAGCAACCAGCTTCCTCTTTCTCAGCAAAATGATTGTAAATCACTAGAACGCACACCTTTTACTGCATGACAAAACAAAGACAAAGCCCACCCCCCATAAATAATGGTAACAACAACAAACAATGTACAGATACACCTCCTTAAACGGACAGGAGTCAAAAGCCACTGGAAAGAGAGGGACTTGAATGCATTTAACTGGCGTTTTAGTTCTGCTTTTGTTAAAATGTGTTTTTTGTTTCATTTCGCATGGGGGCATTTTGCCGCTTTCGTGGATCCTTTTTGTTATCTATGTTTTGTCTTTGTCATGCTTTCTTGTTCATTGAAGCCTTGTGGTCACCTGCTGGGAGAGGGCTGGCATCTTTGCTCTCCTCTGTGCAATGTTTTTTGTGTGTGTTTTTGTCGACTTCACATGTGGTGTCCTGTGTCAGGTGGGGTACTTGATTGTATCGATTCCTGATCCTTGCCTTCTTACTTACTTCCCAACTTAAACAATGCATCATTACAGAGAACATTGAATCAAATGAACACGTTAAAATAGAAAAAGAAAAAAAAGGCTCATGACTATCAGAAATTCAAAGCTAAAGAAAACCCTAAGGTGAGCCAGGGTGTGTCCAGTCAAAACAAGCTTTTTGCACCAACCCATTGATTAAGGTTTCATGTAATGGCTGTCATTAAGTTAACTACTTTTGAGTTGACAGTAAGTATTTTGCCATTCAATTTCACACACACCATTTTATAGAAATGGTATTTACATTTTGACTTATGCATACCTTTCAAAGTACATGTAACAGGTGAAGCACTCCAAGAACCACCCGCACCACAGGATATAGCAGCAATACCACTAAGGTCGTAACCAGAGTTACAACTCTGAGTTGCAGAAGCACCAAATGTTGTAACACCAGTTGTCGTTACCTTTCCGTTAGATGGGTTAGGCGGGTCTCCACAATCTACAATCGATGATGATTGATAATTGATCCGAAAATTTAAATAACATGTATTAATGTATGTATCATGCACGAGAGCGCTGCAACTCAACTTCTGGATTTTAGGACTTATGACGTAGAGATCCCTGTTTTCAAATCTCTCCGTTTGCGCTACTTGAGACAGACACTATTTAGACGTTCCGTAATAATACTGTTACCAAGGGAAACACACAGCGCTCCCCGCCTTTGGTTGCAAATGATTAATTTTGAAGGAGATCAACCTACGCATTTGTGGTGTCCACAGTAGGCGTGCTTAACTTAGGCATTCGCATCGTCTTCATAAGAGTGTAGTATGTTCAAGATAATGACTTTTCACTGTATCTGAGCATGTCGGTTCGCAGCTGGCCTAAGCAAAAAGTAAGTGAATACGACCAGAAAATACCATAATCAAACACTGCAGACCAAAAATGGCACCGTACTTAAAGCCACAGAACACCAACAGTCACAAAACGTCAGGAAGATGTCAGTTTAGAAACCAGCTCTCTCTTTTTCAGTAAGAGGATCGCAAAACCAGAAAGCACACTACGTAATTAATAACAAAACGAGGACCAAACACAAATCTCCCCTAACTTGGGAAAACAACAACAACAACAGCCAACGTATCAACAACAGAACCACCGCCTCAAATCCACTGAGAGGAGGGTGGGGGCTTAAATGCATTAATCTTGCGTTCTAGATCTGCTATCGTTAAAATAATTTTAGCTCGCATAGTCTTCCTAACGATGCATCATCACAGAGAGAAAAAATAATCAAATGAACATACTTTAATGGTACAAAGAAAAAGAGGCTCATGAATAACATTTACTAGTCAAGGCTAAAGAAAACTTCAAGTTGAGCCACTACAGGCCCAACCAAAGAAACTCACCAGGCACTAGCCAACTGTTAAATTTTTTATGTAAGGGTTGACATTAAGTTGAATACTTTAGAGCTAACAGTACGTATTTTTGCTATTCAATTTCACAAACACCCTTTTATAGGTATGGTATTTACATTTTGTCTTATGCATACCTTTCAAAGTACATGTTACAGGTGAAGCATTCCAAGAACCATCTGCACCACAAAATATAGCAGCACTACCACTTAGGTCGTAACCAGAGTTACAACTCTGAGTTGCAGAAGCACCATATGTTGTAACACCAGCAGTCGTTAACTTTCCGTTAGATGGGGTAGGTGGGTCTCCACAATCTACAATTGATAATAATTTATTATCGATCCATAAATACAAAATAACATAAACTTTATATATCTTAGAAGAGAGCACTGCAGCTCAATATCTAGAGTTGAGGACTTATGACTTAGAAATCTTTGTTTCAAATCTTTCCCATTGCGCTACATGAGATAGACACTTCATTCACGTTGCTAAGTACTTGTGTCGTCCAGAGAAACACACATTGCTCTCCATCGTCGGCTGCACATGATCAACAATGCAGGAGATCAACATAGTTACACATTAGTGGTGTCTGAAGTTGCCATGGTGAACTTAGGCATTCACATTCCCTTCATAAGAGTGTAGTATGGTTAAGATGAATGCTGGTCACTGTAGCTAAGCATGTCAGTTTGCACCTGGACTTAGCAAATGTAAATGAGTACGACTAGGAAATACCATAATCACACACTGCAGACCAACCTTTTTCAACAGGAGGAAAAGCGCGAAAACACAAACAGACACAAGACATCAGGAATACGATAACAGTAAATCAATCAACTCGATCTTCCTCGCAGCAGGATTGCAAAACTGAAAAAGGAAAATAAGTAATCCATAACAAAACAAGGACCAAACACAAAGCTCTCACAAACAATGGGAACAGCACTGTTTGAACAACAACAAATTCACCGCCTTTGAACGGACATGGACAGCAGCCAGTCACTGAAGGCAACGGGGGAGGAGCTTAAATGCATGAAACTGGCGTTCTAGTTCTGCTGCTGTTAAAACAGTTTTCATCTAGCATGGAGGCTTCCTAACAATTCATCATCACAGAGAAAAATGTAATCTAATTAACATACGGTGATGGAACAAAGATAGTCAAAGCTAAAGAACATCCCAAGTTTAGCCACATTGGGTCTTACTAAAGACAAGCATCTGACATCACACTATTGATAAAAGTTTTATGCAAGAGCCGTCATTAAGTTGACTACTTTAGAGTTGACAGTAAGTATTTTGTCTTATACCCTTATTATACACAGACCACGAATCCAACGAATTGCCACGGATTGACAACTTTTTAGATTCGTAGCTGAAAAGACGTAATCAGTTTGTGGTGAAGATCACAACTGAATTAAATAGTTTGTAGTCGGTTCTTGCAATTTGTAAGTCTATCTGGAATTCGTGGCAGAAGTTTTTAACTGTTCAAAACTTTGGCCGTGAACTCCCAATTCGAAAGTGTCGTATTTGAATCGTGACAAAATGCTAATATATTCTTAGACATCGTAATCGATTCAAAGGCGTTCTTATGCGTTCGTAGATTCTCTGTACTCATTTGGGGTGGGGAGGGGGGGGGGTCGGGAGTTTTCGACAAGCAAAACAACCTTGGAAGAGATAGCAGAATGTTTTCTCCTTAATACCCCTATTCCACACAGGCCCCGAATCCCACGAATTGCCACGAATCGACAAATATTTGGATTCGTGTCTGAATCGTACTCAGTTCGTGAAGATCTTAACCGATTCGCACAGTCCGTATCCAGTTCTTGCAATTCGTAGGTCTATCGGGAATTCGGCTCAAAAGTTTTGAATTGTTGAAAACCTTGGCCACGAAGTCCCGATTCGAAAAATCGTGCGTGATTCATACCAAATTCCTAATGCAGTCTTGGACATCGTAACTGAATCGTAATCGATTCAGAGGCGTTTTTGTGCAATAGTTGCTACTCTTAGCTCATTCGTGGGAAATCGGGAGATTAAGCCAAGCAATAAAACCAAGGAAGAGATAGTAGAAGAATTTTCCCTAAGGTTAATTACCCCGCCACGCGCATGTGAGCCAGTCCTAGAAGTTGAAACAGATTTGGCAGATTCTGGAGCACAATCAGGATCAGTCAGTAGTTCCTAGCTGGTGATTTTGCCAATGGCGAACTGCCATATTTTTCCAAGTCAAAGAGTCTGGGCCAGGGCCCTTTCGACTTTAACGTAGTTGTTTTCTTCTAGCTGCATAAGAAGCCGCTTTCAACACTCAAGTTGCAGTTACTGTATCGATTCTACTGCTGCTTTACAAGGAATATTCATTTTGGAACTGATGCCCCCGAAGCATAGATGGGCCTTTTTTATAACTATTGTGAGAGAAAATCTCGCGAATCGTGGCGATCCGTCGCGTATTTCTGTTAATTCGTGCCCAATTCGTGCTGCATTCGGCATATTCTTAACTGATTCGTAATTGATTCCGTAACTTTCGTGCAGCATGATCTAATGATATTTTGCTAATCGTAATGAATTCTTGCGCGATTCCAGCCGAATTGAGCCGATTCCCCCGAATATTCGTAATGAAATCGTATCTGAATCGGGACTGACTCGTAGAACATCACGATTGGAGAAAAAATTAAATGAAACCTCACGAATCCCCCAAATCAATAAAAAATCAATTCGTGGCGATTCGGGCGATTCGTGGCCTGTGTGGAATAGGGGTATAAAGCAACTACCCCGTCATGTCCCAGAAGTTGACGCAGATGAAACAAAATTCAGGGGCACAATCAGGGTCAGACTGTGACTCCTCGCTAGTAATGCTGTCAGTGGTGAACTAGCATTTTTTCTAAGTCAAAGAGTCAGTGCCAGGGCCTCTCTTCTTTTACAAAGTGGTTTTCCTCTAGCTGTATTATCGGCTGTTTTTGATACTCAGGGTGTAGGGTCAAGTACAGCTTCTCTACTAGTAACAAACATTTTCAAACTGATGCCCTAGGGGCATTGGTTCTCCCAAATTTCCCCGAATAAGTTAAGAGTACCTACGAATACCTAAGAACGCCTACGAATCAATTACGTTTCAGATACAATGTCTATAAATGCATTTAGATTTCGTTACGAATCAAGTACGACTGTTTCAAATCGAATTTTTGTGCTCAATTTTTGAACAGTTCGATGCCACGTATTCCCGATAGACTTACGAATTGCAAGAACTGACTACGGACAATACGATTCAGTTAAGATTTTCACACGAACTGATTATATTTCAGCTCCGAATCCAAAAACTGTTAATTCGTGACAATTCGTGGGATTCGTGGTCTGAGTGAAGTAGGGGTATTATACGTATATACATACATTTCAAAGTACATGTAACAGGTGAAGCACTCCTCCAAGAACCATCCGCACCACAGGGTATAGCAGCAGTACCAATAAGGTCGTAACCAGTGTTACAACTCTGAGTTGCAGAAGCACCAAATGTTGCAATACCAGCTGTCGTTACATATTTTACAGCTAATATCACCAATCTTACCAATATTTGTGTGATTCTTGTTAGCAGTTCTCCTTGACTATCATTCATAACTATTATTTGCTGATGGAAAAATCGAAGGAGCATTCAAAGTGCCAAATTCAAAGTGCCAATTTTGATACACTTATTTAGCATAGATGTAAGACACGCTTATAACAGGATAGATGTGATGGCGTAGATGTCAGACACACTTTTAGCTCAACAGGACCGACTCATGCATGTTTACGACAGTGATTTATTTTTGCAACTAGATAAAAGGCTTAGTGAGGTTGGTACCCTGAAACAATTTTGAGCCCAGTAAAAATATTTTTTACTGACCGTTCTTATGTGGATCATTTTTTATTTGTCTTTAGTGCTTGTCATGCTTTCTGGTGTCTTTTCAGTGCAGCCTTGTGGTCACCTGCTGGGAAAAGACTGACCTCTTGATCGCTTGTATGTGAAGTTCTCTTTTGTTTTGTCACTTTCCCAATTAACATGTTTAATCCGTTATTTCGAGGGTTGTTTCATAGTAAAATAGATTGTGCAAACTGAAAATAAGATTTTCGCTGATAGCTTGGTAGCCTGTCAGGGTTATAAGGATCCTCAAAACTATAATATTCCCACCCAAAATCACAGTCAATACCATTAACATAATTTCATCTAATTTGCAAGTGGTTGGTGCTGGACATTTGGTCTTGTTTTTGCTTTTGTTGGACCTACTATCTTATTCTCTCCAGCCCTTCTCTTAGTCAGGGGTGGTGAAAGATTGTCAAAATTAGAAGCTTCTTATCTGTTTCAGACCAAATTATTGTCTTCACATTCATTTCTTATGATAAATTACCTATATCTGAATAAGAATCATGAATAAACCTATCGAAAACCTCTTTTGTCCTGTATTTTCACCCTGCAGATAAGAATTTCTAGCGATAATGCGGGCTATTTACCTAAAAGAGATGTTCGTTTTATTTTGTTGAAATAACGCCTGGAGACACTAAGCACATTGAACAAATACATAGATGAGCCGTATTTGCACCCTTGCCGCCCGCCCCATAGAACGCATATTTTAAACAGGGTTTCCTTAATGCATGTGATAACTCTACTTCGTTTCAAATGAGAATTTATTTTGATCATCAACTGTGCTTAATATTCAGTAACATATGTGGGAAATAGACCGGTAAACTAGGGTAAACAATCGTCCTATCACGATAGAGCAAATATATTTATACAGTTGATGTACAATAAAAACGACCATCTTGCAAAGTGGTCTATTTTTGTCAGATGTTTGATGCCTTCTTTCGCTTATACAACCCCTTTCCCCCTAGACCCAAGACGCCCTTTACATATGTTGTATATTTACATAGCGACATTTAATTGTCCAAATGGGCATCTTGGGTCTAGGGGGGAAGGTATCTAAAATCAAACTGAAAGATGGCAATTTCATCTTTTCCATGACAAAGGTCACCATTTTAAGTATATTCGGTACGTTTGCGCAGAATGAATACCACAAAGTCTAGAAAATGAAGGGCACTTATATCCACAAAGTTTAGAAAATGAAGGGAACTTATATTCATAATATTTTAGCACTTTAACTTTTTGAAAACCTGAAACGGATTTACTAAACGTCTCATCTAAACGGCACCCAGTTTAAAGACGTAAAATGAGGGGTGAGTGTAAAAGGCATGAGTTTTCACGGCTTTGCAAAAGGTGAATCAATTTGAAACATATTTTTATGCTTACTATGCATATTTTACTACCGAAATATACCAATTTTAAAAACATTAGGGCAATTTGAAAACTTGGTTTTGGATTCATGTCAACTAGGGAAACTATACGACTTATGGCTAGAGCTTCTTTTAGTTATTTTTGTGCCCAGGAAATCTAATTAGACTTATATCACTTTCTTTTCAAGGATTTGTATGACTCAAAAATACGTAGACTTCTGTATATTGCATTGTTATGTCCCCTGAACATTTAAAGATAATGAGCAAATAGTTGCCCCCTTATTTTTGTTAAAAAAGATTGCTAAACACCGTTCCTGTAAATTTCGACTGTAGTCGCGTTTGGCAGTGAAGGGTAAATTCGACTACAGTCGCGTTTGGCAGCGAAAGTGTTAATATCAAAATACGTTTCAAAGCATTTCATATTTTCTAAGCTGCGAAAATTTTTCGCGGATCCCATCCCCCCTCCCCATTTTACATCTTCATACTTGGTACCGTTTTGCTCAAATTATGACAGAGCACATTGGTACTTTACAAAAATTAAAGTGCTGTCATATTTAGGATAGAATTGACATTCGATTTCAAAAATTAAATTTTTTCTTTGGGCTGAAAGTGTGTACGACATTTATGCTGTCACATTTATTGATAATACATCTTTGTTTGATTGAGCTTCACTACAAGGGAATGTCAACGGAAGAGGATGGTCCTGAGTAAAACTTTAGATCTTCATTTACATTATGCCAAACACAATGATATCAAAGAAGGTCTCGCTAAAACCTTAAATACAAAATGCACAAAGACACTTTTATATAAGGTCTCATCCCGTCACCGTTATCTCAATGACGCGTCGTACCATTTTGCAGTAGCCTGAGTTTTTAATCATCCAAGAGATGGGCTACATTGTAAGTCTATGATATCTTCGTAATCTGATTTTTTCTGCTATGTTGAAGCACCAAAAAACATTAGAGTTTAAACAAGTGATGACTACGTTTTGACGTCATTGGCGGCAACTGATTTTTTTTTCAGAATAAGAGCTCTATTCCATCTGTCACACAACCAATAGCATGTTTACGCGTAGGTTGCAAGAGACAGATGAAAGACCAACAAACATGTTTGTCATTTTTGCATTACTTATAACAGATATATATTTTGCTTACTGACCTCTTTTGCAAATGTTGCCCTCCACAAATGCGTATTTAAATGATGGCTTCTGTTAATTAGTGTTTTCATTTGCCTATAGTCATGTTCTGGTCATTGCCATTGAAAGTATTCGATGATGCAGCAAAGTTAGCAAAAAATATGTAAATGATAAAAAAATACTAAATATATTGTGCATAGTATATAAATATTATGAAAATGCTAAGACTTTGACCTCAGCTTCACACCCAAGTATTGGGATGGCAAAGAATCAACATTAAAACATATCGAACGTAACAAATATGAATGAAATTCATCAAAGGGTCATGGTAATCTAAGATTATCACCTAAAAGATCACTCATAACTTTAAATTAAAAATTTCAACCATGTCACCTTGACCTCAAGGCCCTAAACGCAAAGCAAGTGAGTGATCAGAAAATACCACAATCACACACTGCAAACCAGCCCACGACAGCGCGAGGAAGAGCCGCAAAATACTGTCACAAGACATCAAGAAGACAGTTAAAGTCAAGCAACTAGCTCTCTCTTCCCCATCAAGATAATTGCAACCTAGAAGGGCACAAGGGAGTGAACAACAAAGCAAAGACCAAACACAGAACCCTACCATTACTATGGTATAAACGCATGCATATTCACTTACATACGAAACCAAAGATGCACACTGTCCATACCTATCAAGGAACATGTGACAGGTTGGTTACTCCAAGAGCCATCCATTTCACAAGTTATGTCAGCAGTACCACTTAGATTATATCCATTGTTACACGTCTGAGTTCCAGTCGCACCAAGTGTAGTTACACCCGTGTTTGTTAATATAACCGCTCCATTAGCTGGTGTAGGAGGATAACCACAGTCTGAAAGTGAAATTTATACCACAGTATTATACTCTACCCTGTGTTATTATTGCGTTATGTCTACATAATGCATATGTTATATCTACATAATATACTGACGGACTTTGAAAACGCATCACCCAGACTAAATCATTTATTGCTCAAAGACTAAGGGTGACAGAGAGATAAATGCCATTGCACACCACAGTCTGACAAGTTTTAGTGTGCCCTAGAAAGTTCATGGCTGTAAAGTTAATTAAAGGTATTGCAATAACAAATATTGTTATATGACTTGAGAGAATCCTGTCTCCTGATTGGCCCAATTTGTCTTCATAAATCTCTATGTCTACCTGAAAACTGGTCTAAACTGGCTCAGAAGGTGATATAGGATGAAATCCAGCTCAAACTAGTTTCCAGAAGTTAATATTTTTGACACTTCTGCAATATCACCCTCTAGAGAGCTAAAAATAGCATGATGAGTATAAAACTAGCATGTGCTGCATGAAATTGACATGATTTGCTGTTTCACATCCCAACAGGTAAACTAAGGACTTTCATGAATTTTAACAACTGTTTTGTTATGTTTTGTTTGTTCACTTATCTTAGTTTGAATAAACAAAATGTAAAAAAAGTTTTAAGATTAAATTTTACATTCCACATTCAGAGAATTAATATACATTTCAAATTGCAAAATACTACATTAAAATATTTTAATAACAGTTGATAAAACTTGTGAGAAAGTCCTTAGGTTGAATGCTGACTTCAACAACAAAAGTGAAAGTAGAAAGTTTTCATTCTAAGTTGAAAAGTCATATAACAAAACAGTTATTGATTTCAATTTCGGTAGATATAAGGATTTATCTACCCTTAAAAGTGATATTCATCTCGGCCTAGTGGCCTCGGTGAATTATCACTTTTTCAGGTAGATAAATCCTTATGTCTACCTCATTGAAGTCAATAATTGTATATTATTATAAAGTAGGGGTAGGCGATTTTGAAATACACAAATTCAGCAGTAATAATACTCTTTCGTTTTGTGTCCTGACTCAACAGATATCTGTCCTATACTTCTTTGATGGTTAAACATTCTTTATTAAAAGATTCAAAATGTAATCACAGTATGTTATGCTAAAATAAATGCCCATTTAATGATTCCACCATACCCCGTCCACACTGATGATAAAATTCAACATCTTAGTCTTCCAAAGTTTTATTTATTTTCATTCGGTTTTGTTTGCAGAGGCAAAGGTCATTCACAAATGACAACTTCTGATTAGATTACGCCGTGCATCGCATTTCTTCTGCATTGTGCAAGAGACGTTAACACATGTTTTGAAGACGTACAATCACGTGACAAAATATTTCCTGACATGCTTTACATTAAATCGTAATCGCCGTATGATTGCAAGTGTAAGTAGTCAATGTCAAAATAGTGAGTGTACATAAAGGTAACTTATGGAGAAATTTCTCAAAATGAGCTGTGAACTGATAATTTAATTTGACGTTTATTTTCAAAATATTGACGTTTTCAATTACTGTAGAGCAAAAAAAGTTAATAAACTGCACTCCTGGTTTTGGTATCATATACGCTACAGTGTAAATAAAAAATAACCCAAAAGCATCAGCTGAATTTTGCAGTCTATCAATGGATGCTGTATGCTACCATGACACGTCACAAGTAACTTCGCGTTATGATACAGTCAAATTAATGACGGATTCATACGAATTTTGAGCTGCACATTAAACGCTGCAAGTAGCTTTCAATCGCATTTACTGTTTGCGAGGAAATTGCAAAATTATGATGATGCGTTTTCAAAGTCCTCTAGTATATTACGATATAACAAACGTAATATTAATATGATATATTGACATATTATCACATTATATCGACTTAAGCATCACAATATAACGGATACATTATTTCGATATATCGTTAAACTACGTCAATATACCGTTATGTTACATCTTTATGTTACTACTTAAAAATGGTCATCTTCAAACTGCCAGCTTGTACTATATCCACAGACGATGCCTTTTACTCATTGAGAGGATATTTTAGGAATGTGCTTAGTCTGTCAATCCATCCATCTGTCTGTCTATCTGTCCGTCCATCTGTCCCTCTGTATCATTTTCTTGTCTGTGTGCCATATCATCGGAACCCTTTAAAACATTTTCTTTAGACTTTGGTTATCTCAGTGAGAATCAGTCAGAATCCATGACTCACCTATGCATATTCAAGGTCAAGGTCACAGGTAAAGGTCATGAGATTTAGCATTTAATTTTGTATTTCCTACATATCTTCTTTTCCCCTAAAAAGATTTTCATTAATCTTTTGTCAAAAGATAATCTCATTGAGACAGTGTGCAGAACGCATATCTCAGCTACGCAGACTCAAGGTCAAAGTCAGTGTTGAAGTTTCAAATATATAGATTGCTTGATGGCTTTGTGTTTTTGTCCTTTTTTACAGTAGTTCAGTCATGATATTAAGATTGATTATGAAAGGCTCGTTGCAATGAAGTGCTGTTTAAGACATATGCGGCTAAATCCCATGTACACCATTTCTGCGTTGGATAGCTCAGAAATAATTTATCTATTTACGATTATTGCGAGCCGCGAGCAGCCTGGCCTCCTAGCCTAGTGGTTAGCATGTCGGACTATGCTACATGCACACTAGGGTAGATTCCTGGGTGGGCACATATTTGACAGTGTTTTTTTTTCTATTTTTACGCGTTTTTATGCTGAATTACTTTATACTAGTTATATGGAATTGTAAAAAAAATGACAACACGGTTCACTCATTGACGTTTTTATATTGAATTATTCAATAGATATGTGGGGATGGGGGTAAATTTGGCCCTCCTGAAAGAGAATTGGTTCGGTGACCCATATTTTTATTTCTTTTTTTAAGTTATTATAATAATCCATGAAATAAAAATAAAGTCTTAAGATTTTCAGCATCAGATTTTTTAATATTTGGTTTATTTTAAATACAAATTCCAATTTTCAAAGAATTTCCAATTATACAATTATTGACTTATGTTGAGGTTGACATGGAGTGTTATCGAACAGTAAACGTCATATTGACCGACGCGGAGCGGAGGTTAATATGTTTAAGTTTACTGTTCAATAACACTCCATGTCTACCGAAACATAAGTCAACAATTGTTTTATTATATAATAAGTGTATGTAATGCATTTCCTGCCATTTTAGACCATTAAAATGTTGACGTTACGGATGGATCACGCAAAATTATATGACGTTCTGACGTCACTTCCCGTAAGCCAGTCGATATTACCTCGTGCCATGTGCTTTGAAACGTAACGTCCGGTAAACCATGCAATATGTAGCTTTATTGACTCGAGTGGATATGCATCTGGGCCAATCAGAAGATATTTATTTATACATTATATACTAATATTCAATATCTTGTCACAGCTTTGGATAACAAATCAATTTTCACATTTTCTAAAAGGTTTGAGGTCATGGGCAATAATTTAGGTTAAAATAAAGAAGCTGGCTAAAGATTACAACACTTTCAGTTCGATATTTAGGACTAGTGTTATTCTTTCATTTGTTTAGAAAAATGGTCAAATGCTAAAAACTTCCATATGAGATTATGCAAGTAATAAGCACGGTGACATATCCGTAAGCCCACGCATACAACAAATTGTGTGAAAGTATTGAACAAATTTCAACACGGTAAGTATTTAGTATCATATGTCAAGCGGAAATAAAATCCGAGACTCCGCAATCCATAGCACGAAACACTCATCAAGCCAAGCTATCACATCTACTACAACCTATTGTAAAACGAATGTGATCTCAACAATTAGGTTCACCAATTAGGTTACAATGGAATTGTTTTTCATATACCAATTCAAATTGACAACAAATTACTCTGATATAATTACAACACAGAACAAAACTGCGTAGAATTTTATTTGACATAAACTATACAATTAGTTTCTAGTGTATCCTATTGATTCATGCAAAACAGAAAACAGTATAGGTCACATGTACACATAATTTATCATGCTTATACATGGAATGTTGAACACAAGTGGAAAAGATTTTCGTATACATGGCTATAACCTGATGGAGATGACTATGTTCTGCATTAATACAAAAGTGATATTAACTGAACGGTAAAATACAGCAATAGATATTCTCCCAAGCATATTGTTGCAATGTTCATGAGATTTTGCTACTTACTGCAAAGTCGACTGGTGTGAGCTCGTATGCGCATATGCATCTACACAGTCTCACCAGAGCATGTACTGATCACACTTATGAATAAGTGATGTAGATGAAGACACAGAGGCAAATACTGAAGTGTAGGCCCCACTAGATAGTTGTACATGCAAGTTTTGAAATTGTGGTTATGCACATACTTTCAATTATTAAATTTAAGCAATAAGTATAAATGATTGAACAATATATCCTCTTGTAAGTGAGAACACAGATATATTCAATATATTTATCTAAAAGCTTTCAATATATTTATAAAATATTCGTTATATCGAAGTAATTATTAACAATTTGTAATGATTAATTCATTTTATCATTATAAATATTTTGATACTTCTAAATAGTAAACCCCACAAAACATTAAAACATCATGTACTTTATTTTCCGTACACATTGCATTAAAATCGTTAGGTTAATTATTGGCAATAGTTTGAATAGCAATAATCCAAAACAATTGTTTTTTGTATAAAAAGATAAAAAAAATTCAAAAAATACACATTTTGCCACAAAACTTGCACTTTTCAAAAAAATAATTTTGTCTCAAAAACCCATGAAAGCGAATAGGTACACCCTAATGTTTATATTGCGACACACAATTCGTATCGTTCAATTGTGAAAAGATCTGATTATGATCACAAACTGTGTAGTGCAATATTTAGATAGATATATTGAAAGCTGTTTCATGTTTTTGGTATACTGTCTTAAAATTTATTAGCAAAGCTCAGTATGGAACTCAACACACTTTGTTGTATACATACATCTACTTTAATTAGTAGCTAAGTAAGAACTGGCGACAAACAAGAGAAGGGTGTTACTGAAGCATGCAATATGTAAATATTTAAGGTCATAGGTAAGCTATATAGCATTTTGCTTTACAAAACTTACAATAGCATATTGTATTTATTACGTTGTACATGTTTGTTTTTTACAATGAAAATTATGGTGTTAGGCGCTGTCCAACTTTTTGTACCGTGTTACCTTATCTTGAATTTTACGACTTTGGTGATTGTTTATTGCAGATAATGTGACGCATTTTTGCATACAGTGAAATGCTTATTTTCATATTAGAAAGAAAAGAAACAAAGCATGTTGTGGATGCTCAGGAGGGCCGACTAAGTGAGATGGTTCTCTTGAGCACCCAAAACAAGTATTAAAATTGATGGATGGGAGAATTGTTTCAGTTTTATTCCAAAGAAATTGTTAGTCTTAATATTTGCGCATGTGAAAGTTTGGGTTTCTAACACATTTTGTGGGTGCTCAGCGGAATCGTCTTCATGTGATAATTCTTTTGAGCACACAGGGCAGGTGTTAAAATTTGTAGATGGGAGAGTTTCCATTTTTTAAGCTAGAGAGGTTGGTCGAGCTATTTGAGTAATTGAAATTTAGCTTTCATATTTATGGATGAAATCATGTTGTGGGTGCTCAGGGCCGTTCTTTGGCGTGCTCTGACTACTATGGCTAGGGTGGACATTGGAAGTTCGAATGTTTGAATGCTTAGAAAAATATAAAGATAATTATTATAGATAAGTCTGCTTCTGTTATATGTTCAAATGAGGGTCTGTCAAAAAACGATACCCTAGTTAGTTCAGCCAATCACAATGTTGGCGAATATTACAAGGAAAGTTTGCAGATAGGTATATGCGTGAGCAAAGCAGTTGGCTTGCAAAATATTCATGATAAGGGACCTGAGTTAGCTTAAGATTCTTTTTACATATCTTCTTATGACAGATCAAAATCATGAAAAACATAGTGGAAAAGGGCAGGTGCTGATAGGTACATTTTAAGTGTAATCGATGAGGGTTATACAATTCTATTAAAAGAATGACCTGATAATTTTCATACAACGACAACAAATCCGCAAGGGATAATCAAGAGTTTGTATTAAAAGAATTACAAAAGTTGGTTTTAAAAAACGAATTTCAGAAGTTGCTGCGAAGCCTACAGTTATCAACCCTATGACTGTAGTGTTCAAAGTCAACGGTAAGCCAATGTTAGTTCTCGATTTTTGGCCTATGACTGTAGTGTTCAAAGTCAACGGTAAGCCAATGTTAGTTCTCGATTGTTGGCACATCAACGAAAAGTTACTATCGCAATTTTAAATTCAAATATGAAGATTGTCTGCCAGACAAATTTTTACAAAAGTTGTAAGGGTAGTTATAACATATTTAAGGTCACAACGTCATCACTCTCTTAGACGACGGTCTAGGAGGTATCGGATCATATGAAAAGGCTTAAATTTACAGTGAATTTGATCGCCATACCAGGTAAGATAGTTAGGCTGAAGACCAGAGAGTTATACGAATACATTGAGAGCAGACTGAGTTGGGAGTCTCCAGTATTTATCTCTGAAAAGCTGTTGATGAGCTTTTTTGGGGGCTACAAAATATTTCTCTGCTAAATGAAAAAGGATCAAGATTTTCTGAAAGTATCAGCGCTGAAGTAAGTATGTTTTGCGATGCAAGTAGCGAAGGTAATGGTGGTTACCTGGTTTTTTATAGTCATTACAAATCAGAAAGTAAAAGGCCAGTTAAGAAGAGAATGGTACATGTTCTCAATATTCCACGGACCTTGGAAGGTCAAGTCAAACTTTTTTTTTTTTCAGAAAGGTGTTTTGATAGACAAGCCAAGACGTGTAATGGCGTTATAACAGGAGACCAATCAGGTATTTACATTCACTTGTTTCCTCGGAAATGGAAATGTTTTTTCGGTAGTAGATTCAGAAAGAGATCAAAATTTTTATTTGAGATACCCGGAAGTGGATCTGAGGTTTTCCCCAAAAGTGGGGTAGGAAAGATATCAAACTTCTCATGTGAGATCCCTGGAAGTATCTCCAAGATTTTCCCTGGAAATGTGATGGAAGTAGGTCATTTTTTTATTTGAATTCCCAAGAAGCAGATCTGAGATTTTCCCTTGAAGTGGGATTGGAAATAGATCAAAATTCTTATGTGAGATCCCTGGAAGCAGATCTGAGATTTTTCCACGGAACTGAAATAAGGTAAAGGGCAAGTACATTGTAAATGGAACTATGACGTTTGGACATGGTTTAGGCAAGACTGAAAAGTGTTTGATAAAACAATCACGAAAGAAGTTTTTGGCTCACAGTAAAACGAAGAAAAGGGCAAGTTTTCTACATGGAGAGAGACAGAGGTGGTAAATCGCGTCTTAAACAGTAATTTGGTCCAGATCAGGGGCAAAAATGTTAAAGTTTACTCTAAAAACAAAAATGCGCAATCAGGATTGAAAGTAGGTAGGCGTTAAGATTTTCAGAAAGTCGTAAACGATGTGTTTGAACTTTGAGAATCAAATAAGCATGTCAATTCAGTGGATACGAAGAGAACTAAATGAAAGGTCTGATTACCTTAGACGTTGCAGAGACAGCGCTGACTGGTCAGTACAATAAAGGGTATTCAAATATTTAGACAAAAAATGGGCCCACAAACAATAGATCGATTTGCTTCATTTTACAATACTCAATGAACGCGCTCCAAATCAAGATGGTGGGTACCATGCACATTAGCAGTGGATGCATTATGTCAGTTATGGAGCAAACCAGGAGTAAATTGAGCAGTTCTCCCACCAAGATTAACTCCTCAGACTTTGAAAAAATAGAGAAAGAAAAAGCTCGTTGCACACTTATCGCACCTGAGTGGCTGTCTGCGCCATTTTATCCGACGTTACAAAGTGATCCAATAAAAAGTCACATAGTAGATACTTTCGTATAGCCATACATAAAAGGTCATAAAAAGGTAGGGAAACAACGGCTTGTTTGAGAAGGAACCATGGTCTTTTAACACGTTAGCGTTGAAATTTGTTTTTACAAGTTGTTAATGCTATGCTTAGTTACAGGTATTGGTTAAATGGCCAATACAGAACAGCGTCTGGCAGAAGCTAACGTGACACAGAAAAGACTAGCTGAGCGCAATACGTTTTATTTGGTTAGCTCTGGAGACATTAAGAAGACACACAAGTACAAATGAACGTTCAATAGATTTCAACGTTTCTGCAGTGAACGTGGGTACATTTATTTACCGGCTAATCTGATTCACATAGCTGTATAGATATCTGATCTGTTGGACCAAGGTTATCATATGGACTGATAGCAGCAGCATTTTATGCCATTAATTGGGTACACAATATTAACAGTTACCAATATCTCACTGAAAGCGGATTCGTAAAGTCTTTGTTAGGTACAGCCAAAAAGCAGCGTTCAAATCCAGTAATGTGTAAGGATATTATAAACTCAAAATTATTAATCCAGTTATGTGCTCAATATATAGGTTGTACGAAATTAACTGATATCAGAGATTTAGCTATGATACTAATTGGCTTTGCAGGCTTGTTACGTTTCGATGAGATTAGCAACATTAGGTAAAATGACATTTCATTTAAAGAAAATCATTTAGAAATAAGTATTCACAGGAGCAAAGCAGACAGATTTAGAGCAGGAAACAAAGTGATCATTAGAAAAGGCAAGACTTCTGCTTGCGCATAGAGTATATTGAAATGTTATATTGATATATAGTAAAAACTGCCTAAACTGATCATTGGAAATACCGACATCTTGTCCAAAACGGACTTGGGAAAAGGTCCCTGCAAAAACCCTATATAAATACATGTACAATAACCCTGACATACCGACAATCGTCTATTCCGGATACTGACACCTTATTTTGGTCCGTAGAGTAAAATGCAATGCAAAATTCACTTGTTGTAAACGACTTGACCCAACAGTTGGCAGATTTCAAGCGCACAGGTAAGTCCGTTTGTTCTTTGTTGCAGTACTTCAAGCCAGTCTGACCCGATAATAATGATTTCGTCACCTTTCTCAGAGGTCAATTATCTATTGTGGTGTAAATATCACTATGTTGAATATAGCTCACGGATAAATAAGTAGTTGAACTCTTTGCATGCTGGTAATTATGATTGTTGATTTGACTAATTATTTTCCAAAATAAACTTTACAAAGCACAAAGAGCTCATAGATTAAATTTTAAAGGCGTACCACCAGACCGTCAAACAGTTTGATTCCAGATCACAGTTGCTCATTTTAAACAGAGTTCCTATGTAACGTATCCCATACAGTGCATAACTGTGTGTGGTTATTGTCGCAAAACGCATTATGTGTGCGAGTTTTTCTTTATTGTTTTGTGTGAGCATGTACATAAGCATGATACTTTTTAATCTTTTGGCTTTATATATTTAATAAAATGGACCATTTTTATGGATTCTACCCAATGGATTCAACGTCTATGAAGGATATTTTAGCTGCCGAATTACGACAATTTCATGTTTACATGCCTTCAACAATTTTCCATCGTAACTAAACCCTTTGTTTTAACACACCGACACACTGTGAAAACCGGATTTTTCTGTGGTCCCATGGTGTGTCGGTATTGGCAGGTTTTACTGTATCAGGTGTGGACAGAAATCAGGCACTTTTTTGTTTAAATCCATATTCAAGCCAAAAGGGCAGTACAAGTTGATTTATAAAGACAAATTAGTAATGAGTATGATCAGAAAATACCACAATCACAAACGGCAGACAACAACGTGGCACCGCGAGGAAGAGCCGCTCAACCCTCACGAGACACGAGGAAGACAAATTAAGCAAAACAACCAGCTTTCTCTTCCCCATCAAGATGATTGCAATACTAGAATGTACATAAAGTAACGTACAACAAAACATAGAACAATTACAGACTCTCACAATGGGAGTAACAATAAACAAAAAGTCAACAACAACAGAACCACCGCCTTAGAACGGAAAGCAGCCTAAGCCACCGGGGGCTTAAATGCATTTTACTGGTACCAAATCTTCGCCCTAGATTCTGCAGTTATTGAAGTACAAGAAATGTTCAGCTCGCATGGAGGCCATCTAACTAATGCAATGTATCATCATGGAGAAACACTCTAATCAAATTAACACACCATGATGAAACAAAGAAAAGAGCTCATGACTCACAGATAGTCCGAGCTAAAGAAAACATCAAGTTGAGCCACGGTGGGTCCAGCTACAGATAAGCATCAGGCACCAAATCTATCAGGTACACCAGGACACAGGAATGTATACTGAGCAAATTAGAATTTGTGGTTCCAGATTTAAACTTGGCAACACATTCTTTACACGCCAGTGGAGCGACATTTGCTGCCAACAGTGGTTCTTTAGATGACAGATGTCTAACGAGACACGGAAGGTGGAAATCTCATGATAGCAAAAATATGTACATTGAATAATCTCTCGCAAAATAATTAAAAGTTACACAAATGATGTCTCTTCAATACACTTTTGCAGACCTAATTTATGCTTATGCGATGACTGAAGGTATTTCATTGAACATCTATACAAAATTTTGTCGCACACAAACATTTGTATTCTTCTAAAGCGTGTCAACCTGCATTAAGTCTTAATGCTGTCTTGGTTAGCTAGTTTAGACAAGACTTAACATTCTGATTGGTTCCTTGAAAAGATCTGATTATTTGCCTTGGCTTGGCGGTATGTAAACAATTGAAGGGGTCATAGCAACAAGGTACTTTATCCCATTTTTCATTATTTTCGAGAAAACGCGAAAAGCATAATTTTGGCAATTCTCAAAATATGTGGATTTTTCTTGCAAAAATGAACAAGATATGTTTGAAAATAGTGAATTTAGGAGATTTTGCAGCAATTTTACTGCTTAAAATGAGAAAAACTTGGTTTAGGCGATTTCATTTATGCAACAAGGGTCCTGACTCCAAATTTCATAAAACTTAAAAAAGCATACAAAACATTTATGACAGTTCATCAACACTAAAAATTGCATGACTGTGTGTGGAAAGCTTATTTCTTACGAGTACAACAGCGAAAACCTGGATACAACAATTGATTTACCTATATTCCATAAATATGAACAGATTTCAATGACACAAAGGTCCTAAGTCCATAATCTAGGTTTATGTTGTATAAAATTAGTTTAGCGATTCCATTTGTTGGGAAATAAAGTCTAGCAAGTGAAATGTTGCTATTTGAGGCTCAATGTGTGATAACAATGATTATAAGGCAATAAAATTTTGAAATAAATAAGAAAAATATAGAGTTAGGCCCTTTTTATGCATAAATACTCAATTTTGGACCATTGTGAAAATGATTTATCAACTGTTTAAAGTAATTTGACGGTCGAAGGTAGTTAATACGAATAGAGTTAATACGGTGTGGAAATGGGTTTTATACATGAAAAAGAGGCTAACGCATTTTGCTCAAAAGTGGACTAATTTTAAAGAACCTTGTTGCTGTGACCCCTTCAATTTCAATCAGTAAACCTGTCGTTCAAGTTGAATAGGCATGGCATTCGACAGCCAGAAACATTTGGTGTGAGAAAATCAGTTTCTAGTCGTTTTTCTGTCAGTGTACATCACCAAAACAAAATTTTGTATAGATGACCCAATGGTAACATTTTGATAACACGTAAAGTGCTTCACAACAAGAGATTTTCAGTAAAGCCCTTTCTATTGCTTCGACACACACACACTCACAATAAAGCGCGTCAACCTGCATTTAGTCCTAATGGTGTTTTGATTAGTTAGTTATGACAAGAATCAGTGTTATTTGAGTAATCAAAAGGCTGAGATGATTCCACATAACAGTTCAATAAAATTTAACTTCACGTTTATCCATATTAATGTTGTAGATGAGTAGCCTGATTTGAGTCTTCTCTCGGTTTAGCATAATAGGTCTAGATAAGCAAACAATTCGAAAGTAATATTGCGTGTTTTCAAATATCCATCAGTTTAAACATTTATACTCAAACACTTGTTTTTGGTGCCAAAAAACGTCTCATCTGTATGGTTCTTTTTTGTTTTTTGTTTGATTTGATTCTTTATGTCCCATCAACAATCTTTCAGTTATAAAGGGACGGGTCTTCCTGGGTTGAACCAGTACTAAACTAGGATTAATATGTCTTGCTCAAGAACACAACGCAGTGACGCCAGTGAGGCTCGAACCCTCGGTCTCGAGTCAAGCACTCTAGTCACTGCGCTCCCCTATACGAATCTTTAAAATATTCACCATATAAACTGTCACATCAAGACAGTTCTTTGAGAACCCACAACATATGTTGTGGCTAAGAAATATGAAAAGTATTTTCAATTACGCTCTCTTATCTAGAGGCCTGAGAATCATATGTAGATCTATATACGCTAACTAGTACATGTATATATATATATATATATATATATATATATATATATATATATATATATATATATATATATATACAGAGGGATATAGTGAATCAACTGAGCCGATAGATGCTGTAAATATTTTGCCTCTAGCGAGATTCTAACCCACCACCTCAGCAACACCGCCTAGCACTACACTAGACACCGACGCTACCAACTGCGCCACTGAGACATTCCCAAAAAAGGGAGTTCAGGAAGCGCTGATATTGACGACGACTGATGCAGTACACGTCGTATATTGGTTCCTTTTCAATGGATGGCATCTATTTCGTTCGCAAGTGAAAGCCTGGTGGATCCAAGGATACAAGTGAAATTAGATAAATATCAGAAGTGCGGAAATATAATTTCACAAACATCATTGCTTTCGATCTACACAGGATCAGAAACTGATGCAGATTCAGACAGTAGATAAATACAGAGGGATATAGTGAATCAACTGAGCCGATAGATGCTGTAAATATTTTGCCTCTAGCGATATATATATATATATAGAACTGCAAAAACAACAACAGCAAAAAAAACACAACAACAAAACAACAAAGAAGAAACAATAACATATATCTGTATTGGAATTTCTAGCTATTGCTTTTAGAAACTTTAAAGTTTGATGCCACTGCCTGATGAGACCCAACGAGTGGTCAAAATAGGTGTTAATGTTGATGGTGGGGCTTCTGAAGTTCAATACAGCTAATACTTGTAAAATAAACCTGGTGTTACAAGAAAAATTAGCCTCAAAATGCAATTGAATCGCTTCTACAGACATCTTGAATATATAGGAATTTGATTTTCTGAGAGATGACAATTGTTATCTTATGCTTCTCTAAATTGTTAAAAAAATCAAAAATTAAAAAATGGATGTTTTGCGAGTAATAGAGATGTCCAGACTCTAGCAGGTTAAAATTAAAGCTAATTTATTATTTCATTTGCATGCATAGAGCATGACATTTATATGTATATATAAAGTGTACATACGTCATTATCGCAAAAATAATACTTGATGACATAACATAATTACACTTTTTTATCACTTCTTTTCAAACATGCATGCAGAGCTATTTAGTGGCATTAGGCCATTTGCTGGGCTTCTTTAGACTTCCTGTGTTGCGATGTTTGTGAACGGTAGTACTTCGTTTCTACTTAACGTCTTACCTACGAACTATGTGCCATAATAACAAGCTTATATTACGGACAATTATTACTGTGTAAAGTTACTAAAGTACAATCTAAAGATTGACTTTTGTTTGTGCTTTGGAATGGAACTTCTGTGTCTGCAATACAGACTTATTTGTATACAGCTAATTCCCGTGTTTACAATTCCACACCATTCTACTATCCCAACTTGTTCCATCCCCCGCTGGTTCTTGAACCACTTCCAGCCTAGCCACCTCCTCCTGTACACGCAGTTCTGTCTGGCCTAATACATCCGCTGTATCTGCTGTCCCTTCTCTCTCTTGCTCTTCTGAAATACCCAACAAAGCTTCCTCCATCTCATTTGAAACTGCACAATTCCATTCCTCTGCTATGCCATCTTCATATTCTATATCGTCCTGCACCATCCAGCTGTGGTACCCCTCATACACCTCATTTCTAAAAGATACTATATTAACATTCCTCATGGGGTCGACTGCAAACTCTGTCATTGGCGATGGTGCTCTTGACGTTGATGGTGTTGGCTCATTCTTGAATGACACCATATATCCAACCCTTCCCTTGATTTTTATACCATACAGTTCTCTCAACCTTTCCAAACTTCTGATCTCCTTGTATGCTTCTGGATGCCTTAGTTCGTAATGGCAAAGTAACCTGGAACATTTCCTTTCTCCTATTAGGTAATCACATAGCTTGCACTGTATAATATTGCCAAGGAGCTTATTAAAGTGCATTACCATCCCGGTTCTCTTGTTGAAGTTGGTTTGACATTTTGAGCAAGGGAACCCCTTCCTGTTAGTAGACAAAGGACAAGCATTACTAAACAGCACTGCTTTTCCCTACATAGCAGCGATGAACAGCGACGTGAACGTGTTACTTATAATAAAAGTATCTTATCTATTTTGGCTGTTGAGCTACCTTGACCAATACACCTTAAGTTCTCATCTCAAATTGTTCGTTTAAAGCATGTTCTGTGTATGTATATGTGTTAAACGTTTCCCCAACTTAACCTTAGATTGCTGGATTCCCACTGGCACCCCTTAGCACTGAGTCCCAATCTACTGATTTCTTGATTTGCTCCCAACTGTGCCATAGGTCCCTATCCAGAAACTACATTCACAGGACATCCAGTCAGTGGCAGGAATATGAAGTTTATCCATTTAGACAGTTCAATGATTACACTAGCCTACACCACACTTGACTTTATAACTCTGAGATGAAAACTTGGTCATTGACTCTTTCTTTAAACATTTCTATTTGTGTCCATTCCTGATTGACAAACTTGATATACATATCTATTCAGTATGAAGGTTCGCACTTGCTACATGTACCTCCTGTAGCACATTACTTCTCTTCTGTTTCTCTATACTCTTCCTGATCTTCTCTAAAATTGTGTTAATCCATTTTGGGTGATTATCCCCTATAAATTCAATTAATTTGTCATGGTGCGCAAGTCTGTCCTTTACGGTCTTATCTTTCCAAACCATGAAGTCGAGCTCACCTATCTTATCTGTTATTGCCCCAGGTCCATTAAAATCATCTTGTAATTTTGGTGCACCTCCCACACTTCTCGTTTCATTCATGATCCCAACCACATCACCTGGCTTGTATTTGGTTTCTACTACTTTCACCTCATACAGGTCTTTGTGTCTCTTGACATTCTTACTACATTCTTGAGTTATTTGGTGTGCTTTTGTAATTCTCTTGTTCAATATCTCAACAAAGTTACCATAAAATGTCATATTCTCTACATTTGCTAAAACACTTCTATAGACCAGAGTTCAAGGCATTCTCACTTCCCTTCCTAACATTAGGAGATAAGGTGTCATACTGGTGGTTTCATTGGGTGTAGATGGGTAGGCCACTGTCAAACATTCTAGATTCAAGTCTCAGTCATGTTGCTCTCAGCACAGATAAGCTTTGATCATTTTAATTATTGTCTGATTCCTTTTGGTGTCCTAGGACTTGTCCTTGATTTTCTTATCTGCAGCATGGAACATAATTCTTTGAAAACTATTTTTCATAGTTACAGCCCTGATCACTGTGTATTGCAAGAGGTGGTCAATATTGACATACAACTTCGTTGAGTATGGTCCTTGCACAAATTGATGCTGTTTGGTCTGAGACTGCAAATAATCCTGTCCACTTGCTGAAACGATTAGTTACCACTAAAATATAGCGATTTCCTCAAGGTGTAAGGGGCAAAGGTCAAATGTAATCTGTTGCTAGGACATCTAAAATACCGCCCGTCTGCAGACTCCCTAGAGGTGCTCTTGGCTTTGGACTTGGCTGCTTGTTTGCCTGAAAAATCTTGCAAGATGCAATATACATGTCCACCGCCTCCTTCAGTTGAAACCAATAATAATGCTGCATTATCCTCTGTTATGTTTTTACATCCTGGATGACCAGCCATTACCGCATCATGGTCCTGTTGTACTATTTCTTTTCTTAGTGTTTTGGGGACTATGATCTGTGTTTAATTTTCGGACAGTTTTTCTCTTCTGAGTGTTTTGACTAGTACTCCGATTTCTATACTCAAGTAATTCCATAGAACCCAATACTGTCTGGGTCCTGGGCTACATATCACCAAGGAATGGGATTGGCACGTTCATTTGATCTTAATGCTTTCATCAAAGGACCTTTATCTGGATCTTCTTCCTGTGCCCTTGCTAATTCCTTCAATCAAACCCCTTGATCCAGGTCTCCCTATTAAAAGTTTTTTTTTCCAGTTTGTTCATTTCCAAGACATTTACAATCTTAAGGGTTATCACATCTTCTAAGTGCATCTGCATTTCCTGACTTTTTCTCTGCTCTGAAATCAACTTCAAAATCATAGTTGGACAATATCGTATATATTTATATGATAGCTGTGGTCAATTTAAGGCCCTTCAAAATAAGTTTCATAGTTCTTTGGAACGCACTGCACTGCCATTTAAACCAAATGGCATTGTGGTAAACTTGTACTATCATATTTTGTGCAGAATGTTTTCTTTGGAATATCCTCCTTTTTAGCTAGGATTTGGTGGTACCCTGCTGTGCAGTCAAAAGTTGAGAAAAAGCTTGAGCCTGCAACTGCATCCAGGCAGTCCGATATTCTAGGATGTGGAAAAGCAGAGGGTTTTACCAGCTCATTGACTTTCCGGTAGTCCACTCACAGTCTAATCTTTCCCGACTTCTTTTCACTTAGACAATGAGACTCGCCCATGATGATGTGGACTTCTGAAGTACCCCTTTTTGCTCCTGATCTTTGATGCAGTTCTTCTCAGCTTCTGCATATTCCAGAGGTACTCTTCTTGGTGCTTGCTTTATCGGGTCAGTTGATTTTCTGTCAATTGTGTGCTCTGTAAGAGATACTCTTCCAAGGTCATTTTCATCTTTAGAAAATACATCTTGATACTGTAACAGGATAGCTTCTATCAACTCCTTTTCTTCGGCTGTCTTCATTTCATATGAACGCTGGCAGAGGTGTTGTAGATGTGATGGAACACTTTGTTCATGACTACATGCTTCTTGGTGTAGACTATTAGTGATATCAGCCTGTCTGAGTGTAAGAGCTATCCATCTTATGCTGCTCAAATAATCATGTTCCACCAATTTCTTTATCACACCCATAGACTTTTCAGCTAATCCTATGCTTTTGTCAAGTTATTAAAGCTTCCATTGTTCTGGTCAGCACTCTGATTAGACTCAAAGCATGTTGGTTACCACTAACTAGTGTTCTCCCCAATGACAATCCGCTTTTTTCCTCAAAACCGTTGCTTCTACAACAAACTCGTCAGCATCTTCTTCTCTTTCAATGTAACCATATACTACTGCTTCTGATTGTCTTGGGATAAATAAAAGCTTGGCTGCTACTACTTTTCTGACACTTTTCCTTGGCTTGCCTATGCAGATCAGTAGTATTTCAGTGCCTCTCAGTCTCAAGATCTCTTCTGATAGACACAGGTCTCCCAGCCCTTCATAATCATTCTGCAAAATATCTGCTCCCAATAAGCAATTATCCTTGATCTCAGCAACAACTAACTCTCAGGTAAGCTTAAGATTTCTCAACTGGACTTCTAACATGGCTTTCCCAGTCTCAACAATAGGTTCTCCTCGGACCCTAAGTAACACCATTGATTTAGCAAGATGTGGTCTTGTGACTCCCTCCTTTTTGTTATATACTGGAAGTGCTAGTACGGATACTGCTGCACCAGTATCCACTACAAATAATGTGTTGACACATTGAACTTGACCAGATATATATGTGCTTGCCCCAGGGGTTGCCCTACACCTGATCGAAGACTTCACTTTTTCACTATCTAAATCTAGACCATTATTGCTAGTGGATTTCCTTCAGTCTGTAAGAAAATCCTTATCTAGTTTTAATCCATGTTTCTTCCTCCTTGTGGTCTAATGTTGTCTCTGTTTTATTCCCTGTTCTATTGGGCGCACTTTCTCTGTTGCTCTCGTCCTGATCAGGGCACACTCTGGCAAAATGTCAAATCTGAATTTGTAAAAGCTTTCATAATTTCGTACAACAAAATGCTGCTATATTCATTGTGGATCTTATCTACTATTTCCACCCCTTTCTTTTTTCCTCAGTTACTATTCTTTTTTGTTATTGCTTTGTTGCTGCCCTTTCCATCAGATACCCTGTAGACTTGCTCCTCTTCATTATACCTTACTTCATTCTCTTCAGTAGGTGCTCTTCTCACAAACAGTTTCATCTTTCTGTCAGTGTAGGGCTCCCTATTCTCATTGGGATATACCACATCGATGCAGCTCACAACATGACATGTAGCCTCATCTATATCTTTGGGTTTCCAGTTTAATTGCGCTTTTATTGATGCTTCCTGGTCTCTTATACCCTTTAGGAATCTTCTATTCAGCGAAAAACGTCTTGTTGTTTCGTCACATTGACCAAAACCCTTCCCAATCAATCTCTTTAATTCAGCCACATAATCCTCTATTTTATTATTTGGCTTCTGGTCTCTTTAGTTAAACCTAGCCATATACACTTCCCAGAGTTTCTATCACTCAAAGTTGGCTGGTTATCTCATTAATGACAAGTTTATAGTCGCTGCGATAATCTGTAGGCAACTGTGTAAAGACGAATTCTCCAGCAGTCCCTTGCAACCTAGGTAGTAACTCATTCAGCTTTTGTTCAATATTCTATCTTCTTCACTGAGAAATTACCTCAAAACGGTTCAGCCATACTTTCCATTCAGATTTCCCATCAAATGCTGGTATTTTAACTGTTGGCATAATGTTTCTATCATTTTGTTTACAGGTTTTTGAATCTATTTATTGTCTCTCTCTTGGAATATTTACTGTTCTTCCAGCTGCAGGTTGCCCAGTTTGTGCCTCTCTCCAGTGCGGTATCAATGATTCTCTGTCCCCTTCACTAGAAATGGATGCGCTAGTTGTGGTATCATGTTGAGTGCCAGCAAGGCAATTCTCATTCAACTGAGCTGTATTTTTGGCTACTACATTTGGCCATGACTCTGTTTGCATATTGTTCTGTGTATCCCAACCAAAATGCCTTCCTTGAGTTGGTCTCACAAGAGTGTAATCCCCTCTTGACATACCTCCTATTCTCTGACTTTCACTTATAAGTTGCTGTTGTGGTCTACTCTGGCTTTCTATAAAATCCTTAAAATCCTTGACTCCTATTGTGCATTAGCACAATTTCTGCTTAGACTGTTTCAACCCTCCCATTGTGTCACTAATGGATGTCATGTCGTCGTCCAGTTTATACATATTGCTTGACAAAGCTCACATCCTTGTGTCCTTCATCTCTTTCTCTACCCTGAGTGTCTGCACCTCTATTCCCAAACTTACATCATCAACAATTCCTTCAACTATTTGTACTCCCTCCTCTTAGACTGAGTCTGTATCTCCATCCCTTTCATTGCCATTTCTGCGCCCCATGATAAGGTAGTGTGTTGTTGTTGTTGTTGTTGTTGTTGTTGTAGTATGGGTGCTACATGTAGCCCACCGTATGCAAGTGATAAGAGTTACTTATTTTGTGTGTCAGGACTCTCAGGTTCAAGCTATTAATTTAGCAGTAAAACATTTATCTAACAAAAGGCTGGATCCGTTTCCACTGAGTCTTAAGATTAAAATGCATGTAATAAACTTTGGGTAGCATGCGCTTATTAAAATTAATCACAACTCTGTTTGAAGAGGTACTCATTTTTAATGATTGAAACCAACATGTATATGAAAGGACTGACAATTGGATGCGTAATGAGATAGTTTTACAAGTGTTTAAGTGACCGGCTATTCTCATGGAGACCAACAGCTTGGAGGACCATAGAACAATAGTCTCTTTATTTAGCTGTTATACAGAAAAAAGACAACAAAATCAATAAAAACTCTTGACAACGACACTTAAAATCTCCTGGTTGTGCTTACTCTAACTTAAAAAACCAACGACTTTATCTGCCAGTTCATCTGACAACTATTCAATAATTT
The DNA here is from genome assembly GCA_964019695.1 of Loripinus fragilis. Classification (NCBI taxonomy): domain Eukaryota; kingdom Metazoa; phylum Mollusca; class Bivalvia; order Lucinida; family Lucinidae; genus Loripinus; species Loripinus fragilis. The sequence continues at coordinate 93,003,101 of OZ026514.1, forward strand.
CTTCACATCTCTACTCGCGACACATTTGCAAAATGAAGAAAGTTGAAATATGAGCTGTTATCAAGTACTTCTGTAAGAAAAGAATGCCTCCCAAGGAAATTCATGAAGACTTCATCGAAACCCTTGGGTAGAACTCTCCTCCTCATAGCACAGTGAAAAAATGGGCAGGAGAAATTAAAAGGGGGAGAGAGAGCGTTGAGGATAATGGACAGTCTGGCGATTTTATTGAGCGAGTTGTAACCCAAGATGAGACATGGGTTCATCACTTTGACCCAGAGTCAAAAGTTCAGAGCAAACAATAGAAGCATCCTGGCGCACTCCCTCGTAAGAAATTTAAAAGAGGTTATTCAGCAGGGAAGGTGATGGCCTTAATCTTTTGCGATATTCAAGGGGTGATCATGATTGATTACCTTCAGTAAAGTCGCACGATAATCGGTGCTTATTATGCAGGCAATCGCAAGAATTTACCTTTTAAATAATTACTTATGTGCAACAAACTTCACTCGATGAGCGATCTGCGTCTATTCCTGTATTGGTGAATATAATAGGACCTACTTTAACTAATATAAACTTTACATCATTGGAGGTCAAAAGTGTTTTTGAGTCACTTCAGCTAGGTAAATCGTCTGGACCAGATAGCATAAATAGCATAATTTGTTAAAGAACTTACATCCCTTCAAGTAGACTAATAAGTTGTTTATAAAATTTTACCATGTCTAAGGGTATATTTCATGATATCTTGAAAGAAGCAAATGTCTCTCCGTTGTTTAAAAAGGACGAGCCATCATCTGTCTCTAATTACAGGCCTATATCTCTGTTAAATACGATTGGCAAAGTTATGGAAAAATGTTCATAAACATATGTTTAACTTCTTTTTAGACCAGCATGCTATCACTTCTTTACAGTCTGGTTTTGTTCCAGGCGACTCCACAATTAACCAACTAGTCGGTATCTACAATACGTTTTGTAAAGCATTAGATGACTGTAAAGAGGTATGGGCATTTTTTTGCGACGAGAACAAAGCTTTTGATCGTATTTGGCATAAAGGCTTATTATTAAAACTCAAACATAAAGGAATCAACGAAACACTACTACAGTGGCTAGCTAGGTATCTATATAATTGAAAACAAAGAGTTACTTTTACTGGTGCATGCTAGGAATGGGTTGCTATTACAGCTGGTGTTCCACAATGCTCAATTCTTAGCCCTCTCCTCTTTTTAATTTATATCAACGATATTGTTGAGGACATGCAATCACATATTAGACTGTTTGCTGATGAAAAAAGTTAAACTTGTTAGTCTACGACCCTTTTTGGAGCAGCAACGCAGTTAAACTCTGATTTGGCACAAAGTCACATGTAGGCTGAACGGCTTGTCAAATTTAATCCTGCTCAATCAGAATCTATTATAATCTCTAGAAAAACAAATAAAACCTACCACCTGTTTAAAAATGAATTCCGAACCCATCAATGAAGTAACTAGTCATACACACATAGTTATTTTCTTTTCTAACGATGGAACTTGGCATAAACACATTGTCTATATAACTTCTAAAGCTTGGACAAGACAAAATATTATGTCTAAATTATAATTCATCTTAGATAGACAATCCCTTGAAATTATTTATAACTCTTTTATAAGGCAAGTCTTTTAGTACGCAAACGTGGTATGGGATAACTGTACACAATACCAAATCAATGCAGTAGAAAAAAATTACAAATAGAAACTGCATGAATAGCCACTGGAGCTACTTAACTAGTCTCTTTAGAAATGTTATATCAGGAAACAGGTTGGGAGTCACTTGAAAAAAGACGACATAAACAAAAGCTATGTCTCGTTTTTCAAATGAATACTGGCGTTTCACCAAATTATCTATCCACATTAATTTCTGCTTCTGTAGAAGATTCTACCGTTTATAGCCTACGGAACGCAATTATTTTAGACACATTGTCTAGAACCCAACTTTATTATAGATCATTTTGCCCTCTAGTATAAGCGCTTGGAACGATTTATTTCTTGAAGTAAGACAGTCAAATTCGATTCTAAGTTTTAAATATCAACTAAACAAAAATAAAAATAACAACTAAATATTATTACATTGGCAACCAAATATCTCAGATACTACATACCCAACTAAGAACTGGTTACAGTTCTCTCAAGCATCATCTTTTTTCTAAAAATATTGTTGATAGTCCTCACTGTGACTGTGGTGCAGTAGAAACTACAAAACACTACTTTTTGAATGCTAAATGTATAATGAAATCAGAGCAGTAATGCTAAATGTACTGGCAAACTACTGTGTACCAGATTTAAATACTGTCCAGTTTGATATACCTGCATCTGACTTTCTAACTAACTATATAATTATTATAACATTGCAAAATACCTATTGGATAGTAAACGGTTTGAGCGTTGAGAATGGTCTCTCTCTCTCTCTCTCTCTCTCTCTCTCTCTCTCTCTCTCTCTCTAAATGTTTTATAATTAGAAAGCATTGAGAGCAGAAAGGTTATTTGGTTTGAATACAACTCATATGCTTTTAATTTTCACCGTATGTAACTCCAAACTGTGCCCCATTTTCTTCAAAGGCAACCCGATTCGTATAAAGCGTTTGACTTTTTCTGAATACCATCATACTTTTGTTGTAAAAGTTATATTTGTATATTACTATGTAATATGGATAGACATGTTTAAACTAAAGAGACTAGGAAAACTGCCTCGTGGTGTTCTGCTCTTGCAGAACAACGCCCCTGCCCACACGTTACAAGTTGCAATGACTGCTGCGACAGAATGTGGATTTGAAATTCCTCATTCTCCATTTTCTCCTGATATGACTCTGTCTGACTTCTGTCTGTTCCCAAAACTAAAATCCTGTCTTCGAGGTACACAGTATAGAAGCAATGCAGGCGCCATAGAGGCAGTAAACGAGTACTTGGGGAACCAGGAAAGTGCCATCTATTTTGAAGGGATAAGAAGGCTCGAACAGAGATAGGATAAGTGCATTGCCTTGAAGGGAGATTATATTGAAAAGTAATGGTCAATTTTCCCTGGAAGCCCAAAGTACTAGGTTCCGAGCACTTTTTGAACATCCCTCGTACAATCAGATCAAACGCAACATAACGTAAAAGGCTGGCCCGGGTCTCCACCATTCGCTTACTGTATGCGCTAAAAAATAATGAAAAATACTAGCCAACACGGCTTCAATTATATATTATGGACTCGTTCAGCTAATTTGAAAAGAATAGGAAAGCCAATTCGGCCCAACCCTTGGTATTCTAAAGACTCATAAATGCGTGACAAGCCTCGCATTTTATCTCTTAACTCAGCTCGCTTAATAACTTTACTTATATAAGAACACTCGTGTAAGATCCGTTACATGTTCAACATGAATATATTCTGCTTAATAAATTAGTTTTGTATTTGTATCTCTCTCCCTTGGTGCCAAAGATTAGCTTTTATTAACTTCTGAATGTGACATTTCCGTTCTATTCCATAATCACTTCTCTTTGTATGCTGCATTTTTGGATATTGGATATGAAATGGCGCTAGACCATTTTTTGAGAGCCGTCGCGAGTTTTATAACCTCATACAAGCCAAGCACCTTTTATATGGGACATAGGCAAACAGATCAGGTAAGGGTCTCTACCGTTTGCTGTTCTGTCAGAATTTGAATTAAAAAAAAAACAACACAAACACACACACACACACACACACGCACGAACGCACACACCCAAAACTAAAAAAAACCGGAAATATATCACAGTACTACCCTACCAATACATGTTTAAAGATGCGATGACTTTGAAATGTACTAGTACACGTGTCCGTGCGTACGTTACCTGTGGTACAAAAATATACAGCCTGGCCCTCAGCTGAAAGAGAGCAGTGCCTACATGTGTAGAGGCTGCAAACACCTGTATTTGGATGATAAGCCACCATTTCGCAAGTTTCACTGTTTTGACACCTTTTGCTGCACGTTAGTTGATCATTTGCTTGTGAAGAGATACCCGCAATACAATCATCACCCACTTTAGTACACAGCTGTTGATGACATACTCTATTGCCATACACAATTCCTGTTTTAAAATCTGAAAAATCAAAACACCAGCATAAAAAAACATTTTAATATTTTGCTCTATAAACAAGAAGAAGGGGGTCGTACAATAGGGGAGGGGCGCTCATCTCAAATATCCGCACTTACATTAAATACTGTATAGTATGACTTTTTGACCAGAAACATTGTCTTCAAGATCATGCCGCCAACCCTTAACCTTCGTCCACAGATAAAAATTGTGTCAGATATGAATATTCTCCGTCAAAACGGTAAAAGGGGTCAATTAGCCTGATTTTATATGCCTGCATATTTGACGTTAACTTTTGACTCAAATGTCATGCCGTTTGTGTTGCGAGCAATAGCGTGTAATATACATGTACGTACGTACCATAGGATATCATTGGAACACATTCCATCAAAAATTGACCGAGGAGCCAACGTAACGAGATGTAAGAAAGGCTTTAACTATATTTGACCTTGACATTTCGATCCGAAGCCATCTCAGTTTTCTGGCGTTTTCATTTTAATCTACATCTACACACAATAGGTATTCATTTAGTCAACTATTCTAAACACCTCCATAAAAATGAAAGAGCAGTTTGTTTTATGAGACGTAAGGGGGATTGTAAGTGTATCTGTCATTGATCTTAAGTTTGTTTTCAACGTCACATTGGTTATCTGAAAATATTGGTGTAATTTATGCGCCACAGGCAATGATAGAGTAAAATAATAACACCCTCCTAATCAAAAATGTAAAATAATCGCTTATTGCATTGCATATTTGACATTTAAGTGATCTGGGACTTTCAGTTTGATCTACACACCATTTGCAATCATTTATACCAACTATGAACATCTACGCTCAAAATGTGTGGGAAAAATGATATCGAATTACGACCTGTAGACAAGTTTAAAGTATGTGTGACATTGACCTTTGATTCCAATATCATGTCGGCAGACTGAAAACTTTCATCTACACACAGTCATTGTGCTAAATATCAATACCCTCTATCAAAAAGATAGAGGAACTCGCGTAACAACCAGTAGGACAGTATTAAGCAAAGTTGACCTTCACCATTTACTCCAAAATATACTGTTCACAAAAAGTAGGGGATATTCGATTAGCAAAAATAATAACATTTACCAAACGAATGTCATAAACCTGAAACAGCTAGTATTAATTAGCAAAGTAATCTCACGGCCAATTTGAATAAAATTTTCAAGGATTAATTTGGTCGCGTGTTTCTAAGACAACCATATTTAGACCAGGGGTAGCCATTCAATTTTCACACGTTAATATCACGGTGACGGATTATGCAATGTCTATGCTTTTTAAAAGAAAATATCCGTCATTCAATAGTTTTCATGTTCAAATTTTTTTTCTCATTTTTTTCTCAATTTCTGGAATGTGAGGCTAAAATCTGTAAATTTTTAGTAAATTTTGTCATTTTTTACATTTTTGTCACGCCTTTTCTCCAAGAAATAAACATTTTGGTACGCGAAAAAATCTTAAAAAACAAAGATGTCCATAATGCATCTTTAGCATGCATTATCGAAAGCGTTCCAAAAAAATTTGATACTTTTTTGTGAAATTTGGGTCTTGACCCCTAGTTTCTTTGGTACGCCCTTAAGGTCACATTACCCAATTTTCAGCCTTCAAATTAAGCAAGAAAACTGGCTTACACATTGCTCTATGAAAAGACCAAATTATTAATGCGACAAATTAGGATGTTATTTTTTAGACTTGTTTATGTCCCAATATCCCCTACTTTTTGTGGACAGCATATATAAACTGTTTTTGTCTTGTTTTTGTTTTACTATATACACCACAAGCAATCATTGTATCATATATGAACACCCTCTGTTAAAATATAAAATAGGAGATTGTGTTACGAGCCGTAAGGCAGTCTTTAAAAGATTTGACCTAGACCTTTGACACAAACGTCATATCATATTTTCAGAAATTTTGTTACACACGATAGGCAATCATTGTACATTGTAAGAAGCCCCTCTGTCAAATATACAGAATGAGTTTTGTTACAAGCAGTAAAACACATTCTAAGTATGTGTGATCTTGACCTTTAACTAAAAATGGGCCGCGACGCGAGAAAACCTGTCTTCGGGGTTTCCGACAAAGCGAGTTTCAAGCCAGTCTCCTGTAGAAAGTTTACATATGATACTTTCCAAAATGCGAATAACAAAGACGCTGATCAGACTGCGCGAATGCTCCGGCTGGTCTGCGCCTGTGTTGTTGGCAAACCCTCGAAGACAGGTTTTCTCACGTTGAGGTTCAAATTTAATGTACACAGTCATATTGATGAATTGAAACTACCATTGTAATCTACACACAATATGCAATCATTGTGTCAGAGATGAACACCCTCCATCACAAATGAAAGAGGAGATCGCCTTACGAGCCGTAAGTATCAGACACTGACCTTTGACATCAAACGTCATATCCGTTTAAGAGACCCTGCTGTAATGTACACACGATATGCAATTATTGTGCCGAATTTGAACATGCTCGTTAAAATGTGAAAGGACGTCGCGTTAGGAGCAGTAGACAGGTTATCAGTAATGTGACCTTGACCTTTGAGTCCAAGTTTATATCAGTGATCTGAATAGCCTTTGTTATTTTACACCCCAAAGGCAGTTATTGTGCCTAATATGAACATACTGTCATAAATCGAAAGAGGCGTTCACGTCACGAGCCGCAATACAGATTTGAAGTAGTTTTGACACTGTCGTAGTAATTGTCGTCCTAAACACAGCTAATAAAGCAGTCATGAAACTATATCACCCTTGATTGGATATACTGAACGTCCATCCGTGTGACTGTAGATCAAATATGAGCAAAATATTGCAATTATGATATTGTAAAAGTAGATATGCCGTGAGCTACTAGGGGTTTAGGTCAGGAATGAATTTTACCTAAAGCGTATATTCTAATAAGCCTTTTTGAAACACGTTAGTTTTCTGGCGGTTGGGTCGTTTGGATGTTACAGCGTGTTAAAACTACTATACCCCTCATTTTTCTTAAAGACAAAAAAGGTGTTAAGCTAGTATGTAAATGGTCAAGTTGGTCTAAAGGTCATGTTATTGCCAAGAGCATTGATTTCTTACATATATTGATGTTTGTAAAAGTTAGTTGGGCCCATTATGGTGTAATTTTCGTGACATTTTCAGCTGCATCCTATAAAAGTATTAAATTTTTATTGAAAAGTTCCTTTTTATACGTATTTCAATAAGTATTTGGGATTGCGTGTTCTTTAACGACAATTAACTGCCATTTCAAAAACTACAAGCAGCTTGTTTCTACCAGAAATACTTTAAGCGTTAATAGTTGGCCATCCAGAGCCCGACAAAAAAATCTGTTGGCATTTTTGAGTACATTTTGGCATCCATGCTCAAAGTGTACCTTGATGTGTTTTAAGAAGGATAGGGGTGGATGCCAAGTCTGGAAATGCCCCAAAAGCCCAGAATTAGGTCAAAGGTCAACTGAGTGCAAATTCTTGTATATACGTCAGATTTTAGCGTTTTTATCAATTAACTATCCAAAATTATGATTCAAAGTAATGCAAAATCTCTTTTGGATAATACAGCCATGCTATATAAACAAATATCATCATCAAGGCATGATGTGTGTTTGGATCAAAGGTCATTTAAGTGCAAAATCGGTGAAAATTGTAGCAATATTTTATTTATATAGGGGCAAAATTAAAATTTCATTTTGAGTTCCCTTCTTTTCTAGTGGAAGAATTGTTTTATTGCTATCCTGCTAGGTGTGTGTCTATCATGTTTGGAAAGCAACGATTTACCAAGTTTCCCGCGGTCAAATATTCATAATAGGCATGTATAGTACGTTACTGTATAAAATCAATTAAAATGTAATACAACTAAGAATAACCATTTCATTTTAAAGAAATATTTTTTTTGCTTAATTCTTTGTATGAATACGTCATTTTATGCAATTATCTATCCTTTCATAAATAAGATGTGTTTAAGTTGTTACTTACGTTACATTTTATCATCTGAAATTGAGTCATTTCTCAACGGTATATGTTCCTAGCTACAGCTTTCATGAAGGACTTGGCCATGATCTCATGCTTATAGGACTAAAATATATTTCTTTTCTCATTTCACACATTTTTGTGTTTGTTACCATCTATGAGTAATTGTTAAACACTTTTTACAAGGCCACTACCTGCTAATTGCATATACTAAGCATAGCTTCATGAAAACACAAAGACCAAGCCTCCTTTCATAAAACATAAGGCGTATTGAAACTATGATAGAATATGGTAAATACCATATACTGGAAGGAATATATCCTCACATTGGTCTTCACATCAGCCTGTTAGCAGATGGTAACATACATAACATAAAGCTAATATACAGGTACATTTCTAATCATGACCATCCAGTGAAAACATAGTTAACTTTTTTGTAGGGTATATCATGGAAATAGCCCTGACATTAAGGGTAGTCCTCCATATAAATTTTAACATTTAATTGTAGGGGTGTCCTTTCATTTGCACATATTAATGAAATGATGTTGATTCAAAAGCAGCATTTCTTTGAAATCAGGCTGCTTGTGTAAACGTATTCATCCACATATAGATGCAGTATAGATATGATATTAAAGGTAACCTCTAATTTTAGGATACCATAAAAATATATCTATGCCTTTCACAGTGCAACTTTTTATACATTGTAATTGTTTCAGTGTCGATAAATTCAATTCTAAGTATCATTATTAAACATATTTTGCGTATTATTTTTTGCAATGATGATATAGATAAAATGCTATGAGGTTAATGGCATGTGTTTCTTTATGTTACTCTTTTTAACTGTTAAATGCCAATGCAAGTTTTATTCCAAATTAAATTTCCCCAAAACAGATGTCTGGTGACTTTTTGGGAACACAGGCATTCACCATATTGGAGCACCTTATGATTTGATTGTGTTCAAAGTTTTCCATCAGTTTGGGGTCATTTCTTAGTATTTAGAGTAAATGTGTTTTGAAATGGTTATCTAATATGTACATTTACTAGCATAATCAATTGGTTTAACATCTCCGATTTGCTTGATGTATATAAGATCCTAAGGTAGTTCCTGTTCTATTGTAGGATCTATCGGTTAACCATGACAATTTGCTAAGACAGGGATTGATAGCATATATGGGTAGGTGACTTACATTAATGTATACATCTACTGCTCGTAGATACAAGTGCAATATATCAGATTGGAAGCACTTTTAACTGGTAACATACTCAAAATGTGTAGTTTTAATATGGCATTACTCTTGGAATAAAACAGAACTACTTTCCTTTCACTATATACAAGATAGTCTTCAAACAGTGTTAGTCTTCACAAATATCTACAGGAATATAGGTACAAGAGTGAGCAAGTTTATGCTAAAAATGTTCTCTGCAAGCTGTTGTCAGCAATGTTGTTCACATTTTCGATGGTTTTGCATATATATTTAAGACTATCACAATAAGCCTAATCTAGTTAACCTTTTAAAACCAACAAACAGACCATAACTCACTTTTCATAGGACATATATAAAACATGTACTAGGGTTACAAATAGCTCAACAAAATCAAATAGTACATAAACAAAACTAAAAACAAACTACCTTGTGAATAAGAAAAGCAAAGAAATCAGCTGCGTGTGACACTACTTCTTCCACATTCAGTTTAATCTGTGAGTTTCAGAGATACAAACCATACTAGTTAATTTTGGGAGTCATGTTTTTGTTTTATGCTTAAGAATAAAACAGTCAACTGATCTTTAAAATAAAGTATCACTAACGTTTGAATTATTTGTTGTTTATGTTACAATGAAATACGTTCAGATGTTTACAATACTGCCACATGGCTCAGGTAACCTTACCTCAACCAACCTTAGTCTAAGATAATTAACAAGCAGAATAGATTCTATCAGAATTACTGCAGAATATAATAAGATAATCATCATTAAAATATGATAAGAAATTTAGTTCAACGAAACATAGAAGATTTTAATGGAGACAGATGATAAATTAACTTTATAATGTAATTGTCAACAGTGAAAAGTGAAAAAATAAAAGAATTCAGCATACAAGGAAAATCTTTAATACTACATATATGTAACATCCTATATTTGGACATAAACCATGCTGGTTCTGTACTTCGATGTTATATTTGCAATCTTCAAAAAGATATATCTGCTATAGAAGACACAAAGCACTACCCCTGCCTTAATTACTTCCTTGCCACTAGATGTATGAAATTTTGCTATGCTATTTTAAGTAAATTATTGATATTAAGTCAATATTTAAATCATGATGTAGATTGCATGTTTATCGTTATGTACCATTGGTAGAAATCTGAAACCTGCAATATGAATGTAAAAGAACCAAGCAAATTACAAAAATTAATTGAGTAAGACCAGGAAATGCCACATTCACATATTGCAGATCAACCCATAGCACTCTTTTGAATTAATTCTTATATAGAATAAAATGTGTGAAGTATATGTAAGCAAATCGTGAGGAGCAGACCCAAATTTTATATGAGCCTAACAACAATTTACTACCTTATCCATTTATGTAAGGCAACTTTTGTAACCTACGTTACCTCATTAATATATGTGCAACAATTAAAAATCCATTATTGTTCATATAGTTATAATTTGATTTCATTATGAAAGATGTTTTGCCAATTCCAATGAAATGTAAATAATAGAAAAATGAATCTGTAAGCAGCTATGCGTTACATGCTGGAGCCAGAACAAAGTACATACTAATTCGCATATTTAAATATTTACTTGATTTCACTTTCATTGCAAGTTAAAAGTTATAAACAACTTGAAATATATGAAAAAGAACATTTTCAATTAGAATATAGATCAACATCATGTATATTTCAGGTCAGGAATCATGGTTAATTCTAATACATGTAATTTGTAAAGTCATTATCTGCAATTAAGTATAAAATGTAACATAAGTATCGCTGACGAGCAGAAATACATATCACAGATGTATGCAATTGGTTTTTATGTCTAGTTTAAACAATAAATGCTTAAAATGTTTCGCTAATACTATTAAAATAAATCAACATTAGCCTTGTATAGTGTGTACAATTTCAATGTCAGTAGGGTAACGTTGATTACTGGTGATGTATAGAAAAATGACCACAAAATAGTTATTGAATTATGGGTTTCTAAGGCCCCAAGACATGTCTTAAACTGAAAGTAATTTTACTTTCTGAGAGGTACAGCAAACTCTCAAACAAGCCCATATATCTCAGTTTAGCCCAATTGAGGGAGAATTTTCGTCAGAATTGCACAAAACTTACGATGTTTGTCTTTGTAAAATCCATAAAAGTATATGTCCAAAGGGGTTCCTTTAATAATAAACATGTTAATTTAAGCCTTCTGAAAGACTTCTACCCTATTATGAGTTTAAAAAACATCTTGCTGTTGGACCAGAGAAAAAAAAGAAACACAGTTTGTAAAAATGCTCCGATTATTGCACTTGATGACCTTTGACCCCATTTTAAAAGCGACATATGAACATTCAGTTATAAAAAACGTTTTCACAATGTTTTTAGACTTATAACTATAAGCATACAAAATTTTGTTTGAAATGAAATATGTTTACATATAAAAAGATAAAGTTGATTTACAGTAGTACATATTTTCTTATTTTTGCACTCAATGACCTTTGACCTAATTTCTGGCCTTCATATGCAAATTCAGACTTGGCATCCACCCCTATGGCTTTGTACACATGCTAAATATTATGTTAAAAGTGGTCTAACAAATGTACTCAAAAATGCCAACGAAACCAAAAATATGCATCTTTTTTCGATTCGGATTGCCAACTATAAAAGCTGTTGAATATGATGACCCCGGTCAAAACCTTAAATAAGGTAATAGTCAGGGGCGATCGGGACTCCCGTGCGAATTTGATGCCGATTTATGGTGACCTATACCAAATCAAACTTTAGGGGATAACTAATGAAAATCACCTGGTCACCCATCTGGGTTTCACGTCTGGACGTCATTATGACGTCATCAAAATAACGTATATTGTATCAGTGTAATTTAAACGGTATGTCTATTGTAGTCTATGGCGATCAGGACTTTTTTTGCATTTTGTATGCCAATTTCAGTCGAAATGCACCAAATTTAATCTTAGGAGGTTAATAATTAAAATTAACATGTCGACCATAGTGTTTTCGCATCAGAACAAAAAGATGACGTCATTGAAATGAAGCCTAATATGTAAATACCACATTTATATGCGTTTTGTCCATTTCCAACGCATGGAAATACTCCTTAAATAAACTGGCAGCCTTATCATGACTGAATTCAAACTCTTTTAAATCGTAACATACAAAGTATATTCAGATAGTGTGACGTCAGTTCGAGGGTGGGACGTAAATGCCATCACGATTTGAGAATAAAAAGACAGTGGAGTGAATGAAAAACACGATAATGAACGGTGTAAATATAATCTCTTATGCTTATATATATATAGATGTACCACGACCTCTGACCAATGATCTTTGGGTCTTTCTATTTCAAACGATTGATGCAGAATACGTAAAATGAGCCAGTCCGGGTAGAACATATGTGTATGTCAAAGATTTTATAGTAAATGTAAATAAATGCCCGAAAACCTTTTTTTTTCTAGTACAACATATCAATATTGTAGATAGAGTCACGCTCAAAAGCTTTTGGCTTATCTGTAGCTGCTAATCCTACACTCAAAGAAAAGATAGTAGTAATAGTCATCAACCAAACTCATTATAGTCCGATTTTGACCCCTGAAGGATCAAACGTTAGAAGAGTCTACTAAGTAGTAAGTTCATGATATGGAAATAAGGAAAAACCCTCTACAAGTTACCCATTGTACTTCGATAGCACGGCCAATAGAAAACTGTTACAATCTGATTTATCTTTCGCATGCTTATAGGTAGAATCGTCTTCAAAGGTCAAAATCGAACAATAAGGCATTCTTGTTGATAGGGCTAAAGAAGTATCTGAATCCACATGAAAATAGTTGTTCAAAAGTCATAAGCATATTGACCACTGGCAATATTTTACATGAGTCCTCTTCTGCTCCACGGCAACACAAATCAGTACAAAATAAATGGTTTACTTTGTACTTACACCGAGATGTTTCGCATACAGACATGCTGCAACTACATTTTAACAGCTGCAGAGGGGTTCCGGGGGCAGGAGACAACATGCACGGATCCAGGGATTTTGGTCTGGCGTATTTAGTCCTCAGCTTATTTTACAGTTACAGAGGGGGTCCAATGGTTTTATTGCTGAGAAAACTATACTTATACTTTACCAAGGATCCAGATGGGGTCCATTATTTTCCAGGGGGTGTCAAACTTTTTCAAGGTGGGGTGCAAATGCTAATTTCTTTAGAAACCCATGTACGTACTTGTTATTTCCAGGGGGGGGGGGTGTCCGGACCCCCTATCCCCCTCTGGATCCGCACATGTGCAATGTCATCATAACGGGACAATATTTATCACAGAACCGCTTCTAACCATAAGTGTCAGGCATTGATTTGTCAGGAGGTTTACCAAATGCTGCACTGGTTCTGCGCACGTTTGACACCTTCGAGAAACACAGCTCTTGGAAGTGGTGGTTTTTGCAATTCAGCTTTTTTTTCTCCCAAATATCCACAACGTCAACGCAGTGAGTCGAACAATATCGGTGACTGGCTAATACAAAGTAAGAAAGACGGCAAAAGTCAGGAATCGATACAATCAAGCACCACACCTAACCCAGGATACCAATGGCAAAGTATAAAAACTCACAGTTAGACATCACAGACGAGAGCTAAGAAGTCAGGACAATTTACAAATATATTACTCTAGTGCATCCGCAACAGTGCTTTCTAAGGGCACTGAGCCGAGGTGAAAGAATGCATCGTGGATAGAGTCTCTAGCATAGCTAAATGCCTGCCAATTTTATTTCTTGCTCTTTCCTGACATTGAACTAGTTAATATCTGCACCTGAAAGTGCATGGAATTCGATCAGAGCCCTGGTTGTGACATCACCAATGCCACATTGACATCTTTAATAAGTGTTCTGATCTTAGAAACTTGATGATATATGAGCAAGACTGTTTAAGAAAATGTAAAACATCAACACTCTGCAATTGTTTTATATGTTTTATTTAAGCGGCGAAAACAAAATTTGCTCCTCTGCAAAACTGGGAGTAGGGTTGTGCATTAGCTTATATAAGACGAAATATTTAAGATAGAAAAGCAAACTTTGGTTTTTGTATTCGTCAATTAAGTATAGGTTTGTTATACCTAATCTAAAACGATATTCATTTATATTCCATAGGGAACAATGTTAAACACATATGATAATTTTACTATTGATATAATATTTCGGCCAAAGGCCTTTATCAAGAAAAGCATGCACTTCAATGTCAACTACATAGTCTCTGTTCCACCATCTTGTAGTTGACATTGAAGTGCATGTTTTCTTGATAATGGCCTTTGGCCGAAATATTGAATTAAGAGTAAAATTATAATGATAATCTAAAACGGTTGAAACCGACTCAGAGCAGTCGTTAAACTAAATGACGATAGCCAAAATTACCACTTTTAAATTTTAATTAAGTTCATGTAACGCACATAATACAACATGTAGCCGTAAATAGCTGTCATATTTAGTAAAGTCATCCAGTATTTTGCAGACTATTAGAATGTTCAGTGATTAGCTAGTTTTAAAGTCTTTTTTCTGTAGCTGAAACTTTCAATTTTCTTATTCTCAAATTGATAAAGTAGCATATGTACCAAGCTGTTACAGGCTAACACCTATGCTTACAGTGTGCAAACATCTCCTATTCGATGCACCTTGAATTGGTACATACGATATAGTATATATAAAAGAGTTTGGGATGGAGCAGGTCAATACTCAGCTTGCAGTCAAAATCTTGTTTGATGATTATTCTGGTTTTTTATGAGACGAGGAGGACAATTATTTTACCAGAGAAGCAGAAATAATAATTGATATTGTGTATGACTTGGATAAGGATTGGTTTAGAGTATTTATATTAGAAAGGGACATTTACTAAATTGTACTGTTTAATTGTGAAACGATTATTTTCTATGTTCCTCTAGGATGTATCTTTATTTTAGAATTATTCATATTAGGAAATATTGAAAACAAATATTCATAACATCTGTAACAAAGGTACAGGGCCTTAATAATCATCAATACCTAAGACTTAGGCAACAGAGGCTGGAGACTTTAGCTACGAAAACATGCGAAATATATTCATTTTATCCTGAAATATCATCTCTTACATCAAGTCAATGTCCTTGCTCAATAATTATGTCATGTAACATATGTCACAACCTTTAACAAGTGCTTCATTCTTGTTGTTAAACCTGCAAATTCTATAATTTAAATAATATGAGCAAGACAATCCCAAATATGCAAGATATCCAACAGCAGCAAATGTTTTTTTTTATATATTTTTACTTAAATGATGCCTACCAAATTCGGCCCCTTAAAATTGGGTATAGCCATTGGGTTGTTTAATTGCACGTATAAGACATTATATTTAAAGTATAAAAGCAAACTTTGGATTTTCTCTAACCAAAATGAGTTTGTTAGTACAAAATAATCAAAACATTTTGAAAAATGCACATATCAGCTAAAAAGTAAATGATAGTGGTCACAAGTTTCATGTTTAAAGAGTAATCTAATTAAAGTAACGTACATAACACAACAGGAAGCTGTAATTTTGCTCCAAAATTATTTATATGTAGCTAAAGGTGTATAAATGCAGACCATATGAGTTATTTAAATAATTAGCAATTTTTCTGTAGCTCAAACTTTAATTTTCTTTTCTTCTAAATTTAATATGGTAACATATGTAACAGGCTGTCAGAGACTAACACCCCGGCGAACATAGTGCAAACATCTATTAAAAGACGCAGCTTGGAATCCTCTTTTAGATAGGATAAGCTTGCGAAATTCCGCAGGGGGAGCAATAACATTCTCAGCCATCAGTCTAAAGATGGCCCGATAAGTTGGGTATCTATAGGAAATCTACGGTATTTTGCATGCAAAATATAGTTATCGATAAATAATTCATTGTCAAAGTCAGGTATCGCATTGATGTAACCATCATATGACTAAAATAATTGATAGTTTGTTAAAAAAAGCGTACGTGTTGGATAAATATGACCATACCAACACAAACTATAGCTTTTATTAACGGGCAGTTTCTTATTATGGTCGCCATATTTATGACGTGATAACTAGCCTCAGACGCGGATTTGAGATGGGTGACCACCTTTAAATTAAAGGTAAGACTCCACTAAAGGTTTTGATATAAATCACCATAAATCGGCACACAATTCGCAAAGGACCTATTTTTGGTCCCTGAGGGCCCAGACTATAAGGACTTTTTCATTTTGTAGTATACACTACCGCCCATCTATTTGTCCTTGTCGAATTCGCGTTGAAAACGCATTGAAAACGCACGTTATACGCATTAGTTTTCCAACGCGAATTTCGAAAATCCAATCAAAGCCCACTTTCGATACGCGTTGAACTGCAGTGCAACGCATTTACCTGTTAACCAATCAATAACTCAAGTGTAGCAACGCAGTTTAATGTACAATTCACGTTGAAACGCATTGTTGAACAGCCAATCAAAAAGGTTCAATTGCGTTGCCATGAAAATCAATGATAATTTTATTATTGAAACCAAGAAAACAGCGAAAACATTATCCCACAAAATGCTTTGTTTATTGTTTCTTTTTTCTTTTTTTTGTGTCAATGGCACTCACTCATTTATGGCCATCGTTGCGAGATATTTCGTGTCAGCTGACTTCACGAGTCACCCTAATTACCGTCAAGAGCGGACAAGAACCGACAAGAGCTGACAAGAGGCATTTTATTTATTAATTCACTGATTTGCAGTTTGAAAAATTGTTTTATAGGTTCTTAGATATCAAATATTTGTCAAAAATAGAACTTTGAAGCAGATATATACCAAATAACGGGCCAACTCAACAGTGACAGCTGGTCGCATATTATCACTTACCATCAAGAAAAAATTATTAAGAGCGGTCGTACACCTACAAGAAGCTTTTTACTCTATATATTGGAAATATAAATGGTGGAAATTTTCTATATCTTATTATTTTGTATCCTAGAATTGCAAAAGTAGCACTTTGACTCAGATTTATTCAGATTTTTCAGCCAAATCAACAGCGTCTGCTTTATTACCACACTACCGACAAGAAGTGTTTCAAACATCAAGATCGATACAGAACTGACTAGAAGGCTATATAGGAGTATTAAAGGAATAGTTCACAGTTTTAGTAGTACTTTTAGCTGTTAAAAGGTAATATGTAATGGCAAAACTAGAAATTGATTCAGACCTATGCAGTTTTTGGTATAACACTAACGTCCCTGTGACAGCCAATGCACACCACCAAGACAACCTCACAATACTTCTTGTCGGTAAGTAGGGCAATTTGGAGTGTTGTAAATTCATTGTTTTTTTGGGCTGCAAAAGCAATCATATGGCTAATTTGGATATATAACGTATAAATATGGTCTAATAAGTATTATTTTAATCGAAAAAATGCATAAAAATGCTTCTTGTTGGGTCTTGACGGTTCTTGTCGGCTCTTGTTGGTTCTTGTCGGTAAATAGGGTGACTGGACTTCACATCCCATGACATTTGTTTAACATCGGTTACAATTCAAATATGTGGACCAGTTCATCGTGTTTAGTCCAACCATATCAAACAGGTCCATAATTCTGTGTTATCAGGCATTTGGATCAGCTTTCAGAACCTGAACCTGCTGCATTTTGATCAAATAATTAGCTTGAAGTCTATATCGATCAATCTCTTCTTACTTGCTCGATTAAATTTGGGTCTTCAGTTGATGAGGCTCCGGGTCCAAGCCTCACAGAAGGCAATGTTTCAGAGAGAGAGAGAGAGAGAGAGAGAGAAAGAGAGAGAGAGAAAGAAGGCCGTTTAAACAGTGTTGAAACCTATCTGCCAGGCACTGTACAGCAGGGGTGCAGCTGTTTAAGTGGTGTCACAACCTATCTGCCTGCGCTGTGTTGCGGGGTGCAGCTGTTTAAGCAGTGTCACAACCTAACTGCCGGGCACTGTGCTGCAGGGGTGCAGCTGTTTAAGCGGTGTCCCAACCTATCTGCCGGCACTGTGCTGCAGTGGTGCAGCTGTTTAAGTGGTGTCTAAACCTATCTGCCGGGACTGTGTTGCAGGGGTGCAGCTGTTTAAGCGGTGTCGAAACCTATCTGCCGGGACTGTGCTGCAGGGGTGCAGCTGTTTAAGTGGTGTCAAAACCTATCTGCCGGGACTGTGTTGCAGGGGTGCAGCTGTTTAAGCGGTGTCGAAACCTATCTGCCGGGACTGTGCTGCGGGGGTGCAGCTGTTTAAGTGGTGTTAAAACCTATCTGCCGGCACTGTGCTGCAGAGGTGCAGCTGTTTAAGCGGTGTCGCAACCTATCTGCCGGCACTGTGCTGCAGGGGTGCAGCTGTTTAAGTGGTGTCGAAACTTACCTGCCAGCCCTATGCTGCAGGGGTGCAGCTGTTTAAGTGGTGTTGAAACCTATCTGCCCGGACTGTGTTGCAGAGGTGCAGCTGTTTAAGTGGGGTTGAAACCTATCTGCTGGCACTGTGTTGCAGAGGTGCAGCTGTTTAAGTGGTGTCAAAACCTATCTGCCGGCACTGTAATGCAGAGGTGCAGCTGTTTAAGCGGTGTCCAAACCTATCTGCTGGGCACTGTGCTGCAGGGGTGCAGCTGTTTAAGTGGTGTCGAAACCTATCTGCCAGGACTGTGTTGCAGAGGTGTAGCTGTTTAAGTGGTGTCGAAACCTATCTGCCGGCACTGTAGCTGTTTAAGTGGTGTTGAAACCTATCTGCTGGCACTGTGTTGCAGAGGTGCAGCTGTTTAAGGGGTGTCGAAACCTACCTACCAAGCAATGTGCTGCAGGGGTGCAGCTGTTTAAGCAGTGTCGCAACCTATCTATTTGCCGGCCCTATGCTGCAGCTGTTTAAGAGGTGTCGCAACCTATCTGCCCACACTGTGTTGCAGAGATGCAGCTGTTTAAGTGGTGTCGAAACCTATCTGTGGGCACTGTGTTGCAGGGGTGCAGTTGTTAAAGTGGTGTCGAAACCTATCTGCCGGCACTGTGTTGCAGAGGTGCAGCTGTTTAAGCGGTGTCGAAACCTATCTACCGACACTGTGTTGCAAGGGTGCAGCTGTTTAAGCAGTGTTCCAACCTACATACCGGCACTGTGTTGCAGGGGTGCAGCTGTTTAAGCAGTGTCCCAACCTATCTGCTGGCACTGTGTTGCAGGGGTGCAGCTGTTTAAGCGGTGTCGGAACCTACCTGCCAGGCACTGTGCTGCAGGGGTGTAGCTGTTTAAGCAGTGTCGCAACCTATTTGCCGGCACTGTGCTGCAGGAGTGCAGCTGTTTAAGCGATGTCGGAACTTACCTGCCGGCACTGTGATGCAGGCTGTTTAAGCAGTGTTGGAACCTACCTGCCGGGCACTGTGTTGCAAGGGTGCAGACTGTTAAAGCGGTGTCGGCACCTACCTCCCGGGCACTGCTGTGGTGCAAGCTGTTAAGCTGTTTAAATGGGGTCTGAACCTACCTCCTTGGCACTGTCGAGCAGGGGTACAGGTTGTTTAAGTGGTGTCAGTTTCTACCTCCTGAGCAGGTTAGATGGGCAGAACTGGATATACTGCTCTACTTTTATTTTAGGACTGATCAGGTGAAGCCTGGGCACATGCAATTGCTTTTGAGTGCCTTCTTTTTTTCTTTTGAGAGAGATCTATTCAGTTAGAATGTCAACAAGTGAGTTTGGCTTGATTATTTAACTTAACAATGAGAGTTTGCATCTAATCTCAGTTGACCCAATCTGAAAGTTCGAAATTGTTTGATGCCAATCCCAAGAAACAAAATTGAATGCAGTGCAACATATTTTCAATTCATTTACTTCATGTCGTTGTTTTAAGAAAAATATTTTACATTGGGCACTAAAAGAGACTAATTACAGTCGACTCTCGTTAACTCAACTATGCATAACTCAAAACTGTCACTTATCTCGAACTGACGGCCCAGTCCCGGTATTTTCCTCTATATATTATTGCAATTCCACAACGTTTATCTCGACAATGGCTAAGTCAATAAAACTGATAACTCGTTACGAAAAACTGGTCCCGCTGATCAATATTAGTGTATTTTATAACGCCTAACTCGATTCCATTTCATAAGAAATTACCTTTTTATCTGAATGTGTCTCAAATTAATCCATCGCTTTCAACGTTAATTATCCCCATTAAAACCACCAATTGTTTGATCACTTGGTCCACGTGTGTGACACTTGCAGTTGTAAATGAGTGTGTTGTATATGTATAATTACATAATTGACCGCGGTCGCCGAATTCTATTGATCTATTGTGGTACAACTTCAAAGCGGCTACATGAGCTAATGTGTCATATTTGAGCAATCTCTGTCCGATGACTGCTCCTTTTAAATAAGGCCAAAGTATAATTTAATTGTTTCTCATGCCATTTTTTCTATTTTGAAAACAGACTGGTGCGTTTAAGGCTATTTTCGGACTTTGGTCATGTCATGACAAAAATAGATTAGGAAGGCATATGCACATCAAGACGACGACAATTAAAATGTGCATGTACACTGTTGGGGCTTAAAATATGACGACTTATCGAAGGGTAAAACCTGCGACCGCGGGTCCAGTTGCCAACTGTGAACGCTATGTTTATTTTATTTTGTCTTAGAAAGTGAAAAATAGTCATAATGTCAGGACTGTAGCGGTACCTGAGAAATTTTAATGTTTCAATTTCAAATGTCAATTGATTCTTGGGTGAATTCATCCCGTAGTTTATTAATGAAATAGCTCCGTATAACAATCTATTAATGGACGAGTTGAACGAGAATTATTTCGCCCCAAAATGGTAGGTATACGTCATGATTTGGTTACCTCGAACTACTGATAACTCGACATATTTTGCCCAGTCCCTTGAAATTCGAGGTATCGAGAGTAGACTGTATAGATCTATATCTGATGAATGTCGATGTGATTTTACTGTTATATATTCATTTTTCGGCCTTGAGTAACTCCATTCATTTCTCCACTGAAAAGTCGTGATAGTCAGCTAAAATATTGATCAATGAATGGAGTGAGATATTTGATTCAAACTGGGCTTTAAAACTCAAAGGAAACGGGAATTGAGATTTGCAAGACAAGTCTTATTAGAAATATTCAAAGCAAAGTTAAACCGTGAATAACAATGTAAACATTGAGCAAGGTCAACTCAATTTTGATTGGTTTACGCATTACTACGTTGTAACAAAACGATTTGATTGGCTAAAGGAAGAAACGCATATTTTATTGTTGAAACGCGTTAGAGGGCTGCTAATGAATATTCATGAGTTTCGAAATACGTTGATTCGCGTTTCATACGCAATTTAAACTCAACGCACGTACAATGCGTTGGAAACGCACATGAAACGCGAATTCGCAGGACAAATACGCGGGCGTAAGTGTAACATAAAGTAGTTTCTCGTAGCTTTTAAACAATATATTACAGCGTTGTATTTATAAACAATACGTAACTCTATACTGAACATTAGTTATGATGTAAAATTCCTTTTAGCTGTTTGTTTGGCAATATGTAACGTAAGTTACAAAAAATGTACCAACTTTAAGCCTTTCTATGTATTGCTTCAATCATTATTTTAAACGCTTAGAGTATTTTATTACGTTTTAAAACTACGTTTTTGTTAAGCTAGAAACGCAAAACCGACTAAAATGCTAATTTATTGTCGAAAATTTAATAGTTTCATTGTGTGAAAAATGAACCTGGCAAGTCCCATCACTTAGTTGCATTTAATAAGAAAATCGCAACGCTGTGCATTATGGCTGCCGTGACGTCGCGATAATTCTGAGATAACCCTTTAAAAGTCACAAAGTATCAATACCTTCCATAATGAGCGCAAAAAACTTTTCGAACTGATGTTCGTTCTCAAAAGCAAAAGGAACTAATAATTTAAATTATGAAGTTTTAGCCCTCCAGCAACGTCCATTTCATTTACAATGTACGTGATATCATTCTGTTTTGACGTTTAAGTGTTTGTTTTCAAGTAGAATTAAACTCACAGTTTTCCAAACGACAACTGTTGAAAAACACTAACGTCGAAGTTACGTCAGAATGAACAGTATGAGCAAATCAAAATTATGGCAAATCATGGTCCATTGTGTAAGAGGATAAAAATGATAAAGGAAAAATTCTAAAATCAGCCATGTGGAAGAGACAGTGAGACACTGGTGCGTTTCATAGATGTCAAGATACCAGTTTGTTACAATAAATGATTTTTTCGGTGTTCTTCTTAAGAGATTATATTCAAACACATTTTACATTTGGGAAATAGTATGTTTTGAACTTTTCTTATAATTTTAGGATATTCAACTTGATATGCTCCATATTAATATATGTATTTGAACAACAAATAGAAAATCAACAATCAAACAAGCATGTAAATTCCACTAAGTAGTAGAATACATTATCATTTTTCTGTCAAATTTGGTACCGTAATAGTGTATACTTCTCGACTAAATGAAACCTGACACATTATATTCTTTTATTCTCCATGTAACTCGTAAATTACAAGTCCTAGAGCTGAACGCATACATTAAATGATAAATATACCGAACAAAAGTAAAAACCCTACACTACAATTAGTTATATTTTAAAAGAAAGTATTGGATAAAAAGTATGCACTAAAGCTTATTAATGATGCCCAGACATCCAGCAAACGATTCGTCGAAACTCCACCAATTTGTCTCGTTTGATGTATGAGTTATGCTCCTTTAAGTGTTTAAAGCTTTATTCACTGAAATTGGCGATTGCGCATGCACAAATTAAAATTGTTATGTTTATCAAAATTGGTCTTAATTGTGCTGCATAAAAACACAAGAAAACTGCTTAATCACTTGAAACAAGCTCAGAAATCAATTTCGAATTTAGCAAATTTGTAAAATATTGAAAATTGTCTCCCTTTGACAAAAACAAATAGGGAATATAAAATGTTTGGTAATCTTCGATTTATCAAAATTTTCGATAATTTTCTTTTGACAAATCAGGTAGACCTCTCTGCACATTGTTTGTACCATTTCTCGACTAGTAATGTCCTCATACTAAGATGCAACAACACATTGGTTTTCCTATGGAGATTTCAGTGTTAAAATTTCAAACTTGGCAGTTTGATGGAAAATCCACTTTTAAAGATTGCTTTTCTAAACGATCAAAAGACATTTGAGATAGGTCCTTCACATTTCTGGTTGTCCCATGTCTAGACTATCATTTCGTGCAGTCGGATCTAGTAGGTAGTTGATTTCTGAAGGCCTAAATTGTGTTAGAATTTCGTTCAAATTGGCAACCTGAAAAAATGGACCCCTGTCACATTTAAAAGGCTTTCATGTGTGTCCTCGTGACACACATGAAAAAACTTTTACTGTTATGCATTACCCAGTATTTGAACATTAAGATACACTTTCAACTGCATTCTTGGTTTGCATAATTTTGTATATAGGTGGCAAACAATTCAGATGTAGCGTTTTCACCTTTGTTCAGTATATTTACATTTTCGAAGCAAGCCTTTAATGAATCTATAGATTTTTGCAACCGTTCACAGCTTCATGGAAAAACAAATGTGATTGAGAGCTGCCAAACTCACTTGCCCGTGCAATTCATTCGCCAGAAGTGGCGGTGGTGTTGTGATTGATAGCGAGCCACACATGAGTCGCGCGTGCAAAACAAGCTTCGTGTTTTGCTCCATTGGCTGTCCATGTTTACACTGGCAGTTCCGATTTTCCGTTTTACACTACGACAAAACCGTTAATACGATTACATAATATATTATACAAAACTGTTTTGTTTCCTATCTTTATTTTAGATACGAGGGGGGTTCAATATGTAATAAAAACCCATTCATAACTCCATCGACAAACGCGTTAGGATAACTTAGGATTTTGTGCCATATACCAAACGAAAGATCAAAGCATCGCCGTTATAATGGTGCAAGGAACATTATTTTATCTTTCCAAATTTAGCAAGCTACAGACTTTTTAAAAAAAGCACACTAATATACACTGCATACATTTTCCTCCAAATTGTAAAGACTAATTTTTACAAAGGTAGAACGACATGCTGTATTTTCTAAAACAAACATTTAACATGCATGTATCACATATCCATAATTTTCTGACTCATTTCCCCTTTATCTGCAATAACGATACAAACTTTTAACTGGTACCAATTTCTCGCGCAAACAGTTTTGTTACGTTACCCCTCTTACGTTGACGTCGTTTAAAGCAATGGACATAACACTAAAATACACATGGTTCTTGAAAATCGGAAATGTGGCTTTGTACCAGGAAAGGACAATTTTGATTGTATCGAAGTTTCAATACGCACAGTGCATAGGCAGCAGACCAGTTAATCTGAAACCAATATCTGGAGGTATCTCATTTGAGTGGTATACCATTTTCTTTTCCTATAATTTAATAGTTCGAAATAAGCCAGCCAGAGTATGTACTTAAAAATACGTGTAACAATGTCCAAATAATGCATCCGAATGCAAACATCGATGAAACGCGGTACTTTGTCTGGTCCATTTCAGTATAAGCCAGCGATGGCAATCTTTTAAGTGATTTTCCTATTTCAAATGACGTATTTGGGGTACTTTATGGGTGAGATTAAATATGGAAATTTCAAAATCGGCTGTATTACTTGCAAATGAACATCAAATCGATGAGAAAAAAAAATGTTACAAGTGATTTTCGTACAGATTTTCGCAATGTTTTCGTGCTCGCAAAAACGACGCTGTCAATGGAATGCCAGAAAATGTAGCATCAAGGAGGATTTTAATCAAAATGGCAGCCTCAGTATTTCATAGTATATGAAGCAATATCAAAAAAATTTGCAGGTATAAATCACCAATATATGGATATTTACCACACAAAGAAACAGACTGAAAACATCCCTCGTTCATGTAGTTATCTGCTTTTGAAAACATTGTTTTATTTCATGTCTCAGTTTACTTCAGCACCCTATCTTGAAAGGGGTTTGTGTAAATTAGATAAGGAGCTGGTAAGATGCAATTTTACATTTATTTAGCCAAGAAACATACCTTTTTATGAAACTAATTATAAAGTGTGTAAATATAAAACTTTGGGATATACTGGGCTGTTTCCATTACATACTGAAAGCCCCTCGTATTTATAATAAAATGTAAATATAAGCAATACATTCAAATCTTGATCTGTTCATGGAATCATGAATACTTCGGCTCTAATTATGAATACTTTGGCTCTCTTGTACAGTTAACATGAAGACCTTCGGGCTTCACTTCTTTTGCTTTCTTGCGTAGTTAAGATGAGTCATACCCGAAGTATTCATGATCCCATTAACATTCCAAATATCGAATTTATCTCTTAAGAGGACGTTTGAAATATTTTTAGAGAAAATTTATGTATTGAATGTAGAACGTGAAATAACACGTCAAAATACCGTTTTTGTCACTTGTGTCCCAAAATGTATGTCTAAAGCAATTTCCTAAAAACCTTTTTCATGTATGTAAGGCCAATACAAGAACAGGACAACGCGCATTTAAAAATTTAGCAATTTCTGTATGTGACGTATGATATGGGAAGCTTACAGTATGCTATAGACGTTGTCAAGACTACCAATCATAGAACGAGAAGGCATTTTCAAGAACTAGAACTTATGTTTCGCATCGTGTTAAAGGATTAAAGCAGAATAAACACAATTTAACTTCAATAGAGAACGACGTAAAACACAGACAATAGCTATTTTTCTATGTAAACGCATGTCCCTGTTAGCATGGTTAGTTTTTATTCTGCCTGCACTAAACAACACTTATAAGTGTGCACATATAAATGAGCTCATATCTCCTTTAATACTGGTCAGATCATTTTCAAAGGGGTACTTTTATCTGTGCCGACGCATGAATTTTCTTTAAACCTAGCATATTAATAACTCATTATATTCGAACTATGAAAATGTATTTATCGAATTAGATAGTCAAGAATAGGGCTTAGGAAGCGACCCTTACGTACTTCACCTTTGATGTGGTAACTGTTTCTAAATTTCCATGTCCTAAATCTATTGTTTTGTTTATTTCTATGATTTGTCATCTAGATTGAACCCAAAATACCATAGACATTATATTAATACCACGAAACCATTTGGATAAGTTATGGTTACCGTTTTCAGAGATTATAAGATTTCAATATTTTTTTTTCAAAAAATTACAAAACATTCAACATTTGATTCAAAAGATAGATATGTTCTAGTTTTGTCAAGATATCATATTATCATAGAACATGTCATATATATCCTGCTGATCTGAGCCAAATATCATGAAAATCCAAAACCGATAACTTTGTCATTTCCTACCTCTAATGGGTATAGGTCAGTTTTAGCAAAATTAATTATATTTAGTTGAAATGAATCAATAATTCGACAGGAGGAGGTTGTTTTTAAATCTACTTCCACTTTTCTTCCCAATACTTTAGAAGAGACCAAACTTAAACGAATATATCACAAAACGAAGTAAATATCACAATATTCTTACTTCAAATCCTGCAACGGCGTCGACGACAATTTAGATACATTCTCAGTGCAGTTGCTATAAATGAAACCAACATTTCTAGTTGCTTGCATTTCTCGATGCAAAACATTGAAATGGCATGTGATCTAGACCGCGCCTCTGGTCGGAGTAACGTCAACGTCAGCCAATAACATTCTTTGTTTTGTTGACGTTTCCATGACGTCATTCACGTATCGTTACGACGTTAAGTACACGAGTTTTGCTCCCTGGCTGTTCCAACACCTCCGTTACAAATAAAATATTTCATTTTATAAGGATAACTAGCGGGGATTGGTGGAAGATAATTTTAGTTAATTTAATTGATAATATAGAATGTAAATATAAGGATTGAAATTCATAGGTTTTCCTATGGATATTTCAGTGTTAAAATTTCAAACTTGGCAGTTTGATGGAAAATCCGCTTTTTAAGATTGCACTGTCTGATGAAAAACATTAGCTAGTTTTATGTTTCAGAGAAGCCATTAGGGCTTCATCATCCAATGCAAGCTTAAAATATGAATTCCAGTCCTTAAGTAAACTTATCCCCCGCACTGTTCACATCCCCCGCACTGTTCACTACGGCAAAATAACGGCGTCTTATTGACGTCACATTACGCTGAACGAAATTCTGGGGGATGTTGTTTCAATCGTAGAGAATGTTTGCTCTCAGTTGATTCAGTTGGTCGGAATAGCCCTGTTCTCCTTACACGGCAGAGTACATCCCAAATGTGTTCAATTATGTTTAAGTTTAAGTCTGATGATTTTTTTTTTTTTTTTTTTGGGGGGGGGGGGGGGTATCAACGACATTTACGTTGTTTGCATACAGATATGCAGTAGTGGCCCTTTCCCGATACACTGGAGCACCATCGTGCAGCAACTGCATTCCGCTGTGGTTTTGCAACAATAGAATGACTCCGTATCCAGCACTTAATGTTGATAGCGAGCTGCTGTTAAAGGGAAAATTCGCACTTTTTTCAAATGCATTTATTATACATGTAATGATTACAGTATGGCAGGAATAATCCATCTGTAAATGTTAGTAAATGCCCTTCAATTAGCGTGTAATTAATTATTTTTGGCTGTTCATGGGGTCTGGCTATTTTTCAGGTCAATGAGCAGGAAACACAGGAAAACTGGAAGCACTTCCATCTGCTTACACACAGCACAAGCAAAGTTACATTTTTGTATATATCCCTGATAATGTCACAAATAACAATGGTTCAGAGTAATACTTTTAGAAGGGGGTGCATTGATAAGTATATTTTGATACCTGGCCGATATTTAATATTTATTTCAAAAATTTAACCCTTAAAGCACCAATTATTACTATAGCAGACGACATATTTTGTAACAATTTTCTTCATTTTGGGTACAAAAAGATAGATTTAAATCAAATAAAACTTATTGAAAAATAAAATACTCTTCTTTTGAAAGTTGTAATATTCTAATTTGCATTGATCTGACCGTTGATTGTAATTAAAACAGAATATCCAGTATACAATATTGAAATGAAGAAATTGACTGAAGGTACTGCTTCAATCATTTAGCTGACCTGCATAAAGAGGTAAACTAAGGTTAATGTGTGTGTGTGTGTGTGTGTGTTGCTGTAAGATGGCTGCTCCCAGATGTTTACATAAAGCTGATAAATAGTCCTGTAATTAACTTAGCAGATGAATAAATGATCTGTGAAAATTAAATCAGTACATAATGGAATATTTATTTTTGATTCAAGTAAAATGTTTAAAGTCAAGAACAAACACTTTTAGTTCCCATTTATGAAGACAATGTTAGTTTTATAATGTAAGAATTCCCACGGGCATTCCTTGGAACTGAGCCAAAACTTATCTCACCTAATGTTATACAAAAATGCAAAATGATATGCATAAATGAAATGTCATAGAAAGATAAATTCTAAAACGAAGAAAACTGAGAACTTTGAATTTTGGTTTCGCATTTTAAAAGTTGAAGTTTTATGAAAATTAAAATTGATGGTATATCATGTCATGCATTTCATTTATATCTGTTAAACATTTCAAAATTATTTGACTTTCATTTATGAAGATATGTGTCCATTTATATGTGCACACTTTTAAGTGTTGGTAAGTGTACTTTGTTATAGCACAATACTATAATCGCGTACACGCAGTTGTTAAAACTTCTCCCCGCACATCGATATAGTGTTGATATGTTTTCTTACTCTGGTCCATCAAGACTATTGGGTTCTGACGGAAAACAGAAGATCGCTTAAACCGGTGCTTGCGGGCATGCAAATTATTGCTTTTTGGGGACGGATGTTAGTCCGTTCCCCAATTTTAACAAAAGCGTTTTGACCACACGTCGTAATTTGCTCTTGCACTGTTGAACACATCAATATGTTACCATTAATCCCAATTTTTCAGCATATGTGTTGCAAAGTATCAGGTTAAATGGTTGATTTAGAGGCAGAGTGGTAAACAGTTGATTCTGGATCAGTTACTTTCTGAGAAGCCGGCTGATATGGATCTACATTGTATTCAAAACAGGGCATTACCAAGCCGCATGATAAGGGATTAATACGATCCTAACAACACCTATTCAGAAGCTTCCGCGTAAAAATAGTTCAAACTTGTTTCGTGTTTTTTATTGTCGTTGTTGTTTTTGTCTTTTTAAAAATAGGTCTAGATCTACAGTATTTGAGATTTATCTGCTCGATTTCAAAAAACCAATCATAAATATATGTAAATTATTATCGCGCAATAATAAATTTATATAATTAGCGACCACGTGAGCAGGGAACCAGTTGATACATATACAAGAATTGGCTTTTTAAAAAAGTTAGCGGTCGTTTAGCGATATGATTTTAAGTCGTCTTACGCACTACATACTTGTGTTTGAACCTCTCAGACTTGTCCAATTGCATTAATATTTGTTATAAGTTTTGATTATTAATATCCCAGCTGTGATTTTATATTTAATTTTTACAATTTAATACATTTTCCCATTTTCCCATGCACCCTGGAAAATGCAAAAGCCAAAAGGTAAATAAAATCTAAACCTGTTGACTGTACAATGTGCAGACTTCACGGAGCCTTCGTTTCTAGCATAAATGTGAACCATATCACCATTTGAGTCAACACGACCTTTTGGTACTTAACGCATTGTCCAGTGACGAAGACTCGGGCGACTCCGCGCAAACATGTGCAGACTCGCCTTCGCAGTCGCATTGTTGAGTGTCTCAGGCAAATGTGCAGACTCGTCATGCATTCGCTGCTCGTATAAGCGACAACCCAATCACCATTTGATCAAACACGCGACATTTTAATACTGTTGCGAAGGCTCAGACGAAACTGTCAGCGCAAATATGCAGACTCGCCAAAGCCGTAGTCACTTCACAATGCGATAAGTGTCAAAATCTCGTGCTCTCTCAAATGGCGATTTCGGTGTCATTTTTGCAAGCAGAAAATGCTCTAAAGAACAGGCTCACCTAATGATTCATCACAGTTCCAAAATATCATGTGGTGGCTCAAATGGAAATCTGTGTTCCAGAAGCGAAGGTTCTGGTGAGTCTGCACATTTGCACAGGCTCGCTTGAGCCTTCGTAACAGTATCAGAATCCCATGTGCATGCTCGATCGGCGGTGTGTGTGTCATTTATGCGAGCAGCGAGTTAAGGCTCTGATGAATATTCACAAGGCTGCACAGGTTCACCTGAGCCTTTTGTCACTCGACAATCTAATAAGTACCAAACTCTCTTGCTGGCCCGAAATGCGCTTTCGCTGTCATATATGACTTCAGCGAATGCTCTGGTGAGTCTGCACATTCGCACAGGCTCAACTGAGCCTTCGTCACTGTACCAAAATTTTTTGCGTTGGCTCAAATGACGACTTGTGTCCTATTTATACGAGCAGCGAAGGCTCTGGCGAGTCTGCACCAGTAAATACAACAACGGGGTGCAACCATCGTTGCGTTATTTCAATGCTCACTTCAAGGTTATGAAATCCTCAATAAAACTTTTATCAAGAAAATGTCGTTTCATGGAGGTATAATGCTGCCTATGCTTTCATCAATATAGGCTGCTAACTGACTCAAGGGTCGTTGTCGACTTTTGAAAAGTGGTACGATCTTGAAATGTAGTATGCGTCTTTCGAGTGTCAAAGGCACGCGCGCGCGTGTGTGTGTGTGTGTGTGTGTGTGTGTGTGTGTGTGTGTGTGGGAGGGGGGAGCACGAGAAAAACGACCCCTCTCGTTGGGGGATAGGGCCTCCCTAAAGAAATATTTCTAATTCAAAATGTCCGTAAAAGCGATTCTAAGGCATTTTGAGGTCAGATTTTTCTAGTGAAGCGAAGTTTATTTTTTACAAGCATTAGCTTTTTTTTAAAAAATGCATATAGCAGCTTTTTGAACCCTCACCATCAATGCATTAACACATATTTCGGCCCATCGGCGGTGGCGGTGGACAGTTTCTATTTCTCAACCAAAACATAGTTGCGGGTACTCAAAGAATTGTCTCAATAAGACGGTTCTTTAAAGCATCCAAACATATGTTTAAATCTCTACCAAGGCATATGTTGTGGATAATCAAAATGGAACTGTCTCATCTTTTGAGTACCCAAAGCAAATATTAAAACTGATGGACAAGAAAACATTCTCACTATTACGCTGGAATTGTTTGCTAATCTAGACCTATGATTCTATATCGAGAGAAGACTCAACAAATCAGGTTGCGCATCTACAACATTACTACGGGTTAACACGAAATCATGTTTGATTCGAAACAGCATAATTTTATATTATTTTTTTCTGTTTCTTCTCAGCTCACAGGGGTCGGCAATGATGATTTAAGACCACTTTGATGCACGCTCACTATTATACTTTAATTGTAATTGGTGCCACTTTCTTAATCTTATTTTTTGTAACGTCCGCTTTTCACACCCTGATGCCCCAAGAATGTGTGTGTGTGTGTGGGGGGGGGGGGGGGGCTGAGATTTTCATATATATACGTAGGCTGGGACCATTTTTGGGGGTTCAAAATCTTGAATTTCAATATTTTTGGGGGGTTTCAGAAATATCATTATTTTGGGGGGTATGAAGATTTTGTGGATATATCATAACAAAATTGGACTGGTTTTAGAGGTCATTTCTATACATTTCAGGGATTTCAGGGGTTTTCTTAAAGTCAATGTGCAGGATGGGGATATTATTTTGGGTAGCCCAAAATTACAAATATTTTTTGGGGTCTGGCTGATATTCCCGATATATTTTGGGGGTAGACAGTAGATGCTGGGTCCAAGCCTACGTATGAAGAAAAACATGAGAGTACATAATAATGTCTAAGTTCAAAACTCCCAAATATACTATCAAATGTGCACAAAATATAGGCTGCACATGTTCAACGTGGGAACAACCATAATGCAAAGTTTGAATATAATAGAATGAAAGCTGCTGGAGTTACAGATTACATAAACGAGACACCCAAACCATTTCGGATGGAAAAATGTCCAAGTTCAACGGAAAATATTTTTCAAATGTGCACAAAATAGGAGGTACACATGTTCAATGCATGAATGATCAATCATTATGCAAAGTTTGAATAATAAAGATATGAAAACTGTGGGAGTTACAGATTACACAAACTAGACACCATCTAAGCATTTTGAACGTAAAAAATACCTAAGTTCAAGACCCCAAAACACGAAACAAAATATTTGGGGAATGTGCGCCAAATCAGAGATGCACATGTTCAATCGTTTCATCATGCAAAAAAGTTTTCATATAAAGGAACGAAAACTGTTGGAGTTACAGATTACACAAACTATACACCCTAAGCCATTTCGGAGTGAAAAAAATTCTAAGTTCAACACCCGTCAAAAATTGAGAAAATATTTTTCAAATGAACACAAAATAAGAGATGCACATCTTCAATGTGTGAACAATCATTATGCAAAGTTTGAATATAAAGGAATGAAAAGTGTTTGAGTTACAGATTACACAGACCAGACACCATCTTAGCATTCTGGACAGAAAATATGTCTAAGAGCAACGCCCCTCAAAAATAAGAAACTTGATATTCATGAATTATGCACAAAATAGGAGGTGCACATCTTCTATATGTGAACAATCACTATGCAGAGTTTTAATAAAAATGAATGAAAACTTTTGGAGTTACAGATTACAAAAACTAGGCACCCTAAAAGTATTGCGGATGGATGGACAGACGGAAAGACGGACTCTCTTACAAATGGATTCTTGTTGGTTGCCAATAAAGCGTAAGTACCCAACAAATCCCAGAAAAGTTTAACGGAATAAACTTCATTTTGAGTTTATAATGCCTAGGTTACATTTGCTACGGTCGTCGTACGATTTATTTGTCTACGATTTTCTCTACGATTTTTTCGGCATCATAGGCGGCTAAAAGCTACGACGTATGTGTTTACATTGCTTACGATCACCTTACGATTTCTTTCGGCGACAAACTAGAACAAAAGTTTACAGAGACCTTGCGGATATCGTACGACAACCGCAAGGTTATCGTACAATCATCATGTTATCTTCACGACCTCCCTATATAAATCGCACGATGCCCGTACGATGACCTTGCGGAAGTCGCAAGGAGTCGGTACGCTGACTGTGCAATTGTCGTGTAATTATGTGCATGGATTCAAACGGCTATCCATGTTCATTTTTGCATTCCATTTGAACTATGTTTCAAAGTCATGTGATCACAAATCGTGATGTGAAGAGGCTAGTGTTTAAGTTGAACATGGTCCCAAGGTATGAAACAGCGTGATACCTTTGTGTATATTTTAATGTCGATTTCTAAGTTCTGCAGTTTTCATAAAGTTTAAATCACAGAATATTGCAACCACTTTTTTATAGTACACTTTTATAATTCGAAAAGTAGCACTTTAATTGAAAATATAAAGATGCTTTTATTGTATCAGCGTAGACTAAAACGCTTATTATGGTTTTATTCAGTTAAATCATTCAAAGGCACTCTACGGCCAGCAAGACATAAAATCTGCGTCATAAGCAAAAATGAAGTCGTTGCATGCGAACAGCAAAGGTACTGATCAGAATGCGCTTTCTTCCACTCGGCCTGGTCAGCACATTTGCCATTCGTTTTCAGTAAAATACATTTTGTAGAACATTCATTCATTCAAATTTCAATGTTCGAACTAGTCACATCTTCTCACTTCGAGATTTTATTCCTTGAAGTAATACTCAAATTCAAATCCCAGAGTTATAAATCACAAAAATATCTGGACTTTTTTTTAATCTTATCTAATTAATTAAACCCCTTATCCAACCACCATTTTATATACTGAAAATGCATATGCATTTCACGTTAGGTGCATATTTTGAATGGCTCTTCAGATAATTTTATCATGGAAACATACTCTATGGGCCCTGATTAGCAAGCACGGATCCAGAAAGTTATGTCAGAGGGGGTCCAACTCAACTTTTTTTACTTGATAAGGGCGAGAGGATCCAAATACCACTAAAAGCGGGGGTCATTATTGGCCCGCTAGCGAAACGTCATTTTAAATGGCGTTTCGCTGGCAGACCGATGCTGGCCCGTCATGTAATGCTGGCTTGGTACATGTTTAGCTTTGAGATTTTCTACGGGATCTGGACCAGTATTGATAAAAAAAAACTATATTTTTGTGATTGTCCAGGGGGGGGGGGGGGGGTCCGGACCCCCTGTCCCCCCCTCTGGATCCGCTCATGATTAGACTGCTTCCATCAGCAAACTGAACTGTGTCCATATTGAGTCACACTGAGTGGTGGTATAAGAAACATCACCTGAAGACAAATATTGAAATGAAACAAACAGCTAATGATAAGTCTCCGGGAAATTGTTGACACGTCGCAAGGCGAACGCACGATCATCGTGCCATCGCCTTAGGGTTACTGCAGGATGACCGTCCGATGTCCATACGATTTTATGGGCCCTGCAAAGGCATCGTACGGCGACCTTGCGGGCTCCTTACGACTATCGCAAGAGTGTACGATCATTTTTGGGCCAAGATGACAATCTAAAACCCTGCGTTGTCCTCACGATCATCTTGCGGTGCCCGTACGGGGATCGTACGATGTCACTGCGATGTGTCTACGGGCTACGGGCTTAGGATTTTTTTCAAATTTGTCATTGTGCGGAGTTAAACAAAATCGTAGAGGCCACGATGCCTGTAAGTCTGTACGATGATCGCAAGGTCTCCCTGCGGAGGCGGTACGGAAACGGTGATTTGGACATCGTACGGGCATCGTATACTCGTCATAAGGCAAATGTAACCGAGGCATTAGCTCCCTTTATATGCAAATGAGGTTTATTCCGTAATTGATTTTGGAAATTTAAAGTACCAAGAAATTTCGGAAATTTATAGTACCCAACGAGAGTCCATTCGTGAGTACGAACGGACGGAGTGGACCTACTACTAGACCTGCTTTCGCTGAGGCCACGCAGGTAATAATAATTATGAAACAAGTATTAGCCTAAAAAAGCTGGCGGTCGTTTAACCTGGTTATAATATGTATTCATGCCTACTGCATACTTCAATTTTTAACTTCTCGAGCCTGTCCATTTACAATGGTTCAAAACGCTGAGATATAAACGTCAGAGCTGTAATTGTTTACCATTTAAAACGTGCTTCCATCGCGTATAGGTCTACTCTTTTTATGTGGCTTGATTTTAAGTACCTGGCTTATGCATGGCCATGTATAGTCTATCGTGAACAAGATATGTTATGATAATGGATCTAGCATGCGACACAATTATGGAACGTTATTTGACAACATTGGACAGCCCATTTTTACGATATTTTTTTTCTAAAACTGAGGCCAGAAAGCAAGGTAACAGTGGCACTGAATGATATTCGACACTCCCTGACCCCCAGGATGTCTCCACAAACCAAATTCGGGATTCCTATATCATATAATATAGGATTTATGCTCGTGACACGATTTTTCTAGATCTGAGGGCATATGTTAAGGTAGGGTACGCGACGCTCCGTGACCCCAAGATACATGAATTCACGAATTTTGGCATTCCTACTTCAAATAATACAAGAGATATGATCCCGACATTATGTCAACACTGAAACACTGTCTGACAGCAGCAGAAACCACTTGGTGCCTAAATTAATTTTACTGGACAGATCTTCACTCTAGATGGATTCTGCTAAAGTCAAAAGCTGAGAAAGAATAGTATCTTAATTTGACCATATGTACATACAAATGGACGGTGATACTAAAGTATGAGAGTAAGTCCTGTTCCTTCAGCAATTAAGTACCTATAGTCTTATATTGTAGATACGTATGCATAACCATTAATAGTCTATAATAAAACTGTTTACCGTGTCCGTTATATGGCAGTACATCAATTCATATCTAATTCCGTGTGATGTAGATACAAATAAGAAATGACAATTTATATAGGAACCAAGTGGTTTCAAATTATGATGCTGCCAGTTCTAAGGAAGTGGTTTTGATGTTGATTAATTGTTTATTGTTTCTTCTATTTTTTTTCTTGGTCCTTGTTTGGCTTTTTGTTGTAAGGTTTTAGTTAACCATTCTTGTTAGCTAAATCACAGGTTGTACAAAAGGTATCAAACTAAAATCTCCCTATTTGAAGACTTGAACGCTTAAATACAGCCGTCCCCATCAGTACTCTCAGTGCTTTGATTTCCATTAGTTCTTATGAACTGACTCAATAAAACCGAATCTGCCGTTTTCTTATATTGTAGGTTCACTCTATTTCTGAAGGATCTGAACTTCCAGATTATTTAGAGGTAGCAACAGCGGTCGTTGTGCCGCGTGGAGTTGGTAAAACGTCTCCCCATACATCGATATAGTGTCGATATTTTTCATTTAAGCAAGTGAGTATGACCAGACAATACCACCAATAACACACACTACAGACAAACCCAAAGGTACCGTGAGGAAGAGCCACACTCAAAATTAAGTGACCAGCTGTAAAGTCTGTGAATTGACAGATTTTATAATAAATTGATTTATCATATGATTACTAGGTCTTTTTGTTTGATTTGATTCTCTACGCCCCAGTCATCAAATTTTTAATAATGTCGGGAATAAGCAAGGAAAATGTATTTGGCTCAAGGACACAACGCAGTGACGCCGGTGAGGCTCGAACCTACGGCCCTTCAGTCTCGAGTCAAGCACCCTACCACTGAGCCACTCGGTCCATCTAGAATGGATATGGAAAATCCATGAAATGGGCCAAAAAATGGTCCCGTGTAAATTTCTTGACGATTTTTATGACCTACATAAAATTAACCTTTGGGGTATTTGTATCAATTTTAACCAGTTCACCCATCCGAGTTCCACGTCTGGCCCGATTAATGACGTCACAAAAATGGCGACCATCACACAATTATAATGCGAATGTATTTAAGAAAAATCAAAGTATATTGGCAAAATAAACGCTTTTAATACATTTAATGCCAGTACTGCTCAAGACTTTACTCAGAAACAATATCTACACAGAAATCAACTTTAAAATACAATAGGCCATCTTGCCCATGGGCCTATGGCATGAGCCACGTTGTAGTCTATGTCGAATTGGACAAAACTTTTGCCCCGTGTATTGGCGACCTCTTTGAGGCATTAACAACAATTTTATCCAGTGCACACATCTGAGATACGCTTCTGGGGTTAATAGCTATATAGTGACGTGATTAAGATTACAGCCATCGCGCTATTGATACGCATATACATACATGTATATATTAAAGATTGTTAGCAATGATAGTTTAGTGCGTGTGCCGCTCCAGATTGTTAATAGAAACTACTTTTACACAATAGTGTACATGTACTTGCCCAAGGGTGTTCATATTTGGCACAATAACTGGCTATTGTGCGTAAATTATAACAAAGGTCTCAGATCTGATTTTCGATGTGACCTGAGAGTCGAAGTTCAAAGTCAAATATACATGTACTTATATCTATCTGTCTTATGGCTCTTAACACGAACTTCTCTTTCATGTTTTGACTATAGGGATGTTCATATTTGGCACAACGGTTGCCTGTGGTGTGTAGATTACAACACGTTAAAGATAACCGATATGACTTTGGAGTCAAAGGTCAAGGTAAAATATATTAAAATTTTAAGCAAACTCCACATTCATAAATCTACCAAACCGAACCAGAGAGGGGATTATAGGAATGCCTTTGTCTATTCATCCGTTTATACGTAGCTCTTGTATTCCATGAACCCTTTAAGAATTCTATTAGCTTTGGTCAAATGTTCACCTTAGTGAGACAATGTGCAGAATCCATGAGTCAATTACACAGACTCTAAGTCAGGGTGACAGTTACAGGTAATGGAATTTAGCCTTTAGTTGCGCGTATGCTTCATATCTCCTCAACCCCCTGAAGTTTGATAAGATGTTTAGCTCAGTGCTAGGGTGTGCCAAGCACATAGCTCAACCATGCTAACTCAAGGCCAATGTCACAGTTGAAGGTAGTGGGATTGAACATTGAATTTCATGTCCATCCCATATTTAATTTTGGTCCAAAATTTGTCTAAGTTAGATGGTGTGCGAAGCGTGTAATTCAACCATGATTAGAAGGTCATGGTCACCAGTGGTGACCACAAGTTTGAGCCTTTAAATCTATGGCTGAACCCTATCGCCTTTACCCCTAGAATGATTTCATAAACTATTTGTGAAATGTCCGGTTCAGTGAGAGGATTATGCAAAATTCATGACAACACTGTGGCTAAAACTCTATGTAACAATTTAAGGTCACGAGTTTTGAGCCTTTGAATTCCCTCCTTTATGCCAAAAGGATTTTTATTATAACTTTAGTCAAATATTCAACTCATTCAGACTGTATGCAAACCGAGCAAAAAAAAAACTAGACCACACTGTTCAAGAGTAGTTACAGTGTTTCCTTAGTTTTATTCTGTTAACGTTCATGATGAAAATAGACTGGAGTGCATTTGAACATTTTCAGGCCAGACAAATAATGACAGAACTTGTGTTAAATGATATAAAATGAGCTTATAAGTAAAGTATATATAGTAAGAAAGGGGTACTTACATCTGTGCCCACCCATGGATTTTCATTAAACTTTGCATACTAATAACTCATTATGAACAAACTATGAAAATGTATTAATCGAATTAGATAGTTAAGAATAAGGCTTAGGAAGCAACCCTGACTTACTCCACCTTTGAGTGGTACCTGTCTCTAAATTTCTTTGTCCTAAATCTATAGTTTTGTTTATTTCTATGATTTGTCATCTAGATTGACTCCAAAATACCATAGGCATTATATAAATACCACGAAACCATTTGGAAAAAAATATGGTTTACGTTTTCTGAAGAAGTGATCATAAAATTTCAATATTTTTTCTCAAAAATTTACAAAACACTCAACATTCAATTCCAAAGATAGATATGTTCTTGTCTTTGTCAAGATATCATATAATTACAAAACCATATCACTTATACTTCTGCATGCATGATGAAGAGCTCATGAGAGAAACAAAAACAAATGAAAAATGCACAAAAAACTCAATTTTCGCATCTCTTATTTATGCGACAGTACTTGAAGACAGATTTTATCGGGTTGATTTTTTGTTTGATTTGATTCTTTACGTCTCATCAACAATCTTTCAGTTAAACAGGGACGGGTCTATCTGGGTTGAACCAGTACTAAGCTAGGATAAGTGCGTCTTGCTCAAGGCCCACAACACAGTGACGCCGGTGAGGCTCGAACCCGCGTCCCCTCGGTCCCGAGTCAAGCACTCTACCACTGAGCCACTGCGCTCCTTTATCGGGTTGATGTCCCATATATATTATTGGGTTGACGTCTATATATACATCGTATTACACCCATGCTAATGTAACCAAGACATATATTCATTCTGTTGTCATAATAATCGTATAAAATGCCAGTTCTTAAGGAAATGATATGGTTTTACAGAAAAATAAAATAAAAATTTACCATTTTGAACATAGAACATCAATATAAGGAATACCAGTGTTATCCTGACGTTCGTCTGCATTGCTGTTCCGCGAATGTATCAAGTGAACCGGTTTGTACACGTAATGCATGTATTTTAGCCACAGTGTAAGAAAATGTCCCATATACACTGAGAAAAATTGGTCATCCTTTATATTTAATTTTTGCAAAAGGAATAAAGGATATTAAAGACTGAAACTTTGTATTTATAATTCTTAGGCCCGGATAATTCGTTTACTGTATTTAAGATTGGTTTTGACTTTACTGTTATTGAGTTAAATAAAACAGAGATGACCAATTAGAAATTTTGTGCAGTGTACAATGTAGCTTGCGCGGCGGACAAGGTCCGTCCACATTCCTTTCAGGCACAAAAAGTAAGTCAATATGCTTGCTTCGAACATCCCTAAGCTCTATATATAATAAGAAGTGCATGTGTCACTGACAGGTTATAGGCGGCAGTTTGTGTTTTTTTTGTAGATTAGATAAATCACACAGAACATCAGTTAAATAAAACAATGCTTTGATACTGACGCCTAAACGAGATGATTCTAATTTTGAAACATAAAATTTCCCATTTATGTTCCTCACTCTTCTTCTTATGGTGTATATATTTAGTATCTAATTTGTTTGATGAACGTACGTTTACGTTTTAAATTAAAGTAACTCCAATAGTGGAGACAAAGTTTTTACTATTAAGTTATAAGAACCAGGCAGTCAATATTTTAAACTTTATAAAAAGTCTAAATTCTACTGAAGACATTTAGAGTTGATTGTTTAATATCCCGTTACTTAATGACTCTTCTGCATCAATACATATAAGAGCGATTTAGTTTAAAAGTACAGAATAATCGCTGAAAGGCCAGTTCAAAAAGATCACGAAGTAATATAAGAGATTGTGACTTTCTGCGTACCTTCTTCCACACGTAATCACGGTTTATAGATATGGTTTGCTCTTACATTGCACGACTGTGACGACCTATATACATGTATATTGTGACTGTCTGCGTACCTGGTTCTTCACCCAATCACGGTTTATAGCTATGGTTTCCTCTTAAATTGAACGACTGTGTGTCGGGTCTCAAACTGATTTACGGCCCTGATGTAAAGTTTAATATGTACATTGGTGCCCTGATGCTTGTCGTTGACAGAGCCCACCGTTGCTAAATTGGTGTATTCTTTAACTCTGACTATCAGTAGGTCATGAGCCA
This sequence comes from Loripinus fragilis, assembly GCA_964019695.1. NCBI lineage: Eukaryota > Metazoa > Mollusca > Bivalvia > Lucinida > Lucinidae > Loripinus > Loripinus fragilis. The sequence continues at coordinate 93,044,057 of OZ026514.1, forward strand.
TTTTCTTTGTTTCATTAAAGTGTGCTAATTTGATCAGATCGTTCCTTCCGTTGTTTGATGGGGTTCTGTGATGACCTGTGTTTGGTTATGCATTACTTTGTGTTTTTTCAGGTTTTGCAATCACATTTACGAGAAAGAGTGATCTGGTTACTTTCCTTTGGTTGTCTTCCTGCTGTCTGGTAACAGTTGGTGTTTTAAGGCTCTTCCTCAAGGTGCCATGGGTTGGTATGCAGTGTATGAATGTGGTATTGCCTGATCATACTCACTTACTATCTTATCTTTAGCCCTGACTTCCTGTGAGTTAGGAGCTATTTTAACTTTCATCACAGTATCAAAATTTAATTTGCCTCCTCCCCCCACCTGGTGGCTTCTTTTGTATGTTCTGTTGCTTTACGTCCCAATTAACAGCTATGTACATGGCGGTACGGTCAGTTCACCTAACCACACTTTTTCCTGGGAAAGCTTGAACAAGCGGTTAACCAGTACTTTGTGCACTTACTTTCGCTTGTAACTGACACAAACCCTTCTTGAATGATTCAGCGGAAGGGAGGAGAATGACCGCATAAATTATTTCATGATCAATCTCCGGACCGAGCTGGAATTGAACTCTCGACCCCTGGATCTGCAGTCAGACACGCATCTGTAGCCAAACACGTTACCGACTGCGCTAAGCGGCCCGGTAATGAGGTGGCTTTGGCTTCCCTCTGTTCAAAGACGTGGTTACATGTATATTGTTGCTTCTTTATTGTATATTTGTTATCCCATTGTTTGTTGGAGTTTTATGTATGGTCCTTGTTTTGTAATGCACTTCCTAGTGTCATTTCGCTAATGAAATGAGAGCTGGTTGCATTTCTTTAATTGGGATTTTGCTTCCATGTGGCTGCGAGTATGATGTATCCCTTTCTCGAACTGCCGTGGGTTGCCCTGAGATTTATATTTGTCACTTCCTTGATATGCTTAATTGACTTTGCGTTTATGAATCTGGCGCCATCATGTCACCAACTATTGGAGCCAAGTTAAACACAAACTATGAAAAGTTTATTACTGAACAGTATTTGTTATTGTATGGTCGGTTTGTTAAAATATGGACATATGTGCTCGAACAAACTGAACCATTGGTTAAAAACACGTAGTTGTATGCCCTTATTTGTATTTTAGAAATACTTACTTTCATGGTAAGTTGTCAAGTGTTTGGAAAAGGCAAATACAGTTTGTATATACAACACTATCAAGGCAAAGGTGTTGTTATATATATGAATTTATAGGTTCAATATCGGAAATTTAACCCCTCTTTTTACCGTTTGTAATAGGCATTGTCTATTATTCATTCCTGCCTTACGCTTTACCCTTCAAACGCCAAGAAAATATGCATATGAAAATGACGTTTGCAGATGTCGTCTGCTGCAAATAATTGCCAAACATTATTGAAGGATCCAAGTATAGAAGCAAAAGCGTGGACTCAAATTAGACTGCTTCTCTGATTTGGGTCCACACCGTTTGTCATAGTGGCTTCTCAAACATTTAAGCAGACGATAAAAAACAGTCGACTTTTGTTGTGATCGAGGTTTTAATGAATAGCCATGACACGAGATACGCAAATACTTTTCCTTGGTTTTGCTATATGACATGGATGAGGTCCGAGTATTCAAAACGAGAAGGTTAATAAGTCTGACCTCGGACTGATTATTTCCACCGAAACCGCCATGAACTTAGCGAAGTTTTGACCTTGCTTATCCTTTTACCAAATATGACGACAATCTTCCGACATTTGTGTTAACTATTTTGAAGACCTTATGTTAAGTTCCATTGGTTTTAAGGTTGTGTCGTATTTGGCCCTTTTCTTGGATGTAATTTGCAGTTTTAAGGAAACCTACCTTTGTAATCTCGTACATAGCTTTTCATTTGCTTCTTAGCATTGTTTCATTTGTATTTTGTCAATTTACTCATCACACCCAGTGTTTCTTAGATTTCATCGCATTCATTTGCGACATGTGTAGTATATTTGTCTTTGGCTGCGTCCAACATGGCTGAACAAGGCGTTTCCTTTAGCTTTGCCTGTCTGTACGATCATTTTGAGCCCTGGGTTTAGGATAATAGCACTTTCTACTCTAGTGTTGAGGGTAAAGAGAGATTGACTTTATTTAAGATTTATTTTTTCAGTTTACGTATGTGTGTTATTTCGCCAGTGTTTTTGGTGTCTCTTCTTCGCGCTACTATGGGTATGTGACATTTTCTTGTCTAACTCACTCTTTTGATTTGCTATTGAATATCTCATACAAAAGTAATCCGTACTATGGAAATCCACGATGATATGGTGAAGAAAACACTTGAAGTTGTATCTCCTTGCGATTCGCCTGTAAAGAGGTTCGTTGCTGATTTCAAACCAGCCAAGAATAACAAATTTTCAAAAGTAAGTTTAGAATGACAAAGGAATGCTACAAGTACACATTGCATACCAGCCCATGGTACCTTGGGGATGACACACACAACACTAACAACCACGTGACATCAATTTGACAATTAATGCAAGGCATCTAGCTCTTATGATGGCACCTATAAAAAGGACACTGAGTACTGCATAACAAAACAAGGACCAAACACAAGGCCCACAAAACCAATTAATGCAACAGTAAACAATGAATCAACGAAAACAGGACCACCGCCTTAGAACAGACAGTTGGGGCGGAAGGCGGAGTGGTGGATTAATTTAAGCAGCAATATCTTTGCCCTATATTCTGCTGTTATTGAAACACAAAATGTGTTTAACTCTGGTAGAGACTTCCTAACTAATACACTGCATCATCACAGGAATCAATCAAATCAAGTAACCTATTATGATTAAACAATGAAAACGGCTTTTAAATAGTAGTCAGAGCTAGGGAAAACGTATGCAATGCAGTGGGGCCACGGTAGGTCCAGCCAAAGACAAACATCAGGTACTGCCATACCGATGAGTCAGGGTCCTCAATGTGTCGAAAAGCCTGATCTACCTCATGCAGTTAGAGGAAACCATAGTTATAAAACGTAAATGCAGACCCCGCTTGATGAGCTTTTGAACTGTCTGATAAGCACAGTATGTAAACTGAAATAAACATCCTGTACCCGTTCCTCCTAGCTCACGCCTTATACATTATGAATTACAGCACTCGTGCGTAACAAGTTGTCGGAAATCGTAATTTGAGAGTTGTTGGTACAGCTTTAATTGCGAGGACCCACCTATTAAAATTCATTTTTCCATAGATCTAAGTAACTGTAACAGTTACAACAATGTAATCATGTATACATGTGATTGCCAATTCCACTAAAACCGTGCAATCTGGCATTTAAGCTCATTTTCGACACAGAACGGCTCTGATTGTGAGCAAGTCGTTTTTTAACAAAGCAAAATGCAAAAGAGGAAACCGTTAAAATCATGGAATAAAACGGAATAAAATAGATAAAATGGCTTTTCTTACCTTGTTCGAATGTGTATTGTCTGTATCGCTAACAAAATAAATCGAAACGTGTACACGTACCTAAATGCACGCATTTTCCGACTACTGGTTACGCACGAGTGCTGTTATTCATGTTTATAAGGCATGAGCTAGCGGAGGAACGGTACAGGATTTTTATTTCAGTTTACATACTGTGATAAGGAAAAGAAGGTAATTCAACGATTCTTTTGTATTTTTTAACTAAAAGTAAGTAATGGTGCAAAGATCAGGAATCGATACAATCAAGTACCACACCTGACCCAGGATACCAATGGGAAAGTGACAAACTCACAGAAGACACCACAAACGAGAGCCAAGAGGTCAGCCCTTTCCCAGCAGGTGACCACAAAGCACATATAAACAGACGCGTACAAAACATAGCAAACACAAGACAGAACAAAAACATAAAAGATCCACAAAAGAAGTACCGCCTTGGAACGGTCAGTAAAATATTTTACTGGAGGGCTTAAACCGGTTTAACGGCGCCAACCTCACCCTTTATTCAGATGTGGATCAAGACACATAGATATTTGGTTTGCATGAAAGACCCCTAACTTATCAATGCATCATCTCCTAAAACATATAAATCAAGATATAACAAGGAGATAAAGCAAGGATAAGGACTCAACAGTAAATTAAACTGAATACCGGAGCAAAAGAAATCCAAAAGGTAAACCCCGGTGGGCCCGACAAACAGCCAAAGCATCAGGCCCCTACCATCTCATCAATAGATAAGTCTTTAAGTCGGAACCATCATAGAGCCTGAAGTCCGACCCACCGGCGTGCAATTAAAGAGGAAAGCAAAGTTGCCAACCGTGATTGGGTTGACTACCAAGCATGCAGTCTGTTGCAATACATTAATGTTATAGCCAATCTTTTTATAATGGGAAATTATTTTAATGAACTGCGCTGAAAAATTATTAGAGCCAACAATCTTCTTCAACTTATACACCAAGTTACCATAGAAATCAGGTTCCGAAAGTCCTTGGCGCAAGAGAGATTTAAGTCCAACTTGGAATTTAGAAATCAAATCATAGTATCGTCTATAAAATTTTGAAAATGTTTTGCGAAGTTTATGATACCGATAGCCTTGTTTAAGAAGTTTCTGAGTTAACAATTTATTGCGAGTGTTGAAGTCAGCAACATAGCTAGATGCTCTAGCCAAACGAATGAGTTGAGAGATATAGACTCCATAGGATGTAGAACGAGGAACATAACCATCTAAAAATGGGAAATTGACAATTTCAAAATCAAAGTCGTCACGTTTGTCATAAATTTTGGTAGAAACAATATCATTAGAAATTGACAAATGCAAGTCTAAAAATGCGGCTTCGGTATCAGAGGCATTGGCTTTATTAAGTTGGAGCTCTGAAGGGTATATTTGACTAACCATATTGTCAAAATAAACATTATTAATATTTAAAATATCGTCCAAATATCTGGAAGTAGTGTTAAACGCATCAATAACATCAGCCTGCTTATCATCAGAAAGAGACATCATAAAGTCCCTTTCATAACAAAACAGGAATAAATCTGCAACCAGGGGAGCACAATTAGTGCCCATAGGAATCCCAACAACTTGTCTATAGAGCTTGGTGCCAAATCGAATAAAAATGTTGTCCAACAAAAAGGTCAGCGCATCGCATACATTTTGACACGACCATGCATGATATTTTTTAGGTTTTTCTGAAGTAAAAAATGCATTTCTGTCACTACATGCAAGGTAAGGAGAGCCTTCTCTCTGGAAGGTACTTTCAATAAGATCAATAAGTTTATCTTTAATTAAATTATGAGGTAAAGTAGTGTAAAGAGTAGAAAAATCATAAGTAGACAAACTGGTCGCATTGAAATCTCTAGCTTTAAGTTTATCTAAAATTTCACCTGAATTTTTAATCGACCAAAATAGGTTTTTACCGGATCTCTCATATACCTTTTCACAATATTTGATAACATGTTTTTTAACAGCTGTAAGACACGAGGTTAACAATTTAGAAAGTTCTGTTGTTGTACAAGAACTAGAATTTGCAATAAATCTTGCTTTATAGGGTTTTTTATGGAGTTTAGGTAACCAGTACAACGTAGGAACTTTGTCTTGATTTTCTTTAGCTTTGACACCAAAATGTAGGGCTGTATGACAACCATGCCCATCAACAATCACCCTTTCACCTAAAGAAGGCTACATTTTATAGGCATTAGTGTCAACAAGCTCACGCTTAAGAGTATTAATATAATACAATCGTCAAACAACTACAACATTGTTAGCAGCTTTATCTGCTGGAACCAAAACATAGTTCATATGAAAATCCTGGATACCTCGTTTAAGATGACTAAAAGAAGATTTAGGTTTAGGGGGCAAAAGATGTGTATTACGAGAGTAAAATGAAATACGAGTATCAATAATTTTAAAAATGTTAATCTTCCATTCCTTCAAAGCATCAGGTTCAACATTTTCCCGTTTGCACCAACGATTACTGAAGTCATTTAAAGAAGCAGCGATCTCTCTACGACATTTAGAGAAATCAATATTAGAGGGAAATCTATATTTAGGACCTTTAGAAATGATATTGCGAACTCTAGCGTCAGGAATGACATTTAGATTACCTGTAATAACATGCCCTGCAGAGGGATATAAATAATTTGAATTTTTACAATCTCAGGAGGCAGGAGTATTGGAATCTATATCTAAATCATTTACAATTTTATTAAAGTTAAATATCGTAGACCTTATTGGTTTGTTATATTTATAACAAATGATAGGAGTTTCAGAATTATTAAAGTAATTTGGAATAGATGAAATCACTGAGTTATCCTTGAAGATACTATGTAAATCAATAAACTCAATACCTTTGTTAATGAATGGAATTTTGATAAAATGTCGTTTATGGTTGACCTCAGAATAGATATAAGGACTAAGGAAATGTTGAACATAACACCTTGTAAGGAGTGCTGCTTTATATAATTTGTTTGCTCTATCATAAAATTTATTAGCCTCTAACTCTAAATTGCGTAAAACTGAGATAGGCAAGGAACTTAAAAATGAAAATAAGCCATGTCGACCATGATTAGTTAAAGCCAAAAAAAGATCCTTTAGAGAAGTATTTAAGCGTTTTTCAGTACAAATTTTGCGCTTAATGTTGCCATTTTTACGTTTACCATTAGATCTACTTTTACGTTTTTTACATTCCAAAACAGAAAAAACATCAAAATCTGGCATTTTAGAAATGTTGCCTTCATGGTATATATTATCATTAAAGCCTAAAGGAAAAGGTGATTGCAAAAATTTAATCCATTTAAGTTCAGTTTCATGTCTCTTAATATTTTTTAATCTAGTTGATGAATTTGGATCATATATAATTTTTTCAACCGGCTGAATTACAATTTTACTAGGTGGATGACCATTATTAAATCACCATAAAATACTTGCTCTGAGGCTCTGAAATGTCATGGTGCAGAAGAGTTTTAAGCCAACTTTGTATTTAACAATCAACTCTGAGTGCCTTTTGTAGAATTTAAAAAGGACCTGGGATAGTCCCCTATTCAGTCTGCGCAAATTTTGAGATCCTGTGGCTAGGATAATACATAGATGACAACTGTATTTTTGTGCTTAAAACAAACCCTTAGATTTAGTGCACCTAGCAAAATAACAATATTTGGAAAATATTGCATATTTATGCCAGGACCTTAGGGTTTAGTGGGTGGGGTAGAGCGTTGGGTATTTTTTCAATCTGCACGCACATCGACCAATTCCGTAGAATCAACCTCTGCCGTACATAGAGGGTCTACTTTTCACGGACTTTGATAGCGTGACGTTGACGTCACAGAAACCATGCCAGCACAATAACAAGTTTGATTGCAGCGAAACAAACGGTTGCATTCCACAATAAACGTCGTAAAAAGATGCCATAGCGAAATTTAATGAAAGAAATAAACTTTATTTATCCTTATGATCAAACTTTTTGGATAATCAGAACAATCGATTATAACAGGACTGAACCTACATGCTACAGAACTAATTTTCACCCCGCCATTTCCAGGGAACAAAATGGAGCTTTTTGGTACATAGTACTACGCATAATGCTCCTTACATACATCCGAGCCATGATTTGATTCTCGCTTTGTGGCGGACTTTCCCGATTGGGTATTTTTGTGACCAAATTTTATTTTGCAGAAAGACAAAGTTTCACCGGGAATTCATCTAAATACATAGAGATATAATGTTTGCAGCATAAAACTTGAGACGAAAGGGGTGCTATTGCAAAACATTCGAGTTTGGAAGATTTCATTGTTTCTTGTAAATAAGTTTGTTGTCCATGACTTTTGACTATTACCTGTTATTGTCTACCTGTTCTCACGGGGTTAATACCAAATTCGCATCTTTTACTGGCGACCGAGACTGTACTGCGTAAAGCTGCTGTCGACCGAGGTATACGGCTTTCAACCAGTCAGTATGACTGTCTGTATAGAGGGGTTATAACTTAAAATGCGTTTGGAAGGGTTATAGCGTAAGTTTTGTTGTCTACAAACCCATAGATTTTTTACAGGAGAGAATGTGCTTTTTAATTGATTAGTTATTTGGAATTTGTGACGGTGAAAAACACTAACAATTACAGGACTGTTTTTTTTTTCGAAAATATCAATTTTCAAAGAATGGAACGGAGTTGGAGGCATTGGGTTGTATTTAAAAGCTGTAACCAAAGCGAATTGGGCCAAACCTACGACAATAGCCGAATGGGTCCGCCCCTAATCTAAGGAGAATGGGAGGAAATGGGGAGTTATAAAAGCCAGGACCTATGCCGAGCAGCAAAATATTATTGGCAACAAAATTATATTTAACGTGCAAATATTAAGGTAACAAGACCAAACTCTGCTCTGACATGCGTAGTCGGTGCACATCTCCAATTTGTGAACAATCATTATGCAAAGTTCGAATATAAAGGAATAAAATCTGAGATACAGACATACAAAATAACATTATTTAAGCACTCCAAAGGTGGTGTAGACGTAATAATGTCTCAGTTCAACACTCCAAAATATATTATCAAGTGTGCATAAAATATAGGGTGCACATGTTCAATGTGTGGACACTCATAATGGAAAGTTTGAATGTAAAGAATTGAAAACTGCTTGAGTTACATATCACACAAATCAGAGACCTCATAAGCATTTCAGATGGAAAAATGTCAAAGTTCAACAGCCCAAAAAATAAGAAAATATTTATCAAATGTGCACAAAGAAGGAGGTGCACATGTTCAATGTATGAACAATGATTATGCAAAATATAAACAAAAAATAAGTTACAGATTAGACAAACCAGACACCATCTAAGCATTTTGAACAGAAAAAAATGTCTAATTTCAAGACACCAAAAACGATATGTGCACAAAATAAGAGGTGCACATATTCAATGTGTAAACAATCATTGAGCACACTTTTAATATAAAGGAATGCATACTGCTGGAGTTATGCTACGTTTACACTATATCCCTGGCGGCCCTGGCAATCACGATTTCGGCCACCATGGACGATACGGGGTGACTGTAACACAATTTAGGGGAACGGGGTTGCTGTGGTCGCTGGGGCAAAGTTTTAAAGTCAAAGAACTTAAATATGCAGTAGTAGAACGACGAGAACACTTCAAAACGTGACAGAACGTATCATATCTTAAAACAACTTGGAGATTGTCCGTAGTGGGACGGCAAACCAAGGTCTGGCAAGGTCTATCAAGTTCTGTTGCGGTCTGCCACGTTCTCCTTACCCGGCCCCTCAGCTCGAACCTAAACCTGGAGTCTAGGAAGCTCAGATAGATGCATCTGCTAGGAGGAGGGTAGTAACAAAGATTGAAATAATCATTTCTGAATATATTTATAAGTGTGCATGCGTGCGTGCGTGTGTTTGTGCGTGCGCGCGCGCTGGCACCATAAATCCTTGTTCTTTTTTCTTCTGGTATGCTACAATAAACTGGGGTATTTCATTGTATGTATCGAGTGGTCACAGTTTATAATTTCCCGTGGCATAATATCATATTTATTTCTTTGAAGATCAGTCAGTGTAGACATTGAAAAAATGCTGCATTATGCGTCTTTCATCTGAATATTCACTGTTTGAAAATACTCATTAAGGAGTCACTAGTAGTGTACAAAGGGTTAATGCTGATACAAGTGGCTTGTGTTATTCTTTTAAGAATCTCATCGAAGAGCTTTGGATGCCTGAAATGCGTTAACATCTTCGGTGCAAAGCTCTCTTATTAAACAAGTTGAGAAATACTCCAGCTGCTTCATTCGTTCTTCTGAAAACCATGCCCGCACTCATATTGCCCTTGGTCTTCACACCTGTCTTTAACCTTCCTCCTGCACACAAATCATCGTACTCTTCAGCTGCTGGTTGCCTCCTTGCTGTCGCAAAGGCTAGATGTACGCGCCTAGCAATGGTGTAAATACGAAATCGACTTCGTATTGACATTAATGATGTTTTCTGATATAATGATTGCAGCAGCTTTGTGGGCCTCCTTTTTATACCGTGGGCATATAAGGGCTTAACTCAACCCATCTCCCTTGTTTCATCGTAAAAAAAACCTAGACAGAACTTGATAGACGTAGCAGATCTTGGTGGGAACATAACAAAACTAGAGAGGTCTCAACAGAATGTTGCAGGCTGGGAGGAAACGTAGTCATGTGTGACACTCCATGGTGCACAGTCGAGACTCCGTCATGGAAATCTTGAAGCCCGTGACAAAAACGTTGGGAGACTCAACAGAACTTGAAAACGAAGACAAAAATGACTAAAAATCCAATGGCGAGCAACGTTTCTTGCTGCTGTGACAGCCGTGACTATAGTGTAAACGTAGCATTACAGATGACACAAACTAGGCACCTCCTAAGCATTTCGGATGGAAAAAATGTCTAAGTTCAACACCCGTCAAATATGAGAAAATATCAATCAAATTGGCACAATATGGGGGGGGGGGGTGCTCATCATCAATGCATGAACAATATCTATGCAAAGTTTGATTATTAAGGAATGAAAACTATTGGAGTTACAGAGTACACAAACCAGACACCATCTAAGCATTTTGGACCAACCTGGGACTAAAATAGCCATTAGTATCTTAGTGCGGTATTGACATTGACAAGAAACTTTTTATTTTTGCCTATTTATGTTCTTTAAAAAAGACAAACTTTTTATGTTGTGTAATTTGATTGGATGTCTGAGCAGGTGTAAAGGAAATCTGCCGGAAGCCAAACCGGATAAAAATTGCCATTTGTTTATGACAACATGACCAAGATGGCCACCATGTAGGAATGTGGGCTCTACCAATTTCTCACAAATGATGATTCTGGGTTGACCTAGACCTCCTTTAAAATGGCCACCATGCCAATATATGGTAATACACTTAAAATATTTCTGGAAGCTAAAGATCAATGACTTTGGGACTTGGTTTGTAGCATTAGGTTGTTGGGTCTGTATATCTCAATTGAATATTTCACCTTGCAAAATCGGTTAAAATAATAAAAGTAAGTAAGGATGCAAAGATCAGGAATCGATACAATCAAGAACCACACCTGACCCAGGATACCAATGGGAAAGTGACAAACTCACAGCAGACACCACAAACGAGAGCTAAGAGGTAAGCCTAGATTGAGCATGACCTGGTCAAACATTGTTAAAGAGATCTTGTGACTCACTATCAGATCAAGGTGAGCATTTCAGGTCGTCTAGTTTTTCTTTTCTCTTCTGTTGCCTTTTGAACCATATGAGTGACATCACATAGGTATTTTGGTGTATGCACCAATTTTGCATTTAAAGGGGTACGTGCATTAAGAAACTTTTTTGGCCACCCTTTGAGGCCAAAAAATGAAAATTGCTTTTCACAAGTTTCTACTTATTAGTTTATTAGAACAATAGCCCAAGTATAAAAGTCTGAGATTGATTCTATTTTTACCATTGCTATGGTAACAAAGGTAACAAAAATGGCTGCCAAAATAGGCTGAAAATAGGAAAGTGACCATTTTGGAGCAAATTTAAGACATTTGACAGAGAAATTAACATAGAGCACAAGCAAATACCAAAAAGATATTTTAACAGAGGATGAGAATTATCATGGCACACAATATATTAAAAGGTTTTTTTGGTATTCGCTTGTGCTGATATCTAATTCTTAAAAAATTGGTCTGAAAAAGCCTTAAATTTAGCCCAAAATGGCAATTTCTCTATTTTAGGTCTATTTTGGCGGCCAGTTTTGTTACCATAGCAACCATTAGATTTAAATAAATGCCAGAATTTTACACTTGAGCCATTCTTTATTTAAGTCTAAAAATAATCAATACTTGTAAATACAAGTAAGCAGAACCCTCTTTCAAAATTTTGATTTTTAAAAATCAATAATTGGAAAGGATTCTGCTTACCTGTTTTAATATATTGACAATGTGAATGCTAGAAACAGAAATATAATACAATAATGCTCAAAACCAATCACTGAAAAGATGTGAAAGAAAAGTAGGTGAAAATAGGTTTATACAAAGCGTACTTGTATGGTATTTTATAAAGGTATTAACCAGTATAGTTTTGGAACATGTTTGCTGGGACATGCCATTAGATATCAGTTGCTAACTGTCAAGTTCCACTTTTGAAATGGTGAAAGTTCAACCCTTTGAGTTGTTTGAAAACGCTTAGACATGAGGAAAGGATAACCAAATAAACTTTGACTTAACTTGTTTATTTGTTCAGATCATATAAGGACAAGATATGCACCATACATGCCACATAACATCGCATAAGTTATTCTATTTACACCTAAACTTTTTCATATATTTACATTTTCGAAGCAATCCTTTAATAAATCTTTAGACTTTTGCAGCCGTTCATAGCCTCATGAATTACTCAAAATTTGATTGACAGCTGCCAAGCTCACTTGCCCGTGCAATAGGCTTTGAACATCGAACCATTCCACCAGAAGTGATACTGGTATTGTGATTGACAGCGATCCACACCTTAGTCGCATGTGCAAAACAAGCCTCTTGTTTGCTCCATTGGCTGCCTGTGTTCAAGCTGGCTGTTCCGCTTTTCCATTTTACACTCCGACTAAACCATTAATACAATTATATTTTAAATACAAAACTGTTTTAATTCCTAAATTAAAAATATATTTTGTAAAATTTAAAATGTAAATGTAAGCAATAAATTCAATTTTTGGAATGTTTATGGAAACATGAATACTTTGAATCTCATGCAAATTTAACGTCAAACCCTTTGGGCTTCACTTACTTTGCAAGAGACCCGAAGTATGCATGAATCCATGAACATTCCAAAAGTTGAATTCATTTCTTAAATGACTGTCCAAATGAAGTAGAACTCAAGTGCAAAGAGTGTAGGGTGACGAAACAGTTAGAACAATTATAAGCATGTAAGAAATACACTGTTTGTCCAATCAAGTGAGTACAGAAACAGAGCCTGAACAATTGAAACTCTTCTTTTACACCTGCAAACAATAGTTAATTAGACCAATAGTTAAATGCATAGCTAGCTTTCGAAAGACCGTATACTTATGTACATAACATCCATTTAACTATATTTACATTTTTAAAGCGAGCCTTTAATGTATCTTTAGAATTTTGCAATCGTTCATAGCCTCCTGAATTATACAAAATTTGATTGACATCTGTCAAGCTCACTTGCAGGTGCAATTCGCTTCGAACATCGAATCAATTCGCCAGATATGACACTGGTGTTGTGATTGACAGCAAGCCACACATGAGTAGCACGTGCAAAACAAGCTTCTTGTTTGGTCCATTGGCTGACAGTATTTAAACTGGCTGTTCCGTTTTGCATTCCAACAAAACCATTAATACGAATAAATATCAAAGGCAAAATTGTTTTATCTCCTATATTATAACTAATTTCATATATTAGTTATTTATAATAAAATGTAAATATAAGCAATAAATTCAATTTTTGAAAGGTTCATGGAATCATGAATACTTCGGGTTTCTTGCAAAGTAAGTGAAGCCCGAAGCTAATACTTCGGGTCTCTTGCAAAATAAGTGAAGCCTGAAGTGGAATACTTCGGATCTCTTGCAAAGTAAGCGAAGCCCTCTTCGGGCTTCACTTACTTTGCAAGAGACCCGAAGTATTCATGATTCCATGAATCGTCCAAAAATCGAATTCATTTTTTAAGTAACCTCAATACCAAATGCGTTGCACCACACCAGGGTCTCACTGCCCACTTTATTTACACTTAACCTGATAAAATTGCGGTAGGACATCTGAGAGAAGGAATTATCCTGAAACTAAACCTTTATAGGTGAAGTGACGCCAGCACTGTAACATATATATTTATTTAATTTGAAAAGTCCATGCCTTATATAATGATTTTTCTTGCACACGGGATAAGGATATCTGAGATTTTACCCTTGGATTGAAAATCTTATCTTACCAAGGCTATCTTACCCAGGCTATCATGTGAGGGTTACATACATTGGTTGTATTGGAACTCACGCACATGGTCGTCAAGTGACGTAATTGTTATGTTTAAGTGACGTCATCATGTGAAATTGCATCTTAGCGTATTCAGGGACTTCTGGAAGCTTATTTTAAAGTAAAAAACAGTGGTGAGCAAGAAAATCATCTATTATTCGTGTGAGGGTAGGATAGAAAAATCCATCCATCGGGATCACCGTTTGTCATCACTCGGTAAGCCTCGTGAAGCCAAAGGGTGATCCCGGGACGGATTTTTCTATCCTACTTTCATACTCATAGATTCTTATAATATACATGTAGGCTCTACTTTACTGTAATTATAGTAGATCTATACAGTTTGGCCTCCAAAACATTTGTTCAGTGAAACTAGTACTTCGCACTCCACATTGTAGCCATAACTTTATCACCAAACGGAATTAACTGTCAGATAGCTTCAGCAATTATATTCGTTTACACCCAAACAACAGACTCTGCACTGGATAGTGTGTACAACCGTAAAAGCTAAAGCACCAATTACACCAGCGCTCTGCTACTGTGAAAGCTCCAGGCCTCAAGATAAGAGTGCTTAATGTAAAATAAATATTCTTTCTTCTACATGAAAACATATGTTGTGGGTACTCAAAAGAAGTGTCTCGCGGAGACGGTCCTTTTAAGCACCCAAAGCATATGTTGAAATGGTTGGGTAAGAAGATATTAACAATTGTACATTCAGAAATTGCTTATCTGGACCTATGAGCTTTCATTCTTATACTAAGAATTTTCTTCCCTTCACCAAGCTACTCATGTCCTTGTACATCTGGTTAATCATCCTGTAAAAACAGAAAAACACAGATTAACAAAAATACGAACTGAATGATTCGCTTCTCAAAAAAAAAAGAAAAATGTGGATAAGAAGGTGTTATAGTACACAAATGGGCCCTTGGGCCCTGGATCGCTCACCTGATAATGACTGTTTATAAAGGTATAGGAAAGCATAGCTCCTCTCAAAGTCCAGCTATGAATGTTGATTGATAAGCGGTTTCATTTAGACTTAACATGGATTATGTTGACAATATTAACAGGATGTAGAGCTTCAACAAAAAAAAACATGTGACATCCGTGGCCGGGTCATTTATGGCCGCCAGAGGCATAATTTGAACAAACTTGGTAGAGCGTATCAAGATGAAGCTACAAACATAATGTCATGGCTCTATGCCTAGGGGTTTCAGACAAGAAGATTTTTTATGTTTTTGGCCCCAGGGGCATTACTTAATTGAACTCGTCTGATGAAGGGGATAAACCCTTTGTATAGTTTCATCAGGGTCTGCACTGTTTGCTATGATAAATGCAAAATTCAGAGACTGAAGTACACATTTATTATGATAGTCTACATGTGACCCCTTAAAACATACAATGGACAATCCAATCCCTATTGTAGCTATCTGTATGGGAAATCAATATTCCTAAAATCAAGGGAAAAACTCATTACAAACAAAACAGCCATATTTTCAAGATTTGTCTCCCTTACAAGATTGATATTGGACTTAATGGTTCAGTAGTAGATTTCGTTTATCTAGAGCTCTGTAAGCCCCTTTGATTAGTGGAGTGGAAGCATTTGTGAAATTTTGGTAGAGGGCATCATGAGGAACAATTCTGTAATTTTTTTTTTGAAATTAGACCAGCGTTTCAGGAGGAGATATCATTTAAAGACATTTCTTATCTAGAGCTCTGGCAGCCCCTTTGTTCAATGGAGTGGAATCATTTGTGCAATTTTGGTAAAGTTCATCATGAGGAACAATTCTGTGAAATCTTTTTGATTGGACCAGTGGTACAGGAGAAGATGCCATTTAAAGACATTTCTCATCTGGAGCTCTGGCGGCCCCTTTGTTTATGGGACCTGAACCATTTGTATAAGTTTGGTAGAAGGAATCATGAGGAATAATTCTTTGAAATTATTTTGAATTTGGAAGGTGGTTCAGGAGAAAATGCCGTTTAAAGGTATTTCTTATCTGGAGCTCTGGCAGCCCTTTTGTTCAGCGGAGCAAACCAATTGTGCAATTTTGGTAGAGGGTATTATGAGGAACAATTCTGTGAAATTATTTTGAATACGGGCCAGTGGTTGAGGAGGAGATGTCGTTTTTAAAAATTCTTATCTGGAGCTCTGGCGGCCCTCCTGCTAGGCGGAGAGAAACCATTTATGCAATGTTGAAAGGGGACATCATGGGAAACATTCGTGTGAAGTTATATGAAATTTGAACCAGTGGTTCAGGAGGAGATGTTGTTTGAAGAAAAAGGTTACGGACAGACAGACACACGACGGACAAAGACCGATCACAATAGCTCAGGTGAGCTAAAAAAAAAATTATTGTCCATATTAGGACCTGTCCTTACATTGAGCTTAAATTGAGCTGGTATATAATCAAGTAAAGATTTTAATCGTAGGCTGGGGTTCCCATCAAAATTGTGATCTTACTACAAAAATACACTGTACAAAATAACCATATCGTTGGTATTATATCTGTTATAACTAAATATTCCATTCTCTATTATTGTGCAGTCAATATCAAGATGCATTTTTCCAATACTTCCAAGATTGAGCGGTTACTATGTTAAATATAAACTTCTTAAAGTGTATCTTTATGCATATGCTATGAATACCAAAACCTCACAATCTGGCTCAAATATTGGCCTCTACGTGAGAGAAAACCTGTCTTCGATGGTTTGCGAACAACAAAGGGGCAGACCAGCCTGCGCATCTGTGCAGTCAGACCAGCGCATTTGCTATTCACTCATTGGAAAGTATCATATCAAAACATGCTATAAGCTAAGTTTAACTAATCTGGCTAGTCTCTTTAGCTGAGCTGACTGGTTTTTGTATGATCTCATCAGAAACCCAAAGAAAGGGTGTGCAGCGTTGAGACACATATAATATCAATGTGACCTACCCATTCATCACAATCAGCATACTTACCATCATTCGAGTTGTAGTAATAGATGGGGGTTGCGAGCAACAAAGGTGCAGACCAGCCTGCGCAATCACACAGTCTGGTCAGTGGCTTTGTTATTCCCTTATTGGTAAGTGTCTGAAGACAGGTTTTCTCGCGTTGATGCCCATAAAATATCAATGTCACGTACCCATTCATCATCAGCACAATCTCGATCATTCGAGGTGTAACATTAGATGGGGGTGCGGGCAACAAAGGCGCAGACCAGCCTGCGCAACCGCGCAGTCTGGTCAGCCCCTTTGTTATTCGCTTATTGGAAAGTGTCTGAAGACAGGTTTTCTTGCGTTGATGCACATATAATATCAATGCCACCCACCCATTCATCATCATCAGCACTATCACCATCATTCGAGTTGTAGAATTTGATGGTGGTGCGAGCACCAAAGGCGCACACCAGCCTGCGCATCTGCCCAGTCTGGTCAGCGGCTTTGTTATTCGCTTATTGGAAAGTATCTGAAGACAGGTTTTCTCGCGTTGATGCCCATGTAATATCAATGCCACGCACCCATTCATCATCATCGGCGCAATCACCATCATTTGTCTTGGTAGTAGAAGAAGACTTGACATCCATTATTTTATCAGTCCAAGAGCCACCTACAGCTTCTCCTCCAGCATAGTTAGAAACTGTACTTGACGGGGAATCCATCTGAGCTATACTAACTGCAAATATAAATATGGGTTATTTCACTAAAATGTTAATTTGGGGTGCTGGTTTAATATTTATTCCCTACTCATGGCTATCGGATAGTATCTGTGAATAAATATCGATACTTAATTTAAGGATATCCATAATATCCAAAACTGAATTAAGGGTATCCATTAAATGATTGGTAAAGACATCTTGGATATCTTAAAATACTATTCTTGGGATCTCGCACAGTCTCCTATTCAATCTGCACAAATTTATAGAGACTGTGACAAGGGTTATGTTTAATTGACAACTGAATCTTTGCTCCTTAATTAACGTACATCCATTGCTTTGAACAAAATAAGTATACTTGAAATAATATTGTATATGAATTCCATGCCCTTAGAGTTTAGTTTTTAGAGCACATTGTTTTTGCAGAAAGTCAAGGTTTTGTCAGGTATTCATCTTAATACATGGAAGTATAATGTTTGCAGCAGAAAACTTGAGACGAGACTGTTGCATTTGCATAAGATTCGGGGTTCATTTGTCTGTGTGGGGTTTCAAGTGTTTGGAAATGCAGCTGATAAACTGACTTGGTCTTGTTAAATTTCGTTTCTAGTTTTGCAATTATCTAGCTGGGTAAGAGCTGGTTGCTTTACTTTAATTGTCTTCTCGATATCATGTGCCAGGGATTTTCCTAGGCTGATATATGGGACCGAATAGCAGCCCCTTCCCAATTCAAAAATGAGCAAAATCCCAAAATGGTGTATATCATTCCTATTTTTTTAGTTCTACATTTTGGTGAAAATTTTGTTAAAATCTGACCAAAATTACCAAAGTTTCAGATGCATTAAAATTGCATTAAAATGTGAATGAAGACATGTTTTCATTCACATTTTATGCAATTTTCCTGTAGTTTTATGGTAGGCATTAAAAGCAGCTTTACGCTGCTAATTCACCAGCGCGCCATCGCTGGTGATTTACGTTAGTAAACTTCCATTGGGCGCGTGTTCGATTCGGGCCTGTTCCATTAGCAAGTTGCGGAAATGGATCGATTATAAATCCCCAGCAGCAGTGTATTTTACTGTTCTTTCTCAGACTCCCCGTCGCCCAAGCTACTTCCAAAGTTCAACCATTGCTTCTGATACCGGATTGCTTCTAAAAGCAAAAATGCCTATTAGAAACCTTACCACTGAGCTAGAATCCCGATCAAACATGGAGTCTTCGTATATTCTAGACTAAGTGTGACGAAATAACTAGATGTAGATGGGTCAGTTTCAATATGCCCCCTAGGCATTATGTGCATTGTCTTCGATTGAGGAATACGATTGAATGACTTAATACATACTGCTGGGGAGGGTTAACTTTACCATTATTCAGTGTGTTCATGAGCAGAGTCTCAGGAATATGCATATTTCATGTGTTTTATTTGTTTCCAATGGATCACCTATGTACAAATCGTTAACTAAAACAAAAAAGTACCCAGAGCTTGAAGCACATGAAACGCTGAAAAGAGTGGCTTCAGCAAATGCAATATTAAAACACTATATAAGTTCTTCTTTAATAACTGTAAAACGCCATGCGATGGTTCTAAGCTTTTTTTTAAAAGCTAACCTTGTTTCGTATATGTTTTAATCCATTCAAAATGGCGGTCCATTTCAAGTTTTCCCAATTTGATGGTCGGAAATGCTTTTTCCCCAAATTGAACAGGCCCCTGACCCCGACTACAGAAAGGTAGGAAAATCCCTGTACGCATATTAGTGTTCTGCATCTCTTGCTGTATCTCTACTTCATGATGTCGTTTTTTGGTCTGCGGTGTATGATAGTAACATCTTGTGCGGGTCCAGAAAGTTTTGGCAGTGGGAGTCCAACTTTTATAACTTTCTTTTTTTAGTTGATGAAGGGAGGGAGAATACAAATGCCACTATAAGCGGACCATCATCGGCCCGCTAGCGAAACGCCATTAAATGTCGTTTCGCTGGCGTGCCGAAGACGGCCCAACATTGAATGCTGACTTGGTAGCTTTGTGATTTTAAGGGGATCCGGACCCATATTGCTAAGAAATCCTATATGTGATTTTTCAGGGGGGGGGGGGGTCCGGACCCCATGCCCAACCCCCCCCCCCCCCCCCCCTGTGGATCCGCGCATAGACATGTCCTGGTCGTATTACTTCTTTTTTCATACAATATTGAGTGGGCACACATTCTGTGTATGTGATCTTGGAGCTCATACAATGACCTTGAGTTGGAAGCAGGGTTTCTGAATCATTCACACTGCAAATTGTCTCACTGAGGTGGACATGACGAAATGTGCGGACATTTTCAAGAATTTAACCAGAAGTTTAGGAGATGCTCATATATTTACAAATTCAGTACACATGGCATTTGACCTCTCATGACCTAGAAGCAGGCTTCAGTTTTTTTTTACCTTTACTGATCGCCAGTTTCCAATGGGTCCACTTGGACCTTAAAGTATGGTGTACGAAACTTTTACTCTGAAGGCTTCTTTGTGATACAAACATAAGTATGAAATATAATCATAAACATATTTCAAGTCTTGAAGATATTAGAGATTTCAAAATATTAGGAAAGTAAAATCGTTGGCGACTACGAAAATCGGTATATCCCACCATAAACAAAGTTTGCGGGGTGAAACCATGGTGGACCCATCCGAAACTGGCGATGTTAAACACAATTAGGAGAGTATTGAATAAGTAAATATTGAATTAATTTTGACATGAGTGTGCAATTGGTAGACTGTCGGCAGAAATGGCTTATACTTACAAATAAATGGACTGTCTCCTTGTGTCTTCACTCGAACTGAGTCTCCTGCCTGGAATTCCATCCCCTCACATTTCTTATCTTGAATCCAAAGGGAAACTGTGTTACTTGGTGCATGTTTTGAAGTGTAAGTTGCTAGCTCAGCAATATTTACTAAGGCTGCAGCAGTTGCTTCACTCAGTCTGTCGCTGGTTCCCTTTGCTTCAGTTCCTGGAAACAATTATTCAACCATGTTACGATAGCGACACATAAACAGGGTTCATACAGGCAAGTTGGAGTAAAACTCATGGACTTTTCAAAGACTCAAAAAGCCTATTCTACAGTTTTCAAGGACTAAAAGTTTATAAAAAATCATAATTTAAGTGTTAAAATTCGACTCCAAAAGCCTATTCTACAGTTTTCAAGGACTAAAAGTTCATGAAAAATCATAATTTAAGTGTTAAAATTCTACTTCACAAATGCTAGACTGAGAGAATGGAGAAATTAGTACTAGAAAATTAGCATAAAATTGTTGTGCCTTTATTTGGTGCAGCATTTGCTTTACCAAATAAGAGCACAACAGTTTTATACTGATTTAGATCTTAATCAACAGAGCTAAGTACTACAGAAAATAGAAGAATTCAAGGACTTTTCAAGGTCTTTGGGTGATTTTCCAGTACTTTTCAAGTCATATTTAATTTTCAAGGCCTTTTCAGGAAAGCCCTCTAAATTCAAGTACTTTTTAAGACAATGTGAACCCTTATAAAGTTCTTCTATCTATACTCACTGTATGATGAATTGAGATATCCTGTATTCACTTTTTTAGTTTCACTAAAGTTTGGCTCTATTTCTTTGCCGTTTCCGTCAAATTTTCTTTTATGAGCACGGTTTACTTTGAGGTGGAATATATAATAATGAACCTGAAACAAATACAATTGTGAACCCTTACTCCAATTAGAGAATACTAAATGAGAGTTTTTTGGTATCAAGTTTACCAGGCTCGACTTCCAGGATGCATGTTGAATCGCTCAGCTTGGCCAAGCTTCGAGAACGCATGTTGAATCGCTCGGCTACCAAGCCTGGTAAACTTGATATCAAAAGACGCGAGCCTGATATTCTATTTGTTAGTTTACAATACATATTATTGCAATTGTGACCTAATTATTGATTTTCGCGTCGATTCAACGCCATCGACGTCATTCATAAAGGACCTGATAAATATAGAATACTAGGTGAGTGTCATTTGATATCAAGTTTACCAGGCATGGCTTTGAGAACGCTTGTTGAAATCGCGAGGCTTAACGAGCGATTCAACATGCGTTCTCAAAGCTGTGCCTGGTAAACTTGATATCAAAAGACGCGAACATGGTATTAAATGCTGCTAGCGATTATGACGTAATAATCGATTTTCGTTTCGATTCAATGTCATTGACGACGTCATTCATAAAGAGCAACGTCATTATGACCCGATTGTATCGATTTCTGATAGTTGCCCTCTTTCTTACTCTGATAAAGGCTCGTGCAGTAAGATAGACAACGTTTATCAGGCCAACGTATATGAGCGGTAACTGATAAAACATGTTTAAGATGTGCATGTTCTAATTTTACGAAGATACGCTTGCATGCACAATAAATTAGTGTCCTTAAGTTGCGTTTTCCTGTGTTCCAGACTCAAACACTTTTATCAAAACTATCCTTGAATCTTAATATGGAAACTGCTTAGTTTATGGAACTTCATAACCTAAGCACATATTTAGCCATTTGCATACTGGAGATCCAAAGGTGTACAAGTTTATTAAAAGATAGGGGTCTTTCATGATAACCAAACATCTATGTGTTTTAATCAATATGTAAACTAAGGGTGAGATTGGTGCACCGTTTAACCGGTTTTAACCCTCCAGTAAAATATTTTCACTGACCGTTACAAGGCGGTGCTTCTTTTGTGGATCATTTATGTCATTTCTGTCTTGTTTTGTTCTGCTTTCATGCACGTCTGTCTGTTGATGCCTTGTGATCACCTGCTGGGAAAGGGCTGACCTCTTGGCTCTCGTTTGTGATGTCTAATTGTGGCGTTGTCGCTTTCCCATTGGTATCCTGGGTCAGGTGTGGTGCTTGATTGTATCGATTCCTGATTTTTGCCCTCATTCTTTCTTTTAGTATCATACTACAAGAAAAAAAAATCTGTGATCTCAGTATGAGCCTAATCAATCTTATTTCAAATAAGATTGATTAGGATAATAATATTTCTATGATCAAATTTTTTTGTACATTTAAATCGTTTTCTTGAATGGGTAATATCTAACTTAATTTTGATAACCAACCCTTAAAGGGAAACGCAAACAAAACATTAATGTAACTTTTAAAATCAGCTGAAAGTTTTTTTTTTACAAACCATTGTGCTTGGTAAAAAAAATCATGAAAATTGGACCAACAGTTGGGAAGATACACTAGGCTTTCAATTGTTTTAAGATAACTGTCATGGGCGCCGCAATTTGATTTGGCAGTCACGTGACCGATTTCTAAAATAGCTACAAACAGTAGCGTTAGTTTTTGTGAAACACAATTCCGTTGTATTTCGATTAAAAGTAACACAAAAATACACATGACTAGCATTTTAGTAGAGATATACACCGGCATAAATGTTATTTGAGTTATTCAGTTGTGAGGTTATGTCGTCATTACTCACAGCCAGTCACGTGACTTGTACCAAGGTAGCCATTGTTAAATCTTTCAACAGCCATATCTTCTAAATCGTTGGCCCGGTTTGCCTAGCTTTTTGTTACCAAACACACAGGTTTGTTACCATCTTTCATAGAAAGTCTACAGAACTTTAGCTTTGTAAGCGTTTCCTTTATCGTTTGCTTTGTGCCGATTCTTCTACTCTGATGGGCGAAAAATACCAGAGTGCATAAAACGTAGGGAAAGCATAATACCATACATGTTAACAATTACATGACTAGGATGTACACTTTTCCAACTTTTCCCTAGCAATTTGGCACGATTTTAATTTCCATGAAACTGAACTCAAACATTCCCTAGTAATTATTTTAGCTTTATAAAATGTTACATTTTCATAACTACATGCATACTGACTCAAAATGAAAACTTTCCACGTTATTTGTTTAGATATATGTTGCGTTAGCATATATGTTGTTGTATTTACACATATATGCAAAGTAAGGAATGCCTTTTTCAGGTTTGGTTGCAAGAATTATCATGAGGCATTTCATCTGTTTGCTACCGGCAATACCTAAATATTGACAATTCTATATTTGCATGGGATAGTCGATCAGAATGAAAAGGGTTAAACTATTTTAGACTTACCTTAGTTTTACTGATATCTGTAACTGCAATGTGTGACCGAGACTGTATTGTACCCTCTAGTATGATGCCGCTACCACTGTTTAATATACGTAACAGGACAGTATAATAACTTAAGTAAACAATGTATTGCATGTGCGGATCTAGAGAGGGACAGGGGGTCCGGACCCCCTCCCCACTGGAAATTCACAGAAATATAGTTTTTAGCAATACTGGTCCGGATTCCCTGGAAAATCAGAAAGCTAACAAGCGGGCTATCATCGGCCCGCTAGCGAAGCACCATTTAAATGGCGTTGTGCTGGTGGGCCGATGATGGCGCACCAGTGTTACATGGATCCTCTGTCCTCCCCTCATCAACTAAAAAACAAACAAACAAAGACGTTGTCAGAGTTGGAGCCCCTCTGACAAAATGTTCTGGATCCGTGCATGTATTGCCGTACAATTTGCCCTAACTATTAGTGAAAACTAAAGGTCAACAGCCGCATATAATATACACACTAGAACGCGCAGTCGATGGGGCGCGATCGCAAATCCCCACGCTAAAGTTTTTGACCTTAGCCCCCCCCCCCCCCCCCCCAAATAACACCCCGGGGCATGACCACAGCAACAGAAAATTATGTTCAATATGTTTTCTCTCTTTCATTTGTTAGAACACACACAAAGTGTGGTTTAAAAATCTTTGAAATTGACATGGTAACCAAAATTTAATGATATTTGAGCTTTTGACCTCACCCCATGGTCACCAGTTTGACCAGAGGATGAAATTTTTACTTGCCTTCTGTTCTGCTCGTCATTCCCGTCGATCTGATATGCCACGTGTACATGTTTGAAAAAAATAATTTGTTGCACCCCAGCGCCCCAAAGTCCCACCCCTGGGGCATGACTCAGGCGACAAAATGAAAATCCGGCCTGATATGTTTTGTATCTTTCATTTGTGATAACACACACGTTTGGTTTAAAAAATCTTTGAAATTGACTTTGTAACGGAAATTAAATGAGGCCCGGAGGGAGCAGTCCTCTCTGCTTTCTTCCACAAGATGCATTGCCGGACTATGCCTCTTGATAAAGACAAGTACTTGACACCGTCTCAGAGTACAAGATCGTCCAGGTCATTACACAACTGACAACTCGCAGTATTGCAGGCCCCAGACTTATAGTGATGTCTCGAAGTATTCTTTTTTCCAAAGGACTGTTCCCCAATGGAATAGTCTGGCTCCATCTGTGGTTGCAGCTGAGACCACAGAGGAGTTTAGGGCACTCATTTAAATTTGATTTATTTTTCAAAATTCCAAAAAAACACTCACATATATGATTGCCTGAGCAAAGGAAACAGATATATAGATATAGTTGAGAAATATAAACTCCCTATGATGCAAATTTATGATAATGAGGCCCTCCCATGGGTTTTGGGGAACAGGGGCAAAAGGGTATTTATTTCAGGGGAACAAAGATAATATTGGGGAACAGGGAACATAAGAAAAAATGTTTTGATTTTTTGGGAAAAGTGGAACAAGCCAATTTATTTCAGGGGAACAAGGGAACAGGTACCCCCCCCCCTTAGAGGGCCTCGATAATCTTGTTTTACATGAATTAAAAAATGGTATGGTAAACCTTGACATTCTCATTTCGAACACATTTCTCATTCATTTCTTAAACCAAATGTTTGCTGTCAGGGCTGACATTCACCAACTGTGTGTCAGAATAGCAAACAGGACAGACCCTGATTAGATTGCTTCTTCAGAATCAGTCTGTTCTTGACCAGTGCTGTTTTGGCAGGCAACTAGTGTTCGAAATTTTAGACAATATATATCCCGTAAATTATAAAAGCAGAAAAATGGACCTTGCCTAAATGTTGGTTCTCACTGTGTAGTTCAACACTTGCCTCAGAACCTTTATTATTTGAGATGTAACGTTTCTTAGAAACAACCAAACAGGGTTGTTAAGACCCTGTTCTAAACACAACAGTAAATAAGTGCACACGCAGCATACGTTTAGGCTCTGACCCAGTATGTTTATTGGGTCCGAGGTTTAGGGAGCCGTTTGTCAGGTTGGGAACACTTCATTGTTGATCTATTATAGATCAATTGATCTAAAATACACCGATTTGTCTACTTTAAAGCACTGAAATAATGCTTTTTATGCTCTGCGTAGCTGTTGCCAAAAATTTGCAAAATCATTCTCCAGCCAAATTGTAGCCTTGGTTGATGCGATCTTGATGGTGTAAAAGTTTTGATTTTTCATCGAGGAAATTTTTGCAGAAACCCTTTTTTTATAAATTTGTCTACTGATTTTGTTAAAAATCAATTTAACAGATGAACTTTCAATAAATGCTGTTGGATATCCAGACCTTTTTGGGACCAACATGTACACTGCATTTCTGGAGCCTTTCTTTGACCCAGTCATGATAATTAGGTTAATTGGGCTGCTGCAAATCAAATTTTCCATAACAGCATCCAAATGTATGGTGGCCAATAAGTGTCATGCATATATAGAGAAAGGGGTTTACAGTTAATATACAGTGCATAATTTAATTATCTTTGATTTACAATAGCCTTAGTTAAAGTTTGATTCCATTTATTTATTTATTCTAAAACTCATGGATTTTATTCTCCTTATATAATTTTTATCTAGTATTTTGTTTCTGTGTCAAAATTTTAAAGAAATTTCAACTTTTTCTCAGACAAAATATTATTTCAATAATTTGTAGTTGCCTCCCTTGACATGCTTACAAGTATTGGCTTTTTAAAACAATACAAGCAAAAACATGTTTTATGCAACTCTTAAAATTTGCACTGGGACATTCAAAACCCTTAGGAAGAGAGTCCTAAGTTGACTCCTGTAATACCAACCTGAAGGAAAACCCTGAACTGGCACACAATAAAGACTAATTTCTAAAAAAAATATAAAATTTTCTCTGTATATGCATGTCATTTATTTGCCTTCATACTTTTGAATGCTGTTAAGTGGAAAAAATGGATTTGCAGCGGAACATGTGACCTTATTATCACCTTTCTGTCCAGACATTAATGTGTGCATATCATTCTCAAGAATCCTGTAACACAGGGGGTTAACTCAGTCACAGTGCGGGGTGATTCTTTATGAAAGTTGTCAATGATGCTTTATGAAAGGGTTACAGGTGCTTTATGATTTCCTTAATCAGTATAAGGTAGGTGATGGGAAACTACATCAAACGTAAGATTTTCGAAGCCTGAAAGTATTTTATTTTTATTAATTCATATAATTGAAAAGCTAAAGGTTTTACTCTGTCAGTCTTTGCGATGATGGTTTATGTGTCAGGGATTAATGAGCGGTTTAATTCAGATATTGTTAAAGCCCATAACAAAAATCAGTATATTTATCAAAGGACATATTCCATCAAAGATAGTGTGCATACAACTTCAAGTTCAATCTAAATGTGTTTGATAAAATCAATTTTCTCCTCATGTAAAACTATAAAGCGCTTATTTTAAATGACTAATATTGACAAGCCAAGAACTGGTGGTAAAGAATCAGTAACATATTTTGGTAACAGGTTCTTTACCTGTCCGAATGATGGATAACTGGTTCTTTATGAAAGGGTTCGGATGCTTTATGAAAGAATTTGCAAAGATGTTAATGGTTTTAGAATCAAATATCAAGGCAATTAGACCTATTACTGCAGTCCTGACTTATTTATTGATTGAATTAAGACCTAACGGCCCAGTCAACAATATTTCTGTCGTGTTGGGACTCCTCAAAGAGACAGGGAGAGACCAAAAGGGCCCTATCCCATCCAATTTTGCCACAAGTTAAGCAAATCACGCCCTATCATAACGATTAAGGTTAAGATTTATTTCAATATCATAGCAGTGATGCCGATGCTGGGTGCGATCTCCTGTCCGCTTGCATATTAAGCAGACAGGTAACTGACCGAGCTACAGAGTTCAGATTGTTAAAGACACATATTTTGTGATATATGGAATCATTAGTGGATTTACTGATAAGGGACAGTTGCATTATCTCACAAAATTAAAGGGGCCTCAAGTGGGGAATTACCTGTATACAACACAATTTCTTTTGCTGAGATAAAGATCAATATTTTATCATAAATTACCTCATCCCTTCATGGGACCACTTTATTGCCCCTGCAGGGAAGTCATAATCATCTCATTATTACTGTCCTTTGATCTGCCCAGTATGACCCCTGGAGAGAGTCATAATGAGTGGTACCAGTATTATTGCTAAAATTTCTATGCCTTTAACTATGCATCGCATGTGCGTGTCCGGAGGGTGAGGGACAGAGGGTTTGCATCCCACCTGGAAGATCACAAGTTGTTATATGTTTCCTAATAGAAATACTGTTATTGAGAACCTCGAGAAGAAGTAGGACCCCTTGCTTCGAAAGGGAGGCCAGGTCCGCACTGCCTTCTGTGAAAAAATAAAATAAAGTTTTTAGGACACCCAGCCCCCCCCCCCCCCCGGCTCCAGATAGAATTTTCTGGATCGTAAACATCCAAACCCTGCTATCAGCATCCAGTACTGTAACATTGTATCCGAGACGTCAATATGTCTTTTTCGAAACTCCCAATAGGAGCATGTGGTGGATTGATGGGGTCGGGTGGCTCAGCGTATTTTGAAGGGACTTAACATGAATTTTAGTGAGAGTTGAGCCTGACAGGGCAGAGTATGCATTTGGTTTGTTCGTTTGCTTGTTTTCATTTGCTTGGCTTGATTCTTTACGTCCGAGTCAACAATCTTTCGGGCTTGTCGTGATGGGTCTACCTGGGTGGATCCAGTACTAGGTAGCGGGTAAAATGTCTGTTTGCTTTGATATTTTTCATCCCAGTTGGATCGGGACGATTTCTTATCCTTCTGTTTTATACCAGTTTCGGTGTCTTGCTCTAGGACACAACTCAGTGACTCTGACGTCTATGAGTCTCGAACTAGCAAATCAAGCGCGGAACCAGGAAATTTCGTCAGGGGGGGGGGGGGGGTCCAGGTCAGTCTGACAAAAAAAGCTCTGACAAGGTTTTTTTTTTAATCCTCAGCTTATTTTACAGAAGTCAAATGGTCAATTTTAAAGAAATCTATCATTTTTCAAGGTTACAGAGGGGGTCCAACATTTTCCTGGGGGTCCAACTTTTTCCAGGGGGGTCCAATTGCTTATATCCTATAGAAACTAACTAGTGATTTTCCAGGGGGGGGGGGGTCTGGACACCCTGTCCCCCCTCTGGATCCGCACTTGATAGTCTACTCTTGATAAACAAAACGAGACATGCAGACAACAACTATTTACATGTTTGGATTCTCAAAAGAAACGTCTCATTTAGACGGTTCTTTTGAGTACCCAGAAGAAATACAAATGAGTTTTTTTCAAAATTCCCAAACTTACCTCGCCTAATGATACACATCTACACATTTAGGCACATCTAAAGTTTTGGCCATTAAAAAGCCAAGCTTCATTGGTTCCTTCATGTGTATGCGAACCTTATCTTTTTTATGCATTATCTAAGTCACATACCTCGGGGAAAGGGTGCATGTGATTTAGGGGAGGGAGTACCCTCAAGTACTCTTTCTACAAAGGCTTGGTCCCCCGCCCCCGCATCCCGACAAAAATTTCAGGGTCCGCCCTTGAATAGCTTTTGATGTAGCACGAAAAGTGATAAAAGCATGCAAGCTGGCTCCAAGGCGCTCCGTGCATTTTCTAGTTGAGCTTTCAAAGCTAGATAGACTTGTAAGATTGGGTGTAGTTTGTAAAATTGACAGAGAACAACAAAGATGCGGACATTTCTGCGCCATCTGTTTGCAAAAATGCAAAAACATGTCTTCATTCGGTGATTGAAAATCAAAGGATGACTGGGCTTAGGTCTGATGCAACCTCAAACAGCCAGACAAAAAATACGTTTGATCATTACACCCAAGTCGGCTGCTGCATATATTTTCTTAGATTATTGACTAATATATTCGCACAGAAGCAAACTGCAACAGTCTGTTCTGGGTCTCCATTGTTTGCCTAAGAGGCTTCAACACATTCAGCATATGACAAAAGCAGACAGCTTTTTTGTAATTGGCAAAGCAATTCTAAAATCGATGTTCATGCACGTTTGAAGAAAATATTTCTAGTCTTACCATAAACAAAAAATGTTTTTTGGGGCGAGGTACTCTATTTACAGAGCGGACACGAGTAAATTGCAATTTCCGTTTTAACGGGTCATATATATATTTTTTTTTTTAAAAAAAGGGGGAATACAGAGTTAAAGTCATTGTGTATTACACGTCGTCTTATGTTGATTGATATCTGTTTCATGGAGATATCTTGAACTGTTATTGATATATAGAGAGGACTCGAAGCATGTATGCCATCTGAGTTGAACTTGTTACCTTGAACTTGGGAGATGGTCGATGATTGTTGTGCCAATACATTAGATTCCGTGTGTAACAGCTTCTGACCAGGTTTGAGCCAAAGTTGTGACCTTGACTTTGGGAGTTGGTGGTTAAGTTTTGTATGCGACACACCTTCGTGTATAACCATGTGAAGTTATAATCAAAATATAATGAGATTGGCCTATCCGGACACGATAATCATAGTTACATTACTAGCATGGCTCACAGATTTTGGGTCAAAGCTGTGACTTAATTGATATCGATACATATGCGCTTCCGCGAAGAGCCCTGTCTTTGGTGGATGCGAACAAGAAAGGCACAGACCAGCCAGCGCATCCGCGCAGTCTGATCAGCGCCTTTGTTAATCGCTTATATCTAGATGTGCTACAAGCGAAAATTCAATTTTCTAGCAAGTCTCTGTAGCTAAGCAGGACTTTGTCGGAAACACCGAAGACAGGGTTTCTCGCGTCGCGGCCGAATTATTAAGTCTGATTTTTTATTCATGTTTTTTTTTGCGTTTTTTATTGATATTGATGTAGTTTAACTAAATCTTGATGTAGTTTAACTAAATCATCATTCCTCTAAATTACTTCTTCTTTTGCTTTTTCTTCTTCTACTATCTCATAGATGTTTGAACAGGCATAAATCAATTTTCTGGACGGCATAAGATGTGGAATTGTAGCTCTTGCTTGTTTGTTTAATTTGATTCTTTATGTCCCAGTCAACAATCTTTCCGTTATGTCGGGACTGGTCTTCCTGGTTTGAACCGGTATTAAGCAAGGATAAATGTGTCTAGCTCAAGGACACAACACAGTAACGCCGGTGAGGCTAGAATCTGCAACCCCTCGGTTCTGAGTCAAGCACTCTATCACTGAGCCACAGCACTCCTTTGGAATGGTAGCGGTTGGTATGGATTCACAGGGGCAATATTAGCATCTATGACGGATATCAGTCCAGTGGTACACCTTCATGCTATGATATGAGAGTACAATATGTCTATAAGCTAAAATTCAATTTTCTAGCAAGTCTCTGTAGCTAAGCAGGACTTTGTATAGATAGGTTATTTTACATCGTAGTGACGTTATTTATAAATAAATAAATAAATAAATAAATAATTATATTGGGTCCCGTACCTCAGTCGGAGGCAAGCCCCGCTGTTCATCAAGGGTTCATGGGTTCCATTGCGACCCAACCAAAGTCTATTATTTCCTCGAGATTGGTCATCAAAAAAGATATACGTTCATTCGCCACCTTCCGCTGATTCAAGAAGGGTTCTTGTCAGTTTCAAGAGAAAGTATGTGCAAAAAGTACTGTTTTATACCCCTATTCCACACAGGGCCCGAATCCCACGAACCGCCACAAATTGACAAATATTTGGATTCGTGTCTGAAACGTACTCAGTTCGCGAAGATCTTAAATGAATCATACAGTCCGTAGTTAGTTCTTGCAATTCGTAGGCCTATTGGGAATTCGGATCAAAAGATTTGAACTGTTCAAAACTTGGCCACGAATTCCCCGATTCGAAAAATCGTGCTTGATTCGTAACAAATTCCTAATTCATTATTGGACATTGTAACTGAATCGTAATCGATTCAGATGCGTTCTTAGGCATTCGTAGCTACTCTTAACTCATTCGTGGGTAATCGGGAAATTAAGACAAGCTATAAAACCAAGGAAGAGATAGTAGACGGACTTTCCCTAAGAGTAACTACCCCGTCACGCGCATACATTCGAGCCAGTCCAGGAAGTGGAAACACATTTGACAGATTCAGGAGTACAATCAGGATCAGTCAGTAACTCCTGGCTGGTGGTTTTGCTGATGGCGAGCTACCATATTTTTCCAAGTCAGAGAGTCATGGCCAGGGCCTCTCGACATTAACGTAGTTGTTTTCTTCTAGCTATATAAGTAGCTGTTTTAGACACTCAAGTTGCAGGATCAATTCTACTGCTGACTAACGAGAAACATTCATTTTGGAACTGATACCCCCCACCTCCAGTGATTTATTGCGAGCATGGATGGTCTTTCTTTATAACTGTCGTGAGAGGAGAGAGAAAATCTCGCGAATCATCACGAATCGTCGCGGATTTCTGTTATTTCGTGCCCAATTCGTGCTGCATTCGGTGTATTCTCAACTAAGTCGCGATCGATTCTTTAACTTATTGATAGGTTATTTTACATCGTAGTGAATTCGGCACTCAGGCCGAATCCAGCCGAATCCCGCGAATATTCGTAACTTTTTCTTACCTATTTCGTAACTGAATCGAAGAATATCACGAATAGATTGGGAAAAAACAATTCTCCACGAATCCTAACATTTATTGATTCTTGATAATTCGGGGGGATTTGTGGTCTGTGGGGAAATAGGGCATTACCGCTTAGCTAAGCTTGCCCAGTAAAGTGTGGGATGCCCTAACATGACGGAAAAATTGTTGACTTTCCCCTCTCCTACCTCCCAAGACCTTGTGGATGGGGTCAATAGGTCAAAATTCAAATTTTTGCCAGAACAGCACCAACACAAACCAACAAAGACATTTGTACCGGGACAACATGCGCGGATCCAGGATTTTTTTTTGTGGGGGGGGGGGGGGGGTCCATGCTCCTCAACTTATTTTACAGTTTACAGAGGGGGTCCAATGGTTTTATTACACATTTTCCAGGCGGGGGGCCAACTTTTTCCAGGGTGGGGGGTCCAAATGCTAATTTCTATAGAAACCCATATAACTATAACTTGTGATTTTCCAGGGGGTCTGGACCCCCTTTCCCCCTCTGGATCCGCAAATGTACAATGTTGCATTTTGGCACGAATAGGCTCAGACGAGCCTGTGCGGCCTCCTTTTAAGCTTAGAAACTCCAAATGCTAATTGGTCAATAGTTCTTAAGCGACTAGCAAAGGCTCTGATCAGACTGCGCATATGCACAGGCTGATCTAAGCCTTTGGTGCTCGCCCATACCACATTGTTGGAAATCTCATATTTCGGCCCATTTATTGGTGCAAAAAGTGCATTACGTTTGTATATCAGGACGAAATTGCATTTGTCTGATAAAGAACCTGTAACTTCTTTCATAAAGAATATGTAACAACTTTCTAAAAGAACCTGTAACCCGAATTTTAGGCTCATAAAGCATTTGTAACCTCTCATAAAGAACCATTAACTTCGAAATTTTTTGAAATTGTCTAAAACGTATATTTAAGGAAGAATTTAAGCTTCAGATACCAAATTTATAATATAATGGTTCGTTTCCAAGCATGTTCTGCTCGATAAAACAATGAAATATACACATATGGCATTTGTTGCAACTTAGCATCTCTATTGTAATTGGTGAATTGTTGGACAGCTAAACTGTATGATAAATGCATAGACTATCATAAAACATGCTGCTTATATGTCTTTTAACAAATTTGACTCTAAAACGGTCTAATATTGCCATTTTCACCCCGTGTCTGGCATGAGCATCGCATCTTGTCAAGAATCATTAACCCAAAGTAAAGAATCTGTAACCCTTTTCATAAAGCATCATTGACAACTGTCATAAAGAATCACCCCGCACTGTGACTGAGTTAACCCCCTGTGTGTAAGGAATAACATTATTTACTGAAAATTCATATGTTAAATTAAATTTTTAACAAAATCAGCAGACAAATTTATAAAAAAAGGGTTTTCTGCAAAAATTTCCTCGATGATAAAATCAAAACTTTTGCATCACCAAGATCGCATCAACAAAGACTACAATTTGGCTGGAGAATGATTTTGCAATTTTTTGGCAACAGCTGCGTAAAGCATATAAAGCATTATTTCAGTGCTTTTAAGTAGACAAATCGGTCTATTTTAGATCAATTGATCTATAATAGATCAACAAAGAAGTGTTCCCAACCTGTTTGTTTAGCTTTAATACATATAGTTTACAAACAGCTTTTACGAGAAGCCAACACTTGTAAAGTGAATTTTACCTTGAAAATGACTCCTCATTCCATTTTCTTGCAAAGTCAACATTAATCAATGGAAGGTTTCCTAATGCCTGATTGTCGTAAATTCGACTCATGTCTCTTTAAATGAAAATACCTATTATTGTAGACAAAAAATGCATTAATCTTTGTAAACACGGAAGTATATTTTCTTTGAGTTACTTCCCTTTGGGTGCGCTCGATAATCATATTTTTGTCCAGGGGCGTAGACGATTAGGACCGCAACGTCCGACAGAGCGACGTCTATTGGTAACTTCACTTTTCGTTGTCTGGGAGGTGTGTATTTTAATGCAACTGGCAACTGTTGGCTGAAGAAGCATCATCATTAATAGACTTTAACGCGTTTTTGGGAGGAAAACTTACTCATGAATATGCATTCAGTAGACTGATGGGATTTCACTTGACGAGATATATTTCGTCGATTATACTACATGAATGGTCGGAAATTTAGTTGCATGTCTCATGAATGTGTCGCTGTTACGGGCATAGTAGATCATAGAAGAGGGCCTAGTGGCGGTGTTGATACAGGAGGGTGGGGTGTGGCATTCTCTAATCAGTAAACATTAAGCCTATTATCCACTCTCATTGAACTTTTCGCTTATTCTTTAAAAAGAATTCCACTATTCATTAAAAAAAATCGATATAATATAAAATTGACCTCTTATTACTAAATTGTATAACATCTAGGATGTTCCCTACAATTATTTCCATTTCAGGCAACCATGGTTGGTTCTTTTCTCCTTGCTCGCCAACTTTCAAACTTTAGAGTCATATACATTTGGTTTATTTAACTTATTTTTCAGTATTCTTTTATTTTTTCTGTTATTCTTTAAAAATAAAATTATTCATTATTGGCGGTGTGTGTGTGTGTGTGAGTGGGGGGCATTATTCTCTCGTCAATTTTGTTTACTACTATTCTCCAACCATTGTAAAAAGGCCACGATTCAGATGGTGCCAAATCTGGTGAATTTGGTGGATATTCAACCAAATGGCCTCGACGTGAGAGAACCTGACATTGTTGCATGTGAACAACGTTTGTGCCGATCAACCTGCGCACACGCGCAGTTTGATAAACGCATGTGGTGGTGGCGCATCCCGATATCTAAACTTGCTTCCTATATAATTTAAACATATTAGCTAGCTAGTCTCTGTAGTTCTGTAGCCCAGCAGGCTGGTTTCAGTCTAGCATGGTAGGAAACGTCGAAGACAGGTTTTCTCGCGGGGATACCCAAATGAAGTCCACATTCATAGATGATAATCATGGCAATAACGGACTTGTGAGTTGGATTGTTGTGTCGATGGACAGCACCCTCTGACAACAGTTCACTGTCCATGCAAAATATACACTACAAAATTTTAATTTTTTGACAAAGGTTTGGTCAAGGACTTGACAATGATTCCCAGATATCCAGCAACCGTTTCGTCGAAACTCCATCAATTTGTCCCTTTTGGTACCCGAGTTAAGTTCCTTTTCACTTTTTAAAAATAGTGAGTATGATCAGGAAATACCACAATCACAAACTGCAGACAAACCCGTGGCATCGTCAACAATCACGAGCCACCAGGAAGACAAACAAAGCGCTTTGCAACCAGCTCTATCTTCCCATAAAGTGTTATCAGAGTTTGCAATTGCGCATGTGAAAGGATTGTTTTGCTTATAAGAAATGTGGTCATTTATGTGATGCATTAAAACTGACTTATTACTTGAATAAAGCTCAGAAATAAATTTATAATTTATCAGTTTCGTAACTTAAACAAATCGGGAATAAAAAAATGTTTGGCATTCTTCGGTTTATCACGATTTTCGATAATTTGTTTTTTGTCAAATCAGTCTGGCTATTCGGTTTTTGTGCGAATGATATTAATTCATGGGTGCAGTATTTATCCGTCAAATAACAGCAGGTTCAAATTAATTATCGATTGCGTAATCATGTTGGTATGCGCGCAACCAACCTGACCCCCGTAGTAAACTGTTGAAACAGGATCAATAAAAGCAAAATTTGAATCACCCATCGGTTTGTTGTTTTTTAAAAGTCATGGCATAGATTGCAGATCAAGGACCCCTAATTACAATGCCTCCTTAAAGTTAAGCAACACTGTTCAGTATTGATATTTCAACATGCTATACTGAGGGACTTTAAAAACGCACCATTTTACATTCTCTGTCTCTTCCACATGGTTGATTTGAGGATGTTTTCGTTGTCATTTTTTATCCTCTTGCAAAATGGACCATGATTTGCCATGATTTCGATTTGCTCATGCTGTTCATTCTGACGTAATATCGACGTGACTGTTTTTCAATAATTGTCGTCTGACAAATGTGAATTTGATTCAATTTGAAAACAAACACTTTTAGGTGGTAGCCAGATGTCTTAACAAATGGAAAAACACAAAAGTTTTCAGAAATAATCGTTTTATTACATTTCCGCTCGCAGCGTTTCTTTGCTAACGTCAGTCTTAAATTTTCAAACATCAATAACAGACGGGTGACGTCCGCGCATGACGCGATACTTTTGTCTTTTATGCAACTGTTTGAGGAGTATCTGTTGGCAACAAAAAGATTTTGATTATTCCTGATCCTTTGGATATAAACGGCCAATTACGTCAAAAATCAGTGACGCCATGTAGACGTAATGAACGTTGCCAGAGGCCTAAAATTTCAGGATTTGATTTTGTCTTCCTTTTGCTTTCAAGAACAAACATCGGTTCGAAAACTTTTTTTCGTTCATTATGGAAGGTATGGGTACTCTGTGACTTTTTGAATTTGAGTTGTCGCAGAATTATCGCGACGTCACGGCAAGCATAAGCCACAGCGTTTCGATTTTCTTATTGAATGAAAGCTAAATGACGGAACTTGTCAATTTTATTTTTCACATAATGAAAATATCCAATTTTCGACATAAATTAGCATTTAAGCAGGTGGTGCGTTTTTAAAGTCCTTCAGTATATATTAAATGCTAAATAAATTGCCTGGATCGATGTGGTATTTGTGGTTAAAGATATCAGTGTGATCATTCAGAAAAAAGAAAACTATTTTGATTTTAATTAGTTTTAAATGATGTTTTTCGCACCATTTAAAATCAATACTGTACTTAAGTCTTTCTTAACTCTAAGGAGGCGTACCTCCAGGTCCAGGTCTCCACCTGTTATAACCTTAATTAGTACTGCAGACGTTGCAGCAGTCCAATAAAAAGCCCCAGATGTGCATGACAATTGCAATTACTGCTGGTAAGTGGATACGTGCTCTTAAACGTGTACACACTATCATGGATAAACGTAATCACATTTTTACACAGTCGTGCCCTTACTGTACATGTTTCTCTGTTTTACTGTCATGCCCTCTTAAAATAAATTTTCTTATCTTATCTTATCTTACATGTTCATGTACGTTCATCCGAACACCAGTTATTTAAAACAGTGACCTGCGAGGGTTAGTAAAAAATAACTGAGCCTACCTCATAACATTTTAGTTTGGTATTATAGACAACAAACGTGATTATGTCCTTTAAGTATGACATATCATAGATATGTAAACCATAAAGAAGTACCCCAGTGAAGCTTCTATTATGGTTGCTAGGCAACTTAAGATCAGACATATCGATGCGTTCACGATCTCAGCCACCAGGAATATACAGTATGCCCTTAAAAAGCTTGTGTGCTTGATAGTTTTTGTGAAAATCATATTTGACATTTATTTGAATAGCATATATCATATTGTATTTTCATTACACATAGTTCGTTAATGTTTAGGTAAACATTTATTGTATGCGATGCCTAGTAACAAAAAAGCCCAAATTCCACAAATTGTCAAATACACTTGAATTGTGTTGCCAAGGAAACAAAATTGTGCATTTAAATCAAAGAACTTAATACATCTAAGGGTTGGTTTGTGTATGCAAAACTGATAAAGCATTATTAAGCTAATATTTTATGTTTTCTATTAAACTGGTGTAAATACGAATGTGGGTGGGGTAAATTATAGGACATCAGGCATGTGAAATCAAACTACCACAGCATCCATACATTAGGGTCAGTTGGTTTACGTTTGGTGACACTGAATAGGTAAATGTTAAAGATATCAGTCGACAGTGAATAAAGCCATGCTTTATCATTACTGTTTCCATAGCAACGCTAAGATTTAGATGTATCACAGCGTGAACGCACCCCTTTGTCATGTCATATTATGTTGCCTAGCAACCGTTACAAAAAGCCTACCAGCAGAAATAAATTAGGTGACAAAATTGATGACATATAACTACAATGAAACATCATCTAGATATGTTTCCAAATGTTTTGAGGTAGGGCTCAGTTATTTTTGACTGACCCTCGTATATAGGCGACTGTTGAAAACGACAACCAACGCGTGTTTCTAGGCTGAAAGTAGTCTTTTGGTAAAAAACGCACCCTTCAAAATGTTAAATTCTTTTATAAAATATGCATGTTTGATGAATATTAACAACGTGACACTATGTTAAATTTCGTATATTTTTTTTACAACACCAGATTGGACTATATGGGGCAGGGACCTATATTACATTTTATTGTTACAATGGAAAACTAAAAGCATTGGACGTGATGAAGTTTAAATAAATCTTTGCTAACTACGGTAATAATTTGGAGACGCATTTATGGTGCACAAAAGAAAACTCACTGAAACATGGCTTTGCTACATATACATGTAGTATGTGAGACTGTACAGATGTTTGTCAAAAGGTGATTTTAAATTAGCGCTAAATCCACTGCATATGCTGTTTACGCGCCAAAAGCATCAATGTTTCTTGTTGCAGCATAGCTACATAAGCACTTTTTATTCTCCTGTGTAAAAATATACGTTTACGCACCTTTAATTTGTCTGCGTAAAAACAATATCCATTTATTTTAAGCACTTTTAAGTCACTCGTAAAAGCTTTATGGCATAGCTTAAAACTATTGCTGAAAAGTACTATAAAGCACATTTAAGCTTCATTACGCAGACGCGTAAAAACTTTATGGCATCCCTTTAAGTGCTTTTACGCAATGACTGATAGGTGCTTAAATCAACGCACTTTTAAGTTTCTGCGTAAAAGCACTAAAAGGGATGCCATAAAGCAGTTTTAAGTTAAAACTTATTTAACTATTAGGTTTCCATTTTCCCTGTGACAACTTTTGGATTTTTCTTTCTTGTTCACCATTAAATACCGCATTTTCATGATTAAAACAGGCTCCCAAACGTGACTATAGTAACTAAAGTTTTATTCGAACACCTAAAGTTGCTACTAGGGTGACCAAATAGAACTATGGCCGGACTTAACAGGTCAGTTGTGGTTCTTGATCACCTAAATAATCGAGAAGTCAATTGTCCCCCTTACACCGTGGTCACTATATCGCGAAATCGATTGTATCTGAGTCCAGGTATCGATGGTATTCGTCTCGCATTGATGATATTGCTGTTCAGTATTGCTGCTGGCGACTGAGTCCTAAGAGGATACCACATTATACCATCTGAATATTTTTCCAGAATTGTTGGATGGATTTTTCATTTATGTAACATAGAATGTGCTCATAAAAATTTGTTTCAGATTGGAGAATGCATGCTCCACTAATTGGAATCAAGAAAAAGGGTTTTCATCTTAAAATGTAATACGTGTTTGTCCACTATTCGAATGTTCTGAATTGAGTCTTAAAACAGCACTTGAGTACTGCATTTCTTAATGTTCATAAAACATGTGGGCCACGACGTGAGAACAACTGTCTCGGGGGGGGGGGGGGGGGTGCAAACAACAAAGGCGCAGACAAGTCTGTGCATCCGCAGTGATTTAGAAATAACAAAGTTTCAACAAACAAAGCCGTAGGCGGCGGTACGGTCGGTTGGCAATGACCACTTTTTAGTCCGAAAAAGGTTTTAGCATTTCCTCTTTTTTGGCCGAATATGCTTATTTGGCCTGATTATATTTTCAGTTTCCTCTTGACATAAAGCTTATTTTTTAATTAATAACTGAAGCGTACTTATTAACCCCAGTGTATCAAAGGCGGGAAAATGACACGTGCGTTAACGACAGCAATTATAATAAAAGGATTATAGTTCGGAGTGATCATGCAGCAAACGTTCTTTAATCTGAATGTTCTTTTTATATCAGTACAAAACAGAACAATAAGGCATATCTCTATGATAAGAGAAGGAACAGAATATTATAACAATGTATTCCAAAATGTAACATTTTTCACGTTTACCCGTATCAGTTATGTTGATGCAAAGCCTGATCTGAGTCTTCTCTCGGTATAGAATCATAGGTCTAGACTCGAACCAATATACCTTATATTTCCATTTTATTTCGAGGTCTAGATAATAAGGAAAAAACCCAGCTAAATAAGAAAATATT
This sequence comes from Loripinus fragilis, assembly GCA_964019695.1. Classification (NCBI taxonomy): domain Eukaryota; kingdom Metazoa; phylum Mollusca; class Bivalvia; order Lucinida; family Lucinidae; genus Loripinus; species Loripinus fragilis. The sequence goes on from OZ026514.1 coordinate 93,084,382, forward strand.
ATTTCTTATCCATCATTTTAGCATTCGCTTTGGGCGCTCAAAAGAGTGCATGCTCGGTTCTTATCTGGGTCCGAACGGTGCATTTTTTAAAAAAAATAAAATCAACTGACATCTGTAAAGACTCGGACTGGGTCTGAGCAGAATACGTTAATGGCCCGAGGTGAAGAACATTGAGTTTGACAAAAAGGTCTGATCAGCGTCTTCGCTTCAAAGTAAGAAAATAAAATACAGAAATATAATGCAGACAGAAAAATGCACCAACATTTATTAGAACAATGCTTTAGGCCAAATCCTTATCAGCTTTAAACACAGATGAGCGAACTCCCACTGAGTTCCCGCTCGCGGCTGTGTCAACGTGAAGATGACCACCTCATAAAACTTGTGCCAGAAGAGTTTGTAGCCGGTCAGACTATGCAGATATTACATGCTCATAGCAGTTCCTAGATGCTACTATATGCATGAATTTTCAGTTAACCATATACGAACAACAAATGCGCATAATAGTTTATCTGCGCAGTCTGATCAGCCACATTGCTGTTTGCCGCTGAAATAGCTAAATTACCTTTTTTGTCAGTTCTGGTTCTCAGATTTGTCTAAATCTGTGCATTCTGGGAATATTTAACTGAAACATATGGAACGCCAACAGCAATGGTTCAGGTCAGACCTGTGATGTGCAATCTCATCAGGACCTTTGCCGTTCGCTCAAGTTGAAGATTCACCCGAAGAATTAAATGGCCTCACAAAAAATTATATCACAAGTTTACAATTTATTTAAAAACAATACAGGCCCGGAGAGATGTCTTGTTATGAAGTATCTGGATCTACACTTTTGCTTATGCTTCATTTATAGGACTCTTTGGCGTAACATATGCATGTCTGTTACGATACTTGCAAAACCTGAACAATAATAGAATTTCAAACGAAACTGTTTGCGCAGTCTGAGCATCTGCCAATGAAGTGACAGTTTTGGTAGTATGACTGAAAGAGGTTTTTATACTGAACAGTAAAGACCCTGACGAGAAGCCGCATGACAAAACTAGTAAGATATGTGTACAGCGTACGAAGACTGAGATCAGCCTGGGTGTCTGATGCACAACCATGTCGCATTTATTTATGCATAAGTTTTTAGTAGAATGTCAAGTCTTCAACACAAGACAGTTTATACAGAGTCTTCTATTCAGTAAAAAACGTAAAATCAGTATTTCATTACGATCAAGATAAGACATTTAGCCCCAGGGATTATCTGACACCTAGGATTATCGCATATCCCATTATCAAAATCCTTTGTTACCAGAATCACACTGGATAGGTGACAATCGAAAGCGCCCTTAACAATCGACGAACGCGGATCAAAAATCGCGAGAACCAGTGTTTTCGATTGTCATTTGTAACCAGTCTGGCAACCGACAAATAGCAATCAAAAAACTCTGTTTCTAACTATTCTGATCTATGTTCGCCGATTGTATTAACGTTTTCGAATGCCGCCTATCCGGTGTGAGAAAGAAGTACGAATATTCTGCCAGATGAAGTCTTCAAATTGATTTCTTTTGCAATAGATAGGCTTTATAATAATAATAATAATAATAATAATAATACTTGTTATACTTAAACTAAAACATAAATTGAGGCAACTTGTTAAAAAATGGTTTTTATTTCGGCGATTTGTCAGAGTCAGTGGTATTTTACTTCTTACGTGTTACAAAAATCATGATATTTTTTTTCATAATCATGTCTCCCAATCAGCTAAGCTTTGCCTTTCTTTTAAAAATAGTGTTTGATTTCTCGAAATTCTCTAAGTGCGGGAGTATTATAGACCCGCAATCCACTTAGGACTTAGGCATTTTCTCCGCCCCGTTAAACGCTTAGGCAAGAAGGCGCTACAACTCAATTTTCAACCTAAAAATGACAGAACTAAAATTTAATTTATTTTTATGAAACTTATATGGTTGATATTGTTGAATGATAGAGATACCATTTATAACTTATAAAACATCGAGAAAATATCAGAATACGATTGTTTTTGGGTTATAAAATGCTCACCCTAAGCATTTTCATTCAATTTACATAGAAATGAATGGGAGTTATACCAGTTAAAACGATGAACAATTTGACAAAACTAACAGGGCTATTATTTTTGTTTACTTGCCAACCAAATAAAAGTTCCAACTTTAGTCGTTCCGGTGTATTCGTGCGTGCGCATCTATTACGTAAGAACTATAGTAGGAACTTTAGTTCGATTCGAAGTGCGCGTATGTCTCGTGAGTTCCAATACAACCAATGTATAGCACTCGCGTGACAGCCTGGGTATGATAACATGGGTAAGATAAGATTTTCTATCCCAGGGTAAAACCTGTGTGCAAGAATGCACACGCCCATGGCTAGAAGTTTCTACGTGTGTGTCTACATTTACCTCACTTTCACCATTGAGAGTGTTAAATAATGAGATTTCAATTAAGATTAAGTCGTTGATTTAATATGCTTGACAAAATCATTATTAGGTGTTACATTTGTACCATGAAGTGTAGAAAATGACAATTTCTAAAACGCGCATTTTAACCCTGATTCTTAAGCTTACCCTTTTAATGAAGTTATACGACTAAGTTATAGAACGTCTGACGCACTAAACAATAACTGGGTACCTCTAAATGCTCATGCGTTATATATTCTATAAAAAACTGCCGCAATATTAAGAAATGCGAAAAGCTGGAAATATTGTTTTATTACCTGCATTTTTTTTCCAAATAAAAGATCATGCAGTTTCAGCAGAAAATGTTTTGAACAATCTACTACCACTACCTTGACCCCTGATCTCTTGGAAATTTCGGCATTTTTAAGGCTCACAAATAGGCGGGGGGAATTTAAAAGGTGTCACCCTCACATGAATAATGGATTATTGTTCTAGCTCACCACTAAATACGTCATTTTAGAAAAGGCTTCCAGAAAATCCTGAATTCGCTGTGATGTGACACGGTGACGTCATTTTAACATTACTATGGCCCACGGATCGACGTGCGGCCAGCGTGTGGACGACGTGCGGCTGATCTTTTTTTTTTTATCTTTCCTCACATGGGTAAAACAACATGAATCTCGATCTGGTGTGCGAGATCAGCTATACTTGTTACACTGAGTATGCAAGATAATAAAATGAAAATCCATTAGTATACTGCAAACGTTGAATTGAACCAATACATACATGTACCTAAATATAGTCTGTGTCTGTTCTAAAGAATGTTTACCATATAATATTTAAAGAGACTAAGTCTGCAACTATGAACATTTTTCGATTTTTTTTTATTTTCTTTTTAAATCATTTGTAAAAGTTGAACTATGTTATGTTTTCACAATAAATATGTTCACTAGAGCTGAAAACTGCACGGAAAAGTGAATTATCTTATAAAACAGGTGTGTTTTTCTCGTGTTGGTAATTATTTGCGTCCCTCCAATAATTATAGACAGGTATTTTTAACATAAATGCTGTTGTTTCGATACTGATAATTTGTTAAGATTTACGAAATTGGTAAAATGTATATCTGAATTTTAGTTTTTACTGTGTTCTTGATAAATAGAAACATTAGTTCTAAAATAAAAAGATCAAAAGTTACATACTATGCAGCTTTAATGATTAATCATATGACCAGAAAAGCGGAACAGCCAGCATGTAGTCTGATAGCCCATGAAGCAGACAATATGCTTGAACCAGGTGTGGCTCGCCGACAATCACAGCTATAGTGTTACCACTGGCCTTTGAATATGAGCCGCGACATGTGATTTCCAACAATGTGGCATTTTGACAAGTGTAGTCTCAGACGAGCCTCTGCAGCCTCCTATTAATTTAAGCTTAGAAACCCCACATGATGTTCAGTCAGTAGCTTAACACTCATAGAATATTCAAGCGACTAGCAAAAGCTCTGATCAGACTGCGCGTATGCGCAGGTTGGTCTGAGCCTTTGCTGGTCGCACATACGACATTGTTGGAATTCTCATGCCGCGGCTCAATTTTATGTTATTTGAAGCGTTTTCACGATGAAGTTTAGCTTGTTATATGTCAGTTATATTTCTGTTCTAAATGAGGTTTTGGACGGTTGCAAAAATCTAAAAATTCAAGGCCTGTTTTGAAAATGAAAATGCATGTAGTAGGCTTCGAACGGTTAAGGGAATCTTAAGATTCATTAAACATGTTAAAGGCCTGCTTTGTAAATATTCACACTTAAATTTCAGCAGCGTCATCAAAGTAATTTAACATAGATGACAGCCCTTCTTTATTGCGTTAAACATATAACTTATGTTAAATCGGTGCAACAGTGCAACGTAATTATGGCAAATCAAATGTATTATTGCATTTTGTTGCTCATTGTCGTGTCACCGGAAAACGGAGTTTTCGATCAGTTTAACAACAATCTAAGCTTAGATTACACGCACAATGTATATTCCATTTACATACATGTATATAACCGATATCAAACTAAATTTCATCGATATCTTCCGATGCAAGTTAGCAAAATAATTACCTGTTACTTTATTGAGAAAAACAAAAATTCTGACCTTTTCATAAAATGTTATCACAACTGATACACTGTAATAACATAATTGTATTTGGTGGCAGATGAACTGCTACTGATCTTGGCGTTTCCGTTCAACTGCTGTAAAAAGCTTAGTTCTGTTACACTTACATTTGCCCGGAGAATAGGTACACAACTAGCATGCAAACATGTTTATTATCAATTGGACATTTTCGCCTGAAGTTGTTTTGATGAGAAATCAAGTATGAGCTAAAACCCAAAAAGAGTGGCAGCTTGGCTGCCAGCTCTCTTGGTGCTATATAAAGCGTATTTTTCGCAGTTTACGTAAATTGTCCTGGGAAAGCGTCGCACGTTGCGAACCCCCCAAAAAAGATATATGCGAAGAACTGTAATATGCTTAACAATCGAAGCATTAAAAGCTTTCATTAAATAATAACTTTTTGAATTTAGCTTCGTCACAAGATTTAATGCAGCGATTAATGCCGATGGGTTGCTTTAGGCATTAACTTAGTTATAAAAGGCAACAAGGCAACCGAATTGTTCTATTCGCTTAATTCATGTCTGTGGAATAGGTTGACTGATTCCAAGTCACGTGGAATGATGGATGCATGCGCACTTCGTTGAAAAACCCAAGTTCTTTATGTAAGATTTTCTTCGAAAACACTCTTATGAGAGACTGTTATATGCAACTTTTAAGAGTTGTGTAAGTTAATTCAAACAGTGGATATTAGATCGAACCTCGGTCAGATTTAAAACTTTTAAAAAAAGTGTGTGTTAAAGAAGGTACGTACTATATTATATATAGCTATATCATGATATGGCCTAGTCCATAATATATCGCATATGCGCAAACGTATACTTTAAACGTCGATTCTGACCTATACACAGTTGGGCAAGAGATCAAAGGTCTGGCCCCGAGGTTAAACAAGTTGTTCATGCTCAACTCAGCTGAGCACGAAATTTATCCTGCTCATAAATGTTAAAATGCCAACAATTGTTGGCATTTTTACATTTATGGCATTTTTACATTTATGAGCATGATAAAAAAACACATCTGAGAGACTTAAAGCAAGAAACTTGTTCAATTTAACGTATTTTAGTTTTAATGAGGAGTTGAAATTTTGTGCTCAGTTGAGTTGAGCATGACAAAAGTTTTATAACCTGTGGGCCTGGTTTGTGCCTTCATCTTCTGCTTAAGTTTGTACGAGCAGCGAAGACACTAACACACCTCAGCGTAATGTACTAAACTCTTGTGAACAGGCTCATCTGAAGTAAATAGTGGATCTTACAAGAATGCTCATGTTTTATTAAAATTATTAAACGAGTTGGGGAAAAGTGAAAAATATGAGGCTTGCCGAGCATTTTATCACTTTTTCGCAACGAGTTTGATATATTCCATAATGCAAGGGCACGAATGTTCGATTCGATTTATCATATGACAATTAGATTTCTTTGAAATCACATTTCTGGCGTAAGAAAGTTTGTCATTACATGTATGTACGCAACGCTGTTATGGACGCAAAACGTTTCCCGAAAATCTGTAAACCACTGGTGGCTGATCGATTTTATTGCATGGCGTTATTTCTCTCCCAGTCTCAACGTCAATTTATGATAATTCTTACATTAACCGTTTATGCCTAATGGATTCCATTTTATCATATGACGTCGCGTCTGGGAGTGAAATAACGCCATGCAATAAAATCTGTAAACCACTAGTGGTTTATAGATTTACGGGAAACGTTATTACGTCCATAACAACGTTGCGTACATAATGACGCAATTATAACGTTTTAACGCCAAAAATGAGATTTCAAAGGATTTGTCATATGATAAATAGAATCTAACATTCGTGCTCTTGTATTATTGAATTTATTAAACTCGTAGCGGAAAAGAGATAAAATGCTCGGCAAGCCTCGCATTTTATCTCTTTTCCCCAACTAGTTTAATAAATCCAATAAAACATGAGCACTCATGTAAGATCCTCTATTTCTTACATTAACCGTTCATTCCTAATGGATTCCATTTTAATCTGTCTCTTAATCTGGTTTAACCAATTTAAGCCGAATGGAATTTTTACCATTCTTACTAATCGGACAAGTCCATTTCCGTGTTAAGGGATGTTGGATGGTATGTTTCATCTTTATTCAAATTTCAGTGGGAAATTATGTAAGCAGACAATGGAGACCCTGATCAGACGCCGCGCTATGCGGCGACTAATACGAGTCTGTGCTGTTTGACCATGTCCCACAACTAGGACGCTAGGCTTATCTTGGTTAGTAGGAACTTGGAATTATTTAAGTTTATGGAAGATGTTTGTATGTAAGTCTTCTTAAAACGATCATTAATTGTGCTGAAACATATTTTCCTTTGGCAGAATTGTGGATCCTGGTGAGATACAGGTACGGCGTTGATCGAGTCTAGGCTGGGTCTGCATTAACATCTCAGTTTTCGACGTAATTGTTAATATGTACTACGTTTGGATAGTGGATTGCTGTCTGTGCAGGCTATAGGTAGTTCGATCATTCAACTGAACTTTAGTCCGGGTAAGTCTGGTTCCCGTCACGTGTTAAACATTTAATCGGCAGCCAATCACTGCCATCGAAACAAAAAACTGTTTTTTTAATTTTTAAGAGTTTGGCAAATGCGGAGAACCAGTATCGACCAAAGTAAAAGGTATGGTTGACCAGCAGGAACTGGACATGCGCAGACAAGGGCTAAACATGAACAGGAAGATAGATAAGTGATCACGTGCCACTAAACCAGAGTGAGTTTGATCAACTTTAGTCTAACTGCAGTACCTGCAGTTGAATGATCGAACTACCTCTATGTTTGCTTTTTCATGTACATGTACCTATCGCAATACGTTGTGTGCCCGATTAGCTGATGCTTTGGCGAGACTTGAGGATGCGAAGACTCACCAAAAACCTTGCTAATTTCAGAATGGAATGTCATGGGTACGAATCGTGACCGCACTACCAAAAATATGTAAAAACGTACTAGCAGCCCTGACTGACACTCACATTAGTAATAGTTATACCATGGGTTGTCCGCCTGTACGTGGAGATAATCCACGAGCTTTAGCGAGTGGATTATCTTACGTACAGGCGGACAACCCATCGTATAACTTTTTTTATACCACCCACATCAGTGTAGACCGTGCACACCACGAGATATTTCGTGCTTAAGTTGGTAAAGGTGGTATAAAAGGAGTTATACTGCTAAGGTGTACACTTTCACGAAATTTTGAATTTTTCAGGGGCTCTTACAAGGTATGGGTAATTAACATGGGAGTCTGCCCCCGCTTGGAATTTGATAATATTATGTTGCTTAATTGCCTGGAATATGACTTTTATATTCATAGTGCATTTGAGTTTTAATGCAATTCCATTATTAATTCATGATGTCACATATGCTATTGCTACCACACCGTAGGGTACCCTGTTATAAACACTCTACAGTAGACGGCATATTATGTAATAGACGCTGATATGTTTTATGAAATTATGGTATCACTGATAAGTTCGTTGATACTATAAATTGCGTTGTTTGGGGATAGTGGGCAGGCATTCATGTTTATGCCAAGGTACCCCAATTTTCAACTGTTTATTTTGTATTCAGTCAAATTTGGAATTCGAATTTTGACGTGTTGCGATCTTTGTCAAGATACCATTTCAACATAAAACTGTCCATATATGATCAGAATATATTAACCAAATTTCAGAAAAAAACATGGACCGGTAACATATTGTAAACACATGGTCCTAATTCACGGAAATGTAAATATATACAATAATTATGCTTCAGTTTGAAGCATACTTGAATACTGGCTTCGTTCAAATTACCAAGCTAGTACATGTATGTGTATTGGTAGAAATTCATATATTCAGTGTTTTCCTTGTTATGGAAACGCATATAAAAAACACACACCCAAATTCCACAATTCTTATATGAAGTAGTCACACAAAGCGTATTACCTAAAATGATACAATATGGTGACAACTCTACTTAACACTTCTTGTTTCTACCGTGCAAACTACACTTAACCATTGTTACACTTAATATGTAACATTATAAAGAATGTGAATTCATATTGAAAAGAATCCTTTTGACAAGTCAATTCATACAAGAGAAGAACTTCATAATTTTTAGCTTAATCAATAAAACCCAGTTCACAAACAATACCCCTGTCAAACCCAAAAATTAACTATTTTGTTTACAGAAACACTAGGTCACAAAATGAATGCTAATTCAATGCTTAAATCATCTTTGTTCATTCTGTTCTGTAAAACTGATGCGGATTTCCATTAAAGGGCAACATTTTACTTTAGGTTGCTGAGTATTCTAAACTGACAACTTCGTTTCTGGACCTCATTTATTCATGTAGAATACTGTTCTGTGATACCAATGGCAAGACTCTGTTACACTTTATCCTGTTCATGGCACCAAAATGTGGATCTTCTAGTTCATTTGGGATGTAAAGGAAATACTTGGTCTTCTTGTTTCCACATGTGTATTGTTATGATATTATGTTTCTTTAACAATATCAGGCAGGATATGAGGTATTGATACATGATGTATTGGCCCCAAAGTGCCATAACATTGGGCCGTGCCCTTAGGAATTTTAGACTAGAAAATCGTTTGAAATTGTCTAAATAATGCTCTTTCGGTTTATGTCAAGAAGGAAACTTTCTTTAGCAAACTCTGCAATAGGAACCCGTATCATCGGCGTACGCACACAGCAAACTGTAACACGCATACACATTGATTTACTCTTTTATTATGCTGAAATAGAGCATCTTTATTGATGATTTTTTTTCTTCAAAAATTTATCCGGAAGTTTTTAAATATGCTTATCATCAAGCCAATATTACATTTGCTTTGTTCTGTTTGAGGTAAGCGTATTTTATTCATATAGGTAAAGTACATGCTACATAAATACAGTTTAAAATAGTATAATCACAATGAGCATACAGATTGAATTTAGAAGAAAATCTTTGGACTTACATTAAAGCCTGTGTAAAACGGCCACTCATATGTAGATTAGGTAAATATATTTAGGACAAATGGTAGCTTTATAAAGGTCAAAAGTATTACAGAATGCTCCCCTCGGAGCATTCTGCAATACTTTTGACCTGCATTGAGCGATGATTGGTCTAGAAAACCAATTTGTGGACATTTTGACAGTGACCGTTTTACACAGGTTTTACTGTATATTGATCTGTTTCGTTCTGTTGATTGTAGAAATGATGGTGATCAATCAAGCCAGATATGCATGCCTTGCAGCATTCCTGCTTTGCTTCATCGAGGCATCAGTGTGTTATAATCGAGCTAAAGGTCCACTCCCTAGTTTTGAAGATCCAAGAAATGTGCCAAGAGATGAATATATAGGTGGGTGATTTCTATGTCACTGTGGAGGGTAATTGCATCCTTGAAATCTTTCATGATTCTTTTTTGTGTGCTCTTTTAATTAAAATTAACCTTTCCAAGCAATGTGTCTGGAATACCATTAGAGTGCCACACAGTTTAGATCAAGGAAAGGCCCGACAAAACGTCGGCCTGAATTATGTTCAATGATTTAAAGTTGTTTGTCATGAAACCATTCTATGCTGTTGAAAGCAGCGAATACTCTGAGGAGACTGTGCGGAAGCAACATCTCGTCTGAGACCTCGCTGGTTGTCGTGCATGCGTTTTGAAATACATGTAACACAACATCAGCTAGTAGTGGTTTAATTCTTTAGTCACTAGTGTCGTCTGCTGGTAAACTTTGTAATCAGTTTGGACCCAAATCAGGCCCTACAAAATTAGAAAGACAGCAAGGATCAGGAATCGATACAATCAAGTACCACACCTGCCCAAAGATACAGAATGGGAAAGTAACATAATCACAATAAACATTGCAAACAAGAGCCAAGAGGTCAGCACTTTCCCTTCAGGTGACCACAAGGCAGCAATGAACAGACGCGAAAGCACAAAAATCACAAGACATAAAAAACGCAAATAATCCACAAAACCGTCTGCTAATAACGCTTGTAAACAGTATATGGACCCAAATCAGGCCCGACAAAACGTGGGGCTCAATCTGGATCCAAATTGTTGGTCACTCGAAATAATTTTTCGAAAGAGTATGCAAAAAGTATGCAAATCTAAAAGTAGGCAAAACTACCCAGTAGTTACTGCCCTGCCAGCGAAGAGTGATAATGACATAATATACTCATGCTAATAAAAAGAAGGCCACCCCAATTCTCCGGCTTTATTGAAAATGAATGCAGACATGAACATGCTTTACTTATAAATTTATTAATTGTAAGTCATATTTTGTATGACCACCACCTTATGAATGCATTCTGTGAGGCTTCTGCGCATGCTCAAAATAAGCCTGGGGTTGTACCCCACCCATCGTGGAATGCATTGGCATTGTTCAATTATCCTGTGTTAAAATTAAAGAAATGTGACAGATGGGTTGCGATACAACCATGTATCTGCCAGCCTAGACGATCCCAGGGGTGGTCCATCAGAGATTGGTTGGGACCTGAAAGGCCATTCAAGGGGGTATATTCATGGCCAGCTTGCGAACAGTTCCTTGTCATATTGCAGGTATGTTGGAATTGTCTTGCTGGAAGAGAAATGTTTCTAACAGTCTGATAAATTTGCAGGACACGTGGGTTAAGGACTTCATCTGCCTAGCGTTGGTCTGAAAGTGACCCCTGTATTACTATGCAAATTAAACGAATCTTATACAAATCTCAGGGTGGCCTTCTTTATTTTAGCATGAGTATATTTTGTTTGTTTGTTTGATTTGATTCTTTACGTCCCATCAACAAATTTTCAGTTAAACAGGGACGGGTCTTCCTGGGTTGAACCAGTGCTAAGCTGGGATATATGCGTCTTACTCAAGGAACACAACGCAGTGACGCCGGTGAGGCTCGAACCCGCGGCCCTTCGGTCTCGGGTTAAGCACACTACCACTGAGCCACTGCGCTCCCGATAATGTTTTGTTTACAGCTGTTTCTATTAGTAAGACATTTACTTGTACAAAATGTATACTCCACTTGAGCTAACACGAATCGGTAGATCACTTGTGTATTAATCCTATCCCGCGGATAGGATTAACACGCAAGTGATCTGTCGATTCTAATTCCCTGAAAACTGTGTAAGCAAAACATGACGTCACTGTCACTCTTGGCTGGCAGGACAGTACAATGTATAAAAAGTAAAATGTTTTGATACTGTAGACGATGGCACGAATAGACAGGGAATAACAGCAGCTGACAGCAGCGACAACTTCGATACAGACGGGGCTGATATAGATATAGGTTCCTTTTATCTCTATGTCTTTCCAGACTTACATGTCACCACACTTCGGGTGAGTAAAAGTAAGTAATGGTGCAAAGATCAGGAATCGATACAATCAAGTACCACACCTGACCCAGGATACCAATGGGAAAGTGACAAACTCACAGTAGACACCACAAACGAGAGCCAAGAGGTCAGCCCTTTCCCAGCAGGTGACCACAAAGCACATATAAACAGACATGCACAAAACACAGCAAACACAAGACAGAACAAAAACATAAAAGATCCACAAAAAAGAACCGCCTTGGAACGGTCAGTAAAATATTTTACTGGAGGGCTTAAACCGGTTTAACGGCGCCAACCTCACCCTTAATTCAGATGTGGATCAAGACACATAGATATTTGGTTTGCACGAAAGACCCCTAACTTATAAATGCATATTACTAAAAATGTACTGAACTGTCTGTTTGGAAATCAAATGGTCTATATATTAGTTCATCACATATGAGCCGCAACATGAGATTTCCAACAATGTGGTATGTGCGACCAGCAAAACCTAAGATCAGCCTGCGCATGCGCGCAGTCTGATCAGAGCCTTTGCCAGTCGCTTGACTATTCTATGAGTGTTAAGCTACTGACTGAACATCATTTGAAGTTTCTAAGCTTAATAGGAGGCTGCACAGGCTCGTCTGAGTCTACACTTGTCAAAATGCCACATTGTTGAAAATCACATGTCACGGCTCATATGTTGGGTTGCTCTCCCGTTATTGCTCATACATGTACATTGTAGTCCTGTGAGACGGTTTTGACATACAGGAATATCTATCGATGCACAGGATTGATGCGACATAAAAAAAACAACGCCAATACAATACTGTTAATTTACACTCACGGGTTGACGTAAGCGGTTCCAGTCGGCAACTGTAGATGATACACATCTCAACGTTTCATACCAGATGATAAAAATGATAATCGGAAAAATATATTTTGATGTATGATTTTTTATTTTGACTATTCCAAACGCTACCAGTCAAGAATACGATGGTGCAGTTGTGTTTCAATTATACAGATCAACTGAGAATAAAACACCCTTTTATTTGATATGATTTGTCTTTGCATAGGAGAGGTATTGGCGGAGATATTACTGATTAAACAAGTATAAAGTTTCTTGTTTTTTGCTCAGTATTTGCGATAGGAAGCGTTAATGCGTTAACAATCAACTTGCCTTTATAAAAATCGATATTGAAATATGTTGATTCGGTTAAAGCTGTTTGATAAATTGCTTTGTTATATGACTGGAGAGAATCCTGTCTCCTGATTGGCCCAATTTGTCTTCATAAATCTCTATGTCTACCTGGAAACTGGTCTAAACCGGTCCACAAGTTAATATTGCATGAAAACCAGCTCGAACTAGTTTTCGGAAGTCAATATGTTGACACTTCTGTAATATTACCCTCTAGAGAGCTAAAAATAGCATGTTGAGTATGAAACTAGCATGTGCTGCATGAAATTGACATCATTTGCTGTTTCACCTCCCAACAGGTATATTAAAGACTTTCATGAACTTTTACAACAGTTTGGTTTTGTTTTGTTTGCTTATTTATCTTTGCGTGAATAAACAAACTGTAAAAACAGTTTAATAATAATAATTTACATTCCCCATTAAGAGAATTAATATACACTGCTCAACAAAAGTTTAGCACGGATATTAATACGATGTCCCACTTTGTATAAACATGAACCATTTTATTTAAAGTAATCAACATGTATGTGGATCTTGAAATTTACGTTTTTTCGTGTCCGGCAGACAAAAGGTAATCTGGTTAGGCGTCAGTGGATTGACGTTAAATTTAATGGCATGGACATGCAAAGGATACACGTCTACATCTGAAATCAAAATTTTTGATTCTAGAGTAAAGCCAAAGGTTCTTAATGATGAAAAACGTTAAAAACGTCAAAGTTTGATACCGTTTATGCCACGTTTTACCGTTCCATTATGACGTTAAAATGGCATTTTTACACTTCTTGACTTTCCAGCGAACTGAATCAAGAGATCAAGTAATCTGTTTGATGTTAGATTGGCACAAGCACCCGCCACATGTCTGTTAGTTGGTCCTTTGAAAACGTCATCTTTAGATAGCGTTATCGCCTTAATTAAGCCTCAACTTCAGATTAACGTCACTTTTTATATGAATTAAAGGGCATGAGACGAAATTTTATAAACTTGCCTTCCCTTAAACTGCCTCTCTTTTGGAATCCTCTTAAACACGAAAACCTTTTCAATTAAGCATGCATACATAGCGGAAACAGTACTGTTTTTGACTTGTAAACGTCATTATAACAACAACGTTAGTTGTTTTCAAGACTCAACCTTTGTTACTTATGCTCAATGGAGACGGCCTTTATCTTATTTTCAGAATTGCCAATTCGACCGAGCTGGAAAACAAAAGACTTTATAAACCGATGCTGGAACAATTTTGTATTGCCATTAATGGAGTTGAAACACGTTTTTGACCCGTCTCTTGTTTAAAGCAACGAACGACGCAGTAGAAATCCAATTAAAGTACACCAATTGCTTCCTCAACTTTATCACATACCAAACCATCCTTTCAGCAGATAGTTTATAACTTTAAACCATTTGCTCGAATAAATATCAATTTTTATTTATCCGTGCTAAACTTTTGTTGAGCAGTATACATTTGAAAATGCAAAATACTGCATTAAAATACTTTAATAACTGTTGCTTAAAATTTTGAAAAAGTCCTTACTAATAGATGTCTTAGATTGAAGGTTGAACATGTCTTTAACAACAAAAATGGAAGTAGCAAAAATTTCATTCTTAAATGAAAAGTCATATATAACAAAACAGTTATTGACTTCAATTTCGGTAGACATAAGGATTTATCTACCCTTAAAAATGATATTCACCTCCACCTAGCAGCCTCGGTGAATTATCACGTTTTCGGGTAGATAAATCCTTATGTCTACCTCATTGAAGTCAATAATTGTATAATATCATGTACATGTATATATCGTCCTATGTAAAACAATATTGTATATTAACCCAATGTCTAATTTTGCTATTAAACCCTTTTAAACGTCTTTCTTTCTTCCTATTCACCATATCTACATTAATTGCTGGTTCCCGCTTTACAGGTGGTCATTAATGGAAAAACAGGTAACCAGTACCCCCAATACCTGGAAATGGGGGGGGGGGGGGTTCTGGTTACCTGTATTTACATTACTGACCACCTGTAGACAGGGAACCAGCAGGTGAATATAAATTGACTATGCAGCAATGCATTTCAATGCACAACTGAGTTGATACGCGATGGTATACGTGGATTCGCGTTGATAAATAAGCTGAATCGATTGGTAGGCAGGTAAATGCGTTACGCTGCAGTTCAGCGAATTGTCTGCAACAAGCGGGGATAGGCTACATGTATTTGGAATTCGAGTTGAAAGTACAGCGCGTTTTTTTATGCGTTCTCACAACGCGTTTTCAATGCGAATTTGACAAGTACAAAAAAATCGCGAGTGGTAGTGTATTTTAACGCCATTCTTTTAAAATGATAAACCACTAGTAGTTTACAGATTAAAATTATTAAGTGAGTATGATCAGGAAATACAACAATCACAAACTACAGCCAAACCCGTGGCATCGTGCGGAAGAGCCACACAGCAATCACGAGACACTAGGATTAAAAAAAGCAAAGCATCCAGCTCTCTCTCTTCCCATCAAGTTGATAACAAAACAAGAATGGACATAAAGTAACGCCCAACAAAACATAGATCAATTACATAATTCCACAATGGGAGTGACAATCATCAACGAATCAACGACAACAGATCAACCACCTTAGAGCGGACAGCAGCCTAAGCCACTGGGGGGGGGGGGCTAAAATGTATTTTGCTGGTACCAAATCTTCGCCTTAGATTCTGTTGTTAAAACACAAAATTGTTAAGCTCGCATGGCGGCTTCCTAATTATTGCAATGTAAATAAAAGAGAAACAATCTAATCCAATTAGCGATTATGATGAAACAAAGAGAAGGGCTCACGACTCAAAGATAGTCAAAGCTAAAGACTACGGTGAGCCAAGCATCAGGCAACAACCCACCGATTAAAGTTTTACGCCAGAGCCGTCATTGAGTCTGATGCCTGACCCACCGTCGTGCAATTAGAGAGGAAACCAT
Organism: Loripinus fragilis; assembly: GCA_964019695.1. Taxonomy (NCBI): domain Eukaryota; kingdom Metazoa; phylum Mollusca; class Bivalvia; order Lucinida; family Lucinidae; genus Loripinus; species Loripinus fragilis. The sequence continues at coordinate 93,100,390 of OZ026514.1, forward strand.
AACTATAAACCATGATTGGGTTTACAACCAGGCATGCAGACTGTCACATGATATCCAAGTTATATGCAACCTTTTCTAACGTTTGATTATCTGTTTGAAATGATCACTAGAATAAGATTTTTCAACAATTCTTTTGAATTTATAAACTAAATCACTATTTAATATAGGTTCTGATAAGCTCTGTCGCATAAGTTGTTTTAAATCAATGTTATATCCAACAATTAACTCCGAGTGTCTGTGGATTTATTTAGAAAATGATTTTCGAATATGATGATGACTTTGACCTTGTTTTAATAACTAAGCAGTTAAAACTGGATTTCTTTTGTTGAAGTCATCAACATTGGAACAAACTCTCACAAAACGAATAAGCTGCGAAGGGGAGCGATCAAGAAATGGGGAAGTTTACTGTTTCCAAACTAGATTCATCCCGTTTATAATAAATCTTAGATGAAACCATGCTATTTATCATCGACAAGTACATATCCCAAAACGGGGCTTCAGTATTAGAAGAATTCGATTTATTTAACTGATGTTCTTGGGATATATCTGTTCTACCACTTGTCCAAAATAAGGATTACATGTATCAATATTAAGTAAGTCATCTAAATATATGGAGGTGGCGTTAAAAGCTTCAATAATATCAGTTTAAGCCTAACGTTACGATATGACGTCATTAAAGGTGGCACACTCCTGATACCTTTACGCAAAAATGTGATTTTTGAGTAATTTTAAAGTCTTGTGAAAAACAGAAGCTGAAAGTGCTCCTGTATTCTAGAATTAATCAAACTGGTTGAAAAAAGGAATAAATAACTGAGCAAACCTTGTATTTTATTTCTTTTCTCAAACTCATAAAATAAATCCAATAGAATGGGATTTTTTCAATTTATATACTCTATTTACCGAATTTACTTTCAGTGTCATGATTTAGGTTTTTGTGACGGTGGCCCTGGTATACTAGAAACAGAAATGCCCGCTGACCTTCCAACTGTTTCTATAAATGGAATGGACCTCCGGAATACAACAAGATTTATGATTGCACCCTATGTGATGCAAGCTGATAATGGTATGTCCGCGCCTTTTTAGCGTAAAACTATAAATACAAATATATACACTTATCTATCAATTTTAACATAAATTATTTTGGCCTAAAAATTCGAAAACAGGTACCTCACCCATTTCAAGTTTAATTATTACTCTTGTGTATGTTATACAAGTGGTAAGTAACAAGCACAATGTTGTGGTTGTAATGCACCACCGTACGTCACTTTATTTTGGAATGTGCTAATTTTAAGCAGGGCTGAAATAAGTATTCCGTTTAGATAACATGAAATAGTTATTTCAATATATACGTATTGATAGTGTTATAACATCTTAAAAAATATGTCTTACGACATTAACAAAGGTATTGAGTTTATTGATTTACAAATTATCTCTAAGGATAATTTAGTGATTTTATCTTTTCCTCATTACTCCAATTATTCTGAAACTCCTATCATTTGCTTTAAATATAATACACCAATTAGGTCTTCTTTATTTAACTTTAATACAATTGTAACTGATATAAATATAGATTCCCATACTCCTGACTCCCCTGATTGTCAAAATTCTAATTATGTATATCCCCCTGCAGGTAATGTGATTACAGGTAATCTAAATGTCATTCCTGACGCTGGAGTTTTAAAGGTCCTAAATATAGATTTCCCTCTAATACTGATTTCTCTAAATGTCGTAGAGAGATCGCTGCCTCTTTAAATGACTTTAGTAATCGTTGGTGTAAAGGAGAAAATGTTGAACCTGCATGATGCCTTGAAGGAATGTAAAATTATCATTTTTTAAAATCATTGATAAGTAAAAGTAAGAAAAAAGCAAATATCAGGAATCGATAGAATCAAGCACCACACCTGACCCAGGATACCAATGGGAAAGTGACAATTTCACAATTAGACATCACAAACAAGGGCCAAGAGGTCAGCCCATTCCCAGCAGCTGACTGCAAGTCATCAATAAACAGACGCACACAAATGCATAACAAAAAAAGACAGAAATAACATAAATGCTCCACAAAAGAAGCACCACCTTCGAACGGTCCGTAAAAATATTTTACTGGAGGGCTTATACCGGTTTAATGGTGCACCAACCTCACCCTTAGTTCAGATAACCTAGTATCCTTATTACTGGACAAAGGCAAACATAGATCAGACGCCTGGTCAGAATCTCTACTGTTGGCTTACAGAAGGTTCTGTTAACATTTGAATAAAAGTCAAATATACCATCCAACAGTCCTTAAAACGGAAATAGACTGGTCCAATTATTAACATTGGGAAATTCTATTCTGCTTAAATGGACATTCTCGTTTATGAATGATATAATTGAAAACGTGATTATGTAGTGTGCTACGCTAAAAGTCTGTCCACTCAAATGCTTGCAGTCTGAAATCATGATAAGAAACAGCCATTAAGCATATTCTAAACGATTTCTTCAACAATGAATAATTGGATATAATCTGCATACGCAGGATGTAAGAGAAGTATATTAGAATATTTCTGCAAGTTTTTATGAAGTAACTGCTTGCAAAATGTATCTGATGTTTAAAAATGGCAGAAATTGTCACTTGGTGATCCTCTACAAAATATAAAAACAAACAGCTTTGATGCTTTAAAACATTACCGCCTGGGGCGAGGCTAGGTACCCTTATGTACATATAGGAGTAACATTTAAGCTTCTCATCTGAGACCAACATGGTCAGTATTGAAAACAATGTTGCAGAAGTTGTCACTAGTTGACCTTCTACAGAAAATCTAGTGAAGGCAAATACAATAGTAATGCAGATCAAGCCGGTGCAAGGGGTTTGGGTTGTTACACGTTCCATTAATTTTCGTTAACACACCCCATTCCACCGAGGTTTTCTATATTTGTGTTTATAGATCATACAGGAATAGTGTGTACGGGTGGAAATCCGGAAAAATGCTTACACCAGCCCTAATGAACACGAACGTTAATTTACAGACTCATTGAAAGCGTATTTGAGCCACGACATGAGATTACCAACAATGTGGTATGTGCGACCAACAGAGCCTCATGTCAGCCAGCGCATACGCAGAGTCTGGTCAGAGCCTTGGCTAGTCGCTTGAATATTCTATGACTTAAAATACTGACTGAACATCATTTGGAGTTTCTACGCTTAAAAGGAAGCTGCACATGCCTGTTTGAGTCTACAATTGTCAAAATATTACATTAATGTAAATCACATGTCGCGGCTCATTTGCTGTTTCAGATTAAGTACTAGGTTCTCTTATTTCCGAAGGATCCACTTTTCAGATAATTTGGGCTGCGACGCGACAAAACCTGTCTTCGGGGTTTCCGACAAAACGAGACTCAAACTAGTCTCCTCAGCTATAAAGACAAGCTAGAAAAATGTAATTCCATTTGTAGCAAGTTTATATATGATACTTTCCAAAAAAGCAAATAAGAAAGGCGCTGATCAACCTGCGCGGATGCGCAGGCTGGTCTGCGTCTTTGTTGTTCGCAAACCCCTGAGAATAGGTTTTCTTTTATATAAAGACTGAATTATTTTTATTTTGAAATATCATTCTTTAGTCATTCTGGTGCGCGCGGTAGCTCTCACGCGTCTACAAACTACTGCAACGCTTTCGGATTTCTGAAAGGAGAGAAAAGTCATGCGCGGATCCAGGGATTTTTGACGGGGAGGGGGTGGGGTCAAATCCATCTGACAGAAAAAAACTCTGACAGCGGTCTTTTGTTTTTTTAGCCCTCTACTTATTCACAGAGGATATTTTAATGACAACTTTACTTTTGCAAAGGTTCCAGTGTAGGTCCAACTTTTTTCTAAGGGGAGGAGTCCTTTTTTTCCATGGGGGGAGGGGGTCCAATTGCTAATTTTATATAGAAACTCATATAACTTGTGATTTTCCAGGGGTGGTCCAGACATCCTGCCCCCTCCCTCTAGATCCGCGTATGAAAGTTACGATCAAATTCAGACTTTATGGCTCGATTTACATCAGACGCCAGATTTTATTATTTAATGTTATTAAGTTTATGAGTCGTATGCCTTAGTCTGCATTTAATCAAACGTTTATCATTTAGTGAAGCATTTACAAATTTCTTTTGACAAATCATGCACACAAAAGTGCAAAGATAAAATGCATAGCTATAGTGCATTGGTGTCATTTAGATGAGAAAACATTGTAGCGCATGATGTGCTACAATATTTTCCAATCTAAATGCATGCGCTACAATATTACAGGTACATGTATCCAATCTAAATGACCTCAAAATAGTTATAATTTGCACCCACATCTGAAGTCAAATTGTATTTAATTATGTTTTCCATGTGTTTTATAAGTATAGTCGGGAAACATCGCACCTGATCTGGATCCAAGCAGTTTGACATTCTGATGGTATTTTATTTTTTTATGAGAAAACAGTTTATTTTGAAGAATATCAGCAGCCGACAATAAGTCATGCAAATAACTTCGTGCAATAAGGGACTCTTTTGGCTCCCTCTGCAGCCAAAAAAACCCGAAAGTTTCTTTTCAACAATTTTTTGGAGATTAGTTTATGAGAAGAATAGCCCTAGTGTAAAAAGTCTGGTATTTATCTAACTTTTACCGTTGCTATAGTAACAGAAAATGGCTGCCAAAAGAGGTTTAAAATAGAAAAACATGAGTGTAAGAGCGGAGACCCAGGTCCTCAGTCTAATCAGTGTATTTGCTGTGCGTTCAGTTTCTAGCCACTAGCCATGGGCCCAAACACTCTTCATGTGGACATCAGTATAAAGATGATGCATAGTCTATTCCGAGTTGTTCGTTTTATTTGAAACGCGACATGAGATTTTCAACAATGTGGTTTGTGCGACCAACAAAGTCTCAGATCAGCCTGCGCATATGCGCAGTCTGATCTGAGCCTTTGTTATTCGCTTAAATACTTTCTGACTGTTAAGCTACTGACTGAACACAATTTGGAGTTTCTTAACTTAAAAAGCGGGTGCATAAGCTCGTCTGAGTCTACAAACACCACATTGTTGGAAATCACTTGTCACGGCTCAAATAAAACGAACAACTCGGATTAGCTTATGCATCATCTTTATACTGATGGCTCATTTGTGCAAAAGACTGGGAGTGTAGGGCTTTCGGGTGTCTTGTTTCAGCTAACACCTACCACATGGCTTACAGAAGAGTAGATGCGGCACACGTTCATCAGAAGCACGACACTGATAGGATAAACGCTGAGGTCAACACAGCTCTTCATCAATACCGTACAACATGGCAAGCAAGCAAGGCTGTAATAATAACATGGAAGGCTATGTCCGAAAGTGATGTAAGTACCTAACCTAAAGGTTATACAGCTTTTTTCATGGAACATTTATTAAAAATATTTTACTCTAGGGCTTAAACCAGTTTCACCTCGATCACTCAAGCTGAAGTTATACACATTGATGGGTTCAAGCGATACCTAGATAGACTATTCACTTATAGGTTCATGTGCACTGAATGTCTACACGCAAGGTTTATCCATCTGTCACTAGTTAACCCTATACATGCGTACCGAAGCCTTTGCTTCACACACACATATAAAGATAGTAAATGAAAGCCAGACCAATATTTAGGCCCGAAAGGTAATTGTGTACGAACTTTAAAAGCTTGACTCAAGTTGTAAGCCATATTGTCGTACGTTTCTATTTTAATGTCTTTTGGAGTTTGGTTGGAACCGCAAACAGTGTAATCACTGATCTGACTGCTCCTGGGGGAGCAGGCTAATACTGTTTCATCAAGCCTATGTGTCTGAAAAATTTGGATAGATACAGTAGATGGTCTATCATTTAAAACGTTTATTCTACTGGGCCCAAAGTCGTTACCTGAGGATAGCTGAAACATTAAATCAGCAGAATCAGTGAAAATCTCTAGACCATCATACAGTAGCAGATTGGGTGATTTTCAACAATACATTAGAGAAAACTGCTTTGAATAGCTGTGGCTATCCTCATAGACCTTGTTGCAAATAACAGAACTAAATGCCAGTGGTGGGCATTAATTGCATGGCATACAGCATAAGTGTGTGCGTTCAAAGATTCAAATAATTTATTAATAGGGCTGAAAAATAAAATATCAATACTCGGAACATCCGTTCACAATTTGACTCAGAATACCTGCTCAATGTAAAGTATGTGCTCATAATACCTATCTGCATGTAGTACTGCTCGAAAAGACTGCTGAGCTATTCTTCACGCAGTTTTGAGATTTTTACGTGGTGTACAGTGGACAAAATAGCGTTTTATTCAAAAAGTTTTACAAGATATCCTTTACCAGCTTTTGTTTTACTAAATATAATCAAATAGACGTATTTCTGTTAAGTGTTTGAGCGAAAACGCACTTCTAAAGATGTGTTTTTTTTTTACTCTGTGAATGCAAAATACGTGAACAGAGCCATTCCATCTCGTTTCTTTGAGAATTATGTTGTGCATATCAGTCGATTGGACAAAACATGCAAGCACTAACAAGGTCTGGACAATGACAGAGCTAAACATGTATTCAACTTGGCATTATGTGAGAATTAAAGCAACTTACATCGACAGAATCCCCAGTGTCAGTTTTTCTTGTGCCCGTCCAGCCATTTTGTTTTGCTAGATAATCATTGTATATGGTCATGGTCCTATAGCGTCGATAAGTAAGGGATCTTTTATGCAAACCAAACATCATATAGCGTCGATAAGTAACATCTATTTGTCTAGATCCACATCAGATGGTACCATAAAAGTAGTTTCAGCCAACCAGTAAAATATTTTTTACTGACCGTTCCAAAGGGGTGCTTCTTTTGTGGGTCCTTTTTTGTTAATTATGCTTCGTCTCTGTCATGCTGTCTTATCTGTCCATTACAGCATTGTGGTTATATTCTGGGAAGGGCTAGCCTTTTGGCTCTATTATATGTTAAGTTTCCGTGTGCTTTTGTCGCTTTCCATTATGGTGTCGTGGGTCAGATGTGGTACTTGATTGTATCGATTTCTGATATTTGTCTTCTTCCTTTCTTTAATCTGGTCACATGCATTTAAGAAGCCAGTAGCCTCGGCTGTTGTCACATCGAAACTGTTGCTGTCGAGGCATTGTTATTTGCTACTCCCGTTGCGTGTATGTGTGGTTTGGCTAGCGAGGGATGTTCCTTGTTTACTGATAAAATAATTCGGCCTCAGTGGAAGAAAACCTGTCTTCGGGGCTTTGCGAACAACACAGGCGCAGACCAGCCTGCGCATCCGCGCAGTCTGATCAGCGCCTTTGTTATTCGTTTTTTGGAAAGTATCATATGTTAACTTGCTACAGATGGAATCTTAATTTTCTAGCTAGTCTCTGTAGCTGAGGAGGCTGGTTTGAAACTCAATTTATCGGAAACCCAAAAGACTGGTTTTCTCGCGACAAGGCCCAATAATTTGTGTCCTTGTCTACTTCTCATGCAATCATCTCATTTAGGAAGTGTGAGATGGTTGTCTTCTTGGTCCCGTGTGAGTGTATGAGTGTATTGAGTCAAATTTATTGGACCCTTTCATTGGTTTGAAAAGGCTTGACATCTGCTAACTATGTACCACATTTGTATGGAGATGTTTCTGTGATGTTGTTTTACCTTGTATTTCAGGAAAACCACTTCCAAGCCATACTAGCTACAGGAAGTAACACGGATATAAACCAAGTGCAGACGTTTGTTATTTTCCTATATGGTAAACTGGAGTTTGCTGGTAATGGAGTACAGGTACGAACCCAGTAAAAATATAAAAGCGGGTCACCATTGGCCCGGCAACGGAACTCCATTTAAATGGTGTTTCACTGGCGGGTTAATGATGGCCAGACGCTGTGTGCTGACTCAGGTAATCAGAGCCAATTACTAATTTTTGACAAAAATGATTGTGGTAGCTCTAGATAAGGAATAAAATCCTGCATGTGAACATAGAAAAGGTGAAACGCCTGGTGCCTGGCACGAATCAGGCCCAGTGAAAGGTCCAATGTCCACTCAGTCTTACTGAGATAAGTAACAATGCTCTCTTCCGTGATGGTTGCCGATGTTCCTAGACCCTGATTTTAGGTGCAAAAGATGACTGAGCTATTGATCTCAGACTGATGTGGGAGGTGATGGAGTTTGGTATGGATTGTAATGTCGTGGATGCTCCACGATTTGTATTATTTATTCTATGATTTTTTTTGTTGTATATATTTGATAATTTAACATAAACATGGCGTCATAGTCTGTGACGTCAGTAACATCGTCGCTAGAGACATAGAGCGTTTGCGACATCGTTGGAATAACAATGGCGGAACAATGAACACTGGTGGAAAAAATGTCACCACAATGGGCAGGACAAAGACATTTTGTATATGATACAGAACAAACCAGGGCAAAGATAGTCTGTGTATACAACAACACAGATAGTATATGTATGCAACAACACATACATGTCATAATGGGCATGGATGTAAAGTATAGACGTGGACAGAACGAAGGTGAAGTGAATTTCTTATTCATTGTTGAACGCATATTACTTTATATTTCTATTTACTAATGTGGTGAAAACTGTTAATTTAAGGTGCAATAACAATTTATAGCACTTTGCCATGGTGCTCTACACATGTGTGGACCCTAAAACCGATATGTGTGGAGAGGGCGTCTTCAAAGATGACAAGTCAGATAGAACCTGTCATGGATAGCCTCTTGTATGTGTAAAATAAATGAAGTTGATGATGTTTGTTGCCAGTCGTTTGAATTGTACTTAATTTAAGGCATTGGTGTACGCGAAAGACAAAGAGGCAGATCAGCTTGCGCACCAACGCAGACTGATCAGCAACTTTGTTATTCACTCTCTAGACAGTACAATAGCTTAGCTTGTTGTATGTTAAGTTTTTATATTCAAACTAGTTTCTGTAGCTGAACAGACTGGTTCTAGTCATACTATGTCAGAAATGCAAAATACCTTTACTTTTTGCGACAATGCCCATTTATTAACACAAAACTGGAGTATTAATTACTTACAGGGCTTTGTAAATGGTATATCTTCTTCAACGCCACTGTTTGCCAGGGTCTGCTCTAAGTTTGGTTCCAACGATGCCACAGCTCCAGCACCACCAGATGAGTTGATTGGTAATTCAAACTTTATGTGTGGAAATGATGGTGTATTTGTCTTAAAGGTTTATGAAAATTATGCAGGCAAGTGTTAATTGATAAGTTTCCGTTTGAAGACTCTAATTTGCATTTGTTGATCACCACTCCAAACATTTCACATCCAGTCACTTAAATTTTTATCGCTATTTAAATATTTATCGCATTTCTTTTTAAAATACAAGAACCATAGTGACGAAAATCACACTGCATTTTTGCAATCCACAAATGACTGGATGTGACATGTTTGAAGTTTGAAAGAAAGAAACATTGTCAAAATGCATTCCGAACATGATATAAAGTGAAAACAGTTGATAAAGTGGCAGTCCTTCTTAAAAGCTCATAAAACGCTGATAACGTAAAATTGACCTCTGAAATTAGTTCAGCTTTTCAAATAATCTCAGTGCATCTTAGCCTACCATTGTTTAATTTTACGCAATATAAAGGCAAGTGTGCATCGTATTCATTTACTACAAAAAATAGACACACAGCTTAACAATAATAGGATGATTGTGGGTACGTCTGTAAATTATCTCGTAAAAAAACCAGCACCACTTTTAGAACTGGTATCCACGCTTAAAGCAACGTTGTTGAATGTACCATTTGAAGTTTTCTAGTAGATGGATTGAAAAGAATCTTACATATGGCTTTTTTTTAAATTGTTCTTAAAGGCATAGATTACTGTCCAGTAGAGATCATTAAAGGATTAACTGATAAGGGACAGTTTCAATATCTCAAAAAATAAAGGGGCTTCAAGTGGGGAATTACCTGTATACAGCACAATTTCTTTCACTAAGATAAAGATCAATATTTAATCATAAATTACCTAATCCCTTCATGGGACCACTTTATTGCCCCTGTAGGGAAGTCATAATCACCTCATAATTACTGTCCTTTTGATCTGCCCAGTATGACCCCTGGAGAGAGTCATAATGAGTGGTACCAGTATTATTGCTCAAATTTCTATGTCTTTAACCTTTACAAAATAACAACAACATAAAAAAGAGAGGTAGGGATATATAATAAAACACCATCAACAGCATAAATATTTACTCAAAACATTCTGAATGAAATATTAGTAAAATCGCTTTGGGACATACTATTCTAGCTATTCTTTTTTGTTATAGGTCCATGCGATTTTAAAGACTCTGGTATATGTGGATTCACTCAAGACACAACCGATGACTTTGACTGGAGTAGACGATTTTTCAGTACGTATACATTTTATACCGGACCATCATCAGACCATACATATAGAACATATGAAGGTAGAGTTTTCTACCATAAAAGTCAGTTGTCAAACCTAAATATGAGCCATAACATGTGATTTCCAACAATGTGACATTTAGACAAGTATAGGCTCAGACGAGCCTGTGCAGCCTCTTTATTAGCTTAGAAACTCCAAACGATGTTCAGTCAGTAGCTCAGGACTCATCGAAAAATTAAGTGACTAGCAAGGGCTCTGATCAGACTGCACGTATGCGCAGGCTGATCTGAGTCGTCGCTGGTCGCACATACCACATTATTGGAAATTCATGTCACGGCTCATTATGTAATTGAACCGGGAGATTTGATTTCTTACAATGTGGCATTATGACAAGTATAGACTGAGACGAGCCTCTGCAGCTTCCAGCTATTAAGCTTATAAACTTAAAATGATGTTCTGGCAGTAGCGTTAGAGTCAAAACATATTCAGGTGACAAGCAAAGGCTCTGCTCAGACTGCGCACATGCTGGTGGCACATACCACACGAGTTAGAAATCTCATGTTGCTGAATTTGCATTCCGCTTCTACTTTGATATCCTGTCGTGTTAAAGGATCTTACATGAGAGCTCATGTTTTATTGAATCTATTAAACGGGTAGGGGGAAAAGAGATGAAATGCGAGGCATTCCGAGCATTTTATCTCTTTTTCGCAACGGGTTTGATAAATTCAATAATACAAGAGCACGAATGTTAGATTCTATTTATCATATGACATTAAATTACTTTGAAATATCATTTCTGTCGTAAAAACGTTATAATTTTGTCATGTTATGTAGCAACGTTGTTATGGACGTCCTAACGTTTCCCTATCATCTATAAACCACTAGTAGTTTATCGATTTAATTGCATTTCACTCCCAGATGCGACGTCATATGATAATATTCTATACACGCTGGTAATTTAAGCCGTGTTTTAACTGTTGAGCAGAATTTTTCCTTTAGGAATTTTAATTCAACAAAATAAATCATTACTTTTCAAAGGTTCTATTCGGCATTAAAGCATTACAGAATGAAATCTTAACCATTCATCTTTGGTTGTTTTCCTTCGGTGTGCTTAAAACTATACATCAGTTTGTAGAACTAAAAGGATCATGGACGGTTTGGGCCTTATACGCCTATTTTTCTGTTTCACAGAACGCTGTTAGTTAGTTTCTAGTGTGGTGCATGTAGTATCAGTGCAATAGATGAATCTAATGGCAAGTGCCAGCTAGCAAAATATTTTCAAAATTCCTACGCAATCGAGAGTTATGGCGGGTAGAAAGGGGAGGGGGTCTGAAATTTCATGAAAATAAAAAGTGCTTTAAAAAGTGATTTCTGCACGTTTTCTTGATTTATTTGGTAGGCATGGTGAAATCTATTGATTATACCATATGCAGAGTATTAACGAATCACGATAATTGATGAAATTGTTTTAAAAACAAAAAATGTTTTGTAATAAAATGATTTTGGGGAGATACTTTAGAAGTTACCTGTACATTTTTGACTATAGTGATAACAGGTTTTAAGTGACCCCCGTTTTTCTTTTATTTAACAGCTTTAATCCTTAATAATTTGATCGACGTTTAGCATATGGATGTAAATGCACACCGCGTATCTAAAACTTATTTTTGTGGTCAGCCCTTATTTTAAACTAAGGCCCAGATGCCCTGTAAATCAGAATAACTTAGTCTTTTTCCATCAGATATATACCCATTTTCGCCTCTATATCAGAACTTTACACCAGTGATCGGTATAGGACATTTAGTTTATTTATACACCGATAAGGTACACTTGGGGACTAATTCAAAGTGGAGGAACAAAAACACTCCAAAGTTTCATCTTATCCCAGCCTATATAACATATCATATATAATTGAGAAAAATATGTCTAATTACGCGGTCTATATCTGAATTCATTTCTGTAATTTCTTTTTCAATTAAAATCACCAATAAGGAATAATCGGCAAAAAACGGAGGTCACGATGAACCTGGAAGCACATTACATGTACCGTAAATAATACAAAACTGAAAGCTCAACAAAAGAAATAAATATTTTTGAAGGAATGAAAGTGTCCCATTTAGCATTGGAAAGTAAAAATGATTCTAACTAGATCCTTTGAATATTACTTTTGCTTTGTTTAAAGGGCATTGCATGTTGAATGTATTTAAAGTGTCCGAATATTTATGGTATACATATGCATGTATATCCCTATAAGAGACAATATATTGAACACTAAAGTATTTACCTGTTATAACTCTTTGCATGCCAGTGGATAATTTTGTCGTTTGCCTATAGCCCTTTGCAAACATTTTGAACTCAGATGAAGACCAACAGAATTTCCGTCTTGATCTGGATCTAAACTGTTTGACACTCTGATGGTGGTCCTAAGTGGTTTATTTTTAAAAACTTTATTTTGAAGAAAGTCAGCAGACAAAAATAAAAACATGAACAATTCCCTAGCATGCAAATAGATAAGTACGGGACGTTTGCAAAATAATGTGTCATTTAATAACAGTGAGATTTTTTTTATGAAAAATTCATAAAACCTTGCTAATTCTACTTTTAATCTCTAAGTACTTTATATCAAACGAGCACAGAATACAAAGCAATTTAGGAGGTTGGTTCTAGAGAATTTCATTACTGTCATTAATTTCTTATTTGGTAGAAAAGGCATTTTATGGGCTTAGGCCCTGGGTTTTTGGGCTGCTGAACATCTTTCCCCCCCCCCTTGTGCCAGCAAGCCACTTTCATACAATGTGTAAAATATGGTAACACATATACATGCAAAAGCTTTTGCTGGCACACTGGGGGGGGGGATGATATTTTAAAAAATGTTTTCGGATTTCTATATATCTTAATGTAAAACTGATTGTTCTACCCAAAATTTTACATCTTTGAAGCATTTAATATCGATAACGGATTTCACAGCCATAAAGTACTCAGGTCAGGGTAGCTTCAAGGTGAAGAAAGGGACAATTGACAAACTTTTATTTTTACTGAAAACCATAGGCATTTACCCATAGCAAGTGTCAATGATCCTTTGTCGATCAGGCGTAAAGCCAGGTGTGCATAATTGCCTTAAGCCATGAGTGTGTAATTGTCAAGGCCAGAGTGTGTAATTGTCTAAAACATGAGTGTGCAGTCGCCTAAAGACAAGAGTGCGTAATTGCCTAAAGACAAGAGTGCGTAATTACCTAAAGACATAAAAGGGTAATTGCCTAAGGAGTCAGGTGTGGAATTAAAATATATATTTTTTATTCATCAGCCAAAATGTATATTGTGGGTTTTCAAAAGAACCATAAGATAAATACCGAACAAAAATTCGGAAATTTGTGAGAAAAAGAATCCATCATGTTTGACGCGACGTCATAAGATACATCATGATCAATTGTTATTGATGTTCTAGGGTATTATATGTACATAGTGACGTCATTCCCACGTGTAGATGGGGATAAAGCACGACTGATTGGACCTTCGTATCCATCAACTACCTCATCCTGTCTGAAGTTCTATTACGTTATGTATGATTCGTCTGTAAACACACTGAATGTCTATATACGGAAGGGAACAGCATTGGGCTCTCCAGTATGGTCGTTGCTTGGAGGCCAAGGAAACCAGTGGTCTCTTGCCCGGATTACAGTGACATCAGAATCTGTCTGGCAGGTATAACATGTATTAGGAGTTTAGTTAAGAGTGCAAATAAAAAACTAATTTCTTTTTTCTCAAGTAAAGTAAGTAAGGGTGCAAAGATCAGGAATCAATACAATCAAGTTACAGACCTGAACAAGGATACCAATTGGAAAGTGACAAACTCACAGTTGGACACCATAAACGAGAGCCAAGAGGTCAGCCCTTTACTAGCAGGTGACCACAAGGTACAAATAAACAGACATGCACAAAGGCATAACAAACACAAGACAGAAAAACATGAATGATCCACAAAAGAAATACCGCCTTGGAACGGCCAGTAAAAATATTTTACTGGAGGGCTTAAACAAGTATCACGGCGCCAACCTCACCCTTAATTCAGATGTGGATCAAGACACATAGATATCAAGCTTGCATAAGACCCCTAACTTATCAATGCATCATCTCCTAAAACATATAAATCAAGATATAAAAAGGAGACAAAGCAAAGATAAGGACTCAACAGTAAATAAAACTGAACACCAGAGCAAAAGAAATCCAACAGGTAAACCCTGGTGGGTCTGACAAACAACCAAAGCATCAGGCCCCTACCATCTCATCAATAGATAAGTCTTTAAGTCGGAACATATGATTTCTTGAATGATCTTATATATTGTTTATCACTTTCTACATTTTTGTCATCAGCTGATACAATGTAAATTGCATCAAAGAATTGAAACCAGAGCGTGCAAATTTTCTTGGCCAGACTATCTAGTTCAAGCCATTTAGGCCTCATCAATGATCCTCTTATTGTTTCAAAATTCCACAATCAAAAATAGTAAGTGAGTATGATCAGGAAATACCACAATCACAAATCGCAGACAACCCTGTGGCACCGCGAGGAAGAGCCACTCATCACCACGAGACACCAGGAAGACAAATTAAGCAAAGCAACCAGCTCTCTCTTCCCCATCAAGTTGATTGCAATACTAGAATGGACACAAAGCAACGTACAACAAAACATTGAACAATAACAGACTCCCACAATGGGAGTAACAATAAACAAAAAGTCAACAACAACAGAACCACCGCCTTAGAACGGACAGCAGCCTAAGCCACATAGGGGGCTTAAATGCATTTTACTGGTACCAAATCTTTGCCCTAGATTCTGCTGTTGTAGAAGTACAAGAAATGTTCAGCTCCCATGGAGGCCATCTAACTAATGCAATGTATCATCATGGAGAAACATTCTAATCAAATTTACACATCATGATGAAACAAAGAAAAGAGCTCATGACTCACAGATAGTCAGAGCTAAAGAAAACCTCAAGTTGAGCCACAGTGGGTCCAGCTACATATAAGCATCGGGCACCAACCCACCGATTAAAGCTTTACGTCAGAGCCATCATAGAGTCTGAGGCCTGATCCACCGTCGTGCAATTAAAGAGGAAACCATAGCTATAAACCATGATTGGGTTTATAACTAGGCATGCAGACTGTCGCATGATATACAAGTTATATCCAACCCTTATATAACGTTTTACTATCTTTTTTAATTGATCACTAAAATTAGGTTTTCCAACAATTCGTTTGAATTTATAAACTAAATCACCATAAAATATAGGTTCTGATATGCCTTGTTGCAGAAGAGTTTTTAACCCAATGTTGTATTTAACAATTAACTCTGAGTGTCTATGGTAGAATTTAGAAAACGCTTTTCGATTTTTTTTTATGTAATAGCCGCTATATATATATGTTGATCCAGATGAAAGAGAGATGCACAGATTAAGGCGACAAAGAATAATAGAAGAACAGGAAAGACAGCAGAGATTAGATGATGAAATAGAGTATTTACAAAATCAGAAAGAGCAATTGATATCCAATAGAAGATACGAAAGACAGTTGCAAGATGTTGCAACATATGATGAGCCAATTTCAGAGGCCGAATCACATATAACGTTAGATAAATATGTTGACCCAGATGCGTCTGGATATGATCACTCATTAAGGAATTTAGGTGAAATACAGTCACAAACACCTAAGAGCATCCTTAAGAAATCGTCAAGATCAGATATTGCTACAAGAGATAATGAAAATAAATTGTATGAAAGTTTTTCAAAAAGTGAAAGTCAAGGAGAGAGAAGCGAATAATCCACTAGATTTAGAAGTGAGAAGCCTTTAAGCATAAACCTATCTAAGTTATATAAAGGATTTGATAGTAACGACCATGAGTTTGATGCTCCAAGACAAGACAATGTGAGATTAAAGGCAAAGTCACATACTGGGACAAAAACAGATTTTGACCAATGTCTAGTAGATTTAAAAGCAGGAGATATATCTTCTGCACAAGAGAAAAGTGAATTCATACAACTTATGAATCAAGAGATACATGATCTAGACAGGCGTCTCGAAAATTTGTCACTCAGAAGGGTCTTAAGTGGTAATGGAAGCAGGATATTGCATGATGCAAATAAAGATGATAGAGCTAGCAACTATAGCGAGAATAAACATGGGAGAAAATGTTCTTTAGATATTGGGTTTAAAGAGAAAGCACAGATTACAGAAAGAAAACAGGAAAGAGCTGTGAATGATAATCTAGCTAAAAGAGAAAAGTTTCTCAAAGAAAGAGAAAGAATAATCAAGGAAAAGGAGCGAGAATAAAGAGAGAGGGAGCTTTATGTTGAAAGCCAGGAGAAAAAAAATAAGGAACTTATTGATCCTTATGAGGAGATGCTTAGAAAAAGGGAACAATAGATAGAACAAAGATTGAAAGATCTGAAGATGAAAGAATTAGATGTTTATACAGGAGAAACAAGCCTTAAAAAGAAGGAGGAAGAAAGACAGAAGAATATTAAAAGAATTGAGAGTGAATTAGGAAACAAGCAAATTGAACTAGATAATCTAGATACTTACATGACATTGGAGGCTGATAGTCTGAATATTAATGAGAAAACAGAAACCATGAAGGCAATTGATCCAAATTTAATCTCTGAGATGGATATTGCTAAATGTCATAAATCTGATACCAAAAATAGTAAGTGAGTATGATCAGGAAATACCACAATCACAAACTGCAGACAACCCCATGGCATCGTGAGGAAGAGCCGCTCAACCATCACAAGACACCAGGAAGACAAATTAAGCAAAGCAATCAGCTCTCTCTTCCCCATCAAGATGATTGCAATACTAGAATGGATATAAAGTAACGTACAACAATACATAGAACAATTACAGACTCCCACAATGGGAGTAACAATAAACAAAAAGTCAACAACAACAGAACCACCGCCTTAGAACGGACAGCAGCCTAAGCCACCGGGGGGCTTAAATGCATTTTACTGGTACCAAATCTTCGCCCTAGATTCTGCTGTTGTTGAAGTACAAGAAATGTTCAGCTCGCATTGAGGCCATCTAACTAATGCAATGTATCATCATGGAAAACACTCTAATCAAATTAACACTCCATGATGAAACAAAGAAAAGGGCTCATGACTCACAGATAGTCAGAGCTAAAGAAAACCTCAAGTTGAGCCACGGTGGGTCCAGCTACAGATAAGCATCAGGCACCAACCCACCGATTAAAGCTTTACGTCAGAGCTGTCATAGAGTCTGAGGCCTGACCCACCGTCATGCAAATAAAGAGGAAACCATAGCTATAAACCATGATTGGGTTTAAAACTAGGCATGCAGACTGTCGCATGATATCCAAATTATATCCAACCCTTATATAACGTTTTACTATCTTTTTGAATTGATCACTAAAATTAGGTTTTCCAACAATTCGTTTGAATTTATATACTAAATCACCATAAAATATAGGTTCTGATATGCCTTGTTGCAGAAGAGTTTTTAACCCAATGTTATATTTAACAATTAACTCTGAGTGTCTGTAGTAGAATTTAGAAAATGCTTTTCGAATTTTATGATATCGATAACCTTGTTTTAATAATTTAGCAGTTAAAAATAAGTTTCTGTTGTTGAAGTCATCAACATTAGAGCACACTCTAGCAAAACGAATAAGCTGAGAAATATATACACCATAGGAAGGAGAGCGAGGAACATCTCCATCAAGAAATGGGAAATTTACTATTTCAAAATTAAAATCATCCCGTTTATCATAAATTTTAGAAGAAACTATGCCATTTGTTATTGACAAGTTCAAGTCCAAAAACGGAGCTTCAGTATCAGAAGAATTCGCCTTATTTAACTGAAGTTCAGTGGGATATATCTGACCTACCATTTGTTCAAAATAAGGATTATCAATATTAAGTAAGTCATCTAAATATCTGGAGGTAGAGTTAAAAGCTTCAATAATATCAGCTTGATTATTGTCTGACAGAGATAACATAAAGTCTCTTTCATAACAAAACAAAAACAAATCTGCAACAAGAGGAGCACAATTAGTACCCATCTGAATACCGACAATTTGTCTATATAATTTTGAGCCAAATCTTATAAATATATTGTCTAAAAGATAATGGAGCGCATCACACAAATCAGAACCAGAGCCAATGGCTCAGGATAAGACGTTCTATTTTCCAAAATTCTCAATTTTCGCTGGAGAAGATCCTAAGCCAAAAACAACAGCCACATTTGAAGAATGGAAATATGAAGTCAGTTGTTTGAGAAAAGATAAAATTTACTCTGACACTGTCATAGGTCAAGCCATTGGCAATTCGCTTAAAGGAGATGGTACAGACGACAGAATCAAAATCAAAAATCTGGTCAACAACAAAATAACACTGAAACAAATGATGATATATCAAAAGAACAGAAAGATTTAAACTAGATGGCGTCTCCGTCGAAGGGCAGACTGAGGACAAATGCCTAAACAGCCCTGAATTGAAAAACATTTTTCAAAGACTTATTGGTCATTCAAATGAGTCCAGAGTAACATTCTGTGGCATAGAGGCAAATGCTTTAGTAGACAGTGGATCTTAGATAACAACAATAACAGAGGAATTCTATAATTTACTGTCTCCCAGACCACATCTATGGTCATTAGAGGAATTAGGCCTCAACTTAAAAGTACAAGGGGCAGGTGGACATGATATACCATATATAGGTTGCATATTAGCTGATGTTAAAGTACCATTTATGCCGAATTGCACTATCAAAGTAGGGGTACTGGTAGTACCTGCAACTGACTATGGGTTAGTGGTTCCAATTATATTTGGAACCAATGTCATCAGCCGCTGTAGAAAAACTTGTGATAGTGAGACAGCTGTTCCAGATAACTGGAAAAATGCATTTGCAGCCTGCCAAACAGAATCAGCTGGAATTGTAAAATCCACAAACAAAGTGACAATAAAACTAAAGCCAATTGAGTCAATAACTTTGTCTGGAATGGTCAGAGATTGTCGGCAAGTAGTTAGTGCTGTAACAGAAACAGCTAAAGGGGTATCAAGCAGGATAGGTGTTTGTCCCGGGTTGTCAAGCTGGATCCAAAAGGAAAGAACCAGAGAGTGCCAGTCAAAATAGTCAATGTTTCTACAAGAGAAGTTCAGATTGAACCCAGAACACCTTTGTGTGAGTTTCAGGAAGTTCAAGTGTTAAGAAATCTTGAGTTTGCATCTAAGGAGAATAAAGTGGGTACACAGGAAGAAAATAGTGATAATTGGAAGGCACAGTGCTGTCAACAAAGTGTGAAGACTGATAAAAATGACGAAAGTACTATACCATCAGGTATAGACTTGTCAAAATCAGCATTAGATGACAAGCAAAAAGATGAAATGACAAGGTTTCTACTGAAATGGAAACACATGTTTTCAACAGATATCACAGACTTAGGGAACTGTGATCTGTTTAAATATTGTATTAACCTAGCAGATAATGAGCCATTTAAAGAACCACATCGAAGAATACCACCTGCTCTGTTCCAGGAAGTTCAGGAACGTATACTTGAAATGCTTGAAGCAGGTGCTATAAGACCAAGCAAAAGTTCATATTCTTCGAATGTTGTAATAGTTAGAAAGAAAGATGGCACAATAAGATTCTGTGTGGACTTTAGAAAGTTAAACAGCAAGACCATCAAAGATGCATATGCCATCCCAAGACCTGAAGAAACACTACATTTACTTGCCAGTGCCAAATATTTCACAAAATTGGATCTCAGAAGTAGGTACTGGCAAGTGGAGGTCAAAGAAGAAGACATCCCAAAAACAGCCTTTCAAGTGGGTACCTTGGAATTTTATGAATTTCACAGAATGCCTTTTGGCTTGTGCAATGCGCCAGCAACTTTTCAGCGCCTGATGGAAATGTGCATGGGAGATATGAATCTAAGAGACTGCTTGGTGTACCTGGATGACATAATTATTTTTTCCAGTACATTTGAAGAACACATAGATCGTCTTACAGCAGTATTCTCCAGACTCCAAGAGCATAACTTGAAACTGAAGGCCTCTAAGTGTGAATTCATGATGTCCCAGGTGACTTACCTGGGCCACATTGTGTAACAAGAGGGAATTCAAACAGACCCAGAAAAGACCTCAGCAATATGGGACTGGCCAGTTCCTCAAAATATAAAAGATGTAAGATCTTTTCTTGGATTTACGGGATATAACAGGCGTTTTATCCAAAACTTTGCCAGGATTGCTAGACCCCTAAATGATCTTTTAATTGGCCATGGCACTTTTAAGAAAAAAAAGGGAAAGAAAAGACCAAAAGTTAAGAAAGTACCATTTATTTGGGAAGAATCACAGCAGAAGGCCTTTGATACTCTTAAAAAGAAATTGACAAATCCACCAATACTTGCTTATGCAGATTACCACCTACCATTTAAACTGCACACAGATGCCTCTTTAACTGGCCTGGGGGCAGTTCTATATCAACATCAGGATGGCCAGGACAGAGTGGTATGCTATGCAAGTAGAAGTTTGAAGCCATCAGAAAAAAATTACCCAGCCCACAAATTAGAATATTTGGCTCTTAAATGGTCTGTAACTGAAAAGTTCCATGACTACCTATATGGAACCAGCTTTGAGATGTACACAGACAATAACCCTCTTACCTATGTTTTCAGTGTTATTGTTGAGAAAGCAGAAGCCAGAGTGCCAGATGATATTTTACTTTCCACAGCCCTCACAGCTCAAGACTGGCAGAAAGCACAAGCTGCTGATTCTGATATCAACTATGTAATAGGCGCCCTTCTTGAGGGAAATCATCCTAGTCCAGAGCAGGTAAAAAGCCATAAGGTAGATTTGGGATACCTGCCCGACTGGGAAAGATATTCATTCAGGGATGGTGTCCTTTACAAGTCAGAAACCATCAATGGGGAAGAGGTTAATAGACTAGTGTTACCAGAGGCATTCCAGGAAATTGTTCTAAAGTCATACCATGATGACGTAGGCCATCAGGGGCGTGACCGTACAGCGTCTCTGATAAAAGGTTGTTTTTCTGGCCTCGCATGAATCAGTTCATCCGTAACTATGTTCAAAAATGTGGTTGTTGTATTTGTAGGAAGGCTCCGCAAGTGAAGTCAGCACATTTGGTGAGTATAACATCGTCTGCACCAATGGAGCTTGTCTGCATTGACTATCTTTCTTTAGAGAGATCGAAGGGTGGCTTCGAGAATATTCTGGTGATCACAGATCACTTTAGTCGTTATGCACAGGCTATTCAAACCAGAAATCAAACAGCTCAAACAACAGCTAAGGTCCTATTTGAGAATTGCTTTGTGCATTACGGCTTTCCAGCGAAGTTGCATAGTGACAAAGGGGCTAACTTTGAATCCAAAGTTATCTGAAAGCTATGTAACATCGCTGGCATACCGAAATCTTGAACCACACCTTACCATCCAATGGGGAATGGGATGGTTGAGCGATTCAACAGAACGCTTCTGAACATGCTTGGGACAATGAGTGAGAAACAAAAGTCTGATTGGAAGTCACATGTGCCAACTTTGACACATGCTTATAATGCAGCTATGCATGAGAGCACGGGTTTCTCACCATTTTTCCTCATGTTTGGCGTCATCCCTGTTTAGCCATAGATGCTTTTCTGGGCATTCGATTTTCTGAGGAAAGGAAGTCCCACCAGGATTATGCAGACAAGCTCAAGAATGGACTTTCTGATGCATATAAGTGTGCTAGTGAAGAGGCGGCCCACAAAGGTGAAAAGTACAAGCATTATTATGATAAAGGGATAAGACACTCAGTCTTGGAAGCTGGAGATAGAGTTCTTGTCAAAAAGGTAGGTATCAAGGCTAAGCACAAGCTGGCAGACATCTGGGAATCATCTCCATATGTTGTCATCAGCCAACCCATGCCAGACATACCCTTGTATATGGTCAAGAAAGAGAACTCAACCAACAAGCCAAAGCCCCTTCATAGTAATATGCTTCTACCTTTCAAGGCTCTACCTAGCTCATTCGAGGAAGAGCCCAGCAAACCAAAGAAGCCTACTCATGTTGTTCAGGAGGAGACCTACGCAGACTCATCAACTGACAGTTCTGGGAATGAAGATGAAGAACAAACAGAGGAACAGCCTGCCATCCCCAGATATATCATTCCCCAAAAGAGGTCTTCACCATGTAAAACACCATCAGGAAAACAAGCTTCTGCTAGAGGATCATCAGTTACCCCATCTAGTAGGCCAGTAACACGACAATCCCAGTTACCAGTTGCAAGTGGTGGGCTTAGAAGGAGCCAGAGAAATAGAAGAGCACCACAGTGGATGCACTCTGGACAGTGGCAGATTGGTATGAGACCTCACACCTTCAGGGTAAACCAGAATGAGGTCATATATCTTTGAATACAGTTGAATATGTGATACAGAAAATTTTGCAGAGTTTTTATTAAGTCATCATTGTATTGTTTTAATTTGACTCATTTGTAGTATAATTTTTATGTTTCCTATAGCCTATCCTATAGATCAGTCCATATCCCATAGCCTGTCTCCTTTCATCATATTGTAATATTTTGTCAGTTTGTTTTACGTTTTGGGAGACAATCTTTTTTACTGGCGCTATAAAATGGCGTTGTCAAGGGTGAGAAATAACTGATTTCATCCAATTAGTGTGTCCATTCATTGTGGCATTTCCAGGACATGTTTGATTAATTGACTTTACATGAAACCCGATGTGTTTATAGTGTGTTCTTACCCAGAAGTTTGATACCAAGATTTTGGACGACAGGAGTCCTTGCACACATTTAAATTTATTGCATGTGGTAGTCAGGTATGGTTGTGGTGTTGCATTTGTTGGTTACATGTCTGGTAGGGATACAGCCCAATCATTTGGAAGCTGACAAGGGGTAGCTCTTATGACCTTATCTGTGTGCTATACCAATGAGTTTTCAGTGCTATGTCAACCTCTTGGTGTTAGACTTTTGTGTTGGTGTGGTATGTTTGGTGTTTGTATTATTTGCTGATCATAAGATGTAATAATTTTCGTTGGGTGGTTGCAGATAATGTTTCCTCCATTGAAAGTTATTTTTGTCCATAATTGTGTAGTCAATAGTGTACATGTTTGATTTACAGCCATCTGCCCAGACACAGTGAACTACCTATACTTTCTGGTTTGTATGTATATTCAAGATGGATGCTTCATTGTTTTAAATGTTCATATGTTTATTCAGACAGTTAATATGTACACTGTTAACTGTATATCATATATGATTCGGTGTGGGTGTCATATATTGTGAAAGGTTGGTAATATCAGTTTGTAAATAGTCTAGTGACTATTATAATGGGATTTGGCATCCCCAATATCCAGCCTCTTGAAATATCATTCTCTATTATTGTACGGATTTCTTTACACCAAACTGGCAAGAGGCTTCCTGATAAGCAATTAGGCTGACAGAAGTTCTCTGCCTGTGCGTTTGACGTGGAGTAGATTCATGCTTGTGATGGGGATTGATATCAGTTTATAATCTATGCAGTCTAAAGTTTGCATGTTTAGATACAACCCTGATAACCAGCCTTTGCAAATACCGTTCTTTATTATTGTGTGAATTTCTCTATGCCAAACTGGCAAGAGGCTTCCTGATAAGCAATTGAGCTGACAGAAGTTCTCTGCCTGTGCGTTTGACGTGGAGTAAATTCATGCTTTTGTTGAGGAGTGGTATTGGCTATTAAACTGTACATTCCATTAGTGTGATTGCTGTATTTTTACCATTTGGTATGAATTGATAGCAGTAAGGTTGCTGTAGAAGTCCATGTTTATATGTTTAGATGATAAATCTTAACATTATATGTGTCAGATGGTATGGTCTTTTATTACTAAAATGTAGATTGGTTTCAGCCACACAAATTATGCATGGGCTCTAGTCATGCTCTTCTGAAGCTTGAAATTTATTATTATTATTGTTATTATTATTAATGTTGTTGTTTTTGTTTTTGTAAAACTATCTAAGATATGCAATGCGTTTCACATCCCACCAGAGGGCAATTTTTTTATAAGTAAATGTCGGGACGCCATTTCATAAAGCAAGGAAGTATGTAATAGCCGCTATATATAGGTGAGTTACCCAACACGTACATGTTATACGGGGTGGTGTGCCGTCGCAGATACTTTACCTGTATTCTGGTTATAAGGGGTGTGAGCTACCTGTGAACAAAGCCTTTGTCGCCTATGGCATGATCTTTTGAGCTAAAATGCATGCTTTACTAATCTTGCCATAAAGACCTTGAACAGATAAGTTCTATACTTTCTGTGGAGCTCATATTTAATATATTTTATATATATTATTGTTCCAGGTATTTACATATTGTATTCCATAGTTTTGTATTAGGAAATATGTGAATTGTATTTTGTAAAGTATCGCTGTAATGTGATTTTGTAAATGAAACTGCAAGATTTCTGAATATTTCATAAATCCGACCCATTATCCTGTTGAATGTTAACTTGTCTTGGCAGCCAAATTCCTATTTAAATTCCTATGCCTGGTACATTATTCGCTACCTGTTTCACCGTATCGAATCTGGACTGGGTACACTCTTCGGAAGCATCTCTACGAGACGTTTCCAATGAGTTTACACAGTCTATGTTCCTGGATGATAACACTTGGTTTTAGGGTATGTGTTACAAAGGCCTATTTTGTAGGCACTTGCCATAAAGATCTTGAACAGACAAGTTCTATACTTTCTGTGGAGCTCATATTTAATATATTTTAAATATATTATTGTTCCAGGTTCCTGACTATTTGATGCATTGGTTGCTGCTCGTTATTAAAACATATATTGCCTATATTCGAGTTTTGTATTCGTCATTCCGAAGGACCGATCTCACGACCGGTGACAATGATATCTGTAACCTTGTTTTAATAATTTAGCAGTTAAAATAAGTTTCTGTTGTTGAACTCATCAACATTAGAACACACTCTAGCAAAACGGATAAGCTGAGAAATATATACACCATAACCCATGATCCAAAGAACAATAAAGTAAAATCTACACTTTAGTGAAGGGCAAATAGTTTAGACACAGAGGGTCTGTCGTGATCTGAATCAAAATCATTTGACACTCGTATAGTGTTCATGAAAGATTCTTTTGAAAAAAAAGTTATTTTGAAGAAGTAAGCAGGCTTCAACAAAAGCATGGTAACACATCCAGTATGCAAAGTTTTAGAGTGGACTTCTGTTTTTATACATTATTATGCAGTTATAATAATAACAAGAATTGTTATATGACTGAAGAGAATCCTGTCTCCTGATTGGCCCAATTTGTCTTCATAAATCTCTATGCTTACCTGGAAACTTGTCTATTTATTATCCAGTCCACAAGTTAAAATTTCATGAAAACCAGCTCAAACTAGTTTCCAGAAGTTAATATTTTTGACACTTTAGCAATATTACCCTTTAAAGAGCTAAAATAGCATGATGAGTGTAATTCTAGCATGTGCTGCATGAAATTGACATGATTTACTATTTCACCTTCCAACAGGTTAATTAAAGACTTTCATGAATTTCACAACGTTTTGTTTCGTCTTGCTTGCTTTATTATCTTTGTTTGAATAAACAAACTGTAAAATCATTTTTATGATAACATTTATTGTTATATGACTGAAAAGAATCCTGTCTCCTGATTGGCTTAATTTGTCTTCAAAAATCTCTATGTCTACCTGGAAACTGGTCTAAACCAGTCCACAAGTTAATATTGCATGAAAACCAGCATGAACTAGTTTCCAGAAGTTAATATTTTTGACACTTCTGCAATATTACCCTTTAAAGAGCTAAAATAGCATGATGAGTGTGAAACTAGCATGTGCTGCATGAAATTGACATGATTTGCTGTTTCATCTCCCAACAGGTAAATTAAAGACTTTCATGAATTTTTACAAAAAAAAATGTTTCGTTGTGTTTGCTTATTTATCTTTGTTTGAATAAACAAACTGTAGAAACAGTTTTATGATATTTTTATATTCCCCAATAAGATAATTAATATACATTTGAAAATGCAAAATACTAAATTTTAGTATTTTAATAAAAGTTGGTAAAGCTTGTGAGAAAGTCCTTAGATTGAAGGTTGAGCATGTCTTGAACTACAAGTGAAAGTAGCAAAATTTTCATTCTTAAGTGAAGTTATATAACAACCCAGTTATTGCCTTAAATTTCAATAGACATAAGGATTTATCTACCTTTAAAATTGATATTCACCTCGGCCTAGCGGCCTCAGTGAATTATCACTTTTTCTGGTAGATAAATCCTTAAGTCTACCTCATTGAATTCAATAATTGTATATTATTCCCCATTAAGAGAATTAATATACGTTTGAAAATGCAAAATACTACATTAAAATATTTTAATTACAGTTGCTTAAACTTGTGAGAAAGTCCTTAGATATCTTTAACAACAATAGTGATTGTAATAAAATTTTCATTCTTAAATGAACAGTCATATAACAAAACAGTTATTGACTTCAATTACGGTAGACACAAGAATCTATCTACCCTTAAAAGTGATATTCACCTTGGCCTAGCGGCCTCGGTGATATATCACTTTTCGGGTATATAAATCCTTATGTCTACCTCATTGAAGTCAATAATTGTATAATATCTTTAAAAAAATATACGATGAAGTGACCGAAGACATATCTAATATGAGTAACGTGAGAATTTTTAATGAAATGAGAAGAAAAAACTGGGGGATGTTTATACTTAAGTTTGTTATGTCTTGAGTCAGCTGAGCTTAGCAAAAAAAAAAGCGTTTGGCTTTAGGATCCTGTGCTATTCCAAAATATCTGTAGTGATGCTTCTAGGGCTGAAAACTCGAGTCAGAACACAAAAAATACCTGCGTCCAATTGCTACATATTTAAATAGCTAGTGTTAATCATGCCTGGTACAAAGTTAACATTACTGGTATCTAAGGTCTGAACATAAAGGGAAATTGACCACTTTATTTTAAAAGTATTTAAAGTATTTAAATAAAGTGCACTGATTGACATAAACTGTGAACCTGAACATGCCATCTTGTATTTGCTAACTACATTCCACTGTAACAGTACATCACTATTTCAGAAATTTATTTGGGAAGTGTATTTGTTTTAATGGCGTTGGAAGTTAGTCGTGTTTGCCTGCTACATGTAGCGGCGATTTTTGTCGTCTACTGATAGTATTTTCAAATAACTACACAGTATCGGTCCTGATCTTGATCCAAACTGTTGGACATCTTAAAGTGTTCCCAAATGATTTTTTTTAAAGTTGAGTTTGAAAAAAGTCAGCAGTGAAAAATTACCCAGCATGCAAAGATTAAATCAGCCATTCAGATAATTGTTTTAAATTCTAAAGAAAAACGAATTGCAAACATTTTGAAAGTGCAGAACATATAAATTGTCAATCAAAAAAGCATCACTATAAAAGCGATGAATACATGGGCGGACCCAGAGGGGGCGAAAGGGGGTCGGGACCCCCCTAAAATCACAGAAATGTGTTTTTTTAGCAATCCTAGTCCAGATCCCCTAAAAAATCACAAAGCTACATGTACCCAGCTAGCCATCATTGGCACGCCAGCGAAACCTCATTTAAATGGCGTTTCGCTGGCGGCGATGATGGTTCGTTTATACTGGTAAGTGTTTGGATCCTCTCTCTCATGTTATTTTAAAGAATAACACGTCATAGTTATACCATGGGTTGTCCGCCTGTACGTGGAGATAATCCACGAGCTTTAGCGAGTGGATTATCTTACGTACAGGTGGACAATCATGGTATAACTATTTTATATCACCTACATCAGTGTAGACCTTGCACATCACGAGATATTTCGTGTTAGAGTTGGTAAAGGTGGTATAAACTAGGATTCATCATTAAATGATTGTGTTTGAATGGCAAACCATCACACGGATATGAACAAGATGAATGAAATATGATTTTACTCAGATGCTTGGAAAATATGATTTTCTTTCCCAGGAAATTATCCTTTTATTGCCCTGCATTTGCACTAGACTTGTGCAGTTTATTCAATTCGGTTATAGTCCTAGAAACTCTATTTTTAGAATAGAACTAAAGTTTCAAAGATTCTGATAATTGAATATGGAAAGAGTGTTTCTGATATCTGAGAGGGTTTCAGATATAAGATTCCTTATTTTCTTTGGACTGATTCCACTCTACATTGATACCCGTAAATAAATTCAAAATTTAGGGGATAATATGAGAAGCTAACTGATACACAGTATATATTGATGTGATGATTTTTGCTTCTCAGCCCCAAATCTGAATGCTATATTTAGCAATATTTATTTAATACTGGTATTCAATCAAATAACTCCTGTCCTGCGTGTAATTCTCACATTTCATGCTTATATTTGTTAGATTTTTTCTCCATGATGATGCATTACATTGGTTATGAAGCCTTTGTGCGAGCTAAACACATTAAAAAAAAACAGAACATAGAGAGAAGATTTGGCACCAGTAAAATGCATTTAAGCCGTCTGCCAAAAACAGGTCTGACAACTTTTTTAGTCCTCAACTTATTTTACAGTTTTACAGTGATTATCAACGGTTTATTTCAAAGAAAACTGTAATTTTCCAAGGTTTCAGAGGGGGTCCAACATTATCCAGGGGGGGGGGGTTGGTCCAATATTTCAAGGGGTCCAACTTTTTCCTGGGGGGGGGGGGGGTCGAAATGCTAATTTGTATAGAAACCAATAGAACTTGTGATTTCCATTGGGGGGGGGGGGGGTTGGACCCCTATCCTCCCTATGGATCCGCACCATGATTCGGGTTGTAACGAAAATCTTTCGTCTGCTCCACAGCAAATATACCTGGTCGTTGCTATCTTTCTGCCTCCACTAAATTAACCAGTAGTAACAGCTGCCATAACATACTTCAGGCCAGATTATTGTCTATTAGTTCTGTTGATAGTAACTTACAAATATTGGCAAGAATTTCCTACGGAAAAGGTATCATGCCATACATTATTTTTTAAAACCATCGACGCAGATGTTTCGTTACATGTCTCGCGTTTTAACTATCATTCTATCAGCGTCAACGTGAAAATCATATTTAGAAATAATGAAAAAGGGCAAAAAAACACACAAAAACATAACATGCTACCAAATCTCTGCGATAGATAAATAACAATTTCATGGCAATAATAATAATAATAATAATAATAATAATAATAATAATAATAATAATAATAACTTATATTTATAATAATAATAGTAATGATAATAATAATAACATGAGAACGTTTTAGATTTATATGGTCATCTCCCAAGAGGGCAACTAGAGCTTCATGTGCCTTACAATCAATAATTATATTTGACTAAAATGCTAATAAAAGACATAAATCAGTACTGGAAAGCTAAATGTGGATACTTACAAATGCGATATTATGCAATTATTGACTTCATTGAGGTAGATGTGATGATGTATATACCCAAAAAAGTGAAAATCACCGAGGCAGCAAGGTAATTATCACCTTTAAGGGTAGATACATCCTTATTTCGGCCTAAATTGTAGTCAACAACTGTTTTGTTAGATGACTTTTCAACCGTGAATGAAAATCTTCTTGCACTTGAAAATTGTAACTTAAGTTTGTTGAGTTCATGCTGAAACTAAAAAGTTTTTACAAGAATTTATTAACTATTTTCATAATATCTAAGGTAGTTTATCATATGAAATCGCGTCAGGGAGAGATATAACGCCATGCAACAAAATCGACAAACCACTAGTGGTTTACATTATAAGTAGCGTGACGTAATGACTTCCATTATAAATTTGCGTAAAAAAGGCAAGATCTTGACATTTTCAGGCCAAAAATGCGATGATAATTGCTTTTTACTTCATATGATAAATAGAATCTTACAATCTTGCTCCTGTATTATTGAATTTATCAAACTCGTTGCGAAAAAGCGAAAAAATGCTCAGCAAGCCTCGCATTTTATCACTTTTCCCCAAATCGTTTAATCAATTCAATAAAACATGAGCACACATATAAGAAATCTATATTTTGTATTTTGAAATGTTTATACATTCCATGACTGCAGAATGACCATGTAAATCAAGCACACTTCTGTTCACATTTTAGAAAAAAAACTGTTGTTAAAATTAAACAAAAAGTCCTGCGTTTACCTGTTGGAAGGTGAAACAACAAATCATGTCAATTTCATGTTGTCCATGCTAATTTCATACTCGTTATGCAACTGTAGCTCCCTAGACGGTGATAATAAGAATAGTGTAAGAAACATCAAACTCTGGAAACTAGTTTTAGCTGGTTGTCATCCTATATCAACATGTATGCAAGTTTAGACCAGTTTTCAGGAAGACATAGATTTATGGTATATAATTATACCTCACGTGAATTTCCCATACAAAACTTCCATAGACGAACGGCTAATATTTTATAATATCACCCATTGCTACAGCAACGGCGGATACTGCCACATGTTTTCCATAGCAGCGGGTGATATTATAAAATACCGAGGCGGTCACATGATGCGCAACGACGATGCGCGTACTATTCGTTCACGTCAGGAGACGTTCAACAGCAATGGCGGACATGACACATGATTTGGCGACTTTAAACTCCAAATAACTTCGTTGTTTATAGGGTACTCGTTTTTTTAGTTAGGATGAGAGGAACACGTTGAGACCAAATTTGAGCGGAGTTGGCGAAATATTCTATTTTGCAACAAAACCGCATCTTGTACAGTATCTCCATTTAAGGTCACTGCCCATAGCAATAACCGTAACTCTGAATCATCAAGGGAGGTAATACTTGGTAGCGTTTGATTATGACAAAGTGTGATTTTACGCAACTATGATATGTTTTCTACAGACAGTAATGTCCGTTACACTGCACGTTGGTAATCTGAAAGTGATTGATATCACATTATAAATGCAAACAAAATTTAAAGTATATTGAACAACAAAAGTTGGCATTCTTTACGAATACTAAACGATGGACGCTCAGCTCTGTGAGAAGAAAAAAATCAGTCAGTGTAATGGAACACGCATTTTACCAGGGAAATGTCAGTCGACTGTTCTCGTTTTTTTTGACAGTCCACAACAACAATAATGATATAACTACTTGTATATAGATCTATGTATGATTTTCTGGTTTTATTTACCTGCATTATAATTTTACCAAGACAGACTATCTCGTCACGTTCGCAAGCGTCTACTTTGAACCTGACGTGCGCTAATGACGTCACATGCTCTTATGATATCATTATGCGTAAATGTCAAGTTTTGAACTTGACGTTGAGAGTCCCTCGCTTTAGTTTGCGTCCTAAACAATTTGCCTTATGTTAAATGTGTTCCAATATTTAGCTACAAGGGCTATCTTGGGCTTAGGTTGACCCAAGTATAGTCGTGAGTCTAAATTATAGTAGGCCTACTCTAAATTTACTAAATGTATGCGAGGAATTCTTCCATCAGGGTCTGCAAACAACAAGGGCGCAGACCAGCTTGCGCATCCGCGCAGTCTGGTCAGCGCCTCTGCTATTCACAAATTGAATTTAATTGTATTTAAACTTGCTCCAAGCGAGATTTCACTATTCTATCTAGTCTCTGTGGCTGAGAAGGCTGGTTTTGGTGTGATATTATCGGAAACCCTAAAGACAGGTTTTGTCGCATTGATGCTCATTTATATTCATGTAAATGCGGACCCAACCCACAAACCTGGTTCATGTGATATGCACATAGAAAATGTCTAGCCCCTCTAGACTACTCGTGGCCATTTTCGCCCATGACCAACGCCGACGGGATCCGTACCAAAAATAATACCCCGTCCCCCTCCGCGCCACTGAATACCCCCTTCAGTAGCGTGAAGGGTGTGGGTATAAAATTAACCTTTTTCATATAAATGCGGGCCCAGCCAAAGCATAGGTAAGCTAAAGGTACTCAGTGAGACGGTTCTTTTGAGCACCCAAAGCTTCGCGATCGGGAATTAGTATGGCGCCCGAGGCCGCAACAAAGATTTAAAAACATTTCAAGTTCTTGGATGAATACATGTAGTATATGCATCGATCAATTGAAGCGATGCATATTAAAACAGCACATTTTTCATCTAAATTAGACATGCAGAGTTACCCCGTGACCTTGAAAAAAGGCAAATATCCCCAAAACATTACATCTCTATCCTAATGATGTATCTTTGCAAATTTCGTCAAAATATATCGACTAGGTGATCAGACAAAATGCATATAAGTTTCTTTTTACCATGGGTGGGGTATTTTGGTATCGTTTGGTATTGAAAAGTCTTCTCATATATGCATATAAATGTTCCAAGTAGTTGGAGTACATATAGTTTCATTTGGAAGTTCACAGTGAAGTATTTCAATCAATAGTGTTTGGTTCGTAAGGTTTTAACATGCTTAGAAATAAGAAAAGCCTGCTTAGTTCATTATTTTGCAGTTTAGGGGGTAGGGATATTTATTTGGTAATATCTCATCAATTAGACGGTGATTTGTTTTAAAATTCTGTCATAATGCATCTTAAATTATGATCACTTTCCTGAAAAAATTAGAAAAATTCATTTTTTAAAGTATGTTTAAATATTGAATTATCAGTCAGTAATTGCTGAAAATGAATGCATAAATATCGGTGAATGCTGGTTTGAAAGCGTGATTTGAGGAAAAATACTTGTATAGCTTCAAAAGAATGGTTTGAGAAAAAGTTCTTAATTATTAATGGCTTCGAATGCTTGTTTGAAATAACGATTTTCAAATACAAAAAATGAGTTACAGAATATTTTACTTGTCTTAATGAGTTTCCAAAAAGCTGCGCGAAAAAGCCAACATAGGCCATATAATGAAGAGCTGTAACTTTTGAACTGGACGGTAAATTTTCTTTATTTTGCGTTATTTTTCTTATAATATGATGTACTACAGAATATCAAAAAATGAAAAAAGTCTATTTTTTGGAAAAAAAAACATCGCCCAGGTGTGGGCAGTGACCTTAAATCACGCTGCTTGGTATTCAGTATTACGTCATCGACTTTTTTTGACGCCATTTGTTTAACCGAACGTCATGATCAGTTCGAGCATTCAACCCATTCAAAAGAAAAAAAATGTGAAGATGTATTTTCATTCATGCATATCTACGAGAGGCTGTGCATTATTTCCCTTTGGAACTCCCCTCACCATGGTAGGCCTAAGATGGTAGAAAATGAAAGGTTCTAATGTTCGGTATAATAAATTAAATATTACATTCCCTGATTGTGTGAAAGTCGAAAATATCATCCCTCGAAATATAATTATCGACCTTGGCTGCGCCTAGGTTGATAATCACATTCCTCGGGATGATATTTTCGTCTATCACCGAATCGGGGAATGAAATATTTATATAATGTCACCCACTGCTTAAATGTTCTGTTACAGCCTGTATTTGAAGGTATTTGTGGCGACGGGTATACTGGGGGTATAGTCATAGATGATGTCGAGGTGTCTTCTGGTACATGCGGTAAGCTTGAAATTAAGCAGCTTAAAACATATAAACCATGACATGTGATTTCCAACAATGTGGCATTTTGACAAGTGTAGACTCAGACAAGCCTGTACAGCCTCCTTTTAAGCTTAGAAACTCCAAATGCTGTTCGGCAGTAGCTTAGCATTCAAAAAATATTCAAGCGACTAGCAAAGGCTCTGATCAGACTGCGCGTATGCGCAGGCTGGTCTGAGCCTTTACTGGTCGCACATACCTCATTGTTGGAAAAGTCATGTCACTGCTCATATGCGGATAATTCCCATTCGCTTCATTTGAACCTGGAATTTGAGGTATCAGGTTAAGCTGGCTGTCATCCTATATCAGTCTAGGTAGATGACAACAATTTTGCACCACAGAAGGATTAAAATCTGAAACTAGTTTGTAGAAGAAAGTGTATTGTTTCCATTCCAAAAGGTATCAGATTACTGGGGTAATTTTTGACATTTTGGCCAATAGCGACGAGTCTCATGCATGTAAAGTGTTCATTTCAGCACTTAAGTGTTCAATATGAGTTTGGCTTTTGAAAGGAAAACGTTTTGCGTGTAAAATGGGGTCATTCCAAAAGGCATGACTAACAAATTGTGCCAAAATGCGAAGTTTGAAAATGGGGGTATCACCATTCAAATTGGCATCCTGCATGTACAATTGAACATTTTGTCAATATCTTTACTGTCTTGAGTACATGACAGGCCTGGCTATTTCGAGATGCAAAAAGTAGTCATGTCATTTTACGTATTGAAGAAAATTAATCAAATGCAGGTGGCCGATTAGAACTTTCGGCTAGTATATAATATTGGTAGGAATCCCTTACTTTGTACAATGGAAAACCCTGACTAAACTGCATTCCATTTGACCAAAAAGGGTCAAGTACCCACAACATATCTTTGATACGAAATAAGAAATATTATACATATTCTTATATATATTTAACTAAAATGTTCAAAATTACAATCGTAACTACAATTAGGATTTACTCCAATACTTAAGCGTTGTTGCACGCAACAAAATAAGTATCCCTGTTTAAACTATGAAAGTAGGTGTGGATAATCTACCTAGTCGTTACCGACAAAGGTTATCCCTGTCACAATACAATGATTAATTTAGATGATAGCAGCTGTTGATTAATCCCAAAATGAATCCTATTAATTATTGCACATGACCTCAAGCGTTCTAGAAAATGTGAAAATTTATTTGCTTTCCCAAGCCGTGTCGAGATACTCCATGATATATTTTGCTAATTCCCCCAAAAATGGATTCCGATTTTTAAAGTAAGTTATACGAGGGGTGATCAGAAAGTTCGCGGAAAAGTGCTATTAAATCGCATTGCTTTTATCGATTTCAATGAAAATTCATAGATATAAACTACCTTTTATAGCAAATTGACTGAAATTGAAATTTAGAAAACGTGACGTCAGACATTTGAGTACGAGACGCCGCTGTGACGTTACTTCGCTGAAACCGGCCCATCTGTACCCCGGGTCAGCTTCTCAGGGCTTAAACTCGTAGTTGTGTTTGAATTGATTAGTATTTTTAATGGAAAGTAATGTTCCGTCATTCCATGAACATAATATGAGGTTTTTATGTTATTCCGCTGCGCTATGTATTCAATTTAATGGGTTTCAGTCCGAAGGGAAGGCCTAAAACGCGTCAATTTTTCGATTTTTTTGTAAATTTTAAATAAAAAAGTCAATTTCTTGTCAGTGGTCATCACAATAATTATAATATCGAACTTAACTATCAATATAAGATATACTGTCTTGAAAAAGCGTGTTTTCGAAGTATGTAAATGGTTTATTTTAAAGAATTTGATTGCCAAAAGAGGCAATGGCATCATAGAAGTTGAATGCTTTGCTTATTTGACAGTATTGTTATTCATTTCGATTTAGAACATCATCCCTTAGATATACATATTTGAAAGTTTGCATAGAAGATGAGTACATATGTCGTTAAATATGCATGGAACTTAATATGGGCTATCACAGCATAATACAATTTTACAAAACGTTGAAGTTTAATTGGTTGTGTAGTAAAACGTCAAAATGCAACGTAAATTGGTTCGCGCGATATAGTGTTGCCTTGACGACCGCTGTAACGCACGTAGACGACTTACACCAAGCATGTTGTAACCGATCAACTGCATATGTGTTGCAGTATTATGTGCTGTGATTCCAGCTCTATTGATCAAACGATGTAGAAATGGCAACTGTTTTCCGCGAACTTTCTGATCACCCCTCGTATATTAAAAAATCTGACATTAAGAATCTTAATTTTTGTTTTAATTCAAGGACTATCATTTGACATTTTAGAAAAAATGAAAATATGGGCCCACCAGATTAATAATCTTTCAGGAGGTCAACATTTAACCCCATACACATTTTGAGGATACTTCAATATAAAATGTTAAGAAGTGTAATTTTTGTCAGTTATATAATTCCATAATACTAATATGAAGTAATTTTTCAATACAAGGCGAAAACAGAAAAAGAAGGAAAAAAAAACAATTTGTAATAAGTGACTACCTGTGAATCGACCCTGGTCCTCTGGTTCCAAAGTCTGACACGCTTACCACTAAGCATAGATGTCAAGTCGTGAACGGCTCGAAATAACAGTACATATTGGACAGACAATCCGACTATCGGCCATATTTGGTTACAATGTTGATGTGGCCTGTTCTATTTATCTGTATTTGATACTGAGGCGATCAGTTCTGATGAAGGGTCAATAGATATTTCGGACACATTTTAGTTACTTTTGTCTGTCCAAAATATGTAGAAATTTCCATCTGACATAAGTTTATCTGAACACTGTATCAAGCCAAAATCAAATGGTGTGCATGGGAATTACCAAAAATTGTCCTTTAAGGGGATAGCAACCCTATAATAAGTATCTTTTATCAGAAAGAGCTCTATGAACCATGAATTTTGATACAAGTATCATCAAAATCGGTTTAAAAATGGGCAAGTTAATTGCATTTTAAGAATTCAATATGGCCAACATTTAGCCGCTATTTTGAGTATTCATCTAGCTTTCAGAAGTTTTAACTGCTTAATTTTTAGTTATCACTACTATCACATCATCTGTGTAATGAAAATAATCCATTGGTATGTTTTTTTTATTTTGATTACGCATATTTAATTGGGCTGAGTGACGTCACTAAGCCTACACTATGGCCGCTTTCATTACTGTCCATTTGCAAATATTCAAACGCCCACAACTTCTACATTTTTCAACCGATTTAGATAAAACTGGTATCAAAATGCAAGGTTTATTAAGATCTTTCAAATAAAAAAAACAGTAATTATCAGGGTTGCCGTCCCCTTTAAGAGCCGTCTCATCTAGATATTCAGTGTTTACAAATTTATGTCCGAATTTACCTGAAGCCCCAAGTTACCTGACTTTACCCTAAATGCGATTTTTACTGCTTGAGATCTTAATACAAACTGAGATGGTAGGCTAATTCCACCTTTTAATAATCAGGAAGTAATCAAAACAGCTGCTTTGACCCTACCAAATTTAAAAGTTTGATATCATGCTGCATTTCTTGTCAGTTTGTTTGCATACCATGTCTAAATATTAGCTAAATATTAGAATTATTATTAAAGGTTTTGCATGTATTAACATTTGTCAGCCCTGGGAGAGCTGTTCTTGCGTCTGCAAAGTGTAAATGTAATCGACTTTGTTGTGTGATTGTTATTCTTTTATAATCACTTGATTCCAACAAAACATGTTATGAAAACATTAAACAATACAAAAGCATTTTTAAATTGGATCTCCCTGTACAAAATCCCATTAGTTCGCTATTTTTCGAACGTCATAACGCCTTAGCGGCTAGCAGCATTAGCGAACAATATGGAAATCTCATAATTTGAACATGGATTTTCATTCATTCTACTATGACTTCAAATATCTACAGGAACATAATCCTTGGTTACACCTGGCATGACCCATTCGGTACTCACTGCATTCGTCACGAATGCAGTGGGAACGGATTGGTCACGCCTGGTGTTACTGAGAATGCAGGAACATGTATTTATGCCTCTCTGTTTTTTAAAGTTGACATTGAGTGTCCAGTTGGTTGGATAAGACAAGATGACTCCTGCTATTTGTTTGTGACTGATGAGGAAATGGACTGGCCAGATGCTAGAGATGCCTGCAGTGAAAAGGGCGCTCATCTTGTTCAAGTCGATACACAGCGGGAAAGCAACTATCTTAGATATGAGCTATTCAAACTTGGGTCAGCTATAAATGACAGTGTATGGACAGGTGGGAACGAACTGTATAAAGAAGACATGTATGTATGGACGGGATCATATAATAGTAGAATCGTTTATACAGACTGGGGCATTAATGAGCCTAATGAATCTGGAGGAGACGAGGACTGCATCTCAATAATGAAAGCATTAGGCTAT
Organism: Loripinus fragilis; assembly: GCA_964019695.1. Lineage (NCBI taxonomy): Eukaryota > Metazoa > Mollusca > Bivalvia > Lucinida > Lucinidae > Loripinus > Loripinus fragilis. The sequence goes on from OZ026514.1 coordinate 93,138,690, forward strand.
CATTGGAATGATGCGAACTGCTCGCAGGTGATTAACTTCATATGTGAAATGGAAGACGCCAGGGTCTCACCAGCAGGTACGATAATTACACAGGAGCCAGCCACAAACCCTTAGAACAGAAATAAGTAGTCCAATAATAATTTTAGGCACCCCATCTGATTTCAAACAATGTTGCGTTTTGACAATTTTACACTAGAACGATCCTGAGCAGCCTTCTTTTAAGCTTAGAAACTCAAAATTATATTCAGTCAGTAGCTTAATACCCATAGAATATTTATGTAACCTGCAAAAGGCTCTCTATAGACTGCGTGTATATTTAGATTGAACTTGTTGAATGCACATACGTGTACCACATTGTTGGAAATTGCATGCCGTGGCTCAATATTTACTTTTACTCATAAAAGTACTGTAACACTATGTATCAGGATACTCTATTTAACTGATCAAATAAGTTGGAAAACTCAACTTATATAAGCAAAACGAGTTTTGTGCCCTGGTTTCAAAAGAAACTATAACCTGTTTAACGATACCAACCTTTTGTTTTTCGTTGAATGAGACCCATGCCATGTTCAGGAAAAACTCAGATTTCATAATCTGCTTGAAACTTGAACCTTTGTACTTTCCTCTAGAGATTGTGAAAAGCAGATTAATTACTATATTCTGAATCAATCGAAGGGATGTCGCGAATAGTGGTAAGTCCAGTTTTATTTTAGAATATGGCTATCATTTGAAAACCATTCTCAAGATCTTCGTGGCTGCATGTGCAAGTTATTGAAAACCACTTTTAGCAGCATCAGTGGAAGTCTGAAAAGAACGACCGACTTGAGGAATGCGTAAACAAACTAGTTTCTATAGTAGACACTGAAATTGGAGTTGTTCTTGAGTTTTTGATCCAGCTATTTCAACGTAAGAACAAAATGTTGGTATCAGTACACAGACTAATTTTTCTTGAAGCCGGGATACAATTGTTTTGCTGATATACTGCTAATTTGTGGACTGTTTTGATGACCCAAATAGGATAACTCGATATATATACCGTCATGATACTTGTCTGTATTAACAGACACACGCTTACTTTTTCTTTAAAGAGTTTGTGACTACTTTGCTTCCAGGTGCTTCCAGCGCAAGTTATTTAAATAAGTTCTCATTATAAAAAAGATTGGTTCCTATAACTTTTTCCCCTTTAATTGCATGCAGGTGGGTCGGACCTTAGACTCTATAATAGTTCTGACTTAAATGTCTATCTATAGCTGAGAGGATTAGGCCCTGATGCTGTTTCTGTGGTGAGGCCCTCCGGGGCTTAACTGTTGGATTTTCTTTTACTCTACTAATCAGTATTATATACAGTTGAGTCCTTGTCTATGTTTAACCTCCTTTTTATATCTTAATGTACATGTACTATGAGATGATACATCGATAAGCTAGGTGTCTTTTATGTGAACCAACATTTATTTGTCTTGATCCACATCAGATATAAAGGTGAGGTTGTTACTATCAATCATGCTTGAGCCCTCCATTTTTTACAGACTGATTCAAGGTGGTGCTTCTTTTGTGGATCATTTTTTCTTACTTGCGATACGTGTCATACTGTCTTATCTATTCCCTGCAGCCTTGTGGGAAAGTGCTAATCTTTTGGCTCTCTTGTATGTGATGTTTTCTTGTGTTTTTGGCACTTTCCCAAATGGTGTCCTATATCAGGTTTTGGTATTTTATTGTATCGATTCTTGATCATTGCCTTCTTCCTTACTTTAAGTGGCCCCCAATTTTCTCCAATTGTTCTTTAATGATAATATTGATTTTAAAAGAAATTACAGAAATGAATTAAGATACCGACCGATCATAATAATTGCGTTTTTATAACGTTTTTTCAATGAGATTTATGTAGGCATGGATTTTATTGATTTTTGCGTTTGTTTGCTGTTCCCTTTTGAAGTGTTCCCAAAGTGAACCTAATGACAAATAAACTATGACTTGTACAGGTAAGTGGTGATCAGTCATGTAATCAACTATGAATCACCATTTATACTTATCAATTTCATTGTTCATCTGACCCTTATGCATAGACATGGCCTGCATTCAAAGGCAATTCAGTGTTATTGTATTGGCAGAACACAGCGTTATATGCTGGGTAATGGTTTCTCATTGTTGTCCCCTTCTAATTTTCTTCTGAAATAGTTATCTTTTGGGAATGCTATCAGAGTGACAAAAATGTATGAATACAGTCAATTCCCCCACCTATTCTTAGCCACTCTTTGCAAAGTTTTGCAGCAAAAGCGCTTTAGCGGGCAAATAGTTGATGTAGCTGAAAAATAAAAGCCAAGTAACAGTATGGTGTATTTTTTGCTTCCTGAATGATAAAGATAAGAAAGAAGGCAAAATCAGGAACCAATTTCAATCAAGTAAGTATCATAAACATATTTATTTAGTTTCATAAACATATTTTGACCTGTTTTCGACATTTTGACACTATTCGTATATATGCGCAAATGTTTCTCATGGGCGTAGTTCCCTTAACGCAGTATACGCACTTGCGTTATAAAACTAGTAGCACTCAATGGATCTCACCTATAGTGGTAAAAGTGATTAACATACCTTAAGGAACTGCCCTCAAAGGAAAGAGTTCGCTCCCTCTTGGAGCAAATTCTTTCCTTTAAGAGAAGTTTCCATTTTGAAAAGGGACGTAATTGTAGAAAATCATTGCTGGATACAGTAATCTCCCTTTGATGTGCGTAACTTTTTAGCGATCTGGGTACGCCGTTGGACGCTCATTTTGACAAATCATGCAAACCTAGATGTCTAAATTTCGGTCTAAGTATTCACCCACATCCATACTGCGTGTGTACGAGCAGCGACAGCTCTGGCCAGCCTGCGCATATTCACAGGCTAGGCTGAGTATTTGCTGCTTGCACACCCTTATGTGCTGGTCCATTTTGTTATCTTTCAGCTATAGAAGAAATGTGTTCAGATGCAAATACAGCGTGTACAGGTAAGTATATTAAACCCTTAATGCGTTAATCGCAACAAAAGTCGTCTGCTTTTCTCGTCTGCTGAAATGTTTAATAAGCCTTTATGGCAAACAGTGTGGACCTAGATCAGACTGCTCCTATAGGAGCAGTCTGTTCTGGGTCTACTCTGTTTGCTTCTATACTTAAGTCGTCAGTAATGCTAGACAATTATTTGCAGCAGACGAAATTAGCAGACGACATTTTCAGATGCATTTTTTTTCTTTGCGCTTTAAGGGTTAAGCTAGAAAGGGACATGGGGACTGGTATTTCCTTACCATTAAAATTAAACCCATTAGTCGCTCTCATGAAAGGGGCTCTTACTAGGTATGGGAAAGTAACATGGGAGTCTGCCCACAATTGGAATTTGATAATATTATGTTTATTAATTGCCTGGGGTCTGTGTTTTAATATGTATGGTGCATTTGAGTTATTATGCAATTCCCTTGCTAATTTATGACGGCATATATAAAACCACTAATACACCTAAGGGTACCCAGTTATTGTCATTTCTAAAGTACTGGGCATAGCATATAACTGGCGCAGAAATGTTTTATCTAACAACTCAAAGCACTGCTATCTATAGCTACATGTAAGTTTAAGTCGCAATGTTTAAGAGATGTATGCCTCAGCACAAACTATTGTGTTGCTTATCTTATGTGTACAAAAGCGTTTTCCAACAGCAATGCTGACATACACAGAATGACTAGATGTCTACTTTTTGGTCTGATCTTTCTTCTTCATCTACCCTTTGTGTATGAGAGCAGCGAAAACTTTGGTCTGCGAGACTGTGCATAAACGTGAACTCCCTAGACTCGCCTTTGCTAATCAATGTTACTCCATGATGCGTGCAATACGTGTATGTACCACACTGTTGTGTGTTTGGTAATATGGCCATTGCTTAAATTTGTACTGGTTTGATAGTGGTTTAGAGTCTCTTCTGCTTGGGCCATAGTTTTGTCATGGATTAGTGGTTGTCAAATTTCCTTGTTATGTCCAGTTGTTTTATTGCTGTTTGAGGGATCCATAACCATGATTTGTCTTAGTTTTATAAGTTCTTTTTGAACCTTATGTCTCAACTTATCATCTGCTTTTAAGCGCTGAATTGTAAGTTCATCAATCTCACAATCGTCATTTTCACAACCAGAGGAATTCTCATGGGACAACGGTAACTTCGACTTGGCACTGTAGAAACTCCAGTCACCCTTCTCAGTTTTTCTACCACTACCAGTAATTAACACATAGTACGTACCTTTTAAATTTTGCACCTTCTGGTGTTGATTTTCTAGTTACCTCTGCATATTATCTTTCTTAGTAGCCACGGTAAGGCGACGTTCTTCTTTTATTGACGTCTGCTCTTTCTCTTAACGTATCATTTCTAGGTTGACTTCACCTACTGACGTCTCATTCGCCAAAACGAGGCTTGGAATAGAGGAAATTCCTTACATCGCCTAGACCCCCTGAGGCACCATCAAGGGAGCATATATCTACCTTTACAGCATCCAATTGTGGCTCTTCCTGAATATTACTCATTGTGCTGCTATATTCGAGCTTCCCTCTGTGTAATGGTTTATAAACTACCCTAGCGATATTTCTTTGGGTTCTGGCTAAGTGTCTCGACTCTTCTTCGCCATTCATTAATTGTTTTACCAGAAAATAAAGGTCACGTCACCTGTTTTTTTACTTTAGAATTGTATTCAGCACTGTCAAGGTTTATATAAACCTGATCTCTTCTCCACACACAGTTGAGTACAAATCTTGTATCGGAATCAGTGGACAACGATTGGCAAAGTTTCTTCATGAGATTATTTTTAACAACAAAATGGACAATATTTCTTTATTGAAATATTTTCAAACTGTATGCCTCTTCAAGATAATTCTCTTTATATATAAATGTAGTACAGCTATAATTATCAACCAATCAGAATGATTGTTGTATATAACTTCAAAAATCAAGAAATCTTATTTTGTTGACGAAAGTCATTTCTTGAAAAGATATTAACATCATCAACTAGAGATATATTTGTTTTCAGAACTAAGTATTTTTAATAAATTATAATTTCACACTTGTTTTATTGTTGTTTAATATATTATGAAGTATCGTAACCAAGTTATGGTTTGCGTTTTACTATTTTTCAGATGCTTATTTTAAGCCAAACTGCAACCAAACTATAGTTCCTGTTGACACTTGTACTGGTAAGTTGAGCCTATTGTGTTCCAGGGGTTTGGGGAATCTGGGGGGAATGTTTTTTTTTTCTTTTCAGGGAGCTGGGGGAGCACTGGTTATTATTTTAGGGGATGTGGGGTGCAAGCACATGGTTTTAGGGAAGTAAGGAACCCTGCCAGAAAGTAGAAATAAATTAACAAAAATCTCACCTCAGAAGAAAAGCCTCAATTTTGTTTTGATTTCTTTTTAAAAAAACTTTGTCTTCTAGGGGACTGTACGGCTGTCCCCCACACCCCCTTATAAATATTGTACTTGTTTATTTACAGGTAGTGCTTGTCCATACTCACAAATTTATCTAATGTAAAATTCTAAATTATGATCAACTAAAGTGATGTCAACACTAGGTGAAGTTTGGGTTTGGCTCAGTAATTAAGGAGACATAATAATTCTGGTCTAAAATGCAAAACTAACTTAAATTCTTCAAACTTTGAATTAAATATTACCCAGTCAAACTATCGTTTCCAAATTCAGCATCTACTTTAAACGACAATTAGTTCGATACCCAACATGACTGTATTGCACCTGAAAATTCAAAGTTGTTTTCTTTATTGATTTAGAGACTTTTTGAACAAATAAATGAATTACGGAAATGTTTATTTTTTATTTTTTATTTATAATCCGAAGTACCAAAATTTCCCATCATAATATATTTTATTCATATTTCTAATAGTAAATCTGTTTTTTAACCAAACTGTTACCGAGTGTGAAATTTCCATAATATCATACCAATAGCAACTGTAACATGTCATAAAGATGAACTTGCATGATCTTGCATGCGAGAGCAAGCAATCAAATATAGCTGTGGCGTTCAATATCACGTTTACTGCTCAACAACACCCAATGTTCACCTCAATAGAAGTCAATAATTGTACAGTATATCATTTAATTGCTCACTTTTATCTTTTAGAAACCTACTATTGCTATTTAGACGACAACTATGTTTATCTTTCGCTTTCTTTGAAATGGTACAAACGGCCAGCAGTAGTACCACTTATTTACACAGAATTTATTGGAGAAGGGACCGTGGACAATCCGGATGGGAAGCAGATCTTTTATGTTGAATCGCCACTTCCTGGGAGTGATCCAGTTTGCTCAGCAAACTTATCTAATCCAGATACTCCAACAAGTAACGATACACACACCATTAGAATACCAGCTGTTCTAACAACACCAGGACCAGCAGAATGTGGGACATATTATGTGAGTACACATGGATCAGGCCATTGAATGATACGTAAGCTTCCCAAGTGCATAAAATAACTATTTAATCAGCTAACTAGTGAGACCAGGCCTCGAGGTTATAAAACTTGAATTCATTCTCAGACTCAAAATAAAGAACAATGATTGGCTGCTTGCGAACACGTGTCCACAAGCAGCCAATCATTGCGCTTTATTTTGAGTCTGAAACTGTAGGTAAGCATATTAAAGCGGGCAACAATTGATCTACTAGCAAACGCAATTCATATAGCGCTCTGCTGGTGGGCTGATGGTGGCACCAGACTTTATGCATGCATTGCAGCGTTTAATTTAAGCCAATCTAAATACCGATATATCGTGCGTAGATGTACACGAACGTACACGGTCTGCTGAATGTTTGCTATTTTCAATACGTATTACAGTTTATACATACCATTGACATAAAATTAAGCATATTGTACTTCTAATAACCAAAAATAATAAATTATGTTTTTTAACATATAAAGCTTTTTATATTAGTCTACCATATTTATCCGGAGTCGAAAACCAAACTTTTGGTACTCCGAAACATATTCATTGACTCAAAAGAAGGGTCAACTTTCAGTATGCAAAATGCCAGACTTCGATGCTGTGTACAAACAACGGATAGGAAATGGCTAAGTTTTTCAGACTGTTTATACCAATGTTCCCTCTTAGTTGTTACAGCAAAGTTTGACATGTCAGACGATCTTGCAAGGAGCATTTCGAAAGCAAACATGTACAAAGTTTGGCCAGGAAATGTGTTAGTGAAATGAAATTCATGCAATAATTTTGTTATTGGACTGTTTAATCTGTACCCATTTTCAGCAAAATATTGCTTGGTAATGTGAGAAGAATCGTTGTGGCATTTACAGACGATACTATACAAGAAACAGGATTCCTAGCCATTATCCTAAATGCAGCCTAGTCTCAAAGGGCTAAAATTCGTCATTATTATTTAAACCCAATCGAAATTGCCAGAGCCATACGGCTATGCCCCTGCGATTTAGCATGGTTGGTTATATGCAAACTTTGACAGACAGTCAGCAAAATCATTCCCGAATTTTGGAGAAATTCAACATTTTTGTTTTCGGAACTGTTTTAGACAGTACAGTTCTCACGTTCCTATGACGTCATCAGGATTTGTAGAGTTCTATATTACTGACTTTCGGATAGTAGAATAACATTACTTTTTAATGAACAATAAATAATTTTGTAAAAAGTGATATTCTGGTAAAAATTAGCATCACAATCAAAATATTCTTAACTTGTCATAAGTATAAAATAATTGGGTCAAATCTGTTCTACCGGTCAGCTGATTCGCAGCATCTGACTCAAACAAAATCAAAGGCGCAGACCAGCCTGCGCACCTGCGCACTCTATTCAGCGTGTTTGTCATTTGCTTCCTGCAAAGTATGATCTCTAAAGCTAAGTGAATATGATCAGGAAATACCACAATCACACACTGCAGACCAACTCACGGCACTTTGATGAAGAGCTACAGAACACTAACTGTCACAAGGGAGCGCAGTGGCTCAGTGGTGGAGTGCTTGACTCGAGACCGAGGGGCCGCGGTTTCGAGCCTCACCGGCGTCACTGCGTTGTGGTCCTTGAGCAAGACACATGTATCCTTTCTTAGAAATGGTTCAACCAAGGAAGACCCGTCCCTGTTTAACTGAAAGATTGTTGACGAGACGTAAAGAATCAAATCAAAAACTAACAGTCACAATACATCAGGAAGACATTTAAACCAAAACAACGACCTCTCTCTTCCTCGTCAAGATGATAAAAGTACTAGAAAGGAAAGATAACTTTGTGTTTTATAAAAGTAAGCGTTATGCGCATGTGAGTCATAGAAGGTTTGTTGTTTTTACAGAACCCACTTGCAGGAACTTTGAGTTTTGCTTTTAAGAACTGCGATGGAGATGAAAATTGCAAGATACTGGACCAAGATGGAGATATTATATTGTATGGAACCTGTAGCACTAAAGACCTGCCTTTGATGATTACTGGTCAACTAGATCTCAAGTACGAATATAAGAATAAATGAGCCGGAGCAAGAGATTTCCAACACTTTGGCATTTTCACAAGACTTAGTGTAGACTCAGACAAGCCGGTGCAGTCTCCTTTTAAGCTTAGAAACTACAAATACTGTTCAGCAAGTAGCTTAATAGCCATTGAATATTATAGCGACTAGCAAAGGCTCTGATCAGACTGCGCATATGCGCAGGCTGGTCTGAGCCTTTGCTGGTCGCACACATACCATATTGTTGGAGAACTCATGTCACGGCTCAATTAAAATGAGTGTGTGGGTGGCATAGAAAAATCCGTTCCGAGGATCACTAATTGGCATCATGAGTCTTGCCTAGTGATGACAAATGGTGATCGCAAGAGACGGATTTTTTTTTATTCCATCTTCACACAAATAATGGATTCTTTTTAGCTAGTCGCTATAATATTCTATGACTATTAAGCTACTAACTGAACACCATTTGGAGTTTCTAAGCTTAAAAGGAGACTGCACAGGCTCGTCTGAATCTACGCTTGTCAAAATGCCACATTGTTGGAAATCACATGTAACGGCGTATTTTATTCATGGCATGCGCGGATCCAGAAAGTTTTGTCAGAGGGGGTCCAACTTTGACAACGTTTCTTTTTTCTTTTTTTTTTTTTTTTTTTTTTAGTTTGATGAGGGGAGGAAGGATTCAAATACCACTATTAGCGGGCCATCATAGGCCCACCAGCGAAACGCCATTTATGGCCCAACAGTGAATGCTGGCTTGGTAGCTTTGTGATTGTTCAGGGAATCCAGACCAGTATTGCTAAGAACCCTATATGTTTGGTATTTTTCAGAAAGGGTCCGGACCCCCTGTCCCCACCTCTGGATCCGCACATGCAAGGCACTCCTCTCCAAGTGCTTGATGCGAAATATTGCAATCGATTATTTTTCAGGCATCGAAGTTATCGAACTTTATTTTATTCATAACTCAACTGAAAATGTAATTATTTCAACTGCTCAGAAAACCATAAAATAACTAAACTAATTAAATATAAAGATTTGTTTGTTTTAATTTTCTTTTGTTTCACATATAGTAAAGTTTCCTAACGCGTTCGTGGATGGGATTATGAATGCGTACCCCACCCCCTCGTACGCTGCAATAAGTAGCAACATCTCCAGTTCATATTTTTCAGCGACTATGAAAGGCCAATGCCAATACCTCCTAGGAGCAGATCAATAGTGATACTGGTAGTGGATAACCCGGATGGAGATTTCTACAATCAACTGACTGTTGTTCCTATTGGAAGGAATATGTACCTCCTGATTGTTTATGACCCCGGAGAAAATTGGAACCGTAAGTGAATGCTGAGTTTTTGTATTTATCGATTTGCAAACAACGTTGATTCAGACGCATCTGAGCTTACGCGCAGTCTTGCTTGAATCTTCGCTTTTACCATACACACCATGGCAGAAAAGATAATTAGACTTTAAATATTACTATCTACCCATAATAGTAAAGCGTCCTTTTTTGTGAGACATAGGCAAACACTGTCTGATTAGAGTCTCCACTTGTAGCTTATAGAATCGTCTATTAGAATTTGAATAAAGACCCCAGCAAAGTTAGAATAACAGGAAGGATAAGGAAGCATACAATCAAGTACCACACCTGTCCCAGGATACCAAATGCGAAAGTAACAAACATCCCAACAAACATCACAAACAAGAGCCAAGAGGTCAGTCCTTTCCATTCAGGTGACCACAAGGCAGCAATGAACAGACGCAAAAGCATGACAAACACAAGATATAAATAACACAAACGATCCACAAAAGAAGTAATGTCTTGGAAGGATCAGTAAAATATTTTACTGGAGGGCTTAAACCAGTTTCATGGTGTGCCTACCTCACCCTTAGTTCAGCTGTGGAACAAGACACATATTTGTTTTGGTTGCATGAAAGACCCCTAACTTATCAATGCATCATCTACTAGAACATATAAATCAAGATATAAAAAGGAGATAAAGCAAATATAAGGATACATAAATAAACCATTTGTGTACCTGAGTTCTTTGGCAGGCTGAAATAACGAACATTGTGGCATTACACAAGGTTCTGACCTGCTTTCTTAGAGATAATCAATCTGCAGGGGTAGAAATATAGAGAATACTAGGTGAGTCTCTTTTGATATCAAGTTTACCAGGCAAGGCTTTTAGAACGCTTGTTGAATCGCGAGGCTTGCCTAGCAATTCAACATGCAATCTTGAAGCAGAGCCTGGTAAACTTGATATCAAAAGACACTCACCTGGTTTTCTTTTTATCAGTTAACAAGTTGGTTAACTCACCAAACTAGCGAGTTTTGGGTAATTATCGCACTTCGTGTTGATTCAACGTTCTTGGCGACGTCATTCAAAAAGTGCAACGTCATGATAACCTGATAAAGACACGTGCCATGAGATAGGCAACGTATATCAGGTCAACGTGCAACAATGCAGTTAACATGAAAGGTAAATGATAAACAATATTACTTGGAGATAAAACTCGCTATATACACCCATGTACGATTTACAGTCCTAGCTTAGCATTGCCAATCATTATGGACATTGTATTGGTCTGTAACAGGTTAATTTTATACTGCTGTTGTGGCTTTATTTGTAGTGTGGGCTGACCCTTTCTGTGTGTATGTGGACTTCTGTGATGCTTCTAATAATGTTCAGTTTTTACATAATACTAGTAGTACGTCATGGAAAAGGACTAGTCGATTTATAAGTGGCGGGTAAGTTGAATTCGCAGTTCTATTTTGGTCAGACAGTGTGATAATTATACATATTTTTAGATGAAGTTTATAATTTCATTGATGACCTAAAAAGCTGACTTGATCTCTGTAAGAAAGAAGTACATGCCATGAAATGGTTATTTATATGTTGCAGAGATTTAGTAGTATGATATGTTTTTTGTTGTTGTTTTTTTGCACTTTTTCATTAGTTCTAAATATGATTTTCACGTTGACGCTGAAAGAATGGCAGTTAAAAGGCAAGAAATGTAATTTAAAGAAATATCTGCGTCGATGGTTTACAAAATAATGTATGGCACGTTTCCTCTTCCGTAGGAAATACTTGACGATATTTATAGGTTACGGTCAACTAAACTAATAGAGCTATAGGTTATGGTTAATTAAATTCTACTACTGTTTTAGATTCTTTGCACCAGCTATATATGACACTAGCTATTTAAAGGCAATGATGTCACTGGATATTAAAATATGCAGCATTTGGGTGCAAGGCATATTTTCATTCGTTTAGACTCAAGGTTTTGCATAATTCCAGCAATTTTATATCCTAGAAGCATCACTAGAGATATTTTGTAATAGCATAGGTTCCTTAAGCCAAACACTTTACTGGGCCCAGCTGACTGAAGACATAACAAAGTGTAATCATCCCCAATTTTTTGTTTCTTCTCAATTTCTTTAAAAATTCTCACGTTACTCATATCAATTATACTATCTGTCACTTCATTGTATATCTTTTTTTAATGGATGATGACATTTTAAACAGACATAACCACATGTAATATACAGAATATGACACCAGGGCTTTGAATCACTTTAGACATAATATCTCAGCTCGCTTAGCCTAGCTCGCTTACAAGGCTTATTTTCATTAAACGTTCATATTAACTTTTTGGGCCATGAGCTACTAGGGGTTTTGCTCCCAAAAGTGTATTCTATACCGACCTTTTTGAAACATATTAGCCCTATGATGGTTAGAGCGCTTGGGTATTACAGCATGTTAATTACGTTACCCCTCGATTAAAAAATAACAAAAAATATAATTAAAGGCTGTTGAGGTAGTGCTTGAACTATCCAAATTGGGTAAACAGTCATATAATATAGAAGAACAGTCGTTTCCCTGCAGACATTGATGTTTATAAAAGTTATTTAGGACCATAATGGTGTCTTTTACATTGTATTTTCAAATACAACCTATAAAATCATTGATATTTTGTTGAAAAGTTTCATTTGATATACTTCTTAAAACATATTTTTGATTAAAATAACATGTATCTAAAAGGCTATTTATTGACCATTTCCAAACTGCAAACAATTTGCCTCTACCACAATAACTATTAGAGTTATAAGCTGTTGAGTATGACAACCCTAAAGAAAATATTATGTAAGGTAAGAACCTTTTTCACTTTAAAATAAGGCATGTAATCCTATTTGTATGCTTTTTTAAACACCATATTTGTAGCATTCTATTGATAAACAAGCATGAAAGGGGATATTAAACATTGTTTTAGGTAAAATATCATTTTGTCGTTTGATTGTCAATATGTAGTGTATGTTACAAACTTCAAGGCATTCTATGTATTGCTTAATACCCTCAATGATAATACATCTTTGGGTTTTTTATTTCATTCAAAACTGTTGTTGTGTTTAATAGATGTAAAGATAATAATTTGTCTGAAATAGAATTTATCAGTTCGTAGTAAGAGACCATGCCAAACTGTCAAAGCATATTTACTTTTGTGAAATAAAATATTTTTGAACTTTTTAAAATAACAAAATATTTCAACCAATTTGGCAAAATTTATAGTGTTTAAACATCATTAGCAAAGAAAATAAGAGCTCTCAAGTAATAGCTGAATAAGGATAAATTCTGATGTTCTGTAAACATTGTTAAAGTAGCGTATATTACCGTATGATATATATAAGGTATTATGTGTGTCCAAGATGTTATCAAAGGCATAATAAAATTGAGTCTGAAATGGGAATATAAAGTGGACTTAAATTTTGTAGTATTATATTATCTTAAGACTGTTTGCACTAATTTAAATCCAATCATGTTTTAACAGGAACCAAATAATTATAGCGTAACCAGTTAACTATTGTTCGTATTGTATAAACATAATCAGAAACATGATACAGGCTAGTATTCCTTGGGTATATAGGTTAACTACAGTAACAAAACCTGCTTTTTACTAAATGTTGTGTTTGAGGTATTAGCACACAAAAATGTTTGCTAAATATCCAAATTAGATGAAACACTTGTAAGTTGTTATTTTTCAAACAAGGCTGTCGTTGTCAAGGACCTCGTGGAACATTTTCTTGATTTTACTGTGGATACTGTTATTTATTGTCTAAATTCAATATTGAACTTAAATATTTCTTGTTGATCTTTCTGGTGTCTTGTGGTTGTTTTTGTTCTTTTGTTCATCCTCACGGTATGTTGGATTGGTCTGCAGTGTGTTTTTGTGGCATTTCATGAGAATAATTGCTTCAGTGACAAGGTGACGTTCATCAAGGTTTACATATTTAAGAATAGTTAAAGAGACTAAGTCTGCAACTATGAACATTTTTCGAAAACAATTATTTTCTTTTTAAATCATTTGTAAAAGCAGAATTAAGCTAAGTTTTCACAATAAATCTGTTCACTATAGCTGTAAACTGCATGGAAAAGTAAATTATCTCATAAAAACAGGTGTTTTATCTCTTGTTGGTAATTATTTGCGTCCCTCCAATAATTATAGACAGTCAAGTTTTAACATAAATGCTGTTGTTTTGATACTGATAATTTGTAAAGATTTACGAAATTGGTAAAATGTATACCTGAATTTTAGTTTTTTTACCATGTTCTTGAAAAATAGAAACACTATTTCAAAAATCAAAAGATCAAAAGTTACAGACTATGCAGCTTTAAGCAGAATAACCTTGCATTGGTGATCATTTCATATGAAATTTATTAAATGGGCCTTCCTAAATATTCTTGGATTTAATATGAAATGATCACTCATTTAAGATTCTCCTTATCATATTACATTTTAAATGTGAGTGTGTGTGTGGTATGCGCTGATCACACTCACTTTATTTTTTATTGACTTCAAAGTTTGTTTATGTCAATGAAAAATTGTATTATTATCAGGGTCATCGTTATGACGTTACTTGTCCCCACCGAAACGTTATGTAACGTGTGACCATAACATTATTTATGAAATGACGTCAATGACTGTATAAAGTCATATGATTAAATAATGTTCTCTCTAATAAAATGACGTTGCATATTGGAGTGTTTTTTTCAAATCGATGAACCACTTGTGAATTGCATATTTTGATAACGTCTATATGGCAAAACAGTGACGTTTTCAGGCATAAATTATGAATTATAAATAAAGTGTTATATGATAAATATAATTGTACATTCGTGCTCTTACATTATTGATTATATAAATGTATGCTAATGTATGAGTTTAACTCATCCCAAATGGACCAAATACTTCAAAGAGCTCCAGAATATACGTATTTTTATCCCCGTTGGTGTCGATTGATTAGCTTTATTATAAGAGACAATCATATGGTAAAAGGGTGTAGATCAGTACGGTCCCAAGTCAGTGTCCATACGTGTGTGCTATCATAAGGAACAATAATAAGACTATGGGTTTTGCTCTGAACGGTTTCTGTGATATAAAGTGTTTTGAACTGGTGGGGCTTCATGTAAAACTTTATATACATTTATATCATATTAACCCAAAATCTTTGGAACAGTCGAGTGGTTAATGAGCCAATTTTTTTGGCATACACGTGGAGACATTTTGATATTTATAACCTTATTGCCAATCTATCATAACCACAAAATTGAGCACAATTCATCTAGATGTCACTTAGGACTTGGTCGAATGAAAGAGGAAAAACAATGGGATAAAACAATATCTAACAGTTTCATAGGCCATTTTAAACAAGAAATCTGACGAAAATGTCTAAAAAAGAGAAAGCCACAGTTGTTCATTTTTTTCTCATATAACTTATGACAAGAAGGTTCTTTTCATGTAAACAGGATACGGATATCTGTTATTTTATCCTTGGATGGAAAGCAAATCTTATCTTACACATATTATCTTACCCAAGCTGTCAGGTTAGGGCTGAACATTGGCTGTATTAGAACTCACGCGACATTAAGTGACGACATTGTTATGTTAAAGTAACGCCATCATGTCATGTGGCATCTTTACGTTTTCAGCAACTTCTTGGAGGTTTTCTTTTTAAATGAAAATGCTGTATTTAAAGGTGAGTAAGAAAAAATCCAATATTTGTGTTAGGGTAGGATAGAAAAATCTGTCCCTTGGGATCACCATTTGTCATGACTTGGCAGGCCTTGTGATGCCAATTGGTAATCCTTTGGACATACATTTTTTATCCCATCTTCACACCCATGATACTTTCTTATATTCCTTACTTCATGCATATTTCTAGATGTCCAACAGAAGAAGCTGTAGGTGGACTCTCTATTACACAATCATTCACAGCTGATGCAGACCATGTCCCAACTGGAAAAAAAAATCCAAATGGTAGTGAATGGTATATTGTATCTGGTGTCATACACGCAACTAGATGGCATCTGTTTGATGGTTCATCACCTCAAAATACACTCTACATCAGATGCAGTGTAAAGCTAGGCATAGCACCTGAAGCGCTTCCACTTTGCAAAAAAGTAAGTGTCAATATGCTAACTGATAAACCCACAGGCTAGCAATCTACTTATTTACACCATTTTCTCTCTCCTATTACGTGTATAATATTAACGGACTAAAATGATGACACCTTTCATCACATGAACATGTTACAGTAAAACATCTCTTGTTCTAACTCATATATCTCAAAGTATGTGTTCAATATACTTGAGCCAAATTTACTTGCTTATCCTTATCAGTAGGACAAGTCCATTTCTAATTCTAGGGGTGTCGCGTGGTATTTTGCATAACTTTCTCCGAATTTTAATAGAACATTCTGTAAGCAAGCAATGAAGATCATGTTCAGACAAAGGTGTCTGGTCTGGATATGCAATATTTGCCTTTGCCTGATTAAAAGGACGCTAAACGTGTATGGGTTAAGCCAAATTAAAGTGTATCAAATAGCTTGTGTGTCTATTATTCCAAATGTGTGAATATTCAAATGAACCATCTATTTTGGTAGTACACGACCATTCCAAGGCGGTGCCTCTTTTGTGGATCCTCTTTGTTATTTTGTTTTGTGTCTGTCATGCTGTCATTGTCTGTTCATGGCAGCCTTGTGGTCACCTGCTGGGAAAGGGCTAACCTATTCACTCTCATGTATGTGATGTTTTCGTGTGTTTATGTCACTTTCCTTGTTGTGTCCTGGGTCAGGTGTGGTATTCCTGATATTTTGCCTTCTTCCTAACTTTGATTCAAATACGCACTATAAGGAGCACAGTGGCTCAGTCTTAAAGTGCTTGGCCAAAGACTGAGAGGCCATAGGTTCGAGCCTCACTGGCGCAACTGTGTTGTGTCCTTGAGCAAGACATATTTATCCTTGCTTAGTACTGGTTCAACCCAGGAAGACCCGCCCAGACATAAGTGAAGAATTGTTGACTGGGACGTAAAGAATCAAATCAAACAAACAAACACATACTCATTGCATATATTTTCGTATGAAACTATAAAATACATAGAAATAGTTATTCTATGTACCCACAACTTACCTTCTGGTAGTAATTAAGAAAAATAATCAATTGTTTTATGAACTATAATCTAAATTATTTCATGCAAATTCTCTGAGCCTGAATTCAGGCTAAGTGGTTATTGTGCTGCGATGGCAGAAGAGTCAGACAATACGATTCAGCCAGTAACATATATTTTGCTCCCTGAGGCTGCCAATGCTGTCTGTTCTACTGTGGTGATTATGTTGTTGTAAGTTCATTGTTTACTGTTGCCCCCCCCCCATTTGTATTTGGTACTGGCTTAGTTGTAAAAGTAGGAAAGATGGCAAAGATCAGTAAACGCTACAATCAAGTACCACACCTGACCCAGGATACCACACAGGAAAGTAACAGAAATACAATAATCATAACCAACAAGAGCCAATAGGTCAGCCCTTTCCAAGCAGGTGACCAGTAGGCAGCAATAAACAGACGCGAAAGCGTCATAAAAACACAAATGATCCACAAAAAAATACCACCTTGGGATGGTCAGTAAAAATATTTTACTGAATGGCTTAAACAAGTTACATGGCGCCAACCTCACCCTTAGTTCAGATGTGGATCAAAACACATAGATGTTTGATTTGAATAAAAGACCGCTAGCTTATCAATGTATCATCTCCAAAAACATATAAATCAAGATATAAAAAGGAGATAAAGCAAAGATAAGGACCCATAGTACATAAAACTGAATACCAGAACCAAATAATTCCAACAGGTAAACCCCAATGGGCTGACAACAGCAAAAGCACCAGGCATCTACCCTCTCATCAATAGATAAATCATTAAGTTGCAACCATCATAGAGTCTGAAATCTGACCCAGTGGCGTGCAATGAAAAAGGAAAGCAAAGCTGCCAACAGTGATTGGGTTGACCACCAAGCTTGCAGTCTGTTGCAATACATTAATGTTATAGCCAATCTTTTAATTATGGGAAATTATTTTAATAAACTGGTCTGAAAAAGATGATGCATTGATTAGGTAGGGGTATTTCATGCAAGCTTAATATCTATGTGTCTTGATTAACATCGAAATAAAGGGTGAGGTTTGCGCATTTAAACTGGTTTAAGCCCTCCAGTAAAATATTTTACTGACCATTCCAAGGCGGTACTTCTTTTGTGGATCTTTTATTGTTTTTCTGTCTTGTGTTTGCTATGTCTTTGTGCTCGTCTGTTTATATGTGCTTTGTGGTCACCTGCTGGGAAAGGGCTGACCTCTTGGCTCTCGTTTGTGGTGTCTAACTGTGAGTTTGTCACTTTCCCATTGGTACCCTGGGTCAGGTGTGGTACTTGATTGTATCGATTCCTGATCTTTGCACCCCTACTTACTTTGAAAAAAGTATAAGAGCCATCAATCTTCTTCAACTTATACACCAATTCACCATATAATTCAGTTTCGGAAAGTCCTTGGCGCAGAGAGATTTAAGTCCAACTTGGAATTTAGATGTCAAATGATAATATCGTCTATTATATTTAGAAAGGCATTGCTAAGTTTATGATACTGATAGCCTTGTCTAAGAAGTTTCTGAGTTAACAATTTATTGCGAGTGTTGAGGTCAGCAACATGGCAAGATGCTCTAGTAAAAGGAACGAGTTGAGAGATATAGACTCCATAGGATGTAGAGCAAGGTCAATGGGAAATTTACAATTTCAAAATCAAAATCATAATGCTTATCATAAATTTTGGTAGGAACAATTTCATTAGAAATTGACTAATGCAAGTCTAAAATAGCGGTTTCAGTATCAGAAGGATTAGCTTTAAAAAGTTGGAGCTTTGAAAGGTATATTTGACTTACCATGTTGTCAATAAACATTAGTAATGTTTAAAATATCTTCCAAATTTCTGGATGTAGTGTTAAAAACATCAGTTATATCAGCCAGCTTATCATCCGAAAGAGACATCATAAAGTCCCTCACATAACAAAACAGGATTAATTCCGCAACCAGGGGAACACAATTAGTGCCCATAGGAATCCCAACTACTTGCCTATACAATGTGTAAATCTCCTTTTGTCTTTTCTTAATTGGCAATTATCATAATGTTATAATTATACTGGCATGAATTTCCTATTGGTTTGCATTGAGATAATTTTAGTATCTTGGTGAGTAAAACATATTCCTCATATGATGATATCCGTTTATATATCTCACTAGTGATGATGTGATTTTGCCAGAACTACTTTATTTCAAGATTCACCATTAGAGGTGCAAGTGACATTAAGTCGTGGCTGAATCACATGATTATCATCATTTGTATACCAATGTATAATATGCATTATTTATCATCCCTGATTTTAAATGTGTTGTTTTTTCCTTGGTTTTATTGTTTCAATAAAAGTTAGTAAGGGTGCAAAGATCAGGAATCGATACAATCAAGTACCAAAACCTGACCCAGGATACCAATGGGAAAGTGAAAAACTCACAGTAAGACACCACAAATGAGAGCCAAGAGGTCAGCCCTTTCCCAGCAGGTGACCACAGAGCACAAATAAGCAGATGCACACAAAGGCATAAAAAAACACAAGACAGAAAAACATAAATGATCCACAAAAGAAGTACCGCCTTAGAACGGTCAGTACAAGTATTTTACTGGATGACTTAAACCGGTTTCACGTTGCAACCTCACCCTTAATTCAGATGTGGATCAAGACATATAGGTTTTAAGTTTGCATGAAATACCCTTAACTTGTCAATGAATCATCTTTTAGAACATTTAAAGCTGCATAGTCTGTAACTTTTGATCTTTTCATTTTAGAAATAATGTTTCTACTTTTCAAGAACACAGTAAAAATACTAGAATTCAGGTATACATTTTACCTTTTTCGTAATAATGAACAAATTATTAGTACCAAAACAACAGCATTTATGTTAAAAAATACCTGTCTAGAATTATTGGAGGGACGCAAATAATTACAAATTAGATAAAAAAACATCTGTTTTTATAATATAATTCACTTTTCAATGCAGTTTTCAGCTGTAGAAATTAGATTTATTGTGACAACATAACTTAATTCTACTTTTACAAATGATTTAAAAAGAAAATATTTTTTTTTTTTGAAAAATGTTCATAGTTACAGAGTATGCAGCTTTAAATAAAGATATAAAAAGGAGATAAAGCAAAGATTAGGACCCAACAGTACATAAAACTGAATACCTAAGCAAAAGAAATAAAACAGGTAAACCCCAGTGGGCCTGACAACAGCCATAGCATCAGACCTCTACTGTCTAGTCTTTAACCGTCATAGAGTCTGAAGTCTTACCCACAAGCGTGCAATTAAAGAGGAAAGCAATGCTGCCAACTGTGTAAAATCAACACTGGAAGGTATATAATATACAGAATAGTATACTGCGGACATGTTGTTTACCAAATTACCACCACTCTTTCTTGATATAATTTTCATATCAAGGAATATAGTTTGCTAATCGTTATATATCTTCCTATCTCTATATATGTATGTGTATGTATTGGACTGTGTTTTAGGTATCTTGGGTTGGTGTGTGATATGTGTTTGTGAAATTGTCTGGGTAACTTGCTTCATTTATGCCCCCAACTTTGAAAAAAATGAAGGGTCATATTGCTTTGGGATTGTCTGTCCGTCTGTGTGTCTGTTCAAAATTTATGAAGATAAAGGTTTGGAATTTCATGTATGAATCCTCATTAAATATAATTGACACAAATTTTTAGAAAAACTGGAGTATCTCCCTTTGTGAAGTTATGTCCCTTTTAAAGGACTGTAATGATTTTTTTAATCAAGATATTGGTCAGCTTATAGAGGATGATGAGTAGAGTACCTGGTAAAAATTAGAGTTATTTTATTTTTTTTAAGTAATTATCCTTTGCAAATTTGGACATTGAAAACTTGGTGTCTAAATGACTATTTCAGTCAGGAGCTTCAAACTTGGACAGCTGATAGAGGATAATGAGAAGATAACCTGGTAAAAAAATTAAAAAAAATATATTTTTTAAGCTATTGCCTTTTTACATTTTTTAGAGTGATTGCCTTTTGCAAATTTGGTCATCGAAAACTTATAAAACTATATTTTGAAATCTATTACAGCTAATAGTCTCAAATTTGGTCAGCTCATAGTGAATTGTGAGCTAATTAAAAAATCTAGGAGTTATGCCCCTTTTTAAGGGTCGTGATGAAATTTTGTAATCAAGATATCTCAAAATATTACAGCTATGAGATTCAAACTTGGTCAGCTAATAAAAGTTATTAAGTAGATTACCTGGTGAAAATTAAAAAAACAAGTAATCTTTATCTTTTGAGTGATTACCCTTAAAAAGTTTGCAAATTCGGACATAAACTTAACGCCAGTAAAAACGCAACTTTTACAGTATAACTTTACTCGAGATTTAATGCTATTTTATCATTCTAATACAATAAAAGCATAAACCCATGGTCGCGATATCAAGCCAATCCTCTTTTGTTCCAGATAAAGCAGTCCAGATAAGTCAGGCTGTATTTTTTGATAAAGGGACACAACCGGAACTTCGACACAAAAACTGCAAAATCACCTTATTAATCTGGATATCAAATCTTCATTATGAATGGCTCTTTTGGATTCAAACTTTCGGAAAATTTCAACATTGCTCTACTCTCTTTGCACACGTAACAGATATTATTTGTCTTGAAGTTTTGGCTATCAAACTGGTAATCAAAACTTCAGCATGAATACCGGAAATTAATGAAAATGCGACACTTTCGACGGTAAATATTGCAATAAATGGTAACCATAGGTTATGACCTTCCAACTTACGTATGCCAATTTTTGAATGATTCAGTTTTATTGAAGCTTTAGTGATTTCTCAAATTTTAGGGAAATTTCAGGAAAAATGAAATTTAAAACAATAATTTTAGGTCCTTCCAGCAAAGTGAATTTTGTGTTGTAAACCGTTTTTTTTTTGTTTGATTGACAGAAACGCACTACTTGCACTCTGAAATTGAATAAAGTTTCAAGATTTAATATAGCTACCAAAAAATTTGATGAAAATGTCATTTTCACCAAAATTTTTGGCAGAAGTGAATAAATAAAACTCAAGTTTCGGTAGAACGTTCTCCTACGTTAGGGACGCTATAAGTACAAAGACAAAGTGTATCAAGCTGATATTTATAGGAAAAATAGCACTTGTACCGGTTGCGTTTTTAATGGCTTTAAGTATAGAAAAGTTGATATCGCAAAAACTATTACAGCTAGGAGCTTCAAAATCGCATAGCGAATAGAGGATAAGAGTAGATAATCTGGTGAAGTTTATTTTGAGTTATTGCCTTTTACATTTTTTCGAGTGATTGCCCTTTGCACATTTGGTCATTGAAAACTTATACTAAAGATATTTCAAAAACTATTTCAGCTAGTAGCCTCAGATTTGGTCACCTGATAGAGGATTGTGTGTAGATTAAAAATAGCCTTGTGAAAAGGATAGTGAGATCATCCTTATCGACAAGCAAATGGTTTGGGCATGGTGTTTCATAAACACAATTTCTAGTCATTGTTTAGTATTAAAGTATTGGTAAATTTGCTTCAAATTACAGAGTTGTTCTAATGGAGGAAGAAAACGTCGCAGTATTGAAGATGATTCTGAAGTTCTCTATACCTCGGTAGAAATTATACAAGGTATCACACTTACCACTTATAGCAATCTTCTTTTTTCTATTGATAGGTTAAAATCCCTTTAAAAATTATAGTATAGCACCAATTATTTGTATAGAATTATATGGACTGGCGCACATACATGTTGCTGTAATTGAAACACATAAAGTGTTTAGCTCGCATAAATGCTTCTCAATGTACTAAAATATAATATGAAACCAACCAGCCAAAAACATTTTTATTTATTGTGGAGCAAACAGAAAGAGGTTAGTTACGATTGTACATGTAATAAGAAGTAATAAGAAGCATTTTCTTATAAATTCAGTGTATGTTTATCTTCTGCACAGCAAGTTTACATACTACAATTTATATGCTTTCTCCCAGTGTTAAAATGGATAGATGTACCATGTATAGAGGGAGCAAATTTTCAACTTTACTGTCATCCAAAATGAATTATCCTCAATATGTGGCACAACTATGTTTATTATCTGTATTCCTTGTTTCATATGTTTTTTATCATACAGCCCTCGCCAAGTTTGATAAGAAAAAGCTGGTAATGTGCAAGGTCTACACTAATGTTGGTGGTATAAAATAGTTTAACCATAGCTGTCCACCTATGCGTAAGATAATCAAGTCGCTAAATCTCGTGCATTAACTCCACGTACATGCTCTGACAAGTCATGGTATAACTATTACGCATATATATGATATCAGTGTCTAAGGCTATAAAACTTTTTTCATGCTCAACTCAACTTGGCATGAAATTTCAACTGCTCATAAAAACTAAAATACCGACAAATACAGAAGTTTCATGCTTATAGTCTCTCAGATGTTGTATCCATCATGCTAATAAATATTAAAATGCCAACAATTGTTGGCATTTTAATATTATCAGCAGGATAAATTTCGTGCTCAGCTGAGTTGAGCATGACAAAAGTTTTATAACCTCGGGCCTGTTTAAATGTTTCAGAACCAACATCTATCAGCACAAGACGTTCATGCACACCCTTCACTACAGTTGTATCTACGTTAACCGGTCTGCTGTTTCTGCTTTTGTTGGAAGTCATAGGCTGCATTATGATTCTTCAAAAAACGACATCCCTGAAGCAGGCTCTAAACAAGAAGCTGCGTCAAACTGTGGTTAACACATCGCAAAAGGCTAGACAATATATTAAATAGAACAGGAACTACAGAGGACAATGCATCGTGCTCCTTATATTGATATAGAGATTATAATCGTATATAGCTTTTGAGCCAGCAGAGGCAAATGTGTTACCTACCCTATTATTGAGCAACAAAGGCTAATGTGAGTCTGCGCATATGCTCATACTTACCTGTGCCTTTGTTGCTTTAATACGCAAAAAACTCAGTGAACAGGATCAGGATATACCACAATCGCACACCACAGACCGATCCATGGCACGGTGAGGAAGAGCCTCAGAGAAATAACAGTTTCAAGAGTTAGTAAGACAATTAAAGTAAAGCAGTCAGGTGTCTCTCACCCATTAAGATGATTGCAAAACAAGAAAGGACAGACTCTGATCTAAATTGCTGCAATCTCTATTTCTGCTAGATTGCGTCAGCATTGGCTATTATTTGAAGCTCTAGTAATATACAAATATGTTCTGAAAAGGGTATCCCTTTGAAGCAAAGAATGCACCAAAGAGCTGAAATCTAGAGTGTATGGAGCGCAGTGGCTCAATGGTAGAGTGCTTGACTCGAGACTGAGGGGCCGCGGGTTCGAGCCTCACCGACGTCACTGTGTTGTGGTCCTTGAGCAAGACACATTTATCCTAGCTTAGTACTGGTTCAACCCAGGAAGACACGTCCTTGTTTAACTGAAAGGCTGTTGATGAGACGTAAAGAATCAAAGTAAACAAACAAAAATCTAGAGTGTGCATATTTTCTGGATCACACTAGCTAGTTTCGACCATTTAGGCCTCATCAGTGACCCTCTAATAGTTTCATAGTTCCACAATGAAACCCATGTTCCCAAAGGACAAGAAAATAAAATCTACACTATAGTGAAGGGCAGGGAGACGTTCTACCGCCGCCACAAAGTCCCAGTCACCAGCTGTAGTGAAGTCAAATATGTTCTTAATAGGGTATCCCTTTGAAGTAAAAAATCTACGAAAGAACTGAAACCTTGAGGGTGCAAACTTTCTGGCCAGACTAGCTAGTTTTGGCCAGTCTAGATGTTATAGTATCACCTCAATTAACGAAAAAATCATTTCAAATGAAGTACATTAAATTTTTATTATTTTTATACCATAAAAGGCAAATCAATAGGGCAGTATTTTCAATTCAATTTGGATAATACATGAATTCCTTCCACGGAATGCAAGAATAATGAAGCCCTGGAAGGGTTTTAGGTATATACGGATATTGGGATATTGGCAAAATATTTAAAGGGGTAATGGGATACATTTTGTGAAAATTTAATATATTTTAGGGATATTGGTCTACAAAGCTTTCAGAAATTGGTAGTTATTTTGGTGATATTTGCGATTTTTTTCAGGTATATTGGATACTTTTTCAAAACACTTAATGAGATATTGAATACCAGAGCCTCCATAATGACAAAAAATATTTACTGTTTAAAACGGTATAATTTCTTAAAAAACATGCTTGGTTATATTTACACATGTAGCTGTATCAACCCACAGAACCTGTCAAAGATTGTTGGCGAAATCTGTGAGTTTTCATTCTACTGGATTTACAATCGTTCAATAAAACATTAACTTGTACACGCTACTTGAAATGCTTGAGCTAACGTGAATCGATATATCACATTTGTATTAATTCTATCCTTACGCAAGTGATCTATAGATTATAAGTCACTGATAACTTTTTAACCAAAACATGACGTCACTGTTACTCTTGGCTGGCAGGACAGTACATGCAGGACTTCATACAAACAAGATTAGTAGGCTTTGAACTAATTACAAAAGTTACACACAGTACTTCATAAAAAACTCAATGTTTATCAGGCAAACATTCCATTTCAATAATGTATCATAATATTTGGCTAAAGTAAGCTTTGCACACTGAGCATGTGGGGATCCAGAAAGTTTTGTGAGAGGGGGTCTAACTCTGACAACGTTTTCTTTTTTTAGTTGATCAGGGGAGAGAGGATCAAAATATCACTAAAAGCGGGCCAATATCGGCCCGCCAGAGAAACACCATTAAATGGCTTTCGCTGGTGGGCTGATGAAGGCCCAGCATTAAATCCTGGCTTGGCGTTTGAGGGGATGCGGACCAGTATTGCTAAGAAACTCCATATTTTTGTGATTTTTCAGGGGGGGGGGTCCAGGCCCCCTGTTCCCCCCTCTGGATCCCCGCATGGTCACTGAGTCTGCCCTGCGTAAAATATATCAAATGTAGTTTATATGTAGATAAGTTTTCCAAGTTATTCACTGAAATATGCTTTAAGTTTTCTAAGGTATCCACTGATATTTTCATAAATAGTCCCAAAGAGGACTTTGGAAATAAAGGACTGTAATTTAGTCTTGGGAGATACTGTATACGAGGGTCATCCAAAATGTTCTAACAATGACCCCATAAAACAAAACTTTTTTCTCTAGGATGTGTTTCATTAATCTTCACATACTATTTAGAATATAGGGAATTGAATTACAAGTTCAAATAATTTCCATGTTGCAATCGCAACGGTTGCTTGGCAACTAAAGAGCACAAGGTAAAGGGTCATGGGCGGGACACTATATGCAGTACACATGCCCAAATTTCTAAGAAATTGCAGACTCCTTTTAAAAACTTTTTATATAGATAAATAAAGACATCATGTGTGTTGATTTTGAACGTCATAGGTAATGATTAAGATTGCAACTGTGGTGTCAGCAGGGTTTTGATTATGATATATCACCGATTTTGCAAGAAATAATTTATTTGAAAACGGGTTGTACTATTAGTTTATTATACTTAAGGACTTTGAAAACGCATCACCGAGATTAAATCCTATATTTCACAAACCCTGAGAATGTCAGCGAGATAATTGTTAATGCATATCATAGTCTGACCAGCTTGTAGTGTTTCCTAGAAAATTCATGGTTGTGAACTTACTTAAAGGTATTGAAAAAAGTATCCGTTTTAAGACAGGGGTGGTCGATTTTGAAGGACACCAATTCAGCTGCAAGTTAACACGCGTCATTTTTTATTCCCGACTCAACAGATTTGCGTCCTGGGTTTCTTTCACGATTGCATCTTCATCATTGAACGATTCGAAGTGAATTCGCAGTTCGGTATGCTCAAATTTACACACCTTAAAAGATACCGACATACCCCACCCACCCTGATTTCTATAGTCTAGTAATAAAAATCAACACCTTGGGCCTTTCAAAGTTTCGATTTATTTACGTTTGGCTCACACAGGGTGCAGAAAAATCCTAACTGCCCGAGGTGGGAATGGAACCTGGGCCGCAGGATCTAAAGGCAAACACTCTACCACGTCGCTGTAAAAGCCGGCTTCTACCGCAAGGCAGTAGAAGTGT
The DNA here is from genome assembly GCA_964019695.1 of Loripinus fragilis. Lineage (NCBI taxonomy): Eukaryota > Metazoa > Mollusca > Bivalvia > Lucinida > Lucinidae > Loripinus > Loripinus fragilis. The sequence goes on from OZ026514.1 coordinate 93,165,714, forward strand.
GTTATATACCTATCCCTACTACATATTTCCCTGCTTTAAATTGATTCGTCCCCGAATCTACTCGGAACCACGCTGTAATTCCGGGACATTTCATGCTGAGTGATGCCCGAAACACAAGCAGTTGACCCCACATACTGGCCACCAAATGTCACAGGGTGCAGAAAAATCCCAAACGCCCGAGGTGGGAATCGAACCTGGGCCGCAGGATCTAAAGGCAAACACTCTACCACGTCGCTGTAAAAGCCGGCTTCTACCGCAAGGCAGTAGAAGTGTAGTATATACCTAGCCCCGTGACATTCTCCCCCACCAAATTGAACTTCGTCCCCGAAGTTCCAGGCCATAGAGAATCATTTCTAATGAGACTCGGGGAATTACTGCAGGGGTCTAGGGTGGGTTATTTGCGGTGGGCGCCATTGTCGTAGGGCGCCATTATTTGCGGTGGGCGCCATTGTATGTAGTTGGGATAGGTATATAACACACTGTATTAAAGGCTTGCTGTATATATTTGGTATAAAACATTTATTAATATGCAAATTTGTCGTAATTGCTTATATAAGTGTTCGAAGTATGCTATTTTATAATTAGCGCTTAAAGTGAGGCAAAGTCTAATTTTCTGTTGTTGCGTAGCATTCAAGAACGTTCAGAGCAACTACGTTAATGTCATTGTGGTATTTGCTTTTATGGGTCAATTGTGTATTCAGACAACATCACCAACCACTAATATAACTCTCCAAAGATGCATACTGCATCTTTAACTAGCTCTACCCCCATCAAAATCAGTTAAAACGTGCATTTTTGCGGCCATGGGCTCTAACAGTGTTGTTTGCAAATTTGTATAGAATCGGATCAGGCTATGATAAAAACTCCATATTTCAAACATGAGTCGGCAACACTCATGGCCACATGCAAAGGGCAATAGCATTCTGATTTCAATAGCAGTTTCTGAGATACTAAGCCATTGTCAGAACTTATTGGATGACCCACCTATGTAATTTGTTACGAATACTAAGTTCCGATGACTTAAGCTAAAAATTGATTGAATATTAAACTAGCACAACATATCAATATTATATGATTATTATAATATTATAGTCAAATTCAAATGAATTGCATGTGGCCATACTTATACTTTAAAATTTACATGAAATACTAAATAATAAAAGAAAAGTTAAAGTTGTTGATGTGAACCCTTATCTAATTTGTTTTGTACATGCAAGCAGTGTACGTTCCACCCACCAACACACAAAACAGACATGGGTGTTTCCAATAGATAAGAGTGGGGAATTCAATTCCGCTTACATACAACATAACATAATATAAAAAAAAAAATGTTCTCTCAAATTGTATAATACAGTATATGAGGAAATATTTACATTTTCGAAGCAAGCCTTTAAATGAATCTTTAGAATTTTGCAACCGTTGATAGCCTCATGAACGACACAAATTTTGATTGACAGCTGCCAAGCTCACTTGCCTGCGCAATTCGCTTCGAACATCGAATTATTTCGCCAGATGTGACACCAGTCTTGTGATTGACAGCGACCCACACCTGTGTTACACGTGCAAAACAAGCTTCTTTAGACCGGAAGTATTCATGATTCCATGAACAATTAGCTAATGACTTTTCTACAATTTATACGTAAAGGTGTGCGCTCAGTTACCAGGATCTTAAAAACTTAAAGAGCACTATATAAATAATTTAAACCCTACTTATTTGTTCTATCATATGACGTCGCGTCTGGGAGTGAAATAACGCCATCCAATAAAATCGATAAACCACTAGTGTATTACAGATTTTCGGGAAAGGTTATGATGGCTATAAAAACGGTGCGTACATAATGACAAAATTATAATGTTTTTACGACAGAAATGAGATTAAAAAGTAATTCTGATTCCATATGATAAAAATAATCTAACATACGTGCTCCTGTATTATTGAATTTATTAAACTCGTTGCGAAAAAGAGATAAAATGCTCGGCATGCCTTGCATTCTATCTCTTTTTTCCCAACTCGTTTAATAAATTCAGTAAAACATTAGCACTTGTGTAAGATCCTCTATTTAACAGTTGAAATGTTCTGTAGACATCATCTTTTGTAATTTTAATTTGTTCACATGCTGTAAATAATTTTTTGGAAAATATTTCTTTCTTTCTTTTTTCAAGCAAATAGTGGAACTATTCGCCGAGCATGCTTTGTGTGCAAAGATTATAGATTCTAATGCACTTGCAAGTGCTATGCGACGTCTTATTGGATAACGTCATAAATTTGCGAGAGTATATCCTGCGATATACTGTCGGAAACCCGACGTCATTACATAACGTCGCTCAAGTGAATACATGTACATGCAGCTGGCAAGCGGTTTTATGCCGCTGGCAGCTGCTGGACGCATAGGCGCAACAAAGTACATTTTCACTGCCTTTTTGAATGGAAAATGTTAATAGTGCATTAGAATGGGGATAACCATATTCATTTGGGGAGGTATATCGTCGGATATACGTTCGGAAATCACGTTTTACGGCTCCTCTTATGCGTCGCCATAAAACTAAATTTCCGACCGTATATCCGACCATATACCTCCCCAAATGAAAATTTTGAATATGGTTATCCCCTAAATCATTGTGATAGTTCAACGTTTCCCATCTCTCCCATTCCACAGGAAGGTGGTTATTTGTTGTTCTAAATCTCAATGAAGTATTCTTTGACTTTTCGCATACTGTAAAGGCGGCGCCTCATGAATGCGTAATTAGGACGGGTCAAAGTTAGGCATAGGTAAAAGCTGAAAATGAGGCGTGGTTTTATTCAAAAGTAACTGTATCATCTTGCCCCATTATCTTAGTATAGACGCAATACACATTATTTAGTCCTTAAAACGCCAGCAAAATAATTGCATCTGAAAATGTCTATTTAACATAAGCGTAGAGGCAAACATTGTCGACCCAGATCAGACTGCTCCTACAGGAGCAGTCTGATCTGGGTTCACACTGTTTGTCTTTGAGGCTCCGCATATTTTAGTGGACGACAAAAACATATATTTTGTGATTATGCGCGTTAGGGTTAATAAATATGATTTCAGTGTGTATACGGTTACGAAATGCACGCACGTTTACGCGACCCAAGCAACTTACTAATTCTTCACCAAATTATTAATAGAACCTGATTTCTCTTGTTTAGCAGATGAACTAACCGAACAACGCCCAGATATGAATATTAAAGCTACCGCCTTTACAGTAAGTGAAAAGTCTATTAATAATGTAGGAACGGGTTTTAGTCCAAGTCAGCTCGCGTGTTGTTAAATACTATGGACGGCTTAAGAAAAGTTTAATTCATAAATGATTTTTATCATGATTTAAAGGGCATTTATCTTCCATATTTATACCAGCTTTGATGCCGACGTTAATTGTAGAGACCAATGGTTTGAGATTGGAAACTAATATTACTATTATTTCAACCAAAACATATCTTGTGGCTAATTTGATGGATCTTTTTAGGCTGTTAGTCATTTTGCAGTAATCCTTGTGTGTGTCTGTTATGATTCTGCGTGATTTGATGCTAAGGCCAGTGATGTGCGTTTGTAGTAGTTTCAAGTTGTTGAGTTGTATTGTTTGCATGCATTTTACCTTATGCGTTTTGTAATTTCGTACCGTTTTTTTTTCTGTCTGAATATTCCGATAGATTAATTTGCACTTTGTAATGGGATAAATCAAATTTTACGTTGACTATAATGAGCCGCAGCATGAAATTTCTAACAATTTGACATTTTGACAAGTGTAGACTTGGACGAGCCTCTGCAGCCTCCTTTTAAGCTTAGAAATCCCAATTGGTGTTCAGTCAGTAGCTTAACAATTATAGAATATTCAAGCGACTAGCAAAGGCTCTGATCAGACTGCGCGTATGCGCAGGCTGATCTGAGGCTTTGCTGGTCGCACATACCACATTGCTGGAAATCTCATGCACTGGCACATAATATCATTGAAGCGCTTACAAACACACGCAAGCATAATAGACTGCTGTACTATTTTTGGTAGCAGTTGTCTCCCTGGAATGCATTTGGTCAAAAGCCTACCTTATACGTCCATGCTGGCATACCCAGCGGAACTATTATTATACTTTTTGCTTACTGTAAAGGCGGCACCTCATGAATGCGTAATTAGGACTGGTCAACCTTAGACATAGGTAAAAGCTGAAAATGGGGCGTAGTTTTATTCAAAAGTAACTGTATCATCTTGAGTCATTGCATCAGTATAGACGCAAAACACGTTATTTAGTCTTTAAACCGCCAGCAAAATAACTGCATCTGAAAATGTCTATTTAACATAAGCATAGAGGCAAACATTGTGGCCCATGATCAGACTGCTCCTACAGGAGCAGTCTGATCTGGGTCCACACTGTTTGTCTATGAGGCTTCAAATATTTTAGTGGACGACAAAAACGTGCATTATGTGATATGCGCTTTAAGGGTTAATAAATGTGAGTTCAGTGGGTATACGGTAAGGATTTTCATGAAATGCACGAACGTTTGCGCGGCCAAAAAACCGAATTAACTCTTTACCAAATTACAAATAAAACCTGAGTTCCCTTTCTTAGCAGATGAAATAGCCGAACAACACCCAGATATGAATATTAAAGTTGCCGCCTTTACAGTAAGCGAAAAGTCATATTATAGAGGCCAAATGTCTTGTCTCCCTATTGTGTGTATGCGGACGGAGAATTCAAGTGGGAGTATGTGCACATTCGCGAGATTTTTGCAAAGCTAGCGGCATTTTAGGACTCGACCATTATACATTTTGTCCACGAGCGCTGCCTGGCACCAACTGATTAGTTAGGCTCGGAAATGCTTACCTTACAAAGCAATGGCTCTGATATCTACTATATGATTTTTTGTGACCGTTGCTATGCAGTAACCGGTACTGAGACGGGTGGGTTTATGTTTTTAAGCTCACGTGAGCACAAAGCGCTCAAGATTAGTTATTGGGATCAGTCAATGTCCGCCATCTGTCATGCATCGTCAACAACTTCATTTACATGACAGCTCCTCCTATACCACTGGGCCAATTTTAACCACACTTCACGAGGATATTTTGTAGGTGACCCTTTACAATAAAAGTTAAAAGAAGTTTGATTCATCGAAACACATGGCCGCTCGGGGATTGACTTATCAAGGTAACACAACTTTGAAGATCTTCATCTCTAAAACTGGTGGTCAGAATTCAAAAAAAATCTGGTAGAAACAGTCACTGCGTAAACATTTCTATAAAGAGCTAAAACCAATTTGATCCCTCCAAGAACAGGCCGCCATTGGGGCGACCAGTTTCCATTATGTACATATGGAACTATTTTATGAAATTAGTTGCCAGAATTGAAAAAAAACACGTTGAAATGGTCACGAGGCGACCCTCTGCAAAATAGGTAAAAGAAATTTATTCCATAAAAAAACATGGCCACCAGAGGATGGCCTATGGTGGTAACAAAATCATTGGAAATTTTCTCCTCTGAAACCTGTGGTCAGAACTAAAAATAATTTAGAAATAGTCACTGGGTGACCTAATGCAAAAATAATTATAACGAATTTGATCGCCAAACACATGACCGCCATGGGGTGTGGCCAGATTCCATTATGTACCTATGGGAAAACTTAAAAAAATCCCTCCCTCTGAATACAGTGGTCAGAAGCGAAAACAATTTAGTTGTAACAGTCTCTAGGTGACCATCTGTAAAATTAGCTAAAAGAAATTTGATCTGTCAAGGCCATTGCCAACAGGGGCTGTTGCTAATCGCAAAAAAACCTTGTCGACATTCTTCTCTTAAACTGATAGTCAGAATTCAAAATTAATTTTGCAGAAATAGTCACTGGGCGACCTAATACAAAAATAGCTAAAACGAATGTTACTTTGATCGGTCAAAAACATGGCCGCCAGGGGGCGTGGACAGTTTCCATCAGGTATCTACGAGAAAACTTTATCTTCTGTAACCAGTGACTGAATTGAAAATATGAGCTACGGCATGGTATTTCCAACAATTTGACATTTTGACAAGTGTAACCGCAGACCTGCCTCCTTTGCCTCCTTAAAAGCCTAGAATCTCCAAAAGAGTTTCAGTCAGTAGCTTAACAATCATATAATACTCAAGCGACTAGCAAAGGCTCTGATCAGACTGCGCGTATGCGCAGGCTGATTTGAGGCTTTGTTGGTCGCACATACCACATTGTTGGAAATCTCATGCCCTGGCTCAATTATTAAGCAGAAATGGTCACTAGGTACACATCTACAAAAGAGCTGAACGAAATTTGATCCATTAAAACATGGCCGCCAGGGGCATGGCTTATCGCGGTAAAATAAAAAATGGAGGATCTTCTTCTCTGAAACTGGTGGTCAGAATTCTAAATGGTTTGGTAGAAATAGTCAATGGGTAACCAACTACAAAATCGCTAACACAAAGTTGATCCATCAAAGACATGGCCACTAGGGGGCGTGACAAGATTCCATTATGTACGTATTGGAAAACTTTAAAAAAGTCTTTTCTGAAACCAGTGGTCAGAATTCAATATAATTTGGCAGAAATAGTTCTTAGGCCAGAATTTTTTTATTAGTTGCTTTACGGGATTTTTTTTTCAGATTTAGGGTCGGGGGACGAAAAAATAAATAAAAAAGCTCTGAAAATGACCAGTTAACTGGTCATTTTCAGAGCTTTTTTTAAATATTTTCAGAGCTTTTTTTTGATATCTCAGAAACAGTTAAACTAGTACTAGGTAAACCAACAGTCTGTATTAAATCTTTAAATATTTTATCATTTTTCTAAAAACCTGGACAGGAAAATCACTTTTTACAGTGTCACTTGAAAAAATACACAGACAGAACCTCAAAAAATTTTTTTTTTTCAACAAAACAAATAATATTTAGAGTCGGCAGATAAAATGAAAATTTTTTTTGAGAAATTAAATTTTATTTTTTCCTACTTTCTGGAAAATTACAGTAGGAGGGTTCGTAAATCAACTAATAAAAAAATTTGGCCTTAGGTGACCTTCTACAAAAAAGTTAAAACAAACTTGATACGCCGAAAAACATGGTCGCCAGGGGGCGTGGCCTATTCCAAAACTTTAAAGTTTTTCTCCACTGAAACTAGTGGTCCAAATTCTAAATAAGTTGGTAGAAAAAGTCACTGGGTGACCTTATATAAAAAAGAGCTGAAATGAATTTGATCTGCCAATAAACAAGACCGCTTTTTGGGAGCGGCTATTTCCGTTATGTACCTATGGGAAAACTTTACAAATTTTCTCCTCTGAAACCATTGTTCAGAATTAAAAAATGATTTAGCAGAAAGAATATCTAGGACAATTTACAAAATAAGCTAATTAAATTAATCTATCAAAAACCATAGCTTCCAGGGGGCGTGGCTTGTTGCGATAACGAAAACTTTGAATATCTTCTCCTCTGAAACTGTCTGTAAGATTTCAAAATAATGTGATAAAAATAGTCACTGATGGATCTTGTACCATAAAAAATAAAACGACCAGTGGTCAGAATTTAAAATAGTTTGATAGAAGTGATCACTGAATGACCTACCAAAATAGCTAAAAGCAAATTTGATCTGACAGAAATAATGACCACGAGGGGCGTGGCCAGTTTTCCTTATGTACCTACATCATGTGAGCGAAAGAGGGTCACCTAGCCCCTCTTGTTGTGGTTTTATGTCCTAGAGCACCCGAAGACACATAGTTTAAAACGTCTTAGAAGACTGGGTCACACATAAAAGTCTCATCCGTCAGACTGGTGCATGTATCAACACAGACGGTTTATGCGACGATCATTTGCTTTTTGATGTTTCAAAAAAATCTTAGAATTATTTAAGGTAAGTAAGTTTAAGTAAATTGCATCTAAAATGCCAAAATGAACTTATTGTACTTCATCTCGCAAACAAATGTATTCCTGTAAAAAAAACAATGCAATTACCACAGTGGAAGCATAAAACATCAAGAAGGCTATTATGCTGTCATAACAATCAAATCCACTGTATTACTTGACTTTTCGCTTACTGTAAGGGCGGCGCCTCATGAATGCGTAATTAGGACTAGTCAACCTTAGGCATAGGTAAAAGCTGAAAAGAAGGCGTGGTATTAGTCAAGAGTAACTGTATCATCTTGTCATTATTTAGTTCTTAAAACGCCAGCAAAATAACTGCATCTGAAAATTTCTATTTAAAATAAGCAGGGAGGCAAATATTGTGGCTCCTACAGGAGCAGTCTGATCTGGGTTCACATTGTTTATCTATGAGGCTTCAAATAGTTAAGTGGACGACAAAACACAGATCAGACTGCTCCTACAGGAGCAGTCTGATCTGGGTTCACACTGTTTATCTATGAGGCTTCAAATAGGTTAGTGGACGACAAAAACACACATTTTTTTATTATGCGCTTTAAGGGTAAATAAATGTGTATACGGTTAGGATTTTCATGAAATGCACGCACGTTTGCGCGGCTCAAAAAGCTTATTAACTCTTTACCAATTTATAAATAAAACATGATTTCCCTTCCTTAGCAGATGAAATAGCCGAACCACACCCAGATATGAATATTTTAGTTGCTGCCTTTACACTTAGCGAAAAGTCAAGTAATACTTGGTCGGTCTTCCAGGGTATACAAACATTTACATACTCAGCTTTACTGTACAGGGAACGTATCCAGCTCATAAAAGGGCCTCGCCGCGAGAAAACCTGTCTTCGGGGTTTCCGATGAAGTGATATTCAAACCCGCCTGCTCAGCTACAGAGACAAGCTAGACAATTACAATTTCGCTCATAGCAAGTCTAGATATAATACTTTCCAAAAAATGAATAACAAAGGCGCTGATCAGACTGCGCGGATGCGCAGGCTGGTCTACGCCTATGTGGCTCGCAAACCACCGAAGACAGGTTTTCTCGCGCCGCGGTCCAAATGTTGAGAGGACATCTCTTTTTAGGCATTTTAACATTATTACTACTAGTACATGAAGATGTGATTTCCAACAATGTGGCATTTTGACAAGTGTAGACTCGGACGAGCCTCTACAACCTCCTGTTAAGCTTAGAAACTCCAAATGGTGTTCAGTCAGTAGCTTAACAATTATAGAATACTCAAGCGACTTGCAAAGGCTCTGACCAGACTGCGCGTATGCGCAGGCTGATCTGAGGATTTGCTGGTCGTACATACAACATTGTTGGAAATCCCATGAACTGGCTCATATGTTAAGGTTCGTGCGCATCTTTATTGCACAAACCGCAGGTGTGCACCACTATATTCCAGTGCGAGTCCGTACCGTACGTCCGTTCGTCCATGGACATTTAAAAATGCTCATACTATTGACCCTGACATGGTATATTTGGATTTGGTTTGGAACGTGATCAATTCACAGTTGCACCTGACGTTAAATTTACAGTAGTTGACATTTGCATGTTTTATGATAAATCTATTTGAGCCGCTCCTTACTATAGCGGATTGGATAATTTGTCTATGGGTTAGATATTTACCTGCCATAGGTCAGTGAATGTGAACAACGTGAGGTATACAAGATTATGTAATTAGACTTTTCGCTTACTGTAAAGGCGGCACCTCATGAATGCGTAATTAGGACTGGTCAACCTTAGACATAGGTAAAAGCTGAAAATGAGGCGTGGTTTTATTCAAAAGTAACCGTATCATCTTGCGCCATTACCTCAATATAGACGCAAAACGCATTATTTAGTCCTTAAAACGCCAGCAAAATAAATGCATCTGATAATGTCTATTTAACATAAGCATAGAGGCAAACATTGTGGACCCAGATCCGACTGCTCCAATAGGAGCAGTCTGAACTGGGTCCACACTTTTTGTCTATGAGTCTTCAAATAGTTTAGTGGACGACAAAAAACATACACTTTGTGATTATGCGCTTTAAGGGTTAATAAATGTGAGTTCAGTGTGTATACGGTTAGGATTTTCATGAAATGCACGCACGTTTACGCGGCCCAAGCATCTTACTAATTCTTCATTAAATTATAAATAGAACCTGATTTCTCTTGTTTAGCAGATGAACTAACCGAACAACGCCCAGATATGAATATTAAAGTTACCGCCTTTACAGTAAGTGAAAAGTCTATTAATACAAATGTCATGTAGATATGCAGGCTTGCCTTAGGATTCCAAAGCGTGCAATTGCAAGATTTAACATCATGGTTTAATATAAAAATAATACTTCAGTTATGCATATTTCACTTTGGAATGCCAGAATATGCAACTATTGTTTGCCTCTGTCGTTCAATGGACACTTTACATTATTCATTTGTACTATGGAAGGTACTGAGACAGTTTTTTGTGCTTTCTGAAACATGACTATGCACATGTAGTATGCGTTTCGAGATAACGTTTGCTAACCGAAAGCATCATTCGAGGAAACACATTTTTGAGAACATAACAATTATGATTGTATTCCCCAGTGGCAGTCTGAAGCTCAGCACTATCTGATAATATAAGGCACATCTAAGCTGGCTAACATAAACGACTTTCTTTACGTCGGATGTCCGAATACGAAATCACTGTTAACCCATGTAAGCATAGCGTCCTTTGTGTGGGACAGAGGCAAACAGTGCAGACCCAGATCAGACGCCGCAGAACGTGGTGTCTGATTAGGGCCTTTACTATTTGCTTACAGAATGTTTTTTTTTTGTTTTTTTTTTAGATTTTAATATAATGAAAAAAAAAACACCTAACAACCCTTACAGCGAAAATGGACCGATCCAATTGATAATAGTGGGAAATCTCACTCGGCTTAATGGGTCAAACTGAAGTGGTATAAAAGGCTTCCAATGTAATTATCTGAGAATATGGAAGCAAGACCTTTGTCACTCTGATGGACGCATGCTGATAGAACAAGAATATTTTTGCTCATGTTGTTTTAAAGTGGTCACAGGTCGAAGATTCTAAATTATAATGTATTTCTGTCACGAAGATTTGTTATTAACTTTAACAATCAGAGATTACTCTGATGAAATGCTGCATTACGCTTCACATGTTTTGCTTTAATATCTGGGCATATGTATGCCATTCTGCTGTTTTGTTGTACAATGGCTCAGTTCAGTTGACGTATAAACAGGCTATTTCTGACAGCAGAGCACCATAGGCAGTACATTGCTTCTAACATCTGATCGGTTGATCGAATAATAATGGTTTTGCTCCATATGGTTTGAGGCGTCACATGTTGAAATATCTAAAAACATGGTTTTGCCCATTATGGTTTTAAGGGGTCACATGCAGAAATATCTAAATTATGATGCATTAATTCCTGTCTTGGTCTTGAAGACTTGCTCGTAACTTAACTATCAGAGAATACCCTGATGAAATGCTGCATTACGCTTAAAATGTTTTGCTTTAATATCTAAGAATATGAATGTCATTCTTCAGTTTTTTTATGCACTAGCTCTGTTCAGTTGGCGTATAAACAGGCTATTCCTGACAGCAGAACACCATGGGAAGTACATTGCTTCTAACAACTGATTTGTTGATATGATAACAATGATTTTGCACATAATGGTTTTAAGGGGTCACATGTAGGAATATCTAAATTATGATGCATTAATTCTTGCCTTGGTCTTTAAGATTTGTTATTTAACTTAGCAATCTGAGAATATGACTGTCATTCTGTTGTTTTTATGCGCTGGCTCTGTTCAGTTGACGTATAAACAGGCTATTACTGACAGCAGAACATCATAGGAAGTACATTGATTCTAATAACTGTTTGTTGATAGAATAAGGATGACTTTGCCCATTATGGGTAACATGTAGAAATATCTAAATTACGATGAATTAATTCCTGTCTTGGTCTTGAAGACTTGCTATTAACTTAGCCATCAGGGAATACCCTGATAAAATTCTGCATTACGTTTAAAATGATATGCTTTAATATCTGGGCATATAAATGCAATTAAGTTGTTTTTTTATACACTGGCTCTGTTCAGTTGACGTTTAAACAGGCTTTTCCTGACAGCAGAGCATCAGATGAAGTACATTGCTTCTAACAACTGATTTATTGATAGAATAACAATGGTTTTGCCCATTGTGGTTTTAAGGGGTAACATGTAGATATCTAAATTACGATGCATTAATTCCTGTCTTGAAGATTTGTTATTAACTTAGCAATCTGAGAGTATGACTGTCGTTCTGCTGTTTTTATGCACTGGCTCTGTTCAGTTGACGTATAAACAGGCTATTCCTGATAGCAGAACACCATGGGAAGTACATTGCTTCAAACAACTGATTTGCTGATATAATACGAATGATTTAGCCAATTATGGTTTTAAGGGGCTCTCATGTAGAAATATCTTAATTATGATGCATTAATTCCTGTCTGGGTCTTGAAGATTTATTATAAACTAAGCAATCAGAGATGGCCCAAATAAAATGATGCATTACTCTTAAGATATTTTGCTTTAATATCTGGGCATATGAATGCCAGTCTGCTGTTTTGTTGTACAAAGGCTCAGTACAGTTGGCATACTGACAGCAGAGCATCATAGGAAGTACATTGCTTCTTACAACTGATTTGTTGATAGAATAAGAATGGTTTTGCCAATAATGGTTTTAAGGGGTCACATGTAGAAGTATCTAAATTATTATGCATTAATTCCTGTCTTGGTCTTAAAGATTTGTTATTAACTTACCAATCAGAGAATATCCTGATGTAATGCTGCGTTACGCTTAAAATGATTAGCTTTAATATATAGGCATATAAATGCCATTCTGCTGTTTTGTTATGCACTGGCTCTGTTCAGTTGACGTATAAACAGGCTATTCCTGACAGCAGAACATCATAACAAGTTCATTGCTTCTAACAACTGATTTGTTGATATAATTAGAATGGTTTTGCTTATTATGGTTTTAAGGGGTCACATGTAGAAATATCTAAATTATGATCCATTTATTCCTGTCTTTGTCTTCATGGTCTGTTAGTAACTTAGCAATCAGAGAAATTCCTGATAAAATGCTGCGCATTATGCTTAAAATGTTTTGCTTTAAAAGGGCATATAAGTGTTATTCTGCTGTTTCGTTGTGCACAAGCTTAGTACAGTTGACGTATAAACAGGCTTTTCCTGACATCAGAACATCATATGAAGTACATTGCTTCAAACAACTGATTTGTCTGCAGCAACATTTCCCTGGCGCCGTGCCCATAAATAAATACGGCGCTACAGATGCTGTTGTAGGATAAGTTAAGTAGACTTGATGCTTAGACAGACAGATCCTATCTCAGCATGTTCTACATGCATCTTATGGAATTGCATTGTTTCTGATACTATCTAACTATTTACCTACTAATGTCGTCTGCTGATAGCCTTTGCAATCAGTTTGGACCAAGATCAGGCCCGACGTGCTTCGTCGGGCCTGATCTGGATCCAAACTGGTTGACACTCTGATGGTATTCCTGAAATATATTTTCGAAAAAGTTGATTTTGAAAAAAACAAAAAAACAACAGCAGATGAGAATAAAGCATGCAGAATTACCCAGTAGGCAAAGGAATAACACAACAAAACATGGTGCGGTGACAGATCGGCTGGCCTTGATTTAATTTCTTCCATTAACAAAATATAAGCTGCATTTGATTCCTGCAATATAGGGTCAAAATCATAACAGGGTCTACAGCATAAATCGAGTTTGAAAATCACGATATCTCAAATTGAGTTAAAAGAATTGAGATAAAATGAATTTGTCTAAAATGACACCTGGCATTAAATAGTATAGTGAGAGGACCTAGCAACTTATGTTTTGTTTAAGTAAAAAATAATTGATTTTATCCTCGTACCCATTTAATTGTAAAATGGACATTGCAGGGTGACCTTTTAATGTCAGCAGCCATTTGTGAATTAACTTTGTTAATAACAGATTTCGATAGAAGGAAGTATATTTGATTTATTACTTTTAACCTAGACAAATTTTATTAAAACTTAAGTTTTTAGTTCAACTCCGAAAATATTATGTATTAACATAATATTGTATGGTTCGATGGGTCGCTAGCTCGGGACTCACTAGAGGCACGCTGTCGTATCCTTGAGATTGAGTAAGATGGTTAGTGCTGGTTCAAGGAAGACATGAATTCGCTCTGTCGGTCCTGATCTGGGTCCAAACTGTTTGCAAAGGATTTAAGCAGACGATATGGTTTGACGCTAGCAAGGAAAGACTAAACCCTTTGCATACCGAAAACCCTTGAACGGGTATGTTAGCAAACGGTGAAAACCCTAATGAAATGCCGCATAGGGCGGTATTTCATCGGCGTTTATACTGTTTCTTAAAGTAAACGGGGATTTTCAGACAAGAAATACAATATCTTTGAAAACGTATAACCTGACACACCTAGGTATATGCAATGTATCAGATCAAGCGTGTTACATCAAACAAGGAAGAAGAATCTATTAGTATACAAAGGGTAAAGACAATCGTTCTTAACAGAACATCGTCACGATAATACTTACTATTCCAATCACGTTTCTCTTTATCAGAAACTTAGATTTAACTATTTCCCCAACCTGATTATATCCGTCTCATTTCGGCATTACTTGATGCGTCTGCTTCATTATCTACAGTTTATAAAGGCCGTGTCGCAAGAAATCCTGATGTTGAGCATATTTGAACAGCAAAGGTGCAGACCATCCACCATATCCGCGCCTTTGTTAGTCGCCCGATAGTTTAAGTTGCTAAATGCCAAATTTCAATATTCTACTTGTAGCTAGTCTCAGTACATGTAGCTGAGCAGGCTGGATCAGGTCTTACTTGGTCGAACACCCTGAAGATAGATTTTCTCACTGGACGCCAGAAGACAGCTTACCTCATGACAATGCCCATGCATATCATACAGGGAGCAACTTCATGACCAATCTAATAAAATGTAAAAAATAAGCATTTAGGTATGCCCCCATTTTAGCAGAATTTTCACTTGTTTTATCCTTTAGAACATAGTATAGGCAGTACGAAACCAGATATTGCACTCAATTTAAGTCTTGCAAACATACCTGTAACAGTGTGTTTAATACGTTACCCCTCATTTTCTTAAAAACAAAAATATGTAATTAAGTCTATCTAGGTAGAAGTTGAAACGTTTAAATGAACAAAACATTTATGCAATCTGTAAGAACATGCTATTCTCTAGACATATTGATGTTTTTAAAAGTTGTTTGGGTCCATTATAATGTCATTTACGTTACATTTTCAACTATACCCTTAAAATTATTGATATTTAGTTAAAAAGTTACATTTGACAAAATGTTCAATATGTGCTTAACGTCAGGATAGCATGTATTTAAAAGAGTGTTAACTGACCATTTCAAAACTGCAAACAGATACGTTCTAACATAAATACTTAGTCAGTTATAAGCTGTTTAATTAGATGACCATAGATAATACTTTATATAAGTTTAGAACTTCTTAAGTTTGAAAATAAGCATGCATTTTTTCTGTTAGCTTTCAAACACCTTATGATAGTTGTTTTGATATCACTGACTTTAGAGTAATACTTAACAACATTTCTGAGGTAAAATATCATATTGTTGTTCAATTTTCAATATGTTACATATAAAACAAAGTTGAAGACAAACAAATAATGCTTAATAGCTTAAATTATACATCACTGTAAAGTTTATTTCATTTAAAGGGGGGTTGGGCTGTGTTTGATAGGCATAAAAAGAGCATTTGTTCCAAAAGAAGAAGTTATCAGTACTAATTAGGAGACTATGTATATGGTTGTATTTTTTTTCTTTTAAGAAATGGTGTACTTCTTGACTAAAAAACAAAACACATTGTTTGCTAATTTTCATTGTTATGTTATGCAATTTATAAACTTATAAAATGATAAGTCTGATGCAACATCTCAACTAGGATATATTCCCTTAAGCTTGTTCAGTAAAATTTGCTAAATTAACGTATATAACAATAAATAAACGAATTAAATATCATGGTTATATATTTTTCTCAACCGTTTTCCATTTTCAACTGAGCCTGAAAACCTAAAACAAATTTAGATATTTGCACATTTGTTTTCTTTTAATTGAACAAAGCAATCTAATAAATTATTCAGAAGCAACCAAAGCTTTGTGTCGAGCCTGTTTACACTCATCAAAACATATCAAATAGTAAATAACATATCTGTATTATCAAATCAGATTCATGTATGATAAAATATCTAAGAATTTCTGAAATGATGTGTGGATGTTGGAAACTTTGTCGCTGTTCCTATTGGTTGTGGAAGTTTTGTATTGGGCCTTTGTTTTCTAATTTGTTTCTAGCTCAGCAATCATCTTGACAAGGGAGAGAGCCGATTGCTTCACTTTAATTATATTGTAGATACCTGTTTCTGTGTCCCTTCCTTAAGGTACAGTGGGTCAGTCAGGAGTCTGTGATTGTGACATTTCCTAGTCGTGTTCACTTATAGAAAGAAGACGTTTACTGACAATCTAGACAGCATCACTCCTTTATGAATATATAAAATAAAATGTTGTTTGCGTTACATTAAATGTAAGGAAACATAAGTGTTTGTTTTCATTTATTCTTTAAGAGAGTGGCTCTGTTATGCAAATTGTTTAAGCCACATCTATTTATGTTTATATCAAAACTCAGAAGGTGACTTTTAAATTTATTTTAGTTATGAACTTTAATTTCAGCTCATTTTTAACATGGCTTTCATTGTTTGATTAATGCAACTGATAGTCCTTTTTACTTAACACTACTAATCATTTGTCAAAGCAATGCAAACTTTAAAACTAAATGGGTTATTCCAAAATGAATTATTGCCGTTATAATTGGAGAAATCATCCATAAGGATGGGTTTTTCATGGCAAGGCAATGATCGTATCCAAGAAATCTAGATATCTTCAGGTGCAATTTACGATACCAAATTTACTTTATAAAATTTCAACAGAGAGAAAATGTTTAAGCCAAATTTAACTAGGATGCATAAAAATTACGGTTTAAAAGATTATTTACGTTAATCAGAATGTTGATAGGAATAACAATATCTTAGAGTCTAAATAGCAGTCATAAGATCAAACATAGTTTTAGCAATTAGTGCTAATATAGCTAAAGGTATGTTCTATTATCATATCATAGCAGTCATTGGACCCCATTTTAAACAAACAGTTGCAGGAATCCTGTCAGTTGATTGATAAAGGAGCTCTAGCGTTAAGGCGTATATTTTCCCTAGCTGACATGATTACAAAACCTAAATTTTCAAATTGCACTAATGTTTTTAAAATTGGTCTGTTTCGGTAGTAAAATATGCATAGAAAGCATCAAAATAGGTTTCAAAGCGATTCATCGTTTGCAAATCCGTGAAAACTTGCGCCTTCTACTCCCAATCCTCATTTTACGTCTTTAGACTGGATGCCGTTTAGACGAGAGTTTTAGTAAATCCTTAGCAGGTTTACAAAAAGTAAAAGTGCTAAAATATTAAGGATATAAGTGCCCTTCATTTCCAAAATTTTGCGGTATTCCTTCTGCGCATGCGTACGAAATATACTTAAAATTGTGACGTTTGTCATTGAAAAGATGAAACTGGCGTCTTTCAGTTTGTTTTTAGATGCTTCCCCCCCCCCCCCTAGACCCAAGATGCCCTTTGGACAATCAAATGTCGCTATACACATATATAACATATGTAAAGGGCGTCTTGGGTCTAGGGGGGGAAAGGGGTTGTATAAGCGAAAGAAGACATCAAATATCTGACAAAAATAGACCACTTTGCAAGATGGTCGTTTTTATTGTACATCAACTGTATAAATAATTTTACTGTACATAGCGTGATAGGACGATTGTTTACCCTTGTTTAAAGCTGCATACTCTGTAACTATGAATATTTTTCGAAAATTTTATTTACTTTTTAAATCATTTGTAAAAGTAGAATTAAGTAATGTTTTCACAATAAAAATGTTCAATACAGCTGAAAACTGCATGGAAAAGTGAATTTTCTTATCAAATAGGTGCGTTTTTCTCTTGTTGGTAATTATTTGCGTCCCTCCAATAATTCTAGACCGTTGAATTTTAACATAAATGCAGCTGTTTTGATAGTGATAACTTGTTAAGATTTACGAAAATGGTAAAATGTTTACCTGAATTTGGGTATTTTTACTGTGTTCTTGAAAAATAAAAACATTATTTTTAAAATTAGAAGAACAAAAGTTACAGATTATGCAGCTTTAACGGTCTGGTTCCCATATAGGTTACTGATTAACAAGCACAGTTGATGATCGAAATAAATTATCATTCAATAAGAAGTAGAGATATTACATGCATTTAGGAAACAGCGTTTTAAATATACACATTCCGGGGCAACGTTGCATCGACGGCTCGTCTATATATATTTGTTGAATGTGCCTAGTTTCTCCAGTCGTTATTTCAACAAAATAAAACGAACGTCTCGTTTAGGGAGATTGCCCGCTTTATCGCTTGAAATTCTTTAGCAAATAGTATGTATACATGTTTAATTTGTCTGTCACTCTTTTTTATAAATCGTCTGCATAAGAAATTGTATTTCTTTTGATTTGTAAAAGTATCATGATACATCTCAGATAGTGATAACATTGTCTCTATTGTTAATTGCACTATATGTAAGTATTATACAGCATAGCATTTGTTGAGTATACTATCTAAAAGTATTCTTTGAAAGTAGCATAAGTATGGATTTTGTTTCTATTACATGAACTATCAATATACCATAAATATAGCATCGTTTAACAAGTTTGTACATGTTTTATGGGCATTAATTAGTTAGTTTTAAGGACTGATTACTTATTTTGAGTGTAAAAAATAAATAGAGTCCTGCTGAATAAAACAAACATTAAAGCAGATTCTATCACGTATGCTGATAGGCTATATAGCTAAAAAGCAAACGTCTGCAAACATTTTAGAATATATGATCAATCAAGTCCTATTCTAGAAAGTTGTTTGCTCAAGGTCCTGATTATGAAGTCTAATCATTTAGAAATGTCTACTTTACTAACAATGCAGGGGAGCTTTTCCAACATATTAACAGACATGTGTCTGTTTCTAAAGTATTTAAATGGTAGTTTAGAATAAATGCTGTCCTGTTTCATTGCTTCACAAACGTGTAGAACCAGGCAACACAATGATTAAAGTAATGATCTTTATATTTTGTTATATACGTTACCAACATAAATGATACTCTTTTTCCAAAGCGGACTCCCTGTAGGTACTAATATATTATAATCCCATGGATAGCTAAGGCTGGTGCTAAACCAGAGGCAGAAATCATCACGATTTCACAAACTTCAGTTTTGTTTGATATGACATCCAGAAGGTATCTTTAATGTTTCACTTCTTGATTTGGACTTCTGCTTGTAATATCTTACATTTTTAATGTTTTAAGGTATATTTTGTGTCTTATAGTTTTAAATATAGCTGCTGTAACGAATAACTGTTTATAAATGCATATATTTGATGGCTTTTACAATGTGTGATGGATCTGACTATGCTACTGTGTGCTTTTTATTTATTCATTGAGCTGTTGACGGTGAAAGAAAATGTCTTGTATATGTCATTTAACGCCATTTAATGCATAAAAAGACACACATACATGGTAGTGGCACAGATTTTGAAGAATCATTTAAGCTTTTTGAAACAATTTAGGTATGAATAATAAATAGGTATCAATTATCCTATTTACATGAATCCTAAAACATATACTTAATGACATTTATGTGCTTTATTTTCATGTTTTCCCTTTTAAACCAAATATGATTTTGTTGATGTTGCATCTCATTCATATTAAATGTTTGAAAATACAATATTTCCAATCTAATCTTGAGCACTAAGATGGTAGTCAATTTCATTTTCACCTACTAGCTGTTTGAACGCATATACACATAACATTGCACAAAAATATCGTTTTAAAAGAAAGTAACGTATATAACAGATCTTCCAGGTGCCTAAACTAATATTATTACTGCTATTAAGCTGCATCTAATTAAAATATCAATCATAACGATATGTAAGAAAACGATGCAAATGATAATAACACTATACTAGGAGTTTCCTTATTATCTAAAGGTAACGTATTAGACTTGGATATTGCATGGTAAATGTACATGTTCATCAAAAGCTAACATACATTTTATAATATACAAAGTAGCCTAGAAAATCTTAATTTACAAAAACCTCCCTCCACAAGTCTTTTGGCAGCCAATGTCAAGTAAACAATAGTAATATATTTGAATGTAAGTAACGTATATAACAATTACGTAAGCGTAAGTCAATTAAACTTATTGTAAGTTTGGTGCTTTTAATTAAGTTATTGTAAAGCAATATGCAGATAGTAGGAAATGTGACCTATCTTGTCTAAATAACTTTTCTTTTTCAGTACTGTAGCGAATAGCCTACCACATGAAGCCTGCATGAGGGTAGCTATGGTTCCCCCATGAATAAACATCTTTTGCAAGACTTAAAAATTGTGCAATATCTGTTTTCACACTTTTGAAACACCATACTAACTCAGGATATAGTCTAAAATTCTGCTACTTTCCGGCCACTTTTTTCCAATTTTTGAATCTCTGGCTCCCCTACTAATGAGAATTCGGTCACTATAGAAAAAAATTATTTATGTTTTTTTATGATTTTACCTCATTTTTAAGGTTTCATTAATATTTTCGAATATGCAAATTAGAAGATTTATATCTGACTACAGGAAGAAAGGCAGGTTTCTAGGCTTTTATTTGACACCAAGTTTAGTGCTCTAGGATAAGTAGAACACTAGATAGAATTGAATTTATAGGCATATCCCCATTCTCGAGATTCATAGAAGGGGTTGCCATAGAAACCATGCATTTTCAGATAGCCCGTACCAAAACATTTTAGGACAACTTCGTGTTGCATTTAGGGGGACCCAATGAACAATTTGGCATTCATGACAAATTGTACTGAGGTGCACGGTAACCTAAATTATACCACCTTTACCAACTTTAGCATGAAATATCACTTGATGTGCAAGGTCTACACTGATGTAGGTGGTATACAATAGTTATGCCATGTTTGTCCACCTGTACGTAAGATAATCGACTCGCTAAAGCTCGTTGATTATCTCCACGTACAGGCGGACAACCCATGGTATAACTATTACTTGGACGCCGGGGTGTAATCTTCTATTTCGAAATCTGATATCTGTAGTACATGCATGCATCTATCCATAGCCTCTCTGTCGAATCATGAAAATGGACACTGTACACCCGAAAAGCCTCCACAAATTAGTATTGCATTGGGCATTTAGGAGGTGTGTAAATATTCCATCTTCTTTGCAGGTTACACAAAGAACAACAAGATAGAGTGTTCATCTTGAGTTTAGATACCGTTTATATCATATATGAAATGTTTACTCTCTTACATGGATATGAATGATTTATTTTGTTAGACTATCTTTTTGTCACATCTGATGTAATACCGAATGACAATCACACGTCGCATTCATTTTATCAACCGTGGTTCAATATCCGATTATTTACCATGCATGTTTGCTGGTCTGTGCTCAGTGATATTTTCACATCCAATAAGTTTAAGTCCCAAACATAATGCAATTCAATATAAACGCCCATGATTAAGTTTGTGTCCTTACATAAACATAATGGAAATAAAGTGCTTTCATTGAAAGTTCACAGTAAGACATATTTTACTTACAGTAAAACCTGTGTAAAACGGCCACACAAAAATAGACAAAGCAAAGGTCTTAATGACAACTGGTACATGTAGCTTAAGGAAGGTCGGAAGTATTGCAGAATGTTTGGAGCATTCTGCAAGTCTTTTGTCCTGCATTCAGCGATTATCGATCTTGAAAACCATTTTTTGTCCTTTTGAAAGTGTCCGTTTTACACAGGTTTTACTGTATCTAGTAAGTTGTTGTAAACCTTGGTGACAGCTGCGATAGACAGTCAATCTATTATTACAAATCTAGGACAATTCAAGATGTACTGTTTTCAAAATCGATACAGATCCTTAAAGAAAAGCTTTCTGGTTGTGCGAGAACCAATGCATCGATGTGGTCTAAATCAACAGTGGATGTTTTGACAATATAGGGACCATAATGCCAGCTTATCGATTCATTACCCTTTATGACCGTGAGTAAGCGAGAAGCGAAACTCTCGCGAGTAACGCGTACGCGCAGACTCACCTGAGCCTGCGCTGCTCATCCATATGAATTACAGATCGTAGCCAACATGTTTATTTTCATTTGTTCCCACCGGGGCTTAAATGTTGCATTTCCTTTGCCCCGACATTCAGTTGTATGCACTGTTGAGTCCTTGTCTTTGTTTTATGTCCTAGGAGATCTTTCATGCGAAACAAACATCTATGTGTCTTTATCTGTATATCAGGATTAAGGGAGAGGTTTGTACCGTTAAAAATGTTTGAGCCCTTTAGTAACCCGTTCCAAGGCGGTGCTTCTTTTGTGGATCCTTTTTGTTGTTTATGTTACATGTGTGTCTTTCTTATGCTGTCTTGTCTGTTCCTTGCGGCCTTGTGATCAACTGCTGCGAAAGGGCTGACCTCCTGACTCTCTTGTGTGTGATGTTTGCTTGTGTCCCTAAATTCTACTCTCATGGTGAAGAAGGTATTATTAAAGATGAGGTCGGACAAAGCAGCAAGCCCATCAGGCAAAGTGACAGAGATGATCAGGTCTCGAGGTTATAAAACTTGACTACAGTCTCAATTTCAAAATGAAGCGCAATTATTGGCTGCTTGCGGAGACGTGTCCGCAAGCAGCGAATCATGGCGCTTTATTTTGAGAATGAACTCAAGTTTTTTAGCCTCGAGGCCAGGACAACATGTGCTACAGGAGCCACCATGATCCGCGATCGTGCATTGCATACATTATCTCAATAAGTAAAGACTTCATGTTCAAATAAGTCCCACGTATTCCCCTTTTTGCGAAGGTCAAAACGGCAGATCAGGTCGTTATGCCTCGGTTACATTTGCCTTACGACGAGTATACGATGCCTGTACGATGTTCAAATCACCGTTTCGGTGCGGCCTCCGCAGGGAGACATTGCGATCATCGTACGGATTTACGGGCATCGTGGCCTCTACGATTTTGTTTAACTCTGCACAATGACAAATTTGAAAAAAATCGTAAGCCCGTAGCCCATAGACACATCGCAGTGACATCGTACGATCTCCGTACGGACACCGCACGGTGATCGTGAGGACAACGCAGGGTTTTAGATTGTCATTTTGGCCCAAAAATGATCGTAGACTCGTGCGATAGTCGTAGGGTGCCCGCAAGGTCGCCGCACGATGCCCTTTCTTGGCCCATAAAATCGTACGGACATCGGACGATCATCCTGCTGTGGCACATTGATCGTGCGGGCGCCTTGCGACGAGTCAACAATTTCCAGACGGGTATATATTGGTTATCATTATATAGCTGCTTGTTTCATTTCAATAGTTGTCTTCAGGCTGTGTCTCTTATTCCACCACTCAGAGTGAATCAATAAGGACCCAGTTCAGTTTGCTGATGGAAGCAGTCTAATCACGGCCCATAGAGTATGCTTCCATGGTAAAATTGTCTGAAGTTCAATAGAAAATATGCACCTAACGCGAAATGCATATGCATTTTCAGTATATAAAATGCTAGTTGGATAGGGGTTGAATAAATGAGATAAGATTAATAAAAAGTCCAGATATTTTTTTGTGATTTAGTGCAGGCCCCTGTGTCGAAATTTGGGCTCCCGTGTGCATTTTTTGGTAAAAGTGATTCTTATCGATTTTCAACTAGACAAATATATGCAGTGTAAGGAAAAAGATGTTTACAATTTTTCCTTGCAGTAATAACGTCACAGTGACGTCACAAAATGGGGTACCGTCTTTTCACTTGCATCAAACAGCTTATATGCGTTGGAGTTATTTACACTCCTAAAATAATCTTATTTTTATGTGTGTTGCTTTGTAATGGTTAAAAACGTCTATACAAACACTAAAATGAAAATTTGATTCAATATGGACTTCAATTTTACATGAAATTGACGCCGATTTGACGTCAATGTGCTGGAAAAACACATTGCGTACAAAAAAATGATAATTATGGAAATTCACGTGTGCCTTGTGACTAAAATCAGATCTTAGCATTACTGTATGTTCCTGGCTCACCTTTTTGAAACAAGTTAGCTCTCTGATGGTTGAGGTGTTCAGCTGCTACAGCATGTTAAGTACGTTACCCTAATATTTTAAACACAATACATAAATGTATTCAAGGTTGTTAAGGTAATGCTTGAATTATTTAAATTGGACAAACATTCACATATCATACAAGAACATTTTATTCCTTCATATATTAGTTGTTATAAAAGTTATATGGGCCCATTGTAATGTTATTTATGTTACATTTTAAGCTACTCCATATAAAATCACTGACATTCCGTTAAATAATTTTCTTCGATAAGCTTCCAAATTAACTTTGAGGTTTTAAATACACCTTCAAAAAGCCAAGTAATGAGCCATTATATAGATGCAAACAGTTTGTTTGTATCACAAAGACTTTTAGAGTTAAAAAACTGTTAAATATGATGACCCTGGACAAAAAGATCATGCTTTATTTCAGCATGAAATTCAATTGGAAAATCTTTAAACACCAAATATGAACATTCTGTTGATAAGCAAGAGTGCTAAGCCATGCTTAACTACGTTTCCAATGCAAAATATTAGATTTGTTTTTGTATATACGGCATCATGTATTGTATATTACAACTTTCAAGACTGCATAGAAATTGCTTTATTCCGTATATCATAGTATACTTTATTCATCTCAAAACTGACTGTGCTTGTTTAATATATATCAAAAAACCAGTGTGTCTGAAAAAAAAATTATCAGTTTGCATTTAAGTTTGCACTATTCATCCATGCACATTTACATTTGCAAAATAGTATATATTTGAACTTTTAACATCTACAAAGAAATGATTTGCCCAAAATTATAGATTTTAAAATTCATAAAAAAGCAAATAACAGCACTCAAGTAACAGCATTTAGAAGGATGCATTTCAATTTTCTGTTAAATTTGTTAGAATAACATAATAGTACTCTACAAAATATATTATATTGCCATATGTCTATCAAAAATGTTAACAAAGACGATATATAATTGAGCAAGAAAAGCTAATATATTTTGTTAAGTTTAGAGTTTTGAAATATTTTTCTGAAGAATTCTAAGTTTAATTGAGCTGCTTCTTTTCAGTTATTTAAAGTGTCGGTAAATATTGTTTAAAATGACTTTCTAGGAATCAATTTTGT
Organism: Loripinus fragilis; assembly: GCA_964019695.1. Lineage (NCBI taxonomy): Eukaryota > Metazoa > Mollusca > Bivalvia > Lucinida > Lucinidae > Loripinus > Loripinus fragilis. The sequence goes on from OZ026514.1 coordinate 93,190,982, forward strand.
ATCCTGACTTTTCGCTGTGTATGCGTATGATAACGCATAACAGAAGAATTTGAAATTAATCTTAGTTTATATACAGTATAGCTTTCGTTGTGCAACCAACAAAACTGTCCAAACACATTAAGTAAGTACCTTGAATCACATGCTCAACGAATAATATCTAAAGACCTGCTTTATTGATGAGAAAATTCATTTCCTGGAAATAGAGAAAGTTGGTTATAGTGGTGAGTTTTACTATAAGGCCACATTAGATTTGATCATTTACAAGGAAAAAGGTCAGCTGTTTTAGAATGCTGAATAGAAATGTGAAATAAAAAAAAATGTAGTCGAGAGATTAGATCTGTTTAAGTTTCAGCAATACATGTTTATATATCTGATGTTAATTTCAACTAAACAGAATGTTGGCAAAATAGTACAGGAACCTCACAAACATGATAAATGTAATTATTAATTACAATGTTTTACATGTATATGTGTACTTAAGATTAGAATAAGTTATTGACATTCAAAAGGAGCATACACAATGCTAAATATTCAGCATTAAAATGGCACTCTTCTCAGTATCAACATTGTCACCAATGATAGTCGCACATGCGAAGTTTAAAAATGTGCACGAGCTTATGCATATCTAATTTGCCATGTATACTTTTATTCACTTATCTCTAAAAGAAATAATTTCATTTAAATGTACATGATATCATTATAAATCTCAGAGGTTGATTTAGCAGTGCCTCATTGTCTATTGTGTAATATATGTGTATGGTATAGTTTTCGATGTGTTGAATGCTATTTTTCACATATGTTCTTTGACAGTAGCGCAAGTATAAATCACGTTGCTTTTAGATGAAAAATATTTTTGGACTCTTTTACTGTAATTCATAAATAAATATTTTGACTAGCAGATGCATTTTTCAATCACTCATGATGATGCAGAGGGGCTAGCATTCTAAAATTTGGTCATCAACCTCCATACTACTTTGTGTATACGAGCAGCGAAGGCTCTGGCAGATCTACCTACACATATGCACAGGCTCACCTGAGCTTTCATTGCTCAACACTGCGACAAGTATCCAAATTAAATGGGCTTAGTCCTTTGATCTGTTCTTTCGTTACTAGTAAATATATTCTGCTTGATTTGAACTATGCAAAGATTATCATTAGGCTGCAATTTTGTATCAACAATAATGTTCACACTTGACAGGCTAAATATCAATTTGATATAATCTGCAACAAATTTCCACTGTAAAACTAATGGGTCTTATTGATAGAATAATGCAAAACAAATAATTTATTAAAAGCAATAATTTGTTGTGAGATAGCTATTTTAGCAATGGCTACAATATACATTAGTACTAACAATGCCTGGGGGCTTTTCTAAGTGATAAACATATATCTTTCAAATGTATGACTAAAATGAACCATTAGAACAAATATAGTTATGTTTGAATGCTTCACAGTAGTTTAGAACAAGACAGAACGGATGATAAGACAGTGCAATTTGTCCTGAAAATTTTCTTGTTATGCATTTTACCATCTTAAATAATATTCTTTTGTCGCCAAACTGGACATCATTCTTATATAAAGCAGTTTTAACCATAGGGATAGTCTCGGCGTGTGTCATACCTTTGGACAAATTTCGTTGTGTTTTTAAATCATTTCAGTTTATTTTTTTCAAAAGATATGGATAATTGACTGTTTTAAATTCTCAATTCCCGAGTTTGATATATGCCTGAATTAAACCACAATTACAAATTTTGAAAAGGTTCTTTATTCCTGAATGGTATCCGCATTGTAGTTGTAATAAATAGCTGGCTTGAACAATATGTGATAAATCTTACTAAGCTAGTCCATGCTTATTGTGTTTTCTAAAATACGATACATTATAATACAATATACTTTATTCAGCATTTAACATATAGCAATGTTTATAAACTACACAATAAGTTAACATATTAATGTAGTAAAACCACAACAATAATTTTCCTGAGGAGCATCTAGTATTTCTTCTGATATGTTTGATGACTTTATATGTGTCTTTTATATATCATTTCACGTATAAAAGAGGCAAATATATCAGTGACAGTGAGATAAAAGATATTATTTGATAAGAATTAAAGAAAATAAAATGCTTTTTACATATTTAATTAAACGAACAGACTTGGAAAAAATCGTTGTATGTGAATAAAGATCAAATTGTATTCTTTTATTCATCCATGCGTTGTTGATTTTTTCCTTTAATGACAATTAATGGCAGTTTAATGGCAATAAATGGCCCACTAGCAGTGTATTACTAAGCTTAAATAGTGTTCCTTTGTTATTTAAAAATGTATTTAAAAGAAAGTAACGCATATCTCAGTAATAACAGATCAATCTTCTTTGATAACATCATACTGCTAGTCATTTGTTTACAATTAAAATGTTATATTGTCATGTAAGAATAAGGAGTAATTAGATAAGATTTCCAATTATTTTACAGTAAACAAGAAAATTGTGCTATTGCCTGGAATCGCCTCAACCGCTAAAGAGTTAACATACATTAATTTGTGGCTCGTAGAATGTGGTTTTAGAAAATTATAGTGTACAAAACTCACCTAGGAGGTATTTTGGTAGTCCAATGTCTAGTGACAGTAATGCATTAAATAGTTATACATTTAAAGTAACATATATAGCTGTAACATCATAGTGGTGTATTGTTTAAATGCATACCGGCTGATCCCTTCATTTAAAAATGTTTTAAGGCAAAAGCATATTGATAAATAATCATTTGGTATAACTTGGTATTTGCAAAATTGGATTTGAAACTATAATAGGGTAACGTAGTTTACATACCTGTCTAAATATATTGTCAGAGAGCTAACGTATGTCATTTTGCATCTTATATAATATAGTTTCAGAAAATTATAGTGAACAATATTTTCCCTGCTGTGTGGAGAGGAGGGTCTGGCTATTGGAGCTTTCACTATCACAGAATTTTCATTTTGGTACTGACGTCACTTTTCCCTGTACAGACATCATTTTGAAGTTAATGTCACCTCATTAAAATTCAGAGTCAGGGTCTGTGCTCCAAATTCAACATGTCGCCAGTAAAATTACCACAACTGATAAAACAGTTCATTTGTATGCCTGCTGGAATTCATAACACTCCACTTTCAAGCCTTAAATAAGCTAAAAATGGGTACGTCACTTTGTGACGTCACTGTGATGTTAAAACGCAAAAGAAAAATTGTAAACATCTTTTTTCTTAAACAGGATACATTTTTCTACAAGAAAATGTATGTTTGACACTTTTGCCAAAAAATGCACACGGAATTACACAGGGGCCTACACTAATTTATAACTCTGGGATTTGAATTTGAGTATTACTTCAAGGAATAAAATATATGGGTCTCGTAGTGAGATCATGTGGCTAGTTCGAACATTAAAATTTGAATGAATGAATGTTCTACAAAATGTATTTTACTGAAAACGAATGGCAAATGTGCTGACCAGGCCGGGTGGAAGAAAGCGCATATTGCTCAGTACCTTTGTTATTCGCATGCAACGACTTCATTTTTGCTTATGACGAAGGTTTTATGTGTTGTTGGCCGTAGAGTGCTTAAACTGAACAAAACCATAATAAGCGTTTTAGCCTACGCTGAATCTACGAGACGATACAATTAAAGCACCTTTATATTTTCAATTGAAGTAATACTTTTCGAATTATAAAAGTGAAATATAAAAAGGGGTTGCTGTAATATTCTGTGACTTAAACTTTATGAAAACTGCAAAACTTAAAAATTGACATTATAATATACACAAACGTATCACGCTGTTCCATACCTTGGTACCATGTTAAACTAAAACACTGGCCTCTTCATAGCACGATTTGTGATCACATGACTTTGAAACACAGTTCAAATGGAATCCAAAAATGAACATGGATGGCCGTTTAAATCCATGCACATAATTACACGACAATTGCACAGTCAGCTTACCGATTCCTTGCGACTTCCGCAAGGTCATTGTACCGGCATCGTACGATTTATATAGGGAGGTCGTGAAGATAACACGATGATTGTACGATAACCTTGCGGTTGTCGTACGATATCCGCAAGGTCTCTGTAAGGTTTTGTCCTAGTTTGTCGCTGAAGAAATCGTAAGGTGATCGTAAGCAATGTAAACACATACGTCGTAGCTTATAGCCCCCTACGATGCCGAAAATATCGTAGGGAAAATCGTAGACAAATAAATCGTACGACGACCGTAGCAAATGTAGCCGAGGCGTTAAATATAATCATTAGTGGACAGGGTGTGTCGTGCACCTCAACATTTATGGTTTTCTCGATGTAAGGTTTTCTATTCCAAGACGATATTAGTGCTTATTTTCTTAAAATCCCACAAAGGCATATGAATCTTTTAAAACAAATACAAATACTCTAAGCAATCATTTTAAAATCTTGGGTTTAATATGTTTTCTTTGAAAGGAAAATATTGCCATATATAATTTCAGAATTGGATGGATGTTTGAAACCTCTCTCTCAGGACACGACCTACTTACTTTCTTGGAGAAGTCGACTAGATATGTTGGGTTAGCAGATGCACTTTTAAATTAGTTCTTATCACATAACTCAGTGGAGCCAGAGCTCCTGTGTAGCCACTCACCCGCGCAAGCGCGAAGAAAGCCACCTTTTTTCCAAAAAGCAAAATAGCTACATACTAAAACTATCATTTATATGGCACAGTGATTTCTTTAGAGAACACTCATATTACAAAAAACAGCAAACAAAAACAAACAAAAAACACACAAAAACAACAACAAGCAAATACAATCAGAAAATGACAGATTTACAGATCATAACCTTCCAGTGACACTAAGAAGAAAATACATGGGAATTACCTTATATCCTGTGAAGGTCACTGCTCCTAGAAGAGGTTGTTAATATATTTTATAGATAATGGTATTAGAAGGGGAAATCAGTGGCTGGCTTACTGGACATATTGACATGACAAAGTGACTATAGCATGTCAGGCGTAGCAGTATTGTATGTGGAAATATATGTGTTTATATCGAAATATTTATGGACTAAAAAACATATTTTTGAGCTAAAATATATTTATGGACTAAAAATATATTTGTGAACTAAAAATATATTTGCAGACGAAAAAATATTTTATGGTCTAAACGTATATTTGTACATGTAGACTAAAAAATAATTTTGGGCTAAAATTTATATATCTATGGACTAATATATATATATATATATATATATATATATATATATATATATATATATATATGTGTGTGGACTAAAATATATTTATGGACTAAAAATATATTTGTGTGCTGAAAAATAAATTTATGGACTAAAAGTATATATATTTGTGGACTAAAAATATATTTTTATAAACTTATCACATTTAAATTTCAGAGATATTTTAAATGAGTTAAAATCTCATTAAAAGTCTGAGTAGCCTTGCTATTCTAAATTCAATATATGTCTATTAGGATGATTTTACATTTTCCTCTTGTATCAAATTATTGTCAAGTGATGCAGCTTAAAAGAAATGACATGTAAAACATCAGTTGTTGTTTTTGTGATTGATGGCATTATCATACAAGAGAAAATACAGAAACTATTATTATTTTTTGTTTAGGGTGGATAAATTGCCAAAATTCTCAAACTAGCTGTTAACCGCAGAACAAAGTTCAGGAATACACATTGACTTGAGAAAAGTCTTACAACTGTGGACAATAAACCATGGGAATTATTTTGTGAACAAGCTTAAATGCCAGAGAATAATTGTTTTCAAAAAGTGTTGATAAAAAAATGTGTGTGGCCCTATGAGCTCTGAAGTAATATATTACTAGCCTGCTGAAATGTCGTTTGGCAAGCAAGAGGTCGCTAGTTCCATCACCATTGGAACATCTATTTTATTTTTACTTTTTGTAATTATTTTACTATTATTTTAACAATGATGGGCCTCAGGTTCACTGAATGAGTGAAATTTAATTTAACGACTCACATTTTATGATTATTAATTTTATTATTATTATTATTATTATTATTATTATTATTATTATTATTATTGAAAATGGCAAATGAGCAATTTTAGGCCTTTAAATCGTAATACTTGGCCATCTGTGGCGAAATTTTTTTCTATTGTGGTTTCAAATTCACGAATATTTTTCTTAAATTGTCAAAATTTATTAAGTCTGCAAATACCTTGAGATCTCAAGCTCTTGAAAACTTAGCTGTCTCTTGTAAAAATGTACTACTTAAGTTATTCTCATTTGGTCCAAACGGTTGCAAAGACGACGTAAACATCTTAATTTGACCCATCCGTCTCCAGTACATGTGCGTTAGAACATGCGTATATGTATTGGTAACGGAAGGAGTGGTGACGTTTGTCTCTGCAGCCGCCGGTGCTCGTGGTTTTGTGTAACAGACTAAGTAGATGTATGTCATATTGCTTTGTATTGTATACAGTCAAAGGCATTGTATTTTGCTGATATGCTAATAATTTTTATTGTATTGTATTTAAATAGTTTAGTGGATAGATTGGGTCATGCATCTAAGCATATGAATGTGTTGATCCTAGGTGTGATAATTTAACAAAATGCCTTCAAGGAGTCAATTCACTAACCAACACTATTGTCTGAGTAAAAAAGTATTGTTGAGAATTTCACACTTTCTATGTTTTTTGTATTGTTTTGGTAGCTTAACTATTAAAGGTTGATTGTCACAAATCCATATCATTTATAAGCAGATGAACAAAGAATAAATAATTTGCTTAAAAAGAAATAGTAGTAGTAGCATACAGCCTGTGTCTGCGGTAAAATTGTTATATTCTGTTTTATGTCTAAAGATACTAGAATGACTGGTCACAATTCTCATTTGTTTCATGTTGCATTCAACTAGTACAGCAAATGATATATGCATTTACAAAGGCCAAAAACAATTCATTTAGCAGTATTTTAAGTATCTATAATAATCTTTAGTAACTGAAGTTCATAACTGATCTTAATAGTAGTTAAAAAGTAATTGAAATAATTGATAATTACTACCAATTTTGGCCATGTAATTTAATACATTCAATTACTGTAATTAAAGAAATATTATGACAATTGCATGCAATTACTTAAGAAAATGTAATTAAATTGCATGTACAATTAATTACAATTACAATTTCAATTACCCCAACTCTGGTTAAATATCGAACAGTCAATATTCATTTGGTTGTCAAAAGTGTAAAGTTACTTTTGGTTTTGAGTATTTCATTTGTTGAAAAAGAATAACGAAAACATCTGAGAATGTACAATCTTGTTTTAGTGTATCCCCCTAAGCTGCGTTTTCTCATTACGTGGCTAATAAAAAATAAACCGAAAATGTCCCATTTCTACAATATAACGGCTGACATACTTTCTGCTAATAAACTCATGGTGGTCTATAGGCTGCAAGTATACTTAATAGATGCAAATACAATTATCTAAACTTAGCTGCCAACCAGTTAAATTAGTATAAGTCGTGCAGACATAACAATCTGTGAACGGTGACGAACTGTAATAGGAAAACATATTGAATATAATCATGCTGCTCTTAAACATGTAATTATACAGCCGTCATGTGACACCCATGGTACTTTTGCATGACTCTGTGTCGTCAGCCAAATGCACCAGTCCGTAGTGAATTGTACACGTCAAAATTTGGAAAAAGTGTGGTTTCAATACCGTAAGAGACTGCTCTGAAAGGAATAGAATTATTTAAAAAGGGACACACGTGAATCAGTGATTGTTTCATTAGTCTCCCTTTGATTTGTATACATTGTTTCAGCATAAATTGTATATTAAACTCTGTGCATGCTGGGTAATCTTATATTATTTTGTTGTCAGCGGATCTAGTTTAAAAAAAACACATTTTTATAGCTTTCTTTTTCAAAGAAAGGAGAGCCAGGAATAACCAGCTTGGTACGAACGTTTTACTTTGCCGAAACTGACGTGACGTAGTGGATAAGTTACTCACATTGTACCCAGGGGTCCCGAGTTCAATCCCCGACTCCACCAGTCTGTAGGATAAGCCTTTTAAAAGATGTGGCCACGTCTTCTGAGAAATTTTAAGCCAGAACCTCTGACGGTTTAGCCTTCGGGTGCTCCCGGACACAAAAAACAACAACAAAAACATGCACACACATAAACATGATTTGAACCCAAACAGTTACATGTAAACAATATATGTGTAGTCGACAGATGTCGTCACAAGTAGGAATGAGTTCTCTAACAAGCAGGCGTTCAATGGTGTACATGTACCTATTATTCTGCCAGCCAAGAGTAGAAGTGACGTCATGTTTTGTTTACAAAGTTATGGGACTTACCTTTCATGACAGGATAAATACACAATTGATCTATAAAATCGAGATAGCTCAAGTGGTAGCGAGGACGATTACGAAACCACAAAGAACATTTTTAGGTTCGAATCTCACTGGCTGCTCTTTTTTATTCATTTTTTTTATTAATTTTTTTGGAGAGGGGGGGGGGGGAGGGGGTCTGATTTTATAGTTCTGTTCAGGTCTTATTTTTTTCTTTTTATTTATTTTTTTATTTTATTTTATTTTTTATCCCTTTAACATGTATAAGGTACAAATATAAACTTCTGTAACAACACAAGCTACTGTATTTGCGACGTCAAAATTTGTGACTAGCGCAAGTAAACAACAGTGATTTCGCCATTTCGCGATAATTTTATTTTCACGAAATTTTGCGTGTGAGAAGTTTCGCGAAAATAAAACCTCGCGAAAACTTCCGAATTTACAGTAAGCTGAAATAATGCCGCCTGTTCCTTTTGGACTTAGTAAAAATATGAAGAAAAAAAACAACAACCTCTAAATAGGTTCGATCCTGGTACGCCTGCGTCCAACGCCGTAGACATAACCGCTACACTACAGTATCTTCTAACGTGAACTACTCAAGTTAATATTTTATGGGTAGCATTGTACTATATACTTAGCAATTGTAAACAAAATATCACGTGACTGTCACTCTTCGTTGGCGCTATAGTAACACTGTTGTTTCTTCATTAGTGGCTCCATTTATTTGTTTGGTTGTAAGAAGCTTAAAAGTGGTCACCTGCTGGGAAAGGGGTGACCTCTTGGCTCTCGTATGTGGTGGCTAACTGTGAGTTTGTCACTTTCCCATTGGTATCCTGATCTTTACACCCTTACTTACTTCAACATCATTTTATTCATATCACGACGGCCAGTCATAGTATCGCACTGCCGACTCAAGGCAGGATTCTCATCAGCTGTGTACAAGTACTTAGTGCAATGTTACATTTGACAGTATCTCACAACTGTCCTATTTGAGTTCAGGTAGAGAGGGAATCACAACGTAATGCATAGCCATGTCACCATAGACCATGTATGCGATGAACTCGGTAGAGTTGTGAACTTCCTGCTAATACAGTGCATTAAGATTTCCTCCTAGTGGAGAGATGATTATCTGAGCTAGTGCCCACTAGAAGTCACAAGTTTGCATGTGTGCCCATCAAAGGCCCAGGCCAGCCTGCACATCTGTGCAGTCTTGCCAGAGTATTTGATGCAGTGGCGGATCCAGAGGGGGTTCAAGGGTTTCGCTTGAACCCCTCCCTCTATGTCCCTTGTTTTTAAATATCCTATGACAATGAAATAATTTGGTCTCAGTAAGACCAAATTCTTTCATTTTCATGGGATATTTAAGAATAATGAGGCAAAAGCAGCCAAGCGAGCCCCCACACCTCGAACACAAAAATGTAAAATGCTACTGCAGCATATCTGGGATGTCACCATGATACATGTATCAGCGTGGAAGTTAAGAAAATATGTAAAGCTAAAGTGTCAATATCGATAAAATGACAAACAGATTACGATGAAAGACCAAAACAGGCATTGATTAACCTTACGCTTTTCGCTTGGTGCAGGATTTTCATGCGCCAATTCACTGATGAAATATGTTTCGACGCCAAAGAAGCAGCGCATCCTTTCGAATGTGCGTGTTCCCTTGGTATCAAATCGGGTTTTGCCCATTACCAAAAGCTTTAGCGCCACTGCGCTTTACACGTTTGTGAAGTGACACCTAGTTCAATGGCTTGGTACTCAATTTAAATTTTATCGTTAATGATTATCAAAGAATGATGCCGTTGTCAGAATTAACATGATCTTTATTAACCCTTTGTATTCTGATATATTTTCACGTACAGATACCTGTAAAAGCAGTAAGGATGGAAGAATATATTTTAAGGGGTCACAAATCATCTTTTTACAATTATTGTGTGTTCCTGTGTCTTTGGATTGTTTAACCTCAGCGAACAGTGTAGATCCTGATGAAATGCTGCATAGTGTGACATTTCGCCTGGCTTTTGCTGTTGGTAAAAGTACGCTTTTAGGGGTGTCCAGTTAACCCAGTTAACTTCGAAACGGGAACTTTGAATTGATCATAAGCAGCATACTTGTGCTTTATTGTTTATCCTGACCAGAACCATTTTAGCCAGTATATATGCATTTAGATTTATAAAATAGCACCTGCACAAGACCCATGCATAAAAAGTAAATGTTTATTTTGTTAGTCTCGGTGTCTTTACCATTTTATGTTTTCGGGTTGTAACAGTTTTCGTAGCGTCTATGGTCTACGTGACCAACCGTCAGTTGTAGAAATCGAGCTAAAGCTGACGGTACGTGAACCATAGTCGCAAATGAAACTCATTTGACACTGCATAAGAAATTATTTGGTGTAAATAACTACAATAATAATGCCTTTGACAAGTTAAATATTGGCCGATTGTATAGCCCAGGAGTGACTGTGGTTTACGTGACCAACCGTCAGTTGTAGTAAATGAGCTGAAGCTGACGACACGTAGACCAATTGAGTCGCAATTTAAACTCATTTGGCCTGGCATGAGAAATTATTTGGTATAAATAAAGTTGAGGAATTTAATCTCACACTATCAAAAGTGTACTTTTGAAAATGAAATTTATTCATGTTATCAAGCAGAGTACTTCTGTTTGATAATACATCATTGAACGCATAACATGTATAAGTGCTGTACATATGTATATACATGTATGAATTATGTTTTGTTTGTATTGCTTATGCATCTGAAATACTCATGTATGCTCTTCACTTGTGGAGGAAACAAAGAATATTATGATATTATATTATTATTATTATTTATTACTCACCATTGAAGTGCTTACAAGCTAAATCTCGTTGATTTGGAACAAAATCGCTTTCATAGCAGACATCAATTTTCGTGTTAGCCTACTTTTCAAAAAAAAAAATATCTGCTAAATTCCTTTTCGTTTACATGGCACTATGCGATAGTCCCATTTTTATCACAAATGTTGTCAATGAAGTTTGCCAAAATAACTCTTTACTTTATTAATACATCAAACAATCTAAGCCACCTACTGTCGTCATTCACTAAATGGAGGCTGTCACATTCAACCGTTGTTACGTCATAATAAAATCATTTTCGACATCAATCGCGGGACAAAATATTGGACGATCTGAAATTTAAATGATGCGTTTGCTGTCGAAATACTATACAATTATTGACGTGTGTTGAGGTAGACATGGAGTGTTATTGAACAGTAAACGTCATATTGACCGACGCGGAGCGGAGGTCAATATGATTAAGTTTACTGTTCAATAACACTCCATGTCTACCGAAACATAAGTCAACAATTGTTTTATTATATAATAAATGTATTTTATGCATTTCCTGCCATTTTAGACCATTAAAACGTTGACGTTACGGATGGATAATGCGAAATTACTTGACGTTCTGACGTCACTTCCCGTAAGCCAGTCAATATAACCTCGTGCCGTGTGCTTTGTAACGTCACGTCCGGCAAACCATGCAATATGTAGTTTTATTGACTCGAGTGGATATGCATCTGGGCACATCAGAAGATGTTTATTTATAGATTATATAATAAAATTGTTTATCATGTGACGTCGCGTCTGAGGAGTGAAATAAAACCATGCATTAAAATCGATAAACCACTAGTGGTTTATAGATTTACGGGAAACGTAATGACGTCCACAACAACGTTGCGTACATAATGACACAATTGTACCGTTTTTACAGTATAAATGAGATTTCAAAGGAATCTTAGTCATATGTTAAATAGAATCTAACATTCGTGCTCTTGTATTATTGATTTTATTAAACTCGTTGCGATAAAGAGATAAAATGCTCAGCAAGCCTCGCATTTTATCTCTTTTCCCCAACTCGTTTAATAAATTCAATAAAACATGAGCACTCATGTAAGATCCTCTATTTAATTTCAAAGAGTAGGAAATTGATGGTAAATTAGGAAAAGTTTTCTGGTCTACCACGATTTCTGGAGCTACAATGATAACTGGCGCATCGATCATGTTTTAACGGTTATAAGCTCCTTGCAAAAAATATCTCTTTGGTAAAGACTCATTTGATTTATGGTGTCAGGTTATTATTAATAAACAACCATAATAACTGTAGAAGTTTAAAAAAATATCAAAGAATAAATGATTTATAGTGTGTTATTTGTTGTTCTAAACACGAAATAAATCTGAAAGTTTCTTTATATTTTGAGTTGTCAGTTCGTCAAGAACTAAGACCAGTATCCAAGACTTGTGTGAGTATGGTTTTGGTCGACGTTTATAAGGAGCCGATAGATTCGCATGGAAACCATTGTTTATATCACGGACAATTTGTAAGACTTCTGCATGAAACCTTATACTCGAGTGGTCTATTTGAACGAACTATTCGAGAAAATGCTTTGATATTGAATCCAAACGTTTTTATATATGCCACAAATTTCACACGGTGAATATATTTGGAAAAGGCGAATTACTTAGTCTAGATCTTGGCTTTCATTTTAAGAGCAATAAGCACAAAGCCATAACTCAAAAATCAGAATATTTGGAGCTACATGTATGTCCATTGTTTGCTGCAATACGCACATTCCACGAACATGTAAACGTACTAGAGCTAATGACTAGAAATTTGACAAACAGACACAAACTAGAGAAAGTAATGTGTGCAATAACATAACTCTAGCTTCAGCGCATGAGCCATTACCCATTTACTACAGTACAAGCATGTTTCTTTGTCAAATTACTGTAAAAGTAGCAGTGCTATTAACGTGTAACTTGAGGTTCATACATGGTACGTAGCCTGGGGGAAGTCCAGAGTACAACAGTCATAACACTAGATTTTTGTTATTGTCCTTTTTGCTAAAAGTAATCTCTCCATTTGAAGCTTATTCTGCATTGTTCTCTAAATGTATAGTGACTAAAGACGTGGCCTGTAGGTAAAAACACATGGACGAACATGCCGTACACAAGGGTTGTACATCTAACATCATTCTACTTTTGTTTTTCGTCCGAACCTTTGTTGCTCATAGATACAAAACCAAAATGCATATACCAAATTGTAGGGCTCTAGGTTTGCTGGATACATATCAACACACCAGTTAGCATCCTATCGCCCACCAGCGAAACGCCATTCAGATGGCTTTTTGCTCTCAGGCCAATAGTGACCCAATTTTAATGGTGTTTCGCTGGCGTGTCGATAGTGCCCCCCTTTTACGTGCTTACTGGGAGTAGCGTTTCTAGAGGTATTTTACCTTATACGACACGTATTCCAATCTCCTTTGCTAGCTGATATGAATTGTTCGTGTTTCGTCCTGTTTATATCATAGACAAACTATAATCTGTGATTGTGACATATCCTGGTAAAAAGTTACGCGTTAAATATTACTGGAGTCAATTTCACAAGGGTGAAAGTTTTCAGGATTAATCCTGAATCCAGGATTTTGAGGCCGACTTTCCATAGAAAGTCGGCCTCAAAAAGCTGAATTTGGGATATTATAGCTTCTCTGGTTAATTTTCAGATTATCTAAACACATTTAACTATTTGAACATGAAACTATTAATTTTTGTAGGCAGCCTGCAAGTTTAAAAATATGAATTTGTAAAGTTCAGGATTTTGGAAATTTTGAACTTTCATCCATGATTTCAGGTATGTGATTGAAAAAAAAACAAGCATTAGCATTTGTATTTATAATTAAACGATGTAAACAATATATTAAACATAACTATATATTGATAAACAATAAGAGCAACTTCAAATGATACTAAATAGCAGTTCATATTTAAATGTAAGTCTATATATTAAGCTTCACTAGGACCATCTATCATAGAGATCTTCCCAATAAATGTCCGCGATTCAAAGCGGAACCTAAGATTTGACAGCTATACATTTTAAATACATGTACGAGGATCAATTGGAAAACACACACACACACACCGTGAAAATTAAGTGTATGTTATAGATCATATATTACAATAATAAAGGAATTAAGTGGGAACGAGCGCAATGGGTGAACCACTTAAATTCTTTATAGTTTACTCCGCCCCTTCCTGTGCTTCACAACCAATCAGTTTGCACAGAAATTTAAATTTTTGTCAACTTAATCACATATTTTGTTAATATTTGTAATATATATTAAGTAAATCATTAAGTAAATCCGTGAAGTGGTCAATGTGACCATTTCTAAAGGCGCAGTCATGAAAAGGGAGGAGAAAACCATAAGTAGATCATAGATCATATATTACAATAACATGTATAAAGGAATTAAGTAGTTCGCTCGCTGCGCTCTTTCCTGCTTGATTCCTTTATAATTGTACAATATGATCTAAAATCTATGCTTATAATTGTAATGTATGATACATGTATATGACCTACTTTTAGTTTTCTCCTTGCTCCTTTGAAAATGGTCGCATTGATTGGTTGTGAAGCATAGGAAGGGGCGGAGTAAACTATAGAGTACTATTATTTTTGGAAATGACAATTCTTCAGCAACAATAACCATTGTCAATGAAGAAAGTATAATCAGATGAACATATTGCGTCTGCACAATTAAGATGCTAGAGTAGACACCGGTTGCAAATATTTGTGTAAACTTGCAAATATGTTTAGATCAAAATATTATCCTTTAGGAACAGGGAATACATTAAAGATCTGAAAGTGAAGAATGTGAAGTTGTTTTGGTGCCTGACAGTTAGTTATGGCCATTTAGGCCTCATCAGTGATCCTCTAATGGTTTCAAAGTAGATGTGAATATCATATTTTATTGCTGTTTTTTCGACGTAAAATTCATCATATGGGCATACTATTTCCACTGTTTTGTTTTAGAGATTTATACCACTGTAGGTACGCCCCTGGCTTTAGAAAAGTAAATACATTTTCCACATCGTAATGTATGCTATATCTGCTAACGTTCATTCAATCAAATTTAAAATGAAAACATCGACAAAGGTGACCAACAAAACAATATCGCAATGAAAAGAAAAAGGCAAATTATTACGTGTATCGAATTTGAGAGTGAAGCGTAGAGACTCAGTGGTAGGATCTGGTAGGGTGTTGGACTTGAGTTTGAAGGATCACTAGTTCGAGACCCACCAGAGGCACTGTGTTTTGTCCTTGATCAAGACACTATACCCTCTGCTAAGTACTGATTAACATCAGGAAGACAGGGAAGCGTCCCGACATGACTAAAATCGTTGCCTGGGACGTAAAGCGTCAACACAAACAATACAAAACCAAAATTGAGCATGTTTATACATATGTACACCCGTCTATGTACTTTAAATGAGATGTTTCAATTGTCCTCGTATTAACATTTATTAGTCACCCCTATTATTAACTGAATTGTTTTTACATAACATAAACGTTTCCTATCTCACGGCATGTTACCTTTATCAGGTCATGATGACGTTGCACTTCTTGAATGACGTCGCTAATGACGCTGAATCAACGCAAAAATCAAAAATTACGTCATAATCGCTAGTTTGAAGAGTGTTCAACAATAGGTAAACTGATAAATAGAATACCAGGTTCACGTCTTTTGATATCAAGTTTACCAGGCTCGGTTTTGAGAACGCATGTTGAATCGCTCGGCAAGCCTCGCGATGTCAACATGTGTTCTCAAAGCCTTGCCTGGTAAACTTGATATCAAAAGACACTCACCTAGTATTCTCTATGGACCTAAAGTAAAATAAGTGAAACAGAAAAAATGGTGCAGACAGGGCCTATTAATTATTCAAAATTCCAGTCAAAGCTGCAGCACATTGTCTTTTATCATTATGTTCATAAAAGGTTATCCTTTGGAAGCATATAATACAACAAGGATGAAAGTGTAGAGGGTGGATGGTTTTTTTTGGACCTGACCGCATAGGGTTTCTCAAAAGGAATTGTGTGTTACAACATGTCATGAAATAATGTAATATATTTTTTTTATTTTGATTCTTTTTTATTTCGTATTGCGTTGTCATTGTCGGAGCAAAATGAAATAAAAGCGAATAAGGCAATTATTTCATTTCGTGTTGAAATGCTCCATATCGACACAGATTAGAATCTTCTAACGGTATCCAGAAGCGTAGGAAGTGGTTTTGGATATTGTCAATATCTTTCAGTGGCGGATCCAAAGAGGTTTCAAGGGGTCCGCCCCCTGTTTTAATATATCATATGAAAATAAATTAATTTGGTATCAGTGAGACCAAATTATTTCATTATCATGGGATATTTAAGGAAAATAAGATAAAATCAGCTAAAGCTAGTATCTCACTGGGATGCGAGCAATTTGCGACTATTTCAAAACCAATTTGAGACATGTTTTGGCGACAGAAATACGACATTGCAACCATAATCACATTGCGGTCACACCGAATGGATGATTAAGACATATTTGCGACAGTCGCACGAATGTCGTACGATTGTCGCACGAATCAGTGGCGAATGTTCCACGACATTCGCGAGACATTCGTGCGACATTCGCGAGACACTCGCACGACGTTCGCCCGATGAAATTGCGAACATTTATTAACATCGACGGCCTCACGACGTTCTCACGAACGTCGTGCGACTGTCGCACGAAGATCGTGCGACTGTCGCACAATGGTTTTGCGAGAAATGATAAACCAAGAAAAATAAACATTCTAGCAAGCATTTAAACTTCAGACTGGGAAGGTACTACACTGTTGGAAGGAACAAGAGGGCTAGGAGGAGTTAGATTGTTGGAAGGTGTCACGCTGCTGGGTGGTGTTGGACTGTTGAATGGTTAGGAAAAAGTTAACTCGTTTGAACTGCACAGTAATGATGGCCCATCAAGCAGCTTAAGAAAGTCAGTCGAGAACGCACATGCTCTAATTGCCCATACGTGTGGCATGATGATCCCAATCAAATCAAAATTGCAATGAGTTCGGATGACCCTCGTCCTGCGAAAATCTATTTTATACAGTGTGCGCACAATAAAGGCACAGATCAGACTGCACGTATGCACATTCTAATCAGAAGCTTAGTTGTCCGCTGCAGTGATTGTTTGTTTATAGGGTTCTGTATGCCAAATTCAAACCTTAGAAGTGCTGCTGAGACTAAGCAGGCTGTTGTAGTCTTACCAAGACACAATGATAAAACCTTTATACTGTAATAGAAATAATAAACATTTAAGTAGGCCTTATAAAACATACTTAACAAAATTATCCTCTCAGAATGCAGAACCATTTTTAATAACTGAAATTACTCCAAACAGTATACATGTAAGTAAGCCTAATCAATACACCATACATGAAACCATCCTCTCAGATAGCAAGAATGCTTGACAACTGGAATTATAGTACTGCCACATTAATAAGAAACGCGAAAAATCGTCTTTAAGTGCATCTTTTCACGTTATTTTCTCTTGAACTTTTCGATGTGCAGCTAGAAAAAGCTGCAGTATTTTTTGACAAAATTTTCAACCTGATGTTTTTGCTGTGTTCTGTAATTAGGTGGAATTTTGGCATATTTTTGGTTCTTTTCAACGGGGGAGTATTACTGATGGAAGAATGGACATAAACTGACCCGGTTTATTAATAATATGCAACGGTTGACTAAATCATTCGATGCCGTTTCAGGTCAGTGATCGCCGTGTCGGTTATATACTGAATAAAAGTGAAAACGCTACACCTGAATTGTTTCCATTTATACGCAAACTGATGCAAGCCAGTAAAGCAAATGAAAGTGTATCTGAATGTTGAAAGACTGGGTTATGCATAATGTGAAAGGTTAAGGGATGTTGTCACGAGACGAGGAAACACATGAAAGTCATTTAAATGTGGCGGGTCCAATTTTTCAGGTTACAAATTTGAAAAGAAATCTCACACAGTTAAGGCCTTCAGAAATCCACTGCCAACCAGATCCGACTGAACGAAATGGTAGTCTTAGACATGTGACATTGATCGTTTAGAAAAGCAACCTTAGAAAGCGGGTTTTTCACCAAATTGGCCAAGCTTGAAATTCTATCACTGAAATCTCCATAGGAAATCAATCAATGTGTTGTTGTATCTTAGTCTGAGCACATTACTGGTCGAGAAATGGTAGGAACAATGTGCTGATAGGTCTATCTGGTTAAACAAAAGAAAGAAAGTTATAAAAAATCGTGATAAATTGAGGATTACCAAATATTTAATATGCCCTATTTGTTTTTGTTAAAGGGAGACATTTTACATTTTTTTTTTGCAAATTTGACAAATTCAAAATTGATTTCTGAGCTTGTTTCAAGTACTTAGAAAACCGCCGAACTCGTACACAACGTACGTACATACGTCACTTGAGTCATCATCCATTTCAAACTTTATGTTAGTGAACAGAGAGACCCTGACGAGATTGCGCAAACGCATATGCTCTCCTGAGCCTTCGCTGATCACATTTGTCATAATACCCAGCAGGTCATATGGGGCTCCACGCAAGTTGATGTCATGTACTGGTCCGAGTAGTGCTCAAGAGAGAGCAAAAACATACATGTAGCGGTGCCCTCCGTGTCGCATGCGGCGGCTTGGGTGATACCGATTCGACACGTGACTTTGCTCACATACGGCAGAGTACTTAATTTTTGTAATGACCAAACAAAACATCTCCGACGATTTGATCGCATCGGCGACATAGGCTTGTAAGTTTGCATCCGCTCGACGTTCATTGAACCTAGCGTTTTCAGAAAGATCTTAATGTAATTTAAAACGTGCGACGTCAATGGTGGAGTTAAGTAGCGAACTTGGCCATTAGATTGGCAGTTGAAAAAGATATGTTTGGCTTTCTCACGCGAAAGTTAACACGACGGTATTGTAGACAGCTACACTGAATAAAACACAGGAAATAATGAAGGAAAAAACGTTGTTTACGAACTTATAAAAATTACAGATCAAAAATGACCACTGTACAAACTAATACTTGACATTTAGAGCTGACCAGTTGTGAATAATTTATGGTGTACGAAATATTCGAGTGTACGAACTAATACAAGATTTACCGCCAGACAGTTTTCTTGTGTATTAATGCAACAAAAGTATGACGAATTCTAATAAGCATAACAATATTTTTTGCGCATGCGCAATTGCAAAATTCAGAGAATAAAGCTTTAACACTTTCGCTGCCAAGCACCTCAAAAAACCAATACCTCAGTGCCAAGCATGTTTCAAGGACTCCTGAATATTGAGGGTATATGGGTTCAACACAAAGTGTCTCCAGAACTATTCAACCTATCACTGTGAAACTTTCACAGAATGTTGCTAGTATATAAAACTTTTTTTTGAATTAATAATAAAAAAGATAGCCACGTGACCTTTGGCGGCCATTTTGGAAGCCATATTGAAAAAATGAAAAATGCCTATAAACAATTATTTCATGAAAAAAATAGATAAAACATCAATCTACATCAAGTCTCAAACATCAGAATTTATTCTGATATAATAATTCATCAGAAATAAATCAAAATATAGCAGTTGAAGGACTTAATGCGTCCTGCATGTCATCCCCATGGACATGTTTTCGATATTTTTTGATTTCCGCGAAATCTAATGACATCACAGACATTTTAGTAAAATCCATTCTTGTACGGGAAATTGTGTCGACCGGCTTATACGATATTATTATGTCCCCTCAACATTTTTAAATAAAGAAGAAATATTTGCGTCCCCTATAGTGGTTAAAAATAGACAGCTATCAACTGTGCTTAAAATTTCGACTGTGGTCGCGTTTGGCAGTGAACGGTAAATTCGACTACAATCGCGTTTGGCAGCGAAAGTGTTAAACATAAAAAGGAACATAACTCAGACATCAAAAGAGACAAATTGGTGGAGTTTCGACGAATCACTTGCTGGATTTCTGGAAAACATTATTAAGCTTTAGTAAATACTTTTCGTCCAATACTTTCTCACAAAATATAAAATATTGTAGTGAAGCGTTTTCACTTCTGTTCAGTATAGCATAAAGTGTATCGTATATATAAAGTACTGCTGCATAAATTAGAATCGCGAATAAATGATTTTGGATGTACTTTTTCAATTTATATCACATTGAGCATTCAATAATCGTGAATCCGTTCAGGCAGTATTTGCCTGGTATTACTGCTAATTTTAGCTCTAATAATTATACTGGTAGAATTTGGGCATTTTATTCCACTTGTTTGACTTTGTCTTCAGTTTTTCCATTGAAAGAATATATGTAAACAGCTTTTTACAGAAAATGAATGGCTAAGTATAAAATTACATATGTAGTTGATAATGCTTATGCCGTGTACTACTGTAAAAGTTGTTTTATAAAAATGTCCATAATAGCCACATCATGCTGTTTTAGTAGATAATGTCCTTACAAACATAGCAAACAGTATTTACCCGGATCAAACTGAATATAATGGATCAGTTGGATCTGTGTCTACGCTGATTGAATGGATACTATCAACTGAATGAGAGTGATTAAAAAATAAAACTAGCATGAACAAAGTAATCACGATTTTAAAATGTGTGATGCTTTTGACACTTACCTGTAGAAATTTAAGTACATACATGTACATGTATATATAGGTCGTCACATGGCTGTTACACCATTTAAGTTTCCCCCGCTTTTCAGAAAGCCTAAAAATGTCGAAATTTCCAAGAGATTAGGGTTCAGGGCAGTGGTAGTAGATTCTTAAAACAATTTTCTGCTGACACTGCAGGATATTCTAAATCCAGATTTCAGCTTAATGTTCAGAAAAATGCAAGTAATAAAATAATATTCCAGATTTTCGCGTTTCTTATTATTGCGGCAGGACTATAGTCAAACTAACTGTATACTTAAGTATGTATAACCAAGATCTTGTACTAAGAAGGAACTATCATCTCAGATTGGAGGAACTCTTTTAACGAACTTTTGGCGACATAATTGCGAGTAATTTAAGATACTCGCACGATAGTCGTGAGACGTTCGTGCGACTGTCTCACGACGTTAGCCAGAACATCGCTTAGTATAATTTACTCGCAATGTTGTCGCGAAGTGTCTCATTTATGTCGCAATCGGTTCGCAATTCAGTCTTATTTATCTCGCAAATATGTCGTGTTCCAAAATGATTGCGACTAAATTGCGAGGGGTCGTCGACAAGTTCGCGACGGGTTCGAGACACTCGCGATGACTTTGCGACCATTTTGCGAGGAATTTTGTCGCATAAAATTTTTGAACATGTTCAAAATTTTCGCGACTACTTTGCGCCACTTGGCGACACATGCGAGTAAATTACGAATCACTGGCGACTGTTTCGAGACTGCTTGGCGACCCACTCGCGATGTCTGTCGCCAGTTGTCGCAAAACAGTCGCAGTCCAGTGAGATAGGGGCTTAAGCGAACCGCCACACCTTTAAATATATGAACCCCCTTTCCATAAATCTTGGATCCCCCGTTTCTTTAAAGTAAATACTCGACGAAGTATAAAAATTGAAGGATTTTCGTTCACCCGTGTTTAATGCTAATTAGACCTGGGTGAGCTTATAGCACAGGTATCGCCTGCGCCCATCCGTCCACCATTTTGAATATCCCCTACTTCAAAGTGGTTGATGGGACTGTTCGTTTCGGACTGTCCTTGGGTCTGCCTGTCTATCCATATGTGCGTGGTTTACGCTTCTACTCGCTCAAGAGCCATTAAAGATAGAATCTTGAAATTGCATACAGATGTGGAATAACTATGCTAATAAAAGGACCATTTTTAAAATATTTTTCGTTGCGTTTGGATTTGCAGAGTTACAGCCCTTTATTTATATTTTTGTTTTAATTTTCCCATTGTAAGTTTATATTACTAAAATGACTATGAAAGCTGATTTTGGATAATCAATAGACAGGATGGTTTTTGGCAATTCAATCTACTGTGTACACTGAACCAAAGTTATAAGTGGCCTCCGTACATTTTTTGCGCTTAATCAGAAAGTAAAAATCGCTCTTACAACGTTTTAATTATATACAAAATTCAAGGTTTTGTTGAGACTCTGCAAATTATGTCATTTCAAAATGAATGGTAGATCTTGCACAGACGGCGTCAGAGTAAAGGTACCTTCATTTCAAAAAGTCACACTTTGCGATATAAATGGTTCATCTGATACGTTATTTATTTATATTTTAATTAGTTTGAAGGCGTTAATAACAGCTGTGATCTAAGATGAAAAAGAATCGAAAGTTTTGTGACAACTGAACTCTCCATTTCTCTTCTATGTTAACATGAACACAGCCACTGTCAGCAGCTTAATCCAAGAGTTTTAGCCTTAAACATGCGATTCACATACACACTTTGTACTGCTCTCTATGCTTTATTATCTGCAGCACAGCATTGAAAATTTCAGTGTTTTTATTTATTTTGAATTGGCGCCACTGTTCTGCTTAAACATTAAAATACAAAACTTTATCAAATGCCTTTTAATAACCTTGTAACGTTCACGATAAAACCGGAAGTGGTTACCTATCATGAATAAGAAGTCGTCAGAAAATGGGCTGATCCAGCTTTATTGTGTTTGGGCAAACATATTAACATTTAATAAAACACATACAATGATTTTAGTATGTACAGAAGATGATTTCCAAAAAGAATCTGAAAATTTCGAAAATTAGCTTTTTTTAAAAAAAAATCATAAAAAATCTGTCATAAGCAAAATTTCAAATGTTTGGTGTTTTTGCAAGTCAGCTAGACAGGTTCGTAATCACCTCTCACTTCAATTCGATAAACAAACCGCACTTAATGCTAAGTTTCTTCAAAAAGCTGATTTTTGCATTTTTGAACCCAAAAATAGGGATCTGATAGAAAACTCTTCTGAAGCACCGCTTAGCTGTAGTCCATTATAATGCACATACTTGGGAATATCATTAGCGCTAAGTCAGAAAAGCGAAGATGAAAAGTGGCCACTTCGAACTTCTGTTCAGTGTAGTTTGCCATGTATCAGTGCGCTGCATGGTAGTTTGCATATTACGGTGAGGTTAGTGTGTATAAACATATTTATCATTCATACTATAGACGCAAAATGCAATAACAATGTCAGGGCAAAATGAAATGTTTCTTTCATGTAGAACTACTACCGACGCAAAATGCACTAAAATACATTGTATTTCATTTTGCGTTGACCTTGACAACGAGAAATGAAATGAAATTATTATTACATTTATTTATTTAAGATGCGTTGTAACAATTTGAATAGCATTTACTACTTTCTTTCTGCTGTTGCACCTGGCAGTAGGGTCTCAAAGATGTCCGAAAAATTTAGACTAGATCGTAAAAAATGATTTTCAAAAATTTATTCTCACAAAAAGCACCAATATTATAATAAGTTGGTAGCATTGGCTTTTCAATTATTTTGAGGAGCAGCTGAAAATGATGTTAAAATCACTAATACAAAACCATGGTAAGGGGAATCTATTTCAGCAGGAAAATGAATTGATTGTCAGTTTTCGGTGCATTATCAGTATTGAAGTTCAAATTTGGGCCTCGTCGTGGGGAAACCAGCTGCAGTCTCAAACTCAAAATAAAGCGCAATGATTGGCTGCTTGCGGACACGTGTCCGCAAGCAGCCAATCATTGCGCTTTATTTTGAGTTTGATAATGAACTCCAGTTTTATAACCTCGGGGTCTGACCGTTTGTTGAATGTGGACAACAAGGACACCTCTCTGATAAGCAAAATATCATTACTTGCCTATTGCTTAAATGCAATATTCTAGCATGTTTCTGTAGCTGAACAGACCGACTTTAGCCTTACTTCGCTGCAGCCCCGAAAGACGAGGCCTAAATGCTATCGACCATCACTGTGATTGCCGCAACCTTGACAGTATTAATCTATTGATATAACCATCGTGTCGCTATTTGCTTGCGAAAGATTTACCAACACATAAGATGTCACAGACCTGTAATTGTAAAAAGGACACTGATTGGCTCAAAAGGTGGGTGGAAGCGCAGCACAATATTTAGGTTGAAAAGTGCTTCGAAATTGGTCAATAATAAAATTGCGGAAATAAATCATATTTATTAGATGGATATATATACTCAACAAAAAAGTTAAGGAAATTGTGTTTGAGGAGCTATAACAAAAGATCTAAAACATTTAAAGACTTTTGAATTTCACAATAGTATAATGTGACCATTTTTTCTTTAAAATGACGCTTTATCTGGGTCTGTAGTGCACACAGCAGCTTAGTAAATTCATGTCAAAGTTGACTGGTCTTCACTCCATTTTTCGCAAAAATTCAATTTACGGAACAAACATAGGTTTTCATACATTAACGTTCGCCAGGTCCCTCAGGAGATGGAGATATTTAAAACCTAGGACGAAAGGATCTGGTGGTTATAGAGGGAACCTGATCAGTCATGCGTACACAGATGGGGCGGTGAAGTCTGTTGTCCTACCTTTTTGTGCGAAAACCAATAACAGTACCAGGCCTAGGAGGACAATATCAGAACACACAAGCAAAAACCATGTTGTGCGCATTGACTGGTCAGTTCGCTCATCAGACATGTCTACAATTTAACAGGTCTATAACATTTTGGACAGAGGGTAATAATGGCATCAAGAAACCCCCCAGCCCTTTGATGCAGTGTTGCATGTGATATTGATGCTGAATCCTCAACACCAAATCACCCGTATTCAGAGTATGCGAAACCGATGCTAGTCCTAATTTGGTACTGACTTGGAACACACTCGTTACTGATGAAGGCATTCTCATCTTCAGAATGTGATGTTTAATGTTATCAAGTTAATTTCATGTGGCATTTAAAGCAATTGCATTTCAAATTTTGAAAACTTACATGTTTTTCATGTGTTTATGAGGGAATACTCTGTAGTCATTTTTGCGAAAAATGACTTTGACCCCTGGGTTACTTGACACTGTGCCACAACAAAGGTATTGATGACAAGTATCTAAACAAATAAATGAAAATTGAATAATTGTTTGCTTTGGTGTTCTTATGTTGCATGGTTTTCTGAGATTTCCTTAACTTTTTTTGTTGAGTATATATTTGCTGGACATTTTGAAACATCTCTCTGATTTTGTTGATTAGTTTTACTGGTGTGGCTTAGAAAAAGGACCTTGTAGTTTGTTTTTTTTTAATGAAATTTCCTCTCATGTCGGGTGCCCACCTTCAGGGGCAAAAAAGTGGTAAAACATGGCGGTCAACAGGGTATTTCATTCGTGTTTATACATTGAACTAGGTACAATCTGTAATTCTATTGCAGCCTCCTTGTGCTTTAAGAGTTGGTTGTAAGGACCACAGCTTACTTAAAGGCTATAATGGAGGTCTATGGAAAAACAGTTACAAGTCTGGGCCCAAGAGAGTATACCAGGAAATGCAACAATCACCGATCACAGAGATGCAACAATGTGGTATGTGCGACCAGCAAAGCCCAAGATCAGCCTGCGCATACGCGCAGTCTGATCAGAGCCTTTGCTAGTCGCTTGAGTACTCTATGATTGTTAAGCTACTGACTGAACACCATTTGAAGTTTCTAAGCTTAAAAGGAGGCCACAGAGGCTCGTCCGAGTCTACACATGTCAAAATGCCACATTGTTGGAAATCTCATGCACCGGCTCATATGGCATCCAGAGAAAGAGATATTAGAACACAGACGAACAAAAAGCCAATACATTTGAGCCGTGACATGTGATTTCCAGCAATGTGGCATTTTGACAAGTGTAGACTCAAACGAGCTTGTGCAGCCTCCTTTTAAGCTTAGCAACCCTAAATGTTGTTCGGTCAGTAGCTTAGCAGTCATAGAATATTCAAGCGACTAGCAAAGGCTCTGATCAGTCTGCGTGTAAGCGCAGGCTGGTCTGAGCCTTTGCTTGTCGCACATGCCACATCGTTGGAATGGCATGGCTCATTTAAAGTAAAACATCCGGCTCTGTCAATAGAAATAAGAACACAGTAACAATATAGATGTACCATCTAAGTTGGGCTACAGCAAATGTTCGAAAAATTTGAACACTAGTTTCTTTGCCAAAAATACACAGACAAACTGTGCAGACCCAGATCAGACTGCTTCTGAAGAAGAAGCAGCCTGGTCATGGTCTTCCCTGTTTGCTTTTCAGACAAGCATTTTGTGAAATACATCCCTAATAACCAGTTAAGACCTTGGAACAGTTCAGTTGAGATTAGAAATAGAAAAGTGTTCAAACTTTAGAACATTTCTGTATGTCTGTGTACATATGTCCAGTCTGGCTAGTCGACTCTGTTTAAACATGAGGTTTTAATGACGCTTTTACAAGCCCATGCATTCACTTGCGTTGATGAAAATAGAAATAAAGTAGAAAAAATAATCAACGGTCATTTACATCAAAATATGATCTGGGCCTTTAGTACTTATCGCGTATGCGCAAACGTTTTCTCTGGAGGGTCTGTGCATATATGCAAACTCGCCCGAGCCATCGTTACTCGCTGATGCAATAGGTATCGAAATCCCGTGCACTGGGTCCAGAATTACAATGCCTCCTTAAGATAAGGAAGACTGTACGTTGCCAGATTCGATGCAGTACTTGTGTTCAAAGATAGCATTGTGATCGACAGAAAAAATGAAACTGTTTTGATTTTAATTAGTTTGAAACGTTACTTTTTGCATCCTGTAAATCAATACTTAACTTAAGTATTCCTTTACATTTAGGAGTCATTATAATTCTGGGCCCTGGGCCCGGAATTACAATGGCTCCTTAAAGTTAAGGAGGACTTAATTATTGATATTTAAACATGCTTTATTAGATGCTAAATAAATTGCCTGGATTGATGCTGTACGTACTTGTGGTCAAAGATATCATTGTGAACTCCAGAAAAAAAATCAATTTTGTTTTTAATAAGTTTGAAATGTTATTTTTTCATCCTGAAAAATAAATACTTAACTTAAGTCTTCCTTAACTTTAAGGAGGCATTGTAATTCCAGGCCCAGTTTGATAAAAGAATAGCACCACAAACACAACAATTAACAATAAACAGATACAAATTTTATACTTAATATAGAGGATCTTACACTCATGCTCATGCTTTATTGAATTTATAAAACGAATTGAGGAAAGAGATAAAATGCGAGGCTTGCCGAGCATTTTATACCTTTTTCGCAACGAGTTTAATAAATTCAATAATACAAGAGCATGAATGTTATGCTCTATGTATCATATGACATCAAGATTACTTTGAAATCACATTTCTGCCGTAAAACGTTGTAATTTTGTTTTTTATCCGCAACGTTGTTATGGACGTCATAATGTTCCCCGAAAATCTGTTAACCACTAGTGGTTTATCGACTTTATTGCATGGCGTTATTTCACTCCTAGACGCGATGTCATGATTGTGATAAATATGATTCACTAAGTATTATGCACAAGTCACATATAAACCATTTCCGTTTGTGCCATTTAATCCATCTATGCAGTATGGACGCGTCGATTCCATTTATTCTTGTTACATGTACCATGGTTCAGTCAGGGAGCAAATGTACATGTCGTTCACCATTTTTTAAATGTTTGAGCGACGTTTATGGATTTAAATGAATCAACAGCGGTCAATTAGTCCATTTCTTATAGAGCAAACACCCGATCCACTCTGAAACATTCAGCATTTACATGTACATGTACTTTCAGACCAAACAGGGGCAGATCCAGGATTTATGGAAAGGGGGTTCATATGTAAAAAGGGTTGGGGTTTGCTATGCTGATTTTATCTCATTTTGTCTTAAATATCCCATGGAATTAAATCATTTGGTCTCACTGAGACCAAAATATTTCATTTTCATAGATATTTAGAAACGGGGGGGGGGGGGGGGGTGGGGGGCACGGATGGGGGTTCAAGCGAGCCCCCTGTACTCCCTCTGGATCCGCCACTGCCAATCATGTGGCTTCATTTGTCGTGATTCATACAATACATAGCATCTTACATTGTAGAAATGATTAATTCAATAGATCAACAGGACAGACGCTGATGTGACGTCTTATTCAGCTATATCCCCCCGACGACTCTTAAAGTCACTCTTAGACTATTAACGTTGTCTATGCGTACAACAAGGGCTCTGCTGAGATTACGAGGATACCCAGGCTTCTTTGAGTCTTCTTTGCTCACCCCTGCGATAAGTACATGTACATGTACCAACAGCTCATAGCATTAAAACCAAGGTTTAGCGCCATGCCGTAGCGCACATTTAAACTAACCCAGTTTCGAGCAAACATTATTTGCCTTATTCTAAAACAGTTACGCGGGCTGTATCTCTAAATTGACGGTAACTTCGCAACCTTCATATTCCCACTCTTACATTCGGAGTCATTCAACGTTTATATCCCATTCTTCCTGGTATTAACTGCAGTCAAATGCAGACTTGCCTTTCATGAAACCGGGCAGTGACCACATAGGCGAGTACAAGCTATTTTGATACTTACATAGACGAGCAGGGAAGGCTCTGACTAGCCTGCGCTTACGCAGTCACACCAGAGTCGTCACTGCTACAGAGTATTTACATAGATGCAACCCCTGCTATATTTGAGACCTGTAGCCAAACTGGACACCTGTGAATCATCACATGGGCATCATCGCACGAATACCTGTCTTGAGGGATTCCGACATAGTACACACCGGGTAGGCGGCAATCGAAAATGTCTATTCTATCGATGAACGTAGATCAAAATCGTTAGAAATAGAATGTTCGATTGCCATTACTCCCGACCGGCGACAAATGGCAATCGTAAACACTGTTTCTTTTGATTTTGATTCGCGTTCGTCGATTGTTAAGAGCGTTTTCGATTGCCACCTACCCGGTGTTGTACGATCAAACATGTCTGCTGAGCAAGAATATTGAAACTTTTCACGCAGCAAGTCTATCTTTAATACATTCCAGAGAGCGAATATCAAAGGTACTGATCAGTCTGCGCGGATGCGCAGGCTGATCTGCACCTTTGTTGTTCGCATGCAACAAAGTCTGGCTTTCTGGCGACGAGGCCCATATCTCAATGACAAGCCCTCAGCTGTATTGCTTCTATGACAGCTCCTATGCTCTCTACTGTTCATTCTATCGTTCTTTTATTGATATATTACAGACTAACATATTAGGTCACTTATACATCTGCCGCAGCCGTCTGCAGTTAATAACATTGATGTTATTCAATTTCCTCGAATGTTTCTGGGACATACATTTATACATGGATGAATCAAAATCAACAAGTTCCACTCGCAACGATGACGCACGTGATTATGATGCTAAGGAACCCAATATGCTGCTCTGTCTTCTACAATATATTCTAGTTGGCTTCTCCTCCCCATGACTCACTGAAATGCAAAATGTTTTTGAATAATAATGAATACAGTAAAACTGTGTAAAACGGCCACTCTCAAAAGACCACAAGTTAATTTTCAAGACCAATTATCGCTTAATGCAGGTCAAAAGTATTGCAGAATGCTCCCCTTGGAGCATTCTGCAATACTTTAGACCTTCATTAAGCTACATGTACCATTCACCATTAAGATATTTGTCTTGTCTATTTTTGAGTGGCCGTTTTGCACAGGATTACGTTAACAAATGACAAGCAAAATGTTACAAGCCTGTACATGTTAAAGCAGCCCTTTGTGAAGACCTAGTTACATGCAAGAGTGTGCAATTAAACAAATGTTTTTTTTCTTGTTTCTCAACCATAACATATGTTATGAATACTAAAAAGAATCGTCTCAGTGAGACGATTCTTTTGAGTACCCAAAACATGTGTTTAAACTGATGGGTAAGAAAATACTGGCAATTTTACGCTCTAATATTATCTTGAGCACTATCAGTCAGCCAAATGACACGTACATGTACAGAAGCAATTCAAAATA
This sequence comes from Loripinus fragilis, assembly GCA_964019695.1. Taxonomy (NCBI): domain Eukaryota; kingdom Metazoa; phylum Mollusca; class Bivalvia; order Lucinida; family Lucinidae; genus Loripinus; species Loripinus fragilis. The sequence goes on from OZ026514.1 coordinate 93,221,129, forward strand.
GAATCAAGACTATTCAATAAAAAAAAGCAAAGCAAGCAGTTCACTGCTCGTCAGCTAGACTTCTCAATTCCCATTATTTCGTATTTTGAAACGTAATAAAAAAGCGAAAATATTTCAATACATGTTTCGTCCATGAGAGCGCAGATGAGTCATTCTTCAAAAGGTGAGGAATTCCTGTCCCTCGCCTAAATACTTGTATATTTCGCTTTTGGAAGTTTGTTTTGAGTAAAGTGTTCGATTATCTAACATTTGCAGCAGTGACTGTGATACTTAATATAGGTGTTCATATATCTTTGGAAATGAATTTCGGGTAACCCCCCTGATATTTGCCTGTCCCATCGCAAAAAAGTGAAGCAAAAACTGCTTGTATAAACAAAACGAACAGAGACGTGATGTTTGCCTTTGCAAGAAATCTACCAATGACAGACTTTCGCTTTGATTTGAAGCTGTGTCATGTTTGTTTTGGTATGTTCCTCAGTTTGTGTGATCCCAGTTACCGCAGTTGCAGGTATATATTATACAGAGTTACTACCTATGAGCATTACATTGCATTGGACATGTGTGAGGTACTGAGTGTCAATTTTCTTCAAACATTAAATTATTTAATAAAAGTTCGCCAAGAGGTAAAAAATATAAAAGGATTTACTAAAGTAAGCAGTGAGTAAGACACGTAATATGTCATCCCTGTTACCCATATTTCTATAAAATGTATACGCTGCAAATAAATAAAAATCCAAAATCTATATAAGTATAATGTGCCTCAACAATTAAAAGTTTCTGCTTCCAGAAAGCAAAGTAAGTGTGAGTTTGCATACTTTTTGTAAGCCCTGTTACTGACATTCCTGTTACTCACCAGCAATAGCAAATATGACTAGATAGGTGGCTGTGCTCGACCATTTATAATTCTTTCAACTAGGCTAATTTTAATATGATGTGTCTGCACAACAGTTTTAGTGAGCCATTTGAACGATTTTCATTTAACTTTACTCAAAGTCAAGGTCACACTTCAATGTTGTGGGATTTACCCTTCAATTTTGTGTGCGCTCAATATCTTCTGAACCCTTTTGAACTATTTATTGTTAGCATCACCCAAATGTCCCTCTTAGTGAGATGGTGTGCAGAACCCATGAACCAGGTCTGCAGACTAAAGGTCAAGGTCAACTTTTAATGCCTTGGGATCTACCCCCTTCAATTTCCAATCCGCTTTATATATCCTGAACCCTTCGAACGATTTTCATTAAACTTCACCCAAATGTTCCTTTTGGTGAGACGGTGTGCAGAACACATGGCTCAGCTATGCAGTCTCGAGGTCAATGTCACAGTTCAAGGTCGTGGGATTTACCCTTGAAGTTAGTATCTGCTACATATTCGAACGATTTCCGTTAAGCTTTACTCAATTCTTCCTCTTAGTGAGACGATGTGCAGAACCAAGAATACACTTCGATGTTATGGGATACTGCAGCGGGAGATTTCGATGTCATTCAAATTGCAGTCTTGTTCAAATTATGTTCCTTGTGTCAAAAATGGCCCCGCCCCAGAACATACGCATATAGGGGAAAATCAAAACATCTGAAATCACAAGGCCTATATTCTGGATATTTGATAGGTAACATCATTTAGAAGACCTTTTCGAAGTTTGTTCAAATTATATCCATGGGAACAAAATGCCTGGGGCGGGGTCATATGTTTTGCATATGCTTACATAGAGATAACTTTAAAATATCTTCTAGTCTGTAACCAGTATGCCTAAAGCCTTCAAATTTGTATATAGCATCACCTCGTTGACATGTACGAAATTTGTTCAAATTGTTGCCCAGTGGCAAAAAAGGTACACTTATTTTATGTAGGTTTTTAAAAGAATCAGTAGTAGCATAATCAAAATTATTTCGAATAACCACAAGGCCTAGATTCTGTAGCAAAATCAAATGTACCTCTATCAAGTTCGTTCAAATTACGGCACTGGGACCAAAATGGTTCCGCCCTAGAAGTTGCATGCTTTATATTGATTTATTCAGATAAGATATTAGCATTTTTGTTTGTTCTAGAGACTTCATATTTGGTATTTATCGTCACCTAATGTTTTTTTTACCAACTTGTTCCATTGAGTTCGTTGGTCATATTTCCACCCCTGGGATCACATGTTATGTATTGTCATATAGTATCTCGTAAATTCGAAGTCTTTGGGATTAGAGATTAATAACGAAGTATCGAAACTTTCAATTTATAGGGAGGAAGACATAAACTATATAACCCCTAAAATTATAAATATCAGTGTTTATGTTATTATTAAACATTTTTGGTGTGTAAAACAAACGTCTCTGTGAGAGACGTTCATTTTACGCATCATAAACATATGTTTTTATTGACAGTTATTAAATAGTTTATTTATAGGCCCTATTTCTTATTCCAGCGTACCTCAAATTTCTTTCGAATAAGCGAGTATTTAAAAAAATCAAAATTCGTATTGTCGAGATTTTGCTGTATGTAGTGAAATATAAACTTATGATATTTCGTAAATCTTCTCCGAAACCACTATATCTAGAGTCTTAATATTTGGTATGTAGGATCAACTAGTTGTCCTCTTCTAAGCTCGTTCAAATAATGGCCATGGGCCCCAAAATATCCCCATCCCAGGGTCACTAGGGCATTTTCATTTTCTGATGGACACCTGTAAAAACATTTGAAGACAACTCCGGTGAGTGATCAATAGTGATTTTAAGTGAGAACTGAAAAATCACTTAAAGCATTTAATAGCTCATTTTATCCAAAGCACATTCACCAGATTTAGGTTAATACCATTCAAGTGCTTTCTATATTTCTGAAGAAAAAAATGGTGATGTCATCCCTGTTTCTGAATGTCATGACTTTTACCCGTCAACTTTGCCTCAGTATATTAATAATCCAATGTTCTGCTGTTGCATTTAATTTACTAATTTGTAAGTTGGTGCCTGTGGCTACCTATTGCAGAAAATGAAGATACTCATCCTATTATTTCTCTAAAATTGATTTGATGTTTTTTGTCTTAAAACACGTTGTTTCAGTTGAATAACTCATAATTGATTATATAATTAGTAACAAAAACATTTTCAGCGGAATAGGTGTGTAAACATAAAGGTCTATAAACGGTCAGGGGCATTACCTGTAAAAGTTACAATATATATCACTTGAAGAAGTTAAAATTGTGTCTTTTCAACAATGAGTTCAAAGTGAGGCTATTGAAAGTAACTTATTTAGGTTACATCTGGAATTATTTACGCCAAGGTCAAATTTTAGGACGTCAAAAATATAAATTATTCAAGTTAAAAAGTAGTTTATTTTTCTGATCTTCAATGACATCGCGTACAAATTTCTAGACGATGCGTACACAATTTTATTGCATAATCGTAAAGCTACTGTATGTAATAGGTCTTTCAGATAAAATTACCCACATAGGCGTGAAAATTGCGATAACTCCGGAATATGCAGATGAAAAAAGACAGTTTCACTCAAACAGGTTACTTTTGTTTTTGTTGCTAAAAAGTTAACTGCTTAAAGTGATATATTTTTTGACTTTTGGAAGTTATGCCCCTGACTGATAAAGGAGATTTAAGTAATACTAGGTAAAAAAATAACTTCGCTAATATTTTTATTAAGGAAAAAGATTTCTTGTCGTGGTAACAGAGATGACATTTTAAACTAGGGCAGCCATCAAAAAAAGCCAACACATGCATTATTATGTAAACTATCTTGTGTAAATGAATGGTTTTTGCTGTTAATTGTTCAAAGTTGAAATTAAAATTTAAAAAATCCAAATTAGTTGAGTTATTTTTTGCAAAAAAATAGCTTTTTGTAGAATGACTCAGATACTACAAGCATTGGATTTACACAGAAAGTGATCAATGCACAAACGACAGGTTTAACGATTTCTTACTGACTGCAAAATTTAATTAAAATGGCTTTCTCTACGATGAGTGCATATGTCAATTGCACTCTAGACACTCGAGTGCATTTCTGTGTTTCTGAAGTTTGATTAGTTGTACTCCTTCACGGAAATTATTTTAAGCGACTTATTCATTGAGAACAAAATCAAATAGTCATCATGCATATATGATAAACGTTCTGTTCTGTGAATGGCAGCTACATGTTGCGATGGTGGTACCTATCGTAACGGCGAGAAATGAAGACTTTGTACATGTAAAATATCACCAGTCTCTGTTATTCCCACACAGAAAGTATGGAAGTCGATGAACATAATTCAGTCATTCATAAATAGCTAACCTTCAAGAAACATCGACTCCACAGAATATAACTTTTCTATTAATTTGAACTTGTCTTAATATTAGAGCCAGTGCATGAGATTTCCAACATTGTGGTATGTGCGACACGCAAAGCCTCAGATCAGCCTGCGCATACGCGCAGTCTGATCAGAGCCTTTGCCAGTCGCTTGAGTTTTCCATGATTGGTAAGATATTGACAGAACACAATTTGGAGTTTCTAAGCTTAAAAGGATGCTGCAGAGGCTCGTCCGAGTCTACACTTGTAAAAATGTAAAATTGTTGGAAATCTCATGCCACGGCTCAATTATTAATTTATGTTTTTGGCAGCTCTGTTATAGCACTACTCAAATAAGCTAGTACAGTAGGGCACATAGCTGTAGGATGTAAACGAAATGCCAGTGACTTGTTCAATAACGTGGATGGAAGCTAAATGCTAAAATTATATAATTGTTATGAAGCAGAATCAACGACACTATTATACAGCATGCATATGGATATGTGCATGAGCATGAACGCAAGTTATAATCATTTCATTATTGTCATTTGATAAAGTTGATTCCCCATGTATATACAAAAAGATATGCCGGGCCGCGTAGCGCAGTCGGAAACGTGTCTGGCTTGCAATTGTCACCAAGCCACACATTATTTACATGTAGGTACAGCTATAGAATAGTAAAATGCATTGATTGAAAACATGTTTGAAATTTCCATCTTATTCTCTTTTTGAAAGATTAAAACACTATTTCCAGTTATGCATTTCAAATCTTTACCTATTTTGCTAACAAACAATAATTTAAATCTGTAGCTAAGAAGTTATTATGAAAAAGCGTGGTCCATCACCATGATCACTTACTTGCCATCGTGACCATATTCATTCCCCAGAGAATGCTCCAGACCCAGCCGACGATAACGACGAAAGTGACCATCTGTAGGAATGCCGACAAGAGATTGAGAAGGAAGGCTTTGCCCCGAGTTTTTATGAGGCTTGGGCATCCACATAATGCAGCAAACGCAGCTATCACTGTACCTGAAACACATATTGAGAATGCGTAATACTTATAGTTTACTCCGCCCCTTCCTGTGCTTCACAACCAATCAGATTGCACGGGAATTTAAATATTTGGCCAACTGAATCACATATTTTGTCAAAATTTGTAATGTTTATTTAATAAGCCATTCAGTAAATCCGTGAAGTGGTCAATGCGATCATTTCCAAAGGCGCAGTCATGAAAAAGGAGCAGAAAACTATAAGTAGGCCATATCTCATATATTATAATTACAAATATATAATGAAATTAAGTGGTTCACTCGCTGCGCTCGTTCCCACTTAATTCCTTTATAATTGTAATATATGATCTATAATCTATACTTAACTTTTGTTGCACCAAACCTAGCCTGGGTCCAGTTTGCCAATATGTTTTGCAAATATTTTCTCATTCTAATAATTAAAAAATAAGATAATAAAAAGATAACATATCAAAGGTATCGGTTGCCCGTTATTAACTTCGATCTATATTGTATTAAGTGAATTTTACATTGGATTATAATACTCAGACCAAAATATGATGTCCAAACCAAGAAACGGAAAAAAGGGGTAAAAAGATCAGACTGGAACCCAGGCTACACCAAACCTAATATGTGCCGCGCCTTGGTGGCATTTTAGCAAGTGAAGACTCAAATGAGACTGTGAAGCCTCCTTTTAGGCTAAGAAACTCCAAATGGTGTCAGGTCAGTAGCCTATGAGTCATATAACATTCAAGCGACAAGCAAGGCTCTGATCAGACTGCGCGCATGTACAGGCTGATCTGAGGCTTTGCTAGTCGCACATACCAGATTGTTGGAAATCTCATGTCACAGCTCATATATTCCCTGATAAAAATAAGATAAGAAGTGAATGTAATTTTCGGCATTAAAAGGCGATGATGGGATAAAGTAACAAACTATGTATCCTTTGATTGAGTTATTCTGGTCACTATGTCTGGATTATGCATCTCAGCAACTGAACTGGTAGATGAATATGTTTAGAAGTCCACAGATAAAGAATTTCTTATGAATAGATAATCACAATCTGACGTAAAAATGACACGTTGTATTTGTACGTGATTGGCAATGTCGTCAGCATTTGTGACCATTCAACATATACCGAGCACTTTTATATGCTCAACTCGCATGGCTATAACATTTTTCAACACCGATTCTCGAATTGTGACGGACCTTCCCGAACGATGACAAGGGAGAGGTGTGTAAAAACAAAATAGTCCCTCATTAGATTGCTCTTTGAGGAACAGTCTGGTCAGGGTCTTTCTGTTTGCTTTCTTCAGCATCGTTTTATTGTTAATGAATTTTAGAAATTCTGCATGTAAGACGTGAATTGCTTCGTGCGGCGCGGCGTTTGTATTAAATTGATTTAACAGCCCAGATGCAAGTGTGTTAATTTGCTAAAGCACTGCCAAACATGATAACAGAATGAAGATAAAGCCAGGAGATAATGGCCTTTTCAGAGATATTTTAACCATGAAGTGTGTGTGTGTGCGTGCGTGCGTGTGCGTGCTTTTGTGTATGTACGTGCGTGCGTGTGCGTGTGTGTGTTTGTTCCTTGGGATAGGCCTTTTAGTACAATTAGGTCGGAAATTTTCGAGAGGGTTTTATTTTCGCGAAACTTTGCATGTATATGCGAAGTTTCGTGAAAAAAAATCCTCGCGAAATGGCGAAATTGCTTTGACGATTATCGATACAGGTAAATCATACATAACCGCGAAATTTTTCGATCGCAAATTCGTCTTTTAACGCTATTCGCGGAAATAAAATTCTCGCGAAAATTTTCGGATTTAATTGACTCAGTCAGGAAAAGGATATGCTAACAGATTAGTCCTAGATTCGTTAGATTGCAATACTGGTCCGGACCCACTGTCCTGACCCCTCCCCCAAAACTCTGGGTCCGCTCATATGGCATGAATAGCTCAGTTACAATGTAGTTCGGATCCCTTCAATATAGTTTTCATATTCCTCACATGTATTGTATAATACTTGATACAAAGCTTTGAATCGAACTTAATTCATAATGGAAACACACTGGATTGTTTTTGCTGGCGGATTTACTACCTACTTAGCTTATTGCATGCTGACAACCATTTGTTTTCACAACGTTAAAGATCTATATTCCTGTTCAATAGAGACCACTAAAGGGACAGTTTCAGTATCTCACATGATTAAAGGGGCCTCAAGAGGGGACATACCTGTATACAACACACTATCTTTCATTAAGATACATATCAATATTTGATCAGAAAGTACCTTAACCCTTCATGGGACCACTTTCTTGCCCCCCCCCCCCCCACCCTCCCCTGTAAGGAAGTCATAATCACCTCATAAAGATTAGCCTTTGCTCTGTCTGGAATAGCCCCAAGCAGTGGTACCACTTTTATGGCTTAAGAATTTAGGTCTCAAAACCAATCGATCAGAAATTAGCATATGATATATACAGGCCGACAAATGGAACTTTTAATGACCTGCACAGGTAATTTAAATAGCTGTCTAGGTGGTTTTCATAATTAATTTTGTTTTGCTTTTTATATCATTTGTTTTAAACACTAAGTACACATTGATGCTGTTTACGACTATAATTAATTGGGCGTCGTCGCGGGAAAACCTGTCTTCGTGGGTTTGCGAACAACACAGGCGCAGACCAGCCTGCGCACCTTTGTTATTCGTTTTTTTGAAAGGACCATATAACAACTTGCTACAGGCGAAATTTCAATTCACTAGCTAGTCTATGTAGCTGAGGAGACTGGTTTGAAACTCGCTTAGTCGGAAACCCCGAAGACAGGTTTTCTCGCGACGAGGCCCATTATCGTCTATGTCTGGTCTTGTACTTAGATAAGCACTGTGCTGACGTTAATTGCACCTTCGTTTGGTGCTAAATGCATGCATATCAACTGAGCCAGTGCGTGAGATTTCCAACAATGTAGCATTTTGACATGTGCAGACTCGGACGAGCCCTTGCAGCCTCCTTTCAAGCTTAGAAACTCCAAATGATGTTCAGTCAGTAGCTTAACATTCAAAGAATATTCAAGCGACTAGCAAAGGCTCTGATCAGACTGCGCGTATGCGCAGGCTGATCTGAGGCTATGCTGGTCGCACAAACCACATTGTTGGAAATCTCATGCACTGGCTCAACTATCTGTGAACTCTCAAGGCGCCCTATGCAATTAAATTCTGTTTGAATGCAACATTTGATAAGCAACTGGTTGCATGCATTAGGCGCCTCTGTTAAATATGAACATGTCACGCGGCGTTAGCAGAAAACTCACGGCGTTATTGATTATGTAGAATTACGTGACATTTTGTCTATTCAGGTAAGACTCAAGAGAACCTGCTAAACTACGAACACTAGCTGCAATCTTGTACATTGAACTGTTGTAAGCCTTCATGCACGGATCCAGAGGGGGGGGGGGGCAGGGGTTCTGGACACCCCTATGAAAATTCACAAAAATTAAGGATTTCTTAGCAATGCTGGCTCGGATTGCCTGAAAAATCACAAAGGTACCAAGCCATCATTATTGTTGGGCCATCTTCGGCCCTACAGCGAAACGCCATTTAAAGTGCGTTTTGCTGACAGGCCGATGATGCCCTCCTTATAGTGGTATTTGGATCTTCTCTCTCCTCATCAACTTTAGATACAGTAGTCGAAGTTGGATCCCCTCTGAAAAACTTTCTGGATCCGCGCATGAGCAGATCTCATATATACAGTAGGCCTATATATTTGACCAGGAAATGACACAATCACAGACGGTAAAAAATCTTATCTTACCCATGCTATCTTACCCACGCTGTCACATGAGGGCAACATACATTGGTTGTATTGGAACTCACGTACATGGTCGTCAAGTGACGTCATTGCAATGTTAAAGTGACGTCATCATCTTAGTGTATTCAGGGACTTCTGGAAACTTATTTTAAAATAAACGAAACAGTGGTGAGCAAGAAAAATAATCCATTATTCGTGTGAGGGTTGGATAGAAAAATCCATCCCTCGGGATCACCGTTGGTCATCACTCGGCAAGCCTCGTGATGCCAAACGGTGATCCTCGGAACGGATTATCCTACCCTACCCTCACACTAATGATGGATGTTTACATTCTCGTAAAGTTTGTATTTGCATCAGCATTCTTGTTATGCTGTCGTGATAATTCATCGCAATGCAAAGCAATTACTAATAATCACGAGTTAATTATCTTATATTAACACATATGTTCCCAATGTGCCACGTGTGTGGGAGTATTCTTGGAAGATCTCCATTTCTATCATGCTCCATTCATTCAGCCAAATGAACAAGCACATGGGATTTTGGCACGTTTTGCATTTTCGCGGAACTAAAGCTCAGACGAGCCTGCATCAATGTGCAAATTTGCCAGAATCTTAGCTACTCGCATGTACAAAGTACTAGTATGGATGCAGATAAAGACTTAGAACTAAATTTAGACATGAAGCTTCGCTTGATATCCTAGCATGGCCGTCCATAGGGTGCTTTTGTCCACAATATTATGTGATGAGTATCAAAGTCTCATGTGCTGGCATTTTGGATCTGAGTCTTAAATGTTTAGAACGATTCTCAACTGGCCGCAATGACACGCTCAGTTTATACCATACGTCCAAATATTTCCTTGAAACAAGTATTTGTCGTGGACATTTTCAGTAAAACCTGTGTAAAACGGCCAATCTCATAAAGACCAAAATTTGGTTTTCAAGACAATTATCGCTTAATGCAGGTCAAAAGTATTGTTGAATGCTCAAAGGGGAGCATTCGGCAATATTTTCGACCTTCATTCAGCTGCTTGGAACTTTCTGCAATACTATCGACCTTCATTTAGCTACTAATTGTCGTAAAGATCTGTTTTGTATATTTCCGTGTATTTATAAGTTACAGGCACCTACATCTGTTGAGGCTGTAAAACCAACATACCTTTGAAAGAAGGATGGCAGCATAATTAACACTGAATATAAGACGTCTATCTGCATTTAGCAGTAATTGGAAAATAAGCAAGTTGTTTAATATATTTTCTGGAACTACCCACACATTGAAGCTGTGCGGATCCTGAAAATTCCGTCGAGGGTGAAGGGGAGGTCATTACAACGTTTTTAGTCATCAACGCATGTTTCACAGAGGGTCGTACTAACCTCCATCGAGAAGCAATTGGGGTCCAATAACTGCTTCTCGAAGTAGTCCCGTACCAGATTCAATAAGGAAACATCGCCACTTATGATTTTCCAGAGGGCCTGGACCCCCTACCTCCACCCATCTTGATTGGCCCATGTAGGGCATCATTTATATATATATATATATATATATATATATATATATATATATATATATATATATATATATATATATATATATATATATATATATATATATATATATATATATATATATATATATATATATCTTCTTATATTGCCGATGCCCTCACGGGCATTTTGGCAAGGTGACTGCGCGTCGGGCCTTGAAAAACAAGGAAAAGATAAAAGAATTACAGTGAGGCTTTGTACAGATGTTAGGTTAAAACAAGACGAAAATAGAGGGAGTAAATAAAAACGACTCACTCGGATTGATCCGTTTATAAAAAATGGGGTAGGGGCAGGTCATAACTTAAAATCAGAATAAAAACATGCTTTATCACTATTCAGGGTTTGGGATGCTGAAGCTCTCCTACTGCGTCTTAAATGACTCGGGACCCGGAGAGACAACAACATAGTCAAGGAGGGCGTTCCACTGGACGATGGCCAGTGGAAAGAAGGAATATTTGTAGTAGTCCTTACCAGTGTGTAACTACCGAAAATTTATGGAGTTGCATCTGGAAGGTCTAACTACAGGTTCTATATAATGGGGAAGGGGCACGGCCACGAGGCCATAAACAATTTTATAGAAGAGACAGAGACGTGTCACTGATCGTCACTGTTTTAGGTTTGCCAGTTCAACTGGTGCAACAATGAAGAGACACTAGTTGTCCTGTTCCAATTATTTGTGGTCCAGTGGGCTGCTCTTCTTTGGACCATCTCGATTTTGTGGGTCTTTTCTGTTGTGTGGGGGTCCCAAACAGCTGAAGCATATTCAGGCTGGGGACGAACTAGGGTTTGGTATGCCATTTCTCAGACTTTAGGGGACTTTGTCTTTAGATTTCTTCTAATGAATCCGAGTGACCGATTTGTATTGGTGTCTACCCTGTCTACATGACTGTGTGTTCCAGCTGAGGTTACTTGAGATATCCATCCCCAAGTACCTGGCACTGCTGACCACCTCAAGGACCTGGCCATGTAGTATGTACTGTGTGTCAAGAGGGGTCCTGGCTTTAGTCACCCTGATGACCTGGTACTTGGAGGGGTTAAACTCCATATCCCACTTTCTTTCCCAAGCCTGCAGTCTGTCCAGGTCCCTCTGTAAAATCTCACTGTCATTCTTGTTTTCAACTGTCAGGTACATGTATATGGCGGTGTCGTCCGTGAAGAGGCGCACCTGTGAGATAATGCCCTGGGGATGGTCGTTAATGTAGACGATGAACAGAATCGGACCCATTACCGAGCCCCGAGGGACTCCGGAAGTAACTGGGACCGACTCTGACTCCTCGCCCTCAATCACGACCGTTTGCTGCCGATTACTGAAGGAGGCCTGGATCCAGCCAAAGGTGGTATTTCTAATGCCATATGAGTGTAACTTCCAGAGAAGCTTTGAATGGTTGACCTTGTCGAATGCTTTGGTGAAGTCTAGAAGAAGAACCTATTTGCTTGCCTAGACTTGATTTACGAGCAAGGTCTTCAATAAGTAAGACTAATTGGGTCTCACAGGAGCGCCTCTCCTGAAAACCGTGCTGTAGGTCGTACATAAGTCTGTTTGAGTTCAGGTGTTTGACTACATTAGAAGCAATAATGTGTTCAAGTACCTTACACAAGATGCATGTAAGGGAAATGGGTCGGTAATTGGCAGCAGCTGATTTGTCGACCTTTTTGTATATGGGAGAGACATTGGCTGAGTTCCATATATGTGGCACAGCACCGGATTCAATGGAGCGTTCAAATAGAACCTTCATTAGGATTGGTACCAATTCAGACCTTAAGTCCTGTAATATGACAGGCTTGATTTTATCTGGGCCATATGCCTTTTTAGGTTTGAAGTTTTTCAGAAGCTTCAGCAAACCAGCTTCAGAGATACTGATATCTGTCATTACTGGCGTTGAGTTCCTAAGATCAGGGGACAGGGGAGTGAACATAGATTGGACCTGCTGGTTTAAAATATCAGCCTTTTCCTTTGTTTTGGTACATAGCTGTTCATTTCTGTTGAGTGGAGGTATACCTTGCTGATCAGTCCTGAAATTATTTAGGTACTGGAACAGCTTTTTTTCCTGTTCACTTAATATGTGTTTTTAATCTCTTCCCTTAAAGCTGCATAGTCTGTAACTTTTGATCTTTTAATTTTTGAAATAGTGTTTCTATTTTTCAAGAACACATTAAAAAACTAAAAATCAGGTATACATTTTACCAATTTCGTAAATCTTTACAAATTATCAGTATCAAAACAACAGCATTTATGTTAAAATTGACTGTCTATAATTATTGGAGGGACGCAAATAATTACCAACAAGGGAGAACACACCTGTTTTTATAATATAATTCACTTTTCCATGCAGTTTTCAGCTATAGTGAACAGATTTATTGTGAAAACTTAACTTAATTCTGCTTTTACAAATGATTAAAAAAGAAAAGAAAACTTTTCGAAAAATGTTCATAGTTGCAGACTTAGTCTCTTTAACAATCAACATTAATAGTGGGGCGGATATGTAACAATTTTGAGAAGAATCGTGCATTTTATGATAAAAGCATGAAACTTGGTACATGGCTAGTTGATAACAAAACAAAAAAAATAAGGGTCAGTGCCACGCCGAAAATGCCCTCTAATGGCCGCCATCTTGTTTTTCCAAAATGGCCGCCTTTTTTTCAACTTATTCATTATAATCTCATTATTTATTTGCAAATATCATGTTTTCTTCAGTTAATTTTACTTAAATAGCCATCAGTTATATCTAAATACCTTAAAATCATCTTTCAATTTTAAAAAATCAGGATTGAGGCTGTATTTTTTCAAGATGGTCGCCACTTTTGTAACTAAAAACCGCAGTTATATTATAGAACTTAAAAAAGTTATAAATTTTGATGCAAATTACTTCTAGCAAGTAGAAATAGTCCCATTAAACAAGTTACTAACTTATCAGCATGGCTTTTTTGTTGTGTATTGTTCAAATAAGGTATTAAAGATGGCTACCAATGTGCAAATCATAACATACTATCTGCTTTCATTTGGAACTGGAAGAATGTAGTTTGAATCTATGCAAACGATTTTAAAGAATAACTTTATTTAATGGCTTTGAATAAAGAAGAGAGCATCCAACATACCATCCAAGACGGCTGTCAAAGTAGAAATGTTATATGGACACCATTTATAAGGTGGCCGCCATCTTGGTTTTTCCAAAATATGCAGTCTATTTTAAATTGCATTATTTTAGGCTCATACATTTGCAAGCCAATTTGTTGTCTTCATTTATTTCCACTTATTTTGCAGTCAATCATACTAATTTGCCTCAAAATTGTCATTTAGGCTTAGAAAACACAAGATTTAGGACATAGTCTCAAGGTGGCTGTCACATATTGCATCCAAAGGGAGCTCATTGGCTCAATGGTAGAGTGCTTGACTCGAGACCGAGGGGCCACGGGTTCGAGCCTCACCGGCATCTCTGTGTTGTGGTCCTTGAGCAAGACACATTTATCCTAGCTTAGTACTGGTTCAACCCAGGAAGACCCTTCCCTGTTTAATTGAAAGATTGTTGATGGGACGTTAAGAATCAAATCAAACAAACAAAAACACATTTTGCATTCTCAATAGTGGTGGTATACCAACTTGACAAATTATGAATTTCCATGCAAAATCATTATGCAATTAAGTAGAAATAGCTACACAAACAAGGGACGAACTTATTAGACTTAATTTTTATTTTAACTTATTATAACATGGTATTCAAGATGGCTTCCGTTTGATTTAGTTTTAGAAAAAAAAAGAAACGTATTTTTACTTTCTATAGGCACGTATTTTAAGGTTGTATGAAGTTATGAAAATGAGTTTCAAGAAATTATTATATTTAATGAATTAGGATAGTAAAGGGGATATCCAACCTGGCATCCATGATGGTTGCCAAATTTGGGTTTAGACACTTATACAGATGTTGCTATTATGTGTGTTCTATATAAAATTGATATGATCAAAATGAGATACAAAGAATTTTTGTACCTATAGCAAACTAAAACTGTTCTTTGTAGAATGCCATTGCATAAAATATTATTTGTTTGCATCAGATTTTAGTGAAAATTCCTATAAAATCTGTAACAGAGATATCAAAGTTTCTTTTTGACCTTTCTCTTTCTCATTAAGTAACCATAGGCTTAAAAGGCTATATGTCTCCTAAAACTGTTTACAATTTAAAAAAATGTACTTAGACCACAACCCTCCGTTTTCACACACATCAACGTTTCAACTTGATCTTGTCAAATGACGTATTTGCTGCAGCCAGCTTTATTAGGTTGGGTTGATGATGTAGCTGGCACTATCATATCTACTTGAAAGTAATCAAAGTTTATATTTTTCTGAAGTCAATCAAGTATATAATGTTGCAGATATCTTAGTTTATAGCCAAAGCTTTCCTCACCAAATGCTTGCTAGTGAGTCGGGCATTTGATTCCAAAATAGTTAAGTCCAAAAACCTCTTCAGTCTAGTTACTTGAAACCAAAGCTTTTTGTATATTTAGGTATGTAGGGTTTTTAAATGATGATGTTATTTTGCTCTGTTTTTACAGTGATGGTCTTGCTTCAGCTAGGTGCCCCTAACGCATATGCAGTCAAATCCCTGCCCTTGCTGTATCAATTCTTGCTTTTTGTGATTTATTGTTCACTGTGGTTATTCATTGACTAGTTAAACATTCGTCCTATAAATTGTTCTAAGGTAGTAGTGCTGTTGTGGTTCTCTTTTTATTATTATTGTTGTAAATGTGGTTTGTATGTACTTTAATATACATGCATGTGAATGATTTTGGTTATGTTAAGATAGCCTGGTAACTGCCTTCAAGGGGAGAGCTACATCACCACTGTATACTATCTAACTGTATATTTAGTTTTCCCCATTTTGATTTTGTAGGAAGAATGTTAGCTCTGATTGTACTAGTTCCTGGTCATTGCTTTGATTTTACCTAGTATATAAGCCAAAATGGGAATAGCATGTCTGGAATGACGCAGGCTGACAGTCGCTAGGTAGAGAAGCGTTGAAAGAAGCGTGGTAGAGCATTACGAAGTTACTCAAATTCGAACTCTTTGGAATGCAAAAGGCATGCCAGAGTAAATCCCAGTTGAAGGACTAGCCAGCTGATCAGTACAGGAATTATCACAAAAACAATTAGTAGGATGCGTTCTGACGATGCAGACATATCATCAGCAATTGTCATCCAGATGCTATTGACTACATGCATTTGGGAAACTTGCACAGTCGAGGTGTTTGACCTAATCTGCAACATAATCTCGAGTGTTAGTACAGAGTGAAATTGAAAGTATGAACATAGGCAAAGGGGGTGCTCTGAACAGAGGCTTGAAGATAATTAAGCCATTAATAAGGGTGTAGAGTGCATATTGGAGAGACATGTCAGGCAGAGAGTTGAGATTGACGAGATGCAGTGCAGATTTATGTCAGGCCAAGGTGGCACTCCAGTTGCGGTCCTCATTTTAAGCCAGCTACAGAAGCTGCTCCTGACTTCTCACAAGCCATTCTAAGTCACATTCATCAACATAGAGAAGGACAGCAGGTAGCTAGTGTGCATGCTTTAAATCAACAAGTAGTTGGTGTGATTGACGAATGGCATGATCAAGGACATGAAAAGCAGGACGATAGTTGGTAATTGTAGCAGTGAGAAGTTTTTTGGTGTTGATGTTCATCGTGGCTCTGTTCTGACTCCACTGCTCTTAATTGTTATGCAAGAGGCTCTAATCACGGAATTCAGAACAGACTGTACATAGTTGCTGTTGTACAAATATGATCCGGTGTTCAAGGCTGGGTCCATAGAGGAATTGCTAGTGAAATTGGATGCATGGAAGTATTGGAAGGAGAAGGCTCTTCATGTGAACATAATAATATGAAGTCATATACAATTAAAGTCGCCCCTTGAGCTAAAATGCACCAAATGCCTGTGACACAACACTACTTAATGATGGAAGATGGAGGTGATAGCACCTGATAAAAACTTGAGGTAGGAGATCTGTAACCATATGGACATTCTCTACGCTAGAAACATCCTCGAGCTGCCTGTAGTCATACATTGGAAATGCACATGGCAGAAAATCCGTAAACTTCTTAACCTTATGATCATCTGCTGCCCTTGACTCGAGACATGTAGTAATAAACATGCATTCATTGTTTTGTTTTTGTTGAGTGTATATTTCCAATACGTCCTTGATTATGAACAGTTCACTAGCATTATATATCCTAGCTTGTGATGTCGAAAACGCCGAATAACAAAAATGTATAGATTTATTTAGAAAGAACAGCAAAAATCACCAATAAGTAGGATTTTACAATTCGGCGGCCATATTGGATGCCATGCTTGAATTAACATTTGAGAAAATTTCAAAGTTACATATTATATATAAGAAACGAACATTCATTGCTACAAAAGCAAATTTCACTCATACAAATCTCAATGACATATTAATGTATAAAAAATGAAAACCATAAAATCATTCTTCTTTGGCAGCCATCTTGGATGCCACATTGTATCAAAGCTCTCTTATAAATTGTTCACAAATAACAAAGTCACATTTTGAGCCTTTCTATGCTTGGAACAACTTGAATTTGATGCAATAATCTGAATTAAGTTAATTCTATGATGTTTTCATAAAGCAAGCTTGATGTAACATGTAAAAATGGCGGCCATCTTATAAAGTGGCCAGCATCTTGGATAATATGCCAATCTACATGTGATTTCAGATAATTACAAATGTTCTATTATTAAAATTCACACTTACACAAGCTTTAAATAAAAGTTTATTGCAAAATGATACCCAATGTAACAGGCATTACATGAAAATATGTCGCCATTTTGAAATTCAAGATGGCGGCCGTCAAGGTGCATTTCTGGCTTGGCACTGACCCTCAAAAATTTTGATAATTACTAATCTGGCCATGTACCAAGTTTCATGCTTTTATCATAAAGTGCACGATTTTTTCACATATCTGCCCCACTATAATGTTATATTTTGTCATAGTCAAACCTAAGAAAACGATTTATGAGATTATTTGTCTAGAGAATTGTAAGCATGTCAGTATCATCTTTTGACAGCAATATGAATAATAGAACATCGGCTGTAAGCCTGGAAGAGACATGCCAGTATCTATCTGATAGTTGCTCTCTTCATTTACTCCTCCTTGCTAGCGGCGACTTTTGTTGTCTGATGATAACATTTGCAAACAGTTTGAACCCAATTCAGGACCGACCGAACGTCGGTCCTGATCTGGATTGAAACCGTTTGACACTTAGGTGGTGTTACTAAACTTTTTTTTGAAAAGTTAATTTTGAAAAAAAAAAAAAATAGGAGACGACAACACAAATTAGCCAGCATGCAAATAGCATGCTTTAACACTCTGTATGCTGGAATTTAGACTTGCTTCTAGTCTGAGAAATAATAGTCTTATTCGTTTCTATGAAAATTAAAAAACTGTTTGGCCCTGCTACATTTGTAGATAGCAAGTCATGTTTTAGACACCTTGGCTTATATTTATCCATTCTCGCGAGACCTGACGATACCTCATCTAGATCTCTCGCATTTCGCCCTTTGCATCATGGGTAACTAGCGATATTTGGCTAGTCCCGTTCAATTCTCGCACTCCTGTAGTGACAGAATTTATTGTTAGAAATAGCAAAAAGTTAATTTTTTGACAGTTTATCATTTCTCTTTTATTCAATATTTTCTGAATGTCAAACCCTGAGTCATGCAAGCAGTAATCGCATAATATATTTTAAATAAAAATGGCGGTTCAATCCAAGTGTGCACCGAGCGAAAGGCGACAGGTGAGTATGTGCTAGCATGCTGCCTGTTTACGACAATGAGATTTATCTAAAGAGTAGACTAGCTATGGTGTAATATATCTTAGATTTTCTAGAGTTTACCCCTTTTGTAGACATTTTCATTTTAACGCCTGGAGGACAGGCTAGCTGGAATTGTGCATGCTGTTGTGTCCTATGGCGAATTTCTTTCTTTTTTTTTCTTCAAATAATCTCTGAATGTCAATTAGTTTGGATCCAGCTTGAGCCTAACATTTTGTCGGACCTAAACAAACTGTTTACAACGGTTATCGGATAATGACACAAGCGGACATTTTACCCCCATAAGGCTCATGATGTCAAAACCTGCTCTTATAACATGTCTGTACCCTAATCGAACTATCAATGGAAGTGTCTTTGTTTACATGGAAATATATCAAGGTCAGCCTCGATTTTATACGACTTCCTAACATTGTAACTCTTTAATGCTAGGATATTTATTACATTTTTGTCATCTAAACAAAATAACGGTTTCTAACTTACGTACTAACAGAACCGTGAAAACCCTGATCAGACGCCACAGTACGTGGCGTCTGATCAGGGTTTTCACGGTTTGCTACAGAATGCTCTATAAAACTCTGAATAAAATTAAAGAAAAATTATCTCCCAACAACCTAATCATGGAAATGGACTGGTCAAATTGATAGGAGACGGACATTCCATTAGGCATAAATGGTTTAAAGTTACAAGAAGTATTTCTTGGTAAAGCAAATACTTGTACTTTATAGTGATGTGACAAGAAGCGCTCTGGTTGGTGTCCTTGAAATTTCGTCCTAGCTTTACCAAATGCCAATTACAGAAAAGATGTCAAGATAAGACCTTGTTGAAATCAATAAGACTTACGGCTTCCATGGGAGTAAAATAAAAGTGTCAAATTTATTGCAATTAGTTTGTTTTCCATGTTTATGATTCGGAGTAGATTGAAATGGTCGACAAATGTGGATGTCTCGTCTTGTATTCTAGTTTTCATTGAAAGAATTCAATTGCACGAGTTTGGTTTCAACATATTTTATTGGTATACTTTGTACATAGAACAACATATTAAGACATACAATAATATACATGTACATGTACAGTATACAGATGGGATTCAGAAGAAAGTCTTCAGCCTTATTGCAAGGGTTTTGTGATGAAAGCCTGTGTTAACACTACATATTGACTTAGTGATATATAATCCATGTTATACCCATCTTTTTCACTTAGTACAAATAAAAACAGTATCTATTATACTAGATTAACATATTCTCACGTTAACCTGGAAAACAGAGGAAATTTGCTGCATTATTTCGATACCAAGTCTTTACAATATTGTTGTTATTGACAATTTCGATTTAAATATTTTTTTCAAATTGACTTAAATTTCCGGAATTTCGTTATTTTCTGTGTACACGCAAGGTAATATCGATAAGATTATTACTGCACACCTCAACATACTCAACTGGGCATATGTTTGCTTAAACAAAAGAGGTCTCTAAGATCGAATCCCACACATTCCATGTTTTGTCTTCCGTTTTTTCTTTATTACATGCCAGTAGGAATATTTGTGCAGAAATAATACAAATTATTTGCTAAAATATTGTAGTATTCTTCCTCTTTTCTACTTTGATAGACTGTTTTCTCAACTTCTTTGCAGAGTTTGGCTATTTTTGTGAAGAACAGGTCATATGGTACAGTGACTTTGATTTAAGCTATATAGAAGTAAGTTACATATGACCCGCGGCATGAGATTTCCAACAACTTGACATTTGACAAGTGTAGACTCGGACGAACCTCTGCAGCCTCCTTTTAAAGCTGCATACTCTGTAACTATGAACATTTTTCGAAAAAAATTCTTTTCTTTTTAAATCATTTGTAAAAGTAGAATTAGGCTATGTTTTCACAATAAAAATGTTCAGTACAGCTGAAAACTGCATGGAAAAGTGAATTATCTCATCAAATAGATGTGTTTTTCTCTTGTTGGTAATTATTTGCGTCCCTCCAATAATTCTAGACCGTTGAATTTCAACATAAATGCAGTTGTTTTTATAGTGATATCTTGTTAAGATTTACGATAATGGTAAAATGTTTACCTGAATTTGAGTATTTTTATTGTGTTCTTGAAAAATAAAAACATTATTTTTAAAATTAGAAGATCAAAAGTTACAGACTATGCAGCTTTAAGCCTAAAAACTCCAAATGGTGTTCAGTCAGTAGCTAAACAATTATAGAATACTCAAGCGACTAGCAAAGACTCTGATCAGACTGCGCGTATGCGCAGGCTGATCTGAGGCTTTGCTGGTTGCACATACCACATTGTTGGAAATCTCATGCACTGGCTCATATGGTACATTTTTATATCCACAAACTAATCTGGGCTAGTGTCTTCGATTAGAGCTAAAGTAGCGCATTACAGTACATGGGTTGTCGTATGGTATATGTAATTTGATTAGAACTATACAGGGATGCACACTAACATTTTTTTTCTTAGTGGCTCACACTGTCAAATTCAAAATTAAGCATACAGGGTACAGGCATTTTCTCCAATTGTTTGTGGGTACAGCCCAAAATTTAGGTGCTGTGTGTTACTAGGCCCCTGTTAGTTTTTTTATCCCTGCTATAAAAGTGCGTTATGTTTGTTTCAGCCCTGTGCCATTTCAGCCCTGGGTCAATTTGTCCCTGGGTCTTTCTTGCTTCACATTTGAGGTAGGTTGATACAAATAGTTAATTTATATAATTTACATCATTGTTATAGCCTTGACTCATGTCAGAATTTCGAAAAAATACTTAGATATTAAAATGCCAACACTTATTCCCATTTTAATATTACTGACAACACATGCAATGATTGGCCAAGCATAGAACTTGTTTCTTTATTTGCTGACAGAAAACATAACCTGCGCTGGCACGGGGCCTTTTTCTAGTGACAATATAGGACTGAGATAAAATAAAATAAAAGCTATCCAACCTGATCTAAAGCAAAATATGCTACCAAACTGATCTAAGATTAAATATACTACTCAACTAATCTAATGTAAAATATGTAACCCAACATATCTAAGGTAAAGAATGTTAACCAACTGATCTAAAGTAAAATATGGTACCATACTGATCTAAAGTAAATATGCTATCATACTGATCTAAAAGTAAGAAAGACGGCAAATATCAGGAAACGATACAATCAAGTACCACATCTGACCCAGTATACCACATGGGAAAGTAATAAAGTACAATAAACACCACCGACAGGAGCCAAGAGGTCAGCCCTTTCCCAGCAGGTGACCACAAGGCAGCAATGAACAGACGTGAACGCATGAGAAACACAAGACTCAAAAACACAAATGATCCACAAAAGAAGTACCGCCTTGGAACGGTCAGTAAATATTTTACTGGAGGGCTTAACCCGGTTTCACGGCGCCAACCTCTCACCTTAAGTCAGTTAAAGTCAAACATGTTACCCACATATTTAAAGTAAAAATATACTACAAGTCTCCTTATATCTTCCTGGTTGTTTTCTTAAGAGCTTTCATTCTGCAAGCTTCAGACTAATCTCCTTTTAGTCAGCTGTCATTGTTGTACAATCAGGCTTTTATAAACACTCATCTGATCTGCCACTGAGTTTGATATTAACCCTTAAAGCGCCTTCTATAATTTGCAGCAGACGACAATTTCAAATTTTGCCGCTTTTTCAAAAATAACAAATAAGGCATGATATTTCATGAGAATTGTCTGCTGGCAGACGATTTTCATGAAACATCATACCTTATTTTTTTCGAAAATTTGGAAAGATTTTGCAAAATTTGTTTCTGCTGCAGTTGTGATTGGCGCTTTAAGGGTTAACCTAAGGCAAACTTGTCACGTGGGTGGAAGGTTGCTTACTGAGACACTCTGAAGAGTCTGATATTACACAATAATTGCTGTGTATTGCTTTGACAACTAAGCTCAGCTCTATACAAAAAGGCAATAGCGATAACACTCGACAAATAAGTCCATCCAAGAGGGTGACGCCAAAACAAAGACATTTTCATTGTCGTTTCTAAAACAAAGCGGGCGTGGTGAAGTGGATAAAGCACTCGCCAAGGGAACCTTGCAATTGATTCGTTTGGCAAGAGTGTGTTCTAATGTTGACGAATTCAACAACAGAAACTTATTTTTAACTGATAAGTTATTAAAACAAGGTTATAGATATCATAAAATTCAGAAAGCAATCAGAGTCAATTGTTAAATACAACATTGGATTAAAAACTCTTCTGCGACAAGGCATATCAGAACCTATATTTTATGGTGATTCAGTTCATAAATTCAAACGAATTGTTGAAAACCCTAATTTTAATGATCAATTCAAAACAATTATCAAACGTTATTTAAAGGTTGAATATAACTTGGATGTCTTGCGACAGTCTGCATGCCTGGTTTTAAACCCAATCATGGTTTATAGCTATGGTTTCCTCTTTAATTGCACGACGGTGGGTCAGGCCTCAGACAATATGTCGGCTCTGACGTAAAGCTTTAATCGGTGAGTTGGTGCCTGATGCTTATCTGGAGCTGGCCAACCGTGGCTCAACTTGAGGTTTTGTTTAGCTCTGACTATCTGTGAGTCATTAGCCCTTTTCTTTATTTCATCATAGTGTGTTTATTTGATCAGAGTGTTTCTCCATGATGATACATTGCAATAGGTAGAAGGCTTCCATGCATGCTGGACATTTTATACATCAACAACAGCAGAATCTAGGGCGAAGATTTGGTACCAGTAAAATGCATTTAAGCCCCCCCCCCCCCCTCCTGGTAGCTTAGGCTGCTCTCCGTTCTAAGGCGGTGGTTCTGTAGTTGTTGACTTGTTGTTTATTGTTAATCCCATTGTGTAATTGTGCTATGTTTTGTTGTACGTTACTTTTTGTCCCTTCTAGTTTTGCAATCATCTTGATGGGGGAGAGAGAGCTGGTTGCTTTGCTTAGTTTGTCTTTCTGGTGTTTCGTGATTGTTGGGTGGCTCTTCCTCACGGTCCCATGGGTTTGTCTGCAGTTTGTGATAGTAGTATTTCCTGATCATACCCACTTACTTACTTTTTTTTGCTGTAATGTGGCTGTGTGTGTTCTAAATGTTTGTCATGTTCTCACGAATCAGTGGGTTGGCTAGCAGTGTGTAATTATGGCATTTCCTGATTATACTCACTTACTTTTTGAAATAAAATCATGTGATCCATTCTTGACCCAACAAATTAAACGTTTCATGTATCATGTATATGGAAGGTGATGGCTACCACAGCTGATTCGAGACAATATTCAATAAGCGAAATATATAGAGTTTATTAATCATTCTATTTAAAATATGGAATTTATAAACCGAGGGAGGCGAAAAAACCGATAAAGAAACGAGTGCGCAAGCAGGAGTTTTTTTATATGATTTTTCGTCTCCCGAGGTTTATAAATAGACTTATTCAATAAAGTGTATATTACATGTATTCTGCTTGTATTCTGCTTGAACTGCTTGCTCAAAATCAAGAAAATACTACGATGTGCGATATGGCAAACTTGCGGGAACACGACATGTCTAATTCTGACCTGAGTAGTAATGCATCAGCTGTTCCCTGCTGAAAAAATTAAAGTCCGCCATTTTGGAAATCTTCTTCATCGAGTCCACCTCAGAATTTCAAACGATGGTAACTTTTATATTAGTGAACGAAAACATTACGTGTGGGTAGTCATTTTCTTAGTTACTTCGTAACGAACATTTTGGTATTAAATTTATTTAGCTTTTCTAGAATTTTTCGTTTGTGTACCTCGCTCTACCAGTTTAAGTATTAGAAGACAAAAGCGTTATGCAACGTCATCGCATGTGTAAGTGACGTAATTTGTTAATGCATGTGACGTCATAAATGCAGAGAAGCGTTACATGTATGTTTGTTAAATTGTAAATGAATATGGCTGGCGTTTTATCCCATCGATGCCTTGGGAAAAAAAGGAGTTCCGGCTAAAGAGATTTATTTCCCTAGAGGAAATAAATATTTCTAGATAAAAACAAAGTTTTATTTGTTTGATAAATCATGTAATTTCTCCGTCAAACATGTAATATAACAAATGATTAGCATCCATTAATAAAATAACATAATTTAAATGACCTTGAAGATGTGCCATGGTCTTATGATTAAAATTCGAGAAATGATAACGTGAATTTATTGCAGACAAAATATGATTAAGTCTGCTGAAGTGGGTTCATCATTAGAAAATCAGGATGCCAATGTGTTTACTGCTCTTGCAGTATACTCTCCGTGTATTTTGTACGCCCAAGTAGCATATGTATATGTGAATGAAACGTATAATGATATAATAGGTGGATCCAGCTGTAATAACTATCATTAACATGTGCTGAGGGTAAATCTAATTTCCGTTCATTTAATTGTATTTCATTCTACACTCTGAACATCATAAAACACCCTGTTCACACCGGATAGGCGGCAATCAAAACGTTAATACTATCGACAAACGTAGATCAAAAATCGTTAGAAACATAGTTTTAGTTTGCCATTTGTTTCAATCGATCTTTGGCGACAAATGGCAATCAAAAGCTCTGTTTCAAACGATTTTTGATCCGTGTTCGTCGATTGAAAGAGCTATTGCCGCCTATCCGGTGTGCTGATGCTAGCAAAAGACGCAGAGATATAACAATTGCTATGATCAGCATTATCTCTTTTCTTCTTTCCATGAGCTGCATAATTCATATACACGTGTAGGTAGCTTGTTATTTTTTAAATATCTATAAAGAGCTACGTGCATTAAGAGGCGAATTTTGCCCCATTTGAGCCAACATATGAAAGATGCTTCACCAATTTCTTCTGGCTGGTTTATTAGAAGAATAATAGCCCAAAGGAAAATTCTGACATTTATTTAAAATGTACCGTTGTTATGGTAACAAAAATAGCCGACGAAATAGGCTTAAAAAGAGAAGTGGTCATTTTGGACCAAATTTAAGGCTTTGGGGCCCGGTGTTTTAAGAATTAGATATCAACACAGCTAAATACAAAACAAACTGTTAATATGTTGCGCGCCGTGATAATACTCATCATCTGTTAAATTTGCTTGCACTCTCTGTTAATTTCCCTGTCAAATGTCTCAAATTTGCTCTAAAATAGCCAATTCCCTATTTTCAGCCTATTTTTGCAGATCTTGTTGTTACCATAGTAACGGTAGAAGTCAAATAAAAAAAACAGGTGTTGACACTTGGGCTATTGGGTTATTTTGATCAAACTTATACATTTTCTGAAATTGGCAGGAAAAATGACAAAAAAAAGAAAAAAAAATGCAAAAAAGAAGTATTGGTACACGCCTGGATTCAAGCAACTTTGGGCCAGGCTGTTCGATTACAAGAAAACCACTTAGACGACTCGGCCACCACGTGCTGTATACAACACTAGAGTAATTTACCTATATACAGTGTATACTCTTTACCTGTGCTCGTCAGAATAAAATTGCACGAGCCTTACACGGCATTGTCACCGTTTTCTGATTAATCTACATTCACCATGGATCGTGCACATTACAGTCAGTTGATTCCAGCTTTTAGTTAGGTCAAACTCCTGCATATCAAGGACTTTGTTCAGAATCTGTGTCCAAATATCAGTTATCAGACGTTAATATATTCGCATATCAGCCATCAGTTGGGTCTCGACGCGTGAAACCCTTACTTTGATCTATGCAAACAACAAAGGCGCAGACCAGTCTGAGCATTTGCACAGACAGATCAGCGCCTTTGAATTTTCGCTATCTGAAATATATAGTAGCCTATCTTGCACCATGCAAAATTTCAACATTCTTGCTGGTCGCTGTAGCTGAACTGACTGGTTTGAGTATCACTATGTCGGAAACCCGAAGACAGGTTTTGTCATAGCCTGTCTTCAGGCCCTGTATTAAGACATCTAACAGAAGTTCTATAACGTACTATATATAAAGATATAGATTTATGATACTTTATTACTTCCCCATTGCTCAGAATACAGGGCCCAGTAAATAAGACAGTCAGTGAATTTTTTCAGAGATTATGCTTGTATGCGCACATATTTTAATATTTTTCTATTTTCTGGTCTGATACCAGTCTAGTTTTCTCATAGTTAATTCCCATCCAGACCCTCATGAATAATGCAACATTCCAATACAATACAGTCGAGGAATAAACATATTCTTGATGTCCTTGGATTCGGCTTTGCTTCGTCTTCACTAGGTCCTAAAATCAAAGACCCATTTTCGAAGGTAAGTCGACTCCCTGATTTAGGTTAATATCATTCTAATGGAAAGACAAAACATTTATGAGCCGCGACATGAGATTTCCAACAATGTGGTATATGCGACCAGCAAAGCCTCAGCTCAGCCTGCGCTTACGCGCAGTCTGATAAGAGCCTTTGCTAGTCGCTTGAATATTCTTTGAGTGTTAAGCTACTGACTAAACATCATTTGGAGTTTCTAAGCTTAAACGGAGGCTTCACAGGCCGGTCTGAGTCTACACTTGTCAAAATGCCACATTGTTGGAAATACATGTCGCGGCTCAATTTCCTCTATTGATTTACCATGTAACTAAAGCCATTTAAGACGACACATGGGGAAAAAATTGTGTCACTAGGTGACCTGCAACCCATTCACTGGTACCTGTATGGCTGAGCTATAGGTCGGCACCGGGATGGCAATGCACCAATCTTCATCCCATAAATGAGCGCAGTGGCTCAGTGGTAGAGTGCTTGACTCGAGACCGAAGGGCCGCGGGTTCGAGCCTCACCGGCGTCACTGCGTTGTGTCCTTGAGCAAGAACATTAATCCTAGCTTAGTACTGGTTTAACCCAGGAAGACCCGTCCCTTTATAACTGAAAGATTGTTGATGGGACGTAAAGAATCAAATCAAACAAAACAAAAAAATCATCCCATAAATGAAATACTAGCGAGCATACTGATGATGGCATACGAGACAACTTAATCACACAACATTTTAAAACAAGTGGGAAAGATATCTAGCTTCATCTGATTATATCTCATATATTGTGAGTGGCTGGTCCAATGCAGTAAATCAAATAAAAGGATATGCATCCAATCAAGACTCTAATATAAAACACTTCAGTTGTTTTTGTAAGATAAAATACAAAACAATGTATAATTACGAGTATTTGTGTCGTATATAAAGAACCCGATTTCTAACTGTTTTAACTTGTGTTGCTAAATATGGCATTTAATCATGAAAAAATAATTTGCCAATTTTTTTCCAAAAGCTGATTAAAGGAGCCATACTATACTTGCCAACCAACCAAAGTTTCAACTGTTGCCCTTCGGATGTAAACTTTATTGGCCATGGGATAGATATGGTTTTGCTCCCCACAGAAGTATTTGGAAGACTTTCGATATAGTCCAACGTCTTACAATTTTTTTTAAACATGCTAACCCTCTGACAAGTGTCACGTATGCCTGTAACATCCTGTTATGAACGTTACCCATCAAAACTCGTTCAAATGACATAGAATGTTTAAAAGTCCAAAAAATATGAAAGGCTATTTAAATGATTAAAATTTTAGTATTTCTATATAGCCCAAGCAAAACGCATCAAAACCTTGTTTATTAAAACAAAATGATGCTATCCACTATGTTATTTACGTTTTGCATAACTACCCAATTTTGGCAAATTATTATGACTGTCGTTTCTTCTGAAATGTTTATGACTGTTTATTGGGTCTAGTATTTGATGCTGCCACAAAGACAATTAACTAACCTAACCAAAACTGCAATGATCAGCTCCCTATCTTTTATAGAATATCTTTTGTAGGCATTTGAAATCGGCTACCCCTTTATAAATATACAATAATAACAAACACATTTTTTGCTAAAAAGCATGGAATAAAGTTATGCAGTTTAAAAGAACAAGTATATTCAGCTGGCATAGTATGAGAGTGATTTCCTGCGGTAAATGCTACTAGAGTAACATGCTTATCTTGAAACCATAATTAAATAGTAACATATGTAACATCCAAAATATCTGCTAATGGAACCACTCTGTCCATATTAGTAGGAACTATAGTTCGATTCGAAGTGGGCCACTAGCGAATCATTCATAGATCTGTCTGGAACACCATTGTGCACTCTCGCATGTTTGGTAATCGTTCGATTGGCTATCAATTTGTCTGAGAAACTAGTTTATTATGAATTCTGTCTCAATTAGACCGCATTCATTGACACTGACTCGCCATATCGTTTGTCTATGACCTTGAGCATTACCATATGGGAAACATCGCGTGAAAATCTGTCTTTGGCGTTTGCTACAAAGTTATGCCCAAATGAACCTTCCGAGCTACAGAGACTGCATTTATCAAGTTTGGATATCATACATTCCTGAGAGCGAATAACAAAGGTGCTGATATGCCGGCTGATCTGTGCCTTTGCTGTTGGGATGCAACAAAGTAAGGTTTTCTCGCGGTCGCGTGATGAGACACCAGAATACAAACAAACAAAGACAAACATGACAAAAGTACAGCAAGCAAGGCAATCATCTCCCATCTTCTTACTTCTTTATCCGTTATACTTTTTAAGTGTATGTTTCTCAATAATGACTGTGTTTGAACAACGAGTGTGTACGTAGCTTGCCAATGTGGTCATTTCTATATTCTGATAAAGAGGCTGTCCAATCGGTCTTATATTTTCTTCTAGTTTTGGCCTGACACTATTTACCACATCAGCTTCAAAAATGTTTGTGCTGTACATCCAGATATGTAAAAGCAAAATGAGCACTAGTCATCCAGCTTTATTTTAGTGTCAGTGATATATATCTTTTCGAGCGCCTGCAAGTAATTGAGTATGTTCTGAGTGTAAACGTAGAAAGTATTTGATAGCATAACGCAATACCTCAATAACATTTATTATAGGAATTCTACCTTATTCACCAAAAACAGCTGCATATGTTGCCTTTCTATGGGCGCCTTATACATATTTCAAATTTTTCACATGGTAGATTAGGTAATGCATTAAACAGCTTAAAATAAAAGAGTTTTTCTGTTCACTGGATTCTGGTGTATTAATAGTACACAATAATCCACCGCCATATAACAAGACTGGCTTAACAGTGTGATCAAACAAACCCATTCTGATGCAATTTGCCAAAACATTTGCTTATTATATTTCGCCCTCTTATATGTAAATCATTTGGTAGTATGAAAAAGTACCAGACAGTGAGAAATATATACCCAAATATATTAAAAGTATTTATCGTCCATTTTGTATTTAAGGGGTTGACGGTCAAAATTTCTATAAGACGATTTTAAGACCCCCCAAAAGAGTTTTTTTATCTTAAAAACAGTGCAAAACCTGGTGAATTCAACTGTGTTTTCACTGTTGCCAAAATACCTGCTTTTCACCACCCTGAATGAAAAATGTTAAGTATGAAAGCTGCATCAATCGAAATCTAACTGAGACAGCACGTAATCACCGAGCCGTCAGCAATGTGGTTAGTTACCCACTGAACCCCGCTGCAATCATATTAACTCATTATTTGTCTGTTATGATGTGCTATGTTTTAAGTTCTTTTTTAATGCTGTAAGGACCCACAACTATTTTAAGGGCGGTATGCGATTATCCTTTTTTTAATTCACAGACCTGAAGATAAGCAAGTCTTTGGCATTATAACTATGTGTAGATTTATGAGAAGAATATTACTTCATAGATAAGCGTTATTATATGTCAAATAGAATTTAAAAGTAGCTATTAAAACATTGATATCAAAAGATCTACATCGGTATTTCTGGAGCCTTTCTAATGTGCTAAAAGCATTTCCTTTATTAACCAATCTCTTTTATGTGATATAGGCAAAATGAAGTTTATGTGTTTTCAACAAAATATGACTTTAGCGATATTTTATTTAAAAATACATAAACGTCATTAATTATGCTGATTAAACTTTTCGGGTAATCAGACAAATGGATTTTACTAGGGCTGAACTCACATGCTAAAAATAACTAATTTTCCTTACGCCTTTTCCGGCTAACAAAATGGAGCTTTTTCGTACATTGTACTGCGCGTAATGCGCCTTACGTAGACCCGAGGCTTGATTCGATTCTCGAATTGTGCCGGACTTTCCCGATTGCTGAGCCTTTATCCACTCCTCTACTTTGACTGTGCAAGCAGCGACTGCTCTGGCGAGAATTTGCGGATGCACAGGCTCGCAAGCTTTCGCTGCTCGTTTATGAGATAAGTGCCAAAATCTCAAGACCTCGCTCTGGTACGGTCTAGTTTCGAGGCTTTCATACAATTAGCCATCTGAAATCATTTCGGTTTACCTATATATATGAGCATGATGAGTTGTTTTGTGTGGCTTGTTAGTGTTTTCAGATATCGATTCCGCTCTCTTGGCAGATAGAAATGTGTTGTGGAAATTAACTTTTAAGTATACCACCTGTGTTAAATGTTCTCTTATCATAAACTTTGGCTTTACAGATGTATAAACAGTTAAGGCGTTAACTAGGTCATATCAAAATATCAACTTTTTATCAGAATTAGTGGATAACATATATCTAATTCGTAAGACACATAAGCTTTTACTGTGCTTCAGCACTTATGCAATCTCACTGGGGAGTAAATTCCATAGACTGGCTCCAGTCCTTAAAACAATTTTTCATCAATGTGTCATATCATATACTTGTAGCCAGTCTTACTCTGATGGCTCTGTTTTAAAACAGAGCCATCAGAGTAAGACTGGCTACAAGTATATGATATGACACATTGATGAAAAATTGTTTTAAGGACTGGAGCCAGTCTATAAATTCCACAACCTTACAATTAATAATTGGGTAAGCCTATGAAATATTTACGGGAACTTAAACTCGCGTGCATGTGCATCTATCCAGAAGCGCTAGAGGTCTAGCAATTGGCCTGGGCCTTCATTTATAATAGAATCTAGGGCGAAGATGTAGCGCTAAAAATGCACTTAAGCCCCCCTGGTGGCGTAGGCTGCTGTCTGTTCTAAGGTGGTGGTTCTGTTGTTGTTGTTGTTGTTGATCTATTGTTTAATGTACTTCCCATTGTTGTGTTGGAGTTCTGTGCTTGTCTTTATTTTGTAATACATTACTGTGTCCATTCTAGTTTTGCAATCATCTTGAAGAGGTTGAGAAAGCTGATTGCTTTGCTTTTTATTGTCTTACAGATGTATTGTTACTATAAATGTTCTGTGACTCTTCCTCACGATGCCGTGGGTTGGTCTGCAGTGTGTGATTGTGGTATTTCTTGATCAAAGTCACTAACTTTTTTTGTAAATACAAGATAAGATAATTTTTATTCGCAAAATGCCTATTGGCCCATGAACTACACACAAAAATATAACAGTAAAGTATATTCATGACATGAAAGCATGGTACTAAGCAAGTGTCGTATAAACTTAATTTATATTGAGACTAGACACTAGACAAACAACACAGTGTATTTTATTTAATAACAACATTGTCCACAAACAAAACTAGAACCTCCTGCTTTCAGGATGATCGGACGAGACTACGATTATCCGTAGGCTGGTCTGATTAATATTCGGTGTAGGCTGATATGGTATGCGCGCGCTATGCCTAGAAATATGTATCGGCTCATTAAACTGCAAATTCGTTGAATTATATATGCGACCAACAAGTTCGGAGTAAAGCATACTGCGCATTCGGTACCAGTGATATGCTACATGTAGTGCAGAAGTACAACACATACTATATTAGATAAATCCAATTGTCCTGGGGTATAGTTGGTCTCTAGCTTGTCAGGACTGCACGGTCACGAAAAGCTAGATGACAGTGTTTTCTCGTGATATGGTTGAACTGTCTTTCTAAAGCTAACAAGCCTAATTCTAGACAGAATTAATGCATCGGTAAAACAGAGCCAAGGCGCAAACCGAAAAAAGGGCACTACATGTATATTCTTTAAAATGAGCGCTTTCGATCGGCACAAATAATCGAATAAGCATTAGAAAATTAACATGGACCAGTGCACAGGTATATATAGTGATCGAATCAGTGATGAGCGAAGGCTAAGGCTCACCAGAACCATCGCTGCTCCCATACACAAATGTTAGATAAGTCAATGTCATTGCTCAACATGGTCATTTCTCCAAATACAAACTCAAACCATTGACCATCTTCAGCTTTTATAGCCTTCTACCAATCATAATCTTCTACAAACTGCCCCTTATGACATGTTATACAACATGCTATACTTTTCTTGTTAGTCGATGAGGGAAGAGAAGATCCAAATACCACTATAAGCGGGCCATCATAGACCAGCCAGCGAAACGCCATTTAAATATGATGACCCAACATTTAATGCTGGCTTGGTAACTTTGTGATTTTCAGATTACCGGACAAGTATTGCTAAGAACCCCTATAATTTTGTGATTTTTCAGGGGGAGGGGGTACAGACCCCCTGCCCCCCCCCCCCTTCCCCCTCTTGATCAGCACATGCAGTTGGTATCCTTTTCGATAGTTAAATGAGCACAACTGCACAATTTATTTGCATAAAGTGAGTCTATCATGGAATTCTTTCATTATATGTGAATAGCAATGTGGTTCAAGCATTAACTTTTTACATTCAAGGATGCACGTCAGGATGGTATGTACATGTTTCATATTCTGTGGATTTCGGTAGACAAGAGTCATTGTTATTGATTATCTAGAATGTATAATAGCTTAGCTAGCTACATGTACAGTTACAATAGTATAGCCTGTCTCTGTAGATGAGCAGACTGGTTTGAGCCATACCTGGTCGAAAACCTCGAAGATAGGTTTCCTTGCGACGAGGCCAAATTGTTACATTAATAGTTGTTTTGCAAAAAATTCAGTTTATGCTGGCATAAAAGTTTTAATTTAATATATTCTGCGTGAGAAACGTATTAACCTGTAACGCGCCACTTACATTGTACAATTTGCAACCAATATCATGCATGTATTCAATGATACATTGTGTCCTTTTTAATCATGGTGTTGTTAGGCTTAACGTTTAATCTGAATCATTTCGCTTGGAAAAATGAGTCTTATAAGTTTATCTTATTTCAGAGAAATAATCTGAAATAAAATATCTGCTGCAAACATTAGGTGGCGATTTAAGGGTTAACAGAAGTTGGCAGGTGCATTTGAGAAGGGCTAAAATACTGAAGCACACCATATCAAAATCAATAGTAACTTGACGAGTGAGTATGATCCGAGAAATTCCCCAATCACAGACCGACCCATCGCACACACACACACACACACACACACACACACACACACACACACACACACACACACACACACACACACACATACACACAAAGAAGGACACAAGTAAAGCAACCAAACTAGCACTCACTTCCTCAGTGGGATGATTGTAAAACTAGAAAGGATACAAAGTACTAATACCATCAAAGCATGACCCAGCACAAACGGCACATACATTGTAATATGCCATTACAGGGAAACAATCTATTCAAATCAATTTACATTAATGTAAATATAAAAACAACCTCTTAACTCACAGACAGTCAAACTAAAATAACGTCAGTTTAGCCAATGTTGGCGACGTCATATACAAAAAGGATCCATAAAAGATTACCACCGCCTTGGAACGGTCAGCTATTTCGATTAAGCAAATGTGTATGTATTCACAACCATGTTTTGGGCGTGAGCAGGACTTCTTGTGCTTAGGACCCGAACAGTCAGTGGCCTCAACCACAGCATTGATACCTTAAATGCTCTTATTAAAACTGTTACACTAAAAGATTTACGAGCAGTAAAGTAAGAAAGGCGGCAATGATTTAGAATCGATAAATCAAGTACATGTACCACACCTGACCCAGGATACCACATGGAAACTTGACAAAAACACAATTAAACATCACAAACAAGAGCCAAGAGGTCAGCCCAATCCCAGCAGGTGACCACAAGGCAGCAATGAACAGACGCGAAAGCAAGACAAACACAAGTTATAAATAACACAAATGAACCACAAAAGAACAGTCAGGAAAGATATTTTACTGGCGGGCTTAAACCGGTTTCACGGCGCCTACAACACCCTTAGTTCAGATGTAGCTCAAGACACATAGATGTTTGGTTTCCATGTAAGACCTCTAACTAATCCATGCATCATCTCCTAGAACATTTACGTCAAGATATAGAAACGAGATAAAACAAAGATAAGGACGCAGCAGTACATAAAACTGAATACCGGAGCAAAAAGTCGCAAATGCACATTTTACAAAACGGTAGTCGTGATAAGGTGTTTACATGTATCACTAAACATTACATATGTACAACCCGATGTGCTTTCGAATATTGGACGGTTTCGGTGACCCTAGATACATGTATACTGCTGTGTCAGTCTCCCATACAGCGATTTTACTTTGGATTATTTCATACCGACTTTCTTTTCGTAGAAAATAGATCGCTATGCATAAATGGGTTAATGCTGAATTGCATGTATACATGTATGAATCACTGAATCTTTGATTTCTTTGAGGACAATATCTAAATGCAGTGTCACATTAATCACAGCGCACAAATTGTGAATATCAAAGAGCTACGACCAGCAATATAAGTCAGGAATGATTGATTATTAATTAATGTGAAAACTTTGTCTGGTATATATCTGCGCATTTGAAACAGATGCAGTCTTTCTTCCAATATCTGGGGTAAAAGGCTCTGACGTTTGATATCAGTTATGATGTGGCATTTCTCCTCCCTCGGAAAAAGACGGCTAAGATCAGCATGTAAGTAAAGAAGTACTAAGTAACGACTTTATTTAGTGACATGTACATAGTCATTACCGAATATACAAATTAGTAACGATTAAAGTATTACATGAAATCGTTCGTTACTTGAAAAAGCTTGTATAATTAACCCATATTAGCCAAGTGGCTTTTTATGGGCCATAGACAGGCATAGCAGATCAAGATCGGGTTCTTTACAGTTGGCCATCCAGAGCCTGAAAAAAAATTCTGTTGGCATTTTTGAGTACATTTTGACATCCATGCTCAAAGTCTATCTTGATGTGTTTTAAGAAGGATAGGGGTGGATGCCAAGTCTGGAAATGCCCCAAAGTCCCAGAATTAGGTCAAAGGTCAACTGAGTGCAAATTCTTGTATATACGTCAGATTTGAGCGTTTTTATCAAATAGCTATCCAAAATTATGATTAAAAGTAATGCAAAATCTCTTTTGGATAATACAGCCATCCTACATAAACAAACAGCATCATCAAGGCATGATGCGTGTTTGGATCAAAGGTCATTTAAGTGCAAAATCGGTGAAAATTGTGGCAATATTTTATGTATATAAGGGCAAAACTCAAATTTTATGTTCCCTTCTACCTTAATGGAAGATTTTTTATTGCTATCCTGCTAGGTGTGTGTCTATAATGTTTGGAAAGCAATAGTTTACTAAGTTTCCCACGGTCAAATTTTCATAATAGGCATGTAAAGAACGTTACTGTATAAAATCAATTAAAATGTAATACAACTAAGAATAACCATTTCATTTGAAAGAATCAATTTCTTTTGCTTAATGCTTTGTATGAATACGTCATTTTATGCAATTATCTATCTTTGAAACATAAGATGTGTTTAAGTTGTTACTTACGTTACATTTTACCATCTGAAATTGAGTTATTTCTCAAAGGTATATGTTCCTAGCTATAGCTTTCATGAAGGACATGGCCATGATCTCATGCTTAAAGGACTTAAATGTATTTCTTTTCTCATTTCGCACATTTATTGTGTTTGTTCCCATCTATGAGTAATTGTAAAACACTTTTTACAAGGCCACTACCTGCTAATTGCATATACTAAGCATAGCTTCATGAAAACACAAAGACCAAGCCTCCTTTCCTAAAACATGAGGCGTGTTGAAACTATGATAGAATATGCTAAATACCATATACTGGAAGGAATATATCCTCACATTGGTCTTCACATCGGCCTGATAGCAGATGGTAACATACATAACATAATACTAATATAAAGGTATATTTTTAATAATGACAATCCAGTGAAAACATTGTAAACTCTTTGTGGGATATATCATGGAAATAGCCCTGACATTAGGGGTAATCCTCCATATAACTTTTAACATTTAATTGTAGGGTTGTCTTTTCATTTGCACATATTAAGGAAATGATGTTGATTCAAAAGCAGCATTTCTTTGAAATCAGGCTGCTTTTGTAAACGTATTCATCCATATATAGAAGCAGTATAGATATGATATTAAAGGTTACCTCTAATTTTAAGATACCATAAAATATATATCTATGTCTTTCACAGCTCAACTTTTTATACATTGTAATTGTTTCAGTGTCTATAAATTCAATTCTAAGAATCAGTATTAAACATAGTTTGCTTATTATTTTTTGCAATGATGATAGAGATAATATGCTATGAGGTTTTTGGCATGTGTTTCTTTATGTTATTCTTTTTAACTGTAAAATGCCAATACAAGTTTTATTCCAAATTAAATTTTCTTCAAAACAGATGTCTGGTGACTTCTTGGGAACACAGGCATTCACCATATTGGAGCACCTGATGATTTGATCGTGTTCATAGTTTTCCAACAGTTTGGTGTCCTGAAATGGTTATCTAACATTCACATTTACTAGCATAATCAATTGGTTCAACATCTCCGATTTGCTTGATGTATATAAGACCCTAAGGTAGTTAACTCGTCTGTTCTAGTGTAGAATCTATCTGTTAACCATGACAATTTGCTAAGACTGGGATAGATTGCATATAGGGTAGTTGACTTACATAAATATAAACATCTACTACTCGTAGATACAAGTGCAATATATCAAATTGGATAGAACTTGTAACTGGTAACATACTCGAAATGTGTTAACTCACAGCCTGTAATAGTTTATTATTTTTTTGAAGAAAAGAAAATGCTACCACCACCCCAAAAGCAAACATGTGCTTGTCCTACTGATAAGTGTAGGCATGTTTACTCTGCTTATATTTATGAAATGAAATGAAATGTCAAAATCAAATATTATAGCATTGTTATTGCACGAAGAGGAAAAGCAATTCATACAACACAGCATTAACCTATTTGTAATGTTTATGCATACAATAAAACCTATCTCAACGGCCACACTCAAAAAGACAAAAAAAAGTTTACAAGACCAGTTATCGCTTAATGCGGGTCAGAAGTATTGCTGAATGCTTCTGCTATACGTTCGCCATTCATTTAGCTACCATTTGGCATTAAGATATTTTTTATCTATTTTTGAGTGGCTGCTTAAGACAGCTTTTACTGTAGCTTTACATAGAGGACATAATACGAAAAGCATCCAGCTCTCCCTTAATAATTAAAAAAAAAAACATAATTTTTTGCGCGTAGAAACTTTGGCCAGCCCTATCGATTATGTGTTGCATGTTCAGCTATCACGTGGAGCGAGAAGCCTAAATTTGGCCACAGCCTACATGTATGTCTTTGCCTTGTGTGTGCCAGCGTTGAATGCTCAGGGGAGACTGTGACGAGGCGCAGGCGAGTCTTAGCCTTTTTTTCTGGTCGGGTGTACGATAAGTACCAAACTCTCATGAGGTCTCAGCTATCATTCCAGACACGATCAAATGTTTATGACACAAACATTGTTTTATCTTCACATAAAGAATGATATACCGGTAAAAACTGTGTGATTGGATGCCAATTTATTAATCTATTGGTCTAAATCGTCTCACTCTGACACCATCAATTGATTTATGACGGATGTCTAAGGGACACTTACGAAGCTGCTGTTAATTGTAAAAGTATATTAACTGCTACTCAAGAAGGTTTTTTTCTAATCCACCCTCACACTAATATAAGACTATACAAGGTTAGCTTTTAAAAAAAAGCTTAGAACCATCGCATAGCGTATAAAAGTTACTAGACTAGAAACATTGTAGTGCTTTAATTTTGCATTTGCAGAGACCGCTTTTTTCATTTTTCATGCATTTCAAACAGTGGGTATTTTTTTTGTTTTAGATAACTATTTGTATGCACTAAGTTCTGAATATGTGATCCATTAAAAAAGGAAATACATGTATGCACATTCCAATGAAACTCTAATAGTGCAAACATGGAATAGTGGTAGAGTTCACCCCAGCTTCCCCAAGCAGACATTTTAGCAGTACATGTATGTATCCATATTCCTCAATCTAAATCTAGTTAACGAGGCATGCGCATAAAACCTTGGGGTATATTGAAACTGATCCGTCTAAATCTATGAATTATGTCATAGTTTGCGGAGAATATCCAAAGGCCCCATGTCTCCAGGGTTAATTGTTGAAAAAAGCTTAGAACTATCGCATAGCGCATTATTGTAACTAGACAGCACTTTTAATAGTTTTAATTTTGCATTTCTATAGCCATTATAATCACGCATTTCTTTGACTTGGTGACGTTTTTGAAGTACAGACGGATTGAAAGCAGAAGTATACCTCTGTGGGGAGTTTGATTTCGCCACGCCAAGAATATCCGAATGTGCTCCAGTGGGGTATTTGGGTTCCGGCTCAGAGGAGTAGATCTCTTTACGACCTTTCGTTTTCAGAAGCAAGCCAGTATCCAGGGAAGCGTTCTAACGTATATCACAATGAAATATGAAATAGGTGCTACCTTACTGCAACCAACCAATGGCTAATTGCATTAGGCCTTTAATGAGTTGTATAAGTGTTGGGTATAATCCCCCTGGACACCCCTGCTCATTTTTGTATAGGGTGACGTAATCCTGGGACCCCCATGTTTTCGAAATGCTGGAAGCTCAATATTTATTGGTGTTATTTATGCATTTTTGTGATACAGGTCGTTGTTTGATTAAAAATAGGTCCATGCAGGGAATCAGTGCGGCTATTCGTTTTTATATCTTTCCCAAGGGCTGGTACGGGGGTGTGAGACAGTGGTAAAACAACGGAAGTCCCGATCTGGTGTGCGTGAATTATGAGTTCTTATAGGCTTGCAATGAACTGGCCTCGGAACAGGCTCATTTGTTTGCAGCTCTTCTACTTTGCAGTGCTCAATTCATCATGTCAACGGAACAACGACAAAAGCATATATACAAATTCTTATGCTTCAGGAAATCATTTCTACATCGGTTTTGCAATAGTTACTTCCTGGCAAAGGTCGTATAGACAGGAGAGAATCACCGCAAGGCCAACGACCAAGTCCACCTGTGGATTTAATATTAAAATCTGACAAGAGTCTATAAATATTTGATTGCAAACAACACTAGGAAATGAAAACAAAGTGGGACAGCAACTTATCAGCGAAACGATAGCTCATATATTATTCATTATCAAGTACATGAATAAGATATACTGAATGCAAAAAAATGCAAGAAGCACCCAGGTTTCGTGTCCTGGCCAAATGATACGAATTGGTTTTCAGATGATTAGTTTCATAGGAGCATGAAACATAGTTACTGTAGCTTCTTTTATGCCCACAAGAAGATTAATTTCTCGCATACCAGATCGGGATTTCCATTGTTTTAACCATGTGAGATAATTATATCTCCATTACCCATACAAGCCTGTGGGAAAGATACAAAAAATAACAGCCGCACGCTGGCCCCAGGTCGATCCGTGTGGTCATTGCAATATTCAAATTACGTCACCATGTCGCATCTCAGCGTATTCAGGATTTTCTGCAAGTTTTTTCATGTTTTTTCCCAATATATAATGAAGTATTGAGTGGTAAGCAAGTAAAAGAATCCACTATTCGTGTGTGGATGGGGTAGAAAAGGCTGTCCC
The DNA here is from genome assembly GCA_964019695.1 of Loripinus fragilis. Taxonomy (NCBI): domain Eukaryota; kingdom Metazoa; phylum Mollusca; class Bivalvia; order Lucinida; family Lucinidae; genus Loripinus; species Loripinus fragilis. The sequence continues at coordinate 93,261,281 of OZ026514.1, forward strand.
CCGTGATCACCATTTGTCGTCACTCGGCAAGCCTAGTAATGCCAATCGGTGATCCTCGGGACGGATTTTTCTATCCTACCCTCAACTCTTCAGAGAGTCTTATCATGTCCACAAGAAGCCAAATATGTTTCATCAACCAGTGCAAGCTCAATAACAGATATCATGTTGGACTGCTCATGTTTTATTGAATATATTGAACAATTCGGGGTAAAGAGATAAATGTGAGCACTGCCGAGTATTTTATCGCATTTTCGCAACAACTTTACGGGAGCACGAATGATAGTTTTATCATAGTATAAGAAAACTACATGTACTTAAAAATCGCGTTCAGCAGTGGTCTAGATAAGGATTTGGACCAATGGGTATTTCACCCTACTTTTTAATTTTATGAGTATTTTACTCCATATTTAAAATATCAAATTGCAGAAAATGCAAAGCCTTGTAAAACGACCCAATATTTGCTTAACATATTTTAAAGTTGCTTGTATCAAATACATTTTACATAAATTGAATATCGGCAATGAAACCTCAAACTGCAAAGGGTATTTTCACCCTTAAATTTAATTTTCAATGCTGAATTCCAAAAAATCAATGCTGAAATACCCTTTACCCCCTCTTATCTGGAGCCCTGCCGTTCACTTGTTATTGTTGCATGAAATCGCAGTTTGCCATATACACGTACATGTACATGTACTGAAGTGCCAACCAAGAGTGACAGTGACATAATATTTGGTTTACAATTTCTAAGTCAAATGTTAACTTGTACACCCACTTGCGCTAACGTGAATCGATAGATCATTTGTGTATTAATCCTAATCGGCGGATAGGATTAATGCACAAGTGATCGATCGATCATAAGTCCCTGATATCATTGTAAACAATACATGACGTCACTCTCACTCTTGGCTGGCTGGACCTGCGGATAGGATTAATACACACGTGATCTATCGATCATAAGTCCCTGATACCAATATAAACAAAACTGACGTCACTGTCACTCTTGGCTGGCTGGACAGTATAGGCGACGTTGTTATGGCCGTTATTCCATAACGCTAACAAATTATGCAATCCGCCTGTGATTTATTGAGTTTGATACTTTGCGCTATATCACTCAAGAGATGCCATATGATAATAAGTTATTTCAAACTATTACAGATACAAATCTGAAAGGACCTCGAACAGTCTTAATACAGGATTGTCCATAAACTTGGCCAGATAAAAGTTTCAAAGAAAATGACATTTTGTCCGTGGATAAGGTTGTTTATTTAGTCCTCAAATTATCCGCAAATAGGCTATTCACATTGGACAAAAACAAGAAAATTGGGTTGAAAACTCTGTTTCTGCTATTCAGCATACAGGACATAGAAAACGTTTTTGATGTGCGTTCATACCATTGGTCATGCTAATCGTTATGTATACAGTTGTAGTTTTACATTATACATAATATGTCATGTCATACACAAATGACATGCTTGGTCAAGGGGGGGTGAGACTGTCAAAATGCTCAAATACAAATTATTATAAAAACTCATTAGTCACTACTTTTGTACAAATGTACTTATAATACTCCTCCGTGAACAGGTCAGACCGGTTAATATGTGGGTAAATGTGTGTACATGTAAGACATTTACAGGCATAAGTCAATATTTATGGACAACACACTTATTTATCAAAAACAATGAAATATTCTAGACAATTCCAAACGCAACACTTTTGTTTCCAGTTTTGTGCTGCAAACATTATATTCTGATGTATTGAGATAAATATTTGAGAATACTTTGGTTTTCTGCGAAAATATGGTCACAAACCATACGCCCAATACAGTTGTAAACTATACGCAGCCCTAGCCACATACTCTCAAAAGTTGGACAGATTGAATAGGAGACGGTTCAAGGTCCTCCATTTCTTATACGAGGGATGATCTTAAAGTTCTGATCCTGGTGTGATATCTCTGTAACCAGCAAAGCAACATGCGTGAAAATTGTATCAAGTATTAATATATTCTTTGTCTATACACTGCTCTGACATGTTTTATGTTACCTGAAGGAGCGGCCAGAAATCTATCCTAAAACAGCTATGCTCTCAATGCACTGACCTATCAAGCAGATTGTGCATGTTGGAGACATCACAATGTAGACAAGAGTAGTCTCATCACTTCGTTTGATGGCTGCTCAATGTTCATCCGTTAGCTAATATGTTCTGCAAATATGCCGAATTTACGATATGATTTGGGGTTTCTAGGCCCTTTCATGTATGGCTATGCAACTGTCAGCTATAATAAAAATTTGGGCCACTTGAAATTTTGAACGGCCCTTGCTGCCATAACAAAAGCTGTATTTAAGGTAAAACTTGTTTTAGGCAATGAAGACGAACTGACTTTTGTCTGAAGCAATTATGAATTATCTGTATCGCCGGAGACTGATAGTAACCTAAACGAGTCCCTAAACGGGAAACAGATTTAAACATGTCTGGGACTTATTTCTGTATCCCTTTCAAATGTAATGTTTTGTGTATATAAATTGTTTGTATCATGATGCACTTATATTTGAGTATAATACTGTTTACACTAAACGAGTCCACACATGAGGTCAATATTTGGAGGTACACAACTTTGTATGTTTATATCTAAAAATAAAACCCAATTTATTGTACAAAGGTACACTATATCGTAAAATGATGCAATACGGGATTAAATTGAGCACAAAGCATCCATCTGAAATAATAACAATTTTGAAAATTCTTATTTTAAATCAATCATTTTTTGGGTAAAAATAGAACTTTAATTCAATATTACAATTAAGATTGAGATATTTTGTAATCAAAATTGAATTGGTCTTAAACATTTTGCCGATATTTGGTTCGGCATGTTTTTGTCCAAATCGATAGACAAAAATAGGATATTCTTGGAAATGAAAATTCTGCAATGTATTCAAAATGACGTAGTTGTCAATTTCAATGACGTCATAATAATTCCGCATTGAGCTTTAAATGTTGAATCGGCATAACCTGTCGCCATTCTTACATTTCAATGGACATTACAAGTAACAAAAAGTAAAAAGGAAATGGGGTTTTATTTTGTAGTTTTACAAATGCTTGGCTTGAAATATTCAGATTCAAATGTTATCATTATTCTATAATATGAAAAAGGCCAGTGGTAATGAGTGGACCATATATCACGTGCTGCAATTATTAATCGAAATTGTACAGCTTGAAAATATTAGCATTATTATAAAGGTAAAAACTGGATATTTTGAACGATGCATAGTATGCCTCTCAAAACTGTCTCTGGACAAAGCTACAAGGCAACAATCAGAACTTTTAGATCATCCCTCGTATATTAGCCGCGACACGAGATTTCCAACAAACGCGCATTCTGATCAGAGCCATGCTAGTCGCTTGGATATTCTATGAGCGTAAAGCTAATGACTGAGCATCATTTGGAGTTTCTAAGCTTAAACGGAGGCTGCACAGGCTCGGCTGAGTCTACACTTGTCAAAATGCCACATTGTTGGAAATCACATGGCACACCTCATTGTTTGGCGTCGCATCCAGATTTTATCGTATGTGTCTGTAGAGAGCATCATAAAAGCTTTTAAAATAAATAATCTTATTCTATATTTCATAACCTATTGAATTTCCCTGCATCAGCAACAGGATACTTCTGCGAATCATACGACTAGTCTAAGCTATCCAAGCATTTACATTAATTGGCATTCTGGTGACATACTCCAGTATAATCACTAAGCATGCTGAGTGGGCGGCATTCGTCTTATACTTTTCTAGGTTAGTTATCTTGTGATTTTATCAGCTTTTCGAAGCTGATATATACTTAAACGCAAAAGTTTCGCAACCGTTTAATATCTGTATTTTCTTCAGTATGGTCCATGTTAGAATATGATATAAAATCATATTTAATGCTCCTGCACAATGCGGAATGATTTACCATTAATCGGTTTTGATCATACTCTTCATTCTGACGTTATAATGACGTCAGTGTTTTTCAACAATTTACGTCTAGCATAAAGATTGTTATCTCGATTTGAAAACAAACGGTGCTATGTGATAGCCAGATGTCGTATCTGACGGAAAACATTTTAAGGTTTAACAATTAACGTTTATCAACGCTCAAAGTCGCTGTGTTTCTTTGTTAACGTCAACCAATTTATCAAAATTGTTCATGTTATTCCGTTATGTCGCGCGATACTTCTGTCTTCTATGCAATGTGTTGAAGGTTTTCATTTGTGACATTAAAAACTCGATTATTGATATTCAGTTGTGATTAAACGGCCAATTACGTCAAATATTGAAGGCTTTACGTTGACGTAATGAACGTTAACAAATGCATAAAATAACCCGCTTGGATTTGTCTGCCCTTCTGATTTTGAAAACAGATAACGGTTAAACACCTTTTCCGAATAAAATGTAAGGTGGTGTAACACTGCGACTCGATAAAATGTAAGGTATTGTAACTCTGTGACTTTTCAAATTTGGGTTGCCTTACATTTCTTGTCGAAGATCGGCAATCGTAAGTCTCACTGGTCTGATTTTCATGTTGTTTGGACAGCAAATCATTGGACTTGTTAATCATAATATCATGGAGTAAATTGTTTGGCTCAAAAAGAAGAAAATAGTATTTTAGTAAGAGTTGCGAAACTTTTGCGTTTAAGTATATATCGGATCCAGCCAGTTCATGATCATTTGGCTCTTATAACACAGGCGGTCAGCGAAGGCTCAGACGAGGCTGTGCATATGCACAGCCTCATCAGAGCCCTCGCTGCTCGCACATGTACATTTATAAAGCGTGGAAGTAAAGTGTGGTTTATTCCAAATAATATACATCCAGCCCTCAAAGATACCTTAAATTATATTCACTTTTAGCTGTTTGAGTACTGAATTTCAAAACTGGAATCATCCAGATAATGCATTGGACTATTCTATTCAAATAACATTACATGAGTGGCTGAAGAATTGAAATGAACAGTCTCCTTATCAATTTGGCTTGCAAATGCCTTTTCTGTCGTCATAGAGTTGATATGTAGAGAATACTAGGTGGGTGTTGTTTACCAGGCCAGGCTTCGAGTATGCAGTTTGAATCGCTCTGCTAGTTTAAAGAGTAAAATAACTTGTAAACTGAAAAATAGAATACAGGTACTAAGGTTCGCGTCTTTTGATATCACGTTTACCAGGCTTGGCTTCGAGAACGCATTCTGAATCGCTCGGCTCAGTTTAAGTCGCTCTCGAAGCCAAGCCTGGTAAACATGATATCAAAAGACGCGGACCTGGGACCGAAATTACAATGCCTTTTTAAAGTTAAGGAAGACTTAAGTTAAGTATTGATGTTTTCAGGATGCGAAAAATAACGTTTCAAACTGATTAAACTAAAAAATATTCTCATTTTATCTATAGATCACAATAATTACTCTGACCACAAGCACTGCATCGATCCTGGCAATTTATTTAGCATTTGATATAGCATGTTGAGATATCAATACTTAACTTAAGTCTTCCTTAACTTTAAAGAGGCATTGTGATTCCGGGCCCTGGTATTCTATTTATCAGTTTACAAGTTATTTTATTCTCCAAATTAGCGAGTTTGACGTAATTATCGATTTTCGTGTCTATTAAACGTCATTGTCGACGTCATTCAAAAAGGTCAACTTCATGAAGACCTGATAAATCTAAGCAACATTTATCAGGTCAACGTGCAACAATGCAGTTAGTATGAGAGGTAACTAATAATAAAGAATATTAACATTGTAATGAATTTCTGGAACTCATTCTAAACAAAACCAATTGTGTATAATGTTAAGACTTACTATTATATTGTATCATGACAATGCCGCCTTTCCGTTGACCTATGCTGTTTATTAATTTCGACAAGACCGTCAAAGCTGGAGCTTATTTATTGATTTGAAAATCAGATGAATAAATTAAAAGGTGATGTTTTTTTTTTGGTTATGATGCAAGTATTTTATTGTACAAATACTCGTGAATATACAAATATTCGCTCGTGTAGGGGGAACTCAACTTTGACTCGTCCCGCCTACAAGAGCAAATATTTGTATATACACTCGTAAATTGTACAATAAAACTAACTTGTGCAACCCAATTACTATATTGGTTTATTCCAATCGTGTATTTTCTAAGTTAAGCCTGACATTTTGAAAAGTAAGTCAACGAGATAATCGTATTTGTCGTATAATGCGAAACAAATAGCTCATTAAACTCCATAGACAGGTTTAGTAGCAAAGTCGCATGTGATGGCCCATATTGTTGCCAGGGTCAAAGGAATACCTGTATGTAATCGAGTATAGAATGTAAATGACATATATACTCTCAAATGAAATACATGAGACATGTTTTATATTTAATGGGGTTTGAATACTTCTGTGAGTGTTCAATATACTACTTTACATACGCGGATCCCGGAAATTTCGTTAGGGGGTCCTGATAGCGTGTTTTTTTAGTGAACAGCGTGTTTCACAGAGAGCCGTACAGACCTCACTCTAGAAGCAATTGGACCCGAGGATCCAATTGCTTCTCAAGGGAGGTCCGTACCAGAATTTCTAAGGAAACCTATAACCACTTGTGAATTTCCAGGGGATGGGGGCTCCAGACCCCTGCCCTCCCCTTTTGATATGCTTACTGTGTGTTACATAAAAAGGAAGGATCGTAACCACATCATATCGTAATTTAAATCAGATCACGAGAAACGCAATTTTATGGTCTGGAAAAGCGAAAAAAATAGTTAGCCAGCTTGCTCAGCGACAGAGATGAGACAAGGTGAAGCCCACGGTATATTCAGCCACTGAAAATAATACATTTGTAGCAGTGAAGCTGATTAGATATTCCGTTGGATATAGATAAAACAAGGTAAGAAAGACAGCAAAGATCAGGAAACGATACAATCAAGTACCACACCTGACCCAGGATACCACAAGGGAAAGTAACAAATACAATAAACATCACTAACAAGAGCCAAGAGGTCAGCCATTTCCCAGCAGGTGACCATAAGGCAGCAATGAACATACGCGAAAGCATGGGAAACACAAGACACAAAAACGTCTTATTTCGACGTGGCTAGTATATTATTGACTGGAGATTGAGTGGCTTAGAAAATTAGCTTGAAAGCCACTTCCCGCCAAGTTTTTGAGTGAACAACAAGTATTTTGCGTAAGTGCCTCTAAGATTGGCTTCCGAACAACCTCATTACTCCCATCATTCATTATTTCCATTAATCTTAATAAAATAGGATCTAACAAAAGTCATACCAAGTTGTGCTTGTAAATAACCTTCCAGATAGACTGGCTCCAGTCCTTAAAACAGTTTTTCATCATTATGTCATGTCATATTCTTGTAGCATGTCTAACGCTGATGGCTCTGTTTTAAAACAGAGCCATATGATCAGAGTTAGACTGGCTACAAGTGTATGATATGAAACAGAGTCATCAAAGTTAAATTGGCTGCAAGTATATGATATGACACTCTGATGAACAATTGTTTTAAAGCTGCATAGTCTCTAACTTTTGATCTTTTAATTTTTGAAATAAAGTCTCTATTTTTCAAGAATACATTAAAAATATTTTAATTCAGGTAAACATTACACCATTTTCGTAAATCTTAACAAAATAACACTGTCAAAACAACAGCATTTACGTTAAAAGTCAACTGTCTAGAATTATTGGAGGGACGTAAATAATTACCAATAGGAGTAAAAACACCTCTTTTAATAAGATAATTCACTTTTCCTTGCAGTTTTCAGCTGTACTGACCATATTAATTGTGAAAATATAACTTACTTCTATTTTTACAAATGATTTAAAAAGAAATTTGTTTTTTTTTGAAAAATGTTCGTAGTTACAGACCTAGTCTCTATAAGGACTAGAGCCAGTCTACATTCCAGACAGCATAAAAATCAGGCCACTATCGTTCCACCCATGCAAACCAATGATCATGTAAGAATACTATGTAAAATACACAACTACCATATTCAACTGGATGATATCTCAGGAAGTTTGCCTCAAATCGCACTAAGGGCAATTTTCCTGTTTGTGAATACATACGATGACGCTTCTGTAATAACTTCCATCGACGATAACACGACACTGTTGTGATTCGTATCCCTGTCGGGTAAATGCTTAATCACGTCTAATACCTCAATATAATCTGAGAAAGTCTAGGGATAAAAAGATCCCTTGGGAATGGAGTCAATGTACCAAGAAGGAAAACATATAATAGCCTCGTTTTAAGTGTCTTGAAGGATATATAATTCGTTCATAACACCGACTGCACTAAACAGTAGATTTCTCATTTTGTCCTACCAAGGATTGCGATTGTCTAGATACGACGAAACCTTCGCTGGTGAAGATGTTGATATATGTATAGATGCGCTAGGTTTTGAGATCTGACGTGACCATGGTGTCGCATGCAGAAACGGATGTCGTCATATTTCCAGTGTTCATTTTTTAGACAAACACGAACTCATCAGTGTTTATAGCTATAATTTGCGATTGTAATATTGAAGCGTTAAAGATTGATAACGCTTCATTATCCCTGGTAGTTATGGTAGTAATAAAGAATAATGTCAAAGAAACGATTAAAAAATAAACAAACGAGAGAAACAACATAAAGAATAAAATTGAAAGAGGAAGCGCACCGATGAACAAATTTACGGAACTTATCGATGACAGGATGATTTATTGCCAGATCTCAGTAACAAATAAGTACCAATTGAACTACAAGATAAGGCGAGATAGCTACACTTCGTGAAAAATAATTATCTGAAGGTAAAGCCAACATACATTGCAGAGTAATAGTAAGTTATTCATGTAAACAGTAATAGGGCCCAGACCTGTAAATGTTTTCCAAAGACCTCCATTATAGTTTTATGTAAGGTGTGATCCTCACTACTCTAAATCGCAATGAGGCTGCTATAGAATTACAGATTGGGCGTAGTTAAAGAAAGAAACAAGAATGAGATGCCCCGGTGACTGCCATGTTTTACAACGTTTTGGCCACTGAAGGTGGGGGCAGTACATGGGAGGAACATTTCATTGAAAAATATCAAAATGCATGTGCATTTTTCATAAGCCACACCTGCAAATTAAATCACCAAAGTAGTGAGATGTTGTTTCAAAAATGCAGCAAATATATTTCAGTCTAATACATATGATTTACTCCCCTTATGTTTATTATTAACCGATCACAAAACACATTACAACTTACATATAGTGCTGAGCTTCCATCCACCTTTGGAAACAATCACTGCCCTTATTTATAATTACACGTAAGTGGCCAAAAGACCAAACCAATCGATACAGTGGTTGCTTTTGCACGCAACAAGTATGTCCATGTGTTGTCATTGTTCGCTCTCTTCAAGTATGGTAGCTACACAATTTACAGACCTGCGAAAACTTGTTGCCAGTAAAATGCAATTAAGCCCCCCACCCCATGGGTGTATCCAGAGGACTTGCTTGTTGGATGCGAAAGCAACCACTGTTGTTGTTGATTTATGTACCCTACATTGTTTGTGGGGGTTGTGTGTTGATCTTTGATTTGTTTTGCATGACTTTGTGTCCTTTCTAGTTTTGCAGTCATCTTGACGAGGAAGAGAGAGAGAGAGAGAGAGAGAGAGAGAGAGAGAGATGGTTGCATTGCTTTAATTTTCTTCCTGATGGCATGCGACTGTTGGTTTTCTGTGGCTCTTCCTTAGGCGGCAGTGTGTGATTGTGGTATTTCCTGATCACACTCACTTACTTTTAGCTCAGGTGTTTGCGTTCGGCCTGGTACATGTACATGTATTTAACCCATATACTGCCTGGCGTCCTTTATGACGGCCATATGCAAACAGTGCTGACCCAGATCAGGTGGCATCTGATCAGGTTCTCCAGTGTTTACTAACATAATGTTCTATTAACATTTCAATAAAAATGAAATTTACCACCCATCAACAATTAAAACGGAAATAGATTGGTCCAATTCATAAGGGTGGGAAATTTTATCCCGCTAAATGCATTAAAATGGGTTAATATTAATATATTGATAGTAGCGCAATAAGCTCAAGTCGTTGCACTCAACATATGCCAATGACTCTTGCTGGAAAGGATGCGCAGGTGGTTTATATATTATATGGCCTCATTAAGTAGGAGATAAAGATTGAGAATACTTAAATATGAAATATGATATACCTGATATTAATCATGGTTTCTCTGTCACCATTGTGGTATGCATACCATATAAGCGCGGATCCAGGGGGGGGGGCAGGGGGTCCGGAAACCCCACCTTAAAAAACACAAAAATAAAGGGTTTCTTGGCAATAATGGTCCCAATCCCCTGAAATCACAAAGCTACCAAGCCGTCCATAATCGGCACGCTAGAGAAACGCCATTTAAGTGGCGTTTCGCTGGCGGGGCGATGATGGCCCGCTTATAGTGGCATTTGGATCACCCCTTCCCTCATCAACTAAAGAAACCTTGTCAAAGTTGGACCCCTTTAACAAAACATTCTGGATCCGTGCATGCCTTATGATAACTTCATGTCCTCCAGATTATGGTAATTTGCTCATTCTGTGTTCATTTACCGGGGACTCGCCTTTGATCCACTATGCTTACCTTAAGCCAAATAAAAATTAATGAGTGTTCGGGTAACGGGTTTGAAATTTTAGGTAAGTAGGCACACATATATTTTTTTAATTTTAATTATTTTTTCCTGGAAAATAATAATTTTATGCATTTTGAAAGGCATGCGCCATGCATTGTAAATGCGATCACGAGGGGACGCAGCGAGCATCTCATCTTGATCGACACTGGTAGCGAATATATCCCTACGTTTCATTCCGTAATGTGATTTTCGATTCAGTTCTGTAAATGATCATGCAGTGGTGGTGAAAAATAGTTTGTGTTATCATTGTAATGGAATTTCCGCGGAAAATGCGATAACGTTTGTCTGATGCAACTGAATGCAGTAAATGATGTATCTGAAAATGACAAACGGCTTATGTAGAGAACGGTTTAAATCACTGGAAGCCCACAACATGCGTAATCGACCCATTTTGTGTTTTTTTTACCTCCGAGTTTCACATACGAAAGTGTAGCATGACTGAGTCAGTTATTACAAGAATTCCGCGGAAGGCGGTGTCCTTCCTGCCGTTTTAAAGTCAGCTTATGCCAAAGTCAATTGAGCTTGAACAATAGGCCACTAGGTCTATATGCGTACTCGAAGAGTATGCCGTAGACAACTTTAATGCAATGTTTGACACTTTCAGCTATAGTTTCTCCTTAGTAATGTACTACAAATGTATTCTACGTACATGTAGATGTGTCTAACACACTTGGGCGTGAAAAGTAGGCCAAGGCCCCTTAGTCACAGTGCGTGTTCGAAGATTATGCCTGGAGAGTTACTAAGCAGTGTTTGTCGCTCACAGCTATCACTGCTGTAGCGATTCACAATGTAAAAATATTTGATGGAAGGACGGACTAACAGACTGGCGGATGGACCGATATTGTACCTCGTATCCAAACAGGCGTGATAAAAATTAAAGTGAAATAAATTAGTATGTTACAGACCTCCAGGATTAAAGGTCAATTTCATTACAAAATTCTTTTTTTTTTCCATCAAAATATGTTGTGATGATATGTATAAGTAATTGTGTGGCTTGTGCGTCTCTACGGGAAGATACCGTGCTATTTAGCGATACGTTAAACATTGGAATATCAATAAAAATGGGCAGTAAGTTAGCTTAATTGTACAATTTTACGAGTGTATATATAAATATGTCCCCTTGTAGGTGGGAATATTTGTGTACTCACGAGTATTTGTACAATAAAATACTTGTGTCATGCCCAATAAAACAATCACATTTTAATTTATTCATCAGATATTCAAGTCAGTTATAAGCTCCACCCTTGACAGGGTCCTGTGGAAATTATTGAACAGCTTTGATCAAAGGAAAGGCGGCCAAGTCATGATACAAAGTAAGAAAGAGGGCAAAAACCGGAAATCGATACAATCAAGCACCACACCTGACCCAGGATACCAATGGGAAAGTGACAACTTAACAATTAGACAGCCAAGAGGTCAGCCCTTTCCCAGCAGGCGACCACAAGTCATCAGTGAACAGACGCGCATGAAAGCATAACAAAAAAGACAGAAATAACATTAATGATCCACAAAAGAAGCACCCCCTTGGAATGGTCAGTAAAAATATCTTACTAGAGGGCTTAAAAAAGGTTTTACGGCGCGCCAACCTCTTCCTTATTTCAGATGCCGACCAAGACACATAGATATTTGATTTGCATGAAAGACCTCCAACCCATCAATGCATAATCACACGGCTATTTCGCGAAAATAAAACCCTAGCGAAAAATTCCAAATTTACAGTTATATTGGAAATGCGCCATCTTATCCGGAATCCTCCTTCTAACAGGAAGAGGCGCGCACTTGTAATAACCATTTCATATTTCCTCCAGTAATCAAAGCCATAAATCAACTTCAAATCAAAACTGCATTTTAAAAGCAGCGATAATGGACGATATGAGAATTGCGTGCAAGGTTTAATGGTCTCGATGCAAGATAATATTTAAAGTTATGTTTTTCGCCTTTATCATAACCTAGAATGATCATCAATTTAGAATAATTATGAGTTGAAAGGCAAAATTTCAACTGCAGCTATGGTGACACGGGTTTCGCATGATAGTATTGTGGTTTAAATTATGGAAAAAAGACACGATGCTTGGCATGTTTGATACACACCATGTCACGAGAAAACCTGTTATTGGAGTTTTATTTAAGCTTTAAGTAAAAGTATTACCATGGGTTGTCCGCCTGTACGTCGAGATAATCCACGAGCTTTAGCGAGTGGATTATCTTACGTACAGGTGGACAAACATGGAATAACTATTTTATACCACCTACATCAGTGTAGGCCTTGCACATCAAGTGATATTCCATGCTAAAGTTGGTAAAGGTGGTATAAAGCTGGATAGTCTGTAACTTTTGAACTTCTAATTTTAGAAAAAATGTTTCTATTTTTCAAGAACACGGTAAAAATGCTCAAATTGAGGTAAACATTTTACCATCCTAACAAATTATCACTATCAAGACAACAGCGTTTATGTTAAAAATCAACTGTCTATAATTATTGGAGGGACGTAAATAATTACCAACAAGAAGAAAAACACCTGTTTTGAAAATATAATTCGCTTTTCCATGCAGTTTTCAGCTGTATTGAACATATTTATGGTAAAAACATAACTTAATTCTTTTTTTACAAATGATTTAAAAAGAAAAGTTTTTTTTGAAAAATGTTCATAGTTACAGACTTAGTCTCTTTAAGGTCAGTCTCAAATCAGCCTGTATAGCTACAGACAATATTGGTTGAATACTTTGAGACAACATGTATTGCAGTTGTATTGTTTTGACAAAGCACAAACTGTTTCCAATCAGACTGCCTATATGTGTCTCCTGATTTGTGTCATTGGATTTCGCATACAGAAAATGTAGGTTTTCTTATAACGTGCCTAATGTGGTGTGTTGCAAATAATTTGAGATCCAGAATCCTGGACTCATTTGCATTAAGCTCAATCATTCTGTTGGTGAAACTTTAGAGCAATAGAGTTGCACGCCTAATCCTTCCTACATATTGACCTTGTCGCGACAAATCCTGTCTTCGGGGTTTCCAACAAAGCGAGACTCCTCAGCTACAGAGACTAACTAGAATTTTGAAATTTAATTTGAAGCAAGATGAGATATGAAAATTTCCAGTATGCAAATAACAAAGGCGCTGACCAGCCTGCGCGGATGCGCAGGCTTGTCTGCGCCTTTGTTGTTCGCCAACCACAAACGCGACTAGGCCCAATTATACAAGAAGTCATGTCGGACGATGTGCTATCCATGGATTCTCAGACAACTGTATACAAGCTTACATTCAAACAAGCTAATACAGACAATGCAAGACTACATTTACATGTAATCAATGTACTAGTGTGCAATGTGCATGTTCTATGTGTACAATTTGTCATCATATTAACCCATTTAAGCTGAATGGATTTTCCCGTTCCTATCAATAGGACCAGTCCATTTCCGTTTTAAGGGTTTCTGGGTGGTATTTTTCATTTTTATTCTTTAATAGAGCCTTCTATAAGTAAACATTGGAGAACCTGATCAGATGCCGCGTTCTGCGGCGTCTGATCCGGTTTTGCACTGTTTGCCGATGTCCCACAAAAAGGACGCTAGGTTTATATGGGTTAATGGCATAGGCTGTTCGTGCCATCTGCAAAAAGGAAATAGCTGGTAGTTCACGGGAGAGGCGAAATAGTATACATGAGATCCAGTGATCTTGCACACTAGACAGATATGGGCATTTGTGATTTTACTTAGAGATATAAAATTCTTATTTTAGCCATGTTATCCTTCCCAGGCAGACACGTTAGATTGTGTCATCATGTCATGCTGTATATCAAAGTATTCAGGGTTTTCTGGGAGCCCACTCTTAAACGTTAAATGCGGGATTTTGTCGTCTGTTGGCGTTTTTCAAAATTATTTTTTTTTAATATTCTTTCAAACACTATCAGAGTGTCAATCGATTTGGAACCAGATCGGGACCGACAGTTTGTCGGCCTGATCTGGGTCCAAACTGTTTGTATAGACTATCAGCAGACGACAAAAGATGTCGCCAGCAACGAAAGAGTTACTTGTAATTCTGCCTTTTTCATCAAGTGTGAGTGATATAAAAACGGTCTTGGATTGGTGCCTAAGGGTTTGTTTTATAACAGTAATTGTGTTACGACAAATTCTTTGTTCAGACTCAATTTAAAAATTACAATTAAAAAGGCTAAAACATACACAAAACGGATCATTAAATGTTTGCAAATTGGATTGAGCTCTAAAATGTAACAATGTTTGTACTATTGGCGCTTACGAATATCTACCTTTAGACAGATAGTTTAAGCAGAATGGCATTGACCTTGTCACATAATAACTCTTTCCAAGCTGTGTATTGCTGCATACTTTTGTTATTGTCTGCTAGTTTACAAAGATTTTTTTTTATTTTCGGGAATACCATCAGCGTGTCAAATAGTGTACGTATATGTAGACCAAAGGCTATAACCAGTTGCAAAGTCGTCACTAGTAGATAAAGAGATGCAAACCCTCTTTGTTTGTTTAAATGAAACTGTGGTTCAGTGCTGTTTCCATTATCTCTGTAAAATTTAAATGGAGGTTATCTAGTATCAGAAACGTCAAACCCAGGCATTCTCATAATAAGGGTGTACATGTACATGTACCCACAACCTCAAAGAGTAGAATTGCGATATCTCGACGTACCCGCTGACATGAGTTGCATAATTGCTTTCAGATATTTGGCGAATTAATGAACTATATATTAATTTTTCTTTCAGTGAATTATGTTCTGAAGACGCTTCTTTCTAACAAATAGAACAAATGTCCAGCAGGCACATGACGTCGAAACAACGTCGTATCAACGTCGATGTAACGTCATGACGTCGCATCGACGTTGGTACAATGTTGTTTCGACGTTATGTGCCTGCTGGGTGGTGTGTCGGGAAATACTGAAAACTATTATTTTGGGGTTATATATTGAAAATAATTTATCATGTGTTTGAGGGTGGGATGGAAAATTTCATCCCGAGTAGCACCGTTTAGAAATCACGAGGCTTGCCGAGTGATGACTAAATGGTGATCCCGAGGGATTGAATTTTCTAAAATAATGGATTTTTTCTCACAAATTGCTCACTGTTGATTGTTTATTTTAAAATAAGCTTCCAGAAGTCGTTGAATACGCTGAGATGCGTTATAACATGATGACGTCACTTTGACTGAACATTGGCGTCAATTGACGACCGTGTGTGTGAGTTCCAATACAACCAATGAACAGTACTCTTACGATATATGTTCAGTGTGCAAGAATATTCAATGTTGAACTCAAGTTAATTCAAGCTTCCTATAACACTAAATAAAATCTAAGTACTAGTACATCTTACTACCGAGGTCGGACTATATATACCAGTACAGTAGAATCTGTGTAAAAAGGCCCCTCACAAAAAGACCAAAAAATGGTTTTCAAGACAAATTATCGCTTAATGCAGGTCAAAAAATGCAGAATGCAATACTTTCGACCTTCATTAAGCTACCATTTGTTATTAAGATCTTTGTTTTGTCTATTTTTGAGTGGCCGTTTTACGCAGCTTTTACTGTAGATTTTTGCTGTCGTCCAACGTTACATGTAATAACGAATCTCCAGTTGGTTTTACAGTGGCGCACTTCGAATCGAACTACAGTTCCTACTATAGTTCTTACGTAATAGATTTTCACGCACGTTTACACCCAAACGACTAAAATTGGAACTTTTAGTTGATTGGCAAGTAGCCAAAAATAAAAGCCCTGTATGCTCCACTTCAATTTTCGTCGAAGACAAAAATGATGTTATAAACTGCACAGCGCTTTCTAATAATCAATTACGAATAAGTGGGACCAAAAAATATGCTCAGCTAGGTTTATTTTACAAAAACGTATCATTTTGAGGCTACTGACCGATCTTGAACCCATCGTGCTAGATCTTGATCCATCGTGCTCGATATGTCTAGAGTAGGGAACGAGCCTATCTACTAGGGTAACGGTGCTCCGACCATCTCTAGTAGGTTCGTGACGTCACCCTAGTAGCGACTACAGATGTTCGAATCAAACTTTAGTTACTATAGTAGGGACTATAGTTCGATTCGAAGTGCGCCAGTATCAAAAGAAACATAAAACCATGCTTCAATTAGCAATTACTTCCGCATTGCAGATTGGCTCAAAAGTCTATTTTAGACGCAAATAATACAAATGAGCCGTGACATGTGATTTCCAACAATGTGGCATTTTGACAAGTGTAGAATCAGACAAGCCTGTTCAGCCTCCTTTTAAGCTTAGAAACTCCAGATGATGTTCAGTCAGTAGCTGAACAATCATAGAATATTCAAGCGACAAGCAAAGGCACTGATCACTTCGCTTCAAAGGCATATACATGTACAGTAAAATCTTTCTTAAGCGGCCACTCAAAAAGAAAACAAAAGTTATAATTTAAGACCGATTATCGGTCACAACTCTGCAATACTTTCGACCATTTTCCATTATGACCTTTGTTTTGTATACATATATCTTTGATAGGCCGCTTAAGACAGATTTTACTGTACTCCTTAGAAGTTTAAGGGTTTTTTTAGGCAGCTATGTCACTCTTTTGTAGGAAACGGCGGGTGTTAATTTCGTCCAAGAGTTCATGATATCTTGAATGAATTAAGGCAATCAGTTGTTACAGTAATAGCTAGTAAATAATATTATATCAATTTGCGGTAATCGACCAGTTCGTCTTGGCACAGCTTTATCTGACTACTTGAATACGTGTCACTTGGAATTATTCCGATGAAACTGTTTCGGACAGTTCATTACTGGAACTGACAGGAGATAAGTGTTTTATGTAAGCGATTGTCGGACAACTAGAGGGAGAGAGAGAGAGAGAGAGAGAAAATCAGCAAACTCGACAGAGAATGTCTTTCTGTGTCTTTATGTCTCTTCCCCTGGTGGCATAGGTGGTGTAATTTTGCTTTAAGGCGATTGAATGTTGGAAGTTTTATACAAAGTGTGACTTTGTCACTTCTATTGCAAAAACAAAACATAAACGCGAACACTTATCGTCATAAGATGAATAATATTTATTTCATAATTAATATATTCAAGGCGTGCCACTGATAAGGTGTTATCTGTGATGGTGATAGGATCACAAAATCTAAACGTTTAGCATAAACTTTCAAGGATTGTGTAAACTTGTGTTACATCAGTGATAGTTGGCAATCCGAATTGAAAAAAGATGCATATTTTTGGTTTTGTTGGCATTTTTGAGTACATTTGTAAGACGACTTTTAACATAATATTAAGCATGTATACAAAGCCTTAGGGGTGGATGCCAAGTCTGAATTTGCATATGAAGGCCAGAAATTAGGTCAAAGGTCATTGAGTGCAAAAATGAGAAAATATGTACTACTGTAAAACAACTTTATATTTTTATATGTAAACATATTTCATTTCTCAAGCCAAATTTTGTATGCTTATAGTAATTCTCCCTCATTTGGGCTAAACTGAGATATATGGGTTACTTTGAGAGTTTGCTGCACCTCTCAGAAAGTAAAACTATATTCAGTTTGGGGCATGTCTTGGTGCCTTAGAAACTCATAATTTAATAACTTTTCTGTGGTCATTTTTCTATAAATCACCTGTAATCAACGTTACCCTACTGACATTGAAAATAACAGTACACACAATACAAGGCTAATGTTGATTTATTTTAATAGTATTAGTGAAACAGTTTAGGCATTAAATGTTTAAACTAGACATAAAAATCAATTGCATACATGTGTGATATGTATTTCTGCTCATCAGCGATACTTATGTTACATTTTATACTAAATTGTAGATAATGACTTTACAAATTACATGTATTAGAATAAACCATGATAGATACCTGACCTGAAATATACATGATGTTGATCTATATTCTAATCGAAAATGTTAATTTTCATGTATTTGAAGTTGTTAATAAATTTTAACTTGCAATGAAGTGAAATCAAGTGAATATTTAAATATGCTAATTAGTATATAACTGTACCGGCTCCAGCATGTAATGCATAGCTGCTTACAGATTCATTTTTCTATTTACCTTGCATTGGAATTGGCAAAATATCTTTCATAATGAAATCAAAATATAACTATATTAACAATAATGGATCTTAAATTGCTGCACATATATTAATGAGGTAACGTAGGTAACGAAAGGTGCCTTACATAAATGGATAAAGGTAGTAAATTGGTGTTAGGCTTATATAAAATTTGGGTCTGCTCTCTCCAATTTGCTTACATATACTACACACATTTTATTCTATAGAAGACTTATCTAAAAAGAGTGCCATAGGTTGATCTGCAATATGTGAATGTGGCATTTCCTGGTCTTACTCAATTACGTCTTGCAATTCGCTTGGTTCTTTTATATTCATATTGCAGTTTTCAAATTTCTACCAATGATACATAACGATAAACATGCAATCTACATCATGATTTAAATATTGACTTAATATCAATAATTTACTTAAAAAGCATAGCAATATTTCATATATCTAGTGGAAAGGCAGGAATTAAGGAAGGGGTAGTGCTGCGTGTCTTCTAGAGCAGGTACAGGTTTTTGAAGATTGCAAATATAACATCAACCAAAGCTTTTGTAGTACAGAACCAGCATGGTTTATGTCCAAATATAGGATGTTACATAGATCTAGTATTAAAGAATTTCCTTGTATGCTGAATTATTTTACTATTTGATTTTGTTGAGCTATTTGTAATGCTAGTACATGTTTTATATATGTCCTATGAAAAGTGAGTTATAGTCTGTTGGTTGGTTTTAAAAGGCTTACTAAATCAGGCTTATTGTGATAGTCTTAGATATATGCAAAACCATCGAAAATGTGAACAACATTGCTGACAACAGCTTGCAGAAAGCATTTTAAGCATAAACTTGCTCACTCTTGTACCTATATCCTTGTAGATATTTGTAAAGACTAACACTGTTTGAGGACTGTCTTGTATATAGTGAAAGGAAAGTAGTTCAGTTTTATTTCAAGAGTAATGTCATTTTAAAACTACACATTTCGAGTATGTTACCAGTTACAAGTGCTATCCAATCTGATATATTGCACTTGTATCTATGAGCAGTAGATGTATACATTAATGTAAGTCACCTACCCTATATGCAATCAATCCCTGTTTTAGCAAATTGTCATGGTTAACAGATAGATTCTACACTAGAACAGGCGAGTTAACTACCTTAGGATCTTTTTCTACATCAAGCAAATCGGAGATGTTAAACCAATTGATTATGCTACTAGTAAATGTACATATTAGATAACCATTTCAGGACACATTTACTCTAAATACTAAGAAATGACCCCAAAGTGATGGAAAACTATGGACACAATCAAATCATCAGATGCTCCAATATGGTGAATGCCCGTGTTCCCAAGAAGTCACCAGACATCTGTTTGGGGGGAATTTAATTTGGAATAAAACTTGCGTTGGCATTTTACAGTTAAACAGAATAATATAAAGAAACACACGACAATAACCTCATAGCATTAAATCTCTATCATCATTGCAAAAAATAATGAGCAAAACAAATTTAATACTGATACTTAGAATTGATTTTATCGACACTGAAACAATTACAATGTATAAAAAGTTGCGCTGTGAAAGACATAGATATATATTTAATGGTATCTTAAAATTAGAGGTTACCTTTAATGTCATATCTATACTGCTTCTATATATGGATGAATACGTTTACACAAGCAGTCTGATATCAAAGAAAGGCTTCTTTTGAATCAACATCATTTCATTAATATGTGCAAATGAAAGGACACCCCTACAATTAAATGTTAAAAGTTATATGGAGGATTACCCTTAATGTCAGGGCTATTGCCATGATATACCCCACAAAAAGTTAACAATGTTTTCACTGGATCGTCATTATTAGAAATGTACCTGTATATTAGCTTTATGTTATGTATGTTACCATCTGCTAACTGGCCGATATGAAGACCAATGTGAGGATATATTCCTTCCAGTATATGGTATTTACCATATTCTATCATAGTTTCAACACGCCTGATGTTTTATGAAAGGAGGCTTGGTCTTTGTGTTTTCATGAAGCTATGCTAAGTATATGCAATTAGCAGGTAGTGGCCATGTTAAAAGTGTTTTACAATTACTCATAGATGGAAACAAACACAACAAATGTGTGAAATGAGAAAAAAATATATTTTATTCTTATAAGAATGAGATCATGGCCAAGTTCTTCATGAAAGCTGTAGCTAGGAACATATACCTTCGAGAAATGTCTCAATTTCAGATGGTAAAATGTAACGTAAGTAACAACTTAACACATCTTATGTTTAAAAGGATAGATAATTGCATGAAATGACGTATTCATACAAAGCATTAAGCAGAAGAAATTATTTCTTTAAAATGAAATGGTTGTTCTTAGTAGTATTACATTTTAATTGATTTTATACAGTAACGTACTTTACATGTCTATTATGAATATTTGACCGCCAGAAACTTAGTAAATCATTGCTTTCCAAACATGATAGACACACACCTAGCAAGATAGCAATAAAAAATCTTCTATTAGGGTAGAAGGGAACTCAAAATTTGAATTTTGCCCCTATATAAATAAATATTGCTACAATTTTTACCGATTTTGCACTTAAATGACCTTTGATCCAAACATACGTCATGCCTTGATGATGCTGTTTGTTTATATAGCATGGCTGTATTATCCAAAAGAGATTTTGCATTACTTTTAATCATAATTTTGGATAGCTAATCGATAAAAACGCTAAAATCTGGCGTATATACAAGAATTTGCACTCAGTTGACCTTTGACCTAATTCTGGGACTTTGGGGTATTTCCAGACTTGGCATCCACCCCTATCCTTCTTAAAACACATCAAGATACACCTTGAGCATGGATGCCAAAATGTACTCAAAAAATGCCAACAGAATTTTTTTTTCAGGCTCTGGATGGCCAACTATGAACATTAAGTGCAATATATGACAAAAACGTCTGACCTGCGTCAAACTCTCTTTGTTTGTGACTTCTATTGCAACAACAAAGCATAAACGTCAAAACCCTGACTGTTTCAATATATGAAAGGTCCATGCCGGTTAAAAAAGAATTCAAACAACCCTGGCTTAGGTTGGAAGTTTCATTCTACCTGAATAACCCAATTCGACCGTTTCCAATCATATATTCCAAACATACGAGCTTAGCCTATCGATATTAAACTACATAATTGAGCCGCGACATGAGATTTCCAACAATGTGGTATGTGCGACCAGCAAAGGCTCAGACCAGCCTGCGCATACGCGCAGTCTGATCAGAGCCTTTGCTAGTCGCTTGAATAATCTATAAGTGTTAAGCTTCTCACTGGACATTATTTGGAGTTTCTAAGCTTAAAAGGAGGCTGCCCAGGCTCGTCTGAGTCTACATATGTCAAATTGCCACATTGTTGGAAATCACGTGTCACGGCTCTTTTAAACAAGTTTATATTGGAGGGATTCTTCTTCGTTTATTGCGAGAGGTTGCTCATGCAATACATACTTACAGCGAGTCGGTATGCCAATCTTGTTGAAAATCACTTGTTCACTTTGATGAAAGTATCTTTGATCTTACCACTAAATCTTGCTAAACAAAAAAATGAAATTTTGCCAAGACCTTTGTCAGAAAGGTAATATTTCTACACACTAGTGGCTTCTTAAGTGGCTGTGGATATCGAAGAAACTGAGAAGAAAACGGTGTGGTTGATAAATAGAACTTTAATCAGATACCAATGGATGATTGTAAAATTTTAGTTATTGCCACTACATAGAAAGATGACCACAAATGGTCATTGTTTTCTATATAATCCACACATATTGCTAACAGACCGCGGCGTAGTATTCTGATGAATCTATAGCCATAAATAAGAACTTCACTTTATTTATTTCTAACAACTGTGTTGATAGATTATTACATGTAATCGCTCATTCGTCAAACGAATAATACTTTTTTGAGCAAAGTTCGACAACTACATGTACAATGTGCTTCCTAACTAAAAACGCACGCGAAAGATTTAACCCAGTAATGCTCAGCATCCTATTTTTATAACATGGCAAAAAGTGCTACATGTAACCCAGTTCAAACGGCATAGGATACAAGCTACTTTGCTATAACGTTTTCACTGCCCGTCACTATAGTGTAGAACTTATTTTCTTGTCCTTTGGGATCATGGGTTTCATTGTGGAACTTTGAAACTATTAGAGGGCCACTGGTAAAGCCTAAATGGCAGAAACTAGCTAGTCTGGCCCAGGAAATATGCACTCTCTAGTTTCGGCTCTTTGGTGCAGTCTTTGCTTCCAAAATATACCCTTTTAAGAACATATTGGACTTCACTACAGCTGGTGACTGGGACTGTGTGGCGGCGGTAGAACGTCTCCCTGCCCTTCACTATAGTGTAGATTTTATTTTCTTGTCCTTTGGGATCATAGGTTTCATTGTGGAACTTTGAAACTATTAGAGGGTCACTGATGAAGCCTAAATGGCAGAAACTAGCTAGTCTGGCCCAGAAAATATGCACACTCTAGTTTCAGCTCTTTAGTGCAGTATTTGCTTCCAAAGGATACCCTTTTAAGAACATATTTCAATGTTGAGTGAATATTCATCATTTCTGAAATTCTGAACTTTAAAATTAAAATATTAAAACATGAAATTTAAAAATCAACAGATTCAAGTTTAAATGGTCAAGTGTCTTTCGATGAACAAAAATATTCAAGGAAAGCTTTTAAAATCTGTCGAATTCAGTATTTTGAGAGAGACATTCATGAGAAAGTCAGCCTCAACATCTTGATACAGAAATAATCCTGAAAATGTTCCCCATGAACTTCAATCATTGGCCTGTGGTCCTACGATTCAGCATAAAAAGAAGACCTAAGTATAGTAAGAAAGGCGGCAAACATCAGGAATCGACACAATCAAGCACTACACCTGACCCAGGATACCACATGGGAAAGTGACAAAAGCACAATTGAACATCACACACAAGAGCCAAGAGGTCAGCCCTTTCCCAGCAGGTGACCACAAGACAGCAATGAACAGACGCGAAATCATGACATACACAAGATATAAATAACACAAATGATCCACAAAAGAAGTACCGCCTGGGAACGTACGGTCAGTAAAATATTTTACTGGGGGGCTTAAACCAGTTTTGTCTTAAATTCGCAGAAACTTGCTTTAAATCGGTTGCGTTTCATGTTTCCTTAAAACTTATTTTCCTTCGGCGGACTTCCGATATTGCTTAGCACGACAGGACGTTAAACAGCGTTTTGATAGAATTGGCTTTATAGTATATAGGCATCGACGCAAGAAACCCTGGAACAATAATGGTGCTGACCAGCCTGCGCATCTGCGCAGTCTGATCAGCGCCTTGTTAATCGATTATTGGAAAATATCATATCAAAACTAACTACAAGCGAAATGGCAATTTTCTAGCTATTCTCTGTAGCTGAGCAGGCTGGTCTGGGTGTATGACTTGGTCAGAAACCCCGATGACAGGTTTTGTCGCTGCCTATTCATGTGAATGGACATTGGATGAAGACCCTAAAGGAAATATCTTAAACAACAACACGTAATTGGCTTCATCTGAATGTAATGCAGGAAATACAGTAGACATATCATGCTAAGACAGTAAAAAGTGCTAAAAGTGCTGATAAGGTTGTGTTTACCAGTTAATGCGGTTAAAAAGCATACACTTTGAAATAGTGGAAAAGGGTATTTGTGATGTAAATCCAATGCAATGTATATACATGTACATGAGACAGTTTTGGTTACAATTAACAACTATCGTAACTCGCGAATTCAAACTAATTTAGAAAAGATGCAAACACATGTTTAAAAAATTATGACTGCTGTATGTGCAGTGGTTTACCTCATACTGACGGGCAAATGAGACACAATCAGTTCTGCATACGATGATTTGTCATTCATTTTCCACAGATGCTCAAACGAATATTTTATGGCATAGCTGTGTGTGAAAAGGCAACGGCAGCACGGTTAAGGCAGCACGGTTGCTATGGTGTATGTGAGGGCATCGCGTACAACTAAAGGGCGGACTTTATGGTCGAACATGGTAACTAGACCAGCGAACGTTACGTTGATCAAATTTTACGTCCATTGTTTGTTCCATTTGCTATTTTACATTTGCATTGGTGGAAACATTGGGTATCAGGACGAAAACGCACATTGACATCTAGCCTGTTTTGCCGTCGACTTTCCGAAATAGCAAGGTGTAAGGGCCTTGCCGTAACCAATCGGAAAATCTCTGCCAAATTCGAGTATCAAGCCTCGGATGTATGTAAGGAGTAGTATTATTTATGAAAACGCTACAATTTGTTGGCCTGAACTTACGTCAGGAAAATTTTTTCTGCAGCATGTGGGTTCAGCCCTATTAATTCCATTATTCTGATCATCCGATACTTTTTTTTTTCAACAGATAAATGAAGTTTATGTTTGTTTTTTTTCAATAAAATATCGCTATAGCGATATTTTATTGAAAAAAAAACAACAACAACACCTAAGCTTCATTTATAGCAGCTTGAGGAATGTTGTAATCGTTTTTTTCCGTTGCAATCTAACTTGCAATTGTGTTTGCATGTTTTATGTGACGCCAGCGCCACGTTATTAAAGTAGACCCTCGAAATTCATCAGAGGTCTGATTACAAGGAATTGGCAGGAGGCAGTTAACATGCCAAATTCCTGAATATGTCGCCAATTGAGCCCATTTGGGAAATTTTATGTCGCCGGGTGCAGACCCCAGCGTTGCACCATTTGCAAAAACTTGGTCGGGCATTACACTAGGAATACCGAGGGAGATAAACCGTCTCATAATCGCTAGCCTGCATAAAAAGTGCCCTACACGCAACAATGATCATGCGGTCTGGCTCAGATACCGATCCTTAGCGTCACGATAAACATCCATATGCCATTGCAGTTTTGCATCGTTCTACTTGAATTTCGGGAAATATTGAATAGTCCCTAGCACATATGACCGCTTTCCTGTAGTTTCACCTCATT
Organism: Loripinus fragilis; assembly: GCA_964019695.1. NCBI lineage: Eukaryota > Metazoa > Mollusca > Bivalvia > Lucinida > Lucinidae > Loripinus > Loripinus fragilis. Next base: position 93,286,986 of record OZ026514.1, read on the forward strand.
CAAACCTGAATCGCACCTGAACCATTGGTTCAACATTTGACTCTCTCATGTACTTCAATTGGATCTCGCGAAATATAATGTTACCAGCTTGCAAACATTCGAACGCGGGCTGGTGTCGTTTAAGCGCACAACGTTTTCTTGAAAAAAAGCAATGGTAAAGGACGAAAAGTGTTCCTATGAAATGAAATTAGTTTAAATATTTCGAGTGAATTATATATACATGTAGCAATAGCGGGCCAAACCGACGTCAAGACATGGGGATGTCATATTATAGCGCATTGGGTACAGTATTGGCTTGCATCACAATCTTGCACCTTGAAATCGGTTTGAATAAGTCAAACGAATCGTATAGAGCGTCAGCTGGCCAAATCAGCAAATCCGCGCACTGGGCGCAGTATTGGTTTGCATAATTTGAGTATATAACGAACTTGAAGGAGAATCCCTGCGATTACAGAGTCACAGTACTGTCAAATGAGAGACTGATTTATAGCTATTAACTGCAAGTGTCCCTGTGAGATTTCAGGAAAGTCTACAATGACACATACGGATATGCAAGGACAAGGAGGAACATGATCAGGCTGCACGCATTGTGCAGCCTGATATGTTCTTCCGTTCCTTAATAGGGGTATAAAATGGATAAGTAGTGCGTAGCTAAGACATGTGTCAGACAATTCTGATAAACGAGCTGCGGTAGAACTGCTTTTCACTTCTATCTTTGATAATCTGATTGGCCTGGTTTGTTTGGTTAAATTGCCACCAATCAGAACGGATGTTTCCACTCAGTGACCCATATTCATTTATCCTTAAACTCGTTTAATGAGTATTTTCAGTATAGAATACGTTTTATTGGAATCCATGCAACTCATTGTATCGTAATCATGGTACATGTAATACAGAAGGATTTTTTTCTGTTCCAGAAACCACCGTGTAGTTAATTATATCGTAAGATTTCTTCATTTATAATTGAAAGGCACACACTCAGGTATATTTTTCTTACTGGCGATTAGATGTATACGTCAAACAGTATCCTAGTAGTAACCCTTTTCACTCTGGTCTATTTTCCCATAAATATTGATACAAAAAGCACGGATTTGTCCGTTTTGTATGTTAAGGGGTCACAGGTAAAATTCTAAGTTCTAATATACTTCTGTCCCATTTCTGTGTTTCATATCGTAGCAAACAATCAAGCAGCATTTCGTCTGGGTGTGCATTGTATGTGCTTGCCAAAATACATGTTTACGTATTAATTTATGGTGGGCATATATGTAATTATTTTTAACTCGATTTAAATTTAAAAACCTTAGACATTTACAAAACGATTAGCTTTCTGAATAACCTGTTGCAATGCATTTGTATAAACGATGTTAATAGGCAAACATCTGGTAAAAGATATAGTCTCTCCAATATGGACTATAAATAGAGAACGTGTCACATAAACATTTACATTATAGCCAAAGATACAAACCCTCAAAAGCTGAGTAATTGTCATAACGGGATATTGAAGCATATTCTGCAGGTTTCCTTTTGCACCTTTTAGAAGGCGGTATTTTATATAGACCAAGCCATGTTAAATGTAAACGATGGTGACTTCAACCTTTTAGTTGAAATGAAATTTTAGTTGAAATGTCAAATATGCTAACAACTGGCCCAGGGAGGATGCTTAGAACAAAGTTCCTCCCCCCCCATAATATGAATATCATAATATGATTCTTAAGGAAGTGGGTGTACCTACAAAATGATTCATATCTAAGCACTAGCTCTTCATAGACTATCGAACTTGGAACCAAATTTTAGCTCATACATATTTCTTGCATTCAATGTGCTATTATGCAAACGTTTGTTTATGCATATTTATGAGTATTAATAATAAATATATAAAAGACAATTCGTAGAAAATATAAGGGGATGTACCTATACACATTACCCATATTAAATTGCATGTTATCATAGACTATCAAACTGGGTAACAAATCAAAGCCTAGAGAAAATATATATTTTTCCAATGGTATGATATGCAAACGATCTAATTTGAATATTCATGAACAATTATGAAAACATGAGAAATAAGAGAAAATGGTAGGCAAAATAAGGGGAGGGGGTACGTACAGCACTAAATTATATGTCAGCTGCTAACTATTATAGACTACCAAAATTGGTAGGTGGGTCAGGCCTCAGACTCTATGACGGCTCTGACGTAAATCTTTAATCCGTTGGTTAGTGCCTGATGCTTATCTGTAGCTGGACCCACCGTGGCTCAACTTGAGGTTTTCTTTAGCTCTGACTATCTGTGAGTCATGAGCCCTTTATTTTGTTTCATCATGGTGTGTTAATTTGATTAGAGTGATTCTCCATGGTGATACATTGCATTAGTTAGAAGGCCTCCATGCGAGCTAAACATTTCTTGTACTTCAACAACAGCAGAATCTAGGGCGAAGATTTGGTACAAGTAGAATGCATTTAAGCCCCCCCCCCCTTGGCTTAGACTGCTGTCCGTTCTAAGGCGGTGGTTCTGTTGTTGTTGACTTTTTGTTTATTGTTACTCCCATTGTGGGAGTCTTTAATTGTGTTATGTTTTGTTGTACGTTACTTTATGTCCATTCTAGTATTGCAATCATCTTGATGGGGAAGAGAGAGCTGGTTGCTTTGCTTGATTTGTCTTTCTGGTTTCTCGTGATGGTTGAGTGGCTCTTCTTCAGGGTGCCATGGGGTTGTCTGCGGTTTATGATTGTGGTATTTCCTGATCATACTCACTAACTATTTTTGGTACTGACTTAAAGCTAAGACAGTCTACTTTATTCAATAGTTATTATGTGAAATTATCAAATTTATTATGTATTGATATTAATGTAAACATTAGAAATGAGAGAAAAACGCAGAAACATTAGTGAGGGTCTACTTCTAAAACTACTCCTATCTCATCTTAGTATCAAATTAAGGCGGAGACATAGTATTTTATTCCAATGGTCAGATATACAAATCTTTTAACTAACATATTCATGAATATTGATGAAATCAATAGAAAACTAAAGATAAATTGAAAACAAATCAATAAGATTGTATCTTCAAATATTACTCATTAATAAACAAATTTAATATTTTGTGTATCAAACAACACGATAATAGAACTTTTACTGGACTTTAGTTTGAGAACAAGTCTAGAAAATGAGTATAAAATCTAGGATAAATAGAAGCTGAGATATAAGTAATTTTGTATGTAGTTTCTGCTAATTGTTTTCTAATTTGTGTCTTATTTCTAATATTTTAATTAATATTCATGAATACATTTTTTAGATAATTTGCATATTGGGTCATTGAGTAAACGTGCTATGTAACAGCATTAAATTGGTACCAAGGATGTTAGTATAGGATAGTTAGTAGCTGAGATGTAGATAATTTTTTCATGTACACTTCCTAAATTGTTTACATTTTAACTCTTATTTCTAATATTTTCATTAATATTCATGAATATGCAAATTTGATAATTTACATATCTGAACATTGGTCTTAACATTCAGTTGGTACCAAGCTTAAATTTAGGATAAGTAGCTGTTGAGATATGAGTACTTTTGTAGTAACTTCCCCATTTTTAGAAGCGCATTATGCGTTTCCTCGGAAACCATGCAAAATTACATAGCTCAAATGAGTTTATTCTTTAGGGCAATGTTTATCCTCAGTTAGGTGGTCTCAAAAATGATTTGACGCACATTAGTTTTCCTGATGGTGTTAAGTTGGTCTAACTTGACCCTAGGTTACAAAGGAATGTGAATGCCATTACTTTTTATAGCTACAAAATATACCATATATTTCAGTATGTACACTATGGCATATTTGTTTTAAAACAATACAACTTGTTGATTATCAAAGTTTCTTTCTTATTTATTACTTGAAAAACTGTTAAACAGTCCAATATCGTGTTATGAATAAAACTTACATTTAATAGAATAAGGCAAGTTTATATAAAGGCTAAACAGACATTTATAACCATGAGTACGGTAATAACCTGGAATGATTATGTAAATTGCCGCCCGAACTATGTACTCTAAGAATAAAACAATCCTAGGACATAATAATAATGCTTTTGAATAAAAACAATGTCAAAAATAAAATATTTCAGTAATATGTCAAATTCTATGTTTTTTGGCGGCCATTTTGAAAATATGCAAATTATGTCATTAAGACACCAACATTTTTTTTTTTTATTCAGCATACCAAATTACCCATAATCAAGGTGTAAACCCCTTTTCTTCAAAATATGTCTGTACTTGTTATTTTTTTCTGATTTTTTCCTTGACTATGCTTGCTCTATTATCCTATCGTATAAATGCTGGTGTGTGTATGATGACATTTGATGAAATCAGTTTCTAACTCAATAATTGGTGCAAAACTGTTACGGTAATAAAATGCTGTGAAATTCTGATGCAAGCACTATCTATTGATATTCTGATTATTCTGTTCCTGCAATATTGAAATTAACCGGCTCAAGCGTAAATGGCATTGCTCCCAGACAAAACATGCATAAAATCATCAGTCCTTCATACGTAGTGTGCAGCGACTATGTCTAGTCTCGGTTTAGTTTGGAACCGTCCTTTACATCCAGTTTATGTACATGTAAGCACAGCGAGTACTTCGCAAGCGATCGTTGGTCCTACGTGCGTTTCTTACGATACCCAGTGAAATTAGGTTGTAAGTTTATCTGGTAGCACACTTTGTGTGTACGCACAGCAAAGGATCTTGTGAGAAATCAATGGCATGTAGGCAGTCCTGAGCCTTCATTGGTCGCAAATGCGACAAATACCATGCTAAAACACTGAATCTGGCCTTGAAACTTTGATTATTTACTGCTCGTTCATCCTGACTGAGGCTTATCTAACAGCTTGATGCCTTCCACAGAACACGAGCAATAAATTAAGAGATACGGAGGGAAAATGGATTAACGTGATCATAATCAAGGAGCATTAGTGGATAAAGCTGTGAGCCAAGTACGAGCTGTGCGAAAGTCATTACCGAAGTCTGCCATTATCAAGCAACCGCATTGTGCTTATACATTGGTGGCCTCATAGAATTTTGCACTAATACATCGGAAGCCCACAACCAACAAGTTCTTGGGCGTATGCATTAACCCATCTGAAGTCTTTGACCATCAAGTCAATAGGCCTGTACAATAGTACATATACCTGTACCTCGGAAGCATGTTCCCTTCAAGGTAGTAGGCCTACAACTAAACGTGTATCTAGGAATGACTGAAGGTGAGGATGAGTGTCAACGGACAGTCCAGCGATTAAAGCACTCCCCTAAAACACTACAGCAAACTAACAAACGCAAACAGAAACAAAGTGCATTTCCTCACCAAACAATGAGCCTCGATGAGGTCGAATATGTACAAACTTTATGCAGATAAAGGGAAACTGAAAAACAGCAAATCGATGAGAAAAACATCCAAAAAGGTAGAAATAACATAGGAACAATATTTAGGAAGACTTAAAAAGACACAAAGTCTTCAGCAACCAACACATTGATCAGGAATCATACAATCAAGTACCACGCCTGACTCAACTATGGGGTATGATACATGTATTAGTAACGTGTGATTAGGGAAAGATGAGTGTGGGTTATGATTGACGTTGGTTCGGATTAATGCATTTATTGGTCGGATGTGATGATGAGTGGTGAATATAATTGTTTAATGTTGATGTATGGTCGGTAGTATGGGCCATGTAAGATATGATTCACGTAGAGATGGGTTGGTGAGGAGAGCTGGTTGGAGAATGTTTGAGCCGCGACATAAGATTTACAACAACAAAGCGATATGTGCGACCAGCAAAGGCTCAGACCAGTCTGCGCTTACGCGCAGTCTGATCAGAGCCATTGCTAGTCGCTTGAATACGTATACTTACTTAAAAAGTGCAATTCCCCGCCCGAAATTGGCGTAGTACATATGACGCGACCACAAACGTTTCAACATACTTTACATGTTGCCTAGACCAACTATAAATATCAAAGTATTCCATCGGTGAATAAAGAGAAAACAACAACAAAAACAAGTGCACCAGCTGCATGTGCCCAATGGTGTGTAAGTATACTCCATGACCTGGTCCCAAGGTTATAAAACATTAAAATTGTAATTTCCATAAATATTAAAAAGCAAACAATAGAGGCTATTTTCGTTATTGCTCAATATAGCAGACTTCGTGATTTGGCCTGGTCGTAAATTTCAAAATGCCAACAAATTTCCAGAACTAGATGATAAGCTAAATACAGAAAAAGATAACTGTAACAAAATTGGTAACAAATCACCATCGAGCTAAATCCGCTGACAATATTACCAGGTTTGAATAAATCAGACTCTTACACTACCAAATTGCTTAGACATTGATCTGAGAAAAGAATAGGGTCAAGGTTGTCAAAACGCATAGATCCAGATAAGGACCTTTTATTAGTGTAAAATTGTATTTATTTTCTTACCCATCAATTTAAACATGTGTTTTTGGTGCTCAGAAGAACCGTCTCATTGGATGAGAAATGAAGAAAATAGCTTTCCAATACGCACTCTTATCTTGAGGCATGTAAAAGTAATGAACTCATCATTCTATAAAATCTCTAGAATTTCATAAAAATCATAGAACATTTATTTTTCTTACTCATATAAAACCTCTGGTAAGTTCTGCAAATAGCAGGAATACCAAAATAGTTATTAAAAGTTGCATTTTGCAAATAATGCAGTTAATTTAGCACATGTTTCTAATATTCGGGCGATTTGTCGTCAAACTATCCGTCTTATCTTTTCACACACATTAGATGAAACTTAATATTAAAAAAAATAATTAAATGTCATAAGTATCAAATATGCTACAATTGGTATATAAAGCAGGCTTCATGGCTGGTCTTCGATACCAGAAACCCAAACTAGTTCACTTCATTTTGTACCCATTCACCTCTTGTTTTATATAATTGCTCTTATTGCAATTGATGTCAACTCTTAGGGATAGGATCAGGTTCCTAAATCGTACATTCGCAAGCTTCTACAGATGAGATGCCACAAAGCTCTGAGTATCATAGGGTATTCACATTTTTATACTACAAGTATTTAAAAGCAGAAATGAGAGCCAAAACTAGTACCCCGGCATCCAATTTAGGTTACCTTGCACTCCCCCCCCAGGACAATTTTTCATGGGTGCCAAATTGTTCATTGGGACCCCCTGGATGGGAAACTAAGGTGTCCTCAAAAAAAATTTGGTTTGGGCTATGTGAAATTGCATGGTTTCTATGCCAACCCATAGCGAATTTGAGAAGGGGGGTCTGCCTATAAAATTACTCATATCTCAGCTGTTACTTATTCTAGACTACTAAACTTAATACCAAATTAAAGCTTAGACATATGCCTAATATCCCCTTGTTGCATATGGAAATTATCTAATTTGCATATTCATAAATATTTATGAAAACATTAAAAATGTCTTTCACGAATGGGGGTATACGTACAAGATCAATAATATCTCAGCTGCTTAAAGTCGTAGAGTACTAAAATTTGTACTAAAATAAAGCTAAGACATAGGCCTTTCATTCCATGGTCAAATATGCAACGTATCTTATTTGCATAATTTGCATATTCATGAATATTAATAAAAACGCTAAAAAATAAGGGAAAATCATTACAAATATAAATAAGCTGATTTCATCCCAATATTGTCATTGTTGCATGTTTTAATATAATCAATGTTACTATTTGACAGGTCCAATCATCCAGTGGTCCTATATGAATATTATCTCATTTGAATATTCATGAAAACGCCTGAAAACTTAAAAAAATGAGGGAAAATCACGTAAAAACTATAAACATAGGGGAGGGGTTAAGGTACGATCTATCCTGCACTCCTAGGGCCTTTTAAATTCATGCCAAATTGTTCAGTGGGACAATCAGAATGTGAAATGAAGTTCTCCTCACAAAAAATTAGGTATGGGCTACGTAAAAATGCATGGTTTCCATGACAACCGCTTATATGATTCTCGAGATTGGGGGGTAGGCCTACAAATTCAATCATATCTAGGGTTCTACTTATCCTAGAGCACTAAAATTGGTGTCAAATTAAAGCTTAGACACAAGTCTTTCTTCTTGTGTCAGATTTGTAAATCATCTAATTTGCATATTTATGAATATTAATGAAAACCTACAAAAATGAAGTAAAATCATAAAAAAACAACATAAATGAACATATTTCAGCAGAAAAACATCATCAAACCACCATTGTTGCCAGTTTTTATATCCTCAGTGATTCAATTTGATAAGTTCATTCATCCAGTGGTCCTATATGAAAATTATCTCATTTGCATATTCATGAATATTAATGAAAAGTTTTGTAATTAAAGAAAAAATCTTAGAAAAATTAAGGGATGTACATATAAAATGACAAATATTTCACCAACCATGTATTCCAGTGTATCAAACCTAGTGCCAATTTAATGCTTAAACATCGTACTTTTACCATAAGGTATAATATGAAAAATATTTATCATGAATATTCGTGATTTTTAATGTAAACAGAAGAAATGAAAGAAAAATTGCGGCAAAAATCAAGGGGGTGCACTTCCAAAATTACTCATATCTCAGTAGTTAAGTGCCCAATAGTGCCAAACCTGATTTTAAGTCAATGCATAGACACAACATGTTTACCAAAATGATCCAATTCATAACACATCAAATTTAAATTCTCATGAATATTGATGAAAACATGAGAGATTTAGAGAAAATACAGGAAAATTAAGGGGTATAGCTACAAAGTGATTCATATATTGGCTTCCAATTGCCCAATAGTAACAAGCTTGGTACCATATCAAACAGCAAAATCCTAAGTAAAATTGAGTAAAAGAAAAAAGTATAAAATTTATAACAGCTGAAATATGAGTAATTTTGTAACTACACTGCTATCAATTTGTATACATTTTTTACTTGTATTTTTAATTTTTTTTTATTGATATTGATATTAAACAAAATAGTTAATTCTTATATCTTCCCACTAGGTAAATCTGCTATGCATAGACTTAAATAAAGTATATTGTTTGCTACTCTAGGCCAATTAGCAGCTAAGATATTGGTTATTTTGTAGGTATACCCCATTCATTTTCGGCGATTTTTATCTTTATTCTAATGTTTATATTAATTTTCATGAATATGTAAATGCGAAAACTGGCAAATATAACCATTGAGATAAAGGGCTGTATCATAGCAATAAGATGGCACCTTGTTTGCTACGTAAGGGCCATAAGCTGCTGAGATATGAGTAATTTTGTAGGCATATCCCCTTCATTTTCAAATATTATTCTCAAAATGCTCATGGTTTCATCAATATTCATGAATATTATAATATGACCGTTTTAAAATTTGATGATTTGTTAAACATACTATTGTCTTAGCATTAGTTTAAAACCAATTTGGTACTCTAGGGCACTTAGCAATTGAGATATTATTAAATTTGTAAGTGCACCCCCTTGATTTTTCTGGGATTTTTCATTTGTTTCTTCTGTTTTAATTAAAATTCATAATTATTTATGATAACTATTTTTCAAAGCTGAACTTAAGGTAAAAGTACTATGTCTAAGCATTGATTTGGCACCAAGTTTGATACACTCGGACGCATAGCTGCTGAGATATTGGTAATTTTATACATACACCCCCTAATTTTTCTGAGATTTTATCTCTCATATCTAAAGTTTTCATTAATATTCATGAATATGGATATTAGATAATTTGCATACCTAACTACCAAATAAATCTACTATGTCCAGTGATTAGTTTGGTACCATGTTTAGTAATCTAGGATGAGATGTTGTTAAGATATGAGTAATTTGTATGTATACCCCCAATCTTTACAGTCGGCATAATGGGTTGCCATGGAAACCATGAAATTTCAAAAACCCAAATAACATTTATTTTTGAGGACAATATTTTTTTACATTTAAGTGGTCCTATTGGACAAATTTATGCCCATAATAAAATGTCTGATATGTTCAATTTAGGTCTGATTACCCCTGTTGCATACTATAGTTTACCCATGCTTTTTTCCATCATTTTAAGATTTCATTAATATTCATGAATATGCAAATGAGATAATTTTCATATAGGACCATGAGATAATTTTCAAATAGGACCACTGGATGAAAGAACTTATCAAATTGAATCACTGAGGATATAAAAACTGGCAACAATGGTGGTTTGATGATGTTTTCGTGCTGAAATATGTTCATTTATGTTGTTTTTTTTATGATTTTACTTCATTTTTGTAGGTTTTCATTAATATTCATCAATATGCAAATTAGATGATTTACAAATCTGACCACAAGAAGAAAGCCATGTGTCTAAGCTTCAATTTGACACCAATTTTAGTGCTCTAGGATAAGTAGAACCCTAGATATGATTGAATCTGTAGGCCTACCCCCCAATCTCGAGAATCATATAAGCGGTTGTCATGGAAACCATGCATTTTTACGTAGCCCATACCTCTTTTCTTGTGAGGAGAACTTCATTTCACATTCATGATTGTCCCACTGAACAATTTGGCACGAATTTAAAAGGCCCTAGGAGTGCAGGATAGATCGTACCTTAACCCCTCTTCTAGGCTTATAGTTTTTACGTGATTTTCCCTCATTTTTTTAAGTTTTCAGGCATTTTCATGAATATTCAAATGAGATAATATTCATATAGGACCACTGGATGATTGGACCTGTCAAATTGTAACATCGATTATATTAAAACATGCAACAATGACAATATTGGGATGAAATCAGCCTATTTATATTTGTAATGATTTTCCCTTATTTTTTAGCGTTTTTATTAATATTCATAAATATGCAAATTATGCAAATAAGATACGTTAAATATTTGACCATGGAATGAAAGGCCTATGTCGTAGCTTTATTTTAGTACAAATTTTAGTACTCTACAACTTAAAGCAGCTGAGATATTATTGATCTTGTACGTATACCCCCTTCGTGAAACACATTTTTAATGTTTTCATAAATATTTATGAATATGCAAATTAGATAATTTCCATATGCAACAAGGGGATATTAGGCATATGTCTAAGCTTTAATTTGGTATTAAGTTTAGTAGTCTAGGATAAGTAACAGCTGAGATATGAGTAATTTTATAGGCAGACCCCCCTTCTCAAATTCGCTATGGGTTGGCATAGAAACCATGCAATTTCACATAGCTCAAACCAATTTTTTTTGAGGACACCTTCGTTTCCCATCCAGGGGGTCCTAATGAACAATTTGGCACCCATGAAAAATTGTCCTGGGGGGGTGCAAGGTAACCTAAATTGGATGCTGGGGTATAGCAATCATGGATTAGAATGCTAGGTAACATGGGGGAAAGTTCAAAATTTCCAAAATCCAGAACTCTTATATAATACTGGATCAATGACACCGAACCTGTCCTAAAAGGCCATCCAAATTAATTTTTATTTGTAAAGCGTATAAGTTTCATTGTTAGCTATGATGGTCCAATATCCTTTTGTTGTCTTTCAAAATTAATTTAGACTTTACAATATGCAGTTTTGGTACTTATCGCATATACAGGAAGAGCTCATTGTGATTTTACTCAGATGTGAGCAGTCATGTGCGGATCCAGAAAGTTTTGTCAGAGGGGGTCCAGCTTTGACAACCTTTTTTTGTTAATGAGGGGAGATAAAATCCAAATACCACTATAAGCGGTCCCATCATCGGCCCACCAGAGAAACGCCATTAAATGGCATTTCGCTGGAGAGCCGTTGATGGACCAACATTATTGAATGCTGGCGTTGCAGCTTTTTGATTTTTCGGGGGTCCTGACCATTATTGCTAAGAAACCCCATATTTGTGTGATTTTCAGGGGGGTTCTGGACCCCCTGTCCCCCGTTTGGATCCGGCCATGTAAGTTGTAGTAATTGATGGTCTGGTGAAAACATGTAATCTTTGGGGCGTCGAGCGTATATGGATTGTAAGACGCCACACCCAAATCATGCAAACAAACTATTCCCTTTAGATGTTTTATATGTTAATTGAAGCCTGAAAAACTCTCACACTAAAGTCAAGAGGATAAAACAAGTGACTATAATTTAAATTATTTATTAGATTCAGAAAAGTTTGGTATAAAGCTTCTCTTAGTCAATCAAATCTGCCACTCAAATGAGTTTTATCACGCGGAGATTCTTCGTCTATTTGAATAAATAGTTACTGTTCCTATGAACGATAAATGTAGTATTCGTGTAAGGTATTGCACAGTTTCTTCCTCTGTACAGAAACGTTACCAATCGAGATCTTGCTTTCCGAGAAGATAGTTAATGCTAAACACAATGTATTCACATAATATAATGTGAATAATTTTAGCCGATAAACCCCCATATTTAGTTTTTTGTATCTCTCTCTCTCATGGTGCCATGAGTTTGTTTGCGGTATGTAAATGTGGCACTTCTTGATCATACTCACTTACTTTTTTCAAAACAAAGTGTCCCACGACGTGGATCGTATATGAAATAACAAGTGGCGAGGTAAAGAAAACATTAAAGCCTGTCTTAAGCGGCTACTTAAAATAAACAAAACAAAGGCTTTAATGGAAAATGGTAGCGTACTGAAGGTCGAAAGTATTGCATTTAGCGATAATCGGTGTTGAAAAACATTTTTGGTGTTATTTTTGAGTGGCTGCTACTCAAAAAGTCTTATGCGGTCACTCAAAAACGGTACTCAATGGTACTAATTGCATATGATGGGCTAGTCATAGAATCTCAGATATGTGCGTCTGCTCTACTTTCATTACCACATTTTAAGTTGATACAATGTAGCAATAAAATATTTGCCTGAAATCATTACAAAACCATCAACACAAAATTAATTTAAATAAACATCTGAGAATCTTCTCCTTGGGGAGTGCCTCATTTTAAATTCAAATGGTAATACAGTATTACCTGCGTAAAACGGCCTCTCAAAAATAGAAAAAACAAATATCTTAATGACAAATGGTAGCTTAATGAAGGTCGAAAGTATTGCAGAATGCTCCCCATGGAGCATTCTGCAATATTTTGACCTGCATTAAGCGATAATTGGTCTTGAAAATAATTTTTTTGTCTTTATGAAAGTGGCCGTTTTACACAGGTTTTAATGTACATAGATACGTATTGCATCTTTTATTGATATTCCAATGTTTAACATCAAACATATCGCAATGCACAGAGTACAAATGCATGCAGGTGAACATAAGCAAGTTATTGTATGGTTTTGCGTATGTACCGGCAATATTTCACTCGCTAAAGCTCGTGTAATATCTTCTTGTACAATAACTTACACACGTATCACATCAAAAATCGCCGTGAATCACCCCTATGATAAAACAAGTACAAATTGCTGCAAACTCATCAGAGAAATAATGCACGGCAAAAAATGAATCAAGATTGTATAGTCGCTCAGCTGACATTTGGTCATTGTTTACGCACCTTGTCAGCAAATTTGATTCAAGCATTATTACGCTCAGCAATTGATCAAAATATAACAACCAAAGGCTACATTGCCAGCCATAAGGTCAAAGTCCACTTTTTCAAGTTGTCATCACATTTATCCCCGGAGGATGGAAAGACAGTCATGTGCAAGGGACTGTATCTGGCTTTGTTATGTAAACTGAAAGTTTGCATGTTGCAGCCGTTGCTATCTATATGTAAGTTGCTGCAGTTGCAGCTTTTAGTGTTGCTGCAGTTGCAGCTGTCAATCTTGCTGCAGTTCAACGGTTGCAGCTGTCGATGATGCTGCAGTTGCAGTTGTAAATGGTGCTGTAATTGTAGTTGTCCAAGATGCTGCAGTAGCAGTTACAAATACTGTTGTCAGGGTTCTGCAGTTGTGGTTGTCAAAATGCTGCAGTTTTATCAGTAAATAATGCTGTTGTTGCATTTGTAAATTATTTTGCAGCTGCAGTCGCCATTAATGCTGCATTTGCATTTATCAGTATTGCTTCAGTTGCAAAGGGAAATGGTATTGCGGTTGCAAATATTGCTACAGTTGCAGTTATCACTCGTGTTGTAGTTTTCAATGATACAAAAGCTGCAGTTGTCAATGTTGCTGCAGTTGCTATAGCCAACGATGCTGCAGTAACTGTTGCAGTTATCAGTATTGCTTTGGTTCAAGTTGCCAATGTTGCATCAGTTGCAGTTGCCATCGTTGCGTCAGTTGCACTTAACTTACATGTATCTATGTTGCTGTAGTTGCAGTCGTGGATGTTGCTGCAGTTTAAGTAGTCAACAATGCTGCTGTTGCACTGATGACTGACTAGCTATCTACTCGAGTTGATTTCATGAAAGAAAATTAAAAAAAAAAAAAACTACTTTTAAAGCTGAACTAGAGTTTTCGGGGGCATGGGTCTTCTGGTCAGATGTCATAGGGTTCTCCAGGTTGCGTTTTGTTCTGATCAGTGGCTGTATAGGTCTAAACTCCTGAACGACTCCAAATACAAGAGACTAAAGAGTTATATATTTGACCTCTAGTCCCACTCCTGGCATGAACCCTATTGTCGGACGCCAAAGAATTTTAGTAAAGCCTCATATGTGCATATAATCCACGTATAAATGCTTTTTAACGAGATTCTATCTTGGCATGAAACCTTTCACACATAAATACCACATTTTCATGATGTACACGTTTGTGTCATCTAGCCCCACCCCCTGACATGGAGCCTGGGGCACAATGATATTAAATGGATACACTACATATACATTATGAAGATATACTAATACCTACCACTGGGCATGGACCCTGGGGTCTGATGCCATTGCATGAAAGCCAAACCTACATGGTGCATACGGTCCAAGTTTGAATGCTTTCTGATGTTGTTTTTTTTTTTTTTTTTTTTTTTTTTTTTTTTTGAAGATATGAACTTGACAAACCTTTAGAAACCTGCGCTTCGAAGGTTACTACTCTCGGGTTATCAAGCGGACACGCTTTCGCTGGTAAGCTATACCAACTCTTAAGTAATCGTCAAGGAACTCGTCTACATGGTTTACATAAAATAAACGAAAGGGTAAATACCTTTCAAATCCGAAACTATTGCGTAAAATTGAACATTCTATTTTATTTTTGGACCAGATAGTGCGCCGTTTTCATTAAAATCTTATGCAGTGAATTTATTTATAGTCCGTTTTCAACCATTGGTCTAATACTATAAATTTTACATTTATCGATAATAACGCAAATATCAACAGCCAAAAAAAAGGAAGGAAAATTTGGCGATTCGAAGACACAGCAACAATTAAAAAAAAAAACAGCAAAGTAAGCACGACGTCACCGCCGTGCTAATAAAGGATGATAGGTATTACTTGTTTTCTGCTTAAATGACTACACGTACCTACACAAGTACCGATATATTGACTGTATTAGCTGACAAAACACTCGTATAATCATGGAAACATCTAATGTGCCTCTGCAAACTGTCACGGCCAATATAAGGCATCGCAAAACGCGGCGCCTAAACTTGGTCAGCTAATGCAATAAAAACTGAAATAATTTGTCCAGTTGAACTTAGATCATTTAACTATTTTTCATATATTTATTTATTCCGTTATTTATTGGATTTTGCTGCAAACTATTTAGAAAGTGCCAAATTAAATGTTGATTGATACTTTGGCATACATGTACATATGTATTTAGCTAGTGCTAATCTTGAAGTTTTGCTTGAAATGGAAATGCAGTAAACAAATTGCAGTTTTGCGAGCTTGACTCATTTTTAAATCTTCTGCCAGCTGTTAACCCTTACCCTGCTAATATCTTTGTCCTGAAAATGCGTCTGCTAATTATGTCTGCTGCATAACATTCAAGAATACTTAAGACTACATTTTATTCGAGAAGCAAACAATATGAACTCCGATTATGAATGTCTGCACAGTGTGATCAGGTGTAACATTATCCATTCCTTAGCCTTTTCCTGCCATTCGTAAAAATTGTAATTTGCTCTGGCGTCTGCTTATGCACTTTTGTAGCCTACATCTCAAACAATGTGGATCTGGACAAGACTGCCCCCTTAGGTTCATAGCGTTTGAAATTATTCTGTTGTGCATTTGAATATATGCAGCCGACATGATAATAAGACGACAATTCCAAAACAAAAATAAATATAAATAAGGGTTAAAATTATCACAACATGTCTTAGGAGATACGGGTACTTACAGCTGAGCCTTCGTCTGGTTCAATTTGCTGTGTACGCGAGCACCGGCGAGACTATAAGAATCCATCATGAGCGTGAGGGTGGGATAGGAAAATCCGTCCCAAGGATCACCGTTGGGCATCACGAGGCTTGCCGAGAGATGACAAACGGTGATCCCGAGGGACGGATTTTTCTAGCCCACTCACCCGAATAATTGAATCTTTTTCTTGCTCGCCATTAGATACCACATTTTATTCTTAAAAAGGCTCACAGAAGTTCCTGCATACGCCGAGATGCGACATGTTATGATGATGTCACATTAACATAACAATGTCGTCACTTGACGACTATGCGCGCGAGTTCCAATACAACCAATGCACAGAGCCCTCGCGTGAAAGCCTGGGTAAGATAACATGGGTAACATAAGATTTTCTATCCCAGGATAAAATATCAGATATCCTTATCTGGTGAGCAAGAATAAGTGCTTCTACCCGCTCGCCTGAGACTTCGGAGCTCGTCTATGCGGTAAGTACCAAAATCTCATAGCTATACACTGACTGAAATGCATTCACCCCATACATCCATATGTAGTAAAAGAAATTACGGTTAAATAGTACGGTGATGATCACGTTACAAACTTACCGAGTCCCGGGATCACAATGTTAAACATACAGCAGAGCACGGCAAGACCTATTGGCATACGTGGAATGGCATTATATAAAGGTCCATGTTTCTCCCGCACCTCAATCACCTCCGGACGAGGATCAATGATCTGCACGGATCTCTGTTTCACGTAATGAGGCCGACTCGATTTCGCCTCGCCATCAAAATCAGCGTCCAGTCGCGTCGCACCATCCACAGTAGCCGAGGCCATTTATTTAAAATTAACAAGCACGTAACTCCAACATTAAAACTAAAACTACTCCACAAAACGCACTCATGATTTGCACTAATTTACAATAAATAAATTTTGTCAGACGTATATATATTCCAGCCACAGAATCGGTAAAAACAGAATTCTAAGCACGCTGCTTGGCATTAGGATGTTTCCAGAGATTTCTGCTGGCAGAGGCATCTACCGTATATTCTCAATATTGGCTTTAATCACCACACTTAAACTCACTGAAAATTATACCTTTTCATCGTTAGTGCATGGAGTGATTGTTCTAGTGTAGAATGAGGATCTGCCCAAAATCGAAAATGGAATGTTTATACGTTATGAATACTACGCAATGCTGAACATGATGAGACGGCTCGTGAGCCGTCTCATCTTGATCAACATTGCTTTGCATTGAATTGCATGATTATTCCTACAGAATTGGAACGGTAAAGGGTAATTGATATTTAATAGCAGCTAGCAGAACAGAAAGCATGTTGAGAACTAGAGTGCGGGAGTTTCTGCAAGCGTTGGGGCGGAATGCAGCACACGCTATCTGGTTATCACACCTAGGATTGAATGCTTCAACATGTTAAATATTTTATCAGTGCTACACATAATGGTACATTGTGGCGTTTTAGTCTTATGTTTTAGTTCAGTGGGTGATCAATGTATCGCTTGTGAATTTGCAAGCATTGTGTAAGTCACGTTTCATGCCATCTTGTCTGCACAGTATAATGCCCACCCGTGGATGGGCGCACGGGAAGACATGATGTTATTGAAGATGAAACTTTGATATCTCTTCGTAATGGTCTTTTAAAAGAGACCGAAAGCGATTCTATCGAGCAAACGCACGATATGTTACATGTATACATGTTACATTGGCATCGTTGGACAGCTACGTTGAACACTTCTCGAACTACGACCGAATGCAATTTTTCCAAACTACAAAACAACATCATCATGATCATGTTAAACCCCCAAAAAATAAAATACAATATACACATTATATTACTCGCAAAAGAAACTTGACTGAATGAAAATGACTTTTTTTCATCTTTATATTCTGAAGTTATCATAATTTTTCATGGTCACGTGGGATAAATTTTTTATCTGAAAGACCTTTTACATAATCTAAAGAATATGTAATACATACATATTATTTTAATTATAACTTGATCTGGCGTACTGTATCACGTTTCGTGGATGAGCGTCGCGTCCTGGGTGATCCGATGTTATGACCTCATCCACGAGACGTGAAACTGTACGTCAGATCAAGTTACTTTTATAATATTATGTTTATTATTTACCCTTTTCGGACATTATTCTGATTGTATAAATTGTTTTAGTCTTTATTCCAGAAAATTTGCTGGAGCGTTTGCCTTTACGTTTCGACACGTCATATTACGTGACGTTACGTCATCATGTTTTCCGTATTTGGTTCCATGCTTGAAATGTACTTTACGTAACATCGTCACAGAAACAGGAAACCGATGTTAGCCTCGTTTTAAAGGATAGTGATATGGAACCAGAAAACCTCAGTTCGTTGATCCGGCTTTCTGTATCAGATGGTCAGAAAACAGACAGTTCAAAAGTCGTATCATTAGGATTTAATGAAATTCTGTACGTATCTTCTAGATATGAGTACGCAAGGTCATTGAGTATCATATAAATAGCTACTTTTAAGTTTTAATTTTAGATCGTAAACTTCGGAACAGTTTCTATAAGGCCTGTTTCACGGCCACTATGAATTTCCTTTAAACTTTGTGGAATCGAACTTGTATGTCTAATCTGTAATATAATGAAATTTTTGATAAATTCATGAAGTTTTCTGAGTTGTATATTCAGTTGAAGTGGGTGGGGTAATTCTACCCCAAACAGGGTTACGTTACGAAAACGACTATATTTTTTATAACCACGTATAGCTGGGAAATCCGCCATTTAATGATCATTTATAGGATAATAGATTTAAAAACTAAGACTTTGATATTTTAAAATATTCATGAATGAAAAGTATATATTCACTTAAAAAGCATAACAAAATTTTGTATTTTTTTCTCCAACTTCAGAAAAAAAAACACAACATCTTTTCTTGCTTGAAGCGATTCAATTGATGTTTAGAGAACCCATAGTATATCATATGGTCATTATAAAATTATAAGGAATTGTTTCCATGGTTATTATTTTAAGAGTTATCTGCCTGCAAAATCATAGATTTTCTTGATTTTTTCAAATATTTAGAGTGGGTATACATGCATTATAAATTTTAGATACACAATGATTGCTCATAGTGTGTAAAATAAAACAAAATTTTACATCGCCGATATGACCCGTTAGTCAAAGGTCAAGGTCACACATACATCAAAAGTTTCAGAATATGGATATGACATTGAAATCAAGGGCCAAAGTCAAATATTCTTAAAATCTGTCACACTGATCATAATACAAACTCCTCTTTCGTGCATTGATGGTGTGTGTTTATGTTTAGCACAATAATTGCTTATGATGTGTAGATTAAAATGAAATTTTCAGATAGTGGATATGACCTTGAAGCAAAAGTTCAAGGCAACACATACTTAAAACGTGTTCATTGCTCTCAATTCAAATATTTTGACCTCGACCTTTGAAGAATATTTCATAGCAGCAGTCTGAAACCATTAATGATACCTTTATACTTTGGGCAATTAGTGTGCAAAATATATATTATCTTCATCGAAACTAGTAAAAGATACTCACTTTACAAGGCATAGAACCAGAATTTAAATATTTTTGAATATTTTTGAGTTTTAAATGTTTTGCCCTTGACATTTGACTGGAACATAGAGAGTTTCTTGTCATCTACATACCACAGACAAACACTGCCGCAAATATGAATATCTTCCATCGAGAGAGTAAGAAGTGTGGCATTAGAAACCAAACAACCTGATAATATACAAATGAGCCAGTGCACGAGATTTCCAACAATGTGGCATTTTGACATGTGCAGACTCGGAAGAGCCTCTGCAGCCTCCTTTTAAGCTTAGAAACTTCAAATGGTGTTCAGGCAGTAGCTTAACAATCATAGAATACTCAAGCGACTAGCAAAGGCTCTGATCAGACTGCGCGTATGCGCAGGCTGATCTGAGGCTTTGCTGGTCGCACATACCACATTGTTGGAAATCTCATGCACTGGCTCAAATGTCATTTGCTTTCATAGTACCTCTGTCAAA
Organism: Loripinus fragilis; assembly: GCA_964019695.1. Classification (NCBI taxonomy): domain Eukaryota; kingdom Metazoa; phylum Mollusca; class Bivalvia; order Lucinida; family Lucinidae; genus Loripinus; species Loripinus fragilis. The sequence goes on from OZ026514.1 coordinate 93,307,222, forward strand.
GAACACAGAAGTTCTGGTTGTTATCCATAGGACCGATTCTAAGTACCTTGACCTTTGATGTCAAGGTCATATTGGTTCTTTGAAACCTTCATTTTACTGCATTCACCTTAAGCAATCACTGTGCTATATATGGACATCCTCTATTAAAAATGAAAGAGGAATCGGGTTCAAAATTTGTAAGATAATTTTATTTTATTTGACCTAGACTTTTTACTCCAGGGTCATAGCAGTGATCTGAAACCTTTATTGTACATATGTAATCACCACCCAATATGGGAGTGCAGTACCCAGTAGTAGAGTGCTAGAGTCGAGATAGGGGAGGTTTCAGGTTCGAGACTCACATGTGGAACCGCAATTTGTCCTTGAGCAAAGTAAAGAAGAAGGCAAAGATCAAGAATCGATACAATCAAGTACCACACCTGATACAGGACACGATATGGGAAAGTGACAAAAATACAAGAAAATATTACATCCAAAGGAGCCAAGAGGTCAGCCCTTTCTCAGCAGGTGACCACAAGGCTGCAAAAACAGACATGACAGACAAGACATATTAAATCCCGCTTAGTGCCAGTTCAACCTAGTAAGAGCCATCCTGATATGACTGGACTAAAATGATATTGACTGGAATGAAAAGGATCAAATTAAACAAACAACACACCATGGGCAATCATTCTGCCAAATATGAACACTCTCGCTCAAGAAATGACAGAGGAGCTCACAGTATGAGCTATATATAGGTTTTAAGCAAGTGCGACCTTAGCGTCGACTTTAAGGTCATATCAGCGATATGGAACCTTGGTTTTAAACTACACTTCATAAGCAATTATTGTGCTAAATATGAAGGCACTCCATCGATGTATGATATAGGAGTATGTGTTTTGAGTTGTAAGACAAATTTTAATAAATATTTTGACTTTGACCCTTAACTTCAAGGTCATAAATATACTCTGAGACTTATGTTGCAATTTACAAATGATATGCAAACATTGTGGTGAATATGAAAAACCTCGGTCAAAAAGATGAAGAAGATAATATTATTTGTATTTCGAAAATTTGACAGATTTTAAGTATGTGTGCCCTTTGACCTGTATTAGCTATCTGAAACGTTCGTTTTAATCTACATATCATTAGCGATTATTGTGATAAATATTAATACACCGGATCAATACACAAAAGTGAAGTGTGTATTATGAGCAGTGTGACCGTTTTAAAGAATATAAGACTTTGACCCTTGATTTAAAGCTGAGATTTTTTTTGTAATCTACATATGACAGGCAATCATTGTGGCTAGGTCAAAAAATGAAAGAGGTGTTCTCGTTTTGAGCCGAAGACAAGTTCTAAGTATGTGTGACCTTCACCTTTGACTACACGGTCATATCAGCATTCCGAAACCTTTGTTTTTGCTTTACAGCGGGCAGATAACTCTTAATAATCATCATGGAAATACTTCTTTATAATTTTATAATTACCATCTTATATATTATTTAACATCCATAGAAAGGCTTCAAGCATGAAAAGATGCTGTGGTTTTTCGTAAAGTTGGAGAAGAAAAAATACTAAAATTTTGGTATGACTATCACGTGAGAATATACTTATCATTTATATCATAAGTGTTAGTTTTATATCTGTTATCCAATAAATAATCTTGAAATGGCGGATTCACAGATACATATGGTTATAAAAATATAGTAGTTTTCGTAACGTAACCCTGTTTGGGGTGAAATTACCCCACCCACTTCAACTGAATATACAATTCAGAAAACTTCATATAATTTGTTCAACGTTTCATGATCTTACAGCTAAGACATACTAGTTTGATTACACAAAGTTTAAAGGTAATTCATAGTGGTCGTGAAACAGGCCTTATAGGCATTGGTCCTTTGAACTTAAACACGGAGAAGCACTCACCCTGCACGTATTTAAGTTCAAATTTGTTGATAAGGATTCCCATCTCCATATATACAATAGTTACCCCTTTAAAAAACCGAAACTGTCTCCTAATGTCATATATTCAATCAACCTTGAGCTAAAAATTCCCTTCCCGCTGTGGAGGCAGTGTGTTTGTTGTGTTATTGTGAATCGCACATACGCTAAGTCTTACTTTTGCTTGATGTAGCAAATGTTGTTATTTTATCTTTGACATTATCTCACTGAGGAAGAGGCAGCTGGTTGCTCGGTTTATTGCCCTCATATGTACATGCAACTTGCGAGTTGATAATTCCTATTGATACCGGCATAGGCTGCTTTTATTTTGCGATTATGGCTTCCGCATGTCATATTCATTTGATCTTAATCATGGTGCTTTAGAAATGAAAATAAAATGCATAATGTGGGCGGCTTATACTAAATACTAATGATCCTTAGCCCCCAACCCATTCCACTGGACGGCAATTTCCCATACGCTCAGGGCGATCGCAGATTTTCTCTAACATTATTCCAAAACACCGCAAAAGCGTTGACAACCACACGATTCCGGTGCAAGTGCGAACTCTTCTTAGCACAAAAGGGAGAAAAATCGTACTTGATACAACAGAAAAGTTACTACAAAGTTACAATGTTGCCAAAGTTTGCAAAAACAGTATTCAAGATTCAAGATAATTATACCAAATATCGAAATTACAAATACTCGTGACAGCGCTTCGAATAAATATATTCACATCAAGGGGAGATATTACAGTTAAGCCCTCAATTTCAGTGCTGTAAAATATATTTTTAAGTCAATACCAATAGAGGAGAGAGCTGAGCTGACATACTGTCATGCCAGCCAAGAGTGACAGTGATGTCATGTTTTGTCTACAAAGTTATTAGGGACTTCGAATCGATAGATCACTTGTTTATTAATCCTATCCACAGGATAGGATTAATGCACAAGAGATCTTTCGAGTCGCATTAACTCAAGTGAATTGTACACAACAGTGTTGTACTTAGTAATTGTAAACAAATTATACGTCACTGTCACTTTTGGTTGGCACTACAGTACCTATCGGTGTAATCTTACACTAACTCTCCCGCTAAAATAACTTGAGGCCAACAACTTTCCAGTGTTTTATGTAAAGTACCTCGGACAGTCTCCTAATCAATCTGCCCAAATTTTGAAAGCCTACATGGTTATGATAATGCATAATTGACAACAAAATTATTTTGCTTAAATCAAACCCTTACATCTCGTGCACCTAGCAAGCTAAAAAATTTTTAAAAAATATTGCATAATTATGCCAGGACATCAAGGTTAAGGGGGTGGGGGTATTATTTTTTACCAGCTTTTTTCTCAGAAATTCAAAGTTTCGCCGTGTATTCGCCTAAAGACACGGACATATACTGTTTGCCGCATAAAACTCGAGATGAAAGTGGTGCGTTTGCATAAAATACATGTTGAGTAGATTTCATCGTTTCTTCTAAATAAGTATGTTGTCCATGACTTTTGACTATTACCTGTTATGTTTCAAGTTCAGCCAGTTTGACTTGTTCACTGAGGTGTATCATACCTACATACTGCATATATCAGTGTCTAGATAAACCCTGTTTTTGAGTGTAAAATAGTAAATATTTTCTTGCCCACTACATTTAACCTATTGGAACCGTCTCATTGCGGCGGTTCTCTTGAGTACCCACAACATATGCTTTGGTTGAGAAATACGACAGTTAATTACTTGGTACACAATCATAAAGAAGCCCTGATATATGCCATTGTAAATGAATATTTTCCTACAGGTTTGTACAAAATTAGTTCCTAATAAGTTTTTTTTATTATATGTTGTTTTTGAGCATTATGACATAGCCCCCCCCCCCCCTGACCAATCATGCCATTTTTATATAATGTGTGTAATGTAAATCTACAACTGTATGCAACAGGATTAGTTCGGTCACGTCAGTAAAACTTTTTTTTTCTATTTTCTATGTGTTAAATAGCAAAAACAGAGTTTTCAACCCATATTTGTAATATGAGAAAAACACTTTAAATTTGCGGATAATTTGAGGGTAGAACCAGCTATCTTTTTTACGGAAAATGTATCGTTTTCTTTGAAACTTTTCTATGGCCATTTTATGGGCATCTTTCATTAAACGGTCCGAGGTCCTTATACATTTATACCTGCTAGTTTCTAACTGAAAATAACTTTTAAAGCAATAGCACTGTCCTGCCAGTCAAGAGTGACAGTGACTTCATGTTTTGTTTACAAAGTTATAAGATAGATTACTTGTGCATTAATCGTATCCGCAGGCTAGGATCTATACACAAGTGATCTATTGATTAGAGTTAGCTCAAATGGAGTGTATACTAAGCTCAGTGTTTACTGTCGTCGCCCTGGGCCCTGTCACCTGTTAAACTAACGCTACCGGGAGCCAACTCACGACAGTAAACATTGAAGGCATTATACACGGTACTTGTTAGTGTTTTATTTAGCAAATATTATCATAAACAAAGTACTATGTCGCTGTCACTCTTGTTTGGCACGGCAGTAGGTTAAACCAAGACCAGTGACAGATATCTACCACGAAATTTAGTGTAAAGTTAAACTCATTTGAACAGTGTATTGTTCAATTTCCTAGATTATACATGTATGTGTGTCTAGAGCGTGATTGAGATGGCGTCCCATGCGCGGATCCAGAGGGGGCATAGGGTGTCCGGACGCCTCCCTGACAAATCACTATATCATAGGGTCTCTAAGCAATAAATACTTATCCGGATACCCTATAAAACCACAAAGCTACCAAGCCAGCATTCAATGTTGGGCCACCATTGTCCCGCCAGAGAAACGCCATTTAAATGGCGTTTCTCTGGCGGGACGATGATGGCCCGCTTATAATGGTACATGTACATGTATCAACAACAGCATAAAACGTAGTCAAAGTTGGACCCCTCTGAAAAAAACTCTCTGGATCCGCGCATGGACGCAAACACGTACGTTTCAAGGGAAACACTCTCAACTACTAGATTAGTTTTCTACCACGTATAAACGGTGTGGCATGTGTTATGTCTCTCGTTGATTTTAGCAAGTGCTACGAGGTGGTTATAATTTAATTTTTCGAGAGTCAGCACTTTATAACTAGTGATCTATCCAAACTGTTGCGCTTACTCTCTGTAGAACAATGAAATTATCCTGTTAAGGTCAGGGCGGTCAATTGTATACATGTATATTGAGGGGTCAAATGTAGTGTTTGACAAATGTTATAAGTTTTCAACTACATGTACCTAAAATATTTTATTAATTTCTCTGAAGATCAGTTTTGTCTTTGCAAATAGTGCACACCGGAGTTCTGCGGATTTCATCTGTTTCTTCATTGTTTGCCAAAGTACCCATTTACGGGTCTCAATCCGAGCTGCTGCATGAAGCTGAATTGAAAAAATCTACTTGAACAATTAAAAACTTAGGGTCGAAAAGGTTCAATGCCCTAGGATTAAACACATTGTAACATAGTTCAGTAACCAACATAAGATTAGTTCACATTCCGCTATGCATAACGAGGGATGCTTCAAATTTACATAAGGACGTGATGAACAAAGAAAGAAAATTGAGCCACGACATGAGATTTCCAACATTGTGGTATGTGCGAGCAGCAAATGCTCTGACCAGCCTGCACATATGTGCAGACTGTTCAGGGCCTTTGCTAGTCGCTTAAATATTATATGACTGTTAAGCTAAGCTACTGACCGAACATCATTTGCAGTTTCTAACCTTAAAAAGGGGCTGCACAGGCTCGTCTGAGTCTACACTTGCCAAAATACTCTTTGTTGTAAATCATATGTCGCGGCTCACATGTCTTTTAACGCTAACGCGACATTTTGTTTTAATGTTTGACTTAGTATATTGAGCTCGAGGGTTGGTCCAAAATGCCTGCCTCCCCGCTCACCCGTTCCCGCCCCTGTCTTGAGTCTTGCGATTAAGATGGTGCTACATGTAAGTAGCCCGTTAAGTAATTCCAGCCATCGGCTCAATGTGCCTCTGTGTGCGTGTGTGTGTGTGTGTGTGTGCGCGCGCGCGCACGTGTGTGTGTGTGTGTGTATGTGTGTGTGCGAGCAAGCGTGCTGCTAGCGAGCTTGTGTTCGTGTACGTACGTACATATATACTAGTCAAAAGATCTAACCGGCCACGTGTGCTTTAATATAGATTTCATTTTCATTCCCGAATAAGCCAGCCTCTTAGTAAATGATACCAGCAAACGGCATAGCAAAATTCTTAAAATTGTATCTGGGAGGCTTTGCCGAATACATGTACACATACCCTCAATTTTAAAATTCACAGGAATTTGCATTGGATGGTGGGGTAATTTTCGACACTTTGGCCAATAACAAAGAGTGTCATGCAGATTGAGTGTTCATTTTAGCACTATAGTGTTCAATATGAGTTGGCTTTTCAATGAAAAAATGTTGTGCGTGAAAGTGCGATATTTAAAAAAGTCAAGATTTACAAATTATGCCAAAATGCGAATTTTAAAAATGGGGGTACCACTATTCAAATGGACATCCTGCATGTACTGTTGAACATGTTGCTAACATCTTTTCTGTCTAGGGTACAAGACACGTCTGGATATTTCGAGGTGAACAAAGTGTAGTCATGTAATTATACATTTTGAAGAAAATTAATGAAATGCAGGTGGTCGGTTAGAACTTTTGGCAAGTATATTTACTAAGTGTTCAAATTTGACTTGGATTAAGCTGTAACATGTTCCATTAACCCGTTCAAGCGGTGAACCAACTTATTTGGTCAACAATATTAAACAAAGGCAATTGCTACATGTTGTATGTTCTTTCTTGAACTATAAGACCATACACGTTCACCAACAAATCATTTATCCTTTACAGTTTCCTATTTTACTATAGCAACGTAATATTTGTCTCCGAAAATTGACTCTAGGACATTTTCATGCCGGTTCAAACCAGCTTTGACTACGATATTGTAAGTAAACCATCAGTAGGCTGATGCAACTGGTTGACCGTTTACAACAGGTGGCATCCCATTCCTGCGCGAAGTTTTATGGATAGTGCGCTTAAATTGTTTATCATAAGAACTTTTTTTAATTAAAAAATGGAAATATTTAATCGTTTTAATTACTTATTTTACAGATATGTTGCTATATACCATCAACGGTTTGAATTGCAAAACGAGCAAGTTGTACGTAAACGACCCTCACATCATTCTGGTATTGTAGTTAACTAAACGTACATGCAAATACACCTAAGTTAAGATTATTTCTGCGAACGTTATAATACAACTTGAATACAAAAAGATGGAGGTATATTTCCATATAGCTGACTATGTGTTAATGGGAGCATTTTTACTGGTTTCTCTAGGAATTGGCGCCTATTATGGATTGGTGCAGAAGCAGAATACAACAGAAGAATATCTATTTGGAAATCGTCAGATGTCTCTCCTACCAGTGGCTCTGTCTATGTTGGTGACGTACCAGTCGGCAATATCTGTGGTGGGACTTCCTGCGGAAATCTACATGTATAATACCATGCTGTTGTGGGCGAACATTGGTATATCTATAGCCAATATGGTTCAGTATTTCATGATTGTTCCGCTTATGTATCCACTTCGACTCACTAGCGCTTATGAAGTAAGTATTTTATCTTAATATAATATTGCCATAAAGTTAAGCATATTTTATATGATCCCGATTTTCGAAGTAATGAAAAATGATTAGAGTTTTGGGTTTTAACTGTAAGTTTATCACATTCTCATTGGTATCCTGGGTCAGGTGTGGTACTTGATTGTGTCGATTCCTGATCTTTGCACCCTCACTTACTTTTATTCGGAATGTACACTTGTATTTTGGCTGCTAAATTTGGATAAGTTCGATTAGTTTCATTCACTACTGTCCATGGACGGCAAGCTTACGACACAATACTGTCAAGGAGTTGATATGCAAGAATGAATTTCTTTGCTGTTGAGTCATGAAATAGCCTTAAAACTGCGCGTATCTTGGATAAATCTACAAAGAAGAAAGAGGACAGAATGTGTAAAATTGCCATTAGGAACGCTGGTATGAAACAAGATGACATTGCAAGGGTATTAAACGTGTCTCAGAGTGTTGTAAGCAGACCTTTGAAAGAACACAGAGAGAGAGAGAGAGAGAGAGAGAGAGTGGCAGTATTAAAAAAAGGAAACGGTCTAACTTGATTCTTGAGTGCAAGGAATTGTTATTGAAGCATTATGGTACGTGGTGCATTTTCTGACGACCACCTGATACAGTTAAATTTGGTTACTGGGACTTTAAACGCTCAAATGTACCAGGACGAAATACTGGAATCTGGTGTTAGGTCACCCTTGGAGTTGCTAGATGGCCAGAACATGGTGCTCCCAGATGATATTGCAAGACCTCACTGTACTCGCATCATCGAGGAATACAAAAACCAACAGAACATCGCTAGTCTTCCACGGACGAGCTTGTTGCAAGACTTGTACCCTATCGAACACGTGTGGGACAAGCTCGGCTTACGTGTTTGAAACCGGGAACCAGTCATATCAAAACCATTGTGAATTTGCTAGACTCTACTGCATGAGTGGGGCAGGATTTCATGTCTTGAACGCATGTGTTCAGTGAATTTAATGATGAATATGTAACAAGTTGTTATTCTACAGTGTGAAGGCTTTACACAACATATACCGGAAGTAGTGGATTATTATGAGCCATTTCGTGACTTTTTGCACCAGATCCTGAAAGTGTATGCCCCAAAGAGAACGTTTTGAAGAAATTACAACTATCGTGGCCTAAGCCGGCCTTATTGTAAAAGTTTTGCTGACTCTTGGCCTCCATGCTGTTTTCATTGAATTTTATAAAATTTATGAATAATTTTGCAAGGTGTTTGCAGCCTATAAACAAGCCAGAGATTCTAAAGCTTTTTTTTTATCAAATCGCTGGTATTTTGCTTTTGTTGTCTACCACAATAAATTTTTGGTATCTCTCAAAAGTTTCCGTTTCTAAAACCTAAGTGGTGTTATCAAAGGGAATATGCTTAACTTTATGGCAATAGTACATAAGCGTAAATATAAACGGTATCAGAATCACATTGGTCTTGTCAATACTGTTATGCTCTATGAGCGGTCAGGAAGGAAGTGGGATGGTCTCATTTGATTACCTCTGTTATACCCGACCACGTTACCAGGGTAAAATAATCCATGCAACTAAATACACTTGCCCAAAGTTCTAAGCGGTCACCTTAAAATCACCATGTATTTGTCCTATTAACAAGGGCATTTGGTTCTTCATTAATTTCACGTGAAACATCATGGACATCATCGACAATGTCTGATCGATTTTCCCATTTCAGCATTAGGATCATGCATGTTGTGCCTACCGAAGCCAGTTTTCTCGTGACAAGGTACAGGCAAAAATAGTTTCATATCACAGGTAATACCAATACACAAAATGTGCATGGCTTGCCCGAATTGCTCGAGGTTGAGGGTCGTTATAGGCTGTTTCAAGATTATAGTTTGTCGAGTCGGATACCGTCTCGATTCTTTATGACGAGAAGATTTATAGTTCATATATGAAATGCAGGTATACTCACTTTTGGTTGAAGCTTGACAGTTTTTATGCATTTGCTTCTGTTTGTCGACTGTTTTTGTTTTGTTTTTGAAAATTAACTCCATCAAACATTCTTTCTGGAACATTGTTGTAGTACAAAACGACTTGGATCCTGATCAGGGCTGGTGTCGTGTCGGTTCTGACATGGGTCCAAGCTGTTTTCAACGTTAATTAATCTGCAGATGACGTGTATAAAAGTCGCTAGAGAGGGAAACGCTAAATAATATACGCTGATACTCGAAACTAAGATTGCTATCATCCAAACTTGGTACTTTTTGTTATACTCAGTTTCATGTACATAAACGAACATCGTCGCGAGAAACCTGTTTTAGACGTATTTTGACGACATTAGCACATACTTATATTAATTGATATGCGCTGCAAAGCAATGACGCTTATTACACAATATACAATCAAATTTGGTGATCTATGAAAGCAGGTTTCTTCGCTATGTTGTTCAAGCTTTGAAGCGGCGTCGATCGAAGGGTGCTATACCATAATACTGGACTTACATGGTCCATTGTCGGACTGTGTGTACTGGACATAAACATGATCCGACTACCCTCTCTGATGTTGAACAGATTACTTCTATCAAATTTAAACTAATTACAAAGCCTTGAAGGGCCGTTTTTGCTCCAAAATTTTGAAATCGATGAGACACCTCTTCGCACGATACCCCTAAATGTACTTGTATCCATTATTTACCATGGTCTCTGTGTAAATTGTATCCATACCAGCGTCCACACAGAAGGACGATTTTGAAGCTGTTTTGTTATTATTTTTGATATGTTTGCTCTCCACTTCATTTTATCTCTACTCTTCTCTCCGTTGACCGTTTCCTTCAAACAATCAATTGTGAAGACATATGCTCTGAGGTCATATAGGATCCACTCATTGTACACGGTGTCATTTGGCTGTATCACGGCGTTGTTCCTGGCGAGGCTTGTCCTTAATTTGTTGCATAATTTAGCATGTATCATTAATGGAACGCACGCGTGATTTAGCTGCCTCGGTGGCAACCTCGCTGTGACGCAGTCGATGCATCTTGGTACCAAAAAGAAGCTCGAGTATAACAAATTCTACATACTGATTCTCTTAATTATGTCGAGCTGCAGTTATGCCTTCCTATATGACCTCACATGTCTCAGTATCATCATAGCTCTACAGGCAAGTAACGAAGCTTACAGAAACATCAAATGTCCATATAGACAAATAAGTCCAAGACAAAATGATAACTCAATTTTCTCCTTTTTATGCACTTCTCTACTTATAACAAGCGTTGCTCTCTCCTGGACTGTGGATCTTATACTTCTAAGTGGAGACGTTCATCAAAACCCTGGTCCAGATTCTGTCACTAGCCTTGCTGATCTTAGCGTTTCGAATAGTGTTAACTCTTTCAGTGCTTTGGCGAATCATCTTAGTATCATGCATCTCAATATCCAGAGCATACTTCCTAAACTCGATTTGATTAAATGTGAATCTCTGGCGTACGATGTTCTTGTCTTCTCTGAAAGTTGGCTGAAACCTGTAACAGCAAATGATAAATTACTAATTGAATCGTTTCATCCACCGTTCAGAGCAGACAGGATCGGTCGTCCTGGCGGGGGAGTTATCATTTACGTCAGACAGTCTCTCGTATGTAAACGTCGAAATGATCTGGAAATTAACAACCTGGAAGCCGTCTGGTTAGAGAAAGGTGTGAGATCTAAGAAAATATTGATTGGTGGGTTTTACAGGCCACCAAACAGCACAGCAGATTACTTTACTATTTTAAGCGAAAGCATTGACAGAGCATATAACACAAACATACCAGATATTGTTATAACTGGAGATTTTAACTTTAATATGAGAACAAACGGAAACAATAAAATAAAAGATTTAATTCAAAATTACAACTTAGAACAACTGATAAATGAAGACACGCACTTCACAGAAAATTCATCATCCCTTATAGACTTGATTCTCGTACGCAATAGTTCAAATATTTTGATGAGTGGTGTAGCTGATTCATTTATACCAGACCAAATCCGATTCCACTGTCCAATAATTGTTTTACTTAAATTTCTGCGCCCGTCAACTAAATCGTTTAAGCGCAAAATACGTAACTATGAACGAGCTGATTTTACCCAATTTCATGAAAATTTGATATCATTTAATCTCGAGGAAAAGCTAGTTACAGATAATATCGATGATAATGTAGTATGTATACAAGAAGCCCTAGATGTTGCTTGTGAAAATTCCGTTCCAAGCAAAATAGTTACAATAAGGCCTGACGAGCCACCATGGATAACTTGCCATATTAAAAATCTCATCCGTAAACGAAAACGCGCTTTCAGGAAATTCAAAAAAACATCCAATCAGTCATTATGGGAAAAATTTAAGGCCCTGAGAAATAAGGTCGTCAATGAAATCAGATTGTCAAAAACGAATTACTTCGACAACCTTGAAGATATCTTATCTAAAGAAAATGTCAACTCTAAATTATTTTGGAAAACGTCGAAACAAATACTCGGTGTAAGTAAAACATCTCATACAATACTTACATTGAAGCTCGACAATAAATTTGCTGAGAATAATGCTGATAAGGCTAATATGTTAAACGAATATTTCAGTTCCCAGTCTGTTGTTAATGATATAAATAAAACGTTGCCTCCACGCACGGATACTAATAATGAGCTCAACTCCATAACTATATCAGAACAAGAAGTAAAAGATGTCTTAGATAATTTAAATGTAACTAAGGCATGTGGCCCCGACCTTATAAGTCCTCGCTTACTGAAGGAAGGCGCGTCCGTGTTGTCTAAGCCTTTAGCAATGGTATTTAATCGCTCATTATTACAAGGTTATTTCCCCTCAAATTGGAAAGACGCCAACGTCACCGCTATCCACAAAAAAGAAGATAAATCGGTTCCTTCAAATTATAGGCCAATATCCTTACTTAGCCAATTGGGGAAAGTCATGGAAAGGTGTGTGCACAAACATATTTTCAACTACATTAGTGAAAATAGTCTTCTCACCCCCTTTCAGTCCGGATTCATCCAAGGCGATTCAACTACTTTCCAGTTATTACACACATATCACTCATTTTTAGAAGCAGTTGACAGTGGTAAAGAAGTGCGTGTTGTTTTCTGTGACATCAGCAAGGCTTTGGACAGAGTATGGCACAAAGGTCTATTACATAAACTAGCCTGCATGGGTATTTCTGGCTCTCTTCTCCAATGGTTCCAAAGTTATCTCTCAAACCGTAGACAGCGCGTTGTTCTGAATGGGGTAGAATCTAATTGGGCCGACGTTTTAGCAGGTGTTCCCCAGGGCTCCATTCTTGGTCCCTTGCTTTTTTTGATTTACATTAATGATATTGTAAATAACATTCGATCATCAATACGTCTTTTTGCAGACGACACAAGTATATACATTATCATTGACGACCCTCAAACTGCAGCTTTTATTCTTAATTCTGATCTTGATACTATCAATGTCTGGGCCAATGATTGGCTAGTAGACTTTAATCCAACAAAAACGACTTCTCTTCTTATATCTCGCAGACAGCTCCCAATTGCCCATCCTCCACTAGAAATGAACAATGTTATCTTGAACGAAACCACCTCTCACAGACATTTAGGACTTACTTTCTCTAATACATGTAACTGGTCAGATCACATCCAAAGAGTGACCGATACAGCATGGTCAAGATTAAATCTTATGAGAGCTCTCAAGTTTAAGGTCAATAGACAAGCACTAGAAAAAATGTACTTCGCATTCATACGTCCCTTGCTTGAGTATAGTGACTCAGTTTGGGACAACTGTTCCAATGAAGCAAAAAGACAGCTTGATTCTATCCATCACGAGGCAGCTAGGATAATCACAGGAGGCACCAAGCTCTGTAGCCTTGAAAAACTTCTGGCTGATCTAGGATGGGATTCATTGCAAGAACGTCGCACCAAACATAAGCTCGTGATATTTTATAAAATCATAAATAACCTTACACCGAATTACTTGCAGGAATTTGTACCCCCTCTTGTTCAGGATGGTAATCCCTATAGACTTAGGAATTCAAGCGATATTCGCACTATTCATACTAACACAAATTTGTTTTATAACTCGTTTTATCCCTCAACAATTAGAGAATGGAATAACTTAGCACAGGAAATAAAAGATGCCAGCTCTGTAGCGTCTTTCAAATACCAACTCAACAGAGAAACAAGGAATCGTGCACCCCCTAAGTATTACTCAGCTGGTTCAAGAAAACGGCAAATTCTCCATGCAAGATTAGGCATGCAATGTAGCTCACTAAATGCCGATCTCTATCGTAAAAATATAATACCCAGCCCGTCTTGCTCATGTGGTGGTTTTGAGAGTGCATACCATTTCTTCTATATTTGTCCTCGATTAACAGCAGTACGTGAAAGGTATTTGGGTGATGTCCTTAGAAACCACACTACGCATGAGCTCCTTTGCGGCAAACCAGAGTTTACAAATGATGAAAATGTATCACTATTTCTTAAAGTCCAAGATTTTATAATTAAGTCAAAAAGATTTGAACAATAGGCCCACCAGACTATATACTTGTAAACCAATGTATTATACTTGTCCAGGCCTGAGCTATGATGTTTAGTCTCGTTAAACCTTGTCTATCTTCCAAAGTGTACTGAAGGAATACGGTCAACATACTTTTTTCTTTCTTCCTTTCAACTTTCATAACTCTATCTTTCCCATTTCAAATATGAAAAAGACTCTCTCGCACCCACTCTTACGATTTCCAACTAAGGTTGTGCAAATAAATACGCAGTTTAATAACTCTCCATCTCCCTCTCATTGTCCTCTCTCTCTCTCTCTCTCTCTCTCTCTCTCTCTCTCTCTCTCTCTCTTGTTTTCCTTAAATAAATATCTTTCTCATTTGTTTTCTTTACATATTCTACCTGTAGCGCTAGTTAATTATTCTTTGTAATGTTTCTATACTATTCACATATGTTGTATATACATTTTGTGTCAGGAAATGGCTTACATACAAGCTTAAAGCTTACTGTCAGATCCTGAAAATATTAACATTGTATATATTTGTCTACATGCAAATTATCTGAATAAAATATTGTTTAAACCATCATGGAATGATTTTTTGTATGAAATCTCTCACTACAATATGTCAAAACATGAAATTAAAACTAGTGAAAAATGATTAAAAATTTTGTCAAAATTTTGGAATTGCTAGGTGACCGCTTAGAAGTTTGTGTGAGTGTATACAATTTTAAGGGATTTATGTACAAGAGATACAATCACACAATAATACAGTACATAGATGTTATTGCTTTTGGTTAGCTGGTAATCATATACTGGGATAGGCTTCCAAAGGGAATCAATCATATTATATCTATAAGTTGTACACTAGCAAAAAGAATGTAAAAGCAAATCAACGTAAACACACAACAAAGCTAATAAAAGAGACCAGATGAGAAATTAACCCGCACACGTTAGTACTATAGATCTTAAAACAAGTGAGGATCTTTGGATCCGCGAAATTTTATTCTGACTCTTTGTGTCAGTCCTTTCTGCTTATTTTCTACCCGTGGTCTTATGTTTAATTAGGGCCCCGCCAAAAAATGTTGGTTGAGTTCTATTATTTTTGGCTTGTCCATCCGTCGGCCCGTTCCGATGATACTCAAGAATGGATCCTTTTGGGTACTTTAAATTTCCGAGCTTTTTCTCGGTTTTATGGAGTTAGAACTAATGGAAAGTGCTACAATTCTCGTGCCCCGTAGCACTGGCTAAAGCGGCATTCTGCTTTCCATCAGAACCCAATATTCCTGAAGGACCAGAATATGAAAAAATATCAACACTATATCGATGTACTGACAGAAGTTTTACCAACTCCACGCGGCACAATAGCATCTGTTAAGACACAGTTAGTAAGATAATTAATCCCCATCTAAATCAATGTAGAAATATATTCGCAGATGATGTATGCCTAAAAGCGCAGTTTCATTATGTTTCCAGTATTTAAATGACCACGACGCGAGAAAACAAAACCATTTAAGTGTATGCAAACAATACAGTCACATTTAAGAATGAATTCAATTTTTGGAATGTTCATGGAATCATAACACTTCGGGTCTAAGTTGTAAAGAAAGTGAAGCCCGAAGGGCTTCACGTTCGGGCTTCACGTTCACTTCCATGAACATTCCAAAAATTGAATTTATTACTTATATTTACATTTTATATCATCAGTCAAGTATAAATTTTCAATTTTCACCTTTCTTGGCTGGTTTTCTAAATATTTTGAATTGAATCAGACAACGTCACGCACACGTCAGTAAACAAGCGACGTTATTGGATAGACTTGACGTTAGCCCGCTCAAATGGCGCGTTTGTGGGTGTGGCTTAAATCTATTTGTTCATGAAGGTACATGTATGAACCACATCTGAAATGTAAAGGTTAATTTAAAGACTCGCAGTGGAAAAGTAAATATACCAGCCTGCACATAACGCAGTCTGATATGCGCCTGCTTTTCGTTTCTGTATGCGCAAAAGCTAAACGTACTGCATCCATGATCGCAATTTTATCACATCACCTAACGGCTGAGAAAGATACAGCGCACTTGATTAACGTTATGTAATGACATCTATAACAATGTTGCTTACATAATGACGCAATCTGAACTTTTCCATGCCAAAAAACTGCGATTTCAAAGTAATTCTAATGACATATGATAACTAGAATTTAACATATGTACCCCTGTTGTTTTGAATGTAGTAATCTAATTGCAAAAAGGCGATAAGGACTCGCATTTCATGGCTATTCTCCAACTCGTTTAATACATTCAACGATAAATGAGTACTAATGTTAGATCCTCTTTTCGTATCTAGTCTCTGTTGATAGGCAGGCTAGTTTAAGTATAACATGGGCACACATTTTAGTGACAGAGGATGGTTTTCTCGTGACATGGGCAGTGTCTGGTATGGACGTACATGTATGTGTTTTTGGATTATGTAGATAATTATACTGTTATACATTTATTCAGTATTTAGGTCTAAGGTTCAAGTCCAGAACAGCTCAGTTGATGGGAACGTTTATAGGAATGCTTCAAACGGTGAGTAAAAAACGCATAAATTAACTCTTTTATGCCTTATAGAATTTCCCACACTAATCATAGGACAAATCTGTTTAAAAGGGTTGTTGGGTAGTAATTTACAATTTCATTCAAAACGTACATTATGTAAACAAACAGTGTGGAGCCTGATTCTTTGACGTTTGATCTGGTTCTACACAGTTTGCTTATGTCCCACAAAAGAACCGCTAGGCTGCTATGAGTTAATGGAATGTCCATAGTGTTTTACTGAAATAAGAGTTGATTATTTATCAAAAGACATATTTTGTAAGAGAAACATAGATGCCAAACATCTGCACAACAGTATTTCTATGAATTAATTACAAATAGATATCCTCATAAATTGGCCCTTCAAAATAGAATGACACTGCAAATACTACAGCCACAATCAGGAAAGTCCGGCACAATTTGCGAATCAAATCAAGCCTAGAGTGTAAATAAGGCGCACTAGGCATAGTACTATTACGGAAAAGGTCCAATTAATTAGCTGGAACTTGTGCAAGTAAAATATAGTACTGTAGCAGCGGGGTTCTATCAAAATCCATTATTTTGATTACCCGAACCGTTTTACCAACAGAATAAACGAAGTGTATGACTTTTCAATAAAATATCGCTATATATACTTCGTTTATAACCGTTTGTTTTGCTGCAAACATACGTGTTATTGTGTTGGCATGGTTTCCATGATGTCATTGTCACATTATGTGACGTCAGCGTCACGTTAGCAAAGTAGATCCTCGATGTACATCCTAGGTCTGATTCCAAGGAATTCCATGAAATTGGCTGATGCAGTTCCGATTGACTGAGCCAGTCTAATAGTGACTATTTATCAGTTAATGGAAAGCGCAACAACGTTTAAACCACATTGTATACAGTGAGCCACTATAGTTACGCACCAATTATAAAATGTAAAATTATTCAAAAAAAAAATATGATATTTTTAATTTGAGACTACCAGCGTAAAGCGCATCTATAGTTGCATTAGCCATTGAAATTTTATTGTGATCAGATCAGTAACAAATGAGAAAATGGTTCTTGAAGGGCACTACCCTCAAAACACCATTTCACATTGCATTATTTCGAATGAAACTCAAATTAACTTGCACTTTTTTCAAGGTCGAATTTCTGCTATGCCAGAGATAAGAACCGATTTATTCTTGGCAATATCTAAGACTGGAATGTGTTTGTTAACTTTATAAAAATTTGTAACGTTTTACAAGTTTGGTTCCCAGCTGGCCAAGGTTTGAAAAAAATTGATTTTAGTATTTGTTTTAAAGTTAGATAAAATATTGTATGATTCTTAGTAAACCAGTTATCAAAACACTTCTTGCATGCTTTCATTTTAAACAACCATGTATCCGCCATTTATTTTTGTAAGAAAAATAATGGATATATTGGCGTCACGGTGTTGACGTTAGTGATGACGTCACTACTACCAAGGCTATTTGACGTGTCCATGATAAGATGTTTTAGTGTTGTGATACTTCTATGTCAACAAATGACTCATAACAAGACAATTTACGAAAGAAAATTTGCTTGATTATTGTAACTGACGTTAATATGACGTCAAAACGAACATTTCCTCAAACACTAACAGTGTTACCGCTTTCAATGACCGAAAAAAGGGGGTTTACTTGAATAAAATAATTGTTTTTGGTGTTTTTCTGCCACAACGATCACCATGGATAATGCCTAGCGCAAAACGCAAATAGAAAATATAGACGTTCAGATTGCACGTGCAGATGTGCACTTTTGTCAAAATTGTCTTTGGCGTAGCAGAATGATTCACATGAGTGATTCCGATATTTTTTTTTTATGTCATCAAACAGATAAATTGCCAATAAGTAAATTATCATAGAGAATGTTCGATTCCAGCATTTATGTGAAAAAATGTGGTCCCTTAAAAAGTGGTGCGTAACTAAAGTGGCTCACTGTAGTCTGTCAAAATTGACCTTAGACTGATTAATTTTCGCCAAAATCTTCGTGATATTCGTGCGTTTTCGTCGAGTACTCCGACCTTGGTCACGCTTTTACAGAGAATATGAAGAAAATGTCAATTCGTTTATGTAAATGGTCTGATAGCCAAGTGGTTAGTTGACTACTGGACTAGTACAAATAAGGATTGACTAACGACTAAGACTAAAGTTTATGACTAAGGAATGGTGGCGGGTTCAACTTATACTTAACAACATTTTAAAACACAACAAATTTGCTACATCGCCAGCTTCTGCTCGTGTAAATAAGAGCCCAAACCTCAGTATCATTAGTTCCAGTGTATTTCTTGAATAATTTTCATGTTTATTTGTAATTTTGATTGAAACAAATATTAATGGAAGCTAGATCCGCCTCGCTTAGAAAATTATTCATGCGCATACAATGACGTATGTTCACTGTTATGGATAGTTGCACTCGTCTAAAGTTACGAACATATTCAAAATAAGAAAACGAAATAAGAGATCTACAATACAGCAGACTCTGTGGTCTAGTGGTTAGAACATCTGACTCATATACGTGTGGTCGCTTGTTCGATTCCTACCTAACATATATTTTTTCTAGTTTTTGTTTGTTTGTTTTTGGAGCTTTACGTCCGCGTAAACAAATTTTCAGTAATGTCGGGACGATTTCCTCTTTTCATAGGTTGAACCTGTAGTAAGCAGTGGATAACGTGTGTAATAGTGACTGCGCTGGCGGTGAGTCTCGAACTGGCATTAGCCTTTCGATCCCCAGTCTAACGCTCAAGTGGCTTTTTTATTTTTTTATTTGTTCTTTCACTGGGACTGTAGAATGTGCCAATGTACATGTAGTCCCAAAATAATGTTTTATATGATATCACATAATAACATTATATAGTTTTAGGAACACTTTGGGATGCCGAAATGACCTGTTTTTTCACCACACACTGGTGGGACCGCTGGTGCAATCTTCAATGTGCTTGGCTGCCAATTCAGAGACCCCGTTTTGGTAGAAATTCGTTCTAAAAATAGTTTTTATGGTCATCCTTTCCCCTCCGCTGTCTCAATTAGAGCAACGAAATAGAGGGCACTCGATATTGTTTAAGTATGGAACAGTGTAGATCAGTTAATCCATTTATGCCTACTGGAGTCTTCAATCCATATAAACTGACTGGTCGATCTGTGATTATAGGGTCTTTAGTTTTGCTTTATCACTTTACAGAAATTGTTGTATCATTTAGGCAAACAGTGTATACCTTATCAGACATTATTTCATTCACCATCTGCCTTGTGTCTATGTTGGATCTGCACTGCTTGTCAAATTCCTTTATACAATGTATGGGTGCTAGGCATTATTGGGCTTTTAAAATGACTGTGTTCAAATAATGTCGAAATGTCTTTTTTGTCTGCGCTGATGGTTTACTCATCAGTCAACAATCTTTCAGTCATATCGGGACGTTTCATAAATTTTTTGGTTAAACCAGTTCTAAGCAGAACATATAAAGTGTCTTCCTAAAGGACACAACACATTGGCTCTGTTGAGTCTCGAACAAGTGGCCATTCAGATACTCTTGGTTATATCGGCGATCTGCAGTTAAAACTATTCAACTAATGAGAAGTCCCTAGGGAAATCTATACCACCTGACTCGGCCAAAACCCAGAGGGTAGTGTACTCGAGCTTTAACCTACAAACGTCTCTGCAATGACATCTTCAGCCAAAACCGCAAATTAAGCTGAAACCATCCAAATAAGCACTCGGGCGGCGACACCCATATGGACGGGAACCCCACTAGCCCTGACATGCACCCTCTTTGATAAATGATTGCCAGGCTGTTATAAAGGCAATATAAACAAGGTTAGAGAAGCCTGTTTCTGTATTCCCTGCAGCTCTGAACAGCAGAGATCCCACTACACCAACACGGCTCTGGCTGTACAAGAGCTCACATGCAGTATTCCCGCACCTTCACACCTTTCATTACTGCGTCTGTCAGACAGGGAGTCAAAACAGTCCTTGCACACCCGAATCCTGGTCCCAAACGATGCCTTGTATACAATAGCCCTGGTATCCATTGGACAAGTCAAGTTTAATCGAAGGAAACCCAGTGCACGCACCAACACAAAAGCCGATACTATTTTTTATATGCCAGGCGAAGTGATGTAGTTGTAAATGCTTTTCGTTGATATGCTGGGTATGGAGATGCAAACAAACACGTGAGTGCGTGTGTTTGTTGCTAGGGGAAGGGGAGGGGGTTGGGATTGAGAACCCATACTTAGACTGACCTTAGCAGTCGCTGAGAGTTATCCAAATATCGGTAATAGACTTCCTTTCGACTACGGTTATCTGGCTTCTTCAGTTTGTCAGATGCGGCTTTAAGCCATGACACTGGCTCCATTTGACCTAAGCTGTTGACGGAAATTTACACACACACACGCACGCACGCACGCACGCACGCATGCCATCCCGTGTGAGGTCACTTACATCTGGAGAGATTAACCTTAACATTTCATTAAAATGCAGTCTCACGGTTGTTGTGTAGCTGTCAGTGGTCTGTGTTTAATTCACGGTGGCGAGGGTTAGCTTGTGGTCTATGATTGTATCATTTCCTGGTCATACTCACTTTTTTTGACCACACACATGACATTTCGAACACACCTTGCTCTCACGTTTCCTTTGGTCCTCGGTTTGAGTGTAGGAAGTGTTAATAAAACGACCAAATTATTCGCAGACATCACTATCCCTTTATCTACTATTGACTCCTATATCCGTATTTTGGCAAACAGTGCAGACCCAGATGCACATTTGATCAGTGTCTACACTGTTTGCTAAGACAAAATCGATCGTCAGTGAAAGAATGCATTTTTTCCGAAAATATAACTTGTGGCCCCTCGTTATATACAATTGGCCATCGTTTATTGCATTGGATTCCGCTAATATATCTAACTTCTGAATAATTATATTGCTATGAATCATTATATTGCTAAATAATCATTAAGTATGGTATTTCATATATGAAAATTTTTTTTTGAGTTATTGGAACTCTTTGCCCTACCCTAGGAGAAAAGTAACAGTGATAGTCGAGTTGTGTGCTGGCTTGTCACACACAATAAAGCCGTACTTCTGTCAACATTCTTTTACTTTGGTAAATGCTCGAAGCCGTTTTATTGGGCAATCAGAGCGTTTGTGATCGCCGCCTTATTGGTAGAGCTGTAATGATTATAACAGAAAAGACAGGGTCTTCTTGATTACTTAATTTTGAATTAACCCAGAAGCCTTATGAGTAAGTTTGTCTCTCTATCCTATTTCGATTTAGCCGAGTTGTTCAGGAAGTCGATGTTTTCCATGAACCTGGACATTTGTCTGTAATTAAAGGCTCCGATAGACTGATCATGTTGCTTATCACGGGGTGCAGCATATTGTGATTTAGAGGTCCACCGTTTTGCTTTTTTCATATCAAATTTGAATGAGTAGATGTTGTCATATATTTGACCTAATGCACGATGTGGAGACTGCTATGTTACATTACATGTATCTTGAAATCTCGACTTAATATGTGTGGTGCTCTGAAAACTTCAATATGCAGTTTTCTGGGCGTCTTATCGTTCAGACATACATCGATACATTTGTATTCTTTTTACCTATGTAACAAAGACCAAATAATCTACAAATCGTTCCCTAGTTTAATATAACAAGACCTTTCCAAATAAATTTAATTTCAATAAAACGAAAACAGTTGACTCCTAGCACACAAACGTTGCACCCCGTGTTACATCATGAGTACTAGTTGGTCTATCAGGAACGGACAAATTGTTTTGGAAAGGCAGATTTTCCTCCAGAGAGAAGGTAGATACTGTGTGCAACACGTTTTACATTACCCGACAGTACCTATGAAAGTTAAGACTCTAGCTCTCATTGGGGAGGTAAACTTAGGGTGCCTATCCATCCTCTTTTAGTTGAATGGCGATCGAACTAACATAGATAGAATCAATCTGTCATTTTAAAACAGTTGGTCAATCATGCAGTCGCTCGAACTACTGTCGTGCTAACCAAGAGTGACAGTGACGTAATTTTCAATTGTTAAGTTTAACATTAATTTGTACACTCCACTTGAGCCAACGGGAATCGATAGATCACATGTGTATTAACCCTATCCTGAGGATAGGATTTATACACAAGTGATCCATCGGTTATTAGTCCCTGATAAATTTGTAAACAAAACATGACGTCACTGTCACACTTGGCTGGCATGACAGTAAAAGTGGATAGAGAACACTATCCTTAAATAATAGCTGTTCGTTTAAATCCCTATCAGTATGTATATAAGCAGTCCAAATATTGTCCGCCATGAGGCTCAAACCAGTTACCACAAGCCTACGAGTCATGTTTGCTAGCCGCTACACTATAGAGGTTGTAGCACGTAGCTGTCGCTTTTTTGTGTTTAGATTCATTTTCCGCTTTAGTATAATAAGTTACACAGTGTACACTATTATACACAGTGAGTTTGGTTTTTAGTCATTAGTCGATAGTCGTTAGTTTTATCCTTATTTGTACTAGTCTACTTACAAATCAAGCAATCATGGATCGAAACTTGGAAGGAGCCTTTTTTTTATATAATTGTCAAATTGCTTTCTTTTTTTAAGTTAATATTGTTCGTATTTTTACATCATCTTGTGATGAGCTTTCATTTGTATTTAGCCGCTTTTGTATTCATTATTCCCTAAGTTCCCCACTCTTTCCTTGTCAGCTGATAACATTTGCAAATAGTTAATTTTGATTAAAAGTCAGCAGATGATAACAAAAATCTAAAAAATATTCAGCGTGCAAAGAGTAAATCACATGTAGGCTTATTGAAATTATTCACGGTGCTGTATTTGTTACATAAACGCATGCCGAATTCAAATAAATGTAGGCCTATCCAGTTGTGCACAGAATCAAGAATAAAGAAATCGAAAAAAAAATGATCAAAAATACTTAAATGCTACTGGACTCGAAACCACATCTGTTGAGTGCTAAAACACTCGACTATCCACTAGGCTATCGGGGAATTGTGATTAAATTCATTCAGTTTAGTAATTGTACAACAATCTAAAGCGCACCTCTTACGAAGATTCACGAAGACTGAGTAAAAGGTCATTGAATATTCATATGTCTCGGGTCAATTTTGACAAACAATACTGACATTAACGGTATTCTGGTTTGTGTAATACGTGAAGTCCCAGAGAATTAGAATACTGCACACATTATTCCATATTCTATCGTATTGAACGTCGGTAAGCAGTTGTATTGAGCAGTTTGAAATGACGCCAAACGATATTACCGAATTTTATTCATTTTCCTTCGCTTGTCAAACTATCTGCAGTTGATTTTATGCAAAAGAAGCAAAAACTTCCTGCCCTGTCCTTTCTCATAATGATGATTGTAACTTCTGTTAATATAAACCGAAAACTGAAAGATACTGCAAGTAGAATTATTCTGAGAACTCATAACTGCTTGATCAAACTTTTTGTCAATTCAGAGATTTTCCAAACACATACATTATTGCTTACCTGAGTATGTTCAGTGCTCAAAAGTAAGCTTTTGTGATCAGTCGCCGTCCGACGTGCTTGCCCATCTTGCGTTGTGCATAAACATTTTTAACAACATCTCATAGACCACTGGCCAGAATATAATCTGTAAGCAACATCTAAAACTGCAATGAATTACTTGCACATTTCTAGTCCAGTTTACTCTGAAACAAACCTCCTATAACTTTGATAACAGGACTCATACACTTTTGAAACTAGAAAGCACAATAAAGATCAATCCATCACTCCTGCATCAAATATATAACTGGTAATTTGCTATTCCACTCTGCCCCAATCCTGGCCCTACATACTTATATACGTCACATAACCCATACATTTAGCATTAACATACATCAAGTTGCATAATGTCGTCAGAACAATGGTTACAGCATATTGTCATTACTCTGAGATGTTAAGCTAAACGACTGTGAGTAGTAATTATACCATTCCGTTTGTTCACTCTTACAAGACATAACTTGTCTCAGCATTTGAAGCGAATACGTTGATTATGTGTAAAGATTGTTGCATTTGGTCATACCCTGAGCGTCCAAAGAACCTTGTTCATTTTATATATGACAAAATGATTTGATGTGACATATCTTCGTGTCTTACAGTGATGAGCTAAATTTAGCCCAGTTCAGGTAGACATCAGGATTTTTCAGTGCTGACAGACGGCTAAAATAGATTGAACTGAATTTAGCCCAGGACAGACTTTTTCACTGCTGTCTGACATCTTAAAAGATGTTTAAACACTGACTGATTTCTTATGTATATTTCGCAGGTCGAAGTGAATAATGAAATAATCTTGTTTTCAGTGCAATAGGAACATCTGACTTGAGTAAATTTATAAATATTAAAATACTTTAAATAAAACTAGGAAAAGAGACACAGTGTCATATAATAAACAATTTGTGCTTTCTTTTTCGGTTAACATCAGGATTATTCAATCCTCTAAAGTGACTTTTCTTGGGTTGACAAACCCTGGTGTTAACCTCAGAAGAATGCATCAATTGTATAATGCTAAGTTGTTAATTTATCAAGACTTAACTATCCGAATTTATTTTTCACTGCATAACTTGATTGGTCTGATCATGTATCTACATTATATTGCAGTTGCTGTATATGAGCATCGTTTTACTTGCCCCTGCTATAGCACTTGAGGCTGGTAGGTATGAGTTTTATTGCTTTTTCCATAGTTTGTCTGAAATCACAAGACCTTATACTATGGAATTAACCTATTGCTCTTTATTCTAGCCTTCTTGTGACGAGTTCGAATGGTCATTTACATAATATAAGAATATATCATGAGTGTGAGGGTAGGATAGAAAATTCCCTCTCGAGGATCACCTTATGGCAGCACAAGGCTTGCTGAGTGATGACAAATCGTTGCTTCAGTGCTATAGTGTTCTATCTACCATTGCACAAGTTTCAAGAAAAATGAGTTTGAAAATTTTAGCATAATGATTTTTGAATCCTTATTTATCACAGACCTTTGAATCATACCAGAGGGTTGAAATATGTACATACAGGGTAAATGGCCTTGATTTGAAGAAATGTTTACAGTTATATGGAATGTACGGGCATTTTATAGTTTGCAGATAGAACATTATGCCTAAAAATCACCTTCTGCGTTCAGGGCTATAGTGTTCTTTACTTTCCTACAGCTTATTATTCTGTTTATGGAGTCGATTCCTATACTAGTTTGACGAAAATGATTATTTGTACCTAAAAGTAGTAGGTTTAGTCATTTATTAAGCATCACAGTAACAAACCGCACATATTAGGCTAATACAATTTATGCAAAGGAGGTAATCTGATTCTACAGTTAATTTTTCTATAAATGGGGTCAAATTCTATAATGTTTTAGACTGAACTGATTAGATGGACCTAAAAGTAGCAGATTTTAACCATTGATTTGTAATTACACCGACAAATTACACAGTTTAAATATGTGTAAGAGAGCTAATTTGTTTCTACAGCTTATTATTTTGTCCATGGATCAATTTGCGTTATATTTTTGACTGAACGGACTATTTGGACCTAAAAGTAGCTGATATAGCTATTAGTTTGTCATTAGACCAATAACCCGCTTCAATTTTAGGAAATTTAAATTTATGTAAGGGAGGTAACTGCAATTTTTAGCAATTTATCAAAGGGAAGTAACTTTATGTATAAAGAACAGTATGCCACTGAACTTACCCAGTCAGGTGACATAATCGCCATTGGATGAAAATCACTTAGAACACTATAGCACTGAACGAAATTGTCTTTTCGTAGATAGAAGTGAAAAACATAGCGATTTTAAGCTTACTGGGAGGAGATAGGCAAATGAAACCTTCACCAGTAGATAGAAATTGACCTCATTGACAGAAAAAAAATAACTGTAGAAACATATTACCTCCCTTGCATTAATTTTAATGGCATAATGCGTGCGGTTTCTTACTGTTATGCCAAATAAATGACTAAATCTGCCACTTTAAGGTACAAATAATCATTTCTGTTCAGACTGGTATATGAATTGACTCCATAAACAGAATAGTAAGCTGTAGGAAAATATAGAACACTATAGCACAGGACGCAGAAGGCGATTTTTAGGGCATAATTTTCTATCTGAAAACTGTAAAATGCCCGTAAATTCCATATTACTGTAAAAAGTTCTTCAAACCAAGGTCATTTACACTGTATGTATGTATGTATTTTAACCCTCTGGTAAGATTCAAAGGTCTGTGATAAATAAAGCATCAAAAATCAGGATGCTAAAATTTTCAAACACATTTTTCACAAAACTAGTGCAATGGTAGATAGAACGCTAAAGCACTGAAGTGACGATATCACTTATACAACAGTTACAATTGCTTATATAATATTCAGTTTACAGAATTGTACATAGGTATAAAAACGGTATCTTGATCGCACACAGCTGTGTATCAGCCTAGATTACTTCATTAGAACCACTTCATCAAGCTATTTAAAATTGACCCCTGTACTTGTGTTTTATGCAATAGTCTTTTTGGCTTGTTTAAGTTTTTTTTCTATTTATTTTTTCTAGTCGCTGGCATACCTTTGTGGATTTCCGTTGTGGTGGTGGGAATAATAGGCACAGTTTATACGTCATTGGTGAGTATAAATCGCTTCATCTTTGGATATTATAATGGTAATCATAAATCATCCAATACTATCAATAGAAATTTCAGTAAAACATCATTAAAATTATTATACTTTAAGCTATAACATATGAGCTAGTACGAAAGCCGCCAAACAACCAATCAGAAGGCAGGAATTTGATGTAAAGGGTGTTAAGAAAGATCGTTCTGCAATAAAAGTATGTTCCTATTATTTTAGTAATAATGTGTCTAATGACACAAATGTTACTGAAATTACAGTGAGCAACTTTAGTTGTGCATCTCCTTTCAGGGCCCACTTTTTTGACAAAAATGCTGGAATCAAACTTTCTCTATGTACATTTACTTTTTGACATCTTATCTGTTTGATGAAGTAGAAAAAATATAAAAATCACTCATGCGAATCATTCTGCAACGTCAAAAGCAATTTTGACAAAAATGCTCGTGCAACCTGAACGTCTGTATTTTTTATTTGCGTTTTGCGCTAGGAATTATCCATGCTGATCGTTGTGACAGAAAAACACCCAAAACAATTGTTTTATTCAAATAAAATCCCCTTTTTTGGTCGTTGAAGCTAGTAACGCTGTTACATTTTGAAGAAATGCTCGTTTTGACGTCATGTTAACGTCAGTTACAATAATCGAACAGGTTTTCCTTTGCAAATTGTTTTGTTATGAGTCACATGTTGACATAGAAAAATCAAACCACTAAAACATCTTATCATTGACACGTCTTATAGCTTTGGTAGTAGTGACGTCATCACTAATGTCAACCCATTTACGCCAATAAATCCATCTATTTTTTGCAAAAATAAACGGCGGATACATGGTTGTTTAAAATGAAATTATAAAGGAAGTGTTTTGATAACTAGTTTACTCAGAATCATACGAAACTTTAACTAATTTTAAAAAAAGTAAACAATATAACTTTTTTTCAAACCTTGGTCAGCTGGGAACCAAAATAGTAAAACGTTTAAAAAACTGATAAAGTTAACAAACACATTCCAGTCATAGATATTGCCAAGAATAAATCAGCTCTTATCTCTGTCATTGCAGATATTGGACCCTGAAAAAAAGTGCAATGTGATCTGAGTTTCATTCGAAATAATGCAATGTGAAATGGTGTTTTGAGGGTAGTGCCCTTCAAGATCAATTTTCTCATCTGATCACAATAAAAATTCTATGGCTAATGCAAATATAGGGGCGCTTTATGCTCCTTGTCTCAAAATAAATGTAGCATAAGTTTTTTGAGCATTTTTACCTTATATAATTGGTGCGTAATTAAAGTGGCTCACTCTATTTAAGTCGACACACTTGAACAGTAGGATGTTTAATCAAATATTTTATCACGAACAAATTATCTTCAAAATCAAGTACCCCTTGGAATTTTTTTGGCTCGATGAACAAACTGGGGGTATATAACAAAGAACCATTGTCATGTAATGGCCATAGTGATAAGAATAGTTCCTAATTGGTTAAGAAACCCTAATTGGAGTTATTATTCATCTTATGATTTGGCTGCTGTCAGGCCCACCAGGGTTTACCTGTTGGATTTCTTTTGCTCGAGTATTCATTTTTATGCACTGTTGAGTCCTTATCTTTGCTTTATATCCTTTTTATATCTTGCGATAAGTGTTCTAGGAGATGATGCATGGATAAGTTAGGGGTATTTCATGCTAAACAAACATCTATTTGTCCTGATCCATATCTGAACTTAGGGTGAGGATGGCGCCGTGAAAGCTGGTTTAAGCCCTCAAGTAAAATATTTTTACTGACCGTTTCAAGGTGGTACGTCTTGCATGGATCATTTGTGTAATTTATATCTTGTGTTAGTCAGCTTTTGGGTCTGTTTATTGCTACCTTGTGGTCAACTGCTGGGAAAAGGCTGACCTCTTGGCTCTTGTTTGTGATGTTGAATTGTGTTTTGACACTCTACCATGTGGTAGCCTGGGTCAGGTGTGGTACTTGATTATATTGATGCCTGATCTTTACCGTCTTTCTTACTTTTATATAAGCCTTTAGTAAGTTTACAAATCTGCAAGGCTGTAAAGAACCATCCAAGATAGAAAATGTCACAATTGTTGGAAAATGCTAGATTTGTATCGAACGATTGAAAGAAGGTAGCCAAAGTAAACATATGTGTGTGAAGTCATTTGATGTCAGACATGATGCCAAGCGCTATAGTGTATCACAGGGAATAACAGACTCATGGACTATGCAAATATCCAGCAGCATCTCCTTTTTAAATGATTCGAAATTCTATGATGAAGAGTGGAACGAACTTTATTAACACCCTTTAGTTTTCATTAAGGTAGAGTTGCTTATCAAAAAGGATGGAATGTATAGTGACCTAATCAACATGTACACAGTTAAATACTTAATTACTTATGTGGTTTTCGCCATGTGCTGGTCTGTTTTGTTTGATGTATAGGTCATATAATCCTTACGCGATATTCCTTACGCATTTTTAAAAAAGCAAAGGAGATATTGTAATCACCTCCGTCCGTCCGTCCATCTGTCTGTTATGCTATCTCCTCCTAAACCATTGGACGAAATCAAACCAAATCTGGTATGTGAGTTACTCTCATGAATGGGACATGCAATAGCACATGTGTTTGGCCCTGACTCCTGGGGCCCTGAGGAGGGTGCAAAAGGTCAATATCATTAAATTTCAATTACAAAGTCAATCTCAAAGATTTTTATACCAAACTTTGTGTGTGTAAAATCTCACAAATCAAAGATATAAACACATCAAACATGATTTTTGGTTTGTCTCCTGGGGCATGCCCTAGATGTGGGACTTGGGGTTGCTTGTGGGTCAAAAATTGAATTATATCTGTCCGTCCATCCATTATGCTATCTCCTCCTAAACCATTGGGTGAAATCCATAACAATTTGGTGTGTGAGCTTCTCACATGAATGGGGCGTGCAACAACAATTTGGCCCCGCCTCCTTGGGTCTTAGGGAGAGGTCAAAAATGTCATATATCATTTAAACTCAACAAAAGAGTCAATTTTACAGCTTTTAAATACCAAACTTTGGCACCAGTAAAATGCATTTTAGCCTCCTGGTAGCTTAGATTGCTGTCCCTTCAAAGGCGGTGATTCTGTTGTTGTTTATCATTTGCTTAATGCACTTCCCATTTTTTTGGGGTGGGGGGATTGTGTTTCTCTTTGTTCTGGAATGCATAACTTTTTGCCCTTTCTAGTTTTGCAATCATCTTGAAGAGAAGGAGAGAGCTGGTTGCTTTTCTTTTTTGTCTTATGGATGTCTTATTATTGTAAATGTTCCCTGGCTCTTCCTCACAGTGCCGTGGGTTGGTCTGCAGTGTGTAATTGTGGTATTTTTGGATCATACTCGCTTATTTTGTGTGTGTTCTAACAAATAAACCTGTTACCTGAGTCATGCCCCAGCGGTGGGACTTCGGGGCGCTGGGGTCATTTTTTTTTCCAAATATGGTCATGTGGCATATCAAATTGACAGGGATGATAAGTAGAAAGAATGCAAGTACAATTTCACACTATGGTAAACTGGTGACCTTGGGGTGGGGTCAAAATATCAAATATCGTTAAATTTCAATTACAAAGTCAATTTCAAAGATTATTATACCATACTTTGTGTGTGTCCTAACACATTAAAGTGCAGGGGGGGGGTCAAAATTTGAGCGTGGGGATTTCCGATGGCGCCCCATCAATTGGGCGTTCTAGTTACATGTTGATATTTGTCTGTTTTGAATTCGTTACATGTAATGGTACACAATGCTTTGTAGTTCTCTTCTGCTCGTAAGATCCTGCATAACGTACGTTTGTTTACCAAGAAACACATTAGCTTACCATTGAAGCATTTGAGGTATATAAGGATATGTCAGAATTTGTTAATGGAAACGTACATTATAACACAAATATATCAAATTGTGCTTTGTAATATTTTAAGAAGCAAAATTGATTAATGGTTCATTCATGATTGAACCATTTTACAGTTTTCAGAAAATGTTGCAATATGTTTTTTGACTTGTGTCCGTTGGACGTTCTGGTGATGATATCTCTATCCTTTGACTATTAATATGAACGTTTGAGAATATAAGAATACATCATTAGAGTGAGGTTGGGATAGAAAAATCCGTTCGGAGGTTAACGATTGGCATCACCAGGTGTGTTGAGTGATGACAAAAGTTAATAGCGAGGGACTGATTTTTCTACCCCATCCCATTATTGTTCTTGCTAACCATTAAATATCGCATTTTCATAACAATTTGCCCTCAGAAGTCCCTGAATACGCTGAGATGCGACCTATTGCGATGACGTCACTTTAACATAACAATGACGTCACTTGTCTTCCAACGCTTGGCTGTTCGATTTTCATCTTTCTCACGAGTTCGTACGGGGTATGCGAGATAGAATTTTCTTAAATGGGTGAAACAGCGGAAACTTCACTCTGGTGAGCAAGAAACTCATTTTAACCCTTTGTCACCCAAATTTTTATTTGGACTTATGAGATATTGCGGAAAAAGAGTATTTGTGGCATGTTGTCTTATCAATTCAGATGTTTTGTCCAAACCACGTATTCATTCGAAAGTATATACACTTGTCCAATTAAACCTTGTTACTCTAATAAAAATTGATATCAAATTAGTCATATGACGTCGGGTCTTCGAGTGTTATAACGCCATGCATTAGGAACGACAAGCAACTAGTGTTACATATTATGTTGGTAACTTTATGAAATGACGCCCATAACAAAGTGACTTTCGTGTATATATGTAAAAATACATTTTTGAAGCAATCCTTTAATGAATCTTTATTTTTTTGCAACCATTCATAGCCCCATGAATTACACAAATTTGATTGACAGCTGCCAAGCTCACTTGCTCATGTTATACGCTTTGAACATTGAACACTTTCCCCAGAAGTGACACTGGTGTTGTGATTGACAACGAGCCACAACCAAGTCGTATGTGCACAACAAGCCTCTTGATTGCTCCTTTGGCTGTCCCTGTTCAAGCTGGCTGTCCCCCTTTTTCGGTTTTACACTTCGACAAAACAGTTAAAACGGTTATATTTTGAATACAATACTGTTTAATTCCCAAATTTAAATATTCTTTATATATTAGATATTTATAATAGAATGTAAATATAAAAAAAAAAAAATTTTGATCTGTTAATGAAATCATGAAGCCCAAAGGTTCATGGAATCATGCAATTTTGTATCTTGCAATTTTAACATGAAGGCATTTGGGCTTCATTTACTTTGCAATAGACCAGAGGTATTCATTAATCCATGAACATTCCAAAAAAATAATTAATTTCTTAAATATTATGACTTTTTAAATGACAAAACGAGATTTCAAAATAAGTTTAGCATCATGTGATAAATATAATCTACTATTCACGCCCATGTATTATTTAATTTAATACACTTGTCACAAAAGGTGATAAAATGTCTGGCAACCCTCGCGCTTTATCAATTTTCGCGTTTTATCAAGTTTCCACAGCTCATTAAATATAATCAATAATGCATGAAAACTCTTATATATGATCCAATAAATACTTATCTTTTTCCAGGGCGGGATCAAGAGTGTTATATGGACAGACGTGTTCCAGTTCATCATTCTATATGCAGGACTTATGGTTATATTAATACTTGTAAGACCACATTACATAAGAAACACAATATGGGGAAAACGACTATAGAGGATATTCAATTTTTTGGAATAAAAATGCCATATACATATACATTTTCTCGCTTCACGAGATGAAATAAATGGCATATTCATGATAAAAAATTGAATTTTCTTTTTATTATATATATACAATTTTAAGCGCGACAGGTTTTTGCAGTAGATGACGTCATACACGTTATCGCATTACGTCATTAATGATGACGTTGCATAATGTGCAATGTTAGCTTAAACTGAAACCAAAAGAGCAGGAGAACAAAAAGTGAAAATTTCAGCAAATCTCGACAATTTAATTATCAAAATTTTCCTTGCGATCTAACTAAAAGAAATACCCACACATACATTTTTTAAGTAAGAAAGGGAGCAACCCAATATTTGTCCCATTCATATACGTTAGGAATATTTCTCTGTGCTGTATCTTGAGTGTATTACATGTATATTCGAGATAGGTAATCTGTTTGTGCAGCTAGACTAGCTCTATAAAATTTAATGAAATGCAATGAAACGAATATTGTTATATGACTGGAGAGAATCCTGTCTCCTTATTGGCCAAATTTCTCTTCATAAATCTGGATGTCTACCTAAAAACAGGTCTTCTCTGGCCTAGAAGGTATTTTTGAAGAAAAACAGCTCAAACTAGTTTCCAGAAGATAATAACACTTCTGCAATATCACCCTCCAGAGATCTACAAATAGCATGATGAGCATGAAACTAGCATTAGCTGCATTAAATTGACACGATTTGCTGGTTCACCTGCCAACAGGTAAATTAAAGACTTCAGTGACCTTTAACAACAGTTTTGTTTTGTTTTTTTGTAAATTTTTCTTTGTTTAAATAAACAAAATGGAAAGTGTTTTTTGATTAGATTATACATTTCACATTCAGAGAATTTATATAAACATTTCAAAATACAAAGTACTACATTAAAATAGTTTAATAGACGTGGCTATTAAAAGCGTGTGAGAAAGTCCTTACGTTGAGCATGACTTCAACAACAAAAGTGAAAGTAAAGAAAAAATCATTCAAAGTTAAAAAAAATCATATAACAAAACAGTTATTGACTTCAAAATCGGTAGACATGAGGATTTATCTTCCCTTAAAAGTGATATTTACCTCTGCCTTGCAGCTTCGGTGAATATCATTTTTTCCGGTAGATAAATCCTAATGTCTACCTCAATTAAGTCAATAATTGTATGATATAACGTGTTTATTTTCATATTTGGCATACATCATCAACTGTATTCAGTGAAAAGCAATGGTGTTTATAAATTAAAATTAGATTCAAATTACCATCGTCAAAATTATTACTGTTGTTTGCATATTCTTATCATTAATTGTACTTATTATTTAACTTGTATTCGATGCTTTTACTTGTTTTGTTTTTACATGTTGTCCTCTTTTTAAGAGTGTAATCAAGATTGGAAGTTTTGAGAAGATTTGGCAGTATTCAGTGTCAGGAAAGCGTATAGTGTTCGACAGGTGGGTAGTTTAATTAGCCCGACAATGTGTTATTATGATAAATGTCTGTGTTTTAGAATCCTGGTCTAAATTCCATAGTATGAATCTAACTAATAAAATAATAATATATTAGATTGAAAATGTGTTAAAATAATTACTAAACATATATGGAGGGACTTATATGGAGGGACAACCTCATTTTGAGGCAATCCTAATTTCGGTAAAAAGCTTTCATCTCTGCAATAGAGACATTGCATGTTTTATTCAAAGTAGTCAGTAGCCAATAAATTGTGTGTACACAATGTATAGAAACCTCATTTCTAGTCTTGGTTGTTGAGTATTCCTGTGAGTTATTGTCCGTCAGGGTATGTATCAATTTATTTTTTTTAAACAAAGATTAGCCTAACAAATGAAAGTAGGGTTACAAAACAACACCTTTGCTATACAGATATAAGTCAATGTATATTAATTATTATAGCTGTCAATTAAGACTACCAAGTACTACTATAAATTGAAATACCAGAGCAATTACTCGACCAGACATTTTATTTCAACTTTGTTTAATATTACACCAAATTTTGGATGGAGTTTTTACACAGTTATAAAACGATTCATGGCTAGGTTTGAATGATTAGTTCTCTGTTTGGTCACACATTGTTTTTTTTTTTTGTTTTTTTTTTTGTTTTTATCCGCAGTATAAATGTAGGTGCTCAGACATCATAAGCACTCCGGTGACAATGGAAACATATTACATAATAAGAATTTCAAGACGCCAAAGGCTATCAGTTGGCTGCTGTGCAATCAAATGGCTAAAGCTACATTTTAGCCGCTGACTGTGGTAATAGAATTTTGTAGCGGCTCTGTGACAACTATATTGTGGCTTTAGAGCTGCTGCTGTTCATTTCTGTTAGGTTTATTACTTAAGATTGTCAACACAATCCACTTTGCATATAACCTTAATTTAAATACCTAATCACGAAAAGGAAACAATTGTTACAGACATATTTACTACGTACTATGAATGTATTTTTAATATTAAGTATTCATGATATGTGTGTTCTGGATGCTCAACAGAAACATACATAACACATATTCTACAGCAAATTATTAAATAAGTTTATAAATTTGCTATATATTCTGAATCTAATCTGGCCCGAGGTTATAAAACTATTTTCATACTCAACTCGAAAGTTATCCTGCTCATAAATGTTAAAATGCCAACAATTGATGGCATTCTAACATTTATTAGCATGATAAATACGACACCAGACAGATTTAAAGCAAGGAACTTCTTCAATAGTCGGTATTTTTGTTTTTGTGAGCATTTACAATTTCGTGCTCAGTTGAGTTGAACATGAAACAAAATTTAGAACCTCGGGGCCAGGCCATCAGTAACACAAAATATGTTTTTTATTTCTCAACCAAAACATAAAATTATGTTAGTAAAATTGATTGGAACGAACATATTTTCAATCTTACGCCCAAACAGTATGTTGATCAAACCTCT
Source organism: Loripinus fragilis (assembly GCA_964019695.1). Classification (NCBI taxonomy): domain Eukaryota; kingdom Metazoa; phylum Mollusca; class Bivalvia; order Lucinida; family Lucinidae; genus Loripinus; species Loripinus fragilis. The sequence continues at coordinate 93,343,133 of OZ026514.1, forward strand.
GCCAATGTATCAAAAGTATAACTTAAAGCTGCATAGTCTGTAACTTTTGATCTTCTCATTTTAAAAAAAATGTTTTTATTTTTCAAGAACACAGTTAAAATGCTCAAATTCAGGTAAACATTTTACCATTTTCGTAAATCTTATCAAGGTATCACTATCAAAACAACTGCATTTATGTTAAAATTCAACGGTCTAGAATTATTGGAGGGACGCAAATAATTACCAACTAGAGAAAAACACACCTATTTGATGAGATAATTCACTTTTCCATGCAGTTTTCAGCTGTACTGAACATTTTTTTGTGAAAACATAGCTTAATTCTAATTTTACAAATGATTTAAAAAGAAAATAAAAATTTTCGAAAAATGTTCATAGTTACAGAGTATGCAGCTTTAAATGAATAATTTCTTCGAACTATCGGGGTTCGAAATATGCAGTTTGTAAATGGGTGTTAAGTTCGTACTGTAATAAATACAATAATATCCTGTTAGTTTAGTTATAATGCATTAAATTACATAAATGACACTTATTTTCTTTATAGTGGACAAACTTGAAAAAATAATAATAAGATATTTAACAAACTACATTGCCATGAAAAAATGTTCTGCAAAAACCAGTGCCCCATTGAAATATTTGGGCGTGCGGATCAAAATGGGGGTATACAATAAACATGTATTGTCATGCAATGGGGTGATCAAAAATATGTCTGCTTAATTAAGAACCCCTCCATGAACTTGTTTTCATATTGTATAAACATTTGGGACTCTTTATAAACAGCAAAACTGAAGACAACCGTCCAAAATCATATATGTTACAGATTGTTGAAATTCAGATTTTTCCAAGACGTTTGAAAGACAGTACCTATAGACTTGCATTTTCAGCATCGTTTCCTTTACAATAATTTGAAATAATATTATGAACTGTAGAATAAATTTTCTTTACACCCTTTATATTACAGCATCAGTGCTGATCCTCGTGTTCGCCACACGGTGTGGTCTTGTGTAATTGGTGGAGCATTCAACTGGATACCAAACTGCTGTAATCAGTCAGCTGTACAAAGAATATGTGCTATGAAAAATGTCAAGCAGTCCAAACTGTAAGTGCCTAAGTCATGTGTTAATCCAGAAAGTTTAATCAGAGGGGGTCCAACTTTGACAACGTTTTTAGTTGATAAGTGGATCCAAAAACCACTTCTTTTTGGCCATGATTGGCCCTCTAGCGAAACGTTTCGCTGGCGTGCCAATGATGGCCCATTATTGGAAGAGGCTTAGCAGCTTTGTGATTTTTCAGGGAATCTGGATCAGTCATGCTGAGAGACCCTATATTTTTGGTGATTTTTCAGGGGGGGGGGGGTCAGGATCCCTTGTCCCCTCCTCTGTATCCGCACATGTAAGTTAAACTGTATAACAGGTAACGCTTTTAACCATTTTCATTCTCTGGATACCTGCAAACAAACACTTTGCCAAACCATGAAGACCAAGATGAAATACCGCATATACCTTTTCCATTGTCGTTGCATGTACTAAATTCAGTTTTGCTCTTGACGAGGCACATTTGAATGCTTATATTGGATGCATTATGCTAATTATTTTAATCAGAATAGTGCCATTAAATCGATGTTAATGTTTAATTATGTTTGTTAAGACAAAATCGATCTCAAAAGATAGAAATACTGTAGTTTAAAAAAATCCTGTCACCCATCAATATATACGATGGACTATCCTGACTTAGTTTAAACTTTATTTTATCTCTATAAAAAATACAAGTGGTACAATAATTGCATAGAAAAATGTAAAGGATCTGAACGGAAGCTTTAAAACTTAAAGAGTTCATTTCCTTATAATACACGCAGCTACATAGTTTATACAACATGGCATTTATAAATATTTGTATATGTCTAGGAATAAGTTTGAAAAATTAAGTTGTCTATACTGAGAGAGAGAGAGAGAGAGAGAGAGAGAGAGAGAGAGAGAGAGAGAGAGAGAGAGAGAGAGATTGAGAGAGAGAGATTGAGAGAGAGAGTCTGGGTCGTTAGCACTTGTCAAACTTGTAGCAATTATTTTAGGATGACGTCAGCTGAGCGGAGAGCTACTGGTGAGCATGGTTTGTCAGTGTATTACAGGAAACGTTTTGTAGCTAGTATATATAGTTGTGCATGTTTCAAAATGATATTAGTAACCGTGCAAGGCTGATTGGAATCTCCTCTGAGAAGTAAGGATACTGACAACTCGTGTGGGAGATTTAATAAGTATTGTTGCCTTTGTGCTGTGTATCTAGGACACAAGAAAAAGAAGTGTGAAGTTGTTTCGATGCTGCCACATGAACAGAGCTGATTGTAAATTAGATTCTTTTTAAACAGATGAGAATTTAACGAGCTGCATTCTAGCCTAATGCGGTTGTGTAGTATTTGCGCAATTCGTGATACATGCAAAGTATCAAAGTATTTAGGAACAAGAATTTGGGTGTTTCTTGATGTGTGTTTGAAGCTGTTGAGGGTGGGATCGTTCCGAGTATCTAGACTTAGCACAATCCGATCTAAATGCATCAAACTTTATGGAAAAGTCCATTGGTCTTAATAGGGGCTTTCAATGTGTCATGAGTGTTGGTTTTTGTAGAGAAGATTAGTTATTTAAAGGATTATCTTTAAGTCATGTTTATAATGCCCTCTTGTCTGGTCTCAGTTATAATATTTGGTACGTATCGATTCCTAAGTCAAGCTTTTGCATTTGTGATGTTTCATAAGAACATTCGCTGCTTGCAAAGAAACAGTGCATGCGTGGATCCAGAAAGTTTTGTCAGAGTGGGTTCAACTCTGACAACGTTTTTGGGGGATTTTTTTCCTTAAGTTGATAAGGGGATAGAAGATCCAAATACAACTATTTGGCCATCATCGTCCCACCAGGCCGATCGTTGCCCAAAATTGAATGCTGGCGGCTTGGTAGCTTTGTGATTTTCACGGGTAATGCGGGCCAGTATTGCTAAGAAACGCTGTATTCTTTTGAGTTTTCAGGGGTGGCTTTACCCCCATGTTCCCTCCTCTGGATCCGCGCATGCAGTGGCGACGTAGATCAAGAGTAAGACCATACATTATGTATCTAGCTACTTACGATATGCTAAAGTAGTTCCAATGTTACATTTCAGTGCAGTTTTGTTGAATATTCCTCTGGGCATCATCTTCGGAATCATACTTACTCTTATTGCACTAGTGATGTATGCTTTCTTTGCCTACGAAGAGTGTGATCCACTTCAAGCAGGAGCAATCAATAATGCCAATCAGGTCGGTGTTATTGTTTAAACACATTTAAAACACTGGTTCCAAAAGCATGTTAATAACCTTGTCAACCCATACTGTGGTATTTAATTTGTTTCATAATGGGATGTTGACAAGACTCGGTTGCTTTTAAATTATCTTGTGACATACATATGTGCATCTACAACTGCGTTTATTAGACATTTTTCAGTTACCGCAGACCCTAGGATTTGTAAGGTGTAGCACATATTAGACTAACGTTATTTAAGAGGGGCGATCTCAGCAGTGCAATTCAGAAGCGTTTAACAACTTCATTAGTTGTAACTTGCGTCTCGGTTAATTTCTGTTAGGAAATCATATGAAGTGCATTAATTAATAGGCCACTGGCGGGATATTGTTTACCTCTCCCCAGGGGGAATTTCGAAGACCATATTTTTCTTAAAGCCCAATGTCTTGCAAAGATTTTGCAACATGTTATCCCTCTGACAATGGCAGCGTTAAGCTGTAACAGCCTGTTACATACGTTACCCTACAAAATATTTGATAATTAAAATTCTTTTTTAAGACTTCAAAAAACTGCAAAAGATAAGGTAAGATTTCCAAATTGGTTATATATTCTAAATAAGATATTACTTGGCCACAGATAATGACATTTGAAAACAAATATAGTCACCCCCGATGTAGTGTATGTTACAATTTTTCATTGAATCCCCTTTTAAATGATAAATGCATCTAATATAGTTTGTCTTTAATTTTATTGAAACCAGTTTATGTTCATTGATTTGTTAATACATTAAAGATTTTTTATTTACCTTTTCAAAACTGAAAGCATTACGTTTCTATCTTATATACTTTTTGAGTTATTAGATGATGAACATGGTACCCCCATATCACAGAAAAATGTAAAATGTAATTCTCCAGGCCTCGCGCTGGCTATAGACCCCACTTCCCCCCAGGGGAATTTCGTAAACTATAATTTCCAAATACTACATTATATAAGGCCCAAAATGAAATATCTTAGCCCTCTGAGAGTGGCAGCGTTAGCGGGTAACATCATGTTATGTACGTTACCCGCAAAATAGAATTAAATTTTCCTGATTGTGTCTCCAACATGACATATTCACACTTTTTTTGAAGTCCGGCACAGGTTTAAGAACTTCTTATAGCATAGTTACATAATTTTAGCATTTATTTTATAAATGTCTTGAGTTTTTGCCGTTGTATATGTTACTTAGTGTTACATATGTTATTTCCAAGTATCAGTATGGCAGTTATTGACTATACATGCATTACATCCGTCAGTGAACATAGTAAATCTATAAGGCTTCTATTCAAATGAATTAAAGTTCCTTATTATGGTGTCTTACACTATTTTACAGCCCAGGTTACATACGTTACTCTCTGAATACCATTAAACATTCAAGATATGGTCCCAAACACGACCTGCTTGTACTTATCTGCATGCTGGCACAGGTCCATGTACTTCTTTTTACTCTGGCTCATTTGCTGAGGAAGTAACTCAAAATATAAAGTACCATTAACCCTCTTTTCTTTTATAGAGACATCAATTATAGTTGACATAATACTCATGGAAAGTATGTAACATTCAGTGCAATGTGCGAGTAACAACTTAAAAGATCAAAGAAAACCCATCAGGTAGAAGTTCTAGAGCAAGTATTCGTATATTATCCAAGGGTTTTAAAGAATTTTCCTATACAACTTATTACTCCTCTATCAGATTTATCTTGCAAGGATTTTGCAATATGCTAGCACTCTGGTAATGGCACCATTGCCCTGTAACAGCCAATTGTATATATTACCCGTCAATATCTTTGATAATTTTAGTAAATGACATGACTTCTGAAAAGTGCAAACCATAAAGTAAGATTTTCAAATTGGCTATATCATCCAAGTAAGCTATTTTTGCTTCACAGATATGGACCTTTGAAAACAAATATGCACCTCTAAGTGTTACGTATGTTACTTTTTTTCATTATTCCTATATAAATGATTTATGAAACTAAAATAGTTTGATATTTTTTTAATGTGAATGTGCTTACTAACTCATTTTGTATCAAAAAAACGTGTATGTACCTTTTTGGAAACTGCAAACATTATGTTTCTATCTTTTATAAGGTTTGAGTTGTTGAGTTTTGAACATTGTAATCCCATATCACACAAAATGTGAAATATAATTCTGTGGTTCTTTTGTTAGGGTACAATCAAGTTTTTTTTCACCCAGAGGTAATCGATTTCCTTTCCATTTGTTTTCCACACATTTTGTCCATATATGGAAAGCCTCACTTGTTTCATGGGAAAGACTTGATAGTTCAATCTTTGTATGTACATCTTATGGACAGGAAAGCAGGGTGGAGTTAAGCTCATGTTTATGCCTTTTGTAATAGTAAGTATATGTGTATGGCTTTGGTACTTTTTTTCAGAAACCTGTTGTACTGCAGCTTATTCACAATGTTAGGGCTTCATATCACTTATGAGTGCATAGAGCAATTCTTTATTTGTTTTCCTACCCTTCTTAGAATGTTGATGAACTAGTGGGGGATGGGTTCTCTATCTGTTTGATAGGAATAACCTTTCCGTGGTACTAACACATCGACACATTGGTAGTGTCACAATCTATTAAACAGTGTATTAATGTAGATCTCTTCCTCCATATTCTGGCCAATGCTGTTGACATTCAGAAGGTGCAATTTTTGTTGCATACACCATTGTTGAACAAAGCACCCAGATTATCCTCTGCGAGAATGTTTGTAAGACTTTATAGACTGCTGATTATACATTGTATATATGTATCAGTGACAAAACCAATATGCCCTGTCTGTAGTGCCTGGTTGAATACTGGTGCGATCAGATCCATGAAGGTTTTGTTTGTTTGTTTGTTGCTTTGTGTCCTAAGTCCACAGCTATGGTCATTGCGGGACGGTCAGTTCACCTAACCACACTTTTTTACTGGGCAAGCTTGAACAAGCAGCTAACCAGTAATCGTGCACATACTTTCGCTTGTAACTGACAACAACCTTTCATGAATGATTCAGCGGAAGGGAGGAGAATGACCGTAGAAATTATTTCAGGATCAATCTCCACGAAAGTATGGGACCGGGCCGGGATCGAACTCGCGACCCCTGGATCTGCAGTCAGCTTCGCATCTGTAACCAGACACGTTACCGACTGCGCTACGCGGCCCGGTAGATCCATGAAGGTGACAGGAAAAGCTATTATGCTCTGTAGTTACGGCATTAGCATCAACGTTATGTGCAGCACTACATGGCCAATCTAATGTTGGTTCAATATATGATTGCAAGCCATGCTGAAGTTTTGACTTGTCAGTTTTGGTGGAAATTCTATCAGGAGTTGACAGTGATCTTGGTACAGGTCCCAGAAGGAACGGCAGTGTCGACTCAAGGTTAACATTATATCCAATAGAAAGAATGTCATGCTTACCAAGGACGCTCCTTAAAGCTCTCATCTGGCTGTTTTCGTTTTGTAAATTGGGCAATTTCTTCTTGTTTGACCTCGCAAGCATCAAAACTTTATAAGCTTTTAGCATTTTATGGGGGATGTGAAAGACAGATTTGTTTAACTAAAAGTGAGTCAATGAAGTCTGCAACAGCCTTCCTGCTAATGTCATCAGCCTCAATAAGATCCTTAGCTAACCAGGCTTAGCAGGCACACCAAAAGACAATAAGTACAGTTCATTGTCTTTAAAACTAGAACTAAAAGGATTGGTGAAGCCTAAAACTGCCTCTAGTACTCATTCTACTTTGCATCTGAGCAGATTGAATATTCCATTTCAGTACATTGAAGAGTTGTTTCAATATATTGAGCTCTGATGTGATGAGTAATACACAATTCCATCTGTAGTATGAAGTGTAGTTCTGGTTGCTGAAGCCTATAATACCTCTTTATTGTTTGCCTGATAGTTATGTCAAAAGCATTTCTCAAGCAAAGAACCAATAGTTGTGACACACTAAACCCACTTTGTTCGACAAGTTCTTTGCATCTGCGATGTGTATCAAATTTATGAGTGTAATCAGTTACACAGGTACATATTGTGAGTAGTTGTTGTGATCGTTTGCAATGAACATTGGGAACAAGGCATACAGATAGAGATGACATGCAATTCAAAGTTGTTTTCCTTGCCGCCCTTAACAGTGTCAACACCATTGGAATCATATCCATATACCTTGCCCAGAACTGAGCTGTTTCACAGTGACTGTCTTTCAGAACATCCGTTTTGAATGCGTGGTATCTATACTGTTTATGTGAGCAAACAGCGAAGGTTGATAGATCACATAATATTATTAGTTTAAGTCACCATTAATTAATAAGGAACTTCAATTTATTTCAGCCTTATAAATTTTCTAAATTCTCTGACAGACTTTATACATGTATAGTCAACAACTTCTAGATACTCAGCATGGCTTATGTATCATTTGGTAACACACATAACAGTTAAAGCTCAAGGCATTTATTAAATGAATACTTAAAATAGGTAAACCTTGTTAAAAGAAGTACATAAACCTGTGCAAGCATGCAAATAAGTATAAACAGGGCTTGTAAGAGACATTAACTTAAATGTTTAATGCTATTTTGAAGGAAACATACATAACATGGGCCTGAAAAATAGTGTAAGCGACCATAATAAAGAACTTTAAATTATTTAAGTAGCAGCCTTATAGATTTACTATATTCTGTGACAGATGTAATACACGTATAGTCAATAAATACCTTACTGATACTCGGAAATAACACAGGAAACACTAAGTAACCTATAAAACGGTAATTACTCAAGACATTTATAAAATTAATACTAAAAATATGTAACTGTGTTATAAGAAGTTCATAAACCTGTGTCAGCATGCAAATTTGTACGAACATGTCATGTTTGAGACATTATAGGGATGTTTAATGCTATTTTGGGGGGTAACGTATATAACGTGCTGTTACACGTTAACGCTGCCACTCTCAGAGGGCTAACATCTTTTATTTTGTGTCTTATATAATGTAGTTTCAGAAAATCATAGTGTAGAAAATTCCCCCTGGGGGAGGGGGGTCTATAGCCAGCTCAAGGCCTATAAGTCATCTTCAGCAAACTAATGTTTTCTTTTAAAGTGCTGATGTATTGTTGTTATGAAAATGATGTATGCTTTTTAAGTCTGCTGATTATATTAAAATGCACTCTGGGCTAATTTTATGATGGAAGTAAACATAATGAATCCAGAACAGACTGCAACTCATGCAACGGTTTGACTCTGTTAGAGAGAAATATTTCAACCTCCACTTCTGCACTAGAAACCGAAATTATATTCAATCTATTGAGTCTGGCTGCAGAAATAAAGGAGAATCACTTTCATTTGCACACTCTTATACGGATGCTTGATTGAACCTTTGTGCAAGACGACTCAGTTTGGAATTTTGGTCCAATTGAAGTCGAAATTCATATTGAGCATTATGATATACGTAGAAGGCTTCCATGCGAGCTGGACATTTCTTGTACTTCGACAACAACAGAATCTAGGGCAAAGATTTGCTACCAGTCAAGTGCATTTAACCCCCCAGTTACTTAGGCTGCTGTACGTTCTAAGGCAGTTGTTCTGTTGTTGTTGACTTTTTTGTTTATTGTTACTCCCATTGTGCGAGTCTGTAGTTGTTTTTTGTTTTGTTATACGCTACTTTATGTCCATTCTAGTTTTGCAATCATCTTGATGGGGAAGAGAAAGATGGTTGCTTTGCTTAGTTTGTCTCCCTGGTGTCTCTTGATGTTTGTGTGCTATGGGTTTGTCTGCAGTTCGTGATTTTGGTATTTCCTGATCATACTCACTACTATTTTTAGGTAGTGAACACTCTTTATACCTTCTTTACATGAGCCACAAGACTGGTGACCTTGAAACATGGTTTACACCATTGGATAGTTAGTGAGTATGAGCTGGAAATGCTCCTGACCAGTTCCCATACTGTTTTGGAATGTGATCATGAAATAATTTCAATTAACCAAGTCAGATTGCAACTATTGTTTACCAATTTTAGTATGCAGACAGAGGTGCAATAGATATTGAAACATATGAAGCGAAATTTTAGTTTGTAGGCCTGGGTCCAAAAAAGTAAGTGAGTATGATCAGGAAATACCACAATCACAAACCGCAGACAAGAGGAAGAGCCGCCCAACCATAACGAGACACCAAGAAGACAATTTAAGCAAAGCAACCAGCTCTCTCTTCCCCATCAAGATGATTGCAATACTTGAATGGACATAAAGTAACGTACAATAAAACATAGAACAATTACAGATTCCCACAATGGGAGTAACAATAAACAAAAAGTCAACAACAACAGAACCACCGCCTTAGAACGGACAGCAGCCTAAGCAACCGGGGGGGGGGGGGGGGGCTTAAATGAATTTTACTGGTACCAAATCTTCGCCCTAGATTCTGCTATTGTTGAAGTACAAGGTATGTTCAGCTCGCATGGAGGCCATCTAACTAGTGCAATGTATCATCATGGAGAAACACTCTAATCAAATCAAAACACCATGGTAAAACAAAGAAAAGGGCTCATGACTCACAGATAGTCAGAGCTAAAGAAAACCTCAAGTTGAGCCACGGTGGGTCCAACTACAGATAACTTTGTGTGGACTTGGCAGAGGGGCGTTGGCCAAAAATCAACTTTTCACAATATGGTATATGCAGCAACATGGTAGCAAATAGTTTGCCAGAAGACACACCTCCTACCCTTGTTAGAGCTCTACTCCTAGGAAATTTTTATCGATCAAAACTGAGTTCTGCTGGTACAAGAAGGATTGTTGTAAGTTTCTAGCATAGATATGTACATGAAGTACTGTTAAACCGCTTAGCCAAGCTTGTCATGAAAAACTATGGTTCCAACCCCAACCCACTTCACCAAATTAATATCATGAGGTAAAAAGCTATACTAATTGTCTTTTTTGTATTTTACTCCTTCTGAATTTCTAAGGGTGCTCAACTAAGCGTGTATTGAATTACACAGTTTAAGCATTTTTAGGGAGGTGGGAAATAATGATTAATAATAATTATAATAGATTGGTGAACTCCTTCAGTATGTTGAAGACAAGGAGCTAGATATGATAGGATGCAGCTTAATCACATATGTGATTTAGCCCATCTGCCTGTCCCTCCTGTAGTCATTTATGGTATTTGATGCATTTTGATTTTTTATCATCACTACCATGAACAGTCAATATCATATAAAGTTCTACCAAATCGACTCAACAATTATCTATAGGCATGTTTGGTAATTTTACATGCCTATTCATTGTCTGCAGTTTCTTTTATCTTTCCTTTTATTTAAATCATTAAAAAAGATCCCTGGGGAATACCATGACAGTGCTAAACAGTTTGAATTTGGATGAAGCCTGATGTTTTGTCGGGCCTGATCTTGTTCCACATTGTTTGCAAATGTGGCTCATCAATAGATGGCAACAGTCGACACTAGTGGAACAAGAGTAACTAGTACAATGACACTTGAATTACTAGAATCGACTGAGCTAGACTATAATGACTTTTGGTGTATTTACAGTGGCGTATCCAGGATTTCTGGAAAGGATGTTGATATGTATAAAGGCACGGGGTTCGCTTTTCTGATTTTATCTCACTTTTCTTAAATATCCCATGAAAATGAAATAATTTGGTCTCACTGAGAGCAAATTATTTCATTTCCATAGGATATTTAAAAACCAGGAGGGGGGTTCGCTCCTGAACCACCTCTTGATCCGCCACTGATTTAACTTAGCATTATTAATTTCCCAGTATGCTTCATGGTTTTAGTTTAATGATGACGCCAATTGAATAGAAAGCAGCCTAAAGTGTCAAGGCAACCAAACAAAAACTGTCCGTGTAGACGTCTATTCATTACGGCGTCATGAGTGACCGCGTTGGAGGAAGCTTTTTGCATACTCAGGGGCGTACTTACGAAAATGCGCATGTGCGTACAATTTGACGATGCAAGTATAGGGTTTTAGCTATTCAATTTGATTTTTGGAAGAAAAATCCAGTTTATTTTGTTTATGCTGCGTGTCTTCACAGCTCATTTTAGCCCTGTGAAATGCTCTAAAACCATTTTCGTAAAAGGGACAAACCCCTGGCTTCATATAGGGGGACTATTCAGAGTGGAAACTCTATAAAATGCCCCATGAACGCGCCTGACACTTATATCTCAAGCATCAGCTTTCTGGTGCAAGTGCGCTCTCTCCCAATAAGTATAATATACCAGTCGGTTTTAACCACACACCCAATCACCTGACATGGCGGGAGTATAGCCGAGCAAATGTACCATGTTTTAACTTTTTGCATTGGCCCCTTAGTGCGGGGAAAATGTGCGGCGTTTGATATACAAAGGAAAATATGGCAGTATAAAGTAAAACATGACAGAGGGTGGAGAAAACTATCATGGTTTTAACAAAAGTCAAAGTTCCCACTGTTCTCCGGTTAGAAATGACTAGTGCATAAATTCAAGTCCTCTTAAGGGTAAAAGGGGAACCCAAATTGTCTAGTAGTTCGGTACATGAATGATGAAAACAAGATACGGACGTTCATGCTTGAATTCCATGTCCGCTCCATATCACCTTTGCATTCGAATGATTTTCAATTACTGTGTTCCAGCTATATTGGCTTGCACAAGTTGCGAACGCCTTATGCGTTTCCCCTGTCCATTAACCTGAGCTTGATGAAATATTGACGTCAAAAAATAATCATATTTGACCGCCAAACATCGAATTTACCTACTCGCAGGTTACAACAAGTGAATGCATACATGTATTGAACAAGAAATAATTTAAAAAAGAAGTTGGGCTGCATTTCAATTGTGAAATATATTTTTCGGTACATGTTTTTTACACTTGCAAACTGGTGAAATGCCATCATGCGGCATTTAATCAGGGTATGCACTGTTTGTTAAGGTTAAAAAAAGATCCAAGGGCAAAAATATAATATTTAATAGCAGACGAAAAAGATAGATTCCAGTTACTGCTGACATTGTCCCTCTTAAATAAAGTACAAAGTAAGACTCCATTGACGGACAAATCGTAATGTAAGGTGCAACTGAAAAAAATGTCTATTAGAAACAGTACAGCATATCATACATTTGCCACTAAGTATAAAGAAAAGACCACAAATTGCCACTGAGGATAATGAAAATACTTCAGCAGCTAATACAATTAGAATGGGGGATGGGTGCATCGCAAATATTCGCACATACATTATACACTGCATAGATATTTTCTTTCTGGAACATTGACGTTTGTCTACAAGGTTATTACAGCAATCCAAAACATATATTGCCATCTACAACCTGATACTCAATCAGTTTCCCAAATACTAACCACTTACATTTACTCTAGTGTAGATGTTACAAGCTATGTAGACATAGTTTAAGCCTTTTAACTTTGGCTGTTGAATTGAATGTCATACCAGTGGTCTGAAACCATTGTTGACGTATTCACACCTTAGGCAGTCAGTATGCAAAATATGAACAACCACCATAAACATGTACGATAAATTAATTTACAAGCCAAACAAATTTGATTATTTTAACATTGACATTTGCCTGTGTTGTAATCTACACACACTTGGTATTTATTATACCAAATATGAACATCCTCCATGAAAATACAAAGGTGGAGTTCATACTACAAGCCATGAGACAGCTTTTAAGTGTGTTTAACCATGTCCTTTTTATGCAATATCATTATGATGCGTTATTGCCTTTTATTGTAATCTACGCCCAATTATTGTGCATGCTATGAACATCCTCCATAAAAAACGAAATGGGAATTCGCATTATGATTTGTAAGACGGATTTTAAAATTATACTTACTCCAAGGTCGCATCAGTGATCTTAGGGAGCACAGTGGCTCAGTGGTAGAGTGTTTGACTCGAGACAGAGAGGTTGCGCGTTGGAGCCTCACCGGTTTCTCTGGATTGTGTCCTTGAGCAAGACACATTAATCCTTGCTGACTACTGGCTCAACCCAGGAAGACCCGTTCCAACATAGATGAAAAATTGTTGACTGGGGCGTAAAGAATCATATCAATTAAACAAACAAGTATCAGTGATCTAGAACATTTGTTGTAATCTACACACAATAGGCAATCATTGAACCAACTCTAAACAATCTCGTCAAAAAATGAAGAGGCATTCGTGTTACAAGTGTGGACATGTTTTAAAAGACGTATGACTTTGACCTTTGACTCCGAGTTCATAATGGTTCTCTCAGTTTGTGCACCATATGCAATCATTGCCTTTAATATGAACACCATCATCCAAAAAAAATCGAAAATAGAATTCGCGTTAGTATTAATAAGACATATTTTAAACACATTTGAGTCCAAACTAAAAGCAGTCAAAAATGAGATAAAAGTTCGCATTACAAGCTGTAGATGGGTGCCCTTGATCTTTGAATCCAAGGTCAAATTGGCAATTTGCAACTTCGTTTATTACACACAACATGAGCAAGCATTTGTTTAAACATACAAAAACATAAAAATGAAAGAGCAGTTGTGTTTGAGCCATAAAGCAGATTATTAGTAAATTTGATCTTGAACTTAAAATTAAATGGCAATAATTAATGGGTTTAGTCGCTTTAATTGAGTTTAATGACTAATCAATGCACATACTATGGTATGTACGTGCAGTAGTGACCATAAGCCTTAATCGTGGCGAATATGAACACCCGCAGTCAGCAACTGCAAGAGGAGTTCAAGTTAAGCGCCTTAGAGAGACCTAAGTATATATGTTACATTGACGTTTGACATTAAAGCCAACTTGGTGATCTGAAGCCTTCGTTACAATCTACACACCTTTAGTAATTATTGTGCTAAAACTTAACACTTTTCATCAAAAACGATGAGAAATCAAGTTACACTCCAAAAGAAAGATCTTAAACATGTTTGACCTTAACCTTTGAATCAAGTGACATAGCACTGATCTAAAAGTTCCGTTGTAAATAACATGCAATCGGTAAGCATTGGTTCAAAAATGAATACTCTCGGTCGAAAATGTCAGAGGAGTGTGCATTTTTCAAAGGGGACCCTGTGGTCTGCCTGATTGGGTTCACGGACTTACAGACCAGTAACCGGATATCGCGTGTAAGGAAAATCGTTCATAACTTTCGTTATACTTAGTCAAATTTCATGCGATAAAGTGCAAACAAACCCTCATATTTTTCTGCACAAACTGTGTAAAGTTTTTATGGATTCGCTGCAATTTTCTTGGGGCAATCTGGGAAACAACAGGAGAAACTTTGACACAGTTCGACAGATGAACTGATGGGCCCCAGGGGGACCAATTACAAAACGTCTGACTTTATTTCAAAACGTGCAGATATAATTGTAACTGCGCATAGCAATTCTACAGCGAAACTAGAATTTCTACTGTATTGTCATTCAAATAGTAGAACATTTGACTTGAAATGAAAATTCAACAGCATATAAATATTTATCACGTGCACCATATTTAATACTGTTTGTATAGTCTGTCATATTTGACATGAGACTGATTAATTTTCGCCAATCTCCGCCTTGTGCTTCGTACTTATTCGTATTTTTCCGAGTGACGACCGTTCCACAGCACCTCTTATGACTTTTAGATAAGGAAAATGGTTAATATGGTATAATAGCCCAGAGGTTCATCAAGTAATTTAAGATCGAGAGGTTCCTGGTTCGAAACTCAGGTGTATACGATTTTTTTGTGATTTTCTTCATTTTTTTTTAACTCATTTAAATAGTCTGTATGTATTAATGACATCTCGATTCTTTATTTCATTTGTTTTATCTTTGTTTGCTTGCTGATTATTTTTTTTATTATTTTTTTATATCTACTTATATTTTTTCTATCATATTTTATTTTATAATGAGCAGAATCTAATCAAATGACAAAATACAACATGAACACTATTTCAAAAAGGAGTCATGAAAGCATCTCTGTTTCGCTGGCTGTGTCAGTGCTGCTGTTGTCTGTTTCACCTTCACTGGCCGTGTCAGTGTTGCTGTCAGAGCTTCCAGTGACATGAATGATGAATGGTTCAATTTGCTGCCCAGTGTAATGATCAGAATCTTTCATCTCCTGAATTGTCTTCTCGACATGGTCGCAAGCCCGACTCCATCTGTCTTCCCCGATCTCTGAAAATGCCTCGTCTGTGATTTTGATTAAATCATCAAGTCTGAAATAAAAATATGTAAGTAGTTTTATCATATGACGTCGCGTCTGGGAGTGAATTAACGCCATGCAATAAAATCGATAAACCACTAGTGGTTTACAGATTTACGGGAAACGTTATGACGTCCATAACAACGTTGCGTACATAATGACAAAATTTTAACGTTTTTACGAAAGAAATGATATTTCAAAGTATTCTTAATGTCATATGATAAATAGAATCTAACGTTCGTGCTCTTGTATTATTGAATTTATTAAACTCGTTGCGAAAAAGAAATAAAATGCTCGGCAAGCCTCGCATTTTATCTCTTTCCCCAACTCGTTTAATAAATTCAATGAGCATGTGCACTCATGTAAGATCCTCTATATAAAAAGTGCAATTCGACACATGTTTAAATCCAACATAAAATCAGTATCAAATGCCAGACTTTTATTACAAATATGTGACGCACCTGAACGTAACATTCTTTTGACGGACAATCTGCTTCAACTGGCTCCATATGAGTTCAATGGCGTTGAACTCTGGGTGATAGGGCGGTAGGCGGAGGACTTCATGGCCATGACTTCTTATGATCTCATCTACTTTATAAGATGTGGCTGGTTTATTCAATCTGACAAGGTCTAGAAGCTTGGGTTTCAGCATGTCGTTGTCGTAGGCTATGCCATGTCTCTGAAGCCATACCTGAAAAATATTAGGAAATAAAATTGAACAATTTCACGAGAAAATCTATTGTTAATGTATACCTACAATCAACGTGGGGATCAACATAAGCATCCACGCAGCCTTATCAACTACGTAATTCTTTGCTATTTAGATAGAATAATGGCTTTCTTAGCTGTAATATGATTTTCATAAGTAAGCAAGTCTTAACTGCTGAGCAGGCTGATTTCAGTCTTGTTTGGCCTTGAACTTGGAAGATTAAATGCTGTATGCTGTCGCGATTTGATTCAATGCAGTACATTAAAAAAATTGATTTAGCCCTTAAAGCGTCAATCACAGCAAACGTCGTCTGCTTTTGTCGTCTGCTGAAATGTTTTAGAAGCCTCTTCGACAGTGTAGATCCAGTAAGATAATTCTGATCAGGGTCCACACTGTTTACCTCTATACTTTCATTAACCAATAATAGTATCATATATATGCAGCAGACGACTTATGCAGACAACATTTTCGGATTCATTTTTTGCTGGCGCTTTATTGGTTAGTTTATTCACCTTAATGTCATCCTTTCTTGTGCTGGATGTTGGACACTTTTCTGTCTGCATGGAGTGATAACTTGCGTTATCCATGACGACGGCACACTTGTCTGGAAGATTTGGAATAAGTCTTTCTTCGAGCCATTTCGTAAACTGCTTCCCGTCCATTTCGCTGTGGTAGTCTCCGGTTGAAGATGACGCTTTATATACAAGCTTGGCTTCTGGGATGAATCCTTTTCTGGACCCTGCGTGTACGACGACCAGTCTCTGGCCACGGTTACACGGTGGTTGAACACCGGTCAGGCCTGGACCCTGCCAGCATCTCTTCTGGGAATTAGCCGTATCTATCCACGTCTCATCTATAAATACGAAGCTATAGCCATTCTCCTGTAGTTCATGTTTTCTCTCGTAGAACTTGTACCGCAGGGATAAAATGGCAGGCTTTTCTATGAGGACAGTCCTGTTGTCTTGTGTCTTCTTTCACTTATATCCCATATCTTTAAGGGTTTTCCTAAGTAGCTCCAGACCTCCTGGGTAGCCGATTTCGGTTTTCAGCGCTGCATGCAGACTTCGCAAGGTCGGAAGCATCTTGTAGTGTGTGTAAAATTGTCTGATCTTATTCCTGATGACCGTCTGGTCGAAGTCGTCGATGGGCTTGTAGGCTTTACGGGTGTGTGGCCTTTCAGGTGATGAGAGCTTTCCCGTCTCCTTCATCTCTTTCTGTAGCCTGAAAATCGTGGCACGGCTAACTCCAGTTGCATCAACCGTCTGTTGAATACATGTCCCGTTGCCTTCTTTAGAGTGCCCCTTGAAATAATCTAATACGCCTATAACCTTAGACTTTTCACTTGAATTCAGAGGCCTTTTGGAAGACATTCTAATAGCTTTTGATATAAAATATGTGCACTCGCGTGTTCATTGAAGTATTTGAACGATTATTTCGTGCTGCGCCTGATTTTCATGCGCATTTTTTTTAAAAAAAAATGGACCCCCTAAAGGGATTCGAACCCGATACCCCGGGTTCCAACTTCAACGCCTTACACACTGGACTAGACGTATTGTGTATTTCAAATGCATACATTTAAAGTATGATTCAGAGCCTAGAGCATGACTTTCTTTTCGGAATCCGATGATTACCGAGAAAGGTCATTGAATATTCAAATGTCTCAGGTCAATAAAGACAAACAATACTATGATAATATTGCATATGCAGCTTTAATCAGTACACATAATAACAAAACATGCTGTCTTGCCGCATTGTACATATTGCACAAAAGACAATCACTACAATTCATATATATGTTTCCTAATTTCTTACTTTCAGTAGGCGTTCCCATACTTTGTGATGCGTATTTTGTCGCATCTGCCCGGTCTACCAGGACTATTCATTGCTGCGCTGTTTAGTGGTTCCCTGAGGTAAGTACGTCAAAATCAGATATTTTAAAACCCTTTATCGACTATTGGAGTCTTACACCCTCTTAAATACAATATAGTTTTGATATACTATACATTATAAACGGTGATATATTTGAATTCCAAAACCATATTGCTGTACTATTACACGAGATCGATTTTGTCATGGCAGATTTTGTAGGCCTTAAATGAAATATGACACTCTGTTACATTCAACAAGGGTTTCTGCTCTATGGTGTTGATTGTGTTGTCGTTTATTCAATGTCTGGTGTTGTTTCTATTGTGTATGGGGATCTTTGTGTTGTTAGATCTTCTTGTCCTGTTCGTTTGCCCTTTCTTGTGTGACGGTTGTGTTACTGAGCAAGGGAGTTATGCATGTCTATCATTTTCTCAATTGTAACTGTCTCAACCAATTCCCTGAAAGTCCATGGAATAAGACTTCAGATGTACATAGAGAACTACTTTGATACGTGACGCTGACGTTACATGACGTAACGATGACGTCACAGCAACCTTGCCAACTCAATAACAAGCGTAATTGCAGCAAAACAAACGGTAAAAATTGAAGTTTATGTTGTTGTTGTTTTTAATAAATGATCGCTAAACGATATTTTATTGAAAAATACATAAGCTTCATTTATTCTGCTGGGAATCAGAAAAATGAATTTTAATAGTGCTGATTCCACATGCTAATTTTCCTTACACAAGTTCCGGCTAACGAAACTTAACTTTTCCGTACATAATACTACGTGTAATATGCCTTACGTTGGTTGGTTGGTTTTGTTGCTTTACGTCCCAAGTCAACAGCTATGGTCATTGCGGGACGGTCAGTTCACCTAACCACACTTTTTCCTGGGCAGGCTTGAACAAGCAGTTAACCAATAATTTGTGCACATACTTTCGCTTGTAACTGACAACAACCCTTCTTGAATGAATCAGCGGAAGGGAAAAGA
The DNA here is from genome assembly GCA_964019695.1 of Loripinus fragilis. NCBI lineage: Eukaryota > Metazoa > Mollusca > Bivalvia > Lucinida > Lucinidae > Loripinus > Loripinus fragilis. The sequence goes on from OZ026514.1 coordinate 93,362,146, forward strand.
ATGACGGTAGCAATTATTTCATGATCTGCAGTCAGACACGCATCTGTAGCCAGACACGTTACCGACTGCGCTACGCGGCCCTGTATATATGCCTTACGTACAACCGAGGTTTGATTTGATTCATGAATTGTGCAGGACTTTCCCCATTGTAATTTTCTATGTCCTAGTGTCTCTTGCTTACATGCAGTTAAACGCATTATTTAAAATTACATTTTTATGTAATCAACATACAGCAGAAATGTTTAGCAGGTACATCAATTAAGATTTTAAAAAATGATAAAAAATGTCAGCAATGTATGAGGATAATCGATAATTACGTCATAATTGCTAGTTTGAAGAGTGAACCAACATGTAAACTGATAATTGGAATACCAGGTTCGTGTCTTTTTGAAATCAGCTTTACCAGGCAAGGTTTCAAGAACGCTTGCTGAATTGCAAGGTTTTGATATCAATAGACACTCACCTAGTAATCTCTTTATCCCCATTGTGTCTTACATCTAAAATAAGTGGAATTCGACAAGTATTATGATTGGGATGAAACACATAACCCCGAGAATTAAGGCAACGATCAACAGCAACAACAGAACAACCGCCTTAGAACGCACAGCAGCTCAAGCCACTGGGTCTTCAATGAATTTTACTGGTACCAAATCTTCGCCCCAAATTGTGTTGCTGTTAAAACATAAACTTGTTTAGCCTGCATAGAGGCTTCCTAACTAATGCAATGTATCACAGAGACATATTCTAATTCAATTAATACACTATGATGAAATAAAGAAAAGTGTTCACGACTCACAGAGTAAAGAGAATCTCAAATTGAGCCACGGTGAAAGAGCAAAACATAGCTATAAAACAGAATTGGGTTTACAACCAGACATGCAGACTGTCGAATTATATCGATGTTAAATGCAGCTATTTTATAGCGTTTACTTATCTTTTTGAAATGATAACTTATACTAGGTTTTTAAACAATTCGTCTGAATTTATAAACTAATACATCATATAACGCTGGCTCTTATATGACCCATTGCAGAAGAGTTTAAAACCAATATTGTATTTAACAATCAACCCTGAGTGTTTGTGGTAGAATTTAGAAAATACTTTACCAAATTACATTTCACAAATTGCAAATTGTGAATTTGAAAATGAAGAAACAACCAATTCATCACAATCTTATATTTTTCAGACTTCTACATGTAGTTAAAGAGTTCGTAATTAAAAACATTTCTTTTCTAATTTTCATTCAAAATATATGTTTTGGGTACTAATCATATCTTAAAACTGATGGGTAAGACAATATTGTCAGTTTTATGGTCAAAATATGTGTTTATTTTGACCTACATGTATATAGATGTTTCATCATAATATCTTCTACTAGTTCGTTATCATCGGGAATTAACTCCATGGCTGCCAACACAGTAGAAGATGTGTTAGTCAACTACCTGAAAAATACGTCACAGTGGGCACAGACATTGGTAGCAAAATTAATTGGTAACTATCAATTTTACTTTAAATACATTTATACGCAGTGGATTAAACTTATCTGAAAATATAATAGAGCTTTAAGGTCACTGTAAAGGTGCCAACTTTAATATTCATATATGTGCGTGGTTTGCCTATTATATCTGCTAATGAAGGGAAATCAGGTTTTATTTATAATTTGGAAAAGAATCAATATCTTGTCTGAGCCACGCAAACGCGCGCGTATTTCATGAAAATCGTAACTGTATATACGAGGGGTGATCAGAAAGTTTGCGGAAAAGTGCTATTATATCACATTACGTTATCGATTGCAATGAAAATTCACAGATATAAACTACCATACATAGCAAGTTGACTGAAATTGAAATTTAGAAAATGTGACGTAAAACGTATGAGCAGGAGGCGCCACTGTGACGTAATTTTGCTGGAACCGGCCAATTTGTAGCCCTGGGTTGCTTCTCGGGGCTAAAACTCGTAGTTGTGTTTGAAATGATTGGTATTTTTAAGGGAGAGTAATATTCCGCCATTCTTGAACATAATATGAGGTTGTTATCTTATTCCGCTGCGCTGTGTATTAAAAAATAGGTTTCTGCCTGAATGGCAGGCCTAAAATGCGTCAATATTTTGAGTTTTTGGTAAATTTAAAATAAAAAAAACTTATTTTCTTGACAGTGTTCATCACAATTATTATAATATCCGACTTAACTATAAATACTAGATCTATTGTCCTGAAAAAGGGTGTATTATGAAGTGTGTTGATAGTTTATTTTAAAGAATTTACACGTCAAAACAGGCAATGGGTTCATAGAAGTTGAATGCTTTGCCTTTTTGACAGTACTAGTATTCGTTTCGATTTAGAACACCATCCGTTAGATATAATTCTTTAAACGTTTGCATATAAGAGAAGTAAATATGTCGTTAAATATGCATGAAACGCAATATGGACTATCACAGCATAACAAAATTTTACAAAACGTTGAAATGTAATTGGTTGTGTAGTAAAATGACAAAATGCAACCTAAAATAGACCACTTCGCGCTATACAGCATTGCCTTGACGACAGCTGTAACGCACGCAGACGACTAACATCACGCATGTTATTACCAATCAACTGCATATGTATTGCAGTATTAGGTGCTGTTATTCTAGTTTTATTGATCAAACGATGTAGAAATGGCAACTTTTTTCCCCCTTGTACACTAAACTCACATTTATTAACCCTTAAAGCGCCAATCACAACAAGTCGTTTGCTTTTGTCGTCTGCAGAAAAGATTTTGAAGCCTCTTTGACAAACAGTGTCGATCCAGATTAGACTGCTGTTGCAAGCAGTTTGATCTGGGGTCCACACTGTTTGCCTCTATACTTACGTTAACCAATTACCAGACAATTTTGCTGGCGTTTTTTGGTGAAATAATATGTTTATTGTCCGTGTTGAGATGTTATATACAAGATAATACAGTTAATTTCGAACAAAATCACTCGTAATTTTACCTATGTCTAAGGTAGACCAGTCCCAATAACACATTTATGGGTGACACCTTTACAGTGACCCAAAAGGTTTATAATATATGTATACAGTTTTCAATTTAAGATGTCAGTAGTTTGATTATGATCATTTTGTGTTTACAGCTGCCATCTATCTGTGATGAATCTATTTAACGCATATACATGAACCTGCAGAAAATATGATGATGATTAGGCCAGTAAAGTATACTAAATCGAAATATTTAATGTCACCATATAGCACTCAACACATTGCATATAAAACTTAAGTATCGCGAAATGACCAAACACAATGTACATGTAATGACTGTTTGAAAGAAAGAGGTTGACGTCAACAAAGATAGGCTACGCAGTGAAGCAGTGACTTGGAGTGTCGATAAATGATAATTTCCAAAACTTTAAGTGTTTTTCATTCAGTTATGACATCTATCGATAAGATCAAACTGTTTACAAACCGAATTAAACGTCACTTCTTTGGACGCCAATCGTTGAAATACATTGACTTCATTATAACGTCAGAATGAAAATTATATTCAAAACCATTTTAATGCAAAACATTACTCATTGTGCAGGAACACAAAATACCCTCATGGTCCATGTGGAAGAAAATGTGGATTTTAAAGTGTTGCGTTTCTTTTGCGTTTAAGCATATATTATAAAAAATCAGATCTAAGGCGATGAATTTGTGTTGCAGTTGCTTCCCTTTGTGTCCATCGGCTTGATGAGGAAAAGAGAGGTGATTGCTTTACTTTAACTGTATTATATTTCTCACGAGCCTGTCTGTGTTTGTCAGGCAAATGAAAAAGCCGAGCCACACCCAAATATGAATATCAAAGTTTCTGCCTTTACAGTCACCAAAAAGTTCTATAATATACCGTTTAAAATAGACACTTACAGTTTGGACTGCTTGACATTTTCCATGGCACATATTATTTGTACAGTTGACTGGTTACAGCAATTTGGTATCAGGTTGAATGCTTCATCAATTACTCAAGACCACACCGTGTGACGAACACGAGGATCACCACTGATGCTGTAATATAAAGGATTCCACAATTTATCATAATATTTCTAATGGAAACGATGTTGAAAAATGCATTTCTATTAACATGTCATTGCCTGTGATATTTTATGGTGTTTGACATCACGCCTTGCATACAATGAATCTACAACACTATATTTTCTATAGGTACTGGATTTTCAAAAGTCCTGGAAACATCTGAACTTTCCAAAATTTGTAGCATATATAATTTTGGACGGTTATCTACAAAATGAAAATAAGTTAAATGAGGGTTTTTAACTTAGCAGACATATTTGATCACTAAGGGTAATGCATATTGTTTACCCCCATATTTATCCGCAATCCCAATGGGATACTAGATTTTGCAGAACATCCTTTCATGGCAATGTATTTGACTAAATATCTTATTGTTCTTTTTTTATAAGAAATGGTGACTTTAATAGTTATCATTTTAATATGTTCGTGATCTGTGATTGTACATTTTCTGGCCATACTTGCTGTATTTATGTTAATCTTGAATGAGAAGAAGGGCATTAGTTTTAATTAACACGTCTGGTCTAGTTAAAATGCCTTGAAAACCAGGGTCGCGGGCTCGATCCCCTGCTTCACTAATCTGACGAATGATATTTTAACTGTATTCCATAGGATCTTAGCTGTTGGTTGGGCGTTAATTACAAACGTACACACATGGAAATGCACTCTTTCTAATATGTTTCAAGACGAAAGGTGCATCTCTCAGGAACAGACTATACGTGAATGTGTAGGTTCTCCTTTTTTCAAAAGAAGTTTCCGCCTTTTTAGGTGCAATCTGAAATTGTGCATGTGCTTATCTTTTAATGCCTGTTATGCGTTTGACTTTGTACCACATCTTATGGCTGCTTGTTTTATGTTGATTCATTTTGGGAGCATCTGCATTTGGTCTTGGTACTAATTATGATATTTTTAGTCATTTTCATGCTGACATTCATCTGGCTGTATTTATATTTTCAAAGCAAGCCTTTAATGAATCTTTAGATTTTTGCAACCGTTCATAGTCTCATGGATGGTAAAAACTTGATTGACAGCTGCCAACCTCACTTGCCCGTGCAATACGCTTCGAACATGGAACTCATTCGCCTGGTGTTGTGATTGACAGCGAGCTACATCCGAGTCCCACGTGCAAAACAATCCTATTGTTTGCTCTGTTGGCTGTGCGTGCTCATGCTGGCTGTTTCACTTTTCTGGGTTTTTTTTCACTCGGACAAAACCGTTAATATGATTTCATTTTAAATAAAAAATGTTTTGTTCACTAAATTATAAATAATTTTTATACTTTAGATATATATTATAAAATGTAAATATAAGCGATAAATTCATTTTTTTAATGTTCTTGGAATCATGAATACTTCGGGTCTCTTGCAATGATAACATGAAACCCTTTGTGAAGACGTATGTTCATATGTATCTTCCTATTGAGGTATGCTGTGATTAGTGTCATTTCGAGTTCACACTTGCTTGATTTAACTCGCTTGATTTTGATGGTATGAGGTGAAGTATTTCACGCTCTTTTTAAATTTGTTCGTTATGGTTCTACTGATTAAAATGCGCTAAATATGTTGGTACATTATCTAACTACTTTGTGCCCAGGGCATGATGTTTTACAAACTCATAAATATAGCGCTTCTTGCAAATTATCAAAATAGATGAGGCTTGTATAGTGGGTACCAAATAGCCCATATCCCTTACAGTAAACAGGCAAGTATCCGTTATAAATTGGCAAATATTCCCATAATTAATTGTCCTTAATATGCAATATCCCTGAAAGTAACCAAAATATTGAACACAGTATCCCGTATTCCCGAAATTCTCGTGATTTGATCTTCTTTACAACTGACCTCCAATTAGTGAATTATTATACAACAATTCTCTACTAGAGCTGATATATTTCTTAAGTAAAATGGATAGTATCCTATAGTCCTGGAAGTAAAATCGCAAATACCCTATATACCTAAAACCCCTATACTGTTAGCCTCATAGATGAAATAAGGATAACCGGTCTGTTCCTTAAAAATTATCCTTATTCTGAAAACAAATAAACCTGTCAGTTAGTGTTACTTGTTCAGTAGCTTGTTTACATACAATATTACTAAAACAAAGAACGGTTTTATCTTTGATTTTGTTTTACAGTCATTGTGTATGGTGCGCTGGCCGTTACCGTAGCCTACCTGGCTAAAGATCTACCAGGACCAGTAACTCAGGTTGGTAATATAACCTACCATTTATATAGCTAACAAAAGCATGCCGCTCGCATAATTTTGCACGCTGAGATCAATACTGAGATTATTGGTCGGTTTTCAGTTCCAAACAGTATAAATTTCAATAAATCTGTATCTACATATAGAGCATTGAATGACCTAACCCCAGACATACATATCAACGTTACTGGAACCGGTATCACAAGTACATACCATAAACTTACGTTCAACAGACAAAGTATCATAGTATGTAGACAATATACAATAGTTTGTTCTCTTGTTCGGCGCATAAACTATGGGACACTCTTCCTCAGACAGTTAGAATGCTGACTCTCTAAACATTTTTAAGAAAAACATCAAAGTTTATTTGCTTCAATGAATTTAACATACATATGAACAATTTTTATTTGATTTAAACATTTATCAATCTGAGTTAGCAGTCATCATTCATGGCGGTTAGTTCCGACTCTGCTTGACATGAACCATACTGTGCGTCTACTCATACAGGGGCATGCTGTTTGGACATTGGTTTTTGAGACATGATCCCTATTCGGCTGTGCAAGCCATGGGTGCCGGACTGCTATTTTGCACAGATTGTCACAATAAATATGTTATGCAAAAATTTTAATATTACATCGTACCTTCGTATGTTTTCAAATGTGTGCACACATATGCACGTATTTTAAAGTCACTACAATTTTATACTTTTTATATGCTCCAAGTATATATGCAACTATTTTTTATGTTATATTTACTATTATATGTGATGATGGTGTTGTTTAATTTGTATATATGTAATTATGTTACTTATAGAGGGCCACAACATAGAATAGCTTACTAGGTAATTGTGCTACCCTATCAAAACCATGTATAAATAAATAAAATGAAAAAAGTCAATAAGCAATGCTTATTAGATACCCCCCACAGTAAGAGTCAGTGAAAAAACTTGGCAAGTTATAGTTCAAACAAGAAGACCTTAGTTTTGATAAGAAGATTTCAGTAGAATCTGTGCAAACAAAAATTATAAACTCCTTCGTGCATTTGTTCAATGTGTCTACATTGTGTCGGCAAAATATCAAATTGCTCCATCAAAAGCTGTAGTAGGACTTGATCTGCCCATAAAGGCACTATCCATGCATATACAAAAGCCATATAAGGGAATAATTGTCTAAGTTCTCACAGCTGTCATTTTGTCAAAATTATTTTTTATGAACCAAACTCCTTCATGCATATGTTCAATGTGTCTACATTGTATCAACAGAGTATCAAATTGTTCCATCAAAAGCTGTAGTATGAGTTGATCGGCCCATGAAGGCACCATCTATGCATATACAAAAGCCTAATAAGGGAAAAATTGTCTAAGTTCTCACAGCTGTCATTTCATCAAAAATTATTTTTTCTGAACAAAACTCCTTCATGCATATGTTCAATGTGTTTACATTGTATAGGCAAAGTATCAAATTGTTCCATCAAAAGCTGTGGTAGGAGTTGATCGGCCCATGAAGGCACAATCTATGCATATACAAAAGCCTTATTAGGGAAAAATTGTTTAAGTTCTCACAGCTGTCATTTTGTCAAAAATATATTATTTCTAAGCCAAACTCCTTCATGCATATGTTAAATGTGTCTACATTGTATAGGCAAAGTATCAAATTGCTCCATAAAAAGCTGTGGTAGGAGTTGATTGGCCCATAAGGGCACCGTCTATGCATATACAAACACCTTATTAGGGAAAAATTGTCTAAGTTCTCACAGCTGTCATTTTGTCAAAAAAATTTTTTTCTAAACCAAACTCCTTCATGCATATGTTCAATGGGTCTACATTGTGTCGGCAAAGTATCAAATTGCTCCATCAAAAGCTGTAGTAGGACTTGATCTGCCCATAAAGGCACTATCCATACATATACAAAAGCCATATAAGGGAATAATTGTCTAAGTTCTCACAGCTGTCATTTTGTCAAAATTATTTTTTGTGAACCAAACTCCTTCATGCATATGTTCAATGTGTCTACATTGTATCGACAGAGTATCAAATTGTTCCATCAAAAGCTGTAGTAGGAGTTGATCGGCCCATGAAGGCACCATCTATGCATATACAAAAGGCTTATAAGGGAAAAATTGTCTAAGTTCTCACAGCTGTCATTTCACCAAAAATTATTTTTTCTGAACAAAACTGCTTCATGCATATGTTCAATGTGTTTACATTGTATAGGCAAAGTATCAAATTGTTCCATCAAAAGCTGTGGTAGGAGTTGATCGACCCATGAAGGCACAATCTATTCATATACAAAAGCCTTATTAGGGAAAAATTGATTAAGTTCTCACAGCTGTCATTTTGTCAAAAAATATTATTTCTAAACCAAACTCCTTCATGCATATGTTAAATGTGTCTACATTGTATAGGCAAAGTATCAAATTGCTCCATAAAAAGCTGTGGTAGGAGTTGATCGGCCCATAAGGGCACCGTCTATGCATATACAAACACCTTATTAGGGAAAAATTGTCTAAGTTCTCACAGCTGTCATTTTGTCAAAAATTATTTTTTCTGAACCAAACTCCTTCATGCATATGTTCAATGTGTTTACATAGTATAGGCAAAGTATCAAATTGTTCAATCAAAAGCTGTGGTAGTTTATCGGCCCATGAAGGCACAATCTATGCATATGCAAAAGCCTTATTAGGGAAAAATTGTTTAAGTTCTCACAGCTGTCATTTTGTCAAAAAATATTATTTCTAAACCAAACTCCTTCATGCATATGTTAAATGTGTCTATATTGTAAAGGCAAAGTATCAAATTGCTCCATTAAAAGCTGTAGGAGGAGTTGATTGGCCCATGAAGGCACCATCTATGCATATACAAAAGCCTAATAAGGGAAAATTGTCTAAGTTCTCACAGCTGTCATTTCATCAAAAATTATTTTTTCTGAACCAAACTCCTTCATGCATATGTTCAATGTGTCTACATTGTGTCGGCAAAGTATCAAATTGCTCCATCAAAAGCTGTAGTAGGACTTGATCTGCCCATAAAGGCACTATCCATACATATACAAAAGCCATATAAGGGAATAATTGTCTAAGTTCTCACAGCTGTCATTTTGTCAAAATTATTTTTTGTGAACCAAACTCCTTCATGCATATGTTCAATGTGTCTACATTGTATCGACAGAGTATCAAATTGTTCCATCAAAAGCTGTAGTAGGAGTTGATCGGCCCATGAAGGCACCATCTATGCATATACAAAAGCCTAATAAGGGAAAAATTGTCTAAGTTCTCACAGCTGTCATTTCATCAAAAATTATTTTTTCTGAACAAAACTCCTTCATGCATATGTTCAATGTGTTTACATTGTATAGGCAAAGTATCAAATTGTTCCATCAAAAGCTGTGGTAGGAGTTGATCGGCCCATGAAGGCACAATCTATGCATATACATAAGCCTTATTAGGGGAAAATTGTTTAAGTTCTCACAGCTGTCATTTTGTCAAAAAATATTATTTCTAAACCAAACTCCTTCATGCATATGTTAAATGTGTCTACATTGTATAGGCAAAGTATCAAATTGCTCCATAAAAAGCTGTGGTAGGAGTTGACCGGCCCATAAGGGCACCGTCTATGCATATACAAACACCTTATTAGGGAAAAATTGTCTAAGTTCTCACAGCTGTCAGTTTGTCAAAAATTATTTTTTCTGAACCAAACTCCTTCATGCATATGTTCAATGTGTCTACATTGTATAGGAAAAGTATCAAATTGTTCCATCAAAACCTGTGGTAGGAGTTGATCGGCCCGTGTATGGCCTATAATAGCATAAGCATAAAGCACTATATTAAAAGCCATTTAGAACTACAAAGGGAAATAACTCTAATAGAATTGGCCCCTTGCCCTTACTTTTTTGTCTAAAGTATTTGTCTTGCATATATGAACATGTTTGCAAGGTTTGATGAAAATCCAGCAATGACTCTTCGAGTTATTAAGGAAACAAAGCGTGACGGACGGACGCACGCACGCACGCACGGACGGACAACGTGAAAACAGTATACCCTCACAAACAAAGTTTGCGGGGGGTATAATAATAGGCACTTTTTAAACGTGAATCCTCATATGGACATCAATGAGAGAAAACCTATCTTCGGAGTTTGTGAACAATAAAGGAGCAGACCAACCTGCGCATCCGCACAGACTGATCAGCGCCTTTGTTATTCGCTTTGTGGAATGGATCATATGAAACTTGCTTCAAGCGAAATTTCAACAATCTAGCTGGTCTCTGTGGCTGAGGAGACTGGTTTGAGTCTCGCTTTTTTGGAAACCCCGAAGACATGTTTCGTTGTTCTGGACCCAGAGGCCTGTGTTTGATCAGATTTATTATCTACTTCTTTGCTACGCGTTTGTAATCAACAATGTTTCTGACCAGACAGCAAACATAGTAAGTGAGTATGATCAGGAAATACCACAATCACAAACCGCAGACAACCCCGTGGCACCACGAGGAAGAGCCGCTCGACCATCACGAGACACCAGGAAAGCAACCAGCTCTCTCTTCCCCATCAAGATGATTACAATACTAGAATGGACATAAAGTAACGTTCAACAAAACATTACAGAAGAATTACAGACCCCCACAATGGGAGTAACAATAAACAAAAAGTCAACAACAACAGAACCACCGCCTTAAAACGGCAAATGCTTAAATGCATTTTACTGGTACCAAATCTTCGCCCTAGATTCTGCTGTTGTTGAAGTACAAGAATCAGCTCGCATGGATGCCATCTAACTAATGCAATGTATCATCATGGAAAACACTCTAATCAAATTAACATTCCATGATGAAACAAAGAAAAGGGCTCATAAGTCACAGATGGTCAGAGCTAAAGAAAACCTCCAGTTGGGCCACGGTGGGTCCAGCTACAGAAAAGCATCAGGCACCAGCCCACCGATTAAAGCTTTACGTCAATGTCTGCACGTTCGTGTAACCAAAATGCCATGTTCTGGCACATACAGTATAACCTCAATGGCTCGAACAAGCTTGGCACCATGTAAAATAGCTCGAGCCAAGGGTAGTTCCAGCCATCCAGGGTGGCTTATGCATAAAAAGACCTTTAGGGACCATAATGGTAGTTGTAGCTAACCAAGACGAATGAGCCATCAGAGTTCGAGCCATTGAAGTTCTACTGTACCAGGTTATGTAACTAAGTAACATTCCCGGTGCAGGGGACAGCTTAATCATAAAAGTGTTGACTCGATTAGCATATATAACATCATTTAATAGTACATATCAATTAGCTGATCAGGTTATGTGGAGACGCAGATAAACATGCTCCACTATTGTTCTTATACAACACAATCTTGTTTTCTTGTGACTATGGCTACTTTAAACTGAATTAGAAACAAGAGTGCACAAACAGGATGTACCGCATTTAGATACCCCAGGCCAGCCATCGGTTGTTGATTTTGAGAGATAGATTTGAGTTGTGGGCTAAGTGAAGTACATTTAGTTTTCTGCTGTCGTGCTAACCAATAGTGACAGTGGCGTAATATGTTGCTTACAATTGTTAAGTTAACATTAACTTGTACACTCCACTCGAGCTAACTCGATTCAATAAATCACTTTTGTATTTATCCTATCCTGCCGATAGGATTAATACACAGGTGAGCTATCGATTCTAAGAAACAAAAACATGATGTCACTGTCACTCTTGGCTAGCAGGATTTTAGACTGTGTGGCTTGGCTATTTGCATTTAAGATAAGCGACAACATCTCATACATTGATTACTAAACATTTGAAATCATATAAGAATACCGAGGTCAAAGCAGTCATACAGTCACCTATTCTGTCACGTTAGGTGTATTAATAGACTTTTCGCTTACTGTAAAGGTGGCAACTTTAATATTCATATCAGGGCGTGGTTAGGCTATTTCCTCTGCTAAGGAAGGTTTCATTTATAATTTGGTAAAGAGTTAATAAGCTTTTCCAGCCACGCAAACGTGCGTGCATTTCATGAAAGTCCTGCCGGTATATACACTGACCTCACATGTATGAACCCTTAAAGCGCATATCACAAAAAGTCGTATGTTTGTGTTGTCTGCTGAAACATTTTGAAACCTCTTTAACAAACAGTGTAGATCCAGACCAGACTGCTCCTATCAGTCCGATCTGGGTCCACACTGTTTGCGTCTATTCTTATGTTAAACAAAAAGCAGACACTTTCGAATGTAATTATTTTGCTGGCGTTTTTAAAGTATAAATCATTACTGTCTTTACTTAGGTGTTATGGTCCAATGATACAGTTACTTTCGAATAAAACCACACCCCATTTGCAGCTTTACCTGCGCCTAAAGCAGACCAGTCCTATTTACGCATTCATGAGGTGCCACTTATACAGTTACAAAATGGTCCAATAATATAATTTTTATTCAGTTTTACTAAGTTGTTGTATAAAGAGACTAAGTCTGCAGCTATGAACATTTTTCGATTTTTTTTTATTTTGTTTTTAAATCACTTGTAAAAGTAGAGTTAAGTTATGTTTTCACAATAAATCTGTTTGCTATAGCTGAAAATTGCACGAAAAAGTGAATTATCTTATAAAACAGGTGTGTTTTTCTCTTGTTGGTAATTATTTGCGTCCTCCAATAATTATAGACAGTAAATATTAACATAAATGCTGCTGTTTTGATACTGATGATTTGTTTAGTAAAATATACGAGGGGTGATCAGAAAACTCGCGGAAAAGTGCTATTAAATCGCATTGCTTTTATCGATTGCAATGAAAATTCATAGATATAAACTACCATTCATAGCAAGTTGATTGAAATTAAAATTAAGAAAATGTGACGTCAGACGTACGAGCACGAGGCGCCGCTGTGACGTCAATTCGCTGGAAGCGGCCCATCTGTACGCCTGGGTTACTTCTAAGGGCTAAAACTCGCAGTTGTGTTTGAATTGATATGAATTTTAAGCGGAAACTAATGTTCCGTTATTCTTTGAACATAATATGAGGTTTTTATGTAATCCGCTGCGCTATGTATTCAAACTAATAGGTTTCAGTCTGAAGGCCAGGCCTAAAATGCGTCTGTTTTCCGAAATTTTGAAAATTTTAAATAAAACACTTGTTTTCTTGTCAGTGTTCATCACACTAATTATAATATCGGACTTAACTATCAGTATTAGATCTACTGTCTTGAAAAAGGGTGTTTGTCGAAAAGTGTACATAAGCTATTTTAAATTATTGACATGGCAAAACAGGCAATGGGTTCATGAAGTTGAATGCTTTGCCTTTTGACAGTACTGTTATTCGCTTCAATTTAGAACAACATCAATTAGATATAAATCTTTAAAAGTTTGCATAGAAAAGGAATAATACTCTATTAAACATGCATGGAACACAATATGGGCTATCACAACATAACAAACTTTTACAAAACGTTGAAGTTTAATTGGTTTTGTAGTAAAACGTCAAAATCCAACGTTAACTGGGCCGGTTTGCGCTATATAGCGTTGCCTTGACGACAGCTGTAACGCACGTAGACGAATAACATCAAGCACGTTGTAACCGATCAACTACGTATGTGTTGCAGTATCATGTGCTGTAGTTCCAGCTCTATTGATCGAACGATGTAGAAATGACGACTATTTTCCGCAAACTGCCTGATCACCCCTCGTATACCTGAATTTTAGTTTTTTACTGTGTTCTTGAAAAATAGAAACATTAGTTCTAAACTTAAAAGCTCAAAAGTTACAGACTATGCAGCTTTAAGCTATAACAAGATAACATAATGTATCTTCTTTTCAGTGTTTAAAGGATGTTTCACTTTTTAGTGTCAGTCAGCTAATTGTTCTATTTGCTTATTGTTGCTATATTAGTCCAAATAAAAACACGTTTGTTCCTTGTGGTTTGATAACAACCGTTCATACATTGCAGATAGCATCATTTGCTATGGGATCAGTAGGTGGGCCTGTTGCAGGTATGATATTCTTGGGCGGGCTATTCCCTCAAGCCAATAGAATGGTAAATATCTAAGCCACCTTTTTTATAGCATTCATAAAGCTTGATTTAGAGCAGTTAGAAAAGACAATATAGACCATATAAATAACATATTCTATCACATTGCAAAACCAATTGTGGAGGACGCACACAATCACATAAACCGCCGAATATGGCATATACATGTCACTAGAACAAACCAGAGACCAACCATCCCACTTACAGGAACATGCGCAGATATAAAGTAAAAGCAGCACGGCACATTCATAAGCAAGAACACTTAGGAAGGAAAACAGTACTCTCTTTCCCAGAAAACAATTTTGTCTAATAAAAACTAGACATTTGTAACCACTGCAGCCCACCTTCAAGGAATAGTCAGCACAATAACTTTTCATAATTAACTACCCTGCTAAACGCTCCACACTGCGGGGATCATCCAATGGCCATTGTCTTGCTCAAACAATTGTAAATGATATGGGGTATACTTGTGTAATAGCACTTGTCCATCACATACCTGCATTATGGGTGACTCCATGATCCTGATCCCTGCTATCACGTGGCCATCCTCAAAGCTGTCCTTTAGCAGTCACCGTGGTTGCAATTTAATGATACATAAGGGATTGATACACGTGCACATTTTATAAATGAAATTGTTCAATTATCTCAGGATACTCAGTGTGTGGAAACATTTGAATTTCCAACACAGCGGAACATCATAGTAGAAAATATTGGAATATCAACGTTTTCGTTTGTTTTGTTTGATTAGATTCTTTACGTCCTATCAACAATCGTTTTTTTATTTAGGGATGGGTCTTTCTGGGTTGAAACAAGTACTTAGCTATGATTATTGTGTCTCGACCAAGGACACAACGCAGCGACGTTAGTGAGGCTCGAACCCACAGCCCTTCGGGAATATCAACGTTAATTTATCAAATTAAAAGAAAAAGTAGTGCCATGAAGCCACATTGAAGATATACATAAACTTAAATATAACTTCTGAAAATACAGATAAATGCTATTATTGCACTGGTTTATTTACTATAATTATAAAAAAGAATATTGTGTATTTATGTACATGTATTTATTTAAGGGTGCTATAGGAGGTGGTTTGATTGGTATAGGAGTGAATGCATGGGTAGCAATTTGCTCAGTCATGTATGGAGCCAAAGCTCCGACGTCACCATCTCTTGGCATAGAAAGGTGTGAAGGAGTTCTAAACACAACATCATATATATCTAATACAACTAGCTGGCCTCCATCAACAGCAATCTTTAATCAAACCACTTCAACACCTAGGTAAGTGTGCATATTTTATAAGATTTAACTTCAAATGTTTACTAGAACTATAAGGTTATATTCAGAAATGACTTTAGGCTTGTTTGTAATCTATATATACGGGTAACATAAGTTTAAAAAAGGCTACAGTGTGATTGTCTTGCTTTCGATAAAATCTAAACAAATGTGTGCAAACACACAAAAACACTACCCTCACCCTGCCAATTATCATACCAATGATTAGAAACCTGTCTTACAAGTAGATTCAGAATACCTCAACAATCCACCCCACAACTTTTACACTAGAACTCTAACTTCACATGTACTATTGTCGGAACAAAATAGTTCTCCTAACACCACAAATTATCCATCACAACACTTTTCCTCTCTCATATGTATAAAAGTCACCACCAATTAACTTGCTTTTCCCTGTGCTGTACGCATATTCAATATGACAGCACAAAATGACTTCTGACATTTATTGGAATCACTGCAGTTCCAGGCAACCATGCTTTCAAGCTTGCAATACTACTGGAACTACTGTATATTCAGAAATATTCGTGGGAATTTCATTTATGCGAATAGCATTTAAATGTATATTTGCCACTTTAACAATTGGCGACTAGGGTATGATTTACCTACATCATTTAACGACAGAATTATTACGCCTTTTCCTGCGAGGGTTTTATTTTCACACAACTTTGGGAAAATAAAACCCTCGCATAATTTTTCCAATTTACAGTATATCTTATACATGAAATAGAAATCCATTCGTTTCATCAGCTGCTTTTTATGTAGTTATGTTTTATTTATAATTCCAGTACACTGGATACCCCAGATCACCTGGCACTTTATGATATATCATACTTCTACTTTGCGCTGATTGGCTTCATGTCTACAATTATATTTGGTTTGGTCATCAGCATTGTTACAGGTCAGTCGTTTTTAATAATAACTTGAATGATATCATATTAGAAGAAATACATGAAAACAATGTAGCAACACGGGGAATCCTGAAACAGAATGTAAATTTTGCAGTAGAATACTTTGCTGTATAAGATTCAATCAGGGATATTGCCTATATACCCTTTAATCACAAGTATATCATCCAGACTCAATCAAACTGTGTCACCTATTAACCAAACAACTATAAAACAAATAATTGTTGAAGAAAATACATATATTTAAAAAGTTAATAAAAAACAAATAATTGTTGAGGAAAATACATATATTTAAAAAGTTAATCAATCTTAAAAATAACTGATCTGTAATTTTGGACAGCACACTAAAGTGTAGATGGGCTTGCAAATGCTATATTACCGTTCGGTTGCGTAATTACCAAAATCTCGTGTGTTGGACCATTAGATGATTACTGTCTTTAAAAGCAAACATAATTGTAAATTTCTGTTATAGGTATGAATAAAGAAGTACCTGAGCCTGAATATATATTCCCATGCATGAGGGGCTTCTGGCAAGCAGGCTGTAGAGGAGTACAAGTCGCTGCACCTAGTCAACTAGTCAAAAATACACTTTCGAATCAAATGTAAGTTTACAGAAAGTTACATAATATCTTAAATTTTTGCAAATTTTAAGGCCTCTAATAAGCGCCCACTGCAAGAAATGAACAAAACAACCCTATATTTCGTACGCATGCGCAGAAGGAATACCGCAAAGTTTTGGAAATGAAGGGCACTTATATCCTTAATATTTTAGCACTTTTACTTTTTGAAAACCTACAAAGGATTTACTAAAACTATCGTAAAAACGGCACCCAGTCTAAAGACGTAAAATGAGGGGTGGGAGTAGAAGGCGCAAGTTTTCACGGCTTTGTAAATGATGGATCGCTTTGAACTCTATTTTGATGCTTTCTATGTATATTTTACTACCGAAACAGTCCAATTTTGAAAATATTAGGGCAATTTGAACATTTAGGTTTTGTAATCATGTCAACTATGGAAAATATACGCCTTATCGCTAGAGCTCCTTCTACAGAATTGTCATTTTGATGTTGTAGTTTATAAATTAGATCCTTTTTGGAACTGGTCTGCACATGCCAGTAACAATGGCAACCGTTTTCAGGTATCCCATCAAGTAAGTTTTAAGTACGTGTTTGCGTTGCTAAGCAACACGTGACATCATATTCTGCCAAACCTTTGGATATGTTGCTGCATGCCCAACACATTATGCCACGTTATGGTTATATTTGTGATGTTGAAACGGTACAAACTCTTACATTATAAGGAATTTCTCCCTATTTATTGGACGACCCTCGTATATGCATTTCTTATATCACTCTCTTGCCCAAGTATGAATATGGATTATGTGCTTTAACAGTAGCAGAATTGAGGGCGAAGATTTGGCCAGTAAAATTAATTTGAACCCCTAGTGGCTTCGGTTGCTGTTGGTTCGAAGGTGGTGTTTATGATGTTGTTGATTCATTGTTTTCTTTTAACTTTAGCGCTCATCTCGCTGTGGATGAGAGACCTGGCCCCAAGGTTATAACATTTCAGCTCATTTTCAAACTCAAAATATAGAGCAATGATTTGCTGCTTAATGACAAATGTCCGCAGGCAGCCAATCTTTGCGCTTTATTTTAAGTTTGAGACTGTCATTGCACTTTGAGTTTGAGACGGTACTTAAGTTTTATAACCTCAGTACCTGGTTTCTTTACTTTTATTGCCTTTAATTGGCTTTTGATGTCATGTGACTGTAAGTGTTCTGAGTCTCTTCTTTAGGTACCATGGCTTGCCCTGCAGTGTGTAATTTGGGCATTTCAAAGTCATACTCATTTACTTTTTGTCTGCTTAATATTTTTTTCGGTTTGTTCTCATGAATGCTGTAGCTATGTTTATTTTTGTCACCCCATTGCTTTCAAATTTCAAATATTTTTTTTGCAATAGTTTTATCAACCTCGCGTCTAAGTGTGTATGGTTCGTTTGGTGTACTCTTACCAAGATTGTCATGAAAATGACAGTGGTAGTCTGACTACTTGCAATTTCGGACACTGCAACTTAATCATGAGTCACCTGATTTCTTCCACGTTCTCAGACCATTAAAATTATGGGAGTTGTCCAACATTATCTTACGTAGAAGGCCATATCCTTGGTAACCCACGATCTGTTTGCATTTGTGATCACAACTTAAAATCAATTATCACCCATTTTTTTCAAGTAACATATATGCATTCATTTATCAATATCTCTGACATGTTCAAACATGTTCACGGAATAACACATAAAAATATGTTAATAAGAAGGGGAATCAATTCCGAGTTGTAGCAAATATACAGATCTATCTTTCCAGATAAAACTGTACTAGAGTGTTCGATTATTAATTCCACAGGCAGCATTTCCCACTAATTTGCATTTTTCCCTTAGTCCAAAAAACAATGTTTAAAATTCCAGAATCGCTGATATCCTTTATAAAATTAATTATGTCTTCAACACAACTGTACAGTAGACATTCAATTTTCAGTTTAGCCGTTCTTTCAAAGAAACGAGCTGTTTCAAATATTAAGTGATATCTATAATTTGCTGTACCAATCACATGGGATGAATAAAATATGAAACATTTACAAAATACTTACATTTCTTACGGTTGTGTAGCTTTTATACTAACGAAAGTTTAAACTACTGCTATTTGTTAACCAAAGGAAACTTGAAAATAAGTTTCTTTGCTAACAACTTCCAAAGTAAGAAAACAGGTTTACTTAGTGCTCAGAACCGAAAATATGCCTCTTGCCCAGATTGATGCGCACGTAGGATTGAATAATGGCATTGCCTACATACGATACGTACCAATGACTATAAGACTGGTACTTTTATCATTAATAGTGTAATTAGGCCAGAATGCTTTTATTAGTTGATTTACAAACCCTCCTACTGTATTTTTCAGGAAAGTAGAGAAAAACAAAGCTTTTTTTTTTTAATGTATCCGCCGACTCTAAATAATATAAGTTTGTGTGTATAATTGAGAGTGACACTCTCAAAAGCGATTGTCCTATGCAGATTTTTGGGGAAATTATGAAATATTTAAAGATTTAATATAGACTGTTGGTTTACTTTAAATTACTAGTTTTACTGTTTGCTCTGGAGATGTTAAAAAGCTCTGAAAATGACCAATTTACCTTATTTTTTTAGTCCACGACCCTAAATCTAAAAGAATCCCGTAAATCAACTAATAAAGCAAATCTGGCTTTACCATGTATGCCTTGGATTTTGAGTATAACAAGCTGCAGGACATATCTATTGAAGGCAGTTTCATAGCGTTTAACACTACTTCCAGATATTTGGACGATATTTTAAATATTAATAATGTTTATTTTGAAAATATGGTTAGTCAAATATACCCTTCAGAGCTCCAACTTAATAAAGCCAATGCCTCTGATACCGAAGCCGCATTTTTAGACTTGCATTTGTCAATTTCTAATGGTATTGTTTCTACCAAAATTTATGATAAACGTGACGACTTTGATTTTGAAATTGTCAATTTCCCATTTTTAGATGGTGATGTTCCTCGTTTTACATCCTATGGAGTCTATATCTCTCAACTCATTCGTTTTGCTAGAGCATCTAGCTATGTTACTCACTTCAACAAATTGTTAACTCAGAAACTTCTTAAACAGGGCTATCGGTATCATAAACTTCGCAAAACATTTTCAAAATTTTATAGACGATACTTTGATTTGATTTCTAAATTCCAAGTTGGACTTAAATCTCTCTTGCGCCAAGGACTTTCGGAACCTGATTTCTATGGTGACTTGGTGTATTAGTTGAAGAAGATTGTTGGCTCTAATAATTTTTCAGCGCAGTTCATTAAAATAATTATCCATTATAAAAAATTTGGCTATAACATTAATGTATTGCAACAGACTGCATGCTTGGTAGTCAACCCAATCACAGTTGGCAACTATGCTTTCCTCTTTAATTGCACGCCGGTGGGTCGGACTTCAGACTCTATGATGGTTCCGACTTAAAGACTTATCTATTGATGAGATGGTAGGGGCCTGATACTTTGGCTGTTTGTCGGGCCCACCGGGGTTTACCTGTTGGATTTCTTTTGCTCCGGTATTCAGTTTAATTTACTGTTGAGTCCTTATCCTTGCTTTATCTTCTTGTTATATCTTGATTTATATGTTTTAGGAGATGATGCATTGATAAGTTAGGGGTCTTTCATGCAAACCAAATATCTATGTGTCTTGATCCACATCTGAATTAAGGGTGAGGTTGGCGCCGTTAAACCGGTTTAAGCCCTCCAGTAAAATATTTTACTGACCGTTCCAAGGCGGTTCTTCGTTTGTGGATCTTTTGTGTTTTTGTTCTGTCTTGTGTTTGCTATGTCTTTGTAAACCTGTCTTAAGCGGCCACACAAGAAGACCAAACATTAGTTTTCCAGACAGATTATCGCTTAGTGAAGGTTTTAAGTATTGCAGAATGCTTTAAGGTTGGCATTCTGCAATACTTTTGACTTTCTATGTGTCTTGATCCACATCTGAATTAAGGGTGAGGTTGGCGCCGTTAAACTGGTTTAAGCCCTCCAGTAAAATATTTTACTGACCGTTCCAAGGCGGTACTTCTTTTGTGGATCTTTTATGTTTTTGTTCTGTTTTGTGTTTGCTATGTTTTGTGCGCGTCTGTTTATATGTGCTTCGTGGTCACCTGCTGGGAAAGGGCTGACCTCTTGGCTCTCGTTTGTGGTGTCTTCTGTGAGTTTGTCACTTTCCCATTGGTATCCTGGGTCAGGTGTGGTACTTGATTGTATCGATTCCTGATCTTTGCAACCTTACTTACTTTGAATTATTTCAGGTAATACAGAGCACAGCCACTGAGAAGAAGGGTTCCAAAGTTTTACCTGTGGAAACTTTACAATCTTTGTTGTACAAGAACCTACCACGGGCTGACATTCTTAATAAATCTGATTGACCTTGTACTCATATTAACTATGCCTAGAATAAAAAGCAAATCAGCCCTCTAAATTAATCATGCCATAAATGTTTTTTTCGTTAAAGCCCAGTGTATTGCTGCACTTAACTTGATAATCAATGCAGCTGGAAGCCTGTCATTTTTTTATAAGACAGACATCATTTTGAGGAAAAAAGGGACGCCGTTTCTGACCAGGGTCTACTCTCTTTGCATACAAAATGTTCTATTAGAATTTGAATAAAAATGAAAAAAATACCGCTCAACATCCTTACAAAGACAACGGGCTGGTCCAATTGATAAAAATGGGAAATTACATTCAACCTAAATGGTTTATGTATAAAATTGTTCACCAAGAGTTGGGAATGATAATGAGAATGGAATATAAAAAAATATATTATCCAGATTAAATTTAAGTATGAGCCGCGACATGAGAATTCAACAATGTTGTATGTGCGACCAGCGAAGGCTCAGATCAGCCTGCACATACGCACAGTCTGATCAGAGCATTTGCTAGTCGCTTGAATATTATATGACTGTTGAGCTGCTGACCGAACATCATTTGGAGTTTCTAACCTAAAGAGGAGGCTGTATAAGTTCGTCTGAGTCTACACTTGTCAACATACCACATTATTGGAAATCACATGTGGGGCTCAGTTATAGAAAAGGGCACAATGGTGATTGTTGCTATTGGCTTCTTGCTTATAAAGTATCAAAATTGTAAAAATAAAAGTGTATGCAAATCACACACTCCATCAAACCACATGTGATAAGTGAGCCAGCACATGATGGGATTTGGGGATTATGGTATGTGTTGTATTGTCGGGCAACGAAGGCACAGACAAGCTTGCAATATTTGCAGGCATGCTAGAGCCTTCTCTACTAGCTGCATAAGTATACATGTAGGTAGACTCTGACGAAAACAGAGCTATCTTACCCCGCTGGATATGCCAGTATGGATGTTTAGATAATGTTTATATACGACAAGTACCATCTCGTTAGCTGGCCCATATATTGATTACACTCCAGTGGTACGTTCGTATGTGCAGTAAAATCTGTCTTAAGCGGTCACTCAAAAATAGACAAAACAAAGGTCTTAAAGACAAATGGTAGCTTAGTGAAGGTCGAAAGTATTGCAGAATGCTCTCTTGGAGCATTCTGCAATACTAGCGATACTCAGTCTTGAAATGAAATTTTGGTCGTCCTTTTGAGTGGCAGTTTAAGACAGGTTTTACTGTATTATGATTTGACGTGCCCGCCCTATAATTTCCAATGCAATTTAAAAAAATACCGTCGTACCGATCCATCCTTCTTTTACCATCATTCTAAAGGATATAGCAAAACTAAGGAAAGCATGCTTAATTTGCCACCACCCCTTATTTATAGTATACCTGCCAGAATTGTTCAAATTAAACATGAATGTGAAATATATTTGGCCTTACAACAAAAAAGATTTTCTGACCTACCTACCCTTATTATTGGAAACATGCCTATTTAAGTCCTAATCATTGACTTACATAAGGATCAAGCCAGAAGATAAGAATTGCTGCCAAGTTGGATGGCTGGACATGATCGAGTAAAAAATCGTCTTTGCGCATAATGTTAAATAATGTTTTCTTGTGGTATCATCAAATTGAATTATTTTCTATACAGTTTAAATGTGTTTAAAGTTTTTATTTATCCGTAAGATGTATTTTCAGCCTATTGATGGTCTTCAGAGATCTACAACTCGAAGTGTTCTAATCGAAGGAGCGTGCTGAACATCTCCATCCAAAAAGGAGAAATTAACCATTTCAAAATTAAAATCCTCTCGTTCGTCGTAAATTGCACTGCTGATGTTGATGGGGCGTTCAACTCTACTTAGATATTATGTATATCTAGGTGACTTACTGAATATTGATAATTCTTATTTTGAACATATGGTACGTGAAAAATTTCCCACAGAAGTTCAGTTAAATAAAGCAAATGGTTTTGATACTGTATCCACCGTTTTGAACATGGACTTGTCCAAGTGGTAGAGTTTTATCTCAAATGTACAATAAGCGAGATGGTTTTATTTTTTTGAAATACTTTACTTTATTATTGTTTTACGCTCCTCTTCTGATGGTGTATATAGTTTGCTGTTTATTCGATTTGCTATAATATGTTAAAATGTTAGTGACTTCAATAATAGAAACCAAGCTTTGACTACTATTTACTTAAACAAGGCCATCAATAGCATGCAATTTGTAAATAATTTTCTAAATCATACAAAAGACACTCATAATTAAGCGTTAAATACAATGTTGGTTTGAAGTTCTCCTGCAACAAGGCATAGCAGAGCTTTTTTTTTATTGCAATTTAGTTTACAAATTCAAATACTAGAACAGTCGGGCTTCAACAAAGGGCCCCACATAATGCCCTGCAGTTAAAATGGAATATCCATTGTAGCGACCATCTTGATAATCGTTCTTTGGACAAACCCATATATAGACATGAACAATAGTTTGATGAAAGTAGTCTATTAAGATATGTGAAAGAAATTGGGTGATAAAACCCAAGGTACAGTGTTAACACATGTTTTCTGACATGCCACGGCCATCAAGGCGGCCAATTTGGCGGTCATCTAGGTTAGCGTTCATCGGACAAAACCTACAGTCGATCTTGAGTTTGATGAAAGAAATTCATATATGTTAGGCAAAGTGGGACCGAAGGCACGCCTATAGATAACACATGTACAAGTTAACAATGTTCTTTCACTAGGCTAACGATGTTTAAAAAAAGTGCCCAACATGGCGCCCCTCAGGCCTCACTCGTACCCAGCCTCGATGCCGATTTTTGAATTTTTTTCTAAACTAGAGCTGGAACATAGCTTCTCCCAAAAACAAATTTTCAAAGCTTCGAGAGTGGTTTGTGATTCACTCATTTCTTATTTAAATTCTTAAAACTATTTTTTTCTTAGTCCAATAAATGCAATAAGAAGATAAATGAATGAAAGCTAAATTTTATTTGCATCGTGCATCAAAAAAAGCAAAATAAAATTACACTGGAACCTCCACCATTAAAATATAACTTCTCAGCTTCAGGCGTGCTTTGTAATTTCACTTATTTCCCGTTAAAAGCGTTAAAACATTTTTCATACTTCTACAAATAATATATGAAAGAAAAAATTAATTTACATCTTATATACAAAAAAAGCAAAGGAAAATCAAAACGGAACGTAGCATTTACCCATAAGATCGTTTCTCATTGTTTTGAGAATGAAATTGAAATCCTTTAATTCGTTTCCAAATGTCTCCAAAATATTTCCATAGCCCAACAATCGTTATCCAATATTAAAAGTAATTGAGAAAATAATTTGGTGTGACGACATTATGTTTAGATCGCGCGCGCTGAACTCCCCAACAATGTTGTACGTAGGTATAACGTTGTGTATTTCCCGCCGTTGTTCGGCGCACTTTCCTTCAAACCACAAGGCTTCACACGCACATATATCTGAACACAAAAACCAGAAACATGAAATCAAAAACAAAATAAAAAATAATCAGCCTTCTCTTCTTCCAGGAGATAGTGTCGGACTAGAAAGGATGCATATAATTTCATCACAAAAGCAGTACTTAACACAAAGGGGCCAACAACAAACATTGGACGAACAACAACATAATTCCTTTTAGAATGAATATATGCTTCAGTCAAGAGATGTACTTAATGTATTTTACTGACCAATTTTTTGCCCCCGATTCTGATTTTTTTTAAAGTAAACAGGAACACCAGAAACTAGATAAACAAATATTTTAGCTGCCACATGAGATTTCCAACAATGGGGTATGTTCGACCTGTAAACGTTCAGACCAGCCTGCGCATACACACAGTCTGATCAGAGCCTTTGCTAGTCGCGTGAGTGTTTTATGAGTGCTAAGCTACTGACTGAACATCATTTGGAGTTTCAAAGCTTAAAATGAGGCACACATTTATGTACTAAAACTACCATTACATCATCTGTAAATGGTAGAAAATTTTCCATAATTAATAATAATGATTTGGACTGAGCTTCATCGGATCTGATTTATGTTATAACTTGAACAGAAACTAACTGTGGAATGCAATATGTTGGACAAACTGGCCGATCCCTCAAGACTAGGTTTCGTGAGCACTTTCGTAAAATGAAAAAGCCTAAAAAATTTGACACATTTCTTTATCGCCATTTCAAAAATAATGGTCATTCACCTAGTAAAATTGTAATTCAGCCGGTTGAAAAAATTATATATGATCCAAATTCATCAACTAGATTAAAAAATATTAAGAGACATGAAACTGAACTTAAATGGATTAAATTTTTGCAATCACCTTTTCCTTTAGGCTTTAATGATAATATATACCATGAAGGCAACATTTCTAAAATGCCAGATTTTGATGTTTTTTTCTGTTTTGGAATGTAAAAAACGTAAAAGTAGATCTCATGGTAAACGTAAAAATGGCAACATTAAGCGCAAAATTTGTACTGAAAAACGCTTAAATACTTCTCTAAAGGATCTTTCTTTGGCTTTAACTAATCATGGTCGACATGGCTTATTTTCATTTTTAAGTTCCTTGCCTATCTCAGTTTTACGCAATTTAGAGTTAGAGGCTAATAAACTTTATGATAGAGCAAACAAATTATATAAAGCAGCACTTTTTACAAGGTGTTATGTTCAACATTTCCTTTGCCCTTATATCGATTCTGAGGTCAACCATAAACGACATTTTATCAAAATTCCATTCATTAACAA
This sequence comes from Loripinus fragilis, assembly GCA_964019695.1. Classification (NCBI taxonomy): domain Eukaryota; kingdom Metazoa; phylum Mollusca; class Bivalvia; order Lucinida; family Lucinidae; genus Loripinus; species Loripinus fragilis. The sequence continues at coordinate 93,388,305 of OZ026514.1, forward strand.
AGGTATTGAGTTTATTGATTTACATAGTATCTTCAAGGATAATTCAGTGATTTCATCAATTCCAAATTACTTTAATAATTCTGAAACTCCTATCATTTGTTATAAATATAACAAACCAATAAGGTCTACAATATTTAACTTTAATAAAATTGTAAATGATTTAGATATAGATTCCAATACTCCTGCCTCCTGAGATTGTAAAAATTCAAATTATTTATATCCCTCTGCAGGGCATGTTATTACAGGTAATCTAAATGTCATTCCTGACGCTAGAGTTCGCAATATCATTTCTAAAGGTCTTAAATATAGATTACCCTCTAATAAAGATTTCTCTAAATGCCGTAGAGAGATCGCTGCATCTTTAAATGACTTCAGTAATCGTTGGTGCAAACGGGAAAATGTTGAACCTGATGCTTTGAAGGAATGGAAGATTAACATTTTTAAAATTATTGATACTCGTATTTCATTTTACTCTCGTAATACACATCTTTTGCCCCCTAAACCTAAATCTTCTTTTCATCATCTTAAACGAGGTATCCAGGATTTTCATATGAACTATGTTTTGGTTCCAGCAGATAAAGCTGCTAACAATGTTGTAGTTGTTTGACGATTGTATTATATTAAAACTCTTAAGCGTGAGCTTGTTGACACTAATGCCTATAAACTGCAGCCTTCTTTAAGTGAAAGGGTGATTGTTGATGGGCATGGTTGTCATACAGCCCTACATTTTGGTGTCAAAGCTAAAGAAAATCAAGACAAAGTTCCTACGTTGTACTGGTTACCTAAACTCCATAAAAAACCCTATAAAGCAAGATTTATTGCAAATTCTAGTTCTTGTACGACAACAGAACTTTCTAAATTGTTAACCTCGTGTCTTACAGCTGTTAAAAAACATGTTATCAAATATTGTGAAAAGGTATATGAGAGATCCGGTAAAAACCTATTTTGGTCGATTAAAAATTCAGGTGAAATTTTAGATAAACTTAAAGCTAGAGATTTCAATGCGACCAGTTTGTCTACTTATGATTTTTCTACTCTTTACACTACTTTACCTCATAATTTAATTAAAGATAAACTTATTGATCTTATTGAAAATAAGGCTCTCCTTACCTTGCATGTAGTGACAGAAATGCATTCTTTACTTCAGAAAAACCTAAAAAATATCATGCATGGTCGTGTCAAAATGTATGTGATGCGCTGACCTTTTTGTTGGACAACATTTTTATTCGATTTGGCACCAAGCTCTATAGACAAGTTGTTGGGATTCCTATGGGCACTAATTGTGCTCCCCTGGTTGCAGATTTATTCCTGTTTTGTTATGAAAGGGACTTTATGATGTCTCTTTCTGATGATAAGCAGGCTGATGTTATTGATGCGTTTAATACTACTTCCAGATATTTGGACGATATTTTAAATATTAATAATGTTTATTTTGACAATATGGTTAGTCAAATATACCCTTCAGAGCTCCAACTTAATAAAGCCAATGCCTCTGATACCGAAGCCGCATTTTTAGACTTGCATTTGTCAATTTCTAATGATATTGTTTCTACCAAAATTTATGATAAACGTGACGACTTTGATTTTGAAATTGTCAATTTCCCATTTTTAGATGGTGATGTTCCTCGTTTTACATCCTATGGAGTCTATATCTCTCAACTCATTCGTTTTGCTAGAGCATCTAGCTATGTTGCTGACTTCAACACTCGCAATAAATTGTTAACTCAGAAACTTCTTAAACAAGGCTATCGGTATCATAAACTTCGCAAAACATTTTCAAAATTTTATAGACGATACTATGATTTGATTTCTAAATTCCAAGTTGGACTTAAATCTCTCTTGCGCCAAGGACTTTCGGAACCTGATTTCTATAGTGACTTGGTGTATAAGTTGAAGGAGATTGTTGGCTCTAATAATTTTTCAGCGCAGTTCATTAAAATAATTTCCCATTATAAAAAGATTGGCTATAACATTAATGTATTGCAACAGACTGCATGCTTGGTAGTCAACCCAATCAGGGTTGGCAACTTTGCTTTCCTCTTTAATTGCACGCCGGTGGGTCAGACTTCAGACTCTATGATGGTTCCGACTTAAAGACTTATCTATTGATGAGATGGTAGGGGCCTAATGCTTTGGCTGTTTGTCGGGCCCACCGGGGTTTACCTGTTGGATTTCTTTTGCTCCTGTATTCAGTTTGATTTACTGTTGAGTCCTTATCCTTGCTTTATCTCCTTGTTATATCTTGATTTATTTGTTTTAGGAGATGATGCATTGATAAGTTAGGGGTCTTTCATGCAAACCAAATATTTATGTGTCTTGATCCACATCTGAATTAAGGGTGAGGTTGGCGCCGTTAAACCGGTTTAAGCCCTCCAGTAAAATATTTTACTGACCGTTCCAAGGCGGTACTTCTTTTGTGGATCTTTTATGTTTTTGTTCTGTCTTGTGTTTGCTATGTTTTGTGCACGTCTGTTTATATGTGCTTTGTGGTCACCTGCTGGGAAAGGGCTGACCTCTTGGCTCTCGATTGTGGTGTCTTCTGTGAGTTTGTCACTTTCCCATTGGTATCCTGGGTCAGGTGTGGTACTTGATTGTATCGATTCCTGATCTTTGCACCATTACTTACTTGTATACAGGTTCGTCTAAGTCTACACTTGTCGAAATGCCACATTGTTGGAAATCACAAGTCGCGGCCCATATATCTATACACACATAAAAGCATAATGCAATATAAGCACAGCAAGCAGTTCCCCTTTCTCAATATGATGATTGTATTACTAGAAATTAAACAAAGTTCCATGCAGACCCCCCCCCCCAAGAAAAAATATATAAGAAATAAAAAACATAAATAATAATAATAATAATAATAATAATAATAATAATAATGATAATAATAATAAAACAGGGTCAAGTAAAACATAAGGGTCAGAAAGGTTTTCATCACAACATTGTTTTAACAATAAAAAATAACAACTCTGAAAGTCTGTGGTAAATTTAGAAAACGCCTTTCCAAATTTAGGGCACAGAACTGAATTCAGTGACTTACCTGTCCGAAAGTGTTATAAACTATTTTGGTGATTCAAGACATTGAAATATAATAAGAACAATTTGAACTTTTTACGCCTAAGAATGTAGCCTTTTCCCAGACATCTGCCCAGATACTGCCAGCGGGCTGAAGTCCTCTGTACTTTCTCTGTTTGATATATCTGAAAATAAGCATGTGTCGAGTAAGGATACCAAATAGTAGTTTCCTTACCTGTAAGCATATAAAAACGGGCCACTATCAGCCCATAAGCAAAACACCATTACAGTTGTGTTTCACTGGTGGGCCGTTAGTGAAAGGGGTACGTGCATTAAAAGGCTATTTTGGCCAACCTATGACGTCAAAAAATAAAAGTTGCTATTCACAAGTTTCTGCTTATTAGTTTATAAGAACAAAGCCAAAGAGTAATGGTCTGGTATTGATTTGACTTTTACTGTTGCTATGGTAACAAAAATGGACGCCAAAATAGGTTGAAAATAGGAAAATGACCATTTTGGAGCAAATTGGAGACATGTAACAGACGAATTAATATAGAGCACAACCAAATACCAAAAAAATGTTTTAACAGATGATGAGAATTATCGTGGCACACAATATATTAAATTTTATTTTGGTATTTGCTTGTGCTGATATCTAATTCTTAAAAAATCGGTCTCCAAAAGCCTCCAATTTGGCCTAAAATGACATTTCCTCTATTTTAATGTAAGTAAGGGTTAAGCCTATTTTGTCGGCCATTTTGGTTACCATGGCAACCGGTAAAAGTAAAATAAATGCCAGAATTTTACACTTGGGATATTCTTCTAATAAACCAATAAGATGAAATTGGTGAAAAGCAACTTTCAGGTTTTGGCTCTAGAGGGGGCCAAAATAGCTCCTTAATGCACGTACCTATTTGATAGTCAGCCTCCCACTAACCGAAATTACCAAGTTGAGGCTATTGGGGAAGAGAGGAATAGTTGATTTACCTTTATTGTCATCTGTATGTCATGTCCTGGTGTCGTTCTTTTCTTCTTGCTCACGGTGCCGTGGTTAGTCTGCAGTGTGTGGTTGTTGCATTTCCTTGTTATACTCACTTACTTTTTCTTTCATGATAAGACACTCCTGAATGGAGTATACGTTCCTGGACAGGACACATTTGTTTGAGAATAGGCAAACAGAAGACCTGGCCTCGAGGTTATAAAACATGAGTTCATTCTCAGACTCAAAATAAAGCGCAAAGATTGGCTGCTTGCGGACACGTGTCCGCAAGCAGCCAATCATTGCGCTTTATTTTGAGTCTGAGACTGTGCTCAAGTTTTATAACCTCCAGGCCTGCTCTCGAGGTATAAAACTGAAGTACATTCTCAAACTCAAAATAAAGCGCAATGCTTGGTTGCTTGCAGACACGTGTCCGCAAGCAGCCAATCATTGGGCTTTATTTTGAGTTTGAGAATTAACTTTTGTTTTAAAACCTCGAGGCCTGGCGTTTGTTACACAGTAAGCATATTTAAGCAGGTCACTATCGATCCGTCTGTCAAACATCATTTCAATGGTGCGATTATAGCATCTGGCCATTTCCCCCACCCCACTTTCACCAGCTATATTATCTTCTGTATGTCATGTTTCTGTTGCCATTCTTTGTCTCTGTCTCACGGTGCTATGGGTTGGTTTGACATAGTGTGCGATTGTTGCATTTCCTGGTCAATCTCATTTGTTCTTGCATGATAAGACATGCATGTATGAAGTGAAGGAAGATAAGAAAGTACTGTAGTGAATGTCATTTACATTACAAGCGTCTGCGAAAACTGACATTATTAAGTCAGTGACCTATACAATATAGGACACTGGTCAGACAGTGACCTATATAAGATTAGTCACTGGATCAGGTTAAGTTTTTTTTTTGAAACCATGATGCGCACAGAATTGCGCGCATAATCACTGCAAATGGATCTGTTTGATTGCGCCTAAGTTCATATGTGTAATTTGGAAGAAATCGGGTGATAAATAACTAAATTAGAGTGTCCACAAGTGAAAACTGACAATCGGTGGCCATTTTGGTGGCCATCTTATTATCGTTCATAGGATAAAAACCTATGCTCAAACTCCGGCGAGAGTTTGATAATAGTAATTTGGAAGAAATCGGGTGGTAAAGACTAAGTTAGACTGTCCACAAGTGCAAACTGACCACAGGCGACGGGCATATTGGCAGTCATCTTGGTTATCGTTCATTTGACAAAACCCTGGATTCATAGTGAATAATTAGCAATGACTATTTCAAGAAGTAAAATATTGACCAAAATATTACCCTTTTTAACAGCTAGGTACACTACAGTGAGCCACTTTAGTTACGCACCAATTTTTCAGGGCCCACAACTTTTTGACAAAAATGCTGGAATCGAACATTTTCTATAATAATGATAATTTATTTATTGACATTTTATCTGTTTGATAACATCGAAAAAAAATATTGGAATCACTCATGCGAATCATTCTGCTACTCAAAGGCAATTTTGACAAATTTTGAAAAATGCACATGCAAGCGGAACGTCTATAGTTTCTATTTTTGTTTTGTGCTTGGCATTATCCATGTCGATCGTTGTGACAGAAAAACACCCAAAACAATTTATTTATTCAAGTAAAACCCCTTTTTTCCGTCGTTGAATTTAGTAACACCGTTACTTTTTGCAGAAATGCTCGTTTTAACGTCATAATGACGTCAGTTACAATAATCAAACTTGGTTTTCTTCGCAAACTATTTTGTAATGAGTCACTTGTTGACATAGAAGTATCAAAACACTAAAACATCTTATCATTGACACGTCTTGTAGCCTTGGTAGTAGTGACGTCATCACTAACGTCAACACCATGACGCCAATAAATCCATTAATTCTTTTACGAAAATAAACGGCGGATACATGGTTTTTTAAAATGAAATCATAAAACAAGTGTTTTGATAACTAGTTTACTCAGAATCATACGAAATTTTAACTCACTTAAAAAAAGTACTAAAACCAACTTTTTTCAAACTTTGGTCAGCTGGGAACCAAAATAGTAAAACAGTAAAAAAAAAACTATGAAGTTAACAATCACATTCCAGTCTTAGATATTGCCAATAATAAATCGGCTCTTATATCTAGCATAGCAGAAATTCGACCCTGAAAAAAGTGCAATGTGATCTGAGTTTCAATTGAGATAATGCAATGTGAAATGGTGTTTTGAGGGTAGTGCATTTAAAAATCCATTTTCTCTTTTGTTTCTAAACTGATCACAATGAAATTTCAATGGCTAATGCAAATATAGATAAGCTTTACGTTGGAAGTCTCAGAATAAATATATCACATTTATTTTCTGAGTAATTTTACATTTTATAAGTGGTGCGTAACTAAAGTGGCTCACTGTATTCTGTACACTCGTCGACTACAGCCAGCACGCGATGACTGCGCTGTTTGATTACAGTGGTTCTCTAGCGTGTAATAGTGGTAGTAAAATCAACATCTGGACATTTCAGGATAAACAAATGTAAAGTCATTCATGAAGAAATAAAAGGCAAAAGGCAATGCAATGTAACAGCCGTTACAACCATACGCCACTTGACAAATCATGAATACTTTGTCTAGAGAACCCCGTAAGTGTGTAGAGCAGTGACGTGTTAGCCAAACCTTTAAACATCTAGATTATTAAAATACGTCATATAGCGTAAGATGCATCAATGTAGTTGCACACTCTTACCATGCGCGGATCCAGGAATTTTCGTTAGGGGGGGGGGGGGGGGTCCAGGTCAGTCTGACAAAAAAGCGTTTTTTGTTAGTCCTCAGCTTATTTTACTGAAGTCAAATGGTTAATTTCGAAGAAAACTATCATTTTTCAACGTTCCAGAGGGGGTCCAACATTTTCCAGGGGGGGGGGGGGTGGGGTCCAACTTTTTCCAGGGGGGGGGGGTCCAATTGCTTATTCCCATATACAGTAACCCATATAACTTGCGATTTTCCAGGGGGGGGGTGGTCCGGACCCCCTGTCCCCCCCCCCTCTGGATCCGCACTTGCTTACCCATAAGAAAGGGTATAAAGGTTATAATTTGTAAAATAGAACATGATCATTTACAGAAAAACAACATAACATAAAATATGTGTCATCTCGATGCATAAAAAAACTATATATTAAAGCGCGGTTTTCAATTAATTAGTTTAAGGTAGTACCGGACTCACCAGCATATGTCCAAAAAGAAATATCAATTTCTAATATTTAAAATAAATGAAAGTGAGAATGCCTATGTTTTCCTGGGAATACGCTACATGCTATTGGCAAATAAAAGAACACAAAAAACAGCGAAAAAAAGGCACGTAGCTTATTTTTTAAGCTAAAATCTATTTTGTTAAAAAAACATTAAGGCCAAAAAATCGTTTGAATCTTGAATAAAAAATGTCACACAATGTAACTACAGAAACAAAAAACTTATTATTTTGAAGGAAATTATGCATAGAAACTTATAATTAATTAAAAAGCATATGTCACCGTGCTCGTTTCTCTTTTTTGTGCTATTTTCTTTTTTTTACCTCTGAAATAAAAACAGGCATGGAGAGCCATACCTGCTTCATTGTTTAATTTAGGTCCGTGTGCGTAGACAATGTATTGTTTGAGTTTATGTTGTTTAATTTAGGTCCGTGTGCGAAAAGCCTATTATTTGTCTTCTCCTCATTTGGCACGTTCTAAGACCCCTTAAGTGCGTTCGTGCGCGCGCGCTTGTGTGTGTGCCAAAATGAGGGTGAGTGTATGAGAGGGAGGGAGGGAGGGAGAGTGTATGAGAGGGAGGGAGGGAGGGAGGGAGGGAAGGGCAATTCACACGCTGTTGATTCATAGCATTTTTGTTGTTGCTTTTATTCTTTTCTTTTTTTCTTTACTTGACATACAGTATATGTATTCTGCATTCGTTACAAAATTGACATAATCAGCAGTAACGCGTATAGAAGTGTCGTCAGGATGACGCAAGTCTTTGATCTGGAAAAATGTTCTATTTCGAAAACGTTGTTGCAAGTTTTCAAGCGAGAAAATGACCTTATAGTGCAATAATGTTTTTCTGATACACTAATATTTGCTAGATCCCTCAGGGATAGTCTTTACCCTCGCCTTTCTGGTTTGAGTTTCAACACCACCCTGGTAATCTAGCAGGTGGTAATGCTTAGAAAATCAGGTATGAACCCAATATTGAAGTTATTAAACGAGCTGTCAAAAGAGATGAAATTCGAGGCTTGCAAAGAATTTTGTCACTTATTCATGACAAGCTTAATAAATTTAATAATACAATTTATTGTATGACCCTAAAACTACTTTTAAATCGCGTTTAGAAAATGCGTGGAACTATGCTTTGATGTTGCCATAGGATTTTTTGAGAAACCATTATGGAAATCATTACCTAGCGTTACCAAAAATTGTAAACCACTAGTGGTACATGTCGTTATGTCACTCCCATGATAAACACAAACGAACACACAAATAAGTAAACAAACAAACAAGCAATATGGCTCAAACCAGGGACTACTTGGTCTCAAGTTGAATATTCTACCACTGCGGCAATGGGTAAAGAAGGGATGATACACGAGTTTAGTTCTTTTCATAAATGCAATTAGTTAATGCTAAGACAAACATGCATATGTGAACCGCCATATTAGATTATTCACAGCTCGCATATATATTATATAAAATAAGCCTCATTCAAAAAAACTCCCCACTGGCTAGCTAAAAATAGCGCAAAGGCACGCCCCAGCATTTGGCGAGCGCTCTCACAGTGTCCAAAATGTTGCTCTTGGGTTTTATCCAAGCTAAAAAAAAGGGAGCCCTTCCACCTACGATGTCATATTTACAAAGATAATGGACTTAAGAAGCACAGTGGCTCAGTTTGTAGAGTGTTAAACTAGGGATCGAAGGATTACTAATTTGTGAATCACCAGAGTCATAGTTCGATGTCATGGGGCAAGACACTTTATCAGCGAATAGTACATACATTGAATACGCATGAATATTAACTTTTTTGACCAGAATTGCCTGACCAGGTATTAATTGACTTTTCGCTTACTGTAAAGGCGTTAACTTTAATATTCATATCTGGGCGTTGTTCGGCTAGTTCATCTGCTAACTAAGAGAAATCAGGTTCAATTAATAATTTCGTGAAGAGTTAGTAAGTTGCTTGGGCTGCGCAAATGTGCGTGCATTTCATGAAAATCCTAACCGTATACACACTGAACTCACATTTATTAACCCTAAAAGCGCATAATCACAAAATGTATGTTTTTGTCGTCCACTAAAATATGCGAAGCCTCAAAGACAAACAGTGCGGACACAGATCAGACTGCTCCTGTAGGAGCAGTCTGATCTGGGTCCATAATATTTGCCTCTATGCTTTTGTTAAATAGACATTTTCAGATGAAGTTATTTTTGCTGGCGTTTTAAGGACTAAATAATGTGTTATGCGTCTATACTGAGATAATGGCGCAAGATGATACAGTTACTTTTGAATTAAACCACGCCACATTTTCAGCTTTTACCTAAACCTCAGGTTGAACAGCCCTAATTACGCATTTATGAGGCGCCGCCTTTATAGTAAGCGAAAAGTCAAAGAATATAATTCCGAACGCATTGAGGGGTGAAACTGGACCAGACGGTCAAAATATATTTGGTTATACAGATGTGTTGAAATTTTTTTTTGTGAACGCCAATACTTGTCAGTTTTAAGACAATAAATAAAGATAACTCTTACTTTTTTAAAAACACTTGGTTATCTTTTGACATGGGTCCCGTACCACCTTAAAGATGTTTAAAATAGTATTGCCTGTACAGTTACATTACTAAGGATAGACACCTTAGATTTTTCTGAAAGCCTAATAATTATGTAATCACTTTATTAAACAAATATTTCAAATCTAGAGGACTTTGAAAACACATCACCATATTGTTGCACTTTTCTTGCAAACTGTATATGCGATTGAAAAGTTACTTTCAGGTTTTAATGTGCATTCATGAATCGGTATGATCAGTCGTTAATTTGACTGCACTATCACGCGACGCTGCTGATGACGTCACATGGGTACATACAGCATCCAGCACCTTTCTGCACAGTTAAATGAAGCGTTTTGGTTAGTTTTATGTTTAAACTGTGGCGTGTATGATACCATACACCAAAATAGTTTATAGACTTTTTCTAATTAAAAGTAATTGATAACTTCAATATTTCGAAAATAAACATCGAATTCGAAAATCAATTTATAGCTCCTTTTTAGAAACATCTCCATAAGTTACCTTTATGCACGCTTTCATTACTGATATTGACTACATACACTGGCAGACATGTGGTGAAGACGTATTGATGTAAATCGTGGCAGGAGATCTGCTGTCATGTGATCGAGAACGTCTTAGAAGTTACGATAACGTCACTTGCACAATACAAAAGACACGTGATAGAAGCGTAATATATGCATAATCTGTCATTTGTGTTTGCCCTTAGCATCTTCCAATAAAACCAGACGTAAAAGTATCGAAACTTTGAAAGGCCCATGACGTTGAATTATATTACTAGACTATAGTAATCAGGGTGGGTGGGGTATGTCGTTATTTTTAAATGGGTGTAATTTTGAGCATACCGAACTGTCAATTCATTTTTAATCGTTCAATGATGAATGTCCAATCTTGAGAGAAGCAAAGGACGCAAATCTGTCGAGTCAGGAATCAAAACTAATGCGCGTTAACTTGCAGCTGAATTTGTATCCTTCAAAATCGACCACCCCTGTCTTAAAACGGATACTTTTTCAATATCTTATAGTAAATTTACAACCATGAATTTTCTAGGACACACTACAAGCTGGTCAGGCTATGACATGCAATAACAATTATCTCGCTTACATTCTCATGGTTCGTGTAATAAAGGATTTAATCTGGGTGATGCTTTTTCAAAGTCATTGAGTATATTACAGAGAAAATGAAATTAAGAAATAATATAACAAAGAAAATAAAATTAAGAAACAAAACCGATTTTTGGAATGTTCGTGGAATCATGAATACTTCGGGTCATTTGCAAAGCAAGTGAAACCCGAAGAAGGCTTCTCTTACTTTGCAAAAGACCCAAACATACAGCTTTTGAGCACTCGGCAGCATGCTTATCAGAAAAAATTGAATATATTGCCTATATTTACATTTTATTGTAAATATCTAAAATACAGAATTTATATATAATTTAGGAGAAAAACAGTTTTATATTTAATATGTTATCGTGTTAACGATTTTGTAGTAGTGTACATGTAAAACGGAAAAGCGGAACAGCGGAACAGCCAGTGTAAACACGGACAGCCAATAGAGCAAACAAGAGGCATGACTCAGGTGTGTCTGGCTGTCAATCACAACACTCGTGTCACTATTGGCGAATTAATTAGGTGTTCGGGCAAGGGAGCTTGGCAGCAGTCAATCTAATTTATTTCATCCATGAACCTATGAATTGTCGCAAAAATCTAAAGATTCATTAAAGTAAGTAAGGGTGCAAAGATTAGGAGTCGATACAATCAAGTACCACACTTGACCCAGGATACCAATGGCAAAGTGACAAACTCACAGTTAGACACCACAAACGAGAGCCAAGAGGTCAGCCCTTTCCCAGCAGGTGACCACAAGGCCCAGATAACCAGACGCGCACAAAGGTATAACAAACACAAGACAGAAAAAAAAAAACATAAAAGATCCACAAAAGAAGTACCGCATTGGAACGGTCAGTAAAATATTTTACTGGAGGGGTTAAACCGTCTTTAAATGCTTGCTTTGAAAATGTAAATAAACATAAATAACGTAGGCCAACACTGAAATGATTAGGGGTAAACGACTAGTTTATGCAACGTACATCATGTCGCAAAAAACCAAACCGATGTTCTACAGGTTAAGGTGATACAGATGTAGAAAAAATACACTTTTGAATAATGATTCAGTGAAATTGCTGTAAATATACCATAAACTTTAAATTGAATGTATTGACAATTTTTAAACAGGCCATTATAATGACTCAAGTCAACAGTTACATGGTGCAAACGGTTCTTATTCGACACAATATGTATTGCGTTTTACGTTTCGGGTGAAGCATAACTGACGACACTGACGTTCTTTACCTGCTTACATTCGCTTATAATAGAACTTTTTGCTCTCTGTAAAGGCGGTAACGTTAATATTCATATCTGGGCGTTGTTCGACTATTTCATCTGCTAAAGAAGGGAAATCAGGTCATATTTATAATTTGGCGAAGAGTTAATATTAAAGTTGTTTGGGTCGCGCAAACGTGAGGGCATTTTATGAAAAATCCTAACAGTATACACACTGAACTCACATTATTATATATATTAAAGTGCATATCACGAAAAAGTGTATGTTTTGTCGACCCATATTTGTAGCCTCTTTGATGACAAACGGTGTGGACCCAGATCAGACTGCTCGGTCCACACTTTTTGCCTCTATGCTTATGTTAAATAGACATTTCCGGATACAGTTATTTTGCTGGCGTCTTAAGGGTTAAATAATATGCTTTACGTCTTTACTGATGTATTGCTCAAGATAATACAGTTACTTTTGAACTAAACCCCTTCTCATTTTCAGCTTTTACCTATGTCTAAGGTAGACCAGTCTTAACTACGCATTCGTGAGGTGCCGCCTTTAAGTAACCAAAACGTTCAATAATACCTGTGTTCAATGAAACGTCTTTTTTCTGTATCAATACACATGTACACACACTTGTTATGTTAAAGGTGTTGTCCTTGACATATATCTGTTTTATCATATAATATACTGACACACTGACTCGGTCCGACAATCCAAACAATAATGGCAGACATAGAAGTCGTAAGCGGAGTATCGGATGAAGCATACCCAGAGATATTTGATATCCGGGCTATGCTTCCACAGTCGGATGTTAAGAAACCTGGCCAGTTAACGGATGATCAATTAAAGCGCTATTTCGAGGAGGTAAGATTTTATTTTGTATTTATATATTTTTTATACTTAAGTTTACTTCCACAAAACGCTTTGAAGCGCGACTGTAACGGTAAATGCATTGAGTGAATCGAGGGTCATTTTAATACTTAATGGTCGTGGTACTACTGTAGAGAAGAAACGCATACTATGCAATTTCAAAATTACAAACTCTAATTGCTAAATCTCGGACCTGGCTGTTGTCTTGATGCAGTTTTATATGAATCACTGGTGGTGTGCCTTACGCAAAAGTCTCGCAACCTCTGCTTGCGACAACCCTTGCAACAAGGATATTCGCAAGCAGAGATTGCGAGATATTTGAGTAAGGGACCACCAGTGATTCGTGAGCAGCATGGTCTATAACATTACATTCCTAAGAGGGTAGTGGGTGGTAGCTGAATATGTGGAAGAATGTGATTATCAACCGAGAACAGGCCGATTATTTTCTCTATTACGTTCAGTCTACTTACGACCTTCAGCAATTTGAAGGCTTCGCGATTTCGAAATTCCAGACAGTCTCTTTAACTGAGCAGGCTGGCTGGGATGTTTCGAAGACAGTTTCCTCCCTATTAGTATGGGCTAAACTGCAAATATTTTGTTTTCCCTTTGGAGATGTGTTATTTAGCCTTTACATAACCCTAACAGACTGAGCGGTGCGTAGACAATACTTGTAAGAAACCTGGTAAGACATTGTAAGCCTCGATCAAACCGGGCAACACATTGATACATTTAATCAATGGGTGAAATGCGTAGCTACCAATGAATGGCACTTTGAAATTGATATAGATCATATTCAAATCATTGAAACATACAGTAAAACCAACCACTTTGATAATACTACATATAGGCAAGTAGTGAGTACACTAGATTGCCTCAAATGAACGCCAGAAAAGCTGCAGATTCAGATTTTGGTTTGAGTCTTTATCTACACCCAAACGTCATGTATGAGAGCAGAGAAGGCTTTGGCGAGTCTGCGCATATGACCCGCCTGAGCCTTCACTGCTCGCTTAGGTGCGATACGTACTTCAATCTCATGAACTGGCCAAAGTATCATTGTTGACGCGACTTCCCCTAAAGTATCACTGAAAAGTGTTTAAAGCACGATAAAACGTATGTTTTGACAGATATTCATACTAGTTCATAAATACACCTTTATAAATTTCTAAATCCAGTAAATTCCAAATTAAAACCAAATATCAAGCGAGTACTTCGAACTATAGAAATTCGAATTTTTAAAAAAAATATGGTATTTACAATAGCGTTAGAGGCACTGTGGTTGAATAGAATCATGTCGCTGTCGTTGCTGAGAAGTTTGATAATTCTACTTGGAGAATATTATTATTTTGGTGTCAGATTATATTAGTATTTTGATTATTTCAAAGGGATATGTTGTTTTGAACGATTTCTTCACCAAAGAAGAACTTGAACCATGTAGAAAGACGACGGAAGACCTGGTAGACGACCTAGCGAAGAGACTGCACAAAGCTGGGAAAATATCTGGTAACTGCAAAATAATATTATTGCACTATACAAATACAAATCTAAATACGCACGTTCTAGTGTCTAATCTTGGGATATTTCAGACTTTTGGATGCGATCCTGAATCATTTCCATTTTTAACAAAAATGGCATGTGGGTAGTAAAGGAAACGTCTTGGCGAATAAATAACGAAATAACTATAGTTTCGATTGTATGTTAAATATCAACCCAAACCTCCAATAACGAGAAGTCAAAACGTGTGGTCTTACTACGTACAACTGTTGTACAAGCCCATAGGGAAAGGTAAAAGGTAATAAAAACAATGACGCTAATGACCAAAAAGGGTTGATGCGTCGTTAAAATCTAACCCATCATCATCATCATCATCATAATCACCATCATCATCATCACCATCATCAAACAAAAACAAACATTCAAATCTCACAAACAAAAACAAAGTCAATAAGCGGAGAGAGCTAAAGCCATATGCGTGTGTTAGTATAGTTTAACTTTACTGACCAAAATCGCCTCGTTGTGTTCTGTCGATATAACCTATGTACCCCACGTATAGCTATAATATCCAAGGTATGACGATCTTATTCATTCCCCTTAATATGTTTATGTGACAAACCTCTGGAAAGTGACTGGGCTCGCATGTTACATGTTACCTTTGTCTTATATCAATGCCCCGCTTAAAGTACGAAAAAAAGGGCAAAGATCAGTAATCGATACAATCAAGTACCACACCTGACCTAGGATACAAATGGGAAAGTAACACACTCATAATTAGACATCACAAACGAGAGCCAAGAGGTCAGCCCTTTCACAACAGGTGACAACAAGGCAACACTAAACAGACACGCACGAAAGCATAACACACACTCAGCAGAAACAACATGAAAGATCCACAAAAGTAGTACCGCCTTGGAACGGTCAGTAAAAATATTTTACTGGAGGACTTCCGGTTTCACGGTGCCAGCCTCACCCTTATTTCAGATGTGCATCAAGCCACATAGATGTTTGGTTTGCATGAAAGACCCTTAACTTATCAATGCACCATCTCCTAGAACATATAAATCAAGATATAAAAAGGAGATAAAGCAAATATAAGGACTCAACAATACATACAACTGAATACCGCAGCAAATGATATCCGAAACATAAACCGTGGTGGGCCTGACAACAGCCAAAGCATCAGGCCTCTACCATCTCATCAAAAGATAAGTCTTTAAGTCGAAACCAGAGAACTGAATGGAAAAAAATTGTAACTACAATAGACTACTACTGTAGTTACGTAAACAGTTCACTGAACTTTCAAAGTACCTGTGCAAAGTAAAGAGGAAGGCAAAGATCAGGAATCGATACAATCAAGTCACGGCCACACCTGACCCGGGACACCATATAAAGTCAAGATATATTTTGAATGCATTGGACTCATGTTCGAGGGTAATTAAGAATATATTTTATTTTTCATACACAAATATATGGGGTGTGTTTTTAACCGTACACCCATTTGTTGTGTACCGTAAAACATGTGTAAAACGGCCACTCTCAAAAAGTCCGACGATTGGTTTTCAAGACTAAGTATGGCTTAAGGGGAGCATTCTGCAATACTTTCGACCTTAATTAAGCTATCTTTTGTCATTTAGATATTTGTTTTGTCTATTTGAACGGCCGTTTTACACAGGTTTTACTGTACTTCCTATTGTTGTGTATGTTCGCCTAAACTTTCGTTGAACGATAATGCCATACGTACCAACATTTCACGTGCTGTCGCAAATAATCTATTTTGCTAACCATTCTAATTGAGTACAAGCCCTTTTTGCTAATGATAACAACTGAAAGAGAAAATTGGGTTTTCACTATATGAGCCGGGACATGTGATTTCCAATAATGTGGCATTTGACAAGTGTAGACTTCGACGAGCCTGCGCTTCCTCCTTTTAAGTTTAGAAACTCCAAATGATCTTCAACCAGTAGCTAAACACTCATAGAATATTCAAGCGACTAGCACAGGCGCTGATCAGACTGCGCGTATGCACAGGCTGATCTGAGGCTTGGCTGGTCACACATACCACATATTTGGAAATCTCATGTCGCGGCTCATATAGTTAAATTGCATTTGGTACTTTTGCAGAGCTCTATGAAGGATATGGATTGTTTGAGCGTCTTACAAAGTTAGAGGAGGAATTTCCCGGTGCCAATGTCGTACTTCATAAAATTGCAAGCATGCCAGAAGTATGTGTTTTATTTATTAGAAGTGCATATTACCAGTTAATAGGGGGGCGCAGTGGCTCAGCGGTAGAGTGCTTGACCCGAGACCGAGAGCCCGCGGGTTCGAGCCTCACCGGCGTCACTGCGCTGTGGTCCGTGAGCAAGACACATTTATCCTAGCTTAGTACTGGTTCAACCCAGGAAGACCCGTCCCTGTTTAACTGAAAGATTGTTGATGGGACGTACAGAATCAAATCAAGCAAACAAAACCAGTTAGTAGGACTTGAGTTAAGAGTGCGTAACAGGAAAATAACTTTCTTATTTTTCAACAAAAACATATGTTGTGGGTACTCAAAAGAACCGTCTCAATGAGACGGTTCTTTTGAGCACCCAAAACAAATGCTATAAATTATGGTTAAGAAAATATTCACAATTTTACGCTGAACATTTTACCTATCTGGACCTATGTTTCATTATCACCCGTTACTTATCTTCTCACATTTCATGTTGTTGAGTCTGCACATGTGCAAATCAGCAATCTTGCCAGAACAAGCATTCCCTTTTCGTACATATAAAACGGGACAAACATGAAGGTCCTTCCAAGCCCCACTAAATACATGTAGTTGCTCATGTGTGTTTAAAGAATGCATTTACGCATAATTATGCGACATGTAGCAAAGTCCCATTGGATAGATATGTGCTTTAGTTAACATCAGACTACAAATATGCGCGGATCCAGAGGGGGTCAGGTTGTTCTGACCACACCCCCCATCCCTGAAAAATAACAAAAAAATAGGGTTTCTCAGCAATATTGGACCAGATCCCCTGAAAAATCACAAAGCTACCAAGCCTGTATTCAATGTTGGCCATTATTGGTACTTGGGCCTTGCCTCCCCTCATCAACTAAATAAAAAAAGTTGTCAAAGTTGGACTCCATCTGACAATACTTACTGAATCAGCGCATGATAAAACATATAAGCGCACCAGGAAATGCCGTATTTGCATACGAAAGACATTACCAAACATGTATATGATAAATAGCTACACGCCAAACCAACTATGCATTGGATGCTTGAATCGCTAGAAATAGAAGGAATGTCATCATAAAGATAGGGCAAAACCCAGAATCGAATCCAAGCACAACGGGAGCAAACCAAACAATGAACCAGCAACAATAGAACCACCACATCAGATTGGACAGCAATTATATTCCACTGGTGAATATCCTTTTAACAAACCAAATCAAACCCTATACTATTTTTAGTACACCTAATAAATTGGTATGCTCGCGCATAGGCTCTCTAACGTACTCGTTGTATGATACCAGTTGACGAACCAAATTAAATTACAGTGATGAACAATTAAACAGGCGCTTAGCTCATACTACTGACTAATGTGTTAATAATAAATCAAACTGCTCGTCTCGATCTTAATATGGTAAATCCATGCATAATTGTATAATTCCAAATGGCATCTAAGATGTTGCCAAATAAAATCAGGTTATTCAAACTATTACCATTTGTTTCTGAAAGACTTCAATCATTCTGATATACTTAACATAATAGCAAAATATACTTCTGAAAAATCTGTCGAGTTGTTGTGCTCTAAGTCTATGGTGACTTGGTGTATTAATTGAAGAAGATTGTTGGCTCTAATAATTTTTCAGCGCAGTTCATTAAAATAATTTCCCATTATAAAAACATTGGCTATAACACTAAAGTATTGCAACAGACTGCATGCTTGGTGGTCAACCCAATCACGGTTGGCAACTTTGCTTTCTTCTTTAATTGCACGCCGGTGGGTCGGACTTCAGACTCTATGACGGTTCTGACTAAAATACTATTCTATTGATGAGATGGTAGGGGCCTGGTGCTTTGGCTGTTGTCAGGCCACCAGGGTTTACCTGTTGGATTTCTTTTGCTCCGGTATTCAGTTTTATTTACTGTTGAATCCTTTTCTTTGCTTTATCTCCTTTTTATATCTTGATTTATATGTTCTAGGGGATGATGCGTTGATAAGTAAGGGGTCTTTCATGCAAACCAAACATCTATGTGTCTTGATCCACATCTGAACTAAGGGTTATTTCTGTATTGTTTTTGCTATGCTTTCTTGCGTGTCTGTTTATTAATGCCTTTTGGTCGCCTGCTGGGGGGGGGGGGGGGGGGGTTGGTGGTCTCTTGGTTCTCGTTTGTGATGTCTAATTGTGAAGTTGTCACTTTCCCATTGGTATCCTGGGTCAGGTGTGGTGCTTGTTTGTATCGATTCCTGGTCTGTGCCCTCTTTTTTACTTTAATTCACTAGAGTGTCTGAGAAAGTTCAACGAGGTTTACGGCTTATATTCTTAATACCCAGAATGCCAGAGCAACCCACCAGTTGAATCACGGTTGGCAAACATCAAGCACCACCCACTGATGACAGTTTTATACCATGGTCGTCAATGAGTATGAGGACTGTCAAACCACTGTTAAACATAAAAAGGAACCCATAAATTGTGATAAGTTTTATAATTAGGCATGCACTCTGTTGTACCATATACAACGTATATCTTAATCTTTATCTTTTGTAACCTTTATTTATCATTTAGAATGAATCCAGAAAGGAGCTTTGTCTAGATCTTTAAAATGTCACTGACTTTCTAAAGATAACCGACACTGATAAAAAAGATAAAAAGGATACTATCAGCATGAATGATTAATTGAACTTTGCATACGCTGACTTATCAGTCAACGTACAGGACATACCCTTCTTGACTAGCCAAGAAATGCATTCATGACAGACCATAGACGGACAATCGCTTCAATTATATCTTTGAGTGCCACAAACAAATTAGCCAGACAGTAAATCCCCTTTCAATAAAAATGATCCCAGAAGAGAATGCAGGAATATAGGAGCAGTCGGATCAGGGACTATTGAATTATTCTTCAGCAATTTAATAAATTTATGTTGATTTCATTTGCTGGTGTGTGAGACTCTGTCGTGGGGGTAGGAAGTCTTCCATGTTATTCACTATAGTGTATATTTTTGTCTTTTCGAATCATTGATTCCATTGTAGAACTACTTTGAATCCGTAAGAGGATCAATGTTGGTTGGGGTCTAAATGGCTGACCCAGAAATCATGCACACGCGACACTTTAAGTTCTTTGGTGTAATATTTGCTTCCAAAGGTTAACCTTTATAAAAAATAATTGTATATTCAAAAGAAAGGCGAGAACGAATATTCGTGCTGATCAAACAAACGTTTCCAAAGACTAGGATTTAGCATAGATTAGATGCCTAGTGATTGACCCAAAACGGTTTATAGCTACCATGGCTTCCATCTTCCATACAGGGCAGTGATTCAGGCCTACCCTGACATGAATCTTTCGTTTGTTACTTGGTGTCTGATGCTTGAATTTGGCTAACGTCAGCGTGTCTCAACTTGTGATTTGCTTTTGGTAGGCTGTATGTGTGTTAAAAGTCCTAAACGCAAAGTGGCGGGCATTTAATCGACTGAGGGCTAGCACAAAGATACATATTATCGTAAACTCTGACCCAATAAACACGGACTGGTCACTTACATACAGGTAAATGTATATATTGGAAATACGTAGTCGTGGCTCAATGATGGCTGAGCTTTCAAAACTGACGTATGTTGAAGATTAAATAATCATATCTCCGTTATTTCTCTTCATATCTTTAAATTTTGCTTCAAAAAGCAATGGTTCAATATACTATTTTAAGACTGTATTGTTATATTTATTGAACGTTTATCCGTCTTTATGAACATCAGCAAGAAAAGTTGGTACCCCTCTTATTAAATCGTCAGAAATCAACATAAAAAGATGAGAAAACTTCAAATATTTATACTGTAACTCGTAATATTTCAGCTTCGCATACTGGGAGTAACCTCTTAAAATCCCGTTTTATGTTCAGAATCAATTTCAATTGTATTGTCTGTAGTACTTTGAAATAGCGCTAAAATAAAGCCTTGACAACATAACTTTGTATTTCTGTCAGTGACCAGTCCGTTTATACCTGGTCCTAGTCGTAAGTTACCAACTGAACCGATGTTCATATTTGGCAACCATATGGAGTAAACATTTATATTACCCAACCGTCTATAAACTGAGTAATTGTCATTTTTTTGCTATGTCATGAGTCACTGAACTATTGCACAGGCAATGGTTTTGACTATACAGGTCCATTAAAAAGTTATTTCACTACGCAATATTTCAAAAGTTTTTTTCACATTTTCTTATACATAAATTACCATACATGTAATTACATTCTCATGCCATTTTGATTCTATAAATCATATCACTGTATAATGAGACATCATTTGAATACAAATTCGAAAAAATCCAATGAAAAACACAACAACATACTTTAATTACATTCCAATGAAAACACTACAACATTGTACGCCTACATCATAAATTTAGTATTTCGTTGCATCTCCCTTTGCTTTAATAAGATCTACAATTCCCCTTGGCATTAAATTGTAAGGCTCTTCCAGGATGTTTGGTGGTACAATTTACCTCGCTTCACATACTCGCTTCCACATCTTCTTTAGTACACAGCATTTGGTTACAAATCTCTTTCTTCATTATATTCCAAACGTTCTCTATGGAATTCATTTCTGGCGAATTTCCTGGTCATTCCAGAATGGGTATTCCTTTACAGTCTAGGAATGTTCTAGTACTTTTAGAGTTATGGCATGTCGCTAGATCTTGGATAAAGATATATCCCTTCTGTGGGAACACAATGCATTCACATTTCATTTCAATATCATGCATTATATCACTCTGGTATTTTGCAGTATCCTTATTACCATTCACTTTTCTCAGAAGAGACAGGCTCTGCTGCTAATGGCTACCCAGACTTGCACACCTACTGGCAATTTTACAGCATAGCAAGATAGTTCTTATTCTGTTTGCGCCAAACACAACAATGGCGCCAATTGTTATGACTCTGAAATACAGACTTATAAGAATGCGCTGTGTTTCCACAGAAGGGCTATATCTTTATGCTTGATCTTGCGTCATGCCATACATTTTTAACTCTAAAAGAGCTAGAAATTTCCAAGACTGTAACGAAATACCTTTTCTGAAATGGCCAGGGAATTCGCCCAAAATGAATTTCATAGAGAACGTTTGGAATATAATGACGAAAGAGATTGATGGCCAAATGCTGTGTTTAAAAGAAGAGATATGGAAGCGAGTAAGTGAAGTGTGGTATAGTGAAGCACTGAACGTCATGGAAGAACTTTACAATTTAATGCCAAGGAGAATTGCAGATCTTATTATCTTATTAAGAAAAGGGAGGTGCAACGAATACTGACTTTATGATGTAGGCGTACAATGCTGTTGTGTTTTCATTGGAATGTAATTAAGTATGTAGTTGTGTTTTCATTGGAATGTCTTTAATATTTATATACAAACGTTGTCTGATTATAAATTGATATGATTTATAGAAATAAAATGTAATAAAAACTAAATTACACAAACCATTAAATGTATAAAAAATGTGAAAATAACTTTTGAAATATTGCGTAGTGAAATAACTTTTTTAATAGACCTGTACAATGGTCTGGTTTCCTGCTTTGCTGTTAAAAACTTGAAGGCGCTTATCGATAGCGCAACGAAGATGCGCGTACGATTCGTTTACGCCAGGAGACGTTTTGTAACAATGGCGGAAATGAGGCATGGTTTGACAACTTTAAACTCCAATAACTTCGTTGTTTATGGTCAGAAACATAAAGTGTGTGTACTCGTTTTCTTAGTTAAAACTAGCTAAACACTTTGAGACCAAAATTGAGCAGATTAGGTGAACTTATCTGTTTTGCAACAAAACCGCATCGTCTCCAGGAACGCTGCTAAGTATGTTATCAAGTGGATTGTGTAATGAAACAGTTATTTCATGCCTGTTTGTAGTATAGTCAAACTATTACACATCGGTATCGTGGACGACCTAATACACTATTGCACTCGGCCTTCAGCCTCGTGCAATAGTTCATTAGGTCGGCCACGGCACCTCGGGATAATAGTTTTGACTATACTACAAACAGTAGACTTATAAAGTCTGATGAGATATGAATTTATTCATATAGATGTTTTTTGTATTATTAATATTGATGTTTTTTAACTAACTCTATCCTTCCTCTCAAATACTTTTTCTTCTTCTGCTATCGCATCAGTTTGAGCCAGCATAAATTAAAATTCTGGACTGGAATACGGCAAAAGATAAGATGTGGAATGGTATTGGCTGGTATGGATTCATAGGCGTAATAACAACATCTACGACTGATATAAGTCTATACAAACAGGCATGAATTAACTGTATAATATATTGCTTTAACGTAGGAAAGTTTGAAAATACGTTTGGTATATACTTTATCTATATCATATAAACGATATCCCTACTGTTTGCTTGGACGTGAATAATTACAGAAGTTGAATAAATTATGTTTAACATTTGCAGGCATACTGCAATATATGGGCTCATGAACGACTATTGAATGTCGTAGAACAGCTGATTGGACCAGATATAGCTGGAAATCCAGTATGGAATCTTCGCACAAAAACTCCACAGAACGACAATACAACAGTCCCTTGGCATCAGGGTAACTTTATAATACAGAAAAACCTGTGTAAAATGGCCACTGAAAAGTCGACCGAACAAATATCTTAATGACAAATGGTAGCTAAATGAAGGTCGAAAGTATTGCAGAATACTCCCCATGGAGCATTCTGCAATACTTTTAACGTTCATTAAGCAATAATTGGTCTTGAAAATCAATTTTTGGTCTTTTTGAGAGTGGCCGTTTTACACAGGTTTTACTGCACATCTATCAGTATCTATCTTTTCTCGCAACTGTGCAAGTGTCAGGCTAGCAAACTAGTAGATCATGAACTCAGATAAAGAGGGTTTTACATGAGTGCTCATGTTTTATTGAATTTATTAAACTCGTTGCAAAAAAAAGAGATAAAATGCTCGCCAAGCCTCTCATTTTATATCTTTTTCGCAGCGAGTTTAATACGTTCAATAATACAAGAGCACGAATGTTAGCTTCTATTTATCATGTATGACATTAAGATTACTTTGAAATCTCATTTCCGTCGTATAAACAATAATTTTGTCATTATGTATGCAACGTTATTATGACCATCATAACGTTTTCCAAAAATCTGTAAACCATTAGTGGTTTATTGATTTTATTGCATGGCGTTATTTCACTCCCAAACGCGACGTTATATGATAATTAGAGCTAAAGCCGCCATGCAAATAAATATACTACTTGGCCAATTGACAGGTATAAAGATTTGCAACTCGCCAGATTATAAAGAGGCAATTGCAATGTACATGATACAACTAACTACCTGGTAAGTGTACACAAAACATGTTTTCCTTTCCCTTTTCAGTAACATATGTTGTTTGTACACATTGGGATTGCCTCCAATATGTATCAACAACTTATAGTTTACTCCACCCCAGTTTACTACGTCCTTTCCTGTGCTTCACAACCAATCAGTTTGCACAGGAATTTAATTTTTTGGCCAACGTAATCACATATTTTGTCAATATTTGCAATTTCAATCAAATAAATCATTTAGTAAATTCATGAAGTGATCAATGCGACAATTTACAGAGGTGCAGTCATGTAAAAGGAGAAAACTATTTGTAGGTCATATATCGTATAAAATGCAATAATTATAAAGAAATTAAGTGGATCACTCGCTAAGCTCCTTCCAACTTAATTCCTTTACAACAGAAATCATAACATATGATCAATGTATGAAAGTTTTTTACCATCTTGTAGAAATGAACACGTTTGCGTGGTGTTTAGATGGATACACAAGGATGATAACCATAGATAGCAAAATATATGATAGTGACATCTTATCTACATTGGAATCTAAATTGAAATGGAAAGTGTTTTTAATGGTGTAAAATAGTAATGGTGTATGTAACCTTTAACATGTACTATGTTTTGATATAGATTAAGGTTGTTATAAAGATTGTGGTACATAGATAATTCAGTGTGATCATATATAACGAGGGCTAATTGAATAAATGTAAATCGTATATATGTATGAGCCAGTTAATATGAGTTTGGTACCAATCACATTACACTAAAACGGCATATGCGTAGCCTCATCAAAGCCCTCGGAATATGCACCAGTCATTCAAAGCAAATCTCTATTTCGTTTTCAAGATTGTCTTTGCTGTTTAAAGTAACCCTGTATTATTAACATCAAACACACAGCCCCAATAGTTTAGTTTGTTGGAAGTAGCATTTACAAACCTAGTGGATACATTTTATACGAGGATAATGTACTTATCAAAGTATACTAATATTGACAGAAGAATCCAAAAGCAAATGCATTTTTTTCAGCAATTCATTATTTCAGCGTTTGGTAAAAGTTTTATGGTGACATGTCCGCCTCCGAACTGTGACGTTTGTCAACGAAAATCTGCTATTGAAAAAAGGTTTGACAAAATACACTTTGATATGAAATAGGATATTTTAAGAATATTTTTATTAAATATTTTGTTTGTACGCTTAAATATATAATACATGCTGCATAAGAACAGTGTCTGTGTTTTGCACTAGCTGTGGTTCTTGCCAAATTCATCTTTCTTTCCCTGTACTTACTATTGGCATACACTATATAATGTAATAAAATTAAAGATGCATTTCAAGAAACCAGCATGGTAAAATGTTTGTTTTAAAATTAAGTTTATAGCTAAGAAGCGTGCTTTGTCTATGCACTTTTCACAGTTGTTGTATCATATTTATTTCTATGCGTATGGAAAATAAATTGGAAATAAAAAGGGGAGGGGGGCTAATCATAAATTAAGTATTGCTTCTAAGAAACTACATGTGCAAAAGCTTCTTTTAGAGGTATCATAAGTTTATGCTCTTACCTAAACCATGCAATAGATACAGCTCTTGCCCCATTGATATTTTACTACTGTATCTTTGTACCTGAAATAATGCACACTAGTCAGAAATATCTGATATTAAAAAAAATATTGACTTCAAAGAGGTATACATGAGGATTTATCTTCCTGAAAAAAAAAAATAACCAAGGCCGCAAGGCCTGGGTGAACATTACTTTGAAGAGTATATCAATCTGCGTGTGTGCCGAAATTGAAGTCAATAACTGTTATGTTATATGACTCTTCAACTATGAATGAAACGTTTTCTTCTTTTACTTTTGTTGATGGAGTCATGTTCAACCTTAGGACTTTCTCACAAGTTTTAGCAACTGTTATATATTTAATGTAATATTTTCTACTTTGCAATAAGATGATAAAACATTCTTTTCCGTATATTAACGTTTGCCAAGCCCGAATGTGATGTGTTGCAGCCCGAACCGCGCAGCGGTGAGGGCTGCAACACATTATCACACGAGGGCTTTGCAAACGCTAATATACGGAAAAGAATGTTATATCGTCATTGTTGTATACCTTCCTTTCATGTTCAAGCAGTCCCAAATAATTTTATTCAATTGTATGCAAAAAATGTCCACCGTAACATCATGAAGCGTACAGCGAATTCACACCGGACAGGCGGCAATCGAAAACGTCAATATTATCGACGAACGTAGACCAAAAATAGTAAAAAAACAGAGTTTTCGATTGCCTTTAGTCGCCCGACTGGCGACAATTGGCAATCGATAAAACTGGTTGTAGCGATTTTTGACCCGCGTTCATCGATTGTTCTGCAAGAGTTTTCGATTGCCGCATATCCGGTATGGAAAAAATTTTACTTTTCAATATTAGCATAAAAATGTAAATTATCCCTAGTAACCCTTGTTTCGGATTGTTTTGGCAATGTATTCAGTAGGCCTATATTCATTAAACACTTCACATAGGCGGCAATCGAAAACGATAATACTATCGACGAACGTAGATCTAAAATCGTTAGAAACAGAGTTTTTGATTGCCGTTTGTCGCCCGACTGTGATTATACCTAGTAGCCCTTGTTTCGGATTGTTTTGGCTACGTATTCAGTAGGCCTATAATAAACACTTTAGATAGGAGGCAATCGAAAATGTTAATACTATCGACGATCGTGGATCCGAGATCGCTAGAATGAGAGCTTTCGACTGCCGTTTGTCGCCCGATTGGCGACAAATGGCAATCGAAAACGCTGTTTCCAGCGATCTGTGATCCGCGGTCATCTTGAGCGGGCTGTTATGGCATTGCACCCCTCTGCTGCCATGTATCAATGGGAATGAAGCCCGCGGACAGTGATTTGTCGCATTGCGACACGTTAAATTTAGATGAAAATTGCAGCTGTCAGCGATTGAAACACGTCAAGTTTCTATAGTAATCACGCGTAAGGTATTTAACAATGTATATTAATTTTCGGAAGGTGGAATGTAAACTTTAATCATACAACACTTTGTTACATTTTGTGTATTCAAACAAAGAAAAATGAACAAACAAAATAAAACAAAACTGCTGTTAAAATCATAAAAGTCTTTAATTTGCCTGTTGGAAGGTGAACCAGCAAATCACATCAATTTAATGCAGCACATGCTAGTTTCAAACTAATCATGCTATTCTATTTTAGCTCTCTGGAGGGTGATATTACAGAAGTGTCAAACATTATCAACTTCTGGAAACTAGTTTGAGCTGGTTTTTATCCTATTTACACAGATCAGTTTAGACAAGCTTTCAATGAGATTTATGAAGACAAATTGGGCCAATCAGGATACAGGACTCGCTCTAGGCAAATAACAAAGAGTATTATCAAACGAAGTTAAAGACAATTAAGACCATGGGCAGGCAGGTGATGTCTCTCAAGCAAAGATTGATTATGTTCTCTTTCATTTCATTCAGACGAAACATAAATTATTTTCGTCATCTTAAACGAGGTATCCAGGATTTTCATATGAACTATGTTTTGGTTCCAGCAGATAAAGCTGCTAACAATGCTGTAGTTGTATGACGATTGTATTATATTAATACTCTTAAGCGTGAGCTTGTTGACACTAATGCCTATAAACTGCAGCCTTCTTTAAGTGAAAGGGTGATTGTTGATGGGCATGGTTGTCATACAGCCCTACATTTTGGTGTCAAAGCTAAAGAAAATCAAGACAAAGTTCCTACGTTGTACTGGTTACCTAAACTCCATAAAAAACCCTATAAAGCAAGATTTATTGCAAATTCTAGTTCTTGTACGACAACAGAACTTTCTAAATTGTTAACCTCGTGTCTTACAGCTGTTAAAAAACATGTTATCAAATATTGTGAAAAAGTATATGAGAGATCCGGTAAAAACCTATTTTGGTCGATTAAAAATTCAGGTGAAATTTTAGATAAACTTAAAGCTAGAGATTTCAATGCGACCAGTTTGTCTACTTATGATTTTTCTACTCTTTACACTACTTTACCTCATTTAATTAAAGATAAACTTAGTGATCTTATTGAAAGAACCTTCCAGAGAGAAGGCTCTCCTTACCTTGCATGTAGTGACAGAAATGCATTTTTTACTTCAGAAAAACCTAAAAAATATCATGCATGGTCGTGTCAAAATGTATGTGATGCGCTGACCTTTTTGTTGGACAACATTTTTATTCGATTTGGCACCAAGCTCTATAGACAAGTAGTTGGGATTCCTATGGGCACTAATTGTGCTCCCCTGGTTGCAGATTTATTCCTGTTTTGTTATGAAAGGGACTTTATGATGTCTCTTTCTGATGATAAGCAGGCTGATGTTATTGATGCGTTTAACACTACTTCCAGATATTTGGACGATATTTTAAATATTAATAATGTTTATTTTGAAAATATGGTTAGTCAAATATACCCTTCAGAGCTCCAACTTAATAAAGCCAATGCCTCTGATACCGAAGCCGCATTTTTAGACTTGCATTTGTCAATTTCTAATGGTATTGTTTCTACCAAAATTTATGATAAACGTGACGACTTTGATTTTGAAATTGTCAATTTCCCATTTTTAGATGGTGATGTTCCTCGTTCTACATCCTATGGAGTCTATATCTCTCAACTCGTTCGTTTTGCTAGAGCATCTAGCTATGTTACTGACTTCAACACTCGCAATAAATTGTTAACTCAGAAACTTCTTAAACAGGGCTATCGGTATCATAAACTTCGCAAAACATTTTCAAAATTTTATAGACGATACTTTGATTTGATTTCTAAATTCCAGGTTGGACTTAAATCCCTCTTGCGCCAAGGACTTTCGGAACCTGATTTCTATGGTGACTTGGTGTATAAGTTGAAGAAGATTGTTGGCTCTAATAATTTTTCAGCGCAGTTCATTAAAATAATTTCCCATTATAAAAAGATTGGCTATAACATTAATGTATTGCAACAGACTGCATGCTTGGTAGTCAACCCAATCACAGTTGGCAACTTTGCTTTCCTCTTTAATTGCACACCGGTGGGTCGGACTTCAGACTCTATGATGGTTCCGACTTAAAGACTTATCTATTGATGAGATGGTAGGGGCCTGATGCTTTGGCTGTTTGTCGGGCCCACCGGGGTTTACCTGTTGGATTTCTTTTGCTCCGGTATTCAGTTTAATTTACAGTTGAGTCCTTATCCTTGCTTTATCTCCTTGTTATATCTTGATTTATATGTTTTAGGAGATGATGCATTGATAGGTTAGGGGTCTTTCATGCAAACCAAATATCTATGTGTCTTGATCCACATCTGAATTAAGGGTGAGGTTGGCGCCGTTAAACCGGTTTAAGCCCTCCAGTAAAATATTTTACTGACCGTTCCAAGGCGGTACTTCTTTTGTGGATCTTTTATGTTTTTGTTCTGTCTTGTGCTTGCTGTGTTTTGTGCGCGTCTGTTTGTGTGTGCTTCGTGGTCACCTGCTGGGAAAGGGCTGACCTCTTGGCTCTCGTTTGTGGTGTCTTCTGTGAGTTTGTCACTTTCCCATTGGTATCCTGGGTCAGGTGTGGTACTTGATTGTATCGATTCCTGATCTTTGCAACCTTACTTACTTTTATTACCTAGACTTCTTAATATTTGGAAACCAGATATACTACCTCGAATTATCAACTGTTATGATGTCTTGCCTATATGCCTCAACATCAGTATTCAGCGTCTTACGTGTACATCATAACCGTTTATATTTCTTTGTACAATATCTTAAAGGATAAGATATCAGACTTAACAACATATACGTGTGTGACGGCAAGCACAGACCTGAGCGCTTTCTCTTTATTCATAAGACAAAATTTCATAACAATAAATTTACAGCCAGCCAGCATCCCGCCTTCCAAATGTAGCTCCTTGCTTAGGCTACATCAATGTAGTTCAAGGTTCAAAACACAACATAGACTGTGCATCAACTCATCCATAAAACCAAACTCTCAATTTTACAGCCTATCTGAAAGAAACTGATAACCAATCAAATATCATATAAAAGACAAAAATTCTTGGATCATTTTAAGCCGTTTTGCAATATATCTTTTAAATCTACATAACCAACCATTTTTCGATCATTAATGAGGGTGGGTGGGTGGGTAATCGCACCTAAACGCAACAGAATTTCTCATTTGGTCTGTCTAGCCTCGAATGACCATACACAATTATAAACGATAATTTATACCCTTGCTGAACAATCATAGCACCTAAATCACGAGGTTCTTGACTCGTGATTAGCTTAACTAACTAAAGAAATTCCATGAATTTCTTGTGACGAACAAGTGAGTTCTTATACCGTATTAGTTCTAATACAACATATTACAGAAAACAAGTATACGATCTATAAATACCAACTTTCTTCAATACTTGAAGAATTGAAATAAATATCGCATCGCTTAATAAATATATTTATGTTCTCTTTCATTTCATTCAGACGAAACATAAATTATTTATTACCTAGACTTCTTAATATTCGGAAACCAGATATACTACCTCGAATTATCAACTGTTATGATGTACATGCCTATATGCCTCAACATCAGTATTCAGCGTCTTACGTGTACATCATAACCGTTTATATTTCTTTGTACAATATCTTAAAGGATAAGATATCAGACTTAACAACATATACGTGTGTGACGGCAAGCACAGACCTGAGCGCTTTCTCTTTATTCGACTAAAAAAGAACGAGGGATTAAAGCAGTGATTCATATATATACTTAATGGCTAAATACAGCTAAAGAAAAAATTGGTTTTTACTTGGTTTTTCGTCTAATTGTCATTTTTCTAAACCCGCTTACTCATTCTGTGCTTGGTTGCTAGCTGGTCACGTACAAAACCACAGATATGTGTTCGATGCTGATGCACCTAAACGGTGAGAGTAAAAGCTTAAAGTTTTAATGGACTGGAACCTCTGAAAGCAAAACTATATCTTCATCTATCGTTTGAGATATGATCAACTTTCCTTTTAGCAATGATATTTTTTGATAAAAAATAATTGTAATATTTGGTGAATTCTTTAATGCTGACAAATACAGATCATACTCACTTACTATTTAAGATATTTGACTGCACAAGTAATCTTTCTGTGTTTGTTAAAACTACTGAATACACAATTTAAACTGTTCAGTTTTACTCTGTATTTTCATAGTTATTTGTTAAGCCTCAAATCATATATAATTCCTATAGTAGTTTCAAATATGCATATTAATGAGGCAATTCTATTTTTCTTATAAACAGGTAAAGCATGAATATTCACTGCTACGCGCATATGCAGTTAGCGGTGGTAGTATCAATATAACTGTAAAATATAGAGACTACCTGCACGCCCAAAATCAAGGTAAACTCGCCGGTGTTTGTTTACAACAACTCTCATCTATCTTTGAAACTACTATAATGCTAATTAGAAATTAGAAAGTGTAAATTAGCCTGCGCAATAAAGTATGTATAGTTACCAGTCTTTAATCTAGCCAATTCTGACATCTCTCTTGTACTTGTATGCTGAATGAAATGTTTAAATGAACTGCACTCAAACCTTTTGAAAAGTATATGCTTGCTCCCCTTTCTTTGCATTGTCTGCTCCACAAATTTGAAAGTTGTTGGTTCATATAATCTTTCTCTTTCATGAGCCAAAGCAATACAGTAACTATAAACTGCCGTATAAACTCCTGAAAACTGAGAATCCATTAATTAAGATCAATATAATAATTGTAACATGATTATTGGGTTCTTAAATCAGTGTTACGATACAGAATGGCTGGAATAACGGAATCAGCTATGGTTGCGTATACGCACAAATACGCAGTGGTTTAGGTATGCACCTGGGCACCTATTCGAACCATGATACGGTACTCTTTCTTTTGATAGTCCCAATAAAAGGTCGGTTTGTCTGAGATGGAATTCATTGTATCTATATTTATCAACGCTTGCACGTTTTCCTTATTCTTCTTGAATATCTCGGAAATCTTGTGCGTTTTTCAATATATAAAGGATGGAATTTCCCATTCTTGTTAGGGGACATTTTAAACATACCGATGAAAGGTTCGATATAGAGATGCTATTCATTATTATAAAAGGTACGTGAAGTTATATATATCGTTACTGTATTGATATTGTACATGATAGGGCGATGGCGATCCGTGTAATTGCATTGAATCGCGATGTCTCTAGCATGTTACATTGTATTGAAATAATAAGTCACTCGTTCTCTATTTTGTCGTCTATTGAATCGGCCAGCATTCCGTGTATGTGTTCTTTCGGGTGTTAGCAATAACGTCCCGTTTTTTTGGTGAAAATAGCGATTGTTACGCACTTGCGTATGAAGTTACGCACATGCGTATTGCCTAAAAATCTGCTGGGACCATTCTTGCGGCTATAGTAAAAGCTGTCCGAATGGACTCGTCGGGTTATTTCGGACAAATGTAGTCACAGGCCATGTCGGGCCCGCACCTAAAACTATAATGGCATGCTGAAAGATTTACCAGGGACCGATAGGTGAAAAACAATTTTAGCAGCTAGATTTTAAATTGTTGTGATTTGTACGGCGTTGCTGGAAAGACGATTTAACTGCTAGTGATAATCGACTTTCTGTAGCGACCTGTCTGTGTCACCTCGAGTTATATCTGACGCATATAAGAATAAGGGTTAGGTGCATACACTACAACACACTTACATAAATAAGGTGATAGCTGACATGTATGTTTAGAGATTAGGTAGGTGTAATGTTACACCAAAATAAATGTAAGATATTTTTTGTTACACCAAAGTAAATGTAAGATATTTTCGTTACACCAAAGTAAATGTAAAGCAATTTTGGTGTTACACCAAAATAAATGTAAGAAAGCATTGTACGGTTTTACACACATAAAACAGCAGAATGTAATCTCTCAATATTGATTTATATATTTTGCCGAGAGGTCATAATTAGTTGTTTACAACTGATACGTTATACATGTACGAAATTAGTGCGTGGGCAGGGTGATGTCCGACGTAAACGTCCAAACGTTACGTCGGCACCACACTGTTCAACCTTTTTCCTGGAATTTTAAAGAATTGGTATCAGTATTTGTAAACCTCGAAACTATCTAGATAACGTGACCTTGAAGGGAAAAAGGGCCACAGGATCTTGATGTTTCGGCTGCGATAGCGTCTCAACCAGGGTGACGTTACGACAGTGTATAGAAGAGTTTGTTACGTATGGGTTTGTTCGTTTGGCATAAGAGGTATTGTTTAGCGCTGACATAGGCCAGTCACTAAAAAATACTTCTCTATTATATAAGTTTAAGTGTGGGTATTTAGAAGAGCCGATCCATCCTAACCGCATGGGAGCCGTTAGCCATACACCCACGGGTGTGGGCTAATCGCGCGCTTATAGGGTTAGGCTGTAATTTAAAAGAGTAAGACCACTGAAATTATTTCTATTTTTGTGAACTTCGAACGAACAACCCCATTATCGACGCAAAAGAGTGATTCTGAGATTCTAAATATAGATTGTTTTTTGCAGAATCATCTCTTGTGTCCCCTCCTACGTTGGAGGCTGAAAGTTGGTGAGCCATTGATAAGTACCTGAGGGCACATAATAGTTGTCCCCTTAGGCCACGACCAGCGTGGATCAAAGCCCCAATCGTTACAACGTAGTGCAACAAAATGGGAAGCCAACCGGCTCGAATGGTTATATGAAAAATCTGACGTCCCAACGTGGGATATGATCAGGAGGACATAAATTAATACTGACGTCTTGAGTAACGATCAGTAGTACGCGTAACAGATAACACGAATACGTGAATCCAGTGACGACCAAAGTACAGGTTCGATCACCTCAGCGCCGATGGTCTGAAATAGACACACGTGCAGCTTAGAAGACATAGTGTTCGCGAGACGCGTATAATCTCGAGATTTCTCGTCAATACGAGAACTTAAATATTAAAGGATCCAATTGTTTTTTTTTCTTAAGTTATATGTTAATCATATTCTTTACGTCTCTTATTTCTGACTAGTTGACGTACATCTAGAACAGGACAGTCCAAGATTGGTTCTGATTGAAACGATCTTGGAGTGGCAACTTGCTCTAGTATAGGATGGTCAATTAGCCAGAAATAACAGCGTAGGTGGTGTCATTGTATATTAATGTGTTGTTGATGTTTTCTTAGTACATAAAGTACTGAAAAGTTTTTGCTAGTTGTGTGCATTATTT
Organism: Loripinus fragilis; assembly: GCA_964019695.1. NCBI lineage: Eukaryota > Metazoa > Mollusca > Bivalvia > Lucinida > Lucinidae > Loripinus > Loripinus fragilis. The sequence continues at coordinate 93,422,599 of OZ026514.1, forward strand.
TTCCCTGGACTGCATACATTTCGTCCATACAATAATTCAAACGGTGAAAATCCTAAAGACTCCTGAGGTACTTCCCGAACTGCAAATAAGAGTGCAGGAAGATACCTATCCCAATCCTTAGGGCGTTCAGCACACATTCTACGCAACATTTGTAACACATTTTTGGACACAACTAGAAATCTTTTTAAAAGTTATACGTGTACAGTAAACACACGGTTAGAGTAAAGTGACGTAGTTTTTCACGTTGTGCTGCTCTATTCAGTTGATTGGACTAAAGCGGGTATTTCTTTCATATTTCTAACGGTAAACCTCTTTCGTAACTGTACTCTTACCAAGTTTGAAGTATAACTTGCAAGTTATATCTTGTTATTCATGAATTTTTTCACGTGTAACATGCTTTTAGGATCAGAACAAGTTTATGTAACCATTAAACTTTTCAACAGCTATTACAGTATTTTTCTGACTTGCACATCTTTTCATTCACCAATAGAGACTTATCAAATATGTTAATTGTAGCGACAAAAACGTAGTGACAAAATTATATATGAAATATAGAACAAATCATGTTCAAGCTTCGACAAGTATTAGCTTAAAAACAGCGTTCACTATAAGTTTACCATTCTCTCATTAAAATTCACCAACATGAAAGGTGCCATTTCAAAATGCTAATAAGCCTAGTCATTCTAAAACGATATCTTCACAGAACTTTATTACCTATCATTTCTAAACAAATTTCTTTCATCTCTAAAGCAAGTATTTCTCTGACTTTCACATCTTTCCATTCTCCAATAGAGACTTAATATGTAAATTGTAATGACAAATATAAAATTATATGATCTTTATATATCAAAACACGTTCAGGCCTCAACAAGTATTAGCTTTAAAATGATTTTCGAAAGACAATAAGCTTACCATTTGCTCATTAAGATAAACTTACACGAAAAATGCACTTTCAAAATGCTTATCGCTCTAAAACACTACCACAGAACATTATATCACCTATCATTTTTAAACAATTTGATTTTATCTCCAAAGCATGTATACTCAAATCGTCAAATTTCAAACAGACTTATTTTCTAAATCAGAAAATTTTTATCTGCAAAATCATGCGTTGTATTATTTTCTTATCTCTCTCTAATATATTAGTCTCTGAAGCAGAGCTCTACTATGAAGTATATAAAATCACATCTAACCACAGCTTCTCTTCTCAAACATAAACTTAGCCTCTGAATCAGAACTTTACTGCCTGCATAACCGTACATGTAATAACATTTTGATTATATTTTTATTATACATCTGTCTCTGAAGCAGAGCTCTCTTTCTGTGCAAGACAGAAACACCCATCTGAATCATAGCCTCTCCTCTTAAACAAAGATTAAGTCTCTTAATCAAAAAATTTTACTGCCTGCCAAACCATACATATTCTAACATTCTAATTATCTTTTCTATAACATATCTGTCTCTGAAGCAGAGCTCTAATTCTGTGGAACATAGAAACCACTTTTAAACTGTAATTTCTCCTCTCAAACAGAGACTACGTCTCTGAATCAGAAAGTTACTGTCGGTATGAACCATACATGTAATAACACTTCCTTTTCTTTTTTCCTTTTCAAATATGTCTCTGAAGCAGAGCTCTATTTCTGTGAAGCACAGAACCGTAGCTTCTTCTCTCAAACGGAGACCACGTCTCTGAATCAGAAAGCTACTGTAAATACATAACATCTCTTGGTCATTTTGTATTCATCTGTTTATGAATCCAGCTGTATTTCTGTAACGTACAGAAATACTATCATGCGTATAAATATACACCTTTATTGCGTATATATACACCCACATATAATTACACATATGTATACACCTACATTAGCAAACGCATATACATATACTTATAACGTGCATAATGCTTAATATATACCCAAATGGATACTTATCAAATGACGTTTGGTGATAATTTAACCCAAATCTCCTTACACTATGGCTATATACGTATACATTTGTATATATATTCTCAGAATTTAATAGCAAACACTTTTCTTTTGAAAACTTTCAAATTACAAAAATAAAACATATCAATAACTTTAGATAGTACGTCTAGATTTAAATATCAAATTTGCGCTTAGCTTTATCAACTTTGAAAATTAAGGCCAGAATCGCTTTGCTATTTGAAAACATTTTAGAACGCCCCTTTAACCACAAGCTAACAAATGAAACAGGATTTCGCTTACTAAAGAAATATGAGAATCGGCCATTTGTTCATACAACTGCTTCACATTGAACGCCAAAGCTAAACACATAATGTCTCATACACGAAGTTGCAAATCTATCTCTGTCACAGAGATCCCACAAAATGTATATAAAATGAAATAATTTGACACACCTCAGTTGTCCTAGTTAATACTATAAGATAAATGCAAGTTCAATATTCCGTTTTAGGCATATTTTAAAAATATAAAGCATAAGTACTCTCTGCGGAAACAACATGTACGCAGTTCTCGGATTCTGCAAACCCAGCTGTTCCACCTTCTAAAAGACAATGTTTTACTCAAAAACCCCAAATCCACTAATTATGGAAAAAATATTAGTAACTTTCTAGGCATAAAAAGGAATCCCAAGATATAAAAGTATGATGAGGGGGTTCAACTAGCCACCTCTCACTCTGACAATATAAAACGGATTCATCCACTATGCAACACATAGGTCCTTGCTGTTTTCTATAATGACGTAATAACGTCTAATCAGAAGCCAACTTGCTTACAAGCAACGTTTCCTATAACATGCATCAATGAAATAACTTTGCCAACATATTGAAAAGGCTTCCTTGCAAACACAGTAAAAACATGAAAACCATTTTTCTAAAGTACATCTAAAAGCCCTAATTCTCCTACCCAAAATATAAAAAGAAAATTGATTGATATTCCCAAATAGCCATAACCACTGTAGCGTTGATTTGCTAGGTCCCCGTACTAATTTCATAAATTATAACAAACACCAGTCTTCAAGACTATTTCTGACGGAAAACTGCGTTTAGTTAACTGTCTGCAACTTATTTAAAAAATTATCACCAGCACAAGGTTTTCTCCAAAATACATCCGTTTTCGGCGATCATGTCCTTTTTATGTAAACTAGAATTTAAAACGTCAATATCTTGGATTGATCCTTTTGGAAAAAGGAATTCTTCTGACACAAGAAACCACAAATAGTTATCTAAAGCGCCATCTAGAGTCTTAAGTCGGAGGTACTAGCTTCCGTCTTTAGCGATGAAAAAAATGTCAACTTTCAGCTTACATATTACCATAATTAAGAATTTCTTATGTAAACCAAATTTAGGATTTTCAGAAAAGGTTGTTTTCTTCAACATAACTCCATTCTATTGTTAAGTCATCTGGGTATAATAGGCTTTATGTAAACTCATGCTGAAGAGTTCCGCTGAGATACTCGTTGAAAATAATACCAGACGCTTATTAAAAAGCGTTCAAAATCCTGAACTTTTAATCAATGATATGTCCGTTAATATGTCCGATTATTTTATAAACACTTTCTGTATCAAAAAATAAATCATATTTCTAATCGATACTAAACTTTCAGCGCAAAATTTTGAGCAGTTTTAAAGTTATAAATTCACCAAAATACGTAGGGATAACGGAGAATTACCTGTGTATTTTTATCGAGTGCTTAAAGCGCCTCGATGATCCAGAGCGGAATATGACGTATCACTGTTTTAAGAGAGTAGTTTGAGATCATGACAATAAAAAACATTGTTTTGTACCTTGAATTAGAAACCATATGGCGGCTGAACGTCATCTCGTCCAAATGAATACTTAAATTTTTTGCACCCAGATGGATTCGAACTCGCCACCTTCCAATACTACCATTCTCAGTGACACAGATGACCAATACTACCATTCTCAGTGACACAGATGACCTGTGTGTAGACCGCTCAGCTATCACGCTCTAACATGCGAATAGCACAAGTCTAATGACAATGCCTTTGAAGTATAAATATTATGAAAATACTTATCATTTATTCTCTGCGACTACTGCCTTCGAGTTACTTTCTCTGCTGGCTTTCTGCTCAATGACTTCGTCGACGTTACTCAAAATCGCACCTAAACGCAACAGAATTTCTCATTTGGTCTGTCTAGCCTCGAATGACCATACAAAATTATAAACGATAATTTATACCCTTGCTGAACAATCATAGCACCTAAATCACGAGGTTCTTGACTCGTAATTAGCTTAACTAAAGAAATTCCATGAATTTCTTGTGACGAACAAGTGAGTTCTTATACCGTATTAGTTCTAATACAACGTATTACAGAAAACAAGTATACGATCTATAAATACCAACTTTCTTCAACACTTGAAGAATTGAAATAAATATCGCATCGGTTAATAAATATATTAATATATGTCTTTATTTTTCAGACAGTGGTTACACCGACAACGATTCATACAAAATGCTTATACCAACTGCCTGGATACCTCTACTAGATGCCAATGAAGTCAACGGATGTATGGAGGTAGACACACATTTAAAATAATAACAGTTAACGTATACCTATTAAAATACGTAAGGGTGCAAAATTCAGGAATTGATACAATCAAGTACCACGCCTGACCCAGGATGCCAATGGGAAATTAACAAACTCACAGTAAGACACCACAAACGAGCGCCTAGAGGTCAACTCTTTCCCAGCTGGTGACCACAAGGCATCTATAAACATACGCATACAAAGGCATAGCAAACACAAGACAGAAAAAAAAAACCCATAAAATATCCACAAGAGAAGTACCGCCTTGGAACGGTCAGTAAAATATTATATATCAAGTGCAGTGGTTTAACCCTTTACTCCATTATAACGCCTTTGACACTGTGGCTATCGATATCATAAACTTTTCTAAAAAACTTTTTTATATATAAAAGTTAAGTAAAGTAAAGTAGTAAGTAAGGGTGCAAAGATCAGGAATCGATACAATTAAGTACCACACCTGACCCAGGATACCAATGGGAAAGTGACAAACCTTTTCTAAATTTTCCTGAACTTTGCCCTCTTCCTTACTTTGAAATATCATGTATTTGAAAATATTATGGAAAAATGAAGCATTTGCTCTTTGGGAGCAAATGTTCCATTTTCCATAATATTTTCAAAAGTATTCAAAATTCAACTAAATATTTTCTTGATTTTTTTATGTTGTCTAAAAAAATGGTGTCATTATCTAAAATAGCCTATGGAGTAAAGTGTTAATAGTAAAACGCTCCCTTGGAGATAATAGGTACAAGAATCGAGTCTCATTGGAGTTATTGTGCGTTGTCTGTGAGGAAGATAGTTTTCATCATCGCTTATAGATAAACAAAAAAGCTTTGACGCTTGGCTGTATTTACAATAATGAAATAGCTCTATAAATGGGGGTGTCAGGTGTTTACTTACATTCTACTAATAATGTTTTGACAAACACAAACATTCAGGCCTGACCAGCTTATGTTATTCGTTCCACATCAACCTTGAAATGGAATGATCTAAAGATCATTTCTTGGCGGTCGTGGTACCACCAGGAAACCGTCCTTTAAATGATAATAAACGGATAAATTGGACGTAGTCCAAACTGCAGGAGAACAGTAGGCCTATGGGCAATGAAACTTAAAGATACAGGTACGAGTACTAAGATATTGAGCATGTTGTAGTTGTGGTGTATATTAGCATGTAAGTCCTAAAAGCTTTTTTGTTCTGGACCTACAATATTATCAAAACTATAATTATATACATATATAAAACTATATATACATATATAATATAAGAAAGCTAACATATGAAAGTGGTAGTAGAACTATTTCATTCCAGTTATTTCCCTTATATTACAAAACCCAATGATGGTATGTTTTCAAACTTCAGTTTGCGGTTCGGGGCCATAAGACAGGTCGTATAGCAACGCATAAATCCTGCTGGAAAGATACATGGTATATTTGGTTAGAAGAAGAGGAGATGAAAAATACACTCGGTAAATATCAACTCATTACTTGTAAAATCCAGGCAACCACCAAGTTAGCATTTCATTCCAATGAAACATCTAAAGATAAGCTGTCAATAATATTATTGTCATCCAGGTGCTTGCAAAACTACACTAAAACTTGTTTTTTTCTGCATGCTCACTACACTGAAACATAAAAAAGAAGTTGAGAAGTTTGTGAAAACCCTGTTTTATGGTGAAAAACACTCATTTATTGAATGGGCATATGTTTTAGGTGCACATTGGAATTGCCTCTTTGAGGCAATTCCAATGTGTACCAACAACATATATTACTGAAATTAAGGAACCCTATTTTGAAATATACACTAAACACGTATCAAGTCCGTTGGCTTTCCTCTTTTAATTATCTCTAACTGACAATCAGTACTAAAATACCTGTCACTATATGGCAAATTGTCTATATTCACATGGCAGCTATATCACCAAATTTGATTTCATGAACTAGGCTTTTGCTAAGCTGGTAGTTGCATGGCAGTAAATGGTCAATTTGGTCAATCACAAAGAATGATTAACAGTAGAGAATGATGTCTGAGAAAACGAGTACTATATTTCTCTGTAATCAGTCAAATAGAAGGCTTAATCTAAATCAAACCATCAAAAACAACGTGTTAAACAATTTCACTTTAATAGATTCCCTATATACAGAGATGTATATGCAGTCGGATTCCGAATTCGAGTTTATTTTGAATCATCAGTAATTCAAATTATAGGGAGGTGACATAAATTATATGCTACCGGAGATGATTATTGTCAGCTTTTTTTCTTTTCTTTTAAACCTGAGTTTTGGGTGCGTAATGTTAACTCTGGCGAATTACTAACAAACTGTGTAAAGCCCAAACAGCTTCATGTTACGTTTGTGAGTGATTCACGGGAGTTTACACATTGATAAAATCCACAAAAATAACAATTCGTTCCTTATAATTCCAACTTTGGAACAAACAGCACATTTTTAAAAGAGTGTTGACAATATTTTAAGTTTTAAGCCCGCCTAAGGAAAATATTTGGTAACTGCTGTCTATGAAAGATGGGGCAGCCATATTTTAAATTATGTCAGTTCAAAACTGTGTTTTGCTTAATAATAATTAAAATGACACTCTATAGTGAATTGGAGCTAAAATCAACTACATTTATTTTGCAATTGTTTACTTTTGTCAAATGCAGCTTGCTGGGCTCATTGAACAACAGTTAGATTTAGACCCTACCATGGATCAACATGTTTTAAAAAGCGCTTACCTTCAGAAGTCCTGCCTAAAATCTCCACACTTAAAACGAGCTGCGTTGAAACATTTTGCTAGACATTGTTTTGATGACGTTATTTTCAATAACGTGGGTGTTTGTTAATTTACATCACACCTCTCGTCATTCAGTTCATTTCTTAGATTCCCCCGTTGCTTTGTCAAGGCACCACCATACGGTGAAAGGGTTTTCAAATGAGCTCCTTACATGCTTTTAAAGCAATATTTAAAGCTGCTAAGTCTGTAACTTTTGATATTATATTTATAATGTTGCTAATGTTCAAGAACATAATACTAAAGCTAAAATTCAGGTATACATTTTTGCAGCTTCGTAAACCTTAACAAATTTCCACTATCAAAACAACAGCATTTATGTTAAAAATCAACTGCCTTGAATTTTTGAAGGGTTGCTAATAGTTACCAACAAGAGAAAACGCCTGCTTGTATAAGATAACTGACTTTTCTGTGCAGTTTTCAGCTGTAGTGAACACATTTATTGTGAAAGCATACCTTATTACTATTTTTACAAATTATTTAAAAAGAAAATAAACATGTTCATAATTGCAGACTTAGTCAATTTAAACTGGTGAATGTTTTAACTTTGACACAACAATACCTTGGGTTCGAGGTTTTATGTACAGTTCGTGATTATTTATACTCTCTTACTGACAAAGTGAAATAAAGGTATATATCAAATATTCTTATGCCTGGGTTTTTATCAAAGTGAAAAAATGGATTCCATTGTGCCACTGATCAATCAAAATCGCAGTAAAAACGACTAAACAGTTGAGTTGGAATTATAGACAGTAGTTAGATAGGTCCTATTCTCTGAATCCAGTGTGTCCCAAATTTATTTCGAAATTATAAGTGAATATTTCGAAGAATCGATATAGAAACAAAGTTCACGACCAGGGTTCGTCCTTTCCGTATTTAGTGATGCCTATAGTGTTTGTGTCGGTCAATTTCTGCCACTTGTAGACAATTGCTAACCAGAGCATAGATTTGTTGGTCATTAAACAGGTAACTGCCAAACTGATTATTAGATAACCCACCACATCAGCGGCGAGAAATCAACCAACAACATATATCAGAATCTGAACAACCAACATTCAAATATTTTGTATGATTTATATACTACATACAATTTAATGTGATAATATATATGCAACGGCGATATCGGACCCAGAGCTGAGTTTTCGCAAAAACAGTATAAAGTTCACTCTTTCTTAATTGTATTCTTGAAGATAACTGATTAAGGAAGAATCACTGATCATTGTTGCTGGATTCTGTTTTAATAAACAGGCTTGTGTTTACTTCTCAACAACTCTCTAACCTATTTGTTTTGACACACATAGCTCGAGGGGAAATAAACTGTGCACAGATATTTCCAATGGATGCAGAATACCAATACTGCATATGCAAACAAATATAATATGCTGATTTGATTTATACAATCAAAAGAGTCGTGGGAGGTACATTATTCCAGACCTTTTTAGAAGAGATACATGGATAGACCAAATTTATTTGAACTTTACATGACTATCACCCATAGCATAGATGCGTGTCGTGCATAACGCTATGCCACCAAATGTAAAACTTTGAATCGAACACAGCCAGAATTTGTAGCTGACAGAATATTGTATCTGGGTCATATCATTGCCACTGCATTAGCGTAGTTATGCGTAATTGAAGACAAGCATATTTTGAATGACCTTCACTCCGACAAGACAGCTAAAATGTCGTATTTTTATACCACAGAGTAGGTTTTATATGTTGACTAAGCATACTAGGAATATGAGCTAGCATACAGTTAGAAGCTTCGAATGTTGAAGAAGAGTGTATTTTCCCTCTTTAAATGAATGTTTTTCTACCCTAAACTTAGAAGTGCAGTCAAATCAAAACCAATTGGATAGTTCTAAATGGCTAAGCGCAAAATGATTATGCTTAATATGAGAATACAGAAAGAGGAAGAACAGAGAATGAATGAGGAAAAGTGCGCAAAATGAAATGAAACGCTTTTAGCTTCTTTACACAGTCTGTGCGAAGTTTTTTCTCTGTGCAGTCGTCACTTTTTAGAGCAAAGAAGCTAAACTGTACCTAAGAAAAATATGTTATACAGTCAACCCTCTTTATAACGACACTGTTTGTTCCAAGCTTTCTTTGACGTTCAAGTGAATTTGCTGTTATAAAGAAATTCTGACCATTACCAGATTTCAACATAATAATCATTTGGTAAAAGAAAGTACAAATGAATTAAAATGCTGTTATTCCAAATGTATACATCAGTTCAATTTCATATTGCATCAAAATGTACAAAGCTTCACACTAATCAAGTGAGACAGAAACCTGTTCATGCAAACAGACCTTAATCTGATCACAAAATTATCTGACATGGTATTAATTCTGTTATAATGAATTTATTTTCAATAGAAATTGCATATCTGTTCCCAGAAGTTACTGTCGGTGTCGTTAAGTGAATATTCTGTTATAAAGAGGGAAGTTTAACGGAAACAGATCCGTTCCCAGCAATTTTATGTCAGATATTGAATATTCTGTTATAACGAATGACGTTATAAAGAGTTTTGACTGTATTGGATATTGTTTCCATGCAAAACTCAGTGGCGTAGCCAGAACGTTGCAAAAGTTACGCACATCAAGGGGAGACTACTGGATCAAGCAGTGATTATCAGAAAGTGTGTCCCTTTCTGAAAAGGGAACCTCTCTTAAAAGAAATAATCTGCTCCCAGAGGGTATGCTCCTCAAATGGTATGGAAAATCACTTTAACCACATTAGGTGATCTACCTTGAATGTTACTATTTTTATTACACTCGTGTGTAACTGCGTAATGTGAGCTACGCCAATAAAACTGACTTTGAGGGGTGAGCGAAAAAACAACACTCCCTACCACAGTTTGACCGCTTCTTTCAAAAGCTCTGGAGGTCCTAAGGATCTAAATGCTCTGTAAGGATATTTTAAAACAATATGAAACACTGGGACACTCAATTACAAACGGGCCTCATCTGCTCTAAAACAACTAAATGAAAGTTGAGGTATAAACTGTGCATGTTCAATTAAAGTACTGGTTCACTCAAATTCATCCATTCCTTACCACTGCCTGCTTCTAGCTTTCCCTAAATGATATATCAACATAGGACCCTCGCAGCTCATGAATTGGCAGAGACCCCAACTCTTCTTATTGACGGCATTTTGGTATAACAATGACGTCACTAAACCATCCTGTGTGCGACTTCCATAACAACTAATTTACATACAACGTGTAACATAGCGTTGAAATAGCGAGATATTAATTCATATCTGTGGTAAAAACTAAAGTATCTGTATCCATGGTGCAAGCCAATAGTGTTTTTTTTCAGGTGTGGACTTGGACAAAGACCTTAAAGTGATCCCTATACCTTATGGTGGTTTGGTGCTCTTTCAGAACTTAATTCCACACAGAAGGTAGGAAATACTGTTATCAAACCATTTTAGTCATGAATATACCTCTTCACTGTTAGTTGGATATGCCTGATGCAAGCTTATGGTATTTTGCATCAATAAGTACCACATAATTTACCTCAGAGATTTTTATGTTTTACATTTAGCGGTACCAGGACATGGACAACTTTTGCTATTATATATATACACTCCACAAAAGCGCAAAATAATCACCTATGAAATTCACAATTATGTAAAAAAGCCTGAAATATTATAAATACAGAACAGAACAGAAAAGAAATTTCATTAGACGTAAACTATACAGTTTCTAGTCTATCCTATTGTTTTTAACAATAAAAGCAGTGTTGGTCACAAGAAGCAAATATATATGTAATAATCTTCGATAATATGTTAAATGAGTTGTCTAAATAATTAGAATATCCCTTTTATCCTTTTTTACCTAAATAATCATAAGATATGCTATCATTTTTTGGATGAAATGTTCCATTTAAGCTTATTGGAATTTTGTAGGTAGTCAGAAAGTGGAGGATACAGACTAGAGTTTAATTCATCAATACCTTACCTATGCCATTTTATTTGTTTCATCATAGTTTATTGATTTGATAAGACTTGACACATTGTACTTTAACTAGGGATCTTTTTAGCTCAGACTGCCTGTTAGTTTAAAAACTCAATTTTTGGTTTCGTTACAGTTTAACTTGATTGTTTGCCTGTGATATACGTTATATAAGTTAGGAAGCCCTCTTGCGAGCTAAGCAATTTTGTACTTTGACAACAACAAAATCTAGGGCGAAAATATGGTAGTAATAAATGCATTCTCCCCCCCCCCTCCAATGGACTAGGCTGCTGTCCGTTCTAAGGCAGTGGTTCTGTAATTGTTGATTTATTATTTTATAGTTTTACAATAATCTTGATGAGGAAAAGAGGGAAGAGAGCTGGTTGTTTGACTCCAAAATGTCTTCCTGATGTCTTGCGGTTGTTTGTGTTCTGTGGTTGTACCATGTGTTGGTCTGCAATGTGTGATTGCATTGTGAAAGATCCCTAGCACCAGACTCCTGTGATACCAAATATTAGGCATCCATTCAAACTATACCGAATGTCAGAAAGTAAAATTATCTTGTGAAAAAGTTTGATAAGTTCAGTTTATTTGACCAAACTTTCCCAACTGATCTTATTAGAAGAAGGAACAAACCTTCTACTCGGCCGGAGGTTTACTCCAAATAATCCAAGTCCTACAGTAATAAAATACATTATCTCCAGTACCTGTTGGTCGTATTTATCTTGTATTATTTATTTCAGTTTAGCAAACAGGTCAAAAGAGATTCGCTGGAGCCTTGACTTAAGATGGCAGAAAAGCGATGGGCCTGATGGTTTCTGGGGTATCAAGAAACCTATCATTATGAGAAAGAAAGATGATCCAAACTTTCAAATTGATTGGTCAGAATTCAACTCTGTTACCAGGCATATGGTCAGTTAAACATTTATTACCATTTATGTCATAATTAATGTTCGGTTATTAAATTGAATAGTACATACACATACATATATTTACAATAGACTCTCGTTTTTTAAAGACCCCATCCCATGACACCAGGACCCGAGGTTTTAAACTATTTTCATGCTCAGCTCCACTGACCATTGATGTATCATGTTGTACCATAATTGAGCCGCGACATGTGATTTCTAACAATGTGGCATTTTGACAAGTGTAGACATTTTTTTAAGCTTAGAAACTCCAAATGATGTTCAGTCAGTAGCTTAATATTCGAAGAATATTCAAGCGACTAGCAAAGGCTACGATCAGACTGCGCGTGTGCACAGGCTGATCTGAGGGTATGCGCAGTCTGATCTGAGGATTTGCTGGTCGCGCATACCACATTGTTGGAAATCTCATGTCGTATCTCATATGTTATTATCGACAGATATTAAACAAGATCATGAATAGTTCCTATTCTATGAATCCAGTGTGTCCCAAATTATTTCTAACAAGCGAGTAAGTTTCAATATTCCAGAGGTTTGCCTATATATCCAAATATGAATGGTGTTGTATGTACTTGCTTCTTCTAAATGAAAAGTGAAAGCTATATGGGTCTCGACGCGAGAACCCTGTCTTTGGGGTTTGAGAAAAACAAAGATACAGAGCAGCCAACGCATCCACGCTGGCTGGTCAGCCGCTTATTGGAAAATATCATACCAAAACTTGCTAAGAGCAAAATTTCATTATTCTATCTTGTCGCTTTATCTGAGCAGGCTAGTTTTGGGCATGACCTTGTCGGAAACACCAAAGATAGGTTTTCTCGCGTTTCTGCCAATATATGATACAGCATATGATATAATTCTACCTGTACCAGCCCGTGGGAAAGATAAAAATGAACAGCCGCACGTCGACCGAACGCTGGCCTCACGTCTATCCGTGACGTAATTGTAATGTTTAAATGACGTCACCATGTCGCATCTCAGCGAATTCAGGATATTCTGGAAGCCTTTTTCATATTTTCCCAATATAAAATGTGGAACTTAGTGGTGAGCAAGAAAAATAATCCACTATTCGTGTGAGGAAGGCATAGAAAAATCTGTCCCTCGCGATCGCCGATTGTAATCACTAAGCAAGCCTCGTGATGCCAATCAGTGATCCTCTGGGCAGATTTTTCTATCCCACCCTTACACTCATGATGGACTCTTATATAACCACATTGATCCGGCTCCAAAGAAACAAATTATACATGGAGATGAAAAGTAAGTGAGTAAGACCAGTACATATCGCAATCATGCACTGCAGACTAGGCCACGGCACAGTGAGGTAGAGCTACACAACGCTTACAGTCACAATACATCGGAAGGTCAATTAAAGTAAAGCAACCAACTCTCTCTTCCCCAGCTAGATGATTGCAAAAGTAGTAAGGACACTACGAACTGCATATGTCGCAGCCCTAAATGTGAAAATGTAATAAGGCCCGGTAAATGTGAAAACTTTTACCGCTAAAGGTAATAAGGCCCCGTAAATGTGAAAACGTTTAACCGTAAACGTGAAAAGAAATATACCTAGTTGCGACGGTAAATGTGAAACCTTTTTTATATACACGAAAACAGTGATTATCATAAGCAACTGCGAAGACTGGCATATAAGGTGCTTTTTTCTCCATGCTTCAGCGGAACATTGGCGTAGCACCCATTACCCAGGTTACGCGCATGCGTAATAAAAATAGTAACATTCAAGGGAGGTCATTTTTAAAAAGTGATCAAAATGATGTTCCATTCTTTAAGGAACTGCTCATAAAAGCAAGATTTTTTCTTTTGTTGGGATGCGTGTTTTTGCGATATATTTTTCGTTAGCAATTTCATTAAAATCCTTACAAAACATTTGATTTTGTTTATGTTTTTCCTGTGACCAGCTGAGTACATAACATTTTCTTCATTCAGTTTGTGATAGACGAAAACTCCATACTGAAAAAAGAGCTTTAAATCGATTTGGGTACCTACGGCGAATTTAGCAGATGCATAAAATTTCACCATATGCCGATGTTAGACATATGCAATAAGTTTGTACAGTGCGTTCTATTTTTGTTACTTATGTTTCGCGTTGTGTCATACTTTCTTGTCTGTTCATTGCAGCCTTGTGGTCACCTGTTGGGAAAGAGCTGACCTCTTGGCTCTCTTGTATGTGATGTGTATGCCCCAGCTTAAAAAAAGTTGGAGGGGCATATTGCTTTGGGATCGTCCGTCCATCCGTCCAAACAAATTTTAAGATAGGGTTTTGAAATTTCAAAGATGGATTCCTCGTCCTAAAATAACTGACCCATGATTTTTTTAATTCTGGATTATCTCCCTTGTAGAGTTATGCCCTTTGAAAGGGTAATGATATACTTTTGTATAAGGATGTCTCAAAAACTATTACAGCTAGGAGCTTCAAACTTGGTCAACTGATAAATGATAATAAGAAGATTACCTGGTGAAAATTAAATAAAAATTTTTAGTTATTGCCCTTTGCGAATTTGCACATAGAAAACTTGATATCAGCTAGGAACTTCAAACTTAGACAGCTGATAGAGGATATTGAGTAGATTTTCTGGTGAAAATAGCGAAAAAAAACTATTTATTTTACGAGTTATTGCTCTTTTCATATTTTTGAGTTATTGGCCTTAGCAAATTTGGACATCCAAAATTTCTATTATAGATAACGCGAAAACTATTACAGCTATAAGCTTCATACTTGGTCAGCTGATCGGGGTTGGTAAGTGGATTACCTGGTGAGATGATGGTAGTGAGATCCTCATCGATAAGCTAATGGTTGGGGGCATAGTTTTTCATAAACACAATTTCTAGTTTATGGTGTTTTGTCACTTTCCTATGTGGTGTCCTGTGTCAGATGTGATGCTTGATTGTATCGATTCCATATCGTTGCCTTCTTTCTTACATAAGATAAGAATTAGCATATGTTCACACATCTTGCATGTTAGATAGGCACAGTCGCCGCAACGTATAGGCCCGCGCAAATAAAAAACGTGGCCGCTGCTGCGCTACATGGCCTATCGGGCCGCTACTCTGCATTTTCCTAAACGTCCTTAGAAAAATACCGAGGGCGTCAAATACATGCATTTAAAGTTCACAATAACTCAGTCAGTTCTCTTTATTTTAAATGAAACTTGCATGCAAACAGAGATACCAATGTATGGAACACATCAAACGGGATTTTAGCTTTAAAGCCTGCAACCCAGCGGTGCCGAATACTTCAACCTAGTCGTTGGAAGCATAGACAGAGCTCATAACACCAACATAAACGACCTCATTATCTTAGGTGACTTCAATTATAACATGTTGACGAACGACAATAACAAAATAAGGGATACAATGTTACATTATAATTTATCACAGGTAATTAAAGACGCAACGCACTTTACAGAAAATTCATCATCACTCATCGATCTGATCCTTTTACGTAACACTGCAAACATGCTAACAAGTGGCGTTATTGACAACTTCTTGCCAGATCAAATAAGGTACCACTGTCCAATTATCGTTTTGTTAAAGTTTCTACGCCCATCAGTGAAAACATACAAGCGGCGAGTATGGCTCTATCCCCAAGCAGATTTCACCAGATATCGCGAACTTCTATCTGAATATAACTTTGAAGAGGACATCGAACGCAATACCGACCTTGAACATAATGTGAAATACATAACAAATGCACTCATCGAAGCAAGCGAAAAATCAATACCAAACAAAATCGTAACAATAAGGCCTAAAGATCACCCTTGGATCACGTGTCGTATTAGAAACCTGATAAGGAAGCGCAAGTGAATATTCAGAAAATATAAGAAAACTTATGACAATAATCTTAGAGATAAATTCAAAGCAATTAGGAATAAAGTGGTTAACGAAATTCGGAAATCTAAAAAGGAATATTTTGACAAACTTGAACAACTCCTATCAAATGAATCAGCTAGTTCCAAAATATTTTGGAAAACTTCTAAGCAAATCCTTAATCTAAACAAAACATCAACAAATATACCAACCCTAATACTTAATGATGAAACTGCTGAAGACGATTACCAAAAATCTAATATGTTTAATAATTATTTTGCATCGCAGTCGCACATTAATGATGATAACAAAACACTACCAGCTCCAACCCAGATTCAACACGAAGAACTAGCGCACATAGACCTCACCCAACAAGAAGTAATTGACGTCTTAAGCAACTTGAATTTTACCAAGGCATGCGGGCCTGACTTAATTAGCCCTCGTCTCCTCAAAGAAGGTGACTCCGTCATCTCCAAACCACTGACTATGATCTTCAATCGCTCACTACAACAAGGATACTTCCCAGCACGTTGGAAAGAAGCAAACGTTACACCAATCTACAAAAAAGAAGATAGATCTTCTCCTTCTAATTATAGACCCATCTCCTTACTAAGCTGCATAGGAAAGACAATGGAACGCTGCGTTCACAAACACCTCTACAACTATATCAGTCAAAATAATCTCTTAACACCCCTTCAATCTGGATTCATTTCTGGCGATTCCACCACTAACCAGCTGCTTAACATCTACCATATGTTCTGGGAAGCTGTAGATAATGGGAAGGAAGTCTGTGTTGTCTTCTGTGACATCAGTAAGGCTTTTGACAGAGTCTGGCACAAGGGATTACTGTTCAAACTAGCCGCTATTGGCTGCTCTAAATCTCTACTTCGTTGGTTCACGAGTTATCTATCTGGGCGTAGACAAAGAGTTGTCATAAATGGAATGATATCAGACTGGGCCTCAATCTTTGCTGGAGTCCCACAAGGCTCAATTCTGGGACCACTACTTTTTCTTATATTTATCAATGACATAGTCAACAACATTCAATCAAACATCCGTCTCTTTGCAGATGACACTAGTCTCTATATTATTGTAGAAAACCCTAACACAGCAGCACTCACTCTTAATTCTGACTTAGGGACAATACACCACTGGGCTGACAATTGGTTAGTAGACTTTAATCCTACTAAAACTACCTCTCTTTTGATATCTAGGAAAAGAATACCTGAAACACACCCTACTCTCAAAATGAACAACACAGATCTCTCTGAAAAAACAACACATAAACATCTAGGTATCACTTTTAACAACTCCTGCACTTGGTCAGATCATGTAAAAAACATAGTAGAAAAAGCATGGCCGAGACTTAACCTGCTTAGAGCCTTAAAGTTTAAACTACGCAGACATGCCCTTGAGCGAATGTATATATCATTCATTCGACCCTTAATAGAATATAGCGATGCTGTCTGGGACAATTGTTCCACAGAATCCAAAAAACAATTAGATCTCATTCACCATGAAGCAGCTAGAATAATAACCGGGGGGACAAAACTGTGTAGCATCCAAAAACTCCTATCTGAGCTGGGATGGGAAACTCTGCAAGAAAGAAAGTCTAAACACAAACTCGTTATCTTCTCTATAATAATAAACGGGCTCACTCCTGACTATCTTTCTGATCTCCTACCTCCTATTGTCCAAGATAACGTTACATATAACCTTCGAAATGCCAACAACATGCGATCATTACGAGCACGCACAAATCTTTATTTCAACTCCTTCTTCCCCTCAACCATTCGTGCCTGGAACGAGCTACCAGATGAAACAAAGGGAGCAAGCACTGTATCTGCATTTAAATATCAGCTAAACAAGCATAAGAAGCCCCCACCAATGTACTTTCATGCAGGCACAAGAAAAGGACAGATACTACACACGAGAATACGCATGGAATGCAGCTCGTTAAACTCTCATCTTTATAGTAAAAATATTATCAACAGTCCGTCCTGTTCTTGTGGAGGCTTTGAAAGCGCTTATCATTTCTTTTTTATATGCCCAATATACAGGCACAAAAGAAACATATATTTGTCTGATGTCTTGCAAACGCATAAAACGCGTGAATTACTATATGGTAAGGAAACTGCAACAGACCTAGAAAATGAAGCTCTTTTCTTAAAAGTTCAAGATTTTATTATACACTCAAAACGATTTGACTAGTATACACGAACTGGAATTCAATGTGTACCCTGTATCTCTCTCTCTCTCTCTTTCCCTCTCTCTCACTCTCTCTCTCTTTCCCTCTCTCTCACTCTCTCTCTCTCTCACTCTCTCTCTGTCTGTCTGTCTGTCTGTCTCTCTCTCTCTCTCTCTCTCTCTCTAGAAAATGGTTTGAATTTTACACTGTTCACATATATTTGCTGCTACTGAATGTTATTCAGGAAATGACTCGTATAAGCTTTTAGCTTACTGTCAGATCCTGGCCCATTGATTGTGTAAATTGTTAAATATTGTATGTGTATAAAGAAATAAAATACTGTTTAAACCAACCCCCCTCCCCCCTGGCCCTGGGGAATTTAAGGGGTCAGACAGAGGCCAAAATTCAAGTTTTTTTTTAAGAATATGGACATGTTGCATATCAAATCAAAGAAGATAGCGCATGTCAACAACATGGTAGCAAATATTAACCCATACATTCCCCTCGACCCTCAGAGGTGGGGTCAGTAGGTCAAATGTCTACTTCTTCAGCACGGTCATGTTGCATATGAAATTAAAGGGAATGACAAATGCAGTAACCTGCAAGCAAATATTCACACCTTTACACACATCCTCGGCCCCTGGGGTCAACCATCTTTCCTGAAAGTAGCCATGTTGCATATCAAATTAAACAGAATGGAAGATAGAGCACCATGCACGTACATATTTTGTCCTTATATACTCAACCTTCAATGGGGTCAAAGGTAAAAGATAGTTTCTGAACGTAGTCATGTTGCATATCAAATTAAAAGCAATGGGGCTTAGAGTACATGTACTATGTAAGTGCGTTTTCTGTCTTTACAAACACCCTCCACATGTGGGTTGGCTTATGTGTTCGAGGAAAAAAGCATAGACAAACTTAGAAGTAACAATTTTGATCCAAAATCGCTATAACCCGGTTTTCGATAGCCATTTTCAAAATTTGGCATGGCTAATTTCTAAATGAGACTTTGCGAGCGCCCAATCTAATCTGCACGGACACGCAGACTGGTCAGTGATATTTTTTATTCGCATGCGGCAAAGTCAGCATTTTCGCGTCGCCGCCCTAATGTTTTGTATCTTTTGCTTCTTTGTTTGCATGCAAACGTGCTAGAAACGGACACGGCGATTAAATAGTTTAAAGATTAGACCACTGAACATGCCCAGGATCAAAGGTGGAACTGTTGTGCTAATCTGTAGGCACAGGGCAATCACAGCTGTATACATAAACAATGAAAAGAAATTCATAGTTAAATAAACAAAATTGAATTTTAACCTTCGTATTACAGCTGCCAAATTTGAATAACCCCGAATCAACACAACACCGTACGTACATGTATCGTTTGGAACAAGAATGCATTAAGGCTGACCCATTGAGAGCAAATATTTAAAACAGTACTGATCTAATTAACTTGATAAAACGGTCATTTCTTGCATATGATAACCATAATCAAACTTGACCTGTATTTTATGGGGATATAGCCCTTTAGTAAAAAATTGATACACCAACCAAACAAACAAAACGTAAGTCAATACGGGCCATAACTCGATCAGTATCTGACTACAGATACGCGTCTTACTGTAGATCCAGCGGTCGTGATTTCGATCCTGTCCCGGGCTATTTCGTGGTGATTGATCGTGAAATTATTCTACATCATTCTCCCCCCTTTTCACTGAATCATTCAAGAAGGGTTGTAAAGTATGTGCACGAAGTTCTGGTTAACCGCTTTGCCTTAGTCAGGCTTGCCTGGTACATCTTATTGGTGTCTCGTTATTTTTGTGTGGCTCTTCCTCAAGATGCCATGGGTTTGTCTGCAGTTTGTGATTGTGGTAATTCCTGATCATACTCACTTACTATTTTTGCCCAGTAAAAGTCTGCTTTGGTGAGCTGACCGTCTCGACATGACCATAGCTGTTGACTGAAACGTAAAAAACGAAACAAAAGTTTTGCCGATGATCTTTAACGACAATCCATGCATCCACTCAAAACTCATTGATCAGTAGTCTGATGACGCAGAAAAAACAACAGCAACACGAAATTGGTGAACACGAAATTGGTGATGGTATCAATACACTGGCGTGTCTGTAATGCTTTCGAGCTAGCAATACGAAATTTGTGAACTCGAAATTAGTGATGGTATTAATACACTGGTCCTCCGCTCAACAACGTAGCCAGAACGCAGAAAATCAAAGGGAGACTACTTGATCAAGCAATGATTCTCTTCAATTGCGTCCCTTTTCAAATGTGAACTTCTCTTAAAGGAAAGAATTTGCACCCAGAGGGAGTGAATTCTTTCATTTATGAGCAGTACCTTATAGTATGGAAAATCATTTTTATCGCATTAAGTGATCTCCCTTGAATGTTACTATGTTTATTACGCACGTGCGTAACCTGCGTAATGGGTGTTACACAATGCTCCACTGAATCATGGAGAAAAAAGTACCTTATATGCCAGTCACCGCAGTTGCTTATGGTAATCACTGTTTTTGTATATAAAAAAAAGGTTTCACATTTACCGTCGCAACTAGGTATATTTGTTTTCACGTTTACGGTTAAAAGTTTTCACATTTACCGGGCCTTATTACTTTTTTCACATTTAGGGGTGCGACACGCATAGCAAAACGAAGACCGAGATTCAGAACAAAATACAGACTTCTAACGCCGCTGGATATTCTGTATCAGCGTATACGTTTCTCAGAGACATTTGTGCATATGCTATGTGTATCAAAATCTCATGTACTGACCCCGATCATGTTCAACATTGCAGGCAATGAACTCATACCTGTACATATTCAATATACTGTTGTCGATGGTGTGTGTCGATTGGGGCGCTTGCTGGTACTTCAGAAGGGCTCAAGGAGCAACGATGGGAATTAACCTATAAAGCGCCACCTATAATTTGCAGCAGATAACAATTGATAATGTTGCTGCTTTTTTCAAAAATAACAAATAAGGCATGGTATTCCATGAGAATCGTCCGCTAGCAAACGATTCTCATGAATTATCATACCTTATATTTTTCAAAAATAAGGGAAGATGTCGCGAAACGTCTTGCCTGCTGCAGTCTTGATTGGCACTTTAAGGGTTAATATATATTTTTTATTTCCATGTGTGCAGACGGTTGAGGAAGAGTTTGATACAACAATACCTGGACCTTGGATGAAGAAGTGGGAACTTGTACATACGAACAAACACACAGATGCTTACTTTGCTGAACAGACACATTCAGTTTAACATACTGAGAATTTAGGCAAAATAGTAACATCAATGCCATTGTGTGAATAAGTGTAAGGTATGTTTGCAGATGGATGAGGAAACGTTGTTACAACAATACCTGGACATCAATACAACAATACCTGGACATCAATACAACAATACCTGGACATTGAATGTGGAAATGAGAACTGGTACATATGAACAAACACACAGGTGCATACTTTGCTGAACAGACACATTCAGTTTAACATATTAAGAATATAGCCAACATAGTAGCAGCAATGTCATTGTGTGAATAAATGTAAGGTATGTTTGCAGATGGATGAGGAAATGTTTATACAGCAATACCTGGAACGGTACTTGTACATACGAACGGACACACAGATGCATACTTTGCTGAACAGACACATTCAGTTTAACATATTGAGAGCTTAGCCAAATAGTAACAGCAATATCATTGTGTGAATAAATAATGTAATGCAGATGGATGAAGAAATGTTTGATGTCGCAGTACCTGGACCTTGGATGTGGAAATGAGAACTGGTACACACGAACAAACACACAGATGCTTACTTTATAATTACACTTCTTGTTCCAAAATGCTATTTGATAAACACAGCACGTTCAAACGGCACATGGATATATACGCTGATCTGAACATATCCACGTTTTGCTCTGCTCCTTGTATCTATTCCATAACCATCACAAAAAATTGAATAAATTATATGTAAAAATCGCGATATAAACTGCATAACGTCATAACATATTGTAGTATGGTCGATACTTTTTTCTTTGATCTTTGCTGATGTTTAAATCAGACACCCTAGAATAACGACGAAGGAGGAGCTTAAAACCGTACTCTATCTTCCAGTTTTAGTTAAACAGCGATGTAGGTGGTAACTTCCTGTATAGCGACAACTTAACCCGTAGGTAAATGTAATATGATTGACAGCTTAGGCCGGATGCAGGGAGGAGCGAATGTAAATTTTGTCAGGTGTCAGTAACACGTGTTTATTTGCGCGTGCGCCATACTACAAGCTAAATAAAGGATTCTTCCTCGCCCACCTCGTGGTTTAAACAAGAAAGCCTCAGAAAAGAATCCTTTATCTATTACTTGACCAGCTCATGCAAATCTGATACATGTACTTATGGCATGTGTGAAACGTCAACATGAATAGGTATATATCCGGGGGGGGGGGGCTAGAGGTGAGTCTACCTGTGATAAGGGATAATAACAAAATAACATGTGCTGGTCAAGGATTTTTGTTATATAATTATAATTATTATTATTATTATTATTATTATTATTATTATTACTCTATGTCGTCAAAAGTTGCAGCAGCACCAACAGTTTGGTAGCTATGGCGACAATAAATTATATGACATCATAGCATGTGTTTTCTTTCGTTCTGATATTAACAAGAGTTTTGACTCCTTCCCTAATTATTGGCCAAGGGGAGCATTCTGCAATACTTTTGACCTTCATTAAGCTACCATTTGTCATTTAGATCTTCATTTTGTCTTTTTTTTGAGTGGCCGTTTTAGACAGGTTTTACTTTAGCTGTTTTTCTGGCTAAAATTGTGCCATCCCTTTGACTACTCTAAAAGGCCAGTGCAAACTTACAGTCCAAACAACAAGTCTTTTGACCAAGAATACAGGGAATTCCACAATAACAATCATCGCATTCGTCTCTTAAGTCTCGTGCAGAAGATGTATTTAGATCTCTAGCCCCGAGGTTATATTTTGTTTTTCATGCTCAACTCAACTAAACACGAAATTTATCACGCTCATAAATGTTAAAATGCCAACAAATGTTGGCATTTTAACATTTATAAGCATGATGAATACAACATCTGAGAGTTTGAAAGCAAGAAACGGTCTATAATTTTCAGCATTTTTGTTGTTCTGAGCAATTGAAATTGAATGCTCATTTGAGTTGAGCATGTAATAGGTTTTATAACCTCGGGGCCTGAACACGGT
The DNA here is from genome assembly GCA_964019695.1 of Loripinus fragilis. Taxonomy (NCBI): domain Eukaryota; kingdom Metazoa; phylum Mollusca; class Bivalvia; order Lucinida; family Lucinidae; genus Loripinus; species Loripinus fragilis. Next base: position 93,446,043 of record OZ026514.1, read on the forward strand.
ACGGGAGATAGCTGAGTCGGTTATCCGAGCTGGAGAGAATCTTCAACAGATGATAAATCTGATTCGAAGAGCCTGCCAAATAATAAACCAGCACAATTTTATTTATATCTCATCTACAAAACAAACAGCTCAGTTGAATGATTATCATCCAAATCCTTCTCTCGATACAATATCCATCTTGAGTAATGACACGTAAGTTATAAACGCCACTATGGCCATTTGATTTCAGAGAATAAGCTGCAGACTTTATACCAAATTTGGACATTGAGGTTATCCTGGTCAAGTATTTCAAGCAAACTTTTGTTCCTTACCATATAAAAGTCCTCTTTATATTATTGGCCTTGTGTTTTCGTTTGAAAATATATTGATGGCAATCCAAGAGACAATATCAGATGAAAGTTAGAATATCATCCGTGACCTCTCATTAGGTTTGCACAACTTAATTAAATACATATAAAAATGTGCAATTAAACTAGGCCCAAAATCATCTATCTTAATATCCTAATTGTAGAGAACTTGGGGGCAAAAGTGATTTCGACTGTTACCATGGCAACTGACATCAGGTCTTATGAAACATTCCACCAAACTGCATTTGGGTTCAAAGTAAGAAAGATGGCACATATCAGATATCAGGAAACAATGCAATCAAAGTAAGTAAGGGTGCAAAGATCAGGAATCGATATAATCAAGTACCACACCTGACCCAGGATACCAATGGGAATTGACAAACTCACAGTAGACACCACAAACGAGAGCCAAGAGGTCAGCCCTTTCCCAGCAGGTGACCACAATGCACATACGAACAGACGCGCACAAAGACATAGCAAACACAAGACAGAACAAAAACATAAAAGATCCACAAAAGAAGTACCGCCTTGGAACGGTCAGTAAAATATTTTACTGGAGGGCTTAAACCAGTTTAACGGCGCCAACCTCACCCTTAATTCAGATGTGGATCAAGACACATAGATATTTGGTTTGCATGAAAGACCCCTAACTTATCAATGCATCATCACCTAAACATATAAATCAAGATATAACAAGGAGATAAAGCCAGGATAAGGACTCAACAGTAAATTAAACTGAATACCGGAGCAAAAGAAATCCAACAGGTTAACCCCGGTGGGCCCGACAAACAGCCAAAGCATCAGGCCCCTACCATCTCATCAATAGATAAGTATTTAAGTCAGAACCATCATAGAGTCTGAGGTCCGACCCACCGGCGTGCAATTAAAGAGGAATGCAAAGTTGCCAACCGTGCTTGGGTTGACTACCAAGCATGAAGTCTGTTGCAATACATTAATGTTATAGCCAATCTTTTTATAATGGGAAATTATTTTAATGAACTGCGCTGAAAAATTATTAGAGCCAACAATCTTCTTCAATTTATACACCAAGTCACCATAGAAATCAGGTTCCGAAAGTCATTGGCGCAAGAGAGATTTAAGTCCAACTTGGAATTTAGAAATCAAATCATAGTATCGTCTATAAAATTTTGAAAATGTTTTGCGAAGTTTATGATACTGATAGCCTTGTTTAAGAAGTTTCTGAGTTAACAATTTATTGCGAGTGTTGAAGTCAGCAACATAGCTAGATGCTCTAGCACAACGAATGAGTTGAGAGATATAGACTCCATAGGATGTAGAACGAGGAACATCACCATCTAAAAATGGGAAATTGACAATTTCAAAATCAAAGTCGTCACGTTTATCATAAATTTTGGTAGAAACAATATCATTGGAAATTGACAAATGCAAGTCTAAAAATGCGGCTTCGGTATCAGAGGCATTGGCTTTATTCAGTTGGAGCTCTGAAGGGTATATTTGACTAACCATATTGTCAAAATAAACATTATTAATATTTAAAATATCGTCCAAATATCTGGAAGTAGTGTTAAACGCATCAATAACATCAGCCTGCTTATCATCAGATAGAGACATCATAAAGTCCCTCTCACAACAAAACAGGAATAAATCTGCAACCAGGGGAGCACAATTAGTGCCCATAGGAATCCCAACTACTTGTCTATAGAGCTTGGTGCCAAATCGAACAAAAATGTTGTCCAACAAAAACGTCAGCGAATCACATACATTTTGACACGACCATGCATGGTATTTTTTAGGCTTTTCTGAAGTAAAAAATGCATTTCTGTCATTACATGCAAGGTAAGGAGAGCCTTCTCTCTGGAAGGTTCTTTCAATAAGATCAATAAGTTTATCTTTAATTAAGTTATGAGGTAAAGTAGTGTAAAGAGTAGAAAAATCATAAGTAGACAAACTGGTCGCATTGAAATCTCTAGTTTTAAGTTTATCTAAAATTTCACCTGAATTTTTAATAGACCAAAATAGGTTTTTACCAGATCTCTCATATACCTTTTCACAATATTTGATAACATGTTTTTTAACAGCTGTTAGACACGAGGTTAACAATTTAGAAAGTTCTGTTGTCGTACAAGAACTAGAATTAGCAATAAATCTTACTTTATAGGGTTTTTTATGGAGTTTAGGTAACCAGTACAACGTAGGAACTTTGTTCCACAACTGACCCAGGATATTACAAAATTACAATAAACATCACCAACAAGAGCCAAGAGGGCAACCTTTTTATTGGAAGATGATTGTTCACGCAATCCTGAGGGTTGGAATAATAAGAGCATTAAATGTAAGTGCGGGGAAACCTTTTAGGGCGTCACATAGCACAGACAAAACAACTCAGATAATCAAAGTAAAAAGACGGCAAATATCAGGAAACGATACAATCAAGTACCTCACCTGACCCAGGATACCACATGAAAAAGTAACAAAATTACAATATACATCACCAACAAGAGCCAAGAGGTCAGCCCTTATAATGGAAGATGATTGTTCACGCAATCCTGAGGGTTAGAATAATAAGAACATTAAATGAAAGTGCGGGGAAACCTTTCAGGGCGTCACTTAGCACAGCCGAAACAACTCAGATAATCAAAGTAAGAAGAGGGCAAATATCAGGAAACGATACAATCAAGTACCACACCCGACCCAGGATACCACATGAAAAAGTAACAAAATAACAATATATATCACCAACAAGAGCCAAGAGGTCAGCCCTTATAATGGAAGATGATTGCACACGCAATCCTGAGGATTTGAATAATAAGAGCATTAAATGAAAGTGCGGGGAAACCTTTTAGGGCGTCACTTAGCACAGACAAAACAACTCAGATAATCAAAGTAAAAAGACGGCAAATATCAGGAAACGATACAATCAAGTACCACACCTGACCCAGGATACCGCATGAAAAAGTAACAAAATTACAATATACATCACAAACAAGAGCCAAGAGGTCAGCCCTTATAATGGAAGATGAATGTACACGCAATCCTGAGGATTGGAATAATTGGAGCATTAAATGAAAGTGCGGGGCGACTTTTTGGGGCGTCACTTAGCACAGACAAAACAACTCAGATAATCAAAGTAAGAAAGATGTCAAAGATCAGGAAAGAGAAACAATCAAGTACCATGCCTGACCCAGGATACCACATTGGACAGTAGCAAAATTACAATAAACATCACCAACAAGTACCATAGGCCATAAATGATTGGATTCCGTTACTAGGCATAAATCCATTTTTCAGGCTTTACATGTTTTTTAAAGACGGAGCTGTACTTAACACCTCCTCTGTACTTATATTTTAGCGTGGGATTAAGATATTAAACACCTGTGTTCAAAATAATCATAATCGCGCCAGCACCTGAGATTGTGTTACGTATTGCCCTGTCGAGGAAAGAAGGCTCTGACGAGCCCATGCAGATGCACATACGCTCCAGATCATCTGCTGCTTGCATACACAACGTTGGGAAGAAGATAAAGACTCATACCATACATAAGACTCCTGGTCCCACTTGATACATCAGCATGGGCGTTCAAAGGAGGATTCTTCGCTTATGAGATACATACCAGAATCTCATGAGCCGATTATTTTGTTATAATGGCCGATTAGATAATAAATACAATTATAAATTGAGCCGTGACATGTGATTTCCAACAATGTGGCATTTCGACATGTGTAGACTCAGACGAGCATGTACAGTCTCCTTTTAAACTTAGAAACTCCAAATGCTGTTCACTCAGTAGCTTAACACTCAGAAAATAATTCAAGCGACTTGCAAAGGCTCTGATCAGACTGCGCGTATGCGCAGGCTGATCTGAGCCTTTGCTGGTTGCACATGCCACATTGTTGGAAATCTCATGTCCCGGCTCAAATTCAAAGGTGTGCATCTGAAGCAGAACGTGAATGAAATGACAAGAGATATGAAGATTAAACATTGATGTTAAACCATCAGTACAAAATAAATTATAAAATATAATTTGGCCAGCACATGAGATTTTGATACTTAGCTCTTAAGTCAATCAACGAAGGCTCAGGCGAGCCTGCGCAAATGCGCAGACTCGTCAGTGTCTTCGCTGCTGGCATAAGCAAAAGTATAGATAAAGCTGAAAACTCAGACCAACGTTTAGACTTCTAGCCAAGTTTGATACATCAACATGGGCTTTTGATGGAGGTTTTAGGGCATATGCTATAACTTCAATATTTCGTGAACTGGCTCAGTTCAAAATTTCCGTTCCCAAGGGAAAGATACAAACACCATAACTTCAAATATGACCCTGCCCTTGAGAGTTGAGTGGGTTTTTTTTGCATTTGCGTAGGTCCAAACTTTGTTTTAAACAATATTTTATTTGGTAATTTTTTATAACATGACGTCGCGTCTGGGAGTGATATAACGCCATGCAAATAAATCGATAAACCACTTGTAGTTTAAAGATTTTCGGGACACGCAATGACGTCCATTATAACGTTGCGTAAAATAAGGGAAAATCTTGACGTTTTCACACCAAACATGCAATTTTAAGTACATTGTAGCTATAATGTCATGTTATAAATAGAATCTAACATTCTTGCTCCCGTATAACGCCACTTAATGGCGTTTCGCTGGTGGACCGATGATGGCCCGCATTAAGTCGTATTTTAGATTCACCCTCCCTTCATCAACTAAAAAATTGTTGTTAGAGTTGGACCCCCTCTGACAAAACTTTCTGGATCCGTGCATATTTGGATGTAATCGCATCTGAACACATGGTATTTGTGCTGCGTTTGGCATTAATGGGTTATGGTAAAACTAATGGTTAAAGCTAGATTCATGCAGCATACCCGATCTATCATTTATATCATGAACACTGTATCCGCGTGTATCCATACATGGGAAGCTTTATCTAATTTCCAACTGATGAACTGCCACCGTGGGATAATCTTGTCATAAGAAGACAGACTGGTTTCAATCTGTCACATGTTTTCCATTTTTTGTTGAATTAAAGAGAGCACCAGTCCATTAAAACACTCAGATGAAAGCGTTCTGTTCCACCCAGATTATGAGATATGTCAACTTTCTCTTTTTCTATTCATATAATGATGTATTTGTCACTAGCATCGACTCGCAGAAAAACGTCATAATTACGATTATGTTATAACACTATAGAAGCAGCAACTTTTGTGTGTACCATACACTACTGTACAGGCGATGAAACTTTTTTTTGTATGCAACTTCACATTTCCTGTTGCTCTTTCCATCAAAAATTATGCATATATGCACCTATGTATTTATTGTCAAAAGCCTCTTTGATCCTGTCAACTGGTTCCCCGTCAAGTAATTCTTGTGTAACCCTTCTAAGGATATATTCCACAGGCACTCTACTTGTTGCCATAGCTCTGTTAACTTTTCTATGTCTTTAGATGGTAAATCATTGTCAGCTATATTGTACCCAGCTAAAAGACCCCTTATTAATTGTGTATACACACATTTGCAGGAATTATAGGTAAACTGACCTTAGAAATAGCCGAGCTGTGATTGGCTAATAATCATTTAACTTGCCAAAAGTTGCAGACAAGTTTCAGGAATTAGAGCAGTGTCCTATTCGATGAAACAGTTTCATGAAATTCCAAAAATCTCTTGAAACATGTTTCTCGGACGTACACACCATGGAACTTTTGTCTGCAACACTTAGTTGCAGACAAAAGTTTCATCGTGTGTACCGGCTTAAAATACTAACACTCCAGAAATGTCAAACGAAAGCAATGGCATGAATAGACGATATCCCTGTGGGGTACCTTTAAGCACACATTTTTATATGACGCATTTCGGAACTATATCTGCTTTAACATTTCTGGTATTAATAAAAACATCCAATCCTTAGTCTCAGTATGTTTTAGTTCATGCTTGCATAGTATAAAAGAAATCAAGGGTGTGATTGGCCATTCCAAGTGTCACCCGATTGAATTGCTTGACTTGCTCAGTGATACTAAACATTGGTCTCGAGGGAAGGGTTTTTATATCATCTCACCTTACGCATGGCATGTGTCAGCACGCTAGATAAAGGTACTTACATCACACAGGCAAGAAACCATTCCTGAAACATACATATACATGCGTTAAAATCTTGTGCGGTTAAAAGTCCATGAATTGGTCTTAGCCATCGTCTATTACCAAATTCTGTATATTTTGTGTGTGCAAGGAATATAGGAGCGCATGCTCCGACGAGACCATGCAGGAACACATGCTTGGTATAAGCATTGGCTTCTCACATCTGCGATAAGTCACACAATCGCGTATTTTATACGTACGACAAATATATTTGCATTGATTAACTTTTTCCTTTAATCATGATCATCCTTCATCTGGATATTAGCCACGGAAAGGACAAGCATTGCTCAACAAAGTAAATCCTTCAGATATCTCTAAAAAGTGCACAATCTGGAAGCATGATATCTTCTTTAAAGCTGCATACTCTGTAACTATGAACATTTTTCGAAAAAAAAATTCTTTTTAAATCATTTGTTAAAGTAGAATTAAGCTATGTTTTCACAATAAAGATGTTCAGTACAGCTGAAAACTGCATGGAAAAGTGAATTATCATATCAAATAGGTGTATTTTTCTCTTGTTGGTAATTATTTGCGTCCCTCCAATAATTCTAGACCGTTGAATTTTAACATAAATGCAGTTGTTTTGATAGTGATATATTGTTAAGATTTACGAAAATGGTATAATGTTGACCTAAATTTGAGTGTTTTTACTGTGTTCTTGAAAAATAAAAACATTTTTTTTTTTAAATTAGAAGATCAAAAGTTACAGACTATGCAGCTTTAACATAATAATGAAATTGCACGCTTTGCCTATGTCTACAGCAGGTTTTCCTTGGGACGACTCATGTTTGATCATTTATTCGCTACGGTACAGGTCTGTTGTATTTTTCTCCTTTAAAATGGCCAAGATGAGCTTCATTAATCTGGCGTTAATTACGAGATATTATCTACTACACAGAACTCATTTGTTAGCAATCTGTGCCCGAATGTCATTTGGTCCGCCAGCTACATGTTTTAGCTTTAAATATTCTGTAAGTAGCTATCTTTGTCTGACAGCATCATGTCTCGCATTATCTTCATCTGAAAAGATATTCGCAGAGTTATCACCCTAATAGGCTTATTGTGTTTTCGCTAATCTAAAATATGCATCAGTAAGACAGCCGTCAGTTTTATACTTCATAGAATTAGTGCGTCGGTTTCGTTCCGCTTTCGCTGATTTGGAACATGGCGTACAAAAAGGACTACGTCGCATCTAAATGACACACGACGCGTGAAAATATACCAGCGGGAAAAATGCAAAATGTAAAGTTCATATTATTTTAGGCTCAATTATCTTTAATGGACCCACTCCAGAGGAGACTTAGCTTGTAAATGGCACGTATACCACCTTTACCAACTTCAGCATGAAATATCTCGTAATGTGCAATGTCTACACTGATGTAGATGGCATAAAATAGTTATACCATGTTTGTCCACCTGTACGTCAGATAATCCACTCGCTAAAGCTCGTGGATTATCTTCACGTACAGGCGGACAACCCATGGTATAACTATTATATATACTGCTGACAGGCATTTCATTAACTAATTTGTGAATTTTTTTTATTCTTCAAACATTTTTTCTGTGTTTTCCATTTTTATTTGCATATTATTCCAATGATTGTAACTATGGACACTTGAACAGGGTTTCAATAATATATGGTTTTAGGATAACAGCCAAATTGATTAAAATGATCATATATGACATGAGGCCAGTCCAGATCTCCTGGCTTTTGGGTATATACATAATTTCATATGTTTCATAAATAATATAGTCTAGGTTACTCACTATAATTACCTCATTGACTGAAGCCCAATGGTCTCCCACGAGACATTTTTTTTGTGGAGACAATATGCATAACACTTGCATAACCGTATAGCTCATTTGAACAGTTGGCAGTAATAAATCCAAGAAATTGCAGTATCGGGCATTAATCGTCTGCCCTTACTTTATAATTGGGCATTTACTGTCTTCAGCCGAAACAATAACAATGAGCCAATCAGTAGAGAATGAGTAGTATAGACCTTTATCAGAAACAGGAGAAAGATAAGAGAGATCTATTTATTATCTACTATGTAATGAAATACAGGAAAATATTGTTTAAGTATAATGCATATATTTCACAGCCATGAAAATATAAAAACTTGTATATACACAGCTGATAAAATACAAGATTTGATATTTTCACAGGAGAGAAACTTTAAGATTGGAACTACTTTTTTCTATTTTCTCATAATGGTCTTAGAAAAGCATTTCGTTATGGCATATCTGTTTCTTTTCTTATTAGTGTTTCCTATTTCTATGGAAATGTAAACAAAAAGTCAGAATCGCTTAGAAGCTTGATAAAAAAAAGAGCTTTTAAAAATATGTCTGCTACAACTAGAAAATCAAAACAAAAGCTAATGTAAAGTAAGATTCGTTTCTCTTTACCTTAAAAAGACTATGGGAAATTTGTAGATAATAAAAAGAAAATTCAAATGTTTTTTTGTAAAATATGTCTTGTATTTCACTCGTGAAATAAAAGAGATGTTTAACAAAAATATTTGAATATCCTCTATGTATTTACCTCTGTCAATGTTATATCTAAGCATGCTTTGTACGGAGCCTGTTGTTTACATTCATTTTTAATGGTGACATAAATGGCGATTATTTTGGTTGCATAAAGGTAACCATTACTGAACTGCACGCGATACATACTAAATGCAACTTAAGCGTTCACTACGTCACAACATTCTAGTTATTTTTCACGGATTGTCTTCAGATTTTAAAGCATATTCTATATTAAAAATACAACGGATGCACTAGGGCTCTTAAACTATAAAACATATAGTATTGCTGCATTGTAAACCGGTTGCTAAGAATGTATCATGTGTGCAGCTTCCAAACAAACTATGAAACCTAAACAGTGATTCTTTCAAGATTCTAGTAGTTGGTCTCTGTCAATGAGTGGGTAGTAGGAAGCCGTACATGGTAGCAAACAAGGAGAAAATATTTTCCGTGACGTGGCTGCTATATATGCTATATGAAAAGTGAAAACTTTAGATAATATCAGAATAAGTCAGACAGTAATGGTGTTGACGTTGTAGTTTTATATGATATTCAAACAATTTTATGGAGTTCATCAGAAAATAAACGTGTTTTTTTTCTCTTAACAATATAACTTAGCTGTCATATATATCTTGTAAATTTTAGTTACTAACTGTATGAACTGATATAAATGGCATCTGTATAAAGGTCATATATATAAGCTTACGTGAAGAAGAAGTAACTGTTTTGATATGTGGCTAGGCATCTCAAAAGCTGGCAAATATGGATGAACCCTGTCTACAGAAAGTTGTTCAATAAGCAATTTTTTAATTATTATTATTATGTTACACTTGACGGTCAGGTTGAGGTTCTTAAATTTCTTCTTCTATAACTTCGCTATGTGTTTTTCGGTTCTAATCTCTGTTTTTGTATCAATACCTGTGGCGGCCCTGAAATGTTTCCCCTCACATTCATTTAATGCTCGTATTATTCTAATCATCAGGGATTGCGTGTACAATCACTTTCCATTATTCATTTCCCTTGATCACCTGCTGGGAAAGATATTGGCTCTCTTCTGTGTTGTGTTTTCTCGTGTTTGTATCACTTTCCCATATGGTGTCCCAGGTCATGTGCGGTACTGGATTGTTTTGACTCTTGATCTTTTCCTTCCTCTTTACTTTGATTATCAGAGTTGTTGTCTCTCTGCTGTGTGGCGGCCCTAAAAAGTCTCCCCACGCATTCATTTAATACCCTTATTATTCCAATCCTCAGGAATGGCGTGTACAATCACGTTCCATTATTCATTTCCCTGTGTACCCTTTGGGCAACCTTGTGATCATCTGCTGGGAAAAGGATCTCCTATTGACATTTGTGTGTGTTATGTTTTCTTGTGTTTCCTTGTGTTTTTATCACTTTCCCATATGGTGCCCCTGGTCAGGTGTGGTACTTGATTGGATCGATTCCCGATCTTTGCCTTTCTCTTTACTTTGATTACCAGAGTTGTCGTGTCACTGCTGTATGGCAGCCCTAAAAAGTATAACGCACATCCATTTAATGATCCTCAGGGATTGATTGTGTGTACAATCATTTTCCATTATTCCTTTCCTTGGGTATCCTTTATGCAACCTGAGCTCTGTCTTCCTCTTTACTTTTATAATTCAGCAACATTATTTTTTATGTTTCTTTAATTGATTAAATCTTCCTTAGTAAATACTAATGAAATGCAAATAACAAATCAAGTTCTTAATTGTCCAAATCTAAGTCCAGGCCTTGAGGTTATACAACTTGAGTACAGTCTCAGACTCAAAATAAAGTGCAATGATTGGCTGCTTGCGGACAAGCAGCCAATCATTGCGCATTATTTTTAGTCTGAGAATGAACTCAAATTTTATAACCTCGCGGTCAGGTCTCCATATCTCTCACAATGTATTTCACCTAATATTCCATTAAGTCACGTAATAGAAGAGGACCTTAGCGCCATCTAATGACACCATCATTGGCCAATCATATGTTGAATATCAGTAAACAATAAAGTGCCCTCTACTGATGTAAGTTTCCATTATATCAACCAATTGAAGGATACACAGGTGAGTCATACTCATGAAAACTGCGTAGTTTACCAAAGGCACGGCCTCCAATCTCGGCCTCCTTCTCCAAAAAGAGCAGAGCGTAAAGTGAGGCGAAGGCCCTTCCGGGAAGCAGGCAGTGGGCAAAACAATGGAACACGGTAAGTTGTGTTGACACATTTTCAATCATAAGTAAATTTTCAGCGCAAAACTCGAAAATCTAAGAATGCTATGCTTCGGGCAATTGTTCAAGCTATCCGTAGAGCATGCTGTTTGCACATTTGAACTTAGTTTGTAAGCGTGAGAGTTTTTCTCCCGTTGCACAGTTGTCCAAGAAACGGTGGTTCCCGCATGGTTATGCCTTCTAACCAAACGTATAGTAGCGTTTGGACCCTTATTCATACTACCGAGGCCCCTCCACACCCATGTTGTCCCAAATGCAATTTTTCGAGATATTTCAATGATAATTGAGTGATTTAGAGCCAAGTTTCTTTAGGAGCAGGAGGCGAAGGGCAGGAGAAGCAGGCTGGGAGAGGAGAAGCAGGCGGCGATGAAATCAAAATTTGCATTGATTTTGCTTATTTTTAATAATATACTTATCCAATCTATATCAAACTTGCATGTATGAATATTTCAAAACATTTAAATAAATGCTTTAAATGCCACCACCAACGTAATGTGTGGTTCACTTTTTTTCTCATTGGAATCATGTAATGCTCACAGATTAGTGATACTTGTGAATTTTCCCTAAGTTCTTGGGAAAAGGATTATCAAAAATCTCAGACTGGGTCGAACCTCTGTTTTATACCCACCCCCTCTCAAGCTTTGATTAAGAGCAACAATTACTGATGGTGCGAAAGACTAAGACGCAGAAAAAAAAGGAATTCAAACCAAGTGTTTCTTGAAATTTGAACATCGGGGCGCCCCACTGACCGTTCTACGAGACTCCTACGCCTATAAATCATAAATAGATAGTCCAAATTGACAGACTCTTACTTAAATCAACATAATTATTAAATATTTAAACACATCTTTTTACCGATGGGGGCCTATAAACCCATTCTTGCCGACTCTTGACGTTTATATAAAAACAGCATTTGGTTTGTCACTTACTTATCTCATTTTTATAAACCCATTTTGTCCTGGTGACGCATTCAGTCTTCTTTGAGATTTTCGCTATCAAAAAACGTTGACAGCTGTATGTTTTTTTTCCGCAAATAAATGTTTATAAGATATACAAAATGTCTTCCGAATATTCATTTATAAATGAGTTATTCTCAATAATGTTTACCAACTATTACGTCCCTACAAAGTTGCGTTAAATGTTTGCCCTGTTGGCTGCTTTATCGATCGCATGATTAAGATGCGGCTTAAAATATTTGTGTGTGTATGTGTAACTCTTACCCGGCGACAGTGGCGCACTTCGAATCGAACTATAGTTCGTACTATAGTGGCTAAAGTTTGATTCAGACATCGAAATTGTATAGGCCGATTTGGTTATGGGCCGAAATTGACATGGGCCGAAATTTTTATGGGCCGAAATGTCCAGCGACCGATTGGATAAGTATATTATTAAAAATAAGCAAAATCAATGCAAATTTTGATTTCATCGCCGCCTGCTTCTCCTCTCCCAGCCTGCTTCTCCTGCCCTTCGCCTCCTGCTCCTAAAGAAATTTGGCTCTAAATCACTCAATTATCATTGAAATATCTCGAAAAATTGCATTTGGGACAACATTGGTGTGGAGGGGCCTCGGTAGTATGAATAAGGGTCCAAACGCTACTATACGTTTGGTTAGAAGGCAAAACCATGCGGGAACCACCGTTTCTTGGACAACTGTGCAACGGGAGAAAAACTCTCACGCTTACAAACTAAGTTCAAATGTGCAAACAGCATGCTCTACGGATAGCTTGAACAATTGCCCGAAGCATAGCATTCTTAGATTTTCGAGTTTTGCGCTGAAAATTTACTTATGATTGAAAATGTGTCAACACAACTTACCGTGTTCCATTGTTTTGCCCACTGCCTGCTTCCCGGAAGGGCCTTCGCCTCACTTTACGCTCTGCTCTTTTTGGAGAAGGAGGCCGAGATTGGAGGCCGTGCAAAGGGTCAGACCAAAAATGCATTTTTACAGACCGTAAGGAGTGTTACGTAATGCATTATAACAAAGGGAGTTTTGGTATTAAACGGTGCTGATATCTGATTCTTGAAATATACGGTCTTCCAAAACTTCAAATACCGTCCAAAATGATCTTTATTTATTGGTTTTATGTTGCATTCTTATAAATCAATTAGGTGAAATAGGTGAATAAGCGAGAGTGACCAGGAAATGCAACCTTTGTTTTTAGCTTCAGATATGGTTAAATAGCTTTCTATTACACGCCCTCTTTATTCATTGGATTAGTTTATTGTTAGTTTTCATATTCCAGATAGAGTAGTTCCTCACTTTCCATCTTATGACGTCCATGTCTCACAACTAGTTCGTTTGCGAGTGTATGTTCTCAATAAAACACATGCTTGACTGCTAAGTATCTTAACAAAGCTGTTGACATAATTCATTACGTAAATCATTTTCTCAATTCTGACGATGAGTTGACTGCTATACAAAATACTTATTTTCAGCTTAAAAACCTCCAAACAATAATCTGAAAGTCTGCTTTTTCTGATCAATTAAACAATTAACCAAATGTCACAAAAGACAAGAATTTAACATGATTGTTAATATATGACAGTCTGCATGCCGAGCTATGAACCTAAATACCGTTTATAGCTATGTTTTTTCTTGGACATGGGTCTCAGAAGAGCAGGTTTTGGTTTCAATAGCATATGTTCGGTTGTTCTTTAATCTGTGGAAGTACAAATGTTACACAATATCGTAAAACATCCGCAAGCCCAAAGCAGACATATTATAGTCGTGAAAAATTGAGAAATGGAATGTTTTGGTATTTATCGTAGTTTATATTTTTGATTTGAAATGAGTCTATAAATAATACACCATTATGAAGTAAATAGATAAGATAATTTTGCGATTGTTTTTATTGAATAGCAAAGTGGTTCTAAGATTTCTTGGGTTGGACAGCTCGATCCTAAATAGTTCAGTTGGCAGCTCTGTTGACTGTCAGTATCTGGTCCAGTGCTGGAGTTAGAATTTATCCATTTTTAATATTTGTTTTTGTTCGTTCATTCACATTATTTTATAGCTGTTTTTCCCCTGCACCTTTTCAGTAATTTTTATATTCTATATATATCTGAAAAAATAATAACAATAACAAGTCAAGTGTTAGATGCATTTTGTTTAGATCTACAGACTACATATGTGGAATTTGCTACCTTGGGAAAATTGTAAACAACGAATATTTGAGTTTTCGATTTTTTATTATTTATGAGCGAATTTCAGCTTAATTTTAATTTTTATGATATAGATTCAGAATTGATGCTTCATTTATAAGGATTTATCTGGATACAGAGCACACTCTTTGCGCACAAATTCAAATAGATATTTGTTCTCAATAAAATAGTGAAGGGGATATTTCTTAAGGTTGATCAAGTATTTGTCAAACTTGTTTTAAATTTTCTTTAAATACAATAAACAGGTTAAATGCTTATATATGTTACCTACCTGCAAATATATGATCTATTGTGTTTTGTTTTCTTAGTTTCCTGCTTTTGTGGGGTGGGGGGGGGAGATGTTGAGAGATGGGAAACGAGTGCGCTGACATCCTGTAAAAATAAAGAACACCAGTTAACCTACATGTATGGACATGTTCACGCTGAATCGGCTTCTGAAGGAATTAGTTTGACCTCATATAATAAATTGACCAGACTACTCCTTAACAAAAACTGCATTCGCTGACATGCAACATGACATGATGACTTCACGTAGACATTAAACAATTACCTTACGTAACAACCATGTGCGTGAGTTCCAATACAATCGATGCACAGCCCAAACAAAAGAACCTGGGTGAGATAAGTAATATTTATATTGATAGGTATATCCTTGCCTTGCCGAAATTTTAGATATTCATATCCGTCCTACAGGAATAAATATTGCACAACACGCAAGTGTGTACATGTACTATAATTACTGTGTGAGTCTGTCCTTCTTCCTTTCAGTCCGTTAGCATTTAATGAAAAAGATCATACCTCTTAAACCACATGGTACACTATGATCATATTTTGCATCAATATGCATGTCAACATTGTATAATAACTAGCATGCATAACAGTCATTTTTGATTAACAAGGCTTTGCTGAGCATCAGTCCAGTTGGTCTTGTTCAGTTACTCATTACTCTGAAACACATTGTACATTTAAGATCACATTTTGCATACTTATTTATTTTAACATTGTCCAGCCACTTGTATGCAAAACGGTGACGAGGCTGCCAGAAGAATTTAAAACGTAGAAAACTGCCGAAAATCACAAACTCTATGTTAAGTCGAAAAAATATGCAAATTAAAACTATCAATGTTTTAAGGACTTGGTATCAAAATTTTGCACGAACAGCAGTTGTGAACTATAATCACTGTGTGAGTCCTGTCTGTTCGTCCAAGTTCCACACATTCATTTTGGTACCAATTATTGATTAATTTACGTTCACCATGGGTCATGCACATTACTGTCAGTTGATAAGATTCTGCATTACCAAGATCTATCAAACGCATAAAGTGTTAGTCTCGCATATATAGAGACTTTCTAACTTACAATGTTTTTCATCACAAAAATAAATGGAATGAAATTATAGTAGGCAGTGTATCAAAACTAAAAATAAGTGGGGCAATCGGAACTGCCTGGGCCAATTCCGCGAAATTCCGTGGAATCAGAACACGGATGTACATAGAGGATCTAATTTGATAACGCAGTGATAACGTGATGCTGACGTTATATAATATGACGCTGGCGTCACAGAAACCATGAGTGTGATTGCAGCAAAACATATGGTTATAAATGAAGTTTATTTTTTTAATAAAATATCACTATAGCGATATTTTATTGAAAAATGCATAAACTTCACTTATTCTGCTGATTTAACTTTTCGGATAACCAAAATAATCGAGTTTAATAGAGCTGAACCCCACTTGCTACAAAACTAATTTTCCATACGCCAGTTCCGGCTAACAAAATGGAGATTTTTGGTGCGTTGTACTACGCATAATGCTCCTTACATACGCCCGAGCCATGATTCGATTCTCGATTTGTGGCGGACTTTCCCGAATGAGGAGTGGGCATGTATCCACCAGCAAACCATATTCATACACTGTAGACGCACTATTTTGATTGCCTTAAATTCCGACACCATACTTATTGGGTGTAACATTTTGATATAGGATCTACTCTGCACCAATAATTTCAAATCATAATTATTGCGTTGAATTAAATCGAAAAAAGCGAAACATATTAATATTTATACGTTAATATTCAATTATGATTTAAACATTGATAGAAAGATATAGATTTGAGCGTAAAGCATATGATAACAGCTGCTTATGACAGGCCGTCCGTCAGACCGGAAAACATCAAAGTAAAGACTGGCTTTGATCTTTTAACCACACGTTCTAAGATTAACCAGTAAATGATAATAAAAATTAGTCTGTTCCACACAATTTATTTTATATAAACTTCTTAAAAACTTTCGAGGGAAACTAACTATTCAGACCATGAAAATTGAAAATCTATTAGATTTTCATCAAGTGATAAGGTAAGTGTTTTTAAAAGATGTTAAGAAAATTACTTCAATTGTGTTTAAATGGCTGAAGTGTGAAATCAGAGCGATAAATCCTCTCTCTCCGCTCAATTATCATCCTATCTTTCTAGTTTAAACACCCCAGCTGAAAGCACCGTGACAGGCAATGTAGATTTATAATCAATTTACTGCGTACACTATGAATTAATTGATTTCAACACCTCATAAATAAATATTAACGTTCCAGCAATTATTAAATTTTCGATTCAAGCACTTAACTCAGAGGAATACAATAAGAGTACATGGTCACGAAAAGTAATTAAATTCAGTCAGCATAACAACAATTGAAGTGAATGGCGTTCAAATAATAATAATAATAATAATAATAATAATAATAATAATAATTTCCATTCTCTTGAAGGATGGCAATTATAACTGACCAAGTTTGCAACATATATGGTAGCACCGGCAAAGTTGTGTAGCATAAAAAGAGATACATGCATTAAGAGGCAAAAAAATGGAATTCGCTTTTCAGCAAATTCTTCTTATTGGTTTATTAGGGCAATGACCCAAGTGTATAAGTCTGATATTAGTTTGACTATTACCGTTGCTATGGTAGCAAAATGGCCGTCAAAACAGACTGAAAAAAGGAAATAGACAATTTTGGAGCCAATTTGAGACGTTTGACAGAGCAATTAACATAGGGCACAGGCAACTACCAAAAAGATATTTCAACAGATGATGATAATTATCGTGGCACACAACATATTAAAAGATTGTTTTGATATTCAGCTGTGCTGATATCTAATTTTTGAAAATTCGGTCTCTAAAAGCCTTAACTCTGGTCAGAAATGGCAATTTCACCATAATATGCCGATTTTGTCGGCCATTTTTGTTACCATAGCAACGGTAAAATTTAAACAAATGCCGAAATTTTACACTTCAGCCATTCGTCTAATAAACGAAACCAAAGAAATTTGTGAGAAGCAAATTTCAGTTCTTGCTCCTAAGAGGGCCATTTTAGACCTTTTATGGACGTACCCCTTTTTCTGTTAAAATTACCTGTATATATTGTCTCATGGTGTCACAACACTAAACTGACCCACCCAGCGCATCGTCATCTCCGCTTGCGGATATGCCAATGAGGCGGTTGTGTCATTTAATAGATCATCACTTTCGTTTAAAAATCTTTTAAATGGTTTCCGCACTTTCAGTCAGAAGACGCCAGCCTATATTAGTTAAGTGCTGAAAGATGGCAAGCTTTTTGGAAAAGCTTATACTTGTGATGACATGAACACCATCAGCATCATATTCGTTTAACCCAAAGATAAGAGGAGTACAAATCATCCATTTTATGTTTTAAAATTGCAATGCACTAATTATATAAATATCCTCTTAATTTAAGTGTTTCAAAGTACGTAAGGGTGCAAAGATCAGGAATCGATACAATCAAGTAACACAAATATAACTTGAACCAAACCTTACATCAGTAGATTTTATTTTTATTTTATCATATCTACGTACGTGCACTAAATTTGAACTGATAATCAAATTTTGAAAGGTAAAATAACACTCAGTCTCTCAGGGTTAATTGGATTCTGTAATTGCTCGATGTTTTGTTGTGCGTTACTTTGTGTCCATTCTAGTTTTGCAATCATCTAAATGGGGAAGAGAGAGCTGGATGCTTTGCATTGCTTGTCTTTCTGGTGTCTCATGATTGTTGTGTGGCTATTCCTCGCGATGCCACGGGTTTGTCAGCAGTTTGTGATTGTGGTATTCCCTGATCATACTCACTTACTATTTTTAACAAATACATACCAAACGCATAAAAAACAAGATTGAAATTTTAGAAGAAAATGCATGTCCTCTCAGCCACTTCATCGTGAATCCAGTCAACAGGTAGTTATGATGTAACTGTGTATTGTTACTAATGAACAAGGTAATTGATACTAAGCTTCCAAACTTTGATACTATGTAACTCTGTTCTGATAAAAGTTTGCAGGCAAGGTTTTTTCATAGACCTATATGAACTTGGTGAACTTAAAAATAAGTAAATAAGTAAATGTCAGCAAAACCTACTCATTTACTAAGGTCCTCCTAATCATGTATATGTATGTACCAGTGTGGTCCAAATCTTGCCATTGGTTCATAAAATAGAGTGCAGACAAGGCTTTTTCACAGAGTTACTCACTTTTTATATGATCCTGATGACCTTGAAAATCAAGTATGCTAATCGTTTTGCTTCAAGACTTCGTAGAAAACATAATCAGATTAATTGATGAGTTTGTTAATCTGATGCCCCAATACAATATCTACATGTTAATTAATATTAATTTGTTAATGTTCCTGTCAATGCTAATGCTTCTGAGCAATGAGGCGTTAGCTTCTTAAAAACAATTTCATGTTCAGTTAATCTCAAATCATTCCATCAACGTGCTACAGGGAAGAAGTAATGAGGACACTACTTGCTAATACAGTTGAGGTTGCAAGGAAAATCCACGCCTAAACCTATATTCAAAACATGTAAGCAAAGTAATAAGACATTGGTGCTTATAAACGAAATGCCATTCTTGAAATTGGGATAGGCTGTTCTCCAGAGAAGCTAGATGTCTACTGTACAGTTACATAAAAAAACACATTCAAGGGTGTATGAAGTCAAGTTTGTCTTCAAAATTTTAGAACACGCCATACGAAAAAGTTTACATAATAATATAACAACTTTCCTTACTGCGATTAAAAAATAAAATAGTGTGAAACAGTTTACGAAATGAATGGTAAAATATATATTTTGGATAATTAAATATTCAGATGAGATTCTAAATAAATTAAAATCAGAAGGTTTTCTAGCATAAAGGTTGCATAAATAAGGTGTATCGCTCGGACTACCTGTGAGTCGTGTGTCTTTTTCTTTGTTTTGTCATATTGCGTTAAGGTGATTCATCTTTCAAAAGCTCTTACTTTCATGAATTTTTTTCTGTATTAACAAAAAATGCTTTTTCATTAAGGAGACAGATACCTTTGGCCACATTGTTGTATGAGCAGTTATTACATCTCACATAGATCAGTTTACGCCCCAACATACAGCTTTTGAGCAATCCGCAGCATGCTTATCAGTCTTTTAGAGTCACTTCCTAGTTTGATACCGTTTGCAATATTGTGACACACTGGTTGAACTTTAGAAAAAGACAGTTGCATGAACATGTACTACAATTATCCAACTAAAATATTTTGAAGTATTTTCGCCCAAAATGTACAAATTTCTGGTAGAAAAATATATATTTACAATTTTTGCTTATGAACTTTTTGATGTCAAAATGAAAAACTGTAAATAATACCAGAAATACATATATTTGGGTCGAAAGTACTTCTAAATATTGTAGTCAGATAATTGTAGTTCGCGTTCATGCAAATGGTTTTCTCTAAAGTTAACCCAGCGTGTCACAATATTGCAAAAGCTATCAAACCAGGAAGCAACTCTAAAAAGACAGATAAGCATGCTGCTGATTGCTCAAAAGCTGTATGTTGGGGCGTAAAGTGATCTATGTGAGATGTATACATTTTTCATACAACAATGTGGCCAAAGGTATCCGTCTCCTTGATAAAAAACCCTTTTTGTTTATACAGGAAAAATATCATGCAAGTAAGAGCTTTTGAAAGATATATCCCCTTAATTTGATTAGATTTTCTCTCATTGATGATACATTACTATAGTAAGGAAACCTCCATGAGGGATATACAATTGTTGTTTTACCCGTAAAAAGCATTTAAGCCACCTGGTGGCTTGGGATGCTGTCCGTTCTAAGGCGGTTGTTCTGTTGTTGTTGATGCATTGTTTATTGTTGCATCCATTGTTTGTGGGGGCTCTGTGTTTAACCATTGTTTTGTTATTTAGTACTTTATGTGTCCTTCTAGTTCTGCAATTATCTTGATGTTGAAGAGAGCTGGATGCTGTACTTTAATTGTCTTCCCGATGTCTTGTGACTCTTAGTCTTTCGTAGCTTTTCCTTGCGGTGCCATGGGTTGGTCTGCAGTATGTGATTGTGGCATTTCCTGGTCATACTCACTTTGGGAACTTATTTTTTTCATTACTGGACAACCTAAAATATATATTTTGTAGTCATGTCAGTAAGTATGTGACACTTTCCATTATCTTTTAGACAATCCATTTATAAGATTTGGCTCAAAATTATGTAGACAGGTTGTATGTATTCCAAATGGTACAAATTCTGCTCCCTTTGCTGCAGATTTTATTTTTGTTTTGGTATTAGAGAGACTTTATGTTGTCTCTTTCTGACAGTTATCAAGCTGGTGTTATTGAAACGAACTTTACTTCAAGCTATCTAGATGGCTTGCTAAATGTTGATGATGCATAGTTCGAACAAATAGTAAGTCAGATTTATCCCACTGAACTTCAGTTAAAAAAGTTAAATAAGACTAATTCCTTTGATAGTGAAGCCCTCTGTTTGAACTTGGGCTTGTCCATACCAAATGACATAGTTTCACCTACAATTTATGACAAACGGATTTTTTTTTCTTTTGGAATATTTAATCGCCCAATCCTTGATGGAGATATCCCCAATCCCCATTTCGATGGTTTATATATGGCTCAGCTTATTCGTTTTGTGAGAGTATGTTCTAATGTAAGTGACTTAAAGAACATAATATAATTTTGACTGCTTAGTTGATAAAACAAGGTTATCGATATCATTAACTTCGTTTTCTTTTTTTATCACATACACTAAGCGTGGATTGTTAAATACAAAAAAGTATTGGTTTAAAAACTCTTCTGTAATAGGTCATATTAGAATTATGATTTTATGGTAATATCCAATGAACTGACAGGAGCCAATGACGATTAAAAATATATTTTACTTGACAAAATCTTCGCATTTAATTCTATTGACGTTAAACACAAAAATCGCCAGCTCGCATGGATGCTTTCTAATTTCCGCAGCGCAACACCACATGGAAACAGTCATAACGTATGCAATAAATAATTCACGTAGGTCCCACTTTATGTTCGTATATTTTGTTGCTGGTTGAGAGTTTGACCGGGCATGACTAAAATACAGCTGTCTTAAAATCTGAAATCGTTTTCACCATATGTAGATCTAAACATAAATCTTCAATTAAAGCTGATAAACTTTCTTATCGGTGTTCGATCATTCTCCTAGGTGACGAAAATGCTGAACAGTACTCATTAATGTCGGTCATTCAAAGAAAGAAAATATTGTTTAAAAGGTGGTTAGATGAGCAACCTCGATACGACAGTTTCTTGCTCAAGGCTTAACGGCGAGCAGCGTTACGCGCTGCCACTCGCGATGGTCATCTAATAGACTGGACAACACTTCAATACACTTATCTAGCTCATGTCCTAAACAATCAAATCACCTTTCAACTAAATAATCCAGGTGTTAAATTTACGCCCTGCAGTAGCAATAGAAGAAGCGTAAATAAAGCGACTAGCGGCTATAAACTCTCTATTATCTTCTAAGTAGGCGATGGGACGTTAATTCTATTTATTTAGTATCATCGAGATCTTCATGTAGTCAATGGCTCAGAAACTAACAAGAGCAATCATGAAACTGCTCAATCAAACGGCACACAAGTAGACATGGAACGTACCTTTTATCAAGATACTTTTAATCTTGCAGTTCACTGCCATTTATTGTCGTGTTACCTAGTAAATGCGTTGTATAGTACCAAGTGTGCTGGCTAACCAGAAGGAAACTGCTTTTTATCTACAAAAACAAAATGGGTCTACTGCCAGCCTGTTGTTTGTTGCCGACAACAAAAGAAGTTTCCTTTTCTTGCGACAAAAATATAAGGCTGGACAGTGAAATAAGACACCGGCGTAGGGTTACAACTTTCTATACGTGTCATAGTGCCGGTGCGGATCCATTATCAATTGTTACGCAATTTGAAAATTAGATTTCTAGACAGCTTGAATTTATGGAATGTCTCACATGTTTACACGAGCTCGATCGCGACTGACCTTGAGTCTGACTGGCCCTGATGTCATAGCCAAACCAATTGCAGAAGTAGAATACACCAACTATCCATTGATACGTTCAATACTAAGGATGGATTGAAAGCTTTATGATTTTATGCATACGCATATGAAGTTCTGTGTTTCTATATGTATAAGTATACTTAGGTTATTTGCTAACAAATACAAAAATGTGTTTATAATTCAGAGTACATGAGATCATTTAGATATGTTTGTGATATGGTGGAAAATTTTGATTTAAGTTAATTTGATATTGTACACCAATAAGTGAAGTGTTCATTTTTTGATTGCAACCAAAACTGAAACCATAAAATGCTTTATGCTCATATGATACTAAGTGAAGCAATCGCCTTAATAAAATAGTATATTTGGTCAAGGTCAATATATTTCATCATTTTACCAACAAATAAGTTAGTAAAACCAGGATATGCCACAATCGCGCACTGCAAACCTACCCAATACACCATGAGTAAGCGACATAATGTAGGTCTCACACCCCAATGGTATAATTACAAGACCCAATGTCTTTTGACATTTTGTTTCAGAGAAGATGCTGTTTTACATGCCATGAGAATGAGACACCTTGTAGGGGGACCTCAGTCCTGACACCCCCAATGTTACACATCATGACACGAAAGCCATTGGCCGTTTTGTTTCAGAGAAGATGATGTTTTTACATGCCATGAGGATGAGACACCATGTAGAACCTGACACATCCAATGTTACACAACATGACACAAAAGCCATTTGCCCTTTTTTCTTCAGAGAAGATGGTGTTTTACATGCTATGAGGATGAGACACCTTGTAGGGCCTGACACCCCCAATGTTACACAACAGGACTCAAAAGCCATTATCCCTTTTGTTTCAGAGAAGATGATGTTTTTACATGCCATGATGATGAGACACCTTGTAGGACCTGACACCCCAAATGTTACACAACAGGACATAAAAGCCATTTGCCATTTTCTTTCAGGGAAGATGATGTTTTACATACCATGAGGAAGAGACACCTTGTAGAGCCTGACACCCCCAATGTTACACAACAGAATCCAAAGTCATTGGCCCTTTTGTTTCAGAGGAGATTTTGCTTTACATGCTATGAGGAAGAGACACCTCGTAGGGCCTCGTATCCCTAGTGTTACATAACAAGACTAAATGGCATTGGCCTTATCGTTCCGGAGAAAATGATGTTTTACCTACCATCAGGATGTCAGTACAGCCAGTTTGTCATGTGACCTAGACCGTATAGTCATACATAGGTCGTCTCATCCAATATATGCTGCACATGAAATGTCAATTCAATTTGTACTTTGCTTTTGAGAAAAAGGTAAGAATATATTTTTGCATTTTTATATGATGTCAAACACCATCTTTAACATTAGCCATTATCTCATTAGGTTGAACATATCCAGTAAGTATAGTGACTTTTGCTTCAACATGTATCAAATAAAGTCTTGACTGGAAACAGAAGTTTGCTCCACTCCAGTTGCCCTCCCACACCACACTTATCCCCCAGCATTTATCAATCTAGTATTTTCATATAATATTATAAAATTATTGACTTAAATAAAGTAGACATAAGGACTTATCTACCCTAAAAAGTGATATTCACCGAGGCCGCAAGGCTGAGGTGAATTTCACTTTTAACGGTAGATAAATATGTATGTATACCGAAAATGAAGTCAATATGACTTTTCAAGTATGAATGAAAATTTTTACAAACACTTTTGTTGTCGAAGTTATGTTCAACCTAAGAACTTTCTCACAAGTTTTAGCAACTGTTATTAGAATATTTTAATGTAGTTTTTTTGCATTTCGAAAAGTATATACATTCTCTGAATGCGGAATGTAAAATTTAATCCTGTCAATCATGTCATTTTCATGCTGCCCATAATAGTTTCATACTCATAATGCTATTTTAGCTCTTTTAACTTCTGGAAACTAGTTTGACCTGCTTTTCATTCTATATCAACTTGTAGGCCAGTTTAGACCAGTTTTCAGGTAGACATACAGATTTATGAAGACAAATTGGGCCAAGCAGGAGACAGGATTATCTCAAGTCATATAACAATCATCTATATTCCACAGGGAACAATATTTAACATATATGTTAATTTTACTCTTAACTCAAATTTGTGCAAATTAAGTTTAAAATTAACAAATGTGTTTAATATTGGTCGTAGTGGAATATAAATGAATATAATTTGAAATCATTACTCATTGATAGGAACATATGGACTTTAAACTACAGTTCAAATATTTGAGTTAAGAGTCAAATTAACATACATATTTTCATATATTGGACATAAGTAATACGAGGGTCATTTTTTATGTTCGTACAATCGGGCTGTATCTCTACAAGCATAGAATTTACGGTACCATAAGTATGCGAGGGTTGTTACAGAAAGTCGTAGAATTTTGTGATAACACGATACTGTGTATCAGGAATTCTATGAAATTTGTGTGATATTTTATATACATCACATTAACATTTTGCACAAATATGGATGGACTCACAGTTTAGATAACAATATTATGAACTTTTGCTTGACTGTGTGTTGGCGTGTGCGGAGCACGTCGAAATTTTTGTAATAAGATTAATCTAGTCAAAAAGTAGTGTACATTCAATTAAATTTCGCCATTGTATTTCACACAATGTATTACCTCCTCAACAAGGGACTACTCAAGGTATAGTGTTGGAAGTTTGAAACATTTCCCACCGTCGGTATTGATTTTATAGAAGATTTATAATGCCTACTACATTGTCATTTTTCAGAAAATACAAACGTTATAAGAACGGTGCGGCGCAAAAAACAGACTTTCAATATAATTTGGCTAATAAACTCACAAAAACACGTTCTTCTGGTGTTTACTAATTGGCTGAGTAGTCACTAGTATTGTAAAATGGATTTCGGCCAAAACTATTTTAGTAATACCGAAAAAACACGCTCCTTTTTGTCATTTTAACTGAACACATGGTATTTTGCTGCCATTTAGTTTAATAGTAAATACTTTTTCTCGTATCAACTCTAAAAGATCGCGCTTGTTTGTCTGCTAAACATGCCTAAGCCGAATATTAAGTCATTACTTGAACTAGGAAGACTTACTTAACAAACAGGTCGCAATGTTGATACAGTTAGAGCTTATATAAAATGAGTATAGACAAAACATTTGACCACCCCTCTCTGGAAATAAAGAAAAATAATTTGCGACGTGCTCCGCACACGCTGACACACAGTCAAGCAAACGTTCATAACTTTGTACAAAATGTTTATGAATTGTATATAAAGATATCATACACATTTCAGAGAACTCCTGATACACAGTCTCGTGTTATAAGAAAAGTCTACGACTTTCTGGGACAACCCTTGTATATATTTTGAAAGGTCTAGCGTCTGTCTATCAACTGGTATAAATTTTACATCATTAGGGCTCAGTTCGGTCAATATATATAGCTTTGAATAGGGCAAAGTAAAGGACACTGGCCGAAATCCATGTCATTTTAACCACGCAGCCATTAGGAAATTAGAGGCTGTTAAGTTCCATTCGCTATGGTGATATAAGCATTCGTCAAGCCGATTTTTCTTTTGCACCGTCAAAATTAATATTTCAAACGCCTATCGTAGACAAGTACAGCAAAACTACAGACAGTTTGCTCTTCTATAACAATTTTAAAATACCCACCAATATACCAAAATAATCGCAGTCAAGTGCTAGTAATTATATCTGTAAAATTACGATTATGAACATTTTTTTAAAATTTCTTCTGGTTTTGCATAGCACATTATGTACTCAATCATTCGTCAGCAGTTATTTTGATGTATCGATTAAGAGTGTGCCTGGAAACTTCCGGAACTGTCATACCCCCATGTTATAAAAAGTGGGTTGGGTAAATCAACCCCGTGTAGAAAAAACAATAACAATTAGATCTGCATAATTTTCTTATTTCAGTTATTGCAACACCTACCTGATAAGAGGCACAAAAACAATTTTAATGCATTTTCTAAATATAGTAACGCTCCATGATGTCATTTATGTACAAAATAAGGGATTTTAGCACTCGCTATGCTATTTATTTTACAGTTCATTTCTAATAAAGCAAAAGTAGTTGTTTGTTTTGAGATAAATGTTACATTTACCCTTCTATTTACCATATAAACAAGAAAAATATAAAAGTACTCTACAGCTAACATATTAAGCCACATTCAAAAGCCCATATCCAACTTCCACTTGTGTCAACTTGTAACAATAAAAGTTTACATACCTACTGTACAATTGGCTGAGGTTCCAAGTAAATCTTCCGTATCCAATAATTGTTGCGTATATGCTATAATGTTCATGTAATATTGTAGCACTTAGTGTCCTTTATCTGCAGCCAAATTTGCAGAAGCTGTATATGGTCATGGACCCATTTTCATGCAATTTTTACTAACGTCCTATCAGAGACTTAAGTCCATAAATGTCATATTTCTACCATATTTTCAGTGTCCGATAAATAGGTGTGTCTTTGCTTCGTGGAAGTCATTAAAGTAATGCATTTTGAAATAATTTTAGGTTGCATGTATAGATAAAAGCTCAATCATACCAAATATATATATGATGTATGCATTTACTTTCCCTGTTTTCATTAAATCTAACATTCTACGAACACAGAAAACGTCCCTCGTATTTGACGTTATCATATATGTCAACTAGGATTTGCTTTAAATCCATATTTCTTGCTGGACATGAGTCACTTATGCTGTGTACCAAGCTTCAAGGCCATTGGCCATGCAGTTATGAGAAGATTTTTGAAGAGATTTTTCCCTCATATGGGCATAATAGGCATCTTGGTTATTTGGACTTGACCATATTATATAGTACTATATCCGTTTGTTTAACTCAATAGATGCCCTTTATGAAATTCGACATCAATCCATTCAGCATTTTATGAGATATTAAATGCATTGATGGAAATCATATCTAAGATTGGCTGAAGGTAAAATGTAGACCTTGACCAGTGGTACTCTTATATATTCTTAATCAAATTTAGTTAACTGAATCTTTCAAAAGTGACTGAATAATATGGAAAAAAAACCCAGATCCTTTCGTAAAAGGGTTAACCTACAAAACATGGAAACACCAATTTCTATTTATTTGAGCATGTTCATGAAAGTTAGTGGAAAGTTTAGCGACCTGACAACCCTTGCAAAAAGCTTCAGTAGTATTCTGCTTTCTGCATGAACCCCGATGTTCCGGAAAAAAATATTAGAAGCATATCAACACTATGGTGATGTACGGGTGGAAGATACACAAAATGAATGTGATACAAGGTTAAACGATAGCTGCTGCGACCTTGAAAACCGATTCAATATCTTCTAAAATAAAAAAAAAGATATAAAAACATTCTGGGAAAAGGGACAGCAGTGACAAACGCCAAGCAAAGCAACTAGCCCTCACTCAGCTAAATGATGGCCAAACTAGAACGAACAAAAATTGTTACATCAAAATAAACACAGACTAAACAAAAAACTTCTGCCTTAGAACGGACAACAGCCACCACAGCAAAGGAATGCATTAAAATACTTTTCTAAACAAATTGTCAGTCTATATGCTGTTGTTCAAACAAATACTAATGGTTTAGCCACAGCGTCTATAAATAGAGAATACTAGGTGAGTGTCTTTTGATATCAAGTTTACCAGGCAAGGCTTTGAGAACGCATGTTGACATCGCGAGGCTTGCCGTGCGATTCAACATGTGTTCTCAAAGCCGAGCCTGGTAAACTTGATATCAAAAGACGCGAACCTGGTATTCTATTTATCAGTTTACCCATTGTTGAACACTCTTCAAACTAACGATTATGACGTATTGTTTTGTTGATTCAGCGTCATTAGCGACGTCATTCAAAAAGTGCAACGTCATCATGACCTGATAAAGGTAACATGCCGTGAGATAGGAAACGTTTATTAGGTTATGTTGAAACAATACAGTTAATGTTAGCGGTGACTGATAAATCGGCAGCATACGGATAGCATTCAGTTCTCGTTGGAATGACTACTGTAACAATGTTTCTGTACAGTTTGAACAATATATTATGAGAAGGTACTTCAGTGCATCAAAGAAGTTGACCTGATCTCAAACAACACTATTTCTGTTGTTCAAAAGTTTAAGTCACATTATGTTCTAGTTACAAGCCAAATAAAGCGAACCCTGTCTATCAATTGTGTTCATTCAATTGGATATATATTTTTGATTGGATTACAGGGGCGGGGGGATATAGCGTAGAGAGTACTAGTTGCATTTAGACAACCTAGACACTTATTATCGCATCCATAAAGCAAACATTTTCCCAATCAAACCTCTGTTCATAAGTGCAGATCTTGACACACTATCGTAATCTGTCACTATCATATATCTTATGTGTTCATGTCCCCAGGAATCAGTTTAATAAACGCACTCGCCTGACCAAAATTAGTATGTGATATCATTAATTTGATTACTGATTAGAATATTTTCTGTAATTGTGTAAGAGGATCTTACATGAACGCCCATGTTTCGTTGATTTTACTAAAAGAGTAGGGGAAAAGTGATAAATGCGAGGCTTGCCGGGTATTTTATCATTTTTTCCGCAACGAGTTTAATAAATTCAATAATACAGGAGCACGAATGGTTGAATATATTCATCACATGACACTAAAATGTATTCGAATCGCGTGTTTGGCGTGAAAACGTTAAGACGTTGACATTATATACGCAAGGTTGTTGGGGACGTCAGTTGATAACGTTACCAAAATCTTTAAACCACTAGTGGTTTATCGATATTAAAATATTTAGTCGAGTCTTGTTAACAACCCTGCAACGCAGACATTTAACAACATACATGTACAACTCTAATGGTTTTCATTTTGGTAAGAAAGAGATTTATATTTTTAATTTGTACCATCAATATCGAAATCAATGGCCATATTTATGATATTAAATATACAACTGTTTATTTTGTTGAATAAAAAATAAACTTTTAAAATATATACAGAGCCTTTAAAGAGCAACTTCTACTTTTATTCATCTAGATAAGTTACCTCTATTTTGTGCAAACGGCTGAGTTACTGGTTTATTCGTTTTATCATCAAAATGATACATTGTCTAGGTCATGATATAACTGAACATTCCACACGTCGTTTAACTGCAAGAAAGACACTTGAACAAAAGTTTTCAATAAGGTGTCATTCCGTGCCTGAGGTCGAGCACGAGGCCGGGTTAAATTGTTTTCCTACTATTTATCCGCTTTAAGATTTACCAACAGTTTTGTGGAGGCAATGCCACCAATAATAAAAATCTACACATCAATAGCTGCAGTGTTTGAAGGGTACGAATTATCTATCAAAACAAATCGTATCAAGATAAAGTAAAACACGCAGCTTTTATACTCCTGATTATCCTAATCTATTTATTTTATCCATCTATTAGTGTCTGTTTTGTAGATAGGGCTGATACAAGTGGAGCCAATTCACTGGACATCCATTCAATTGCTCACTCTCCTGTTTACTCAGCGTCTAATCTGATTTAGTCATCCTATTGTTCATCATCAGTGGTCAACCGCTAGACGTTGACTTTCCATTACCGTAACAAGGTGTTAAATTTCTCCGCGACTCCCGGTAGAGGCACGAGACTGGTCAAGAGATGATATCTTAAAATCAATACAAACCTGACCTAGTCAGCGGCATAACGCCATCACTTGGAAATGTCGTTTAATGGAATATAAAAATCTATCATATGTAGGAAGGTGGACTAGAAAAAATCACCGTTTGGCACCACGACGTTTACTGAGTGAAATCAAAACGTTCAACCGATGATTTCTTTTTATTGCTCTCAATTCAGTTCTACATTTTAATCTTAGAAGTTACTGAATACGTTGAGATACAAATGTATAACATACATGATGCTGTCATTTTGACATATCAATGGCGTCACTTGAAGACCTTGTGCGTGAGTTCCAATACAATCGATGAACCTCAAACACGTGACAGTCTGGGTAACATAACATGGGTAAGATAAGAATTTCTATCCTGATCTCATTCGGGAAAGTCCATCACAAATACAGAATCGAGTCATGCCTCGGGTGTAGTACTATGTACCAAAAAGCTCCATTTTGTTAGCCAGAGGAACTGGCGTATTGGAAAATTAGTTCTGTAGCATGTGGGTTCAGCTCTATTAAAATCGATTATTCTGATTATCCGAAAAGTTTAATCAGCAGTATAAATGAAGTTTATGTATTTTTCAATAACATATCGCTATAGCGATATTCTATAGAAAAAGCAAACAAACATAAAACTTCATTTATAACCGATTGTTTTGCTGCAATCACACTTGTTATTGTGTTAACATGGTTTCTGTGACGTCAACGTCACGTTATATAACGTCAACGTCACGTTATCACCCGAGTTATCAAAGTAGATCATCGATGTACATCCGTGGTCTGATACCATGGAATATCGCGGAATTGGCCGTGACAGTTCCAATTGTCCTAGTCTAAAATTTCAGATTTCATTAAGGTATCTGGGCCGTATCACTCCCCCTCTTCAAAGAAGTCACCATAAGATGACAGAAAGCCTTTTTAGGCGAACAAATGTCCAATCCCGGGCGAGCCCCCATCTTACGACATGATAGCTGTAACATAGTAAAGCATAGCTGAAAAATTTAACGTGCCTTCGCTGGGAATGGATCCCGAGTTGCCCCAATACAAGACCAATGCTCTAACCACTGAGCCAAAGAGTCGACTCTCTGACGCAGTTGTCAGAAATTAATTATATACTAGAGGCTATCTACCTTATGTAGATATATAGGTGAGAGTGCCTGGCCCATAACACTATGTTATATGGTTAACACATGTTATGATATTTATTGGTGTGTTATAGCCTATTAGCATATACAGATGTATTACTATTGTAGAAGTCACTACCTTGATAAAATAAAATTGGGTATTCCAATGATAGGCTCAATTGTAATTACAAATCCTTACTCCTTTGGTATATGCACAGTACCTTCCAAATTGCACTAACCCATGACAATGAAAAATTGCACCAACACAGTTCTTAATTCAAATTTTATATAATTAAAGATAGTTTAGTGTTCATCTGATATACTAGTTGGTGCAACATCTAACATATTTGGCTATACAGACCAATAGTTGCATTAATGAAACAATATGACTTGGTTGTCTTTAGATTACAAAAGATATAATGAGGATAATTCGTTGAAATGTCAAAACTGTATTTGGTTTAGTAGCTTTCCGTCATATCAACTTATATCATATTGGAAGATGATAAAAGATGCAGCTGAATTTAAAATTTTATTTTGTAGCGTTTTATATTTGACTAGTTGCTGTAATTGAGTTTGTCAATACCAAGCCGTTCTGATATCATTGGCATCTCTTACTTCGCATATTCCTTAGACGCAATGCATGCTGTAATTTGAATTAATATCACTTATACTTGAAATAATGCGAGTCAAACGAACAATTTGATGTCAAAACAGAAAACAACTCAAACATAATGACCTTTATTATACGTATTCATCGAGGTTCTATATTTATTCGTGTCCTGGCTGACGATGAGTTAAAACATTCCTATTCTATCACACATTAAGTCATGTGCTTTCAAAAGGCAGAGGGCCCATATCAATCTTTTAGATATGGTAAAATTTGTTAAGTCGCTGAAATTTGCTTTTAAAATAGTAAAGTTGTTACATTGGGAATATAGCTAACCTAAGAATGAGGCTTCCAATGAGATATAGTCGAGAATTCAGCTCCGGTAAAGCACCCAGGCATTGGTTATACCTGTTTTATGTCGCGCTGTAGGTGCAATTGTGACTGTCGTTGATAAGTTATATCTGATTCTTACCTGGTTTTATAGTTGTTCCGTTGTTCTGTATGTAGTATAATGCGCTCACATTAAAAAGGGATGAAAAACTATCTACAGTATGTATATGGCTGATTTATCATTACCCAATGTTGTAATAAACATCCCGTTATCTGGCAAACGACACAATTGATCAGTCAGAAAACAATCGCATCATCAAAATAGCCTTTATGAGACTAAGGGTACTGCGATGTGAGTTTTGGGGTAGTATGAGGAATTTAGTTTTCTACTTTTGGACGGAGAGTAATAGTTCTAGTTTTGATAAGCATATGCTCTAAATATGTGCATTGCTAAGTAAATGAGAGAAAAGAGATGGCACCTTTAACAAGATTCTTTGTGAAATATATAGAGGATCTTACATGAGTGCTCATGTTTTATTGAATTTATTAAACTAGTTGGGGAAAAGAGCTAAATTGCGAGGCTTGCATTGCATTTCATTTTATAACTTTTTCGCAATGAGTTTAAAAAATTCAAAAGTACAGGAGAACGAATGTTAGATTCTATTTTTCACATGATATCAAAATTACTTAAAATCACATTTTTGGCGTGAAAACGTCAATATTTCGTCATCTTGTACGCAATTTTATAATGAACGTCATTAAGTGACGTTAAAAATCTGTAAACCGATTTTATTGTAATGGCGCTATTTCACTCCCGTAGGCGACGTCATGTGATCAAAAAAGTGCTGTGATCAAAACACATTGGCATTTGATGTTTTGGAGATCAGTGTCTGGTTCTTGCATTTTATTAAAGTATCTTTGATTCAGTGAGTATATCTTTAAAGCTGCATAGTCTGTAACGTTTGATCTTTTAATTTTTGAAATAATGTTTCTATTTTTCAAGAACACAGTAAAAAAACTAAAATTCAGGTATACATTTTACCATTTTCGTAAATCTTTACAAATTATCAGTATCAAAACAACAGCATTTATGTTAAAACTTGACTGTCTATAATTATTGGAGGGACACAAATAATTACCAACAAGAGAACAAACACCTGTTTTTATAAGATAATTCACTTTTCTATGCAGTTTTCAGCTATAGTGAACAGATTTATTGTGAAAACTTAACTTAATAGTTAATTCTGTTTTTTACAAATGATTTAAAAAGAAAAGAAACTATTTCGAAAAATGTTCATAGTTGCAGACTTAGTCTCTTTAATATATCTATGTTTCATGAGTCCGTCAAAATAAGTATGGTTATGCTTTGCTGAAGGATTTTTACCTGCTCCATTCTACATTTTACCCATACCTATCCACATAACGTTAGTACTTATTGGAGGCGTCTCCGTCTTGAGGCAACGTTTATTTCTATAGCGAAGTTAATGTGACGATAAGCTATCTGCTGTTATATCAACTGGTCCTCTTTATGTATATAATTGTGATCATCTCGACTAATAAACACATTACGTAGACAATTTATAAATTGCCTGTAGTCAATAATACAATACAAAACATTGTTTAGACTAAACCGTGCTATTTTAATTAGTTCCTAAAAGGATTCCAGGCATTAATCTTATCACATTAAAGTCATGCATTATCGAGCGAAAAGGTCAAAATTAAATTTGTACAACGAATAATGACGTTTTGAGCTCATCTAATGCTTCGAATTGCTGGTAAGGGCATGTGCTGTCTGGTCTGATAACTGACCTGACAAGATTGACCTGAGACACATTGATAGTCAATATGTCATCAAATCTTCGGGTTTCATCATGAAAAGTACACTTTAGATTGTGGTTCAAGTATCTGAATACAATTATCAAATTGCTCGGTAGCCTAATGGATACAAGTTTGTCGTAAGAATTCAAAAGTTGTGGGTTCGAACCCGTGACCATTTCAACATATGACTTCTTATCATTTGTTTCATTTTTTTTTTTTTTTTTTTTTTTTGCTCGCTTGTTTTTTTGTTTTTTTTGACTTTGGGCATTTGTATGGATATCCAGTAGAGCTAGCATTTTCTGACTTGCTTAATATTGATATTCCTTATTTAGAGCAAATGGAAGATCATATATCCCAATGTACTTCATTTGAATAAAACAAATTCCTTTGATACTGAAGCCCCCTTTTGGACTTGGACTTGTCCATAACGAACGGCATAGTTTTTATTGAAAAATTATGACATTAATGATTTTAAGTTTTCAATTGTAAATTTCCCATTTCTTGATGGAGATGTTCCTCGCTCCACTTCCTGTGGTGTACATATTTCGCAGCTTCTTTGTTTTCACTTCAATAACATAAACATATGTTGATTATTAAATAATTAAAACAAGGTTTTCGATATTATAAAAAATTCGTAAAGCATTTTCTAAATTCTACCACAGACTCTCAAAGTTGATTGTTAAACACAATATTGGTATAAAAACTCTTCTGTGACAGGGCATATATATGAATTCAAATGAATTGTTGGAAAACCTAATTTTAATGATCAATTATAAAATTTAATCAAACGTTATAAAAAGTTGGATGTAACATGCATATCATGTGACAGTCCGTATGGCCGGTTGTAAACCCAATCACGGATTATAGATAATGTTTCGTCTTTACTTGCACGACGGTGCGTCAGACCTCAAACTGATTTACGGCCCTGACGTAAAGCTTTAAATGGTTGGTTGGTGCCTGATGCTTGTCTTTAGCTGGGCCCACCATGACTCAACTTGAAGATTTCTTTAGCTCTGGCTATCTGTGAGTCACGAGCCCTTTTCTTTGTTTCATCATAGTGTGTAAATTTGATTAGATTGTTTCTCTGTTGTGATATATTGCAATAAGTAGGAAGCCTCCATGCGACCTAAACAACTTTGAGCTTTAACAAAAACAGAATCTAGGGCAAAAATTTGGTACCAGTACCCCCAGTACATGCAGTAGCTTATAGACTGATGTCCGTTGTAAGGAGGTGGTTCTGTGGTTGTTGATTCGATGTTTATTGCTGCTCTTATTATGGGGGTTATGTGTTTGTCCCATGTTTTGTAGTGCAGTGCTTTGTGTCCTTTCTAGTTTTGCACTTATGTTTATAGGGAAGAGAGAGCTGGTTGTTTTGTTTGTCTTCCTGGTGTTTTGTCTTGTGACAATTAGCGTTCTGTGGCTCTTCCTCACGGTGCTTGGCTTGTTATGCGGTGTGTGATTATTATATTGCCTAGCCATACTCACTTACTTGTTTCAGTCAGCTTATGTCGTATACACAACTTTGTTTTGGTAGTTTCATCACACAAGTGTAAGAAGAATATACATCAATTTCAAATAAAGTTACAATTTTCTCCTTTTTACGTATTTTGAAAAAGAGAAAACTAACATGTAGCTTAATATTAGTCGTCAATAACAATTTTCGTAGACAGAGAAACGAAAAATAATCATATAGAAACGGACCACTATCAGCCCACCAGCGCAACGCCATTCGAATGGCGTTTCCCTTGTAGCCGTTAATGACAAAGACAGTATGCTGGCAGGGAAGAAGGAAAACGAGCTGTATTTAGCTGATGCTTTACAATTCGTGATTGTACTAAGCGGAGAAAAGGCTGTCGCAATCAATCTAAACGAGGAGATAGGACTATTGAGTGAGAGACAGTTGTATCTATCGTTGTTATTACTATAAATAATATTTAGGTGTTTAAATGACCATCAAATCTATTAAATGTGGCGATATAATCTCTGGGTCGACCTCGTGCCACTACCCACAGACGAGAGATGGTTAACAAATCATTACCATGAAGTGAAAGTCATCGAACAGCAATGAAGTGGAAAATCGCTACAGATTAATGCAGTGGGTTGTTAGGGTCAATAGTTAGCGTCCTTGTGAATATAAGTTTAAGCCAGTCCAAAACATCGTGCAATTAAAGTGGAATCCAACCCTATAAACTGTGATGAGTTTATGCATATACATGCACCGTGTCGTATTATACCCATGGTATATCATAACTTTCTGTAATGTTTGGTTATCTTTTAGAATGGCTCAGAAAAAGTAGAGTTTCCTCAATTATTTTCGGTATCTAAACATACTGATTCTGGTCATCTACAAGTAAATGAGTATGTTGAGATATGTGACAAACGCACGCTCTAAAACAACCCACTGCACCGTGCGGAAGTGACACACAACACTAACAGCCAAATGACAGCAATAATACAGTTTAAGTAAAGCAACCAGGTCTCCAGGTTATAAAACTTAAGTTCATTCTCAAACTCAAAATGTAGCACAATGATTGACTGCTTGCGAACACGTGTCCGCAAGCAGCCAATCATTGCGCTTTATTTTGAGTTTGAGACTTACGCAAGTTTTATAACCTCGAGGCCAGCTCTCTTATCCTCAGCAAGTTGATTGCAAAACTAGAAAGGTCACTAAATACTCCATAACAAAACAAGGACCAAACACAAAACTCCACGAACAATGAGAGCAACAATAAACAATGAATCGACGACAACAAAAGCACCGCTTTGGTACGGAAAGCAGCGGACGAAAAATATAATGGGACGGTCACTTTGTTTTAGGCCTTTATCCATATGTGCTCGTGACCTGGGTAGCGACACATTTCAGGCATGATGACCCTTCTTCCATGAAAAGACTCCTACACCCTTTTAAAACTAAAAATAAGGAGAGACACCTGACACCTCTTAAAACCATCGGTGAATAAATGCAATTAACTAGCACCAAATCTCCACCCTGGCTTCTGCTGTTGATAAAACACATAAATGTTACATTCGCATGGAGGTGTCCTAACTTATGCACTGCAATATCATAGAGAAATGATTTAACATACTATGATGAAACAAAGTAAAAAAAAGGCTCACATATAGCTAAAGAGCACCTTTAACAAAGACCAGCATCAGGCACCAACCCTCCAATGAAAGTATTATATGAGGGTCGTCAATGAGTCTGATGCCTGGCCCACCTTAGTGCAATTAAAGAGAAAACAATAACTACTAACTGTGATTGGGTTTACGACCAGGCATGCAGACCCTCGTATGATATTCATAAAAAATATTACATGCTTTTATTTTGGGAGCGCAGTGGCTCAGTGGTAGAGTGCTTGACTCGAGACCGAAGGGTAACGGGTTCGAGCCTCACCGGCGTCACTGCGTTGTGGTCCTTGAGCAAGACACATTTATCCTAGCTAAGTACTGGTTAAACCCAGGAAGAACCGTCCCGCATAACTGAAAGATTGTTGAGTGGACGTAAAGAAACAAATCAAACAAAAACAAACAAAAACATGCTTTTATTTCTATTTCGATTACTAGATTACTAATGAATATTTGAAAGAAACGATTTAAAATATGGCCAAGAATTACTACAATCACATGTCAGAAACCACGACAGACAGAGGGAGATGGGTGTGTTAAAACACACACAGACGAAGACAAACACAAAAAGGTAAGAATGCAACAAAAAAGCAATCAGTTTTATCTTCCTCTCACATCATCACAGACAAATAAATTGCACCGATTACCAACTCATTCCTGTGTGTCGTTGAATTTGTATTTTTACAGAAACATTTTTTGTTTTTGTTTTTATTTGTTATTCACGTGATGTGTTTAATGTAATATTATCAAGAAAACGCTTACACTTTCAGACAAAATAAAAGTAATCTTAGTCTTGTAATTGTGTGCTAATCAATTAATGTTCAAAGAATGTTATTGATTAATAACCTAATTGATTACATAATAATCAACCGACGAAATAAGTTTAGATGATAATTAATTGATTTGTGGACACATCTCGGATATTAAATGGAGATCAAAGGAATGTAGGAATAATGAAATCATATCACTTTTTTTTATCAGCCTGTTGCTTCATTTGCTTAGGACCTGTCGCGCTTTGGAGAGTTTCGTTTAGAAGTAAAACAGAACACCTGAAAGTATGCATTATTAAGAACGTAACCAAATATGACCACATAGGAATGGAAGAAAATTGTATAGATATCATTACTTTTGCATCCCAAAATAAGATTGTTGTACCCATTCGGATATAAACACAACTCATACGATGATGGTTCTTCACAATTAATGTGACTCTTAGTTATATGTAATCACTAGAAATTAATTAATTAGACACATCAATAGGATACCCACAATGTACATGTACGTTTTGATTATAGATAAGAGTTCTATAAAGCCGTTGGTGATTACGTCTCTTTAACAAAACAATGACGTCACTTGTCTTCCAACGTGCTGCTGTTCGATTTTTATCTTGCCAACGGGTTGGTACTGGGTATGTGAGATAAATAGAATCCATCATTGGTGTTCAGTGGGGACAGAAAAATCCCAACCCTCGGGCCCACCGTTCAAGTGGGAAACGAGGCTTGCCGAGTTTCCCACTGAACGGTGGACCCGAGGGTTGGGATCTTTCTAGAACCATTGAACACCAATGATCAATTATTTTTCTCATATACCACGACCGTACGGTACAGTACTGTGTAATATCTGTTGGTGACGTCACTGAGGTCGATGTTTACAGTCAATGACGAGCGCTGTACAAATCAACTTGAAACATCGAATAAACAGCGCATTAAACAATGAACAAATGGTTATTTCATCAAAATGGATTTACAAGAACTAGCTTATCAGCCACATAGACTCGAGTAAGTAATTTTGTTGATGAAAATGTGTGGGTGTGTGTTTTTTTAACATCGTCAAGACTCCCCGTCCCGGTGGATTCAGTCACCCAACATAACAGGTTGAATATGTCAATCGCAATGCACTCAGCATGTTCAAAGCATTGAATAAAGGTTGTAAGTAAAAATGCGCAGATTTACTTTTAAACCAAGCTGAAGGCTGACTTAAATCGCTGAAAATTCAACATTGATTTTTTTTTCCTGACTGACAACAATTCAACCTTCGTTTTCGAAGGAATAGTCATGCGCCAAAAATGTTATCTCACATAAGCAACCGGCCGAGTGTGGCTTATCTCGTATTAGTTACGTTTATCTCACATACATGTAGGTAGCGATGTGGGACATATATTTCCGACAGCGAGCTTACATAGGTATCACTCGATCTTGTTTGCGTTGGTATGTGCGAAAGAATTATCTCACATGGACTAAACAGCGGAAACCTCGATCCAGTGTGCAAGAACCAACTTACTACCCTTTCCTTATGGAACTATGGGTAGTAATTGCGTAATTGACTGATTTATAACCGCTTGGATTTCTGGCTGAAACAGCTTCATCACGCTATCTCCCTCCTAAAAGAACAGCCACTACAGACCTCTGACTTCCATTATCTTTATTACTAGATATCCATCTAACAGTATTGCATGTTTAGCAGCGAAGAGACAATAACTGTTTAGTTTGGGTGGTTTGATTTATTTACGATGAATCTCCCGCCAGCCCGCTGGGAGCAATATTCTAGATTGATAATAGAGTTAAAGAATAACAAAGAAATATTGCTGAATTGAAATCACTAATTTCCCAGCTATGTTACCCATTTCGTTAGTGTTAGTGAATAATCTATATATTATAGCCTACAGCGACATTGGTTTGTATTTTGAATACTATAACAACAGAAAAAGCATTCACAATTAATTGATGAACAGTCTAAACCGAAGTTCCCGCGACGCACCCTGGGCTTGAGGGCTCGTGTCGGGTCATTAGATCTTGCAAATATACGATGCTAAATATGTTTATCAAACACGGCACGACTGCTTTATCCCATGTTGTCACGCAAAGCATAGAATTACGATTCCCCGACAGAATTTTCAAGCATATATGAAACAGATATTATGGCGGATCAAAGTCGTATCCCACGTAATATGCCGGATAAAGTACTAATTGAATCGAATCTGAAATTAATATCTATTCAGTGATCATTGAAATACATAGGACAGATATCGTACAGAGACAGTCGGCGAGCGTGTTCTCATTATAAAAAACAAAGTATTAAAAATAAGTAAGTATGATCAGGAAATACCTCACTCACACAACGCAGACCAACCCATGGCACCGTGAGGAAGAGTCACATAACATTTACAGTAACAAGACATCCGTAAGACAATGAAAGCAAGGCAACCAGCTCTCTTCCTCTTCAAAATAATTGCAAAACCAGAAAGGACACAAAGTAATGTACAACCAAACACAGAACCCCCACAACCAAACACCAAACAACGGATCAACAACAACATAACCTTTTCCTTGTAACTTACAGCAGCATTAGCCACCGGGGGCTTAAATGCATTTTACTGGTACCAAATCTTCGCCCTAAATTATGTTGTTGTTAAAAACCAAATTTGTTTAGCTCGCATGGAGGCTTCCTAATAGCTAATACAGTGATCCATTACAGAGAAACAATCAAATCAAATTAGCACACTATGATGATGTAAAAACAGACTCTTGACTTACAGATAGTCAGAACTAAAGGAACCTCAAGTTGAGCTAAGGTGGGCCCAGCCAATGACAAGCATCAGACACCACACAACGGAATACGGCTTTACGCCAGGGCCGCCATTGAATTCGAGGCCTAAACCCACCGTCATGCAATTAAAGAGGAAACCATAGCTATAAACCGTGATTGGGTTTACAACCAAGCATGCAGACTGTCGAATGATCTCCGTGTTGCATCCCTCTCTTAACATTTTGCTCTCTGATGGATTTTTCCATACAGATATATGCAATAAGGGTGAGATTGTCCCGTATATATTTTAAGGGGACACACGTCTTCCTAATTATGATGTATTTAAGTCCCTGGATATTGTTTTGACTTCAGCAAAAAGTGTAGACCCTGATAAAATGCAGCATTATGCTGCATTCCATCAGCGTCTGCATTGTTTGACAAAGTATCCGTTTATGAGGTTCCAACACCTTTCAAACCGCCAGACTAGAGAATTTATCTTCGGAGCCCACGAAAACCCATCCCTAAGCAATGGAGGTTATCGGCTAAACAACGGTGTATATAGGAAATATAAATCTTATGTTCTCATTCATCACTTACTAGAGTTACTAATCCGGTTGGTGTCTTGTTTGCAATGCCAAACACAGGACTTTACATGGCATGACTCTGCTTATAAAAAAAGTGGATGTTCTGTTTCCAAGTAAATCTAGAAATCACTTTAAATTTTTATAATCTAGATAAGTGGGTACAAATATTAGAACAAAATATAAATGAGTCATTCGGTTGAAATATGTATATGACAAACTGTAGCACTTTGAGGTCTCACTAGTTTAAAGGATCTGGTTTTTCTTTCAGATTTTTAGAGATAGCAGCAGCTGTCGTTGTGTCATGTATATGACTTCTCCCTGTTAATCAATATATATAATGTAATGTTGGCTGGGCATAGCTCATACAAAGTGCCATATTTGAATATTTGTGTTCATTAGCTACCCATCGTCGGCCAGTCACAAATTACTTCAAACGACATCTGTGTAATCACTATATGGAATGTCGCTAAACCAGAGAGGACAGATATGTAAGTGGTATTTTTAACATTATTCATATAATTCGATTTCTTCTAAACACACTTTATATAAATGTGAAATATATAAGAATAGTGTTGCCTCATCCAAAATTGTTCAAATTATGATGATCTGTCAAAACATGGTCACCATGCAGGGTGCGGAACTGAATACCCTATATATATAGGAGACCAATATAGAAAACCTTCTTGCTACAAACTATGGGAGGGGTTAACCGCCAATATTCTATGCATACAATTAGTTTTTGTATGTTGGCAGTCTCATATTGTTTTGTTAATTGTGTCATTATATCATGCAAATTGTCATTTACTTGTCTTTTCACTCATAATCAAATTGCGATCATGCCAGTTCTTGATTTTCAAAAGGCAGAACTAGGTTGTCAAAAGGCAAAACTAGGTTGCCAAAAGGCTGAACTAGGTTGTCAAAAGGCAGAACTAGGTTGTCAAAAGGCAGCACCAGGTTGTCATAATACGGTAGTGAATATACTAAGTAATTTGACGTCAGAGGGCACACCAATTTTATTTCTCCCATGCAAATAGCACTCACTGCAAACGGTGTTATGGATGATTTATTTACTTAGAAATCCCCCCTATGCATGT
This sequence comes from Loripinus fragilis, assembly GCA_964019695.1. NCBI lineage: Eukaryota > Metazoa > Mollusca > Bivalvia > Lucinida > Lucinidae > Loripinus > Loripinus fragilis. The sequence continues at coordinate 93,488,652 of OZ026514.1, forward strand.
ATAATTTGAGAAATCTTCGTCCCATTCCGCCAAGCTAGGACACAAACTGTGTATGTATTACTGGGTCTGAGCGCCATGTTAAGGTGGAAAACATCCGTCTCACTGGAGCAATACCCTCATGTCTTGAACATATCTTCAAATTGCCTCCCTATAATATTACAGGTGTATTATTTATTTTTTTCATGTTGTCATGTGAGCTCATGTATCTATAAAGAACTACCTTTTGTCTTCAATTGTATTCACTTTTTAAAGATATGAATAAAAGAAATAACAGTGAAATCAACTAAGTACTGGCACCAACACTGAACAGCCACAAAAATGTAAACAAACGTTATATTTACTTGTTAAACACTAATAAAGATGCCTCACGTACGATCAATATATGCCTTGCATCATTCTTGACACCTTTTTGGATGTGTTGATGAAATTATGAAAAAGTGATTTTCTTTTTGACAAAATTAAAAAATAGAGCATTATGATTATACTAAAGATTTTTCAATACATGTCACATAATATTTATAGCAAATCAATATGATTATACATGGATAGGTATACATTTCGGGAAATTGGGAAACATGAATATGTCGGGTTATGAAAAATCACAGTCACACTCCTGGTCATCTGTGTCCCATGTAGGTAAAACTGCTAGTGCAACAACTTTGAAAACATGAACCACTATAGAAAAATTGTCTAAATTATATGATTACAGAATTATATCCCATTCCTTATTTTTGGGTGTCCGTGGAGACCATGATACCATTATTAGATACCTTTTGAAATTGTTTTTGAATAATGAATTTAACAAACATCTTTAAATGAGAAATAAGCGATATGCATTAATTCTGCCATTTCTGTCTAATAAAGGTAAACATCAAACAAAAACTATAGCATTTCAATAACATTCTAGTCCATTTGATGAATAATCTGTTACTTTACCATGACACCATGAGGAAGAGCCATACAACCATCACGAGACACTAGGAAGACCAACTTAGCAAAATAACCAGGTCTCTCTTTCAATCAAGATGATTGCAAAAGTAGAATGGACATAAAGTAACGTACAACAAAACATAGAACAATTACAGACTTCCACAATGGAAATAACAATAAACAATAAACAGAAAGTCACAAACAACAGAACCACTGCTTTAGAACGGACAGCAGCCTTAGCCACTGGGGGAATAAATGCATTTTACTGGTACCAAATCTTCGCCCTAGATTCTACTGTTGTTGAAGTACAAGAAATGTTCAGCTCGCATGAACGCCTTCTAACTAATATCATGTATCATCATGGAGAAACACTCTAATCAAATTAAGACACTATAGTGAAACAAAGAAAAGGGCTCACGACCCACAGATAGTCAGAGCTAAAGACAACCTCAATTTGAGCCACAGTTGGTTCAGCTACAGATAAGCATCAGGCACCAACCCACCGTTTAAAGCTTTACGCCAGAGCCGTCATAGAGTCTGAGGCCTGACCCACCATCGTGCAATTAAAGAGGAAACCGTAGCTATAAACCGTGTGACTGGGTTTAAAACCAGGCATGCAGACTGTTAAATGACATCCCTTACATAACGTTTGATAATCTTTTTGAATTGATCACTAAAATTAGGTTTTCTAACAATTCCTTTGACTTTATAAACTAAATCACTTAAAATATTGGTTCTGATATGCCTTGTTGGAGAAGCGTTTTAACCCAATGTTGTATTTTACAATTAACTCTGGGTGTCTGTTGTAGAATTTAGAAAATGCTTTTCGAATTTTATGATATCTATAACCCTAGTTTAATGACTTAGCAGTTAAAAATAAGTTTCTGTTGTTGAAGTCATCAACATTAGACCACACTCTTGCAAAACGAATAAGCTGAGAAATATGTACACCATAGGAAGGGGAGCGATGAACATCTCCATCACTAAATAGGAAATTTACTATTTCAAAATTAAACTCATTACGTTTGTCATAAATGTTAGAAAAAAACTATGCCATTTGTTATTGACAAATTCAAGTCCAAACACATAGCTTCAGTAACAGAATAATTTGCCTTATTCAACTGAAATTCAGTAGGATATATCTGACCTACCATTTGTTAAAGATAAGGATTTTCAATATTAAACAAGTCATCTAAATATCTGGAGGTGGAGTTAAAAGCTTCAATTATATCAGTTTGATTATTTTCTGTTTTGATATCATATATAATTGTGGTAATTACTAATTGTCTCTGTTTTGAATAGTTAAACCGTTTTTTTAAACAGATTAGTTGCATGCGAAATTGATAGTCATCTGTATTGCCAATTTAACTGGAAGTGGTCAAGTGACCGCTATCAGGTGATGCATGTAAAATCTGATAATTGACAACTCCTTTATTGTTTGATCTCTGGAATAACATGTTGTATGTTTTAGTATGGGACATTTTCACACTGGCTAAACATCATATATCTGTTTTAATGATCAAAGATTGGCACGTTAAGAGATATACATAATGGGCTTTATTTTCCCAAAGGTGATGAGGGTTTATAGATTACTTACAGATTCTGGGCTTAATAGCAGTAAGCACAAAGAAACAATTATCTACAAAGTGGCCCAGATACGCGTGATGACAGGGCCAGTAATGGAAATCCCTACCAGATAGCACCATATAGTCCCATAGGAGACTTGATTTCAGATTGAGATAGGACTATTCCTTTAATCCATATATATTAACCGAATGATTGGAACATACTATCAAGTAATAGATTAGTGCTTTGTCTCTGAAGGCATAACAAAGGCCCATCTCTTGGGAAATGGCGCTTATGGCGTTCGAGACTAGTCAGCGCTAAAACGTGCATGCACGGATATCCATTGAGGAAACAACTATCCAGTGGGGATAGTGTGTCTTGCATTTGGCTTGAACCGTCTATTCCTTCCAATCTCTGTGTGATCAAGCTGTTAAAGTTCCAACGAGACTGACATTCTTGGCTGAGGTTTCGCTGGTAGCCAATGAGAGAAAAAACTCAGGTGCTTACTACAATATATGTGAGCGTTATGATGAGATAGTAATAGTAGCGGGTACTTATCACATTCGTATAAATGCTCATGTTGACATATCTAGTGGAGCAATAGGTCTTAAGTTTGATTAGATGGTCCCCCTTGGCCTAGTAAAGCATATGACTCATATGAATAATTTACACAATACAAATGTATAAATAAGTGGGAAGTTTAAGGGGGGTACTCAAGGGGGTGCATACTTTAAAATTAAAAATATTAATGAACCACGTTTGTTTTTTTCATTTCTAGCGGAGATATGTTTACCTTAAACATGTTTCAATGGTTGGTAGGCTTGTGAAGAATCGAGGCCATCCTCCATAGACCTTAAAAAAACCGAATAGCATTTGCAACAAGCCATAAAGCTCCTGAGCAAATACACAAATTACTTTTTTGAAATACTTTTTTGCAGCAGACATTTTACCCTTTTACCCTGTCCCTTTCTATATGTATTAACATGTACATGGTATGACCATTTCACTCGATTATTGAACCGTGTTAAATCTGCTTTCATTTTACAGTACCTGAACATAGGTTTATTCCGAAATGGGGTTTTCAAGAGTATTTTGTACATTTGTCAGAAACAATGAAAGATAACTTGTACTATCAACAATTGTGCCAGAAAATATATGCATATCCTCATCTCAAGATAAGGGGCTAGTTAGCAGTGCAGAGTAAGACGAGATGTCATAATTTACACATCACGTATGAGTCTTCTCTCCATGCTTCCCTTTAATTAATTATCATTAGATACTGATTTTTATTTCTAGAATGAATTCCTATTCAAACAAAATTTTGAACGTTGGCAAACAAAATGCTACAAGATAAAATGCAACAATTGGCACACATCAGCAGAGGTTGCACTATTTATATATATGATAGTTTGGTGCCATATTAAGGGGAAAATAGTTCTTTCCAGAAAGGTATGACAATATGTCTTTGCATATATACTAAAAACAAATGCTAATCGGTCACCTTACATTTTTACGCTAGTTCAGAAAGTGAAAAAGAGGGTATACAAAATTCATATTTTTTTAAGTGAAACAATACTTTGCCGAGACTCTGTAAGTTATTTCATTTAAAAATGTTGTGTACTTCTTGCACGGACGAAGTTAGAGAAAAGGTACCCTCATTTCAAGAAGTCACACTTTTTCTACAATAGAAACCTTAACACAAATTAACGTTTTGTTTTTTTGAAGATGTTACTGGCTAGTGTGATATAGGAACAATAAACCTCAAAAGTTTTGTTTCCATCGGACACGTCGTTTTTGCTATTCAACAACATAAGTCATACACTTTTAGCAGGTTAATCATTGAAATTCAGCTTTAAGCTTGCAATTCATATAGAGACTTTGCACTGCTGTGTACGCTTTATTATCAGCGACACACCATTGAAATTTTCAGCGATTATTTATTATTACCAGACGTCGCCGTCCTTCTTTGATAATTGAATAGATATATAGTGCTACCAAATCGATTTTAAACTCTCACATTGAAACCGGAAGTGTAGGTAGTCTTAAAGCAATAATCGCCAAAAATGGACTAACTAAGTTCTACTGTGTTTGGCCTACAGTGTTCAAATGAAATTGCGTGCATTTAACAATTTTACATTGGAATACTGGTGAATTTCAAAAATCTTGATACAAAAATAAAAAATGCAACATTTAAAAATGTGTAAAAAAATCCACCAAAAGCAAAATTTCAATTATTTGGTGTTTTTCAAGTTGGACAGACCAGTTTGTAACCACCTAAACGGCAATTTTATGATAAAAAAACTACTCTCAAAACCATTTTTCTTAAAAAAGTCGATTTTTGCATTTTTAACCCAAAAAACTTAAAAGTAAAAGATAATTGTTCAAAAATACTGCTAAACGTTTGCCCATTAAAATGCACATATATAGGCATAAAATCATTTCAATTTTATTAGGGTTTGGTCAGAAATAATTTGTTTGAAAAGTGACCGATAAGAACTTGGTTTTAGTACATATGAAGAAAGTTATGAAGCTACTTGCATTAATATTTGAACAGCCCTCGTAGCAACCGTTCAACACTGGCCTTGCAGTTTACTGTTACTGTCAGTTGATTTTTTTTCATTTATGTTTGCTCAAAACATATGGTAGGGGTACGTGTTAAAACAACCTCAATGCAATATATCGTGTGAATCTAGCAGATTGCAAATTGACGTCGTCGGATAATTATAGGCAGCGCTTTACTGGTTAATTATATTTACGTGTTTTGAGAATAGATATCTTCGTTCCATCAATTTTGAGTGAAATGCTTAGCTACACACGTCAAAAACAAATTAAATTAATATATAAATCATCTATAGGCTCGGATGTAATTATAGGGCTTATCTGCTCAACGCCAAGTAAATTCTCTAATTTGCAATAGCGTTAATCTTAATTGCATCTATCCCTTCAATTTGTCATTAATCAACATTTAGAATTAGATACAAACCTTATATGGAACATCAATATACTATATATAACCAGTTACAGGCATGTGGTCGCAGTCTAGCAAATTATTGATTCTAATGCACTTGATTTTTGTCCCGCGACGTCTGATTGGATAACGTCAAACATTGTCGACAGTATATACTGTCAGAAATAGTTTGACGTCATTAATTATGTCACATGGTTTGATGATGTGTGGCTTTATGAGGGTTAAAATGCTCCAATTTGAATGAAAAGTGCAGAAGTTCATAAGAATGGAGATAATCATATTCCAAATTTAGATTTGGTGAGGTATATCGTCATTTACATGGTCAGAAATCACGTTTTATGGCTTCGCTCCCGCGTCACCGTAAAAATAAATTTCCGACCTTATATCCGACGATATACCTCCCCAAATGAAAATTTGGAGTAAAGTTGTTTTCCTTATTTAAAAACGTTATAGCTTGTTTGAAGTACACATACCAAACAAATTCGTAACATTATCATTCCTGCTTGCAAATAGATAAAATCTTGTTTTATTGTATTGCCTAGCACAGAGACCATAGACCATGACGTCATTAGTTTAATCACAAACATAATCAAGTGATCTGCTGATGACGTATTGATGTACATCACTGTATTCTATTATCTTACTTTATGCTGACAATATGATTAACAAGTTTAACTGTTGTTTCGTGCATTTCGTTAGAAACAGTAACTGTTATAACTAGACTGAAAGTGAAAGGTGGTGTTTTGTTGACGATTAGCTTAAAAACACCAATTTAAAAATGATTTGATGTAATTAAACTACACACTTAATGACCTTTGCAGAATTTTATCAGAATATGGGGTGAACTTAGCGGCAAAAAATCAAGACATTTCACCCTTTTATAGAAAAACATAATACGTTCGTCTATTATGCTTTATGCATTGAATTTGTCAGTGTCGTGGAGTGACCTATATATGAATGGCTACAATGCGAGAAGCATAAAGTGTTTGGATTTATGCCTAATATCAATTTTAAGGAGGCAAATATTTATTTCTAGAATGTATTGTTTGCTGTCGTATCTTGTCTGTGAAACAAACTAATTGGTGTATTCATACTTTTAACACTCCTCATATTGGATAAAATCAATTTTCTATTATACTTTAGAGCCAAATCAAATAAATATGGTGTCCATCAAAGTATTAGAGGAAAATGCTCAACAAATAATAAATGAGCTTTAAAAAGTAAGCGAGTGTGATTAGGAAATACCACAAGAACCACCGTGAGGAAGAGTCACAGAACATTTACAGTACCAAGACATCCGCAAGACAATAAAAGTAATTTAAGCAACCAGCTCTCTCTTCCTCTTAAAGATGATTGCAAAACTAGAAAGGACAAAAATTAAAAGACTGAACGTGTCTATCAAATCAATTAGCTGCACATTTTTATCAAAATCTGTCAAGTAGTAAACAAAAAGTAAATGAGTATGATCAGGAAATACCACAATCACACTCTGCATACCAACCCACGGCACCGTGAGGAAGAGTCACAGCACATTTATAGTACCAATATAACAAGTTATAATATATAGGGAGCGCAGTGGCTAAGTGGTAGAGTCCTTGACTCGAGACCGAAGGCCGCGGGTTCGAGCCTCACCGGCGCCACTGCATTGTGGTCCTTGAGCAAGACACATTAAGACACATTTATCCTAGCTTAGTACTGGTTCACCCCAGGAAGCCCCGTCCCTGTTTAACTGAACGATTGTGAATGGGACGTAAAGAATCAGATAAAACAAAAAAAGTTATGATATTTATTTGAATTTTCCATTATTTGTTTAATGACTACCACCATATTTGTGAGTTAATGACGTCATAGGCTTCGAATTATTTAATATGCAACATGAAATAAATAGGATTTGATGTAAAGTTCACTCTGTTTTGATGAATATGCATAATATAAAATTATCAGAACAATTGTAAGAAACTGTGTGATTATATGCTGTAACAATGATTTTATGCATTTTAATTCGATTCCATGCATCTCATTAGCATCTCATTACATATTCAAATTTGCGGCTATGACAGGCTTTTACGAAAACACATTTATTAGTAACGTTCTTATTTCTCAACAGATTTTGAGCAAGTTTGCACTACAAATCTGACACATTTACTCTATTATGCGTTGTCCTCTAAGTTATCCACAAACTTTCTGATATGACCATATTTCTTTTTCTTACGTGCATAAGTTTAAAAAAAAGCGTTTGTTTTCATATCATGCAAACCATGCGAGCCCTCTTTAATTTGATACTTAATTAGTATTATTGTTTTCATTCAATAAGTTTTTATTCTTTGATTATATTACAGGGTAAAGTAGTGCATAGATTGCGCTTTGTTTCGGGAGTAAAGCAATCCAAGGTATGTTTCGTTTTGCGTGGAAATTTAAAGCTCCATAAAAATATCAAGAAAATTTAATGCATATTATATTTTTGAATACAAGCGAGTATGACAAGATATGTCGCAGTCTATCAAAGTCACAGACTAACCCACAAACCGGGAGAAAGAGACAGATAACACAGGCACCGAGCCGATAATACAGGCTCCAAGGTTATAAAACTTTGTCATGCTCAACCCAACTGAGCACGAAATTGCAGCTGGTCATTAAAACTAAAATATCGACAAATGAAGAGGTGGTCTGCTGTGAGTGTCTCAAATGTTGTATTTATCATGCTAATAAATGTTTAAATGCCGACAATTATGAGCAGGATAAATTTCGTGCGCAACTTAGTTAAGCACGAAAAAAGGTTTTGTAACCTCGGGGCCAGATTTAATGAAACACAGTGGTTCTTATTGAATTTATTAAACGAGTTGAGTAAAAGTGATAAAATGCGAGGCTTGCCGGCATTTTATGTATTTTTCGCAACGAGTTTAATAAGTTCATTAATACAGGAGCACGATTGTTAGATTATATTGATAACATGACATTAAAATTATTTAAAAAAGCGCATATTTGGCGTGAAAAAGTCATAAGGGGCTTTTAAACACTGCCTAAAGTTTTCGGAGAAAAACTTACTATCACCCCTTCCTGATAGTCATGATGAGTTACTTAAGTATGAACAGGATTGGCCTCAATCATATACCAGGGGCCAACTCATACAGCGCGAGAAAGAGACACGGAACACTGATAGCTACATCACCGCTACACCACAATGAAGTAAAGCAATCAGCTCTCTCTTCCTCATCAAGATTATTGCAAAACTAGAAAGGACACTAAGATCTATTGCACAAAACCAGAACCCATATACAGTGAGAGCCGCAACAAATAATAGAATCACCACATTAGAATTGACAACAGTTGAGGTCATAGGGGGAGGGGGGGGGGGGTAAAATATCTTACTAACCATGTCTTCGCCCTAGATTTTGTTCTTGATTAGCTTGCGTGGAGGCTACCTAACATATAGATTGTATCATAACAGGGAAAATCAAATTAACAATGTGATAACACAAAGAAAGTAGCTCGTTACCCACGAAGGAAAACTACTAGTTGATCCTAGGCTGGCCCAACGAAACACACCATCAGGCATCAACCCATCGTTGAGGCCATCATTGAGTCTCAGGCATGACCCGCCGTCGTGTAAATAAAGAGAAAAACATAGCTATAAAATGAGATTAGGTGTATAACCAGGAAAGCGGACTGTCGCATAATATTCATGTTATTTCCCGCGCTTTTATAACGCTTTGGGATCTTATTGAATTGATCAGGAGAAGGCTTTTCAACGATTCTTTTGAATAAGACATAAAATGGTCATTGACGTTTTGCTGTGGTATGCCTTGCTGCAGAAGAGTTGTCAAGCCAAACTCGTATTTTACGAGTATGAAGTAAGTGAGTATGATCAGAAAGTCCAAAAATCACATACTACAAACCAACCCACGGCACCGTGAGGAAGAGCCACAGAACACTCACGCGACATCAGGAAGACAAATAAGTAAAGAAACCAGCTCTCTCTTCCCCATTAAGATGATTGCAAAAATTGAAAAGTCACAAAGTTTTGCATAACAAAACAAGGAACAAACACAGAACAACAACAGAAGCAACTCTGAGTGTCTGACATAGAATTAAGAAAATATCTTTACGAAAATTATGATACCAATAGCCTTGTTTTATTGACTTAACGGTCGAAAATTCCGTTTATCATATTAAAATAAGAAAAAGGGCAAAGATCGGGAATCGATACAATCAAGCATCACACCTGACCCAGAATACCGATGGGAAAGTGATAACTTCACAATTAGACATCATAAACGAGAGCCAATAGGTCAGTCCTTTGCCAGTAGGTGACCAGAAGGCACCAATAAACAGACGCGCACGAAAACATAACAAAAACAAGACAGCATTAACATAAATGAACCACAAAAGAAGCACCGCTTTGCAACGGTCAGTAAAAAAAAATTACTGGAGGGCTTAATCCGGTTTCACAGCGCGCCAACCTCACCCTTAGTTCAGATGTGGATCAAGACACATAGATGTGTAGAAAAAAAGCTAATACTTGACTCTGGGGAGGACGTGCTTTTTTTGGCTGCGAAAAATAAATTAAATTTTTATTTTTAATAAAAACTGTGTAAAAATGTTGTTTTTTGTTTGTTTGTTTGATTTGATTCTTTACGTCCACTCAACAATCTTTCAGTTATGCTGGACGGTTCTTCCTGGATTTAACCAGTACTAAGCTAGGATAAATGTGTCTTGCTCAAGGACCACAACGCAGTGACGCCGGTGAGGCTCGAACCCGCTAAAAAAATGTTGTTCAAGAAATAGTTGTCTGTTACCGGGACAGTTTTATATATATATTTTATGAAGAGACAGTTCTGAAAGGTGTAAGAGCGGTCAAAAACGAGTTTTTGATGATTTTTGCAGAATTTGAGGCGGTGTTGAGGTAATTTGAGCCCACTAAATTTATCCGTCTTTTGCAACAAACATTCACAGACGCTGAAAGTTCACAGATAAGTGATAACTGAGCCGCTAAGATAAGTGATTCAAGCCTATACGATGGTGTTGGTGACTTTGACTTGTCAGAGAGCTATGTTAACTCAGTTATACACCTGTGACTGAGATTTGCAGTAAAAGTAGAAGAAAGCGTCATTTGTCTATGCCTGCAGTTCAGGATTCTGCGAAAAAACTTTGTGGCGTTGGTTCCGTAAATCATGACCTTACAATGGGAGTGGAACGAGATAACACATTCACAGATAACTCCGATGACTTGGAGCAGAGTCAGAACCACGGTAAAAACATGTCAGAGAATAATGAGAACAGAAAAGTAGTAACAGCTAAAAATAAACTATATAAATCCCCCCAAAAAGAAAGTGAACTTATATGTACAGCAGCAAGTGTCCATGTCGATGCTGATGTTAGTGTAAAAGATATGATTTGTCAAATGAATAATACAATGCACCCTCTTTTTTCATCATTAAATGACAAAATAAAACAGATGGAACACAACATTGAAAATAAGTGAATATCTAAATTCAATCAATAAATAGATAAACGTGTGAATTCTGAAAATAGAAAATTAAAAAATGAGATGGAAACACAAATGTCAAGTTTGCGCACCGATCTATGTGACGATATAGCAGAGATAAATGCTAGGTTGAACTCCATGAGTGAAAACTTCCAAACGTCTGCATCAGATGGTAAACCCCCTAACATGGAAAGAAATATAGTCATCAGAAATTTGCCACATACATTGAATGAGAATTTGCGTGGCAAGGTTACTGGGTTACTTCGGGATGGCCTTAAGTTAGCAGAGGTGGTAGTCGACAATTCTGAACGCAAAGAATCACGTGTAGAGTCAGTCCCGGGTGTTGTGGTAATGTGGTTGTAACACTCGCTTCAAAGGAAGACAAGGTCAATATTTTGAGGGTGAAGGCAAATTCAATTAGAAATCAGAGGTACTATAACATTCAGATTTTGGACAAAGGTCATGAAGGTATTTTGTGGATAAATTTTAAGCATATATTAAATGGAACTTGCTTCAACCTATGTGTGTGTTACCTGCCACCTGAGGGTTCTTCCAGATATGTAAAATGTTGACGAATTTTTTGATACCTTATTAACCAAAATATATCAGTATCAAGGTATGGGCCAGTATTATATATGTGGCGACTTTAATAGCCGCTTGGGCGATTTGGATGATTATATCGAATGTGTTGATGAAGTACCCCCAAGAGATATACTGGACTTCAGTAAAAATGCTCATGGTCAATATTTTTGTAATTTTTTGATAGATAGTAATTGCTCTGTCTTAAATGGAAGAGTAGATCCTCAGAAAAATAATTTTACATCAGTTTCAGCCAAAGGTAAAGCTGTTGTTGACTATTTTGCTGTCCCATACACTTCCTTGCAATACATTACAGGTTTCGAAATTATAAGTTCATCATGTTTGGTAAATTTGGCATGCAAGGATATGGGTTTTGAGTCCAGGTATGTACCAGATCATTCTTTACTGAAGTGCAGCATTGAAGTATTTGGCCATGAAAACCAGAATAATGCAATAAACTGAATGTGTATTCTATTAAATTTGACTGTGGCACCATTCCACCAGGCTTTTGTGAAGATGAAAATTTTCTTTCATTACTAGATGAGAAAATTCAAGAAATTGGGTCATCAAACTCTATGCAAAACGAAGTAAATTTATTGTATAATGATTTTTGTGAAATAGTCAAGAACAAAATGTTGCAGAAATTGCCCCATAGGCATGTACTTTTGAAATTTGGTCTTGATAATAAACGCCGGAGACATAAAAAGCCTTGGTGGAACGATGACCTTGCAGCCAAATGGAACCAAGTGTGCCTGGCAGAACGTAATAGGCTAAAAACAAAAGGCAACAATACATGTAAGATTGAGCTGAAAGGTATTTTCACATGGTTGCGTAAAGATAATGACAGAGAAGTGCAACGCACAAAAAGGCAATATTGGGTTCAGTTACAAAATGAAATGGTCAGTAGCTTAGATACAAACCCCCAAGATTTTTGGAAAACAATTGGTCGCACTGGTGTGGCAGATAATAGAAATCAAAAAATTCCTTTTGAAGTTTATAATGAGGTAGGCTCCGTAAATACTGATCCAAATAGTGTCCTACAAAAATGGAAGCACGACTTTGAAAAAATGCATAATATGCAAGCATCATGTAGTAATGACCAAGATTCAAATCTACATGGTTTGGGTAATATACATGAAAATCAAAGCCACTCAGATGCCAGCTATTTTTGTGGTCCAATCACTCTCGAGGAAGTCCGTCAAGCAGTCCTACCCTTAAAGGCAAATAAGGCCTCTGGGGTGGATGAGGTTCCGGGTGAGGTCTTGAAAAATGCCAAAGTAATTGCATTTTTACATCAGTTTTTAATGTATGTTTTGAATCAGGAAAAATTCCAGAAACTTGGTCACAATGTATTATAAATCCAATTCCGAAAGCCTCTACTAGCGATCCTAGAGACCCACTATCATATAGGGGCATTACTTTATCACCCGTCACATATAAAGTGTATTGTACAATTTTGAATGAAAGACTAGTAAGTTGGAATGACCAGCAAAATATTATTGACGATGAGCAAAATGGTTTTAGGAAAAAAAGAAGTACACTTGGTCATTTGACAACCCTAACCAGCATTATTGAAACCAGGAAAAAAGCAAGAAAGTCAACATATTGTGCCTTTATAGACTTCAAAAAAGCATTTGATACAGGGAATCGGGATACTTTATGGCATAAGTTACAACATATTGGCATTAAAGATAAATTATTTTCAGCTATTAAAGGGCTTTATGATAAGGTTATATATACAGTAAGAATAAATGGTTTCAATACTGACTGGTTTACGGTAAAATGTGGCTTGAAGCAAGGCTGTCCATTATCACCCGTCCTGTTCAGCTTCTTCATAAATGATCTTGCTTTGAAATTGAAAAGTTCAAATGTTGGTGTTGTCTGTGGGGATGAGAAAGTAAACATTCTGCTTTTTTGAGGATAACACTGTGCTTATAGCTGAACACCCAAATGATTTGCAAGTTTTACTGAATATTTTGAGTGCCTGGTGTAAGCTTAATGGGATGGTGATAAATGGAACAAAATCAAATATAGTTCATTTCCGAACACCCTCAGTTCCTCGCTCAGATTCAGTTTTTACTGTTGGTGGTATCAACTTAGATGTGGTCGAGTCTTACAAATACCTAGGACTCGTTTTAACTGAATTTCTAGATTACTCAAAAACAGCTTAGGCAGTAGCTAAATCTGCAAATAGAGCGTTAGGCCTGATTATAGCTATATCAAAAGCTTTTGATGGTTTACCTTATGATGTGTTTTATAAATCATATGAGAGTACTGTATGTCCTGTAATTATGTATGGAGCCCCAATTTGGGGGACAGAATGTTTTACCTGTATGCAGGCAGTGCAAAATCGAGCAGCTAGGCATTTCCTTAATGTTGGTAAATACACTCCAGTTGCAGCTGTAAATGGTGACACTGCATGGTACCCAATGGAGTGTAGATTATGGAAGTCAGTTTTGAATCATTGGTGCCGTTTAGTGAACATGGACAACGACCGTCTGAACAAACGAGTCTTTGTCTGGTGTGATCTAAAAGGAAATAACTCGTGTAGAAACTGGAATTTTAGAGTAAGAAAACAATTCCAAAAGTATAATGTACAGGAAAATTACCAAATGTTGCATTACATAGAGCCAAATTATATTTGTTCCCTTATTGTGGATAATGTATTTGAAGATTTTGTCCAGAAATGGCATTCAGATTTAAATAGAAACTCTGCAAGAAGTGGCATGGGTGGAAACAAACTCCGCACATATAGACTAATGAAAAATGACTTTCATGCCGAACCATATTGTTTTGAAATAATGTCTAGAAAGCATAGAGGATCTCTAGCTAAGTTTAGATCTGGAACTGCCCCCATCAAAATAGAAACTGGTCGGTACCAAAATTTAGACTTGAGTGAGCGGGTTTGCTTCCATTGGGCCTCTTGCATTGAAGATGAAGAACATGTACTGATGGTATGTCCTATATATGAGGATCTTAGAATGAGTTTAGTAAGTGAAGCAATGTTGGTAAATCCTGCCTTTGGTGGCTATAGTGATATGCAAAAGCTGTGCTTTCTTTTGTCTGATTCTAGAATGGTGAGGTCGAGCTCAAGGGTATGCACACTTATACTTGAGCGTAGGAGAAAATTTCTAAGTCGTGTATAAATTATAATTGACATTTCTGATAAGTAAAACTTGCTTATATCATACAGTAATCACAAAATTTGCCAGCACAGTTAATGTATGTTCTCTTGTGCATTGGTTTATATATGTGTTTTGGGTACTCATGGGAGTTGTCTCATGAGAGGATTCCCACGGGTACCCACAACATACGATTTCTGCCGCCAGATATGAAAGGGAAGCGCAGGTAATGGAGGTTCTCCTGTACACTGGTTTAAACATGTGCTTTGGGAGCTTGTGGGAGTTGTCTCATCGAGACGGTTCCTTTGAGTACCTACTAATGTACTTGTGATACCTACTTGTGTGCATTGGCTTTGGCATGTGGGTTGGGAGCTCATGGGAGTGGCCTCACTGAGACGGTTCCTTTGAGTACCCTTTGAGTATCCATATGTGATATGTGATAGGAGAGATTAGCGCAGATGATAGATCCTAGTGCATTGTATTTGACCTGTGTTTTGGGAGCTCTTGGGTATCCCCACATTGAGACGGCTCTTCTGATCATCTGCAGCATGTGATTTTGTGTCCAGCATGACAAAAAAATAGTGCATATCATTGGTATAATCTTGTGCATTTGTCTTAACGTGTTTATTGGGTGCTCAATCGAACCGTCCCATGGGGACGGTTTCTTTGAGTGCTCACTACTTGCGATTTTTGTCGACAATTGAGGAAAAGTTAGCACTGAAACTGATTTTTTTTTCTAGAACATTGGTTTAGACATGTGTTGTGGTGGCTCTTGGGAATCGTCCCATTGAGACGGTTCCTTTGAGTACAGGGTTCGCACTGGCTTGAAAGTACTTGAATGTACAGTACTGTCTTAAAAAGTCCTTGAAAATATAATTTGCCTTGAAAAGTACTTGAAAAACACTCATACAACGGCCTTGAAAAGTCCTTGAATTTTACCATTTGCAAGAGGATTCAACACTGTTTTTTGGGGCCTAAATCAGTACAAAATTGTGGTACCTTTATTTGGGTGCAGGATATGCTGTACTAAATAAAGGCACCATAACTTTACACTGATTTTCTAAAACTAATATCTTAAGTAATGGACTCTAGAATTTCGGGAGTGGAATTTTAACGTGTAAATCAGTATTTTTCATAAGATTTCAGTCCTTGAAAACAGTAGGAATGTCTTTTAGAAGTCCTTGAAAAGTCCTTGAATTTTACACGAGCTTGCCTGTATGAACCCTGGAGTACCCTCATAATGTGATTATTATCGCCAGATAATAAGAGATAGTACAGGAAATGGATACTTTTCTTTAAATTGGTTTAGGTATGTGTTGTAAGAGCGGCATAGGAAGGTATCATAGGAATAACGGTGATATGATTTAGTCTAGTAGATGGGGAGTTTCATTATAAGGAGGAAATCGCTAGAACCATTGAAAAACCATTGAAAAAATAAAATCTACTTACAACCAACATAAACAGCCAAGGACCCCCCCCCCCCCCCCGATGGCCAAAAATTCTTAAGTGTTATATTGTAGATATATTATTCTGGTGTTTTAGTTTTATAAATTGTTTTGAATGCTCAAATGAGCCATCTCAAGAGATGGTTCTTTTGAGTGTCTCCAACATGTGTTTTAGATGCGAGATGGAAAAAAGCGCATTCCATTTTAAAGATTTGATCATTCTTTGCCAAAATCCTTTTACATCATTTTACACCAATCTATACCAATATACTGCTATGATTTTACCAGCACAGATACAGGTATTTATGGAACCGCACACCTGTTTACCCTTTGTAATTGTATTTGTGTAAATAATGTGTATATTTGGGACCCATGAACTATGACGTGAGAAAATCTGGCTATACGATTTGACACCAGTGCGGCTGAAAATGATTTCATGTGCAACTTAATATTGTCGTCTTTATGGTTAAACTTATAGTTTAACTATAAGGCTAATCTCTATTACAGTTTTTCTCATGACAGGGCTCATGTATATGTTTTTTAGAAATAGTTTTAAAATTGTAAATATCTGAAGAACTTAAATTCTTACTGTCTCTCACAATTCTTTTAGAATGGCAGTTGTATATGTACCTATGTATTTTAAATGCAAGATATGTTTTACTGTATACACTGGTGAGACAAAACTAAACGATACTTACTTACTTACTTACTTACTTACTTACTTACATAGATAGGCTACAGACTGAGCTGAAATATCCCTCTAAAAATCGACGTCGTTTTACTCAAAGGTATAACATGGCGAAAATTATATTTTCTTAACGGGCAATATGTGCCCTCTTCAATTCTGCCGTTGAAGAGTTAAAAACTTTGTGCAAAACGATTGGTGGAGGCTCAAGTATACTACACAAAAAAGAAATGCTTCTTGAGAAATAGTTTCACTCTTGCACATAAAATACTCTGCATGTTGCATATGTGTTCATGTAATAAGCATAATTATCACCAATCATACATATTAGCATGCTCAAGCATACTTTGAAGAACTATACTAACTGCAATGCTGCATTTGTAATTGAATGTTCTATGCGTAAAGTACACTACATTTTGGCATTTTTGACTTTGTAAGGTTCATATTAATATCATGCAATAAATTTAGTGGACAAAGCTTATTACACTCAGTTGACTTACCAATAACTGAAAATGTAATGTATAGTATATTTTGCTTAGTATATAGCATATTTGGAATTGTATCCTTGTCATTTGTGCAGGACCTACTCTTAATCTAAAATGGTAAAATATCAAAAATATCCCTCTTAAATCAATTTCGCTTTACTCGAATGAATAACAAATTTACAAAATTGTCATTTTATTGAAGTCACATGCCTATATTACACAATCCCGCCACTGAAAGGTTTGATACAATTTTAGCACGTGCTTGCTTGAGGCTGAAGTATACTGACCAACACAAATAATGCTTCTATTTTACAATTTTGATTCATTTTATGAAACTCTGGCAAGTTATGTCCACGTTTTTGTGTTGTTTTTTATAGTCTGGTATATTATAATCAGTCCCATCCATCAGTCCATGCGTCTGTCTATCTGTCCATCTGAACGTCCGTCAGCCGGTTAATTGCTTGAGACGCTAACTCCTCAATATATTTGGCATATATTGGTCATATTTGGCACAGTATTTGATTACTGTTTGTAGATGACAATCGCTATGATATTGATTTCAAAGGTCAAGGTCAAATACACTTAACATTTATTTATGGTTAGCTCACCGAAAATTTCTCTCATTTTTCCTCCGATTGTGTTAATATTTTGCACAATGGTAGTTTGTGTTGTGTGAATTTTAGGGCACCGATATGATCTTGGAATCAAAGATCAAGGTCAAATTACCTAAAATATGTTCTACCGCTTGTAAACTCCTCCTTTAGATTTTGACCAAAGGTGTTCATATTTTGCACAATGATTGCCTTTTGATGAAACAAATCTTTCCAATTGCCAATTTGACTATGGGGTGTAAGTTCAAGGACCAACTACTCTTACATCTTATGACGGACACTATTCACATTTGACACAGGGTTTGTCGTGAGGTATGTAGATCACAATAAAGCTGTGTTTTCATAAGCATACTGTATAATTTTGACGCTACAGGGAGTTAATAATCTGTAAAAGAGAAAATAGCAAATCAGAAAACAAAATTCTAATAAATAGAACATGAATTTCAATGTGATTACCATTTGGGAAATTTGGCGGTTTGGTGTTGACACTTGGTGAGGATAATTTTATCTTGTGTGTTGCTTATTTTGATCCAGGCAAACTACAATTATTGATAAATTTGCTTAACCCAAGGTTGTTTCCTGAACAGCATTAACAGATCAAACACTGATACCCATTATGCCTGTTATGTGTTTGGATGTAACGTGTCTTATTAATGTTTAATATATAAAAAGTAATAACATGCAAGGAAAATATTTATTAAATATGATATATATTTGAAAAAATATATATTTTCACATGCGAAAATGTAAAAACATATAAAAGGTTGTATTTTACATGTGACAATATAGAATATAATTTGATTACCTCTGCTTTCACCGTTGACTTTCCTCAACCCACTTCGGATTTTCAATGGCTATAAGCGGTCAAAATCACAAAATGTGGGACTTCATTTGCTTAATTGGAACGCAAGGGGCCTTTTGGTAATAACATTGTCAAGATATGCTGAATTTTATACTTTCTTAACCCCAGCTCCTAGGACAGTGGTTTCAGATTTGGAAGACCACACCGTTTTGCACTACTCACAGGCACTCGACGCATCGCAAAGGTTTCGTAAATATATCATATAGGTTACGAAAAACAGTATTGGAAAAATGTTATGGCGAATCCGTAAGTGCACGTTTTCAGTTATTAATATGCACTAAATACTGAGTTTTTCAATAGTGCCAATACTCTTACGTACCCAAAATGTATATGATAAAACGTATTAGGAATACCTAGAAACGTCCCCGATGAGGTAAACAAGAGAAATTACGCATATTCATTCCAAAATGTGAAGCCACGAATGAAATATACATTTTCGCTGCACGAGATGAAATAAATATCATATTCATTCATAAAAATATACCCTATATACAGTCGAACTTCGATGGCTCGAACTCGTCGGGACCGTCGGTGCGAGTTCGACCCATCCATGTTTTCGAGCGATACCTAGCCAGATGTGGTACTTGATTTTATTGATTCCTGATCTTTGCCCACTTTCTTACTTTTCCTAGTTGATCATCCTTTTTATATGTATTGCTCATTTTATAGATTATCTCTACCATGTACTACCACAATTGTGTTTTCGGCTTATGTAAGTACAGAAGATAATAACGATATAGTGGATATTAAAGCTACTACATGTAATTGCATTGTAATCGCACACTTAACAAATTTAGCAATAACGATTTTCCTTGGTAAGATCGTGGAGAACCTTTGATCTTCAACCAACGTATTTAATCACACTTTTTCTAAGAAACTTCCACAATTTTGTTATTTTTCGTCCGATTTTGATGAAATTTTCACTGAAAGGTTAGTTTTACATAGCTTAATCAGATACAGCAACAGCCGATAAGAAGTCGGCTACTTGGATACAGTCATTAAAAAATAATTTTGGTCCTTATTTCATCAACTCGGCCAAAAACCAGAAATAAGTATCTTTAGACCTTATACAGCTCCAAGCTTAATAGCTTCAATAAAATCAAAAACCAATATTTTATACAACAGCAGCGTAGGATTACACAATGAATCCCACTGAGCACAAATTTTTATCTAGAGGGAAATGCTACCACAAAAATCGGATTTCGTCATGTATCCACCTTACGGAAATCAGTGAAGCGTAAAGAGGAAAAAATATATTTATTGCATATATATTAGTACTCATTATATGTGTCAAGTTACTCATAAATTTCATTTTTTAACCAGTTTATCAACGTTTCAAAAAATAAGTTTCTCTTTTTGAACAGTATACTTCAGCCCCTTACTACTATGAACACGGCATTTTCAATCCTTCAACAGCAGAAATGTATGTCTTACACTTTAGTTAACAAAAAAGCATCGTTACCTTTTTGTTATACCTTGGAGTAAACCGACTTACTTTTTAAATCCTTCAGTCCGTAGCCTAAGATGTTTGGTTTGCATGAAAGACCCCTAATTTATCAATGCATCATCTCCTTGAACATATAAATCAAGATATAAAAAGGAGATAAAGCAAAGATAAGGACTCAACAGTAATAAAACTGAGTAGAGGAGCAAATGAAATCCAAAAGGTAAACCCTGGTGGGCCCAACAAACAGCCAAAGCATCAGGCCCCTACCATCTTATCAATAGATAAGTCTTTAAGTCGGATCCGTCATAGAGTCTGAAGTCTGACCCACGGGCGTGCAATCAAAGAGGAAAGCAAAGTTGCGACACGTGATTGGATTGACCACCCAGCATGCAGTCTGTTGCAATACATTAATGTTATAGCCAATATTTTTTTTATAATGGGAACTTATTTTAATGAACTGCGCTGAAAGCGCGTCTAGGAGTGATATAACGCCATGCAATAAAATTGATAAACCACAAGTGGTTCATAACGTAATGACGATTATAACGCTACGTAAAATGTGGCAAAATCTGGACGTTTCAAAATGCGATTTTTGAGTCATTTTAATGCCATGTGATACATTGAATCTAATATTCGTGCTCCTGTATTATTAAATGTATTAAACTCGCTGCGAAAAGCGATAAAATGCTCTGCGGCAAGCCTCGCATTTTATCCTTTTCCCCAACTCGTTAAATAAATTCAATAAACCATGTGCCCTCATGTAAGATTCTCTTTTTATTGTTAAAAAAACTAACACAAGCACATGCTCTAGACGATAAAAAGGGGGCGAGAAAAAACATGTTTTTTTTTTTTTGGGGGGGGGGGGGGGAGGATGGGGTGGAGTTTGTTTGTGATTTTTATAAATTGAATAAGAACTCAGCTTAAATAGCGTATCATATACCGATTGATACCGACTAGATATGAAGTTAGTGGACCGAGGTATACTTTTTTCTGTTTTATAATTATCGTAATATTTAGTGCGCTAATGAGGTAAGAAAGTCAAAAATATCAGCTGAGACTAAATTGATTATTCCATCTTGGACTTATCTACAAAAAATGTAATCTGTTCGGCTGTATATGCCTGATGCATACCAGAATGATGCTAGAGTCTGGTCTACTATTAACCTCGATAAAACGCGGTGTTGGTGTATTCGAGAAGCAGAGAATTGGTTAAGACAGTGCGCCACATACTTTATTACACTAAATGTTTTTGGGATATATTTGATGATTAAATAAACTATTTGAACGTTAATATTATAGCAGGTCACTACATGTCATTGTCTATTGGCTATGGGCAATTATAAATTGTGTTTGTAATGTGTTTATTAGTAAGGATGATCACAATTAATGGAACACAAAGACGACAAACTGATATAAATGAAGATAGCTTATCGTCACATTAGACGTGTAATATTATCTGAATTTTGCCTGGAGCTAAATATACTTTAATAATTAAATTAATAATAATGAATTGCGGTCAGCAATGTACAAACATGACCGTGACGTTTTTTCTAGCTTGGAATATACTGCTGTGAACTAAATAAATTCAGATAGGTTCATAACAGACGGCTGCTTCCGAGATAAGAAACACAACACTATAATATGCAATTTATGCACACTCAGTTTGAGAATATCCTAATTTTTGTTTTGGTTGTTTACTTTGATGCCTTACGTCCCAGTCAATAGTTGGTCAGTCATGTCGGGACGATTGCCTGCCTTCCTGGGTTGAACCAGTACAAGGCCGAGGATAAAGTGTTTTGCTCAAGGACATAGCACAGTGGCTCCTCCAGCGGTCCAGGTTTTTTAATGACAATATTAATCAACTGACTGTTATGTGCACGACCGGTGGTAAACGTCCAGTGCCAGTTGGAATGTGTGGAAAGCAAACGGACAGACTGACTCACGCAATGATTATAGTGCACACCTGTGGGTCGTGCAAAATTTCGATACCGCCTTTAAAATATTGTTGTAAATGATTATTTCGACTTGCATTTTTTTCAATTTGAGATAAATATTTTGATTTTTGGCAGATTTCTACGATTTTAATTCTCCCAGCAGTCTAGTCTGAGAAATTACATCAACTGAATACGACCGGCTGGACTGATGCTCAGCCAAGCCACGTCCATCAAGGAAAGGATGTTACGCATGGAAGTGGTTAGACGAATGGTGACATGCATACGTAACCAAAAATAGGAAGTGAGTGTTATCAGGAAATACCACAATCACAAACTGCAGACAAACCTATGTCACCGCGAGGAAGACCAACACAACAATCAAGAGACACCATGAAGACAAACTAAGTAAAGCAACCAGCTCTCTCTACCCAATCAAGATGATTGCAAAACTAGAATGGACACAAAGCAACGCACAGCAAAACATAAAACAACTACAGAATCCCACAATGGGAGCAACAATCAACAACGAGTCAAAAACAACAGAACCACTGCCTATGAACGGACAGTAGCCTACGCCACTGTTGGGAGAGGCTTAACTGCATTTTACTGGTATCGAATCTTTGCCCTAGATTAAGCAGTTGTTGAAGTCGAAAATATTAAGCTCGCATGGAGGTTTCCTAGATAATTTTGTCTGAAAGTACCGTGTCATGTTGCATATCAAATTAAAGGGAATGGAGCGTAGAGCACCATGCAAGTACATATTCTGTCCTTACACACACCCTCGACCAGAGGGATTGGCTCGAAAGGTAAAACATTTTTTTTTCTGAATGTGGTTATGTTGCATATTAATTTAAAATGAAAGACGTGTAGACCAACATAGAAAAAAACGTTGAACTTACACACACCCCTGACTCTCGGTCAGGTTGAAAGGCCATTGAAGATATTGAAATTTTACAGATAAGTATATTGTTTATTTAGCACTTAAATAGTTGACGTGCTTTTAATTATAATCTGTATGATACCCAAACTGAACTTAGGGGTAGGATAAATGAGAGTTATGTTTTGTGATTTACACATTTCTCTAAAATAACACTTCGTCTTGGAGATTTAAATTCAATGGCTTTGCCCAATTGACTTTGGTTTTGCCAGGCAACACACCCGATTCTCTGAATTATAGTTATATCTTGATGTGTGTGTACTAGGAGTTGATGAACCGATAAGTTAAAGATAATTCATGTTAACCAAACATCTACATTGTATGTGTCTTGATCCACATCAGCATTCAGGGTGATGTTTGTACCGTTAAAGATGGTTAAGCCCTCTAGTATTTTTTTACTGACCATTCTTAGGCGGTGCTCTTTTGATGGATCTTTTTTCTTATTTATGGCCCATGTTTGTCTTTGTTATGCTATCTTGTCTGTTCCTTACATCCATGTGACCACCTGCTAGGAAAGTGCTGACCTACTGGCTCTCTTGTGTGTGGTGTTTTCTTGCGTTTATGGTGTCCTGAGTCAGGTGTGGTACTTGATTTTATTGATTCCAGATCTTTGCCTCCCTCTTTACTTTGTTTGCATTTTAATAGTTATGAAAACTTGCAAATGTCTAAGAATATCATATATCCACATCTGAAATAAAGGTGAGGTTGGTGCACCGTTAAACCGGTTTAGGCCCTCCAGTAAAATATTTTGACTGACCATTCTAAGGCGGTGCTTCTTTTGTGGGTCATTTATCTTATTTCTGTCTTGTTTTGTTATGCTTTCATGCACGTCTGTTTGTTGATGTCTTGTGTTCACCTGCTGGGAAAGGGCTGACCTCTTGGCTCTCGTTTGTGATGTCTAATTGTGACGTTTTCACTTTCCAATTGGTATCCTGGGTCAAATGTGGTGTTTGATTGTATCGATTCCCTATCTTTGCCATCTTTCTTACTTTTATAACCTAAGTGCAAGTGTTTAACCAGTACCTCAAGATATCTAGATGACTTGCTTAAGAATGATAACCATTATTTCGAACAAATGGAAGGTCTGATATATCCCACTGAACTTCAGTTAATATCACTACCGACAACTGGGCAATTTTTTCCGAAAAATAGATTTTCTTCATTTTCTGTTATTTGCTGTTCCATTTTTTTATAATTATATATAACAATAAAAATAGATGTCACCGTTTAGTATTTGAGCTATGACTCTTCATATGCATGCATAATACGCCCATTTTCTGCAAAATTGTTCAGTGTTGAAGTAAGAAATAAACAGGTATATGGTTTTGTAGCGGATGATTATGAAATATTTAAATTATTGCATCAGAACAGCCTAGGTTAACTTGAAATGAAAAACAGGAATAGTTATTTGATTTGAATCTAGCCATTACATATCTACTGGCCAACTTTTACATTAATAAAATTGTCAAAAGTATTGCAACTATACGTTCGATCCATACATAATCACATCTAGGTAGCGATTTTTGTCATAATTTTTTACATACCTTATGTACTTAAGTGTTGATTTTGCAATGTATTAAAAGGGGCAAATCATTACTTGTACTATGTTTTATTGAAGCACATGTATAGCACTGTTACAGCAAAGCATTTTATGTTGAAACTGATTTCATTTCCAGCGAAACTCTGGCATGTCATCTTACACTAAGTAACACTACCATTAGTTGTAATGACTGCTTGGATTCTTTTTGGCATAGCCAAATGCATGACTTCTATGTCATCTGAATTCAAGGTGCACCAAATTTGATAGTAATTTCTAAAAATGTCTGTCTTTTATATTTGAGATCCGACTAGCGTGACGCTTAACAATGCTACAGTCATTATCTATGGTGGTCAGATCTACACTGTAATTTGGCAACTAAACATATCACCACCCTGGTACCTGGTGAATGCATGAATATTTAAAAGGCTATTGCAAGGTGCGTTATCTTGTTGAATGCTTGGAGTATAGTGCATTCATAGCGACGTTTTATATCGCTTTTGATATTATCCTGATATGCCTTACAGGTGATTGTTTCATTAACAAGCTTAAGTTGAGAGACCCTTTTAAAAGTAACGAGGTAGTCCCCTCAGTACGACTCCAGTGGATTTTTACGCATCCAACAATGTAATGTGGATAATTTTTTCGTGTTTTATACGCCAGATAGAAATAGGTTTGCAAAAGAAATAGGCTTAGAGTGTGGATTCATCTGAAAAGATGACACTTTCCCAATTTTAATACATTTCAAACCCTCTTGGCCCATTTAACTGTTTGGCAGTACTGTACTTTCCTTTTGCTCTTTCTCCTAATAAATGGGCTCTTACTACGAAGCACCAAATTTGAACACCCAAAAATACACTTAATATTTTTTTTTGAAAGTAATTATTTAAAATTACAAAATTTGTGCAACCTGCTAGTGCACATACACCAACGTCAATCAAGTGATTCATTGTTGGTACACTCGATAGCTTCAATTCTTAAAGTATATTCACAATGCTCCATATACATGACTTAATAGATTACCACCACAGTTTTCTTTGCTGCTCTCCTTATTATGCCATAATAGAGTTTTGATAAGCAACTTTGATTTACTAAAATATAATTAACTTTTTAGAAGTTAAAACTTGGTACAAAACATCTGCAAAACAAGCCATATTTTTACTCACCATAACTAGATATGTCGTGCATACTGGAGCAGAAATAAATCATATCTCAAACAACGCACATGTTTATTACAAACACTCAAACAAGTTTAGGGTACGTAAATAATTATGACAAAAATCGCTATTTATAAAAAAATTTGGAAAGCAGCTGTAAATGGACTGTCAACAGACCAAACGTGTTTGTAATAATGATTTGATGCCATACGTATGTGTAGAAAATATTTCTGAGAATATTAATTAATAAAAATTCCATGAAAAACAAATATATATATTGTTAGCCCACCCGCTTTGTTCAATGATTATCAATTCTTGCGCAATGAAGGTGTTAAAATGGTTCAAACAGTTGCAAATACACATTTTAGTATTAATATTCACAGACAATTAAAGATGTTATCCAAAGACATCAAGCGTGTAGGGTAATTCAATATTCGTTCACTGTTTTGTGGTTATTGATGCATTGGTAAGGCATATTTTATTCATTTGTTCACCTCAAAATGCAAAATCAAGAGCAGTAACTCATGTTTAATGGCAAATTTTTTGATCAGTTAAGTTAACAGACCTAAAGATGTGTCAAACCATTTTGTTTTGTATATGCTTTTACTGCAATCTGATCCTAAGTGGGCACGTTATTAGAAAATATTGGTTGTTTGACCCGTTTTCTGTGTAAATATTACCATTAAAGCAATAGCTCATGTTGACAAAATAGAAATGTGGCATAAGCAACTTTTAATCTACAGTTTAACCTAGTACTGGTTCAGAATAGCGTTCATCTAATTTACAGCTGTAGAAAATAAGTTTTCAAGTCATTGAGCTTTTACCCACTTTAATGCACTTTTCCCATACACAGCAATTGTAAAATAATAACAGCGGCAGTAACCCTTGCTGAAATATGTAGACAGTTTAATACATTATAAGTATTTGCGTCTGGGATGCCAATTCCAGTTATCACAGTAAGTTTCAGCTTAATACGGTAACAAATATTTAAGTATTAAGGCATAATATGTTTAGTCATGCAAGAGTTATGGTTCATGATAATGACGCCTCCTTTTCGAACGTGAACTTGCCCATAACTAATGGCATTGTTTCATCTAAATTTTATGACAAACAGGATGATTTCAATTTTAAAGCATCACATTATCTTGATGGAGATGTTTCTCGCTCCTCTTCCTATGGTGTATATATTTCGCATGTAATTTGTTTCTGAGAGTATTTTCTAATGTTAGTGACTTCAACAACAGAAACCAATTTTGACTGCTAATTCATTAAAGCAAGATTATTGATATTATAGCATTCGTAAAGTAAATTATTTCACAGACACTTAAAATTGATTGTTTAATACAATATTTGTTTAATAACTCTTCTGCAACAGGGAATATCAGAGCCAGTATCTTATGATGATTTAAGTTATAAATACAACATAATTGTTTGAAGGGCTAATTTTAGTGATCAATTCAAAAAGATAATCTAACGTTAAAAACAGTGGATATAACATGGATATCAACAGGCTGCATGTCTGATTGTAAGCCCAATCTCTGTTTATATCACCAATATATTGCTCTTTTATTGCACGACGGTTGATTTGACCTCAGTCTCAATGTTGGTCCTGATGTAAAGCTTTCATAGGTTGGTTGGTGCCTGATACTTGTCTTTGGCTGGGCCCATCGTGTGCTCAATTTCAGGTTTTCTTTGGCTCTGACTATCTGTGAGTCGTGGAAATTTATTTTCGTTTCATCATTGTGTGTTAATTTGATTAGATTGTTTCCCTGTCATGATGCATTGCAATAGTTAGAAAGCCTCCATGCGAGCTAAACATTTGTTTGTTGCTTAATAACAACATATTTGGCTTCAATAAATTTATACATTTAAGCCCCACAGTAGCGTAGGCTGCTGCTCCTCCTAAGGCGGTGGTTCTGTTGTTGTTGTTGATCCAGTTTTATTATTTCTCCCATTGTTTGTGGGAGTTATGAGTTTGGTCCTGGTTAAGTTATTCAGTACGTCGTGTATTTTCTAGTTTTGCAATCATCTTGATGGGGGTGAGAGAGCTGGTTCATTTGCTTTAATTGTCTTTCTGATATCTTGTGAGCATTAGTGTTCTTTAGCTCTGCATCACGGTACCATGGGTTGATCTGCTATGTGTGATTGTGATATTTCCTGGTCATACTCAATTACGTTTATGAGTCAATATTTAGAAACAAAATGTACATACTATGCATAGTCACAGAATTATTCATTTTCATAGCAAAGCATGTATCGCATATTCTACGCTACTGTTAAAAGAAACTGTTCGTGACAAACTTTTTGTACAAAAATCCCACTAGAAACTTTCTATTAATGTATTCTATGGAAGATTTTTTTCTTAATCAAATCCTTTTCAAGGTTGATCGCTTTGATCAATTGTGCTAAATGCAGAACAGAGTGACTTTCAAGTCCTGTTTGGATGTTATTTTACTCTAATGATAATTGAAGAAAGAAAAACACATTACCACCACCAACATGTTTACTAATATCCGTTGAGTAATACTTAATTTCCTAAATTTGCAAATTCAATAATTAAAAATAGGCCGCCTCATGACGAAATACATTTTGTCATATACCAACAGCAAATTCATAGGTTAAACTCGCAGTCTAAATTAATTCGTTACTGCTGGTAGCCTATATAGTAAATTTGCTACGCATGTTTTACAGGCTTTGCAGCACTAAACTGGATTTTGAATTTGCGTATGTTAGTTTGAACGTCGCACATGATTGGGGTTGTTACTCTTGATGTGGCTCCTGTATCGATAGGCAAGTTTATGGTGTTGGGAATTGCAAACGGTTAATTTTAATGCCCATTACAATTACCTCTTTTTACGTTTTTTATAATGTGTTTTACATCAAGCAATGCAATTAAACTCGTGAAACTGTCCTGAACGTATGGAAGTGGATGAAGTACCATACCACTACCATACCACATGTATTAACAACTATTAAGCAATTTTAATATGCATTCAGTTTATCATTGTCTACAAACATTACTTAGACTTAATTGTTCCAATATTTTACATATATTCTGGTCCCAGCTTGTCCTGTTCCTGTGGCAGCATTGCACATCTTGTTCATGTATGCTCCAATTTTAGAAAACATTTAGGGAGTATACCAGTAAGCATATAAAAGCGTTCTTTCGTTCATCATGCACATCTGTTTAGAAGGATATCACATAAACTATAAGCGCTACAACCTTAGGGCCTTCGAACTTGGTAAGCTGGTAGATGAATGTCAAATCATTACCTTGTTAACATGGCTAATTTTTGATTGACTTTTAATACATGTACGTAAAGAAGAAGGCAAAGATCAGGAATCGATACAAGCAAGTACACACCTGACCCGAGACACCATAAGGTAAAGTGAAAAAACACACAAGGAAAAACCATACAGAAGAGAGCCAAGAGGTCAGCCCTTCCCAGCAGGTGATCACAAGGCTGCAAGGAACAGACAAGACGGTATAATAAGGCAAACGTAAAACATAAATAACAAAAAGGATCCACAGAAGAAGCACCGCCTTGGAACGTTCAGTAAAATAAAATTCACTGGAGGGCTTAAATATGTGTAACATATCACTAGAGTTATGACCCTCGTTTAATAAACGCGCACCACCCTTATGAACAAGCATATGGTTTGGCAGAGTGTTTCAAAAACACAATTACAAGCTTTTTCAAAATCTGAGTTGTTTCGTCTTCGTTTTGACTCATCAGGGCCATTTGTTGTTGTGGTCCGCTGCAGTTAAATTTACTGAGAAGTCAAATTGCTAATATAATCACCGTCATCTAACAGATGATCACCACAACACCTAACATATTAAACGGAATTTAACATTAAACATAATTAGGACAGCTCGTCATAACATGGTACCTATCCCTATGACATTTCGCGAAATTTCACTCATTAACGAACACCTATCCAGTGAGGCTATACGTGCCATATATGAATTGGAGTTTTATCTGCGACTATGCGTTATATGTGCTAGCAGCGAAGGCTCTGACGAGACTGTGCCAAGCACAGCCTCGCCAGAGTCTTCGCTGATCAAGTTTGCATTAGTACCAAAATCACATGAGCCGGCTAAAATAATATACTGTGAAGAATTATAAATTGTACGATGGATCATGAATATTAAGTAGGCATAACCGATGAAAGCAAAGAAATTGAAATACATCAAAAGAACTTAAAGACATATCGGCAATATTAGAACTACTTGTAAACGATAAACATTTATTTGATCAAAACGTAATCATTTTCCCAATCTCTGATTTACTAGATAGAGCCAGAAGTTTAGTATTTGAGATGATAATTTAACGTAAAAACATTATATTCGGAATGTGTGAACGCTGACAATTTACTAGGACAAAGAAATAAATCTCCTCGGCCTTTGCACAAGTAACATATTTATAGACAGCCACAGAGTGTATTTTCGGATCTGAAAGCGAAAAGACTTCATTCTTTGTAATACGCTCTGTTTCTTGAATAATAAACCGCATGTTTTATTCATTGATTATATTATTCAAAATGACCACGCAGTACCAAGTGTATTCATAATATGTTAAATCGTCTATAAGTATTCTATAGTTATAGATTATTATCACCTTTACTTTGAATACTTATCTTCTTTTGCCAACATTAATCAGTTAGATTAAAGCAGCACACTATTTAAGAGGAATATAAATGAGATAATTCACAAGATTATAGATCAACGTTATAAATGGAATCTACGCACCAAGAAAGGTAACTGAATTAAAAGGATTCAGGTGGTCCCAACGACCAATGTAATGATGAGGGCATCTGATCAGACTGTAGTTACACATACTAGGCATTCTCACTCAATAGTCTCCCCATGTTCAAGCAATATAAGCTGTTTAAACATTGACTCGCTAGCAAAAGTTGTATATGAATTGTGCACATTTGTTTTTAATTACAATACTTTTTGACTTGTTTGATGCCATGAGCGCACGTATACTTACATGTACGCACGCACATACAAACACTATCTTATGTATTTGACTACCACCGACAACATATCTGTATGGGCCAAAATGAACGCCAATTTCGTGTACTTTTGTAAAAATAAGACACATTAAAATTTGAAACGGAGAGCATGATAATAATTCTATAAGAAGATATTCCAAATTGGCGATATTTTGAAATCATCATCAGGGCCACATTTCGCCATTACACAACATTCATTTGTTTCACCACAGTTATTTTATTTGAGTCCATGGCCATTATGTATGGCGTATTTAGCATTTACGAGACCTAAATAATTTATGTGATCCCAGCAGACACTACCAGAGTTTTTAAAAAGTGGCTCATATGTTAGCTATTTCTATTTGTAAGTGTGGGTTCGTTTCATGTCCTGGTTTTGTGATTAAATTATTTATGTGTTAAATGTGCAATCACCTCGCTGAGGACTTTAATTTTGTCTTTTACTATTGTAACCTTTCTTGTCTCTGTGTGTGTCTTAGTGTTCCATAGCTTGATCTGTGGGTCTGCGATTGTGGAATTTCCTGGTCATATTTACTCGCTTATTTCTAAGGTTTAGAAAGTGTATTATTATATGACGTCGCGTTTCGAAGTGTAATAACGTCATGCAAAACAAATGATAAACCGCTAGTGGTTTACAGATTTTCGGGAAGCGTTATGACGTCCATATCAACGTTGCGTACATAATTATCAAATACGAATGTTTTTACGCAAATAAATGGGATTTTAGAGTAATCTTTATGTCATATGATCTATAGAATCTAACATTCTTGCTCTTGTATTATTGAATTTATTAAACTCGTTGTGAAAAAGTGATAAAAAAATTCAGCAAGTCCCACATTTTATCACTTTTCCCCCAACACGTTTAATAAATTCAGTAAAACATGAGCACTCATATAAAATCCTCTATCTTAGTCATGAATGAATTGTTGCCTATGTAATCGTCTAAGTGTTCGTAACACTTGGTGTCATTTGTTTATCTGCGAGTCTGCGATTTTGGCATTTCCTAGTCATATCCACTCGCTTATTTCTAAAAATCAGAAAGTTTATTTAGTCATGA
Source organism: Loripinus fragilis (assembly GCA_964019695.1). Lineage (NCBI taxonomy): Eukaryota > Metazoa > Mollusca > Bivalvia > Lucinida > Lucinidae > Loripinus > Loripinus fragilis. The sequence continues at coordinate 93,520,478 of OZ026514.1, forward strand.
TTTAATTATTGCCTTTATGTGTGTCATATTGTCCATAACTCTTGGTGTCATTCGTTGATCTGTCAGTCTGCGATTGTGGCATTTCCTGGTCATAATCACTCGCTTATTTCTAAAGTTTAGAAAGTGTATTCTCATATGACTTCGCGGTCTGGGAGTGCAATAACGTTATGCAATAAATCGATAAACCACAAGTGTTTTACAGATATTCGGGAAACGTTATGGCGTCCATAACAACGTTGCGTACATAATGACATAACACTCGCGTTTTTTCGCAAAAAATGCGATTTTATAGCCAGCTAGGAACATTGCAGGTGTGCAAATGTTGAAAATCTAACTTCGTTCTATTCGTATGGCGTCATGCCGTTGCTATTTCCACTTTAATAAGATACTTATATTTAAAATATTGAATGCATATACACTGAACCGAAGTTCTACGTGGCCAAGTTTTAATTTCATTTTTCTGACTTAGCGCTATTGAAATCATTTTTGGTCCAACTATGTGCATTCAAAGGACTTAAGTTAAGTGGCGTTTTGGAAGAGTTTTCTGTCACTTTACGATTGTTTAGTTCAAAAATCATCTTTTTGATGAAAATAAGCGTTTTGTTTGCAGTTCTTATCGAATTGAAGTACAGGCGATTACAATCCCGTCTAGCCGACTTGTCGGGCCCACCCGGGTTAACCTGTTGGATTTTTTTTTGCTGCAGTATTCAGTTTTATTTACTGTTGAGTCCTTATATTTGCTTTATCTCCTTGTTATACCTTGATTTATATGTTTTAGGAGATGATGCATTGATAAGTTAGGGGTCTTTCATGCAAACCGCATATCTATGTGTCTTGATCCACATCTGAATTAAGGGTGAGGTTGGCGCCGTTGTACCGGTTTAAGCCCTCCAGTAAAATATTTTACCGACCGTTCCAAGGCGGTACTTCTTTTGTGGATATTTTATGTGTTTTCTGTCTTGTGTTTGCTATGTCTTTGTGCGCGTCTGTTTATATGTGCTTTGTGGTCACCTGCTGGGAAAGGGCTGACCTGTTGGCTCTCATTTGTGGTGTCTAACTGTGAATTTGTCATTTTCTTATTGGTATCCTGGGTCAGGTGTGGTACTTGATTGTATCTATTCCTGATCTTTGCACCCTTACTTACTTTGAAAAAAACCAAATACTTGAATTTCTGCTTATGACAGATTTTTTATGATTTGTTAAAATAAAATCTGATTTTCCAATATTTTTGAAAATCATCAGCTGCACATACTATGATCATTGTATGTGTTTTATTTCATTTGAAAAAAAATTGACCAAACACATAACAGCTGGATCAGCCCATTTTCTAACGATATTTTTTCAAGACTGGTGTCCACTTCCGGTTTTAACGTAAAATTTAAAGGTCATTTAAATGGCATACGTATAAGATATTCTATTTTTGTATGTAGAGCAGTGACGTCTGTTCATAATAAGTAACCGCTAAAACTTTCAATGCAAAGTTTGTCTGCAAATTACATGGTTAAAGCTAACGCTGCTGATTGTGACTGTCTTCATGTTAATGTAGAAGAAAACTGGAGAGTTGAATTGTCACAGAACTTTTGATTCATTTTTTATCTTATATCACAGCTTCAAACTAATTAAAACGTAAAAAGATAACGTATCTGAGGATTTTTATATCACACTAAAACGTGTGACTTTTTGAATGAGGGTACCTTTACCAGTCATTTTGAAATGATATAATTTGCAGAGTCGCGACAAAGCCTTGGATTATTTATAGAATTAAACTGTTGTAAAAGCGATTTTTACTCTCTGAACAGGCACAAAAAATGTAAGGTGGCCACTTATAACTTCGGTTCAGTGTATAGTATGGTTATAAAGATATCGATGGTTATTTAACAACACTAGCCTGGAAAATTGTTTGAAAATTGGAGCCCCTTAAACCGAGTACTTGTCAATCTGATACAAAAAAGCAAAAATTGCACAGTTAACCAATGCATGAGAAAGTGTTTATATTTTGTGTCTGAGATACACAAAAGAAACGCGTATCTTGTTAAATTTGAAATCAAACGACCAAATCAAAGTATGTGGCTATTTTTATTTCTAGTAGATAGTTTATGACATTTTAGATATTTCAACATTACATAATTCATTTATTGCCATGATGGATATTTGGCATTTACATAATGACTCCAATTCCCTGAGATGGTCTAAAGGTCAAAATCCAGGACACCTTTAATAAGTACGACAAAGTTTGGTTAAAGTTTCTCAAGAAGGATATATCTCAGTAACCACTAATGAAAATACATTTATATTTAAACTATAGTTACACCCTGGGTGGTTGGCATCCACATTATGACTCCAGACTTCATGGTCCTTGCCCTTAGGTTGGGCTGTCAGTAAAAAAACCTAGGACTGTAAAGACAATGACAACGTTTAGGTTAAAGTTTTTAAGTGGTGTATATCTCAGTAATCAGCTATCAGAAATCATTCATATTTAGATCATGGTCATCCTGGATGGTTTACATTAGCATCTCTCGACACTGGATCCCAGGGTCCCTGTCCCTGGGTGAGGCTAGAGGTCAAAAACTAGGGCATTTGAAGAAGTATATCTTTTTTATGTTTTCTTTTCCGTTATAGAATTATTAGTTTTTGTACAACTGGTACTTTTTAGGGCTGACTATCTCTAACTTCAGATTTTAGGGTTCATAACCCAGGATGGCGCTAGCGGTCAAAATCTAGGACACCTTTAAAGTGTTATTCTATTATTTTGACCTATGCAGATATTTTACCAACCATTTTTAGAAAGCATTTATATTTTGGCATTTGTACCTTTCTTTGCTTGCTTCCACTTGACGGCTTCAGACATCGTAGTTGAATAATTCCCTGTGAGTAAGAGAGAATCTTGCATGAGTGCTCATGTTTTATAAGATGTATTAAATGAGTTGGGAAAGAGCTATGAAATACGAGGCTTGTCGAGCGTTTTATTTGTTTTTCGCAGCGGGTTTGATAAATTCAATAATACATGGGCACGAATGTTAGACTATATTTATCATACTACATTAACGTTACTTTGAAATCGCATTTTTGGCGTGAAAACGTTAGGATTTTGCCTTATAATGCGCCGTTGTTATGGACTTCATTTCATAATGCTACCAAAATCTGTAAACCACTAGTGGCTTATCAATTTTAATGTATGGTGCTATTTCACTCCAAGACGCGACGTCATATAATAATACATTGCATACAATATGAGATTTATGTGCGAGCTGTGAACAATACAGTAAAATACATTAATGCTACCGCTGTGACTTCGGAAACTGTCCAGTCAAATCGACGGTTGTGTTGTTGTTGATTCATTATTCATTTGTACTTCCATTGTTTGGGTTTGATTTGTGCATGGTCCTTGTTTTGGTAAATTATGTAGTATTTAGTGTTTTTCTATTTGGCAATCTTCTCGCGGAGAAATAGAGAGCCAGCCTGGTGGTTTTACGTCAATTGCTTTAAGGGTGTGATCTTCGTAGGCCCATCTTTGCGGTGTGTGTTAACTCTGGCTGTCTGTGTTTAACGTTTCATCACAGTTGTTTTAATTTGAATTTGCTAAGCATGATACATTGCTTAGTTATTATACCTTCATATCAAATTTATTGCGTTAGGAAACCTCTATGCGAGCTATGTGAATATCAACATAATCTAGGGCGAAGATTCTGTGTCAATAGAATGTTGTTAGGACCATAGTGGCGATGATTCTCTTTCATTGTTGTTACACATATGGTGTGTGGAAGTCCCTTGTTCAGCCTTGTTATATTATGTAGTTCATTGTGTCATTTTAGACTGGTGTTCGTAAGTATCGCAGTACTAACAGCATGAACAAAATTAACCAATACATGGTACATGTATGCAAATTGTTATCCGCCAGACTTGAAGTTCATACACTGTTGAAAAGCGCCCTAAGGTTCTGCCTGATCAAGAACAATCAATGTGGGAAATTACGGCTTGTTTATTGGCCATGTTAAATGATTCTAGTCAAGGGAGATTATCAAAATATCGCGGTAAACATTTGGGGCTACATAAAGGGATTATGAATAATCACATTGGTTATGCTTTGCCATCAGAATTTCAGCAAATGATATGAGCTTGTGACTGAACAAAATGATGCTCTTGAAATAAAAAAAAAATATAATCCTCGGAACAAAACCAAGAAAGTGTCGATTTAATGTATTGGCCTGAATTTCCCCTTATGGAGCCTTAAATTGTGTGTAATGTTCAACTGACATGCGCATAACTCATGGCGTTGGCACGTGATCGGTAATAAGCCGCCATGTTTGATTGTTTTGACAAGACATGAAAACTTAATAATGTGTTTGGGGCTAATAAATAATGATTTACTAAGTAGGGGGTATACAGTGGTAACACAACCTACGTCATAGCATGGATGTTGCAAACACGTAGTATGGCACCATCTTTCATTAACACGGTAAGTTTTTCCCTTCATAAAATTATATAAATAAGTGTCTGTCAGAACTAAGTAGTGCAGGCGGTGCCTAACATTCCACTTGGACAGAACATATAATGACCACGTCCAGAAATGCCGTTGCCTTTGTTATCATTCACCCACAAGTATCGAAGCGGGGGACACGAGGATAAATTTAGCAGTCCCCCGCTTCGATATTTGTGGGTGAGTGATTTTTAAGGCAGCGGCATTTCTGGGCATGACCATTATATATTCTGTTCAAGTGTGATGTTAGGCACCGCCTGCACTGCTTAGTTTTGAAAGACTCTAATTTGTTTAATGTTACGAAGGAAAAAAACTTACATTGTTAATCAAAGATGGCGTCACACTACGTATTTGCAACATCCATGTTATGACGTAGGTTGTTACCCCTGTGCATAGAAAACGACAGAAAAAATGAGAGTGTTTAAGGAATCTACTTTTTACAATTTTACAAAAGAGAAAATGATTTAAACGGGACGGCAACCATTATGATGACTATGTTCTATATGAAAGATCGTAATCAGCCATGAATTTTGACACCAGTTGTGAGTGTTTGAATATTTGCAAATGGACTGTAATGGAAGCGGCCAAATTCTAGGCTTTTTTGACGTCACACAGCCTAATTAAACATGCGTCATCAAAATAAATGACTAACCAATTGATTATTTGCTTTAATCTTTAATAAAACGTTTTCCTTATGTATAAAGCTGCATATCTGCTGAAACACAGTTGATGTGATAGTTTTGATAACTAAAAATTAAGCAGCTCAAAATTCTGAAAACTAATTAGATATTCAAATTGGCCGCTAATTGTTGGCCATTTTTTAATTCTTTAAATGCCTATAATTTCCTCATTATTTTTTTTAACAAATTTTAATGATACTTGTGTAAAAATTTATGGTTCATAGAACTCTTTCTGATAAAACATACTCATTATTGGGGTTGCTGTCCCCTTTAATTTTGAAATGTTATTGACAAAATAAAAAAACGACTTCCGTGTCATATTTTGTCAACTGGAACAGGCGATAGCTGGCGCGTGCGAGTGACGTCATCAGAAAAGCTCTTTAACGTGATACTAAGGGCCCTGTGCTACTTCAGGAGGCGAGGATAAATTTAGTGATCATCTCGATCACTGTGGAGAAGAGAGCGCTGATTGTGTACTTGATTTTATGTCAATCAGAACTGCCTGGGCCAATTCTAAGGAATCAGACCTCGGATGTACATTGAGGGTCTACTTTGATAACGTGAAGCTGACGTGATATAATGTGACGCAGACGTCACAGAATCCATGCCAATAAAATATCAAGTTTGTTGCAGTAAAACAAACGGCTACATGTTCCACAAGATGCTATGAATGAAGTTTAGGGGGTTTTTTTCAATAAAATATCGCTGTAGCGATATTTTATTGAAAAACATAATCTCCATTTATTCTGTTGACACAATAATAAATTTTAATAGAGCTGAACCCACATGATACAGAACTGATTTTCCTTACGTCAGTCCTGGCTAACGAAATGCAGCTTTTTCATACATTATATTACACATTACATACATCCGAAGCTTGATTCTCGAATTGGGCCTAGATTTTCCGATTGGCTTTAATGTGTGTGTGTTTAGTGTCTCTATATATCGTAGTGTCATTGAATGGTCTGTGATCTATGATTTGTGGTATGTCCTGGTTATATTTGGTTGTTTTAAACGTTGCGTTACTAAACTATAATGTCATCGACCAACCCATAGTACCAAGGGCAAGAATCATTAGACATAACACACGCGTAAAAATGAGAATATTATTAGCAAAGCAATCATTTGTCTTTCCTTTTTAGCGACGTGACTGTCAAACAAGACAGGACACAAAGAACTACAAAACAAATCAGGACTAAACAGGACTCTCCCCTTCTCTCTCAAGGGGATGATTTCCAAACTAAACAGGCCAACATCAAGTGAGTATGACCTGCAGGCCTCAAGGTTATAAAGCTTGAGTACATTCTCAGACTCAAAATAAAGCGCAATGATTGGCTGATTGCGGACACGTGTCCGCAATCAGCCAATCATTGCACTTTATCTTGAGTCTGAGAATGAACTCAAGTTTTATAACCTCGAGGCCAGGAAATACCAAAACCAACACACCGAACCATGAGGAAGGGACATAGAATGCAGATAATCACCCGTCTGCAAAAACACAATTAAAGTAACGCAACCAGCTCTCTTTTCTCCTCAGAAAGATGATTGCAAAACTAGAAATGACCCTAGTACTTGATTATAAAACAAGGACCCCAAACCCCACATAGTGGACTCAACAGCAAATAATATGAATCTATAACAGCACAATCACAGCCTAAAAGATCACTCTGGGCTTAAATATATTTTGACGAATCGTCGACGTAGATTTTGCTGTTGTTAAAACACAAAAAGTATTTAGCTCGCATGAAGGCTTGCTGTATCATCAGAGGAAAACAATTAAATCAATCTTGATTAAAACACACACGAAGTGCCGGAATTTGTGAGTGCATCGAGCACAATTGTTTTCTGGCTGCTTTTGTCATTGACATGGGCTTACAAGTGGAAGCTTTGAAAGCTATGACAGGGTAACTCATATAGGAATGATTTTTTTTAAAATATTGCAATGAGATGTATACATTAATAAAATATTACATGTTTATGCAGTTGTAGATTTGCTTCAGTGAAAGAATAGTCCGAACAATCATAAAAATAAGCAAACGACTCTATGATACTTTCAAAAGAGGATTCTTGAAGCCAAACCAACCAATCGACATGAATAACATTGTGCTTAGGTTAAGGTATTGGCCAATAGGTAAGATAACTCGTACTTTATCATTTTGGTCATTTTAAATAACGTAAAATATAATTGTCATCAATAATTTATTTATTCTAATTTGTAATTTAGAAACTTCGTTATGCTATCAGGTTCAAAGTGGAGCTCGTTTAGAGGTGAGATTGGGCAAATTTAGATAACAATCAATAACAGAACCTTGCGATACGTTATCAGATCTCGTGAATGATGAGGAAAACCGATTGGGTGAACAAATCAGCTCTCTGACAAATAATTAGCCTGGAAATCTACATAAGTTGATGTGATTGAGGAATCCGTGATGCAAGCACAGCAGCTACGTGTCATTAAAATTATTATTTATGATGATATCGCGGTCCCTATCTCACTCTGAATCCGTTTGAAGAAAGTTGTGATCATACAATCTGGGGGCAGATCGATGTCACGATAAGCGGAGATGAAGAATGTCTCTCGTTCACACTGACTGATCAAAGGAAGCACTTGTTTCTGCAGGGAAGCTGCTAAGAAGTATTTTATGAGATTTTCGTATCAACGGTTCTATTCATGCATATGTTGTGGATACTTGATAGAATCAGAGGTGATTCTAACATGTATCCACACATATGCAGATCCCAATTTAAACTCATTTTATCACAAAAGTTATAACTTAGGTGTTCTCCGTATTAAACATGGTCACTGCATGTTGTCATATTGGTGATGGGTAAATGCAGATATACGGGGGTTCAGTGTTACATAATAGATAAATATATTGCGTGAGAGTTGTGAAAGTATTGAAAATGGAGATTTAAATATGATATAATTTTTACTTTAAGGAATAGTGTTGTTCGATATATGTAGCTGTAGATGTAAATGTAAATACGATATCATTTTTACTTTCAGGAAACGTGTTGTTCGATGTAGCTGCCTACATCGAACAACACAATTCCTGAAAGTAAAAATAATATCGTTATTAAATTAAACCTTTGACTAAAACGGGCTTTTTTGCTGTTGTTGTTTTTTGTTGTTTGTTTGTAATCGAGCACCAAAACTTTGGCTATAATTAAACACATAAGTAAGTACTGAATGACCCTGCCTATGGAATATGCGGGGGGAGAGAAACACTGGTAATTTAGGCATGAATTCGGGTTTTACATCGTTTATAGGCAAACTAGATGTCTGATAAAATTGCTTGAAAGTTGATATCATCATGAAGCGAAGGTGTTGGTAATGCAACTGAGGCCAAATACCAGATGACATATAGCAATTAAAGAATACACTCACCAAGCAGTTCCATGTATTCTGATTATTTGCGGTCAGATATAGATGTTAGAGTTTTAGCAAACAAAATTGGCAGCTGCGTGCATATGTATAACCTATTGCACATTGTAGAGACAGTTTATGGCATTCCCGGAATCGCAGTTTATGGGTACCATTCAAATATCAGTCATTAACGCTGCATGCAATCAGCTGCCAGCAAAGGCCAATTATTGCCGCCACTGCTTGATCTAGCTCATAAAACACTTGTATTTAATCAAATCAACTTAAAGGTTTCCTTGATAGCAAAATGTCAAAATATATTTGACCAGCTCATCTATCGAAAATGCATTTTGTCAGTTCACTTTTTACCCCAGACTTATAACTGCCTCTTTTATTATTTCACAGTTTGATAAGACGCAGGATTTTCGATGTAATTGCAGTTTAACCTTAAAAGCCATTAGTCCTGTACTTTTTAGTGGTGCTTTACTTTTGTTCCTTAAGTAATGTATTTTACATTTTTATATTTACTATAAAAAACATTTTTTATATTTTTGTTTATTTTATATTTTTGTAGTAAGTAATGAAATAAAATAAGAATAATTGTTTTCTTCTTCTACTACTACTAATAATAATAAAAAACAACTTTATTATTATTATTATTATTATTATTATTATTATTATTATTATTGAGAGCGTATATAGGTATAAGAAAAATACTAGATAAAACATACTTCTTTTATATCTTTTTTCCAAGACCACTTTTTTAAAAATGCATAAGTAAATTAACAAATACAATACATGCATATTGTCCAATCAGTTACGAGTATTTATTGTTGAAAATTTGCTTTTTTGCTTGCATAATAGAATTCGACAGAAAATTGATTAAATAATTCAGCCAATTAATGGCTACGAAGTGCATTATGTATAAAGCATGTTTATGTATCATTGTTTTTATATGTTTTATAGATGGCAACTTGATAGCTTGGCTGTGCTAGATAAAAGTGCAACCATCTTAAAATATTGTATAAATAAATAAATGAAATAAATACTCCACGTGACAGTTCTAGAATACATGTATGTAGTGTAAATTTGTGGAAATATTTGGTTGTTGTGTGCGGTTGTTTTTATTTTTGTTTGTTACTCCATAAACTTAATTTGTTTCTTACTCCATTAACAAATGAACTCTATTTTCACATTTGCCTTCCTGCAAATATTTCTGTGTAACAGTAATTAGATACACTTAAATAAATAATTATTTTGACAAAAATTCACATTGTAGAGATGGTATAAGACGAATAATAATAATAATAATAATAATAATAATAATAATAATAATAATCAAAATTAAAATAAATGGGCCTCGTTGCGAGAAAATCTGATTGTGTTGCATGCGAACAACAAATCAGCAGACCAGCCTGCATATCCTTGTAGCCTAATCTGCGCCTTTGTGGTTCGCTCTCTAGAATGTATATTTTCGCAACGTACTGCGTACCAAATTTCATTATTCTAGCTAGTCTCTGTAGCTGAACAGTTCCTTGGAGCCTTACCTGGGCGCAATCCCCCAAAAACCTGGCCTCGAAGTTATACAACTTTTTTCATGCTCAACTCAACTGAGTACGAAATTTCAACTGCAAATAAACACAAAACTACCTACAAATTCAGACGTTTCTTGCTTTAAGTCTCTCAGATGTTGTATTTATCATGTTAATAAATGTTAAAATGCCAACAATTGTTGGCATTTTAATATTTATGATCAGGATAAATTTCGTGATCAGCTGAGTTGAGTATGTAAAAAAAAGTTGTATAAACTTTGGGCCAGGTTTTCCAACACCGCGGCCCAGCTGTTGTGTATCTGCTGTTGTGGTAGAAGTACGTCGTTGTCATTCAAACGCGCGTTGAATAGATTTAGTGAATAACAATCATGACATCCATCCGAATGACGTTTGTAATCGCGATTATCGAGGAATGCTTTGGCCACTGATTTCAGTTGAAGATTGCATACTTTTGCATGTAAATTGTTATCTTTCTTGTGCAATATGGAACAGGTTAAATGTACATGAGGGGCTTAATCCTGTCAAAGATCAATCTTAAATGATATATGTCTTTACTAACAATTTTATCTTAATTTTCTTATTGTTTCGCCCATGTACTTCTTCGAAAGATCTGACAAGAGATAACGTATCGATGATCGACTATTATTTGACTAGGTGACAATAAACTCAGTTGAAGAATGTTATCATTAATATCTTTATTTTTAACACGATGAACACAGAATTTATCACATAGACATGGTAGAATGCATACAAATTATAAACATGTTTAGTTTCACTTTTGCTCAATTAGTGTGCTATCAATTCAAGTTATCATTTATGCAAAAACCTAAAGCACGACGGTAACAACAATAAATGATAAGTAAAACAATAAGAAAACAATCTACCCTCGTTTGCTTGAACTATAGGGGACAAGAGTTTCCATTCCGAGATATCAGTAGTTTCGAGCTAAGAGTAATCGACTAGTGAACATTTTACGCATCAAAATAGTTCATTTTTATTTCCTGTGAGGATAGCTGAACCAACACATGCGATTGTAGTACTAACATGACTAATCGCATTGTCGGACAGCGAGTGCTCATGCTAAATGTTCTAACTAGCTAGAGTTTTTGCTGATCGTAACACAAAGAACAAAGCATGGTCGAATGCAAAGAATAACGAATACTTACAAAATGTAGACCTCTTGCCTGCAATCGAAACTGCCTCGCCCAATTCCGCGAAATTCCGTGCAATAAGACCACGGATGTACATCGAGGATCTACTTTAATAGCGCGGGTGATAAAGTGACGCTGACGTTATATAATGTGACGCTGACGTCACAGAAACCATGTTAACACAATAACAAGTGTGATTGCAGCAAAACAAACGGTTATAAATGAAGTTTATATTTTTTTTCAATAAAATTATTGAAAAATACATAAACGTCATTTCTTCTGCTGATTAAACTTTTCTGATAATCATAATAATCGATTTTAATAGAGCTGAACCCACATGCTACAGAATTTATTAACCATACGCCACTTCCGGTTAACAAGCTGGAGCTTTTTGGTACATAGTACTTCGCGTTATGCTCCTTATATATACCCGAGTCATGATTTGATTTGACTTCCCCGAATGCTCTTGCCTGCTGATCTGAATAAGTAAGCATTGCTTTTTTAAACGCCCGTTCTAATTTATTCAGCTAGGCAGGAAGTCCAAATATTTGACTGTGTCTTTACATTACCTAGTACTAAAAATGCATGCTACATGGAGTACCCACAGCATAAGATGCATTTCGAAATAGTGAAACAAAAATCAGCAATAACCACTCTTACATGTATATAAATATAATGTAATCAAATTTCACTTTGACTTAAGTTGATACTTCGTAATACCGGACTCTGTTATGGAGACTTAACTATAATACTACTAATAATTATCATAATAATAATAAATCAAATGACCAAACGGTTAAATGGTTACTATATTTAAAATAAAGTCAAATATTTGATCATTTATCATTATTATTATTATAATAATAATTATTATTATTATTATTATTATTATTATTATTATTATTATTATTATTATTATTATTATTACTAAAACACCAAGACTCTTTATCCAAAAATATCAAGTACTGGTTCAACCCAGGAAATCCGCCCTGAGCTGAGGTAGAATTCAGAGCTTTACATTTTTTTAAATAATGATAACATGAAAAGGGCGAAAATTTAGGCTGTAATATATTTTAAGACCCGCGGTGGCCTCGACTGCTTTCTGTTTTAAGGCGGCGATCATTTTGTTTTTTATGTATCCCCCGTCAGGGTCGGGAGAGATATGGTTTTCCCCGTGCGTCCGTCAGTCCGTCCGTCACCAATCGTGTCCAATTTTGTGAACGCAACTCCTCCTACAATTTCTTTCGGATCTTTTTGAAACTTAACTGGGCTGAAGATATGCATGACTCTTTGTTGTAATCCTCAGACTGATTTTGTCACTTGTTTGCAGTTTGAACATAGACATTTTTTGTCTTGACTTCTACCAAAGCATATAGAAACTGGGTATCTTGTGAACGCAACTCCTCCTACAATTTTAGCTGGAACTTTGCAGGTGTTTTTATCAAGGTCTGAAGGTGTGCATGACGTTTAGACGTAGTCCTCAGGGTTTTTTGCCACGTATTTCGCCATTTGAACTTAGTCTTTTTGGGGCCGAATTCTACCAAAGCTGTCTTCCCTGTCAGAGTCGGAGGACATATGATTTTTCCAGTGCGCCCTTCTGTCCGTCTGACCGTCTGTCCATCCGTCACAAATTGTGTCCAATCTTGTGAACGCAACTCCACCTACAATTTTATCCGGGTCTATTTTAAACTTTACAGGTGTTTTTATCAAGGTCTGAAAATGTGCATGAGATTTGGATGTAATCCTCAGTTTATTTTTGTCACTTTTTCGCAGATTTGATAAAGGTAAGAAAGGTGGCAAAGATCAGGAATCGATACAATCAAGTACCACACCTGACCCAGGATACTACATGGGCAAGTGACAAAAAAACACAATTAAACATCACAAACGAGAGCAAAGAGGTCAGCCCTTTCCCAGCAGGCGACCACAAGACAGCAACGAACCGACGCGAGAGCATGACAAACATAAGACATAAATAACACAAATGATCCACAAAAGAAGTACCGCCTTGGAACGGTCAGTAAAAGTATTTTAGTGGGAGCTTTAATCGGTTTCACGGCACCAACCTCACCCTTAGTTGAGATGTGGGTCAAGACACATAGATGTTTGGTTTGCATGAAGGACCCCTAGCTTGTCCATGCATCATCTCCTAGAACATATAAATCAAGATATAAAAAAGAGATCAAGCAAAGATAAGGACTCAACAGTACATAAAACTGAATATCAGAGCAAAAAATGCAACGTAAAACCCGGTGGGCCTGACAGCAGCCAAAGCATTTTAAAGCCATTTTTGGCTTGCCTTCTACCAAAGCAGTCTCTCAGGGTCGGGTCGGGAGACATATTGTTCTCTCCTTGCGTCCATCTGACCGTTCGTCCGTCTGACTGACCATTACAAATTATGTTCGATTTTGTGAACGCAACTCCTCCTACCCTTTTAATCTGGACTTTTTACAATTTTGCAGGTGTTTTTGTTAAGGTCTGAAGATGTGCATGAGGTTTGGATGCAATTCTCAGATTATTTTTTCGTTTTTTTTTTCGCAATTTGAATTTAGTCGTTTTTGGCTTGACTTCTACCAAAGCTGTCTTCCCTCCAGCCCCCAACCCTCCCCCGTCAGCGTTCTGGAGACATATTATTTTCCCCATGCGTCCGTCTGTCCATCTAACTGTTTGTCACAAATTGTGTCCATCCGTGTACTCTCCTACTTGGAGGAAATAAAGAAATCTATATATCTACCTAACTATCTAACTTATCAAGATCTTTTTAGAATGTCACAGGTGGTTTTGACAAGGTCTGAAAATGTGCATGAAGTTTGGCTGTTATCATCAGATTAATATTTGTTTTTTTCGCAGCTTGATCTTAGTCATCTACCAAAGCATATAGATGCTGGGTATCCTGTGAACGCAACTCCTCCTACAATGTTAACTGGATATTTTTGAAACATTGAAGGTGTTTAACCAAGGTCTGAAAATGTGCTTGAGATTTGGATGTAATCTTCAGATTATGTTTGTTACTTTATTTGCAGTTTGAACTTAGTCATGTTTTGGCTCGACGTCTACCAAAGCATATAGACACTAGGTATCTTGTTAAGGCAACTCCTGTTACAATTGTAGCGAGATGTTTTTGAAACTTTACAGGTCTAAAGATATGCATGATGTTTGGCTGTAATCCTCTGATTAATTTTGTCACGTTTTAGCAGTTTGAACTTGGTCATTTTTGGCTTATCGTCTACATATAGACACTGACAACTCCTCCTATAATTTTAGCCGGATCTTCTTTAAACTTTGCAAGTGTTTTGTCAAGGTTTGAAGATGTGCATGTGATTTGGATATTACATGGATTTTCCAATCTATGATCATTTACTTTTTTTCCAAACAATGATTTTGCAATAGTTTACTGCATTCATTGGAAGGATATTTGCTAGATATGAAATTGATTGTTTGCTGGAAAAACATCACCATTATTTCAGTTTGAAATGACATTTAATGAAATCTGGGTCTTTCTGACACCAAAGGGAGAAGACATCTGGGTTTTTTTGCTGAAAAAATGATTGCTGTTGCTCCCATTGAATGTGAGGGTTTTGTTTTTGCTGATCCCATTCTGTAAGGGATACAGGATTTGTCACGGATTTGCTGTGTAATGCAGTTTACTTTACCATTTCTAGTTTGACAGTCATCTCACTGAGGAAGAGAGAGTTGGTTACCTTGTCAGTGTCGTTCTTGTTTTAGGCTGGTGCCTTTGTCTGTGTTTGAGCGTGTCTTCCCCTTGGTGCCATATGTTGGTTTGTGATCTATGATTGTGGCAAAAACTGACCTCGAGGTTATAAAACGTTTCTCATACCCAGTTCAACTGAGCACGAAAATTATCCTGCTCATAATTGTTAAAATGCCAACTAATTAGCAAGATAAATACTCTTTATTTGTCGGTATTTTAGTTTTTGAGCAGTTAAAATTTCGTGCTCAGTTGAGTTGAGCATGACAAAAGTTTTATAACCGCTCGGCCTGTTCGTAATCACTTTTTTCTCAAGAGTTAAATTAGTTGTTAGAACCACAGTTTATTTAAATCCAATAATAGATATCTATAACAAGCTCTCCAAGTTTACACCCTACCTAATTTAAACTGTCCATTTAGAACCTTTGGCTAGTGCCGGTTGATTAAAAAGGCCAGCTTGGAACATGATGTTAAATACAATTTTCTCGAAAGCTTGCAAATGTACCTGCCAGAAACCCCATGATTATCATTGCAAAGTGGGTATGACCAGAACAATACCACAATCACACACTGCAGACCAACCCACGGCACCACGAGAAAGAGCCACATAACACTAACAGTCACAATACATCAGGAAGACAATTAAAGTAAAGCAACCAGCTCTTTGTCCCATTAAGATGACTGCAAAACTAGAATGAACAATAAGTACTGCATAACAAAACAAGGATCAAACACAGAACCCCAACAAACAATGGGAGCAAAAAACATTTAATAAACAACAACAGAACCAACGCACTAACACAAACAGCCGGCTTTAGCATTTAAGTACCGCCAAATCTTCGATTCTGTTCTTGTTATAACAGAAACAGTGTTTAGCTCGCATGGAAAACAGGACCGTGACTAGTCACAGTATACACTAAATTACGGTTAACACAGAATATGATAAGAAATATCACAGTCGTGATATAGCTAAATAATTAGAGAAAACGGGCTTTAACCTCAAAAAAGCAAATATGTATGATTTGGAAATGCCACCATCACACACTGCAGACCAACCCTCGGCATCGTTAACAAAAGTCACAGAATACTGACTTCACAAGACATCAGTAAACAACCAGCTCTCTATTCCCCATCAAAAGGATTGCAAAACTAGAAGGACACATATTATTGAATAACAAAACAAGGAACAAACACAGAACCCCCACAAACAATGGGAGCAACAATAAACCATAAATCAACACCAACAGAGCCACCGCCTTAGAACGGACAGCAATCTAAGCCACTGGGGGCTTAAATGTATTTTACTAGTACCAAATATTTGTCCTATATTCAGTTTTTGTTAAAACACAAACACAATATAATCAAATTAATACTTTATCATGATACAAAGAAAAGGGCTCATGATTCTCAGATATTCCGAGCTAAAGAATACTTCAAGTTGAGCCACGGTGGGCCCAGACAAACAACCAATTATAAGAGTAAATCGAATATGTACCCCTGCCCCAAGTAAAGTATTGCACATCCAGGCGATCATGTTTTTTTCTTTCTCTATACAGGCAAACAAACACTTTTGGCAAACAGTACAAAGCCAGATAAAATACCGCATAAGGCAGCATTTTATCAAGGTATGCACTGTTTGCTAAGATAACAAATCAATGTTCATGGACAGAAATACGTCATTTTATAGAATATTAAGCGGCAAACCCTAAAAACACAAAATGGACAATTCCTTACTTATTGTATCAATATGTATGGATATTCCATCAGAACGAAAAGGGTTAACACGGATGTAGCAAATTATGATGACTGCAAACTCCTGCTTAGAAGAAGTAGATTCAAGCGCAAGAGTAGAAACACATGAAACGTAACAAATAGGTTTCCCAGGTGACACCTGGTGATTTGGAAGACAAACGCGATAAAACATTCCCTGATCCGCTCTTGATTTTGATAATTTCATATGATAAATAATATATTTATTCCATGTATAAGAAAATATTTCAAAATTTAGTGAAAGTGATATCTCTCATATTTGACTTGCAAATTATCATCTCATTTTAACGTTAAAAATTACGTTAGGATTGATATGATTAAATTAGCATAATTATGCATTTTGAAATGTTATTTTACTGAAAAAAGCTAAAAGATCTGATACTAACAGGTAATAAGAAATATAGTTTACTTATATAGAGATACGATAAAAGAAAATCAAAGAGATATAAATTTAGATATTTCTGATAAGATTCCATTTCAAAGCTACTTTATTATTTGAGCTGCGCGTGAGAAAACATGTAAGCCATATCGTCGCATAGGCGACCAGTGAAATCTCAGCTGATTAAATATATGAGCAGCGACATGTGATTTCCTAAAATGTGGCATTTTGACAAGTGTAGACTCAGAAAAGCTAGTGCAGCATCATTTTAAGCTTAGAAACCTCAAATGATGTTCGGTCAGAAGCTTAACAGTCCAAGAATATTCAAGTGACTAGCAAAGGCTCTGATCAGACTGCGCGTATGCGCAGGCTGGTCTGAGCCTTTGCTGGTAACACATACCATATTGTTGGAAATCTCATGTCGTGGCCGATTATGTGCATTCATATGTCCAAAAAGCAAAACCGACGGGCGAATGTTTATGCAAGCCTGTGCACTCACCAGAGACTTCGGGACTCGAAACACGCAATATGAAATAAGGGAAAGGCTCACATCAAACAAGAGACACCTAGCTCAATTGGATACCTATGCATGTGTGTTTTAATATATAGTAGAAGTTCATTTTGTTCCTGGGTTGACCCTTTTCTTGCTACTTCTTGAACAAAGAATCAGGCACTCCTGCACAAACGTATACTCTTAGGGTACATATTACGTATTTGGTAAACATTTTGTTATGGACTAACCCAATACAAACATATATGGGGAACGAGCTATAGATAGCGGTGTGTATTGGTATTGGCAATGTACCCTGCACTCTCGTGCCACCGCTACAATATCAAGTTATTGTACCGGTCATTCTGCTAAGTTGGATCAAGACACATAGATGTTTCGTTTGCATGAAATACCCCTAACTTATTTATGCATCATCTCCTAGAAAGTCACTTACTTTATAACATGCACTGGCAAAATGCATAGGTTGTGTGAACTATATGCACAATACGATTTGGGGCGAGTTGAACATCGCCATGCAGAAAAGGGGCAACAACAATTTTGAAGCCATCATCATCTCTTGTCTTAGGGCGTTAGGAGTAATACCATAATTCTGCATAACATTAGTACATAATCAATTCGTTTATCATATTCATCATAAATATTACATAAAACAGGACAAGTCTAAATCCAAATAATGGTGCTTCAGTATCATAAATTGCTTTATTCATATTCAAAGAAATTTACTATTTACCCTATTGACTTCTGCCTAGTCTTTGCCAGTGCCAATTTATTTGGCATGCCAACTTGCTGCTATGTAGTTCATCCTGTAAACAGCTAACAAGTAAATAATCAGGGTCGTAGCTTGGCTAAAATTCAATGTACGCAATTGCGGGGACGTGGTTAATGCATTTGTGCAAAAATAAAATAATAAGGGGGCAATTACAAATAGCGTATACCCAGATGAGACGCCGAAATACGTGGCGTCTCATCAGGGTCTGCGCTATTCGCGATGCTACGCATATTTTTGGTAACGGTGGACAATACTAAATCTTATATGAATCAGGAACTTTTTCGGCTAGTTAATGGGTGCTAAAACTCTTAAAGGGGGTCTTAGAGCAGATAATGTCATCATATACATGTATACCTCCTACCAAAATTGGAATTAGACACATAAGAGTTGCTTTTCCACACACAATTTGCATGGGTATCATCAAGAAACCTTCAGAACTGGGGTAGAATAATCCCATATTTTGGTTCAAATTTGAACGCAAATGCATTTTTGCATAATGGTGCTACGCCAACGAGTAAATTAACTAACTGTGATGAAACAAATATAGTGGTACAAGCTTTACGCCGTGTTCATTTAAATGGTAGCGGGCAAAACATTGCATCATAAATTGTGCTCTTAAAGGCATTTATTCCTGATATAGTAGCACAGACAGTGTGTTCCTGGTGAGTGTATTGCCCCTGTACATCAAAGGTAGATACTAATGACCGGATTAGCCATCATTGTCTTTGGTCCACTGAATGGGGCACTAAAGGGAGAATAGACCTAGGTACATTGAACATAGACAAATTATCTATTATTTTATATTTTGCATTTCAGACCTTTTCCTAATTTAATTGTTTGAGCAACTGTATGAAGAAAAACTACACGTTTAAAGAGAAATTCAACCAACATAAAACATGCTAACAATTTTGCTTTTTTGTCCTTTTGATTTTTTTTCTGATCTCCAGAAAAACAATGTATAGTAATTTTGAGGTAGTAATCAACGAAATTATTTTTTCTTCGTCTCCTTTCTAATAAAAATAAGAAAAATAATAATAAATAGTAATAAAAATATTTTTCTTTAATAAACTGCAAAATCTGACTTTATTGGGTAGGTTTTTATTTGTAAATGAGTGTTATCAAGTGGTTTCCAACAATTTGGTAGATTAGCAAAGTCCCTGCACGTAATTGAAGTCTGATTAGATACTTAGCTGATCACAAACATAAAATTGGTCGATTGAAATTAAGTTGGCATTTTCCAACAATATGGTAGATTAGCAAAGTCCCTGAAGCATACTTAGCTGATCCCTATAAGTTAAGTTTGTAAATTCAGTTCAGGAAATTATTTTATCACATGTAGGGAGAATGACATGAAATTCTGTGCCAATATTATAATATCTTTAAAAGTGTGTGTTTTAGTTATTCATTCATGTACCAATTTGTACTATATGAACAATTACATGACAAGTTAAACATTAGTTATTGCGTTTAGAAGTTATCTGGATGTAAGTGAAAATAAATATACATTAATATTTAAAAAGTGTGAATATTATACGAGTTTGAAAAAAAAAGGTGATAAAGCCAGTAATTTGTGTTTGTGGATATAACTTCTTAGAGGAGAATTCAAAAATAGAAACCAAAACAAGCACAAAAATGCTAAGGTATAATTTGATGATAACTATACAAATTGCATTGCTTGGTATTATAGATTTTAATTAAAAGTAAAATGTTATTTTTTTTTATGTGTTATGTAACTTGGCCATATCAGTAAGCCAGCTACTGATTTTCCCTTGGGAGCCCCTTAACTATTACAGATATTGACAACCTCTTCTAGTAGCAGTGAATCTTACTGTATATTATGTTATACAATAAGGGCCTCAAATAGACAGGAATAAATTCCTTTAAGCAAATTCTAAATTTAATCATATAAAGTCTTGGTCAATTTATAAAAGAAATAGTGTTTGCCGAAAAACTTTTCTGCAATAGCACATAACAGGGCCATCAACTAATGTAGAGGTTGTTAGAAAAACAAATCAATTGTATCTTATTCAACCTTGCACTTTAACCATGATACTTTGTGGTGAATAAACTTTTAGCTTTGATCTTGTAACACATGAACTAATAATTTTGGCAACACCATCATAATCATCGTCGATGAAAATGGATCTCGCCGTTTTACAAAACAATGAGTATTTTGTATTGTTGTAGGTATTATTACGAGTAGTAGTAATAGTAGACTGGCTCCAGTCCTTAAAACAACTTTTCGCCAATGTGTCATATTATATACGTGTAGCCAGTCTATCTCTGATGGCTCTGCACTTTGGTTGGTAAAGTGCGAGTTGAACCAGTCCTTTAAATAGAGCCATCAGAATTAGACTGGCTACACGTATATGATATGACACATTGTTGAAAAATTGTTTTAAGGACTGGAGCAAGTCTATAGTAATAGGAGTAGCTGCCCGCCAAGAGTGACAGTGACGTCATGTTTTGTTTACAATTGTTAAGTAAAATATTAACTTGAACACTCCACTTGAGCTTACGCGAATCGATATATCACTTATGTATTAATCATATCCTGCGGATAGGATTATTACACAAATGATCTATCGATTCTAAGTCTCTGATAACATTGTAAACAAAACATGACGTCACTGTCTCTCTTGGCTGGTAGGACAGTACTAAAGTATCGTGTACTGGATCAAATAGTTGTCTTTCTTCTGTATATTTTATAGGTTCTTTACTCTTTACATATTAAACAATAAATCTAGAAAACGCATTTCAGATAATGCAATACCATAAGATGTTATTAATATTGAAAATAAAACGACTATTTTATCAGTTTATTATTCGAAACGGCTGTAAAGCCATAGAAAGAATCTATTTGCTCAGTTTAATGGTGAAGTTATCGTGCTGTTCAATGGCTCATGGACAAATTATCGCCGTTATCTTGCCATCATCGCGGTGTTCTCGTTCTGCTTCGCTGATCAAAGGCGCCGCTTGTATTGTCCAGGGGAACCATGCCTCATGACTAAATGCTGAATCCAGGTTTTATACCGTGGCAGAAATTAAATAGGTGAAATTATTAATGCTAACAACGTTATTATTATTTTTACAGCATAATGTCAATCAGGGCGATCGATGAGAGACTGGATTCTTATTGTGAGTCTCTTATAATAATTCGTTTTGTTGGTAGTCACGTGAAAATTGCCTTTTTGTTGGTGTCTACATATACACGACCTTTAGAAAGTCAAATGAATAAAATTTGTAGATCTTATGCTACTTTCAGATTACTTGATTATACCCAGCCACTTTAAAAGTGTTGGGTATTATCTTATACCCTCCGTTCAAAATTTGCATTTGAGTGTACGTCCATCCATCCGTCCGTCCATCTGTTCGTTCATTTGCTCCCGCTCTCTGTCTGAGTATTTGTCGACCAGTTTTCTTCAAAAATAGCAAGTGAGTATGATCAGGAAATACCACAATCACAACCCGCAGACAACCCCATGGCACCGCGAGGAAGAGCCACTCAACCATCACGAGACACCATCTTCAAACTTTGTATAATAGTTGGTATCGGGAAGGAGTGGTTTGGGAACGTAGATTGGTACATTTCGTCAAATAAGTATAGAGTAATGGCCCTTGATTGATGTTAATAAATCGTTTCCGCTCTGTACCTTTAGCAAATTTTGACGTCATTCTTCATACTTTGCATGAAAGTTGATATTGGGGAAGGTGTTTTGGGATTGCAGATGGGTAAATTTTGACAAATAACTACAGAGATAATGCCCTTGATTGGTGTTCAAAATTGTAGGTTGCTCAATATATTATGAACAAATCGATTGATTAATTTAATGAAAAAATTGTGTTATCGCATGCATTAATACCCATCTTCACCAGCGAAGGTTTCGTCGTATCTACCTTTCGACAAAGATTAGACAATCGCAACCCTTGGTAGGACAAGATGATTAATACCATCTAGGCTTGGATAATAGCATTTATTTTTTTTAAGTATTTTGAACAGCGTTAGTGTCGTTGATGTACTTTTTTCTTTATTTTCAGTTTAATTGATGAAACTTTGCATATATTTTGATGCATATGAGATCTAGGTTGAGACAACTGCATGTAGTTTTTCATAAATTTTCAAATGAGTTGTGGCCCTTGATTATGGATTATGAAAGGAATGTTAGAAGATCATTTTGATCTTTTAAAAATTCAGGTGAGATTCTTAATAAATTAAAATCTAAAGGTTTTCTAGCAGCATATAATTTCTCTTCTCTCAGTACTACGTTGCCTCATAATCTAATCAAAGAAAAACTAACGTAATTAAAAAAACAAACTTTTAACAGAAATGGCTCACTTTATTTGGCTTGTTGTAAGAACCGTGCCTTTTCTTACATCTGAACAACCTAAATAATATAAGTTGTGGTCATTTCAGTAAATGCGTGATGCTCTCCATTATCTATTGGTCAATCTATTCATAAAATTTGGCTCAAAATTATATAGACAAATTGTAGGTATTCCAAATGGGTACTATGTGTGTTTCTCTTGTTGCAGGTTTGTTTTTGATATGTTATGAGAGAAACTTCAAGTTGTCTCTTTCAGACAAAAATCCAACTAACATTATGGAAGCTTTTAACTCCATCTCCAGATATTTAGATGACTTACTTAATATTGATAATCCTTATTTTAAACATTATGGTAGGTCGGATATATCTCATCGAACTTCAGTTAAATAAAGCGATTTTTTTATACAGAAGCCCCATTTTTGGACTTGGACTTGTCCATAACGAATGGCATAGTTTCACCTAAGATTTATGATAACGGGGATGATTTTACTTTTCTTGATGTAGATGTTCCTCTTCTCCCCTTCCTATGGCGTATATATTTCTCAACTTGTTCGTTTTGTTAGAGTGTGTTCTAATGTTGATGACTTCAACAACAGAAACCTATTTTTGACTGCTAAATTATTAAAACAAGGTTATAGATATCATAAACTTCGAAAGGCATTATCTAAATTCTATCACAGATACTCAGAGCTAATTGCTAAATAAAACATTGGTTTAAAAACTCTTCTGCAACAGAGCATATCAGAACCAATATTTTATGGTGATTAAGTTTATAAATTCAAAAGAATTGTTGGAAAACCTAATTTTAGTGATCATTTTGAAAAGACTATCAAACGTTATAAAAGAAAGTTGGATACAACTTGGATATCATGCGACAGTCCGCATGCCTGGATGTAAACCCAATCACGGTTTATAGCTATGGTTTCCTTAATTGCACGACGGTGGGTCAGGTCTCAGACTCAATGACGGCTCTGACGTAAAGCTTTAACCGGTGGATTGGTGCCTGATGTTTGGCTGTAGCTGGGCCCACCGTGGCTCAACTTGAGGTTTTCTTAAGCTCCGACTATCTGTGAGTCATGATCCCTTTTCTCTGTTTCTTTATAGTGTGTTAATTTGATTATATCATTTCTCTATGATGATACATTGCAATAGTTAGGGATCCTCCATGCGAGTTTAACATTTTTTATGCTTCAACAACGGCATAATCTAGGGCGAAGATTTGGTACCAGTAAAGTACATTTAAGCCCCTCCCCCTAGTGGCTTAAGCTGCTGTCCGTTCTAAGGCGGTGGTTCTGTTGTTGATGATTCGTTGTTGACTGTTATAGTGCGAATCATATTTACTGTCGTCACCCTGGGCCCGGTCACCTGTTAAACTAACGGTACCGGGAGCCAACTCACGACAGTAAACAAGAAACGAGTTATACTCCCATTGTTGGATTATGTAATTGTTCTATGTTTTGTTGTGCGTTATTGTGTGTCCATTTTAGTTTTGCAATCATCTCGATGGGATAGAGAGAGCTGGTTGCTTTGCTATGTTTGTCTCCCTGGTGTCTCGTGATTGTTGTGTAGCTCTTCCACACGATGCCACGGGCTTGTCTGCAGTTTGTGATTGTGTAATTTCCTGATCATACTCACTTTCTAGTTTTGTCTTTGTATGAATTTAATTTGTGGCGGGGTATGATGCATGCCTACAGCGCTTTCATTTTTGTCTCGTGACAGTATGCGACACGTGTGCCGTCGACAATGTCGCTCGCAACTTGTAAACGATCCACAGTAGATCATTTGTTTGTTCGTGGCTAAACGTCGATTTCAACATTTTCTTCAGTCATACTTCGAATCCAAACGCCTATGGGCAGACGTATGAAACGCCATTGTATTCAAACATCCTAATTGTTACTCTTCAACCAAATTTGTGGAATCAGACTTCGAAGTGAACTTCATTTAAATAAAGCAAATTTCTTTGATATTGACGTCCCCTTTTAGGACTTGGACTTGTTCATAACAAATGGCATTTTTCCATTTATAATTTATGACAAACGGGACGATTTTAATTTAAAAATAGTTAATTCACACTTTCTGATGGGCATCGTCCATACTCACCTTTCTCATGTTCCTATGGTGTATATATTTCGCAGCTTATTCGTCTTGCGAAGTGTATGTTCTAATGTTCGTGACTTCAAAAAATGAAATCTATTTCGACTGCTAAGTTATTTAAACAAGGTTATCGATATTATAATTTTCGTAAAACATTTTCTAAAGTCTACCACAGACACTCAGAGTTGATTGGCAAATACAATATTGGTTTAAAAGCTCTTCTGCAATAGGGCATACCAGTGCCAGTAGTTTACGGTGATTTAGTTTAAAAATTTATAAATTCCAAAACATGTTCGAAAATCTAATTTAGTGTTCAATTCAAAAGGATAATCGAACATTACTGTTTTGTGTTCTAGTTCTGCAATCATCTTGGAAAAGATAACTGGGCACCTGCTTTGTTTTAATAGTGTTATTGCTGTCATGTGACTGGCAGTATCACTGTTCTGTCTCCCTCGCGTTGCCGAGAGTTGGTCTGTGGTATCTAATTGTGGCATTTCCTGGTTATCCTTACTTGCTTTTTTATCAACAGGTACATATTGTACGCATCTTCCTTTCTACGACGTTTATCATAGGACGTTGTAGCCGTTTATTTGCAATGCATTTGGACTCGTTAATTTGTTGACTTGGTTTCTATGACGTCATTATCACGTGGCCATTGTAGACAACGTTGTTTAACCAAATGTCGGTGAGTATTATCAGGAACTACCACAATCACACACTGGAGACCAACCCACGGCACAGTGAGGAAGAGTCACATAACATCAGAAGACAATTAATGTAAGGCAACCAGCTCTCTTCCCCATCAAGTTGATGTCAAAAATAGAAGGACACAAAGTACTGGGCCAAATGTAGCACCCCCACAAACAACGGGAGCAACAATAAACAATAAGTCAACAACAACAGCACCACCACCGCATTAGACTGGACAGCAGCCTAAGTCATTGGCGTTGGGGGTGGCTGGGGGCTCAAATACATTTATTGGTACCATATCTTCGTCATTGATTAAGCTGCTATTAAAAACACAAAAATATTTAGCTCGAAAGGAGGCTTCCTTACTATTGCAATGTATCATCACAGAAACAGTCTAATCGAATTAACACGCTATGATGAAACAAAGGAAGGTACTCACGACTCGCAGATAGTCAGAGCTAATATAAAGAAAGCTTCAATGTGTGCCACGGTGGGCCCAGCCAAAGGCAAGCATCAGGCACCAACCAGCTGATTAAAGCTTTACGTCAGGGCCGTCATTGGGTCTGAGGTCTGACTCACCGCCGTGCAATCAAAGAGGAAACCATAGCTATAATCCTTGATTGAGCAGACATCCAGACACGCAGTCGTCTATCGCATGACAATCAAGTTATATCCAACTTTTTTTTTACGTTTAACATAAAAATATAGAACCCGCCCCCACCCTCCCCCAAATATTTGTTGTCAGTTTTTATCTCTATCAAACACAAAGTTTGGGCCCTTAAAAGAAACGTCTCAAGGACACGTTTCTTTTGCGCTCCAAATCTATATGTGATTTGAAACAGTTATTAAATATTGTAATGTCTACATCCCTATACTTTGAACTACTGATAATTCGAAATACAACCTCTAGTCCCGAGGACTTTGAATTTACGAGATTCGACTGTAATAACGGGTTAAATACGGTAACAATAATATTGTGGATAGTTATCCGTAAAGTAACTCTTAACGGCCTTAAGCCCTTGATCTTCCGTTACCAAAGATACAACAATATTATTTTTCTATATGGGATGGCCATATTTTGATTATTTTAATAAGTGTATTTGTATAGTTGAACACAGCAAAGCTTATAAACCCGTATTATGCAACAAAAATGGTTGTATTGTGCCTTTTGTCCTCTGTTGAAAGATGTTATTTATTCCAATGTAAACAACAGAGATTCCTGGAGGCCAAATCAATTAGCCTTTGAGACTATTTGTGTTAGGAATCCTAGTGATTAAACATCTAATGGAAGTTTAAGAGGGGATAAAGCACTGCGAGTTTGCTTAAAGAATTGTCCCTAATCCGATTCGATGATCGCTATATCTAGTTACATGTCCGCAGTACTTCATTACAGTGTGTTGACATTCAAAGTGGTAGGTACTTCAAGACTGAAACTAAGATGTATATTAATTAGTGTAAAAATCAAACGTAAAGATGTAATTTAGTATATTTATTTTGTCATATACATGTACTATGGTCGCGGGAGAAGAAAACTTATTACGAGGTTTGAGATCGTGTAAAGCTCAAACCAGCCTGCTCCTTTAAATATTCGGTTTTAGCAACTAAAACTATTCTATTGACCAAATTCTGGGAAACATTCAGATTAGCATACGCAGATGTTCACCCCGATATATGTCTTTGTTGCTCCATCATCATGCTCAAGAAAATATTGTTTGGATACTAGTATGTAAGAGAACTTCATAATAACAATACCTACCCCATGCTTCCTTAACTGCCGTTGCAAACGTGCTTCATTATATACTTTCACGTTGTACAGTCGATAGTTTTACTGCGTTCTGAAAAAATAACTTCTCCTCCCTTCCGCTGATTCATTCAATAAGGGTTGATGTCAGTTACAAGCGAAAGTATGTGCAAGAATTACTGGTTAACCGCTTGTTCAAGCCTGCCCAGGAAAAAGTGTGGTTAGGTGAACTGACCGTCCCGCAATGACCGTCGCTGTTGACTTGGGACGTAAAGCAACAAAACAAACAAATAAACAAACAAACAAACAAACAGAAAAATAACTCATTTTCACTGATACAGTATGTGCATTCATTGACATTTGGGAGTACAGTCACATATTGCAGACTATCTCGAAATCGTAAAAGCGCATCGAGAAGAGATTTCAGGTGTTGAAGGGACGCAAGTCTATCGTACGTCTGGATGGAATCAGTTTTACAAAGTTGTTCGTATTCCAAACGGAAGAAAAGAGGCTGGAATTTTCCAATTTCTACCAGCTCTCACGTTATTAGAATGTGATTCATACGACAACTTATCATTGTTTACCATAAAATATATGCCATTAAATGCATATATATAAAAACAATATACAACGTAATGATAATCACAACCTAAGTACAGAAAACATGAGAAAACCTCGCAATTTTAGACCTAAAATGGTAGATTTTGCTGATAGAGTCGATTTCACTTATTTTGTAGGGTATATGAATCTATACTGTGTTATTGCTTTTTGTGTAACTGGATTAGAATCTGTATTTCGCGGTCTCTTATTTTTGCGATTTTTGTTTATATCGCAAATAGCGCCAACTCTTGTTGATGCCCGAAAAACGACAAGTTGCAGCTTTTAAAACAGTACTCATAATCCAACGCTAAAGCCAAATATAGTCTTAACATCCGGTAAAACAGCCATTCAAACATTTTTTTCCAATACAAATGTTTGAAGTAATATATTTTGCGATGCAGAATTTGCAGAAGCCACAAAATATGCAACGTGGCTATGAGTACGTAGATCTTCGAGCAAACGCTGCTTCATAGATGTCCCATGCTGGCGCACACTAGTGGTTTACATATTAAGTAAGATTAGGTAATGACGCAAAAAACCTTGCTTACCTAATGACAAAATAGAAACGTATTCACACCAAAAATGTGATTTCAAAGTAATTTAAAGTCATACGAGTTTAATAAGTAGAACCTAACATCCTTGCTCCTTTACTATTGAATTTATTCAACCCGTTGCGAAAACGCAATAACATACGAGGCTTGTCGAGAATTGTATCGCTTTTTTCGTAGGGAGTTGAATAAATTCAATAATTCTTGAGCACACATGTACACATGTTTATCACATTTTTGAAATTCAAACCGCATTTACTTGAATGGTGGACCATTAAGGGTATTGCAGATGAGTCATACGGACAAACGCCGTGATGTTTTAAAACTACTTCAATAAGTATAGTGCAAATCATGTTTACTGTCGTCGCCCTGAGCCCAGTCACCTGTTAAACTAACGGTACCGGGAGCCAACTCACGACAGTAAACATGAAACGGATTATACATGCCACATTTAGTCACATGTTCGTGTTACCGTGCATCTAGATATTAAAAACTATTCGAATTTTGTTGAGAAACGTGACAACAGCATTAGCACTGTAAGCCGTTCCATGTAAAATTGGCGATTATCACGTAGAGGACATATCGTCGAGAGAGGACCTATCTTCGAGATTGGTGACTACGTTAGACTTCAACCAACCTTCTTATCTACAGAAACAAGTTAGAAACTTAAAAAGTTTGAATGAAATAAAGTATTTCGAAAACATTATAGAAAGCGAATAGTAATGGTTCTGTTAAAACTGCTCACCTGCGCATGCT
The DNA here is from genome assembly GCA_964019695.1 of Loripinus fragilis. NCBI lineage: Eukaryota > Metazoa > Mollusca > Bivalvia > Lucinida > Lucinidae > Loripinus > Loripinus fragilis. The sequence continues at coordinate 93,549,595 of OZ026514.1, forward strand.
GATTTCTGTTTTATTTAATATGAAGGGTGCCTTCGCGACGAGGCCCACATTATCACGCCACGATAAAAGTAGTTTTTTTTTCAGTAGAAAGCGAAGGCTGATTGCCTTGTTTTTGTTGTCTTCCTGGTGTCTTGTGGTTGTTGGTGAGCTGTGGCTCTTCCTTGCAGTGTGTGAATTTGTGGTATTTCCTGACCATACTTACTTTTAAGATCAATTTCAACAAACGAATGACCACAATCACATGTCACTGGTCAGTCAATGGCACGAAGAGGAATAGACGCATGAAGAGACAGACACATACAGCAGGAACACAATAAGCAAAGCCACCAGGCTCCAAGGTTATTAATCTTTTTTCGTGCTCAATTTAGCTGAACAAGAATTTTTAACAGCATAAAAACTGAAATGCTGAAAGTTATAGAGTGTTCTTGCTTTTAAAATTATCCTGCTAAAATGTTAAAATGCCAACATTTGTTGGCATTTTAACATTAAAGAGCAGGATAAATTTCAAGCTCAGGTGAACTGAGCATAAAGAAAACTAGATACGGCAAAACGAACAACATCATGATCATGAAACAAGGACGAAATGCAAAAATAAAACACATACAACGGAAGCGGCAAAGATACAACAAAGAACTCACAACAGAATCATCGCCTAAGATTTAAAACAATCCGATCAGCCACATTGATTGTCTAAAATCTTGAAGATTTTAATGAAGAATGATTGTGTTATTAGTATATCCAGATGAGCCAGTGCATGAGATTACCAACAATTTGGTATGTGCGACCAGCAAAACCTCAGATCAGCCTGCGCATACGCGCAGTCTGATCAGAGCCTTTGCTAGTCGCTTGAGTATTCTATGATTGTTAAGATGCTGACTGAAGACCATTTGGAGTTTCTAAGCTTAAAAGGAGGCTGAAGAGGCTCATCTGAGTCTACACATGTCAAAATGTCAAATTGTTGGAAATATCATGCCGCGGCTCAATTGGGAATGATGCTGTGGGTGTGCCAGCGTGCACATCCACAACATCATTCATTTTTACAGTCTTGATAGCATCTGGCTGGTCAGCGACATTGTTGTTAACAAATATAAGCCAATCGTCCTTTTTGTGGGGCATATATATGCAAACAGTGCAGACCCAGATCAGACGCCGCAGAACGCGGCGTCGGATCAGGGTATCCACTGTTTGCTCACATAAAGTTATATTAGAATTTGAACAAAACTGAAAAATAACACCCAACACCCCTAAAATTGGAAATGGGCTCGTCCTTCTGATAAGAGTAGGAACGTTCGTTCGGCTTAAATGGGATAACCAAATACAGAAACATCGGAAGAGCAGTCACATGTTAGCACATACACACAATGGAGACTGGCCAAAATCGAGGCATGTAACTTCACTGGATGGCTTCTAATAGACCCATTATACATTGTTACATGTACCTCCTAAGTATAACAGTAAGTATCCCATGCAGTTAAAATACAGCATCAGTATTTAACCGTTTTCAGACCAGTGGATTTTTCCATAAAGACACAAAACAACATAGCAAGGATGGTACATTGTATTATCATGTTTTCGCAAATAGTGTAAAAGACATATTTAAAGATCGCGAGTAGGGCATGGTTAACAACAGAGTGATTTGCCATTTCGCGCGAGGGTTTTACTTTAGTTTCGCAAAAATAAAACCCTCGCGAAATTCTCCGAATTTACAGTAGATTACAATTCCCAGAAATAGTGTTTGTCTTATTTGTATTACTTTCTCTGAAGATCATTTTTGCCTTAGCAAACAGTGCAGACCCTGAGGATATGCCGCATCATGCGCCATTTCATCCGGGTTTTCACTGTTTGCCAAAGTATCCGTTTAGAGGTTTCCGGTCTACAAATGGTAAACCATCTTGTCCTACCATATCATGTTGAAAGGTTAAATACCGATAAAACCTTCACTTGAGATGATGGTTAACCGGCAAGAATACCAATTTCTTTATGAGTACTCCACCTGCATTGCTGGGGAAATGAAGTGCGGTGACGGGTAATTGCGAAAGCAGTGCTCGTTCCGGTTTATTTGCGCCACCCGTCTAGAAGAAGGTTTTCCGGTCGGTATTTACCTAATGCAAACGGGAAATATGAGCGCATTCAAAGATCAAAAGATTGGAAGGAGGTTCAGTGACAGTTTGGATGATGAATGATTCGCCTTTCATGTTTGTCTGAGGTACATGTACCTGTTCTCTTGCACAAATGATTGTATCATTAGGGCGCACGTGAATATGCCGGTCTTACCAGCCAGTTCACGCATACTCCCCGTGCATAGAACATGTAAAATTCTGAAATTGAAATCCGGATAAAAATGCTCTTCTGGAAGCCCTTTCACCACAGAACTTGATTATGCTTAATTGGTTGTATCTAATAATACAGTATAATACAGTAAGAAAGCTTTTTACATGAGCAAAAAATGTGAAACTCACAATCACGTCGATCCGTTTGGAACCTTACGACAGTGTGATAAATGCGTAGATGAGCACACGTCTGTACTGTTTCTATCTGTTTCAGGTTTTCATTAGCTTAGACAAGACCAGCGCGTACCAAATCGTTAGAATATTTACACACTTCAAAGGGAGACTATTGAAAAGAGATATGATGCTCTCTAACTGCGTCCCGCTTCGAATTGGGGTCGACTCTGGAGCGAATTATTTTCTTTGAGAGTGGTAGTCCCTTATGGTATGGGAAAACACTATATCCACATTAGGCGATCTTTCATGAATGTGTGCAATTATCATTACACATGCGAACACTTGATTATAAGACTCTAAGAATGTGTAAGATTTGTCTATACATAGTTGTGTACTGAACCTTTCCATGTCATTGGCTGACTATGATATGTGCAAATGCTACTATCTATTGTTATGGGTCAGGCACTCTCACCTATATATCTACATAAGGAAAAAAACGCATAGCTTCTATTATATAATCAATCTCTGACAACTGCGTCAGAGAGTCTCGACTCTTTGGCTCAGTTGTTAGAGCATTGGTTTTGTACAGGGGCGACCCGGGATCGATTCCCAGCGACGGCATGGGAAATTTTTCAGCCATGCATTACTTTGTTACGGCTATCATGTCGTAAGACTATGTACACGTAGTGCCTCTTTTCCATGCATCACTATGCGGTTGTCTTTGTTAGAGTGTTACAGATTACTAAGCATTGAGAATCTGTTAACAAGCTAGGTCAATATTGACCAAAAGGGTAGAAATGTTTTAAGGTATTATATCAGAGAGGAGAGCTTTGTTGGATTAAACTCTACCGCGAAGCAAAACTCCCTTGTTATAATCCGAACAGCATCATAAGAGATGATCCTTTGAAGATCGATGATAGGTGGTCACAATTCGCCTTCAAAATCAAACCCTGGGTCATAAACATATGTTTTAGCATTCACAGACTCACTGGGTACTGACTTTGTATATGTGGACAAGAAAGCCACTGATCAGACTGCGCATATGCGCAGTCTGATCAATGTCTTTCTTGTCCACGTATGTTTAATGGTCTTTATACAACGACACGGCTTCAAGTGATCTCTAACACAAACAAAACCGAGATCTCTATATTCTTGAAGTAGGGGACTAAAACTTTTGTTCGATTGGTAAACAATTTATTTAAATCAATAAACACACTCTGTAAATCGTACTTTATCTGTAAATCTGAAAAGACAATATTTTTCTTCAAAATGTCCACCTGATTAACTGAAGTGGGCATCCGAAGGTGACTGCTTTAAAAGAGACGAACATGCAAATGTAGACTTGTTCTATCATGCCCAGTAAAAGCAAAAACTTGCCAGCATGTGCTTTAATTCCATCGCTAACAAGGTAAAAAATAGCTGTGTAGATTTCTTATAATAAGAAGACTTGCGCATTTTATGATAAAACGTGAAGCATAAATAGCATGTCCCCATGCAAAATGACGGTCAGTACTAAAAGGTCAGCCTGTGCCATCATTTTATTTTCTTGATTAAAATCTGTGAGAAGCGATGTCCAAATCGTATTTCTTTAAAACTTACTTATTATAAATACGACAATGCATGTCTAACCATTCATTCTGACAGAAATCGTGCAAGAGGGAGAACTCACGATTACAAGTATAACTGCAACAACAGTAATTCTATAACAAGTGTAAGCTTTTACAAAAATCTTGGTCTACGCTAATTAAATATGAGCCGTGACACGAGATTTCCAACAATGTGGTATGTGCGACCAGCAAATGCTCAGACCAGCCTGCGCATACGCGCAGTTTGATCAGAGCATTTGCTTGTCGCTTGAATATTCTATGACTGTTAAGCTACTGACTGAACACTATGTGTAGTTTCTAAGCTAAAAAGGAGGCCGTACAGGCTCGTCTGAGTCTAGACTTGTCAAAATGCCACATTGTTGGAAATCACATGTCACGCCTCATATAAAATTGTAAATCTGAACAATTCATGTTTTAAGCAAAGGGGGTCTTATGTATAGGCGTCCTAAACAAGCTAAAGTTAGTTCTTAATTCAAAACTACATCTGTATAATCATGAAAAAATAACAACTTGTTATTGACCATTGCAATGTCTCACTTCATTCCATACAAGAGAGCCCCAATTGATGGTATAGCTGTTCTTGGTTTGGTAAATTTATAACTAGAGCTTCAACGATGGGACATTGGCATATGCTTCACGTCCAAAGAAACCTGCATTTGTGGAATCCGATTAAATAGAAATCAAACCAACCTGCTCAGGTACAAAGCCTAGCTAGAATATTGTTAATGTGCATGAAGCAGGTTTAATACATTGCGGTAGTTCGCTTAAACAACAGCAAAATCTAAGGCGAATATAAGGTACCAGTAAAATGCATTTAAGCCCCCCCCCCTCCCCCAGTGGCTTTGGATGCTGTCTGTTCTAAGGCGGTGGTTCTGTTATTGTTGATTCGTTGTTGATTGTTACTCCCATTGTAGGATTCTGTAGTTGTTCTATGTTTTGTTGTGCGTTACTTTGTTTCCGTTCTGGCTTTGCAATCATCTCGATGGGGAAAAGAGAGCTGGTTGCTTTACTTTGTTTGTCTTACTGGAGTCAACTGATTGTTTTGTGGCTCTTCCTCTCGATGCCACGTGTTTATCTGCAGTTTGTGATTGTGGTATCTCCTGACCATACTCACTTACAATTATAAATATTTTATTGTCCAATAAGCAAATATTACATGCACTAATCCGACTGCGTGGATGCAAAGTCTGATTTGAGTATTTGCTGTTCGCATGCAACAGAGTCAGTTTTTCTCGCGTCGAGTGCCATATGGTATAGATCTAGATAAAAATTGCGCCATCCCATCTCAGTCTCCTGGAAGAAATATTCAGCAATCACATTAATTTGGAACTGAACATCAGTATTAACCCATTTTAGATGCCATATTGAATAACATGTCATTCCAATACAATGATAGCAGTGGGTTCTATTGGGTGTGAATTGTTGACTTCAATTTTCTTTTCGTTCTGATTGTTTGTTGTTGTTGTTGTTGTTGTTGTTGTTGTTGTTGTTGTTGTTTTTTGAGAATTGTTTCACGGTAATCAATTCAATTTTCTTCCCCACTTGATACACCGCGTTCTTAATCTACAGCATTTCCAAATGCCCCAGTTTGGGATACTTTTTAAACCAATCCAGCTATTAAACATATCAATGCCCCCCAGATAATTGTGCGTAACTGAAAATTATTTTTCTTTTTTCTCAGCCAAAACATATGTTGTGGGTACTCAAAAGAACCGTCTCGATGAGACGGTTCTTTTGAGCACCCGAAACACATGTTTAAACTGATGGATAAGAAAATAATCGCAATTATACGCTGATTTCTTTTTTTCTTTTTTTTGCTTAACTTGCCCTATAAATTGCCCATGGTTGCCCATGTATACCAATGTTTATAGCATATATTAGGATGCAGTTTACATTATAAATTTAATAATTTATTAAGAAAGCAGTTTAACATTCTACCATAACCATATCGGAACAGGTGTCACACACATCAATACTAATAAAACTGACATTCTCACCTCGGGTATATTAGTAAGAGTAATTTTGGTGTACAATTTCTCCTTAAATGTGGGATGCATTAAACAGTTTCAAAGCATAATCATATTTTATAAGCATATTACGAGGTGGTGTGGTGAAATAAAACTGCGCTTCAAGAGATATTGTAATGATTTATTATAAGATGTAAAGGCCTACCTTAAAATGTGTACATGCTATTGTCAAAATTTATTCTCTGTGTGAATTAATGCACCACCTACTGATGAGTTTGTATCACGTAATCAGCATCAGAGACTATGTATTTCGAACTACAGTAAAACCTGTGTAAAACGGCCACTCTCAAAAAACACGAACACTCATTTTCAAGACCAATTATCGCTTAATGCAGGTCAAAAGTATTGCACAATGCTCGAAGGAAATAAAATTCTGTAGCATGTTGGTTCAGCCCTATTAAAATCCATTTTTCTGATTACCCGAAAAGTTTAATCGGCAGAATAAATAAAGTTTATGTATTTTTCAAAATATCGCTTTTGAAAAAAACTTAAACTTCATTTACATGTATAACCGTTTGTTTTGCTGCAATCACACTTGGTATTGTGTTGACAAAGTTTCTGTGATGTCAGCGTCACTTTATGTATCGTCAACGTCACATTATCAAAGTAGATCCTCGATGTACATCCGAGGTCAGATTCCACGCGATTCCACGGAATCGGCCTAGGCAGTTCCGACTGTGGTCTGTCTGTGTTGCACGGAGAAACATATCCTATTGAAAATGAGCCGGAATCCAGCATAAGGTACAAGTTGGCATAAGCGTGCATCGAAGATTCAAATCAGTCTAAGCATCCACACAGTCCGATTAGAACCTTAAAGCTCCGCCTGAAGAAACAATGGACCCTTGGCTACCCATAGAGCGTTCATCAGACTCTGATCAGCCTGCGCAAATGCGCAGACTGATATGAGTCTTCAATGGGCGCACATGCCGACTTGTAACTTTAGCTGGACACCGGCTGAAATACTTCATTCTTGACAGCACGTGTCCAACGAATAAAGAAGATAAAATTTAGCGTATTTTCAGACTATAATCTTGCTAATCGGAGCTCAATGTCAGCTACAGAAGAGACTAGTCGTGCTGAAGCACTTCTAAATCCACGATGTCATTTCGTTCCCGGCATTTGTACGGTTTTACAATTTACGGAGAATTAGTTCCATACAAGGTGATACCGATTCAGTAATGGTGTTATTAGATTAACATCGAGTTTATACGGCAATCTGATTAAAACGACGTTGAGAGTCTTCTCGGCATTTGTCCAAACACGCATATAGAACAAACGTTTCATAACAAGGCCTTTCGATAGATCAACAACTCACATTAATCGTCAATATCTTCTTACTGTAAAATGAAAGCGTAACTTTACATCACAGTGTGACTGTGTGGTAAGTACGCATATCGCTCCCTTGGCTGTACGTCAGGAAAAATGCAAAATGGCTGAGATAGAATCAGCTGAATTCTAGGTGCTTCATCTTCATTACGATAGCCATATAATAGTTGTATATCAGACTTTGGAATGACTTTGGCACGGTACAAGTCGCAAATGTATTAAATTTTCATCCGCCACATACGACGTACCCATTGAAATGTTTGCAGGATTCCTTGATTTAGGCTACATGTTCTTATCACCTCATCAGGGCGTAAAAAATGAAGCGAAAGTTGTCAGTAAATTTGTATATTTTGGGCCATTAATTTCACTATTTTGGTATTTTGGCAAAATGGTAGCCTGTTTTAAAAAGAAAAACTTACTAGATCACATCGTAATATCAACTTTTGTCAAGTCTGCGTTTTTCTGGATAAAATTTGATTATGAAATTTTTGCCACTCTATGCCAGGAAAATATTTTTAATTACTTTTGAGAAATGCATTGTACGTTGGGAAGTGTACCAAAACTGTACGTTTCCAGGAATAGAACTCTATAAGCATTTATGCTTTCGTTCCAATCCTTTGTATGTTTACAATGTACGTATGTTGTATATCATTTGTATTTATTGAATAAAATATGTTTAAACTAAAACTGTACGTCGAGAGGGCCACATTTGAACCAAAATGCTGTACGCTTGGAAACCCAACTAATTGCATGCACTGCTGGCAGATAATCAAATCGGCTTCTATCAACATTTTAATGTTCAACCTTTACTAAGCCGAAGATGAAGTGTCTGGCTAAAGGACACAGCATAGTGGCTCCATCGACAGTGAGTTTGCAAAGGTAATTTTTGATCCCCAGTCTAGCCTTCTTACAACTGAGTCATGGTGCACTGCCAGTGTGGGTATGTAAATCATACATAGATTATATGCGCATAACGTCCAGCATGTAGCATGCTTGACTCTTAGCCAAGTGGTTGTGCGTTTGAGCCACTCCTATCAAGCCTGACCTCGCAAACAGATAGGCTGGGTATGCAAATAGGCAGACATATAGACAGTCAGACAGACAGGCAGGCAGGCGGGCGGGCAGGCAGGCAGGAAGATGGGTATAAAGTGTGTGTTTTTTTCTTCTGACTTTTGTTTACAGCCCTTGGGTGGTCCATATCCTCACTAGCAATTTTCTTTGTATGGATCAATTTGGGCATTTCAACTTGGAGTTAAGGCTACATGCCCCAGTCAACTATATTTCAATTGGGCTGGGATTCCTCCCAAAGAAATGGAGATAGAAAAGAGGAATTGGATAAAATAAAAAGGTACCAACCCCACCTAAATGTGCCTTCAGTGAAGCAAATTTCATCCTGCCGAAATGCTACATATGGCAATCCCATATCTCTGAAAGCTGCTGGATGTTTCTGATTCAGACCATTGCTGTTGAATCTTTACAGGTCAAGTCAAAATCGAATATAGAAGGGTTATTTTCCCTGTTTGGCAAAATAATGATTATGTGCAATTTGATACCAGTTTTAATCAAACGCACATTTTGGGTTTATGTTCTTTTCCAAATAATACTTTTGGTTCATTTGATGTCATCAGGTATCATTAGGTCGCATGATTGCCACAAGTTGCATGCTATTCTAAAATAGTCTACGCGCATGTTCGTAGATAATAAAACCTGACAAACCTTTAACTGTTCTTGACAGTTCCTGTCTTTGTAGCAGATGTCCAAATATTTGTGTAAAGAGAGTAAGATGGCCACTGTGAACAATTTAACTATTTTACACACTTGTTTCATGTTACATAAACACGCTGAATATATGTAGTGCAGACATTTCATGCAATTTTAAAATCTACATTATCAGGGCTTTTAAGCTCTCAATTGATGTTTTATTGTAATTGTTGAGCGTTTAACTCTTGTGAATACAAGCAAGTTGCACAATATGCTTTAGTGCAGGTAAGTCATAGGCAAGTATCATGCAATTTTAACTTGAACACATCAAAAATATTTGGTTTAAAGTTAGTGTATGTCCATCACAAAGTCACAGTCTTCAAAGTGTGTTTTTTTTTAATTCTATTCAAGAATAGACGATAACAAATATTTCTCATTTTGTCTTGTGATGTTTTCCTCTAAAGGACTAGTACGTATTTACACCTTAATAGATGTATCAAGATCTATATAGGCAGGTGTCCATGCTAGGTGCATGTACGATTTTACTTCTTTGACAATTTTGCATAAAATATATAGGGAGCCTCTTTGTTATCATGTGCTCAGTCTCATGTAGTCTCAGACATGTAGATTAGACAGACCCGTTGTTTCCTGTTTGAGGAAACATTAAAAATGTTGATGCATTCGTTTTTCTGTTGACCTGTCCCTCAGCAATGTATGCACTTGGTTGGGTTTCCCAGCATACAGCATTTCGGTTCAAATTTGGCTCTCTCTCTCTCTCTCTCTCTCTCTCTGCGTACAGCTTTTGGTGCAATTTCCGGCGTACAGTGCATTTTTCAAAATAAAAAAATGATCTCTTCCTGGCGTACAGTGGCGAAAGATTCACAATCAAATTTTATCCAAAAAAAAAACAACACAAGTTTGACAAAGGTTGATATTACGGTGTGACATGTGATCTAGTAAGTTTGTTTCTTTAAAATGTGTTACCATTTTGCGCAAATTAGTGAAATAAAGGGCCCAAATCTACAAATTTGTTGACGCTCTCGATTCATGTTTTTCTCACGCCCTGATGAGGTGATTAGTAGCCTAAATCAAGGAAGCATGCCTACATTTCGAGTGGCACGTATGTGGCGGATGAAAATTAAATACATTTGCGACCTGTGCAAAGTAATTTCATAGTCTAACATACTACTATATTTAGTTATCGTGATGAAAATGAAGCAGGTCTACCATTCGTCTGATTCTATCTCCGCCATTTTGTATTTGTCCTGAGGCATCAGGGGACAGTCTCGAATTTGGGGATAAGCGAATTTTAATATATTATAGAATAGGGGTCCAAAATAGCATAATTTTGTTTTAAAATGATGATATATGAGAATATTTCAGCTGAAAAGCCTTTAAGGATGTGCATTTCTACAAGTTTGAATGGAATACGAAACTAAAACTTTCTAGCTTACAGCTCTGCTTGTGGTGAAGGACATCGCGTCAGCTGCAGTTGTCAGTTGTTTCCAGTGAGCATTTAAATTGTCCTGTTTTCCGAGAGGTTTTGCCAAAATGTTTATTGGTTAGTAAAGTGTCCCCTTTTGATTTTGAACATTGTGTAAAATTGATCTTCTACAGACTGAAAGTGCATGATAGGGCTGGTGACAGGCAGGTACTGACTTTCAGTTTCCATATAAGTTGTGTTGGGGTCAGTGTATTTCACTATTGAAAAAGTGTTGATGGTGATATAACAAATATTCCACTGGTACCTAGGTTAGGGTCATAGGGGCCTTATTCTTAATTTTCCAGACTTTGACTTCTGTGGGGAGTAAGACAAAGTAGAAAGTGAGTTGATGTGCTCATTTGTTGAGAAGTTATTAAGTTTTAAAAAAAGTGTGTGGCAGCGGACTAAAATGTCCTCAAAAGAACCGTCCCGTGATGCCTGACGTACAGTCAAGGGAACGAACTGCATACTTACCACATAGTGATTGTGTGGCAGCTGAGCTGGCACTGATTTTGGTGTAACATTTAAAACGTTGATCTGTTCGATTCTATTGATCCTGATAACAACTACAAGAATTGTATCACACCAGATACAGTTGAAGGCATATGCCTGTAATTCATTGTATGAAATTGTGTATCATTTGACATAGAGGATATTTACTTTTTTTGAGGTGAATACCAAATATATTTCATCGAGTGCTGTGAAAAAAATCAGTATTTTTCACGAGTGCGTAGCACGAGTGAAAATGCTGATATTTTCACCGCAAGAGATGAAATATATTCGGTAATTGCCGAAAAAAGTAAATTTTCTCTTTATTTTATACTCAACGGAAATACAGAAATCACAACCTTACTTTTTACTTGGTCATTTGACTTTTGCAGTGTGTTTATGGGGTATAACATTGGGTGTAAACATAGTTTGCACCTAGAAAAAGGCTTAGAATCATATTCTAACGAATGAAACGCAATAAATCAGCATTTAAAGAAAGCCTATTGAGTGTGCCTTAGGGTAGGCGTCACGTGCAAACTGGCGCTACGCCAGGTCAAACAGTGACGTCATTATGTTTGATGTTGACGTCGTAACATGCGACAAATATACTTCACTTAGAACCTTATATTAAAAAATCTCAGTCACAAAATTGCCAAGAAAGCCTTGTTTTGCTACAGTTCTATTCTATTCTACAGTGAAAATATAAATCGTATCAGTCACTAGTGAAAAAATACGATATTTTTTCACTGTAGAAAAATACCAATTTTACTCACATTTGATATGCATTGAATTCACTGCTTGTGATAAAATAAGTTAAATTATCTAACTTGCACTACCAAAACGATTATATGTAACTTATACCTACGTAAGCAGGCTTTTAATACAACAAACAAGAACTTTGACTTATATATATTTCTTATTGTATTATAATTGGTTCAAGAAAATATCTATGTTTAGAAGAAATGCTCGGGACCAGATATTGCGTTTCATTACCCCTCTGTTATTCACAAAACATAATGTTTGGGAATTCATTGGAAACTGATTGTTTAGGCGATTCTAATGCGTTTTCCAAAACTTTGTTTAAATGCATTTATAACACAATATCTCTGATAAACATTTCCTTTATCAACTTGTTTGCTATGTGTTTTTATTTTTATTCTGATAATTCAAGCTTATAAAGTTTATTTTGTGTAAATTTCACTATAAAGCAACGATTAGTGGGATTAAGAATAATGGGAACCCGAAGAATAATGTTGCATAAAAACACATCTTTAAAAGACTATTGTGCTAAATCACTAATCCCCGGGGTTTGTCTCTACAGCTGCCTATAAACCGGACAAACCCGACCGCTGTTGATAGATATTAATGGCTCCGTGATTGTCTCCTTTGAAACAATTATGAAAGGTTATGTTTATATCAAAACAGTTTAAGTAGGAAAATATATGGAATAATATCGTAATCCACTCAACAGGTCATTTCGTCGGTCAATACGGACGGAAACACGCCCGATCCATTAACATTGATCCTTTCTAAGAAAAATATTGGTCTAAGCTATAATTCGGATGGGCAAGGCAAAACGCGCCAGGCCACAATATACTGTCATGTTCTTAATTTAATCGAACGCTAGAAACAGCTGACAAAAAGACATACGTGGGTCATCCAATAAGTTCTGACAATGGTCCCATATCTCAGAAACTGTTATTGAAATCACAATTATATTACCCATTGCATGTGGCCATGGATGTTGCCTACTGATGTTTAAAATCTGGAGTTTTTATCATAACCTGATCCGATGCTACACAAATTTGTAAACAACACTGTGAGAGCCTATGGCCGCAAAAATTCACGTTTTTCGCTATTATTTGCTGGGGTAGAGTTAGAAAAATATGCAGTATGTTCTTTTGGAAAGTTTTATTAGTGGTTGGTGATGTTGTCTGAATGCACATTTGACCCATAAACACAAATACCACAATGACATTAACGTAGTTGCTTTGAACGTCCTTGGTTGCTAGGCAACAACAGAAATTTAAATATTTGCCTCACTTTAAGCGTTAATTAGAAAATAGTATATTTTGAACACTTATATAAGTCATTGCGATCAATTTGCATATTAATAGACACATATTTTGATAAATCTGTTCTATAGTCTTCTTAACACATAGAAAATAATAAATTTCAATAAATGTTTTTTACCAAAGATAATGTACTTTTAGTACAGCCCATTTTCAAGGAAAATATTTCTTGTAAAATCTGTGATATATCATAATTAAAACCCTGCTAACACCACAGTCGCAACCTAAATCCTTATCTAAGCCGTTCAAAATCAACATACATATTGTCTTTATTTTTCAATATAAAAGTTTTAAGAAGGAGTTTGTAATTTCTTAGAAATTTGGGCATCTATATTGCATATGGTGCCCCGTCCATGGCTCTTTACCTTGTGATCTTTGGTTGCCTAGCAACCATCGCGATAGCAGCATGGAAAATATTTGAACCTGTGATCCAATTCCTTATATTCTAAATAACACGTGAAGAGTATTAAAACACTTCCTAGAAAAAAAGTTTTGTTTTATGGGGTCATTGTCAGAACATATTGGATGACCCTCGTAGACAAACAACGCAGACCAGACTGTTTCTGAAGAAGTAGTCTGATCAGGGTCCCCCTGTTTACTATTATGATTAGTGCTTTGTAAATTCCAACCTGATAACCAACACTTTATTTGAGAACTCTCTGAGAACCTGAAAAGCGTTCGAAATTTTAGAAATTTAGCACGAATGCGTGTTCTCCCAACAAGTTGAAATGTGTGCAGTTACATCCATTTTTAAAATTTGCATTGTTTTAACGAAAGAAATTGCGCTATCATACTTATACATTCGTGCAGATATATACATAAAATAATATTTTTGTGATCAGTCAGGTGCATAACTTCCAAAAGTTAAAAAATATATCACTTAAAGCAGTTAACTTTTTTAGCAACAAAAACAAAAGTAACCTGTTTGAGTGAAACTGTCTTCTTTTCATCTTCATATTCCGGAGATACTGCAATTTTCACGGCCATGTGGGTAATTTTATCTGAAAGACCTATTACATAACTTTACGATTATGCAATATATTTGTGTACGCATCGTTTAGAAACGTGTACGCAAGGTCATTGAAGATCAGAAAATAAGCTACTTTTTAACTTGAATAAGTTATATGTTTGACGTCCTAAAATTTGACCTTGGCGTAAATTATTTCAGATATAACCTAAATAAGTTACTTTCGATGGCCTCACTTTGAAATCATTGTTGAAAAGACACAATTTTAACTTCTTCAAGTGATATATATTGTAACTTATACAGGTTATGCCCCTGACTGGTGATCTGTCTCTTATTTATTAAAGGTATTTTCTCATAAACGCATATTCCCGCCTTGATCATCCTGCAATGGATCCAGTGCGAATATATCGCTTCTCACAGAATTATAAGGAAATCATTTTAAAAAGAAGTTGGCTACACTATGAGTATGCATAAAGACCTGAAGCCGAAATGCAGGTTTTGGTTGCTGTCCGTTCTACTCGTCAATATAGGCATCGGCGTGACAAACGCTGTCTTCGGGGTTTCCGACATAGCCAGACTCAAACCTGTCTCCTCAGCTTCAAAGACTACCTAGAAAATTGAAATTTCGGTTGAAGCAAGTTTAGATATGATGCATTCAAGTAAGTGTATAATAAATGCGTTGATCAGTCTGTGCGGAAGCGCAGACTGGTCTGCGCCTTTGTTGTTCGCAACGTCGAGTCCCATATTAAATTATACTTCTATGCACTGGCGCGGTGGAGATCCAAAAGCACTTTACCATTATCTTCAAGAAGGGGGTGACCAGCAACAGGCATTTCTTAAACGCATGTGGTAGTTCGGTGGCGGTGCCACGGGGTTGTCTGCAGTTTGTGATTGTGGTATTTCCTGGTCATACTCACTTACTATTTTTTTTACTGTTACACTCGCGTAAATTGCACAAAATATGAAACCTATGCAAAACTGCAAAAGTTTATTACGTTGTAGGTATTATGGAGAGCGTCATGTGATATCTCCGTACAGACGTGACCCAAGATTTAGGATATGCATTTATAAAACATAGCATTGACAATTTCTCCAAGAGCAAATGATAACTCAGGACTGAAGACACCTACACAAGTTTATAAATAAACTTTCGTTTGGTGGTTGTAAATTGAGCTTTGGCATACCCTTGGATTCTTTGATCTGGTTTGATGCATACTGGGTTAATATAGGGGTAACGGGTTAAAATTTCCGCATTTTGACGTACTTCAATATGCAGACACTGATTATACGTCGCTTTCTGTGGCACTTCATCTAGGTCTGCACTGTTTAAGAAAATAACTCATTTTCATGTTTCCAATATACAATGGGTTAAATATAATGCAGTATTTAAATAAAATGTTACAAAGTATCACTACATGTATATAGAATAACAATATTAATGATGAAGTTTAAAATTGGAAGCTGCAAACGATCATGAATGGAAATTGAACTTAGTGATTAAATGAATTGATTGTTAGATTGTCAGGAAATCGCAGTACCTAAACAAGCTATCTTGATATTTAATGTTATCTCACTACCTTAGTTGTATGGAAGGAAAATGGTGCATATTGCACATGCTGACATTGAAAGCCCTCGGGGATATAAAGTGAATGTCCTAGAATAGGGCTTTCCATGGTCGTTTGCATAAAGTTGGATTATTCTTAGGTCAGACACGAAAATAATGGCTGATGCTTCTGCAATTGGTCATAATACAAACCTAGGATTCCGGTGATAAAGTAAGTGCGGAAGAACCTTTTGCAAAGACATGACAAAAAGGTTTGATCTTCCATTTTCCTGTGTCAGTGTGATACTAGTTGTTACAACGGCACGATATAAGGCGTTTAGTGTGTGATTAGTCCCATTAGCTACCGGATTACAGGTAATCCTACGCACGCGAATCTAGCTTTAATCACGCAGAAACCAATCTGCATTGAAAACAGAACATGACGAAACTGAAAGTAGGTTTTGATTAAAACAATCATTATAAAGAGATAAGTCAGGTTATACAAACATTTGAGAAGCTCTTTCTGGAAGGTAAAGGTATAGAAGGGGGAAATTATTAAACTTAGTTTGACGACAAATCAAAGGCATAAAATACGCCGCGCAGATGGGATTAATTAATGTATGTTTTTTTCACAAAACAACGGCGTTAAAACAACTAAATGATCAATCTATAAAGCTAAAAAGCAAGACGTCTTTCAAAGTTCCATTAAACGCTGGGCAATAAACCGACAAGAAAACAATTTTATCCCAGATTATGAGTTTGCAAGTCGAAATTTAGAGATCTTAAGAAATTCGACCTGTCCTCTCCATGTTGGATTTTAAATTTCTTTTTATATTCACAAAACTATGATTTTTCATATCATGTTTTTGACTGTTAACCTCGAATTTTTGACTTGTAGATTTGAATACTTCGATTTGTCTTATATGATTTCGACTTCATAACCCAAAATATCGATCCGTCATTTCGAAATTTCGACTTGTCATCTTGAAATCGGCTTCTATTATTTTTCTCAAAGTTTTTTCTAAGTTTATATACCACACACCGGGTATGTGACAATCGAAAATGCTCTTTACAATCGACGAACGCGGATAAAAAAATCGCTAGAAACAGTGTTTTCGATTGTCATTTGTCGCCAGTCGGGAGACAAATTGCAATCGAAAACTCTTTCTAACGATTTTTGATATACATTAGTCGACGGTATTAACGTTTTCGATTGCCGCCTAACCGATGTGTATACACGGGCTCTGAAAATATTTACTGCCCACAGCAATAGGTCATCTAGTCGGCTTATGTGTATACCGCTGAAGCCATGTAATAAAAATAAATTCATGTAATAAATTGATCATCTTAGATTCTAAATTGATTCAAATATTATTATTGATACATCAAAGGAATGATGACAAGTTTACATTATCATTTACAAAAGTAGGGAAATTTATGGGTTGAAAGTATGATAGTTATGCTATATAGTGGTATCTTCAGCCAGATCATCATTTTAGATAAACGACCTAGATAAGAACATTTACCACGGTTATTAGCTAACAAGGAATCTACCCGGTCAATTACAATTTTATGGTAAATTGACCCAATTTTTTATTTGATTTTATTTGATTCTTAACATCCAAGTCAATAATCTTTCAGTTGTGTCGGGAACGGTCTTCCTAGGTTGAACCAGTACTAAGCAAGGATTAATGTGTCTTGCTCAAGGACACAACGCATTGACGCGCCGTGAAGCTCGCACCCGCGGCCTTTCGGTCTCGAGTTAAGCACTCTACCACTGAGCCACTGCGCTCCCAAAATTGACCCATTCAACCCTTTGAGGACAGGAAACCACTAAACGGATAACACATGTATGCTATACAGTGACGACCCAGGCTTATTTTGCCAATGTTCAGTGGAATGTTTGCACGTGGCGCGGAATGCGCCGGACTGCGTTTGGCCTTTGTGAACAGCATCTGTAAAGTATGTCTAAGTATCAGTCACATTTCAAACATGATATCAAGATGGTCAAAGAAAACATACCATTGCAAATTACAGTCTACACATCGTGCGACAACATTTATCCATATAAATGTTATTCAAAAAATTTGGGTAAATAAACCACTCGCCTTGTATCCAAGGGTCCCAGATTCAACCCCCGGCTTCTCCAGTATGTCGGATGAGACTTAACGCCATGGCCCCGGTTCTGCATGACCTTAGCTGTTGGCGGGACTTTAAACACTAACACATGCATTATACAAAACCGTTTCGAAAAGCATGGGCGGATCCAGAGGTGGACAGGGAGCCCACCCTTCCCCGCCCCCTGGAAAATAAACGTTTTCTATATGTTTCCTTAGAAATATTGGTACGGGTCCCTCAAGTAGCAATTGGACCCCTTGGGTCCGAGGCATCTAATTGCATCTCTTGGAAGGTCCACCTGCCCTCTGTGAAAAACGCTGATGATAAAATGATGACAGAATTTTCTGGATCGCATGAAAGGAATTATGACTACTAAAGCGCCGTTAATACGTTGCTTTGTGATTTGTCCATGTGCTCAATGAAAAAAGCGTTAGCATCTAAATAAATATATGTCAAAACAGAAAGCTTGCGTTTTCATCCATGAAACTTTTCATCCATGAAACTTTTTATGAGGATTATCAAGAGATAAATATGCCGGGATAATGCGGGTTCATTGGTACAAGGAGTAAATTCCATACAAAAAACGATTTGCTGTATCATGGTAATTTTATGGAAATTTGTTATCGGTACGCTTGCAATGTAATTATTGAAACAATCCTATTTTCATCAAGTCATTTTCTGTTATTATCAACAATGTTCTATTAGATAATTTTGCCCGATATGGAACATGCACATATATTTTATTAGTCGCTCTCCTTTGATCATTCATGTAATGTTTTAAGCCTGGAACAATTATGCATTTACAATGTGACATGTTGATTGTCTCAACAGACTGATGAAATCAGAGGATAATGGGATCAAACAAGGGGATAGTTGTCATCTCAGAGCAACGTAACATACCCAACAGCCCTTAGTATGTGTAATTGCATTGCATATCTATAGAAACATAGTCGTGCTGAATGAAATAATAGCAACAGACAGACGGACAAATACCAATACGGAAAACACACTCAGGTGCATCGTCGTATGTTCACTATGACAAGTTGAATCAGGGATTTTCTATACCAAATATATAGTTATTGGGTTTAAATAAATACTTTCTTTTTTAAAACCAATTTTAGCGGTTTTGCTCTGATAGCATTTCTTCTGTCAAGTCAGATGCGTAATAAGTTTCACTACCATGTTCAGTGGTATGATAAAGATTTCATGGTTTTGTTCTGTAACAAAGTTTTTTTTCTCAATTCAAACCTCCAATATTCAGGTTGTGTCTGTATACTTTTGCAAAACGTTATGGCGAATATACAGTCCCTGTTTGGTTATGAACATTACCCGGAACACTGAAAGGTACATATCGGAAAATAGTCTAAATGCCGTCAACTAGCAACGTCCGTGAACACATTGTTTCTTTGACAAAATACGTTGTACCCTTGCTGAAATACATTTTCACCATGCGCGGATCCAGAAAATTTCGTCAAAGGGGCTCCAACTTTGACAACGTTTTTTTAGATGATGAGGGGTCGGGTAGGATCCAAATACCACTTTAATTGGGCATCATCGGCCTGCCAGCGAAACGCCATTAAATGGCAATGGCGTTTCGCTGGCGTGCTGATGATGGCCCAACATTAATTGCTGGCTCGGTAGCTTCGTAATTTTTCAGGGGATCTAAATCAGAATTGCTAAGAACGCTATATTTTTGTGGTTTTTCAGGGGGGTCTGGAGCCCCCCCCCCTCTGGATCCGCACATGTTTACAATATAGGCGGCACTTACAAGAAAACAAATTGCATGAACGGAACGATCGATCCCTGGTTATATACTGAAGCATGTGTTTGGTCAACATGATTTGGACATAAATAACACCCAACGGAACACACTTGTGTAAATAATGAAAATGTTTTGTAGTATTTTTTAAGGTTATTTGTTCTGAACCCTTTTGTAATGCTAATAAAATTCAATATTTAGCAATTAATATCATAATTTATAAATATTCAATCAAAGATAAAAGGTATAATCAGAATAAAACAGGAAAATGTGGCACACATCGTGAGAAAAAAAAACTGTTTTTGTTGTAGCGAACAATAAAGACGCAGATCAACCTGTGCCTGAGCACAGGTTGATCAGCGCCTTTGTAATTCGCTATGTTGACAAAAGAATTGTTGTACAGACAGCATCCAAAGTTTCCGGTTTCCAGCTTGTCGCTGACTAAATACCGTAAAGCGTAACTTTGTTGTCGTAAACCAGGAAAAACAGGGTTTCTATGTCAAGGAACATACTCTGCCCCAGTACATATGAAAATGGTACATATCGCATCTAAAATAAAACCTCACTCGAACTCCTTATTGTCAGTCAGAAGAACTATATGAACTTTATTGGTTTCATATAAAAGGGCGTGTTTATGAACTTTTTTTATTGTTTTTCTGTCAAAGCGTATATTTTGGGATCTCGGTTTCAGATGAACCATTATATCCTTGCAATCATATATATATATATATATATATATATATATATATATATATATATATATATATATATATATATATATATATATATATATATATATATATATATATATATATATATATATATATATATATATATATATATATATATATATATATATATATATATATATATATGTGTGTGTGTGTGTGTGTGTGTGTGTGTGTGTGTGTGTGTGTGTGTGTGTGCATGGCATTACTGAAAGCAATCGTTTTGGGTTATATATAACTTAACCCTTTATTCCATAATACCGCCTTTTGACGCATTTGGAATATCACGTATTTGAAAATATAAAGGAAAATGTAGCATTTGTCTTTTGCTCTTTGCTCCATTTTCCATAATATTTTCAAAAGTATTAAAACTTAACCTACATTTTTCTTGATTTTTTTCAATGTTGTCTAAAAATAGAGATGATGTTATTATCTAAAAATACCATATGGAATAAAGGGTTGATAACTAACTACTTTTATTTCGAACTATTGATACATCGAAGCAGACACTAACGCCCCAAGAAACCGTGACGAAGTTATGAGATTCGGCTGTATCAGGTAGTCCTGAATGCTTGGGTTTCGCACTTGCAACCATGCAATGACATATAAATTGTGCCTGAGAATAAAAGCTTATCTCTAACCCCATTGGATAGCTGCGTGTGTACGTCTTAACACAATAAGCAAGCCCATATGACGCTCTTTATTTCGAAACTTATATATGACTAATAAATGATCTGAATCCTGGATTCAATACTGCAAAATGTGAGCAAACTGCAAAGACTGGCGAAACTGGGTAGATGTGCAGACTCGCCTGAGTGTATCATTCTCTAATTACCTTATGTATCATATTCATATGACTTTTTTGTCCTGAATTCATGGTTTAAGTGGATTTTAGCTTTTTTTTAGTAGGTGGTTTTCAGATGTTTAACTTGTAGTTGCGGGCAACAGCTTCAAATCCCAATATTGCTATGTAAATGGATTTCGATTCATATGATAACGACTTTATTTATTATAAACCAAACATTCGTATCGTATTTAATGTATTTTAAAGTAATTAGTATCACTTTGTTCTAACATGTACCCTGAAGCTCATGCGTTACTACACGAGCCGGTGTGAAGAAAATAAACCATACTCACATATATATACTGACGGGCTTTAAAAACGCTACACTAACTTCCTGCTATATCTTACAAAAGACAGTAAACTTTCTTTGCTTTGATGATGTCATCATGAAGCGGCTTCTTCAGTCAACACTTAAGTTTTAATTGTACAACTAAACTCGACCACGTTATTGCTTAGTAAAGTTTTCGTCACTGAAACATTTCCTAAGGAGCAGAGTTTTTATGACATTGGATGAACGGGTACACACAGATTAACGTCTAAAAAGCAAAACTGTTGTATCACAGACCTGCCGAACAGAATGAAAGCCATTCCTCGATGACTTACAAAGGTCATGACACTCATTTGATGCGTCTGGTGTTTCTTGATTTAAAGGAATATGGGATCTTTCACTGATAAAATTTTGTTAAATGAAAGAGTTGACCCCTTTCTCAAAGAATTTATATTTTAAATGCTTTAAATTAATTAGAAGTGGACAAATTTTTCATGTTTTACTCATAAATGCACACTCTTTAATATACAATTATATTGATTGCTTTGCATTCTTTTTTGAGACATACATTAAAGCTGCTATCCTAGTGTAGCGTTTATAAAGCCCGTCAGTATATGTATGCGGGAAAGCATATTCATACCTACCTACTTCAGAGAGATGGGCGTATTGGCAGGATAAAATTTGCTTCACTTAATGTAGATTGGAGTGGGGGCTTTCATGCACATATGTTTGTAAATGCCTTGTGATCACCTGCTGGGAAAGGGCTACCCTCTTGGCTCTCGTTTGTGATGTCTAATTGTGACGTTGCCACTTTCCCATTGGTATCCTGGGCAATTGTGATGTTGGTTGACTATAACACAGAACAACAGAACAGCTAGAGCAATACACGCATGTCCCGCTCCAAGCAATTGTTGATAGATCAGGCCAAAACCTAAGACATTTATTCCAACTTGATAGCTGAGAACGCTTAAAGTGTGAAGTACCATCTTCTCTAGACCTGGTCCATTTTACCCTCAAGTCGAACACACAAATAAAAACATCATCTTATTTATTAAAACTACTTTTGACTTATAAAGCGCATTATCTTGACAGAAGCATTCAAAAATAGGTCTTTCTGCATATCTGCATTATGACTATCAGTATCTCTAGACTAATCGAATTTAAATGGTTAGTCTAGATCTTTCAGGATGAGCATCACATAGGCCAATTGTTGGCAGAAAGAAATCACAATTATATTATTATTGCCTTTGCATTTGGCACACGCATTCCAATCTTTCTAAGCGGCTTTGCTAAGACTTTCGTTTTCTCAAGAAAATTAAATGTCTAAAACAATGATTTTGTCGTGTCGCCAGAAGGTGTAGTGTTGATCAAACTTTGAACGATTTAGCCATTAGTTTATAGTTGCTGTTAAAAGGATTCCCCTTGCTATCTGATGAAAGCTGGTGTGCTGAGTGACACACAGACTTGTCACATAAGACATAGACTGGCTCCAGTCCTTAAAACAATTTTTCATCAATGTGTCATATTAAAAACTTGTAGCCAGTCTTACTCTGATGGCTCTGTTTTAAAACAGAGCCATCAGAGTAAGACTGGCTACAAGTAAATGTATATAATATGACACATTGATGAAAAATTGTTTTAAGGACTGGAGCCAGTCTACATAAGACATATCTTGGTTAGAAATGCTCGATTTCAGTAGTTGATCTGAAACCATATCCCTTATAATATACAATGGACCCTAGCAGTTGCGCATAAAAATGATAGTCCATTCGAAATAGGATGGGCGCCACAAAACGAATAATCACAAATATATATGAACGGGTGCAACTTTTAAAATGTGTCTCAAAACATGTGCATATTTATACTTCTTATTTTAAATTTAGTTCGAGCCTCACCGGCGTCACTGCGTTGTGGTCCTTGAGCAAGATACATTTTCCTAGCTTAGTACTGGTTCAACCCAGGGAGACCCGTCCCTATATAACTGAAAGATTGTTGATGGGACGTAAAGCATCAAATTAAACAAACAAACACATATTCTATTTACAATGAAGAACTTGCGATTGAAAACTAACCAGAATGGCCATACTTGATCAAATAAGTTTAATGTATTATACTTCTTCTTCATTTATGAAGGCACCTGTATTAATCGGCTTTTGGGTCACTGTCTAGGCACACCTGAACTAGTTCATATCTCCGTTTATACCTTACAAAAGACAGGTACATTGCATACCACGTGGCAATACAGTGACCGAATAGCTGTATAATACATGCTAAAGTTTTTCTTCTAATGAACTTTGTATCGAAAAAAAAAGTTTTCAGCCATGTACATTCTACATCTCGACACACATAATGAATCCAATGACGAATTATCAGAACTAGCAGTGACAAGATGGATTTGGTCTTGAAAAATGGAATGTAATCTGTATATTCAGCGTACGTTTCAGACAACAACTCGGGAGCACAGTGGCTCAGTGGTAGAGTGCTTGACTCGAGACCAAGGTCCGCGGGTTCGAGCCTCACCGGCGTTACTGCGTTGTGGTCCTTGAGCAAGACACATTTATCCTAGCTTAGTACTGGTTCGACCCAGGAAGATCCGTCCCTGTTTAACTGAAAGATTGTTGATTGGACGTATAGAATTAAATCAAACAAACAAACAAACAGACAACGGCTAACAAAGGCGCTGATCAGACTGTGCAAATGCACAGTCTGATCTGCGCCTGTGTTAATCGCATGGATTAAAACAGGTGTTCTGATAATCATTGTCTGAACCTTATCAGCTGAGTGATGGCAGGCGTCATGACCAGCGTGGCAACTCGGTTTGTAAACAGCCCAGGGAGAGGGGATCACCTTGCATATACCTGCTATGAAAAATATTGAAAAGGAACAATTAGTAGTATTAGTAGTAAGCAAGTAAGCGATCAGCAGGTTTTATATTGGTACAATGATTCTCAAGGATTATAGGTAACCGTACAAAAATATTGGTGGTCTTACTTAGCCTAAAAACAAACTACATACGTAGTCCTACATTCAATGAAGAATCTCACTGACACTTGTTTACTAGATCTAAAACAATCTTACGCCGATTTACTTTCGCAAGGGAATGGTGAAAGCGATCAAGGTTGAATTTGTTTTAAGTTTTAGCGCATTTCGCTCGTTTAAATGTATTAAGCATGGCAAATGCCTTTATTCGTGGGAATCGTTAAAGCTTTTACAAGACAGAATATTTTGTTATCAAACTGGATAGCTACAATTGTCTGCCAACACAATAATAACTTAGCATGTCTAAATTATGAGAGGTGATGTTGAGGCGTCGAATAAGTCAAAAGGTCGAAATGTTATAATGCCCCAAACTCTTTCACTGGTAAGTCATAGTCCATTTGTCCGTATGCTGTTTTTATTTGTGCAAATGTTTGGTAGTTTTCTTTCAAATTCTGTTAAAAAGTACTGTTTTGACTGGTTGAGTTATGGAAATAAATATATCATTTAAACTAACTGAAAGTTTGACTTTGATTTCGACTTATTAGTAATTGAACTCAAAACATGTTTTTCAACTTGTCATCTATGTATTGCGATTTATTATATGGAAATCTGGATTTAATGACTCGAAATTTCGATTTTTTTACAACAGAACAAATCGGTCCATTACTACATGAGCATTACGTTCTTATCACATTGTCGAGCACTCAAGGCTAAGGCCAGTCCGTGTTCAGATGCTTAGACTCAACGGAGCCTTCGCTGCTCGCAAAATATGCATGTAAACGAAGTCTCAGGGTAGGAGTTAGTCTTCTAGCTCCGCTGCATATGCGAAAAATGCACAAAAATCCCTCAAATCCCATCTGCTGGTCCATTTATATTTTTGAAGGAAATGTATCATACCCGTGGCCCAGAAGGATAAACAAAGTCAAGCCGCAACACACCCCAGAAACAAATGGGCAAACAGGTTTCAGAATAATTCTGTCAGTCCGAGACTGCTTTGTGTCAGTTAGAAAATACACACAAAAACAAGTCATTATGACCAGAAATGCCGCAATCACAGAGCACTGATCACAGACCCATCCATGGCACCGAGAAAGCGATGCGTGTACTAGACTTCATGCAAGCAAAGACACGCACACGCGCGCGCGATATAACAATTTAAATAAAGCAACCAGCTCACTCTCTTTCTTAGCCAGGTGGTTGCGAGACTTAGAATGTCACGAAGATCTATGATTATTATAAAAGCAGGATCAACCGCAAAATCCCAACACTCAGTTTGAGTTACAAAAACGAACAAACAGCAGCAGAATCACTGCCTTAGAATGGGCAGTAGCCGTAGTCACGGGGTGGGGGACTTTAATATATTTTACTGGCCAAATATTCGCCCACTAGATGCTGCTGTTGTTAAAGCGCACACACCGTTCAGCTCGCATGGAATTATTCAATTTATTATCATAGAAAGCCAAAATGACTTGAAACAAATAAAGCTACCATTTTAGGGAACATGCAAACATAAAATGAGCCGCGACATGAGATTTCCAACAACGTGGTATGTGCGACCAGCAAAGCCTCAGATCAGCCTGTGTATACGCGCAGTCTGATCAGAGCCTTTGCTGGTCGCTTAAAGAATCTACGAATAATAAGCTATTGACTGAACATCATTTGGAGTTTCTAAGCTTAAAAGGAGGCTAAACAGGCTTGTCTGAGTCTACACTTATCGAAATGCCACATTGTTGGAAATCACATGTCGTGGCTCAAATGTTTATAAATATTCCATATATTCTTTTGAATATTATCATTTTATTTATATATTTTTTTTTTGCGAATTCTAAATCCTGGCTAGTATAGCACGCCCCGTACTCAACGCAACAAGTGAGACTTTACATGTAGGGAAAGTCACTTGCCATGTCAAACTGAGCCTAGATTTGGTAAATGGTGGAGATCGTGTCAACGACAATATAAGTCTTGGCCTTGCAGATCTACACCTGTAGATCCATTTCTGATAACGGTTGATTTGCCTGAAAATTTAATTTAAATTAAAATTAAACATAAGCACAAATATAGAAAGAAACGCTCATAAACGCTTTCACTACAAAAGTATATTGTTCTTCAGTGTTATTTATGCACGGGTAAATAAAGCGTCTAGCTTTACGCTAGACAACCTAACAGTAACTTAAGTCATCTAGCTCCAGAAATGTAGGATTCTACAAAGCAAAACAGGCAGCCAAAATATGCAAGGGGATAATAAAATATTTTACCAGGGTCTATGTGCAATTGTTTTTAGGATCTTAGTCAAATTTGAATTTATATTTTAAAGTTTTAGACATTGCATCTTTGCTCTTATATCTTATGATCTTACAAAAGACGTTGGTAATGTGTTTTATCGCATCCTTTACCCTTTTAAATTCACTTATGCCCATGTACATATTGTATATTGTATTTATATGTAGTATTGTTTTGTATGTTGAGGGCCACTTGGTAGACTGGCTAATTTAGCTAAAAGTGCAACCCTCTTGAAATATTGTATAAATAAATAAATAAAAAATTCAAAAAGATAACCCGACTATTTAGTCAAAGTATTGAAAGATTACTCGAAATAAGATACAGATTATATAGCGTCTTTTTTTATCTTGATTGCTTTCCTTATCCTCCCCTCCGTCCCCAGACCCTAATGTCCGCGAAAATAAGAATGCACGGGAAAGGAGCATGCCAACCCCACAGATGCCCGGGTCGCCAGCAAAGGTGTTTCCCTGGCGTACGAAGTGTTCGAGCGACGTATCTGCCTTTTCCTTCCGTTTACATGGCGTACATGTGGCGAATCAAACCTTCCACGTATACGTTACGTTTATGTTAAGTTGGATGCACATTAATTACGCCACAGCCTCGCGTACAAAGATTTTTTACGCTGTGTCACCACGTAATTTGATACTCCCTGCATACGCAAGCCTGTTACGTCAATGCGTGGCATGGTACCAATGCGAAAAGTGACGGCAAATAACCATTTTCTTTGTTGAAATTTCATTGTACTGTTGCCTTCAATATATTATGGCTTTTTCATGTTCTTTTCGTCAGTTCATATAACACAGAAAAAAAATATTAAAACATTTTTTCTCTCGTACCACGATGTATTTATATTATGAAGTTCCACAGAATATCCAGAAGGGTAATGAAGGGTACATTGTAAGTTATTGCATGTTTCGTGCGTCTGTATGTGCCAAAATCCTCAAACTCGAATATTATCTTCCTAATCAGACACACAAACCTTGCAAAATCTTGTACTTGCAAAACATTTTGAATTTCTTGTAATATTGAAGATAATTTGATTTTACAATTTTACAACAAACAAACAAAATCTTATCTTGTAAAACAACGAGATGTTCAAAGCATAAAACAAGGCGGTTAGTTGTTTATTATTTATGATACAATTGATTAAAATAAAACATCAAACGATTTTTCACATAATATTTAAAAACATAAGTTATCGCGAAGAAAGAAAATATGATTTCATCTAAATTGTTCAAAAATATTTAAATGGATAATAAAATCGGTTTCTCGCGTATCTAAACCGGGTAATTGAAATATTTTTAATCTTAATTGATCAACCTTAGGGGAACATTACCTTACAAATATGTATCTTAAGTAATTTAGGCATATATCTCCAAGTTTCTTGTTTATAATGTTTTTAAAATATTTCAATAAATAAATTCCCATTCATCCTAAATTTTATGACATATGTTAAAATTGACAATGGAAGTGATAAGCGCCGTACATAGAAAACTGCACTGATGTATTATGGGCCAGCACATGCGATTTTTGCACTTATCGGAGATGCGCAAAAACTTCCAAAGCGCCCATACTGGCGTATCCAGAGAAGCTGGAGGTCTAAAATTTGGTCTGATTCTTCATCTATATCCATACGTTGTGTATGCTAGCAGCGATGACTCTGGTGAGTCTGCGCATATGCGCAGACTCAACTGGGCCTTCGCTGCTCGAAAATGCGATCGCATTTGCTGGTCCATATGAAGAAGAAGATTTTTATTTGAAAATTCCAGTAGACAATAATGCCCATGAGGATACACAACATAATATTATATACAAACATGGCAGAAGACAGTGTAGTTTAAGCAGAATGTGTATATGTAGAAATATACAGATTCGAATAAGTCTTCGGACTTCCTTCTGAATCCCGTTTGTATGATGCTTATATATATATTATTAATGTGTTGCTTTGTAAGTATTTATGTATTGTATAAATGAAATAAAGTTTAAACTAAATATGTAGAAAGCATATGTAGAAAGAAAAAGACTCAGACCAAAGCCCCAGGATGACCAAGCCGAACCATGGCTTCTTTCGTTGTATCAAGTAGCAATTAGAAACCAGTAAGTTGATGTAATTTTTAATGAAAAGATACTGATTTGTCTGTACATTAGCGCAATTTGGTCTTACTTATTGTTTTATTTTTCAAGAATCACAATGTTGGTTTTACTGTGTTGCGGTTCATAAACGAAATCAGATAAAATCATGTAAAACCATGTAGTTTTGCTTGCGGGAGATTAACAATTTTTCTCTAGATTTTCTCCTCCTATGGCCGCTAAGATTGAGTGGGCGGGGCTTAACTTGCTTAACCGATCATTTTCTCTCATTGGCTGCCTGCTGTGAATATCATTGGCTTATAAGGATGAAAACTGGATTAAGTAGTTGAAATCAGCGTGAAATATATTGTGTTTTGTAGATTAGAAATATTGATAAAAGGATGGGCGGTAACTAATTCCATTAAAGGACAATTAAATCTCAAGTGCGACTAAACCAAGTCACTGTTAGAATTATTATCTCGAAGCAGCTACTTCTTGTTAATTCATCTATCTAATATATGTTGGACTTACTTATGAAGGATTTTATTATATATCTATATTTATAAAATAAGTTTTCGTAATTATTAGTTATTAGTGAAGGAAATTGTTGGAATTCGTTTACTAAATAGTCTTGTGGAAGTTGATTTTGTGACAATCTGGTGTTAGGGATGTTATCATCAGCCATGCACCATCTACCGCTGGGGCTCTACTATACCCCAGACCAACTCAAGTCTTTCTATAACTCAGAGCAGCTCAAGGTCCTGTATGGCAGCGAGCAGCTCAAGACACTGTATAACCACGAACAGTTGAAGGCTTTGTACAACCATGAACAACTCAAATCTATGTGCAGTCCGGAACAGTTGAAGACATTGGGTAGCCCGGAGGCACTTAAGTCGTCGCCATCGGCCCCGTCACTGCTGGGGCCGGCCACATCTTCATCATCAGTAGCATCATCATTGTTCTCTATAGACAATATTCTCTCGCAGAGTCGACCACTGCTAGCTCACAGACCGACGCCGACTTATCCATACCCCTACCCACCATTGCCACATCTTCACCCAGAAATGTTCGGTAAGTGTTGATTGCTGATCTTCATCATCATCTTTTTTTCTTCTTCTATTTCTTCTTCTATCAATTCTTCTATTTCTTCTATTATTTTTTTCTATTAATTCTTCTGTTAATTCATCTTCGGGTAAGCATATCATTGAAGGCCACTATTGGCACACACGCGAAACGCCATTCAAATGGCGTTTCGCTGATGTGTCGATAGGGGCCCGAACATGCATGTTGCTGAGATTATTATAATTATTATTATTATTATTATTATTGTTATTATTTGAAGCTTTGGCGGGCATACAAGGGGTTGTTTTGATATTTCATTCGCATTCGACGTTTTGTCCCAAGATAGCTACAATTCTGAAAGCAATTACAAGATTTATTTATTTATTTATTTATTTATTTATTTATTTATTTATTTATTTATTTATTTATTTATTTATTTATTTATTTATTTATTTATTTATTTATTTTCACGAATGGCATGGACAGTTTTGCGAAATAGAGAACAGGAGTACCAGCGTACGAACAGGGAAATATGATTCGAATATTTAATAATGACAGTAAAAATTACATTGCAGAGAAAAATATAAAAGATAGTTCATATATGCCAATACCAATGCGTTTTAAGTAACCATTTCCCATATCATTTATTGGAACTTCCATCCAGAATAATGCAGTAATATATGTTTGGTTGCCCAATTGTATTAAGCATGTTAAGAAAGCTATGTTCGAATTTTAAACGTACTTTGCTCCTAAAGTTTGCTATTATTAAAAGTGACGAGATTTTTTTATCTTCTTCGGTAAACCCCCATGAGATGGCACTTTTTGTATATTCAATTTGATAATTTTTCCATAATACATGTATTTAAGTTTAAACACTTAAAGAGTTAAAAGTCGTGTTCCTTAAATTAGTCCAGCTGTGACCAAGCTGTACCTCATGTCACTCATACAGATTTGTTTTTGGATGCTGGTGTTATAAGTTAGTGACCAAGGACCGGTAGGCAGGGGCGGATCCAGGATTTCTGGAAAGGGGGTTCACATGTATAAAGTTGTTAGGGTTCGCTTTGCTGATTTTATTTCATTTTTATTAAATATCCTATGAAAATGAAATAATTTGGTCTCACTGAGACCAAATTATTTCGTTTGCATAGGTTATTTAAAAATGGGGGCGGGGAGGGGGTTCAAGCATACCCCTGAACCCCCTCTGGGTGGGTGGGTGTCTATTGGGCTTGCTCGACCCGTTTCACAACTATTTCTGATTTATTTTATTTAGCTCTTCCTGCTTTCAAAAACAGCGAATTTCATAGAATTATTAAAAATGTTACATGGTGATATTAATGTGCTCACTTTTCACTAAAACATGTAATTTTTAGAAATTTTCTTTAATTACCGAAAAACATAAATATTATATTTTTATGCAAGAATTGATTTATTTAGATGTAACATTTTGTCCTGTCAATCATTTTATTACAAAAATGTCCAATCTGTTTTATTATTTGTTTTCTCTGCGGGCTATAAAATTGACTTCGACACACTTTAAGATGCTTATCGAAAAGAAAAACCTCATTTTTGACTGACGTTTAGCAGATTAAAACTTTAGAATCAACAGAAAGTGCATAGTTAAGATATTTTCTGTTGTCGCTATGAGCGAAATTGTCCATTAATGAAAACATAAACTAAGATACAAGCTGTTATTGAAGAATAATATACACAAATTTATGTGCTATATTTGCTTAAGATATCTTGATGATAAAATGTGCAGCATGAATGCATTTTAACGTGTTAGAAAGACTTGTCAACTTTATCATTTTTATAGGCCAAGATAAATAAAAAAAAAGTTGAGCGAAAACTGTGAATGCCATCTTTTTCATCCTCAACTCAACTGAGCATGAAAATTCAACTGCTCATAAAAAACTACAATACCGATAAACGAAGATGTGTCTTGCTTTAAGCCTTTCAGATGTATTTATCATGTTAATAAATGTTAAAATGTTGGCATTTTAACATTTATGAGCAGGATAAATATCGTTTTCAGCTGAGTTGAGCATGAAAAGTTTTATAACCTCGGGGCCAGCTTAGGCTTAAAACCCACAGCGAATGTTTTGGCTGAGAAAAAGAACAATAGTTTCCAAATGCCTGGTTATTCTTATTATTATTATTATTATTATTATTATTATTATTATTATTATTATTATTATTATTATTGAGTTGCAATGTTACTGTTTTTATTTGCTTTGTTTTTTGCCTTTTTTCCAAGTTTACTGTTTTTTTGTTTTTTTTCATTTTTGATAATTTAATCAAATATGCAATGAGCGGTATAGAGGTAAAGGAATTAAGACTGTGAATTGGAATGCTGTTTTCTTAAGACTAAAGCTCTCAATGTGTGCATAGTTAAGGACTATTTCCTTAAGCGGATAAACACAAACATTGAGCTATCAGGATTATCCCACCTTCCCGGATTATCGTTACAAGATACCCCTACTTGAAATACGCCGCCTTAAAACATAGTTCTTTAGCTAATGTAAATATTACACTAAGTGAAAGATCGTTAACAAGAGAACAATGATCTTAATCAATCTAATACTCCGCCAGGCTAAAGCTAATGTTTAAATCCGCGATGGAAATTGCCGTTTAATTGGATCAATCACGATAAAAGCTTTAAATCTTCGTGATAATTGAAGATAACTTTTCAATGAAAACTGAAAACGCCATGTAAAATCGGGAATAAAGTTGTTATAGGAGACAATTTTAGATTTTGCTCTAATCTTGTCCCAAAGTTTATTACTTTTATATACATGAAGATACATATGGTTTATTACAAATTCCAAAAGGCTATGAAGCCCATGCGGATACACAATTTAACATTGTCTGATATATTATACATGTACTTCCTACCTGCCTCAACATACCGTACATTCAGTGCGAATACGAAAAAGCAAGGTGAGCCAGCATGCAAGCTTTTGGTACCAGTATCGTATTTAGCGAATGTAGCGAATGGTCTTGCGAGTCTGTCCAGACTCGCCAGACCCTTTGCTGCTTTTATACTCGTACACAAAGTCTGCATGTCGATGAAGTCACAGATCGTTTAGAACTCTAGTCGAGCTTAATTCGTCAGTATGGGTGTTTAAAGGAGGCTTTTGTGCATATGCGATGAGTACCAAACATTTCGCGCGCTTGGTCAAACAATAACTTTATATTTATGCGATATGTATCAAAATTTCATGAGCTTGTCCAAGCATTTTAATCATTATTGTGTATGTTCATCTGCTTTCAGCAGCCTCGGCAGCAGCCTATCACCCGCTCCAGAGTTTCCTCACCCCAATGGACCTGATGAGGGCCGGACAGAAGCGGAAACGCCGACACAGAACGATCTTTACCGAGGAACAGTTGGAGGAATTAGAGAATACATTCAACAAGACACACTACCCGGATGTATTACTGAGAGAGGAACTGGCCCTCAAAGTCGATCTCAAGGAAGAAAGAGTTGAGGTAGGTACAAGCGTACACATATCAGCTTACCTGACATCGAGGTCCTACAAACTTTTAAGCTAACCTCAAATGAGCATGGCTAATAAATGATAAAATGCCAACAATAACAAATATATGCATTTTAAAATTTATCAGCAGAATAACTTTTATAGCTGATTTTTTATGCAAGAAAAATATTTTATCTTTTAATATTGTAGTTTTTATAAGCAGATGAAATGTCATTCTGAGTTGAGTTGAGCATGAAAGAAAGTTTTATAACCTCGGGACCTGAATGGCTATGGCTTTCGAACTATAATATAGGAAGCGTGCACAGCAAACATACTGTGACCAGACTGCGTTGACCGATCTGTGCCATATTTAAGCATACACGTGAAGACGCCTCACGAAGAGCCGTCTCATCTGGATTTCCAAGGTTTTGCAAATGTTTGTCTGAATTATCTGATGTCCGAAGTTACCTGACTTTACCCTAATGAACTATTTACTAACATTCTGAAAGGACATTTTTATATGAAATTATACACACATGCTTATGAAATAAACGACTAAGTCAAATGTAGGTTGGTGTTTTCGCGCTTATAAGACAAAATGTTAAAAAATGACTGTTTACATCAAGTAATATTAAAAGTCCCGGGCGATTGTTAAAAAGACATTTAACAACAATAATCGTCAATAAAATTGAATAACGACGAACGTTTCCTTACACGAAAGAGCACTAGGCTGCGCTGACCATTGTTCGACGATAAAAGATTTCAAAAATTAAACTATTTATGGAAATAATGCACTCAATTTAGAGCTAAAATATATTTGTAGTCGAATAATTATCAGTATGCGATTTAACATAATTTAAACGATATTATCATCAAATATTTTCTGACTTATTTTATTTAAACAATTATAGTTCATTAGTTAAATTGCTTTGGGTTTGGAAAAATTTTACTGTCAGAGAGATTATCATTATGGAGGAAGAAAAAATAAAAACTTTGTATTAACGTATGATTAATATTCATACAATGTATCTTTACGAAATAAATTTGTAAATGTTCTAAAATTTCCAACGTGTTCCTCTTTCTGTTCTCAAATAATTTTTCGTTATTAGGACTGGAATTCGCAAAATGCTTGTCAGAATAGCAAACAAGGAAGAGCCAAATCAGACTGCTTCATCAGAAGCAGTCTGGTCTGGATCTGCACTGTTTGTTTAGGCTTATTTGGCAGGCATCTAGTGTTCGAAATTTTGGAAAATTTACCAAATGTTAAATATATGAGAAGTTTGAGCCAAACCGCGTTCAAAAATTCGAATTATGTACGGGTTTTTTTCTTCTCTTCTATTATAAGTTTATTTGAATTATACCTTAGATCTCAGCAATACAAATGTTAATTTTAAAATTTAATGAGTATATAAAATCACTGATATTAAACTGAACGTGTATGATGAGCACATAAGAACTTAATCAAACAGGAACCCGGCTTCTCCGAGTCTGGCGGATGTCCTGGACATAAAAACAACCCACCCGGCCAGTACTGGTTATAGCCTAGGAACACGGCCATAAACAACTTATTAAACGGGAACCCTTGTGTTTGAATTTTATTACAAGGTTCCGTGTTTAGTTGAAGGGGCGTGTACTAAGAATTGCTGTATGTTACAGATGAAATTAGTTACTATAAAAAAGCGTAAAGACATGTAATGCTCAACTTTTACTCAATATTTAAGGTTGTTTTTTTTGCTGCAAAGATTCAGAAATTCAGGGGTACAGTTTGAGACATTTGAATTGAGACAGACACCTTGCGAAATGAAATTTTGTGTTTTAAGGTTACTGAGTTCTTCTTATATCGCCACACACCATCTCAGCTACTGACGCGAAAGCTTGAAAACTTAATAAGGAATATTATCTCTGTATACTAATCCAAACAAGCGGTTTTATAAATTCGTCTGATCATTACACTGATAAACCTCTAATTCATGGGATAATAGTCAACTTAAAGCTCATCTCAGAGACATTAGAAATTTATGATGATATACATTTAACTTTATGGTTCATCTTAGCCTAGTTTAAAAGCAAATAATGGCTTTCTGCAAAATTAGAACCCATCCAGCCATGTATATGTGCGTTGCGACATAGCACAATTTGAGTCCTCACATGAGTTTATGGCACTTATCCCTTATACGGCCAGCGAAAGCTCTAGCCCCGAGCTTAGAAAACTTTTTTCATGCCCAACTCAACTGAGTACGAAATTTCAACTGCTCATATAGACAAAAATACCGACAAATAAAGAAGCTTCTTTCTTTAAGTCTCTCCTATGGTGTATTTATCATGCTGATAAATGTTAAAATGCCAACAATTGTTGGCATTTTAACATTATCAGCAGGATAAATTTCGTGCTCAGCTGAGTCAGCTGAGGTGAGCATGAAAACAAGTTTATAACCTCGGCGTTAGGTGAAGCTGTGCATCCGCACAGTATCACCGTAGCCTTCGACTAGGCGCCAGGATAGCAGTGCGAATCGAAAATGATTTTCTTTTTTCTCAACCAAACCATATGTAATGGCTACTCAAAAGAATATCTCAATGAGCACCCAACTTATGAGTAAGAACAAATTTACAATTCTACGCTCAAAACTTTGTTAATCAAGACCTATGCTTCGACATTATGAAACACTATGCGCAGAAGTAGAAGATGTTCAGATAATGGCTGATGCGATAAAGTGTTTGTCAAAAATGTCCCCCAAAGCATTAGATCAGCCAGCGCACCCATTTAAACACATTCATCCAATTAAACACATTTTGCTAGGTCTGCAATTTAGAGCTAGCGCAAGCAGGGCACATTTTGATTGCGTAGATCATAATTTTGCCTGCCATTTTCGTTTGAAATTATAGATTTTAAAAAAGAAATGTCGCCCAGATAAATGAACAGCGATTAATAAATTAAATGATTTATCAATAAAAGCATTAACCCTGATGCACAATATCCGTAAATTATATGCTGAGAGTCTTTTTCCCACATATGCAAGTTTTTGTTTGTCGAAAACTGGGACCACATTGGTTATAGAGCTTTGAAAGAGGGTCATATCCATACATGCAAATACCAATAAACTTGCTTACAACGTTATTATCAAAGTTATTCCTAACATTTGAATTATTTTCTGTTCCCGTGCGTCATCTATGAAAAAACAGCGTAGATCTGTATGAGAAGGGGCGATATGTATTTCCACAAAGACCACTTGGTGAAAATACATATCTCCCTATACACCTGTACACTGCAGACAAGCGTCTTCATAATTAGCGAGAAAGCTGTCGCTACAGCGTTAGATCACATAATCAGTATATATAAAGCCAGATCACAGTTTGCAAAGTGCGTTCAGTCGGACGATATACCAGTATTAGCGAGTGCTGATCGCTGAAACTATCAGTTGTGTAGACGATCAAGGGTTCAAGTTCAAATTAAAAATAAAAAAAAAACAACTAAAAAAACTTGATATAATAAACGAATGCATGTTTTATAATTTAAAAGGGCCCCTTTGTGCTTTGTGTTATTTTTCTAGTTATGCATGTAATGATATTTATGGTAATTAGTAGACATGTTAAACAAGATTCATTTCTCCAACAGGTGTGGTTTAAGAACAGACGGGCAAAATGGCGGAAGGTGAAACGAGAGGAAGAGGCCACGAGGAGAGCGGCCGAGAACAAGTCTAGGTCACGTGATCAACAAGATGGCGGAAAACTTAGTGCTAGAGACGCTGAACTACGCGTAAACATTGACGTGTGTGTCGATGAAAAAGACTGTCTGTCAGATTCTGAGATGGGAACTAGTTCAGAAGTTTTATATTCCAATAGAGACTCAAGAAATGAGAGTTTTTGTGAGAGTGATATATCTAGTCCAAACAGTCCTAATTTGAACACTTCTGTACTCTCTGGTGAAGAACAGTCACGCCACGAACTGTCATCGTGAGATGAAGGCAGAGCTGCTTTCGGGTTTAAATTTCGGGGCGATTAGGTTCGCCGGGGCATGACATGTATGTGCATCTGCTACAAAGTGCTCGAACTGATGAAACGACGGTCAGAGGTGGGACGAGGCCATTCATACTTTCTAAAGTTGCTTTGCAATGGCGTAGCCAGAACGATGAACAAGTCACTCACATCAAAGGGAGACTACTGGATCAAGCAG
Organism: Loripinus fragilis; assembly: GCA_964019695.1. Lineage (NCBI taxonomy): Eukaryota > Metazoa > Mollusca > Bivalvia > Lucinida > Lucinidae > Loripinus > Loripinus fragilis. Next base: position 93,587,006 of record OZ026514.1, read on the forward strand.
TAATTCTCTCCAAGTGCGACCCTTTTTAAAATGGGAACTTCTCCTAAAGGAAAGAATTTGCTCCCAGAGGGAGAGAATTCTTTCCTTTAAGAGCAGTTCCTTAAGGTATGGAAAATCACTGATACCACATTGGGTGAGCTCCCTTGGGTGTTACTATTTTATTACGCACGTGCGTATACTGCGTAATGGGAGCTACGCCAATGCGTTAAGTCATAACATACACTTAATACCATAATAATCGCACAAACAGAACATTTTCAATATTTTTTAACTGAAAATCGTCGAAATACACCATAACAATGATCAGCAAAAATGAGCTTCACAAAGTGGTTAGGCATGAAGCTCATACGTGCTTGAGAATGGAGACGGTCTGCATCCATTCTGGATAGTGTCTTTATAGGTATAGTTCTGTTTGGTGCAGTATTGAAGTGTTATGTTTGTGAATAAAAGCAGCTTTGGGAGCTATGACAGAAATACCAGGGTGTGTGGGATCGACGGTTGCCTCTTGAGAGGCATACATGTATTTATTTAGCCATTCCAACCCAAAAAGGGCACCAGCAAAGAAACAGAGTTGACACAATATTGAAGCAGCGTAGATAAACATTATGCCATATTCAACCTGATAAGGGCACGGTGCGAACCTTTTTTTTCAGTTTTTATCAATTTTTGAAAACAGTGTTTCAGATCAACTGGCTTCTGATGTGAAGAATATAATTGAGCCGCAGCATGCGGTTTCCAATAATGGGGCAATAATTTTGACAAGTGTAGACTCAGACGAGCCTGTGCAGCCTCCTTTAAAGCTTAGAAATTCAAAATACTGTTCGATCAGTAGCTAAATATTCAAGCGAATAGCAAATGCTGTGATCAGACTGCGCATATGAGCAGGCTGGTCTGAGCCCTTGCTGGTCGCACATACCAAATTGTTGGAAATCTCATTTCGCGGCTCCTTATTAAACTCTACTCAGTGTGTGCCTCTAATAGCACATTTGCCGATCAGATTGAATATGGTACGCTGTTTCGACGTTATTTTAATGTCATCTCTTTCACAGGGGTCAGTCCAGCTTAACCAATAATATACCATCTCGACTAATTACACTGAAATAGACAATAATATACTTATTACTATGTGACATACTGTATAGACTGGACTAGACCCCGTGATCATCTCGTTCACAGGGGTCAGTCCAGCTTAACAATATACCATCTCGACTAATCACACTGAAATAGACTATAATATACTTATTACTATGTGACATACTGTATAGACTGGACTAGACCCCGTGATCATCTCGTTCACAGGGGTCAGTCCAGCTTAACAATATACCATCTCGACTAATCACACTGAAATAGACTATAATATACTTATTACTATGTGACATACTGTATAGACTGGACTAGACCCCGTGATCATCTCGTTCACAGGGGTCAGTCCAGCTTAACAATATACCATCTCGACTAATTACACTGAAATAGACTATAATAAACTTATTACTTGTGGCATACTGTATAGACTGGACTAGACCCCGTGATCATCTCGTTCACATGGGTCAGTCCAACTTAACAATATACCATCTCGGCTAATTACACTGAAATAGACTATAATAATCTTTACACTAAAATTGACTATAATAAACTTATTACTTTGTGGCATATTGTAAAGACTGGACTGGACCCCATGAGCTCATTGCTGTTTACCCTTTTCTTGAGTGAGATGTGATATGTACATACGGTTTATAATTATTGTATCATTGACTGGGCAGCATACAATGATCCGGTGGGTAGTATGTTTTCTATATTGGGATTTTTTCTTCTTTTTTTCTCTCTTTTTTTAAAATGGAGTCTGAAGCCTGCAGCCATATCCGCCAAAAGTCTTAGAGCCATAATTTAGCAAATAGTGAAAAGTGCCCAGTTAGCGAGCAACTGGCTGCATCTTGCACCACCAAGAAGCAGTGTTGCACCGAGTAACTACCTATACTTATGTGGACAATCTCCAAGTACACATGTTTTCGGTAAAGTTGATTCAAAGTGCATATATGTGCTGATTTTTGTGCGAAATCTTGCGAATCACTCACAGATGAAACACTGATAATTTGTATGTTGAGTTTTGCAAATGATTCGTCAGAGTCTGCACATTATCAAATCAATTTTTTTCTATGCGTATTTATAGATTATATATTACAATTACAAAAGAATTAAGTGGAACGAGCGCAGCGAGTGAACCACTTAATTTCATTATAATTGTAATATATGATCTATGACCTACTTATAGTTTTCTCCTCCGCTCCCATTGAAAATAGCCGCATTGACCACTTCATGGCTTTACTTCATTGTTTTACTTAATAGATACAAAATATGTGATTTATTTGGCCAAACATTTAAATTTCTGTGCTAACCGATTGGTTGTGAAGCACAGGAAGGGACGGAGTAAGCTATAAATGATTGGAGATGGCGGAATGGAAGTTTGTCCGAATTTTTGCTGATTTTTTAAATCAAATTTGAAGTTTTGGAATTATTACACAATTTTAGCTTTGTTGTCCAGTTATACTACATTAGTTTACAAAATGCCACGACAGCTGTAAGTATGAGAGCATAATATTACACAGATTTCGATAAGCAAACTTTTCAGCGTAAAATTGTAAATATTTTCTTACCCATCATTTTTAACATATGTTTTGAGTGCTCAGTAGAACCGTCTAATTGAGACGGTTCTTTTGAGTACCCACAACATATGTTTTGGTTGAGAAATAAGAAAAGTATTCTTTTAAATAAAGATCTGAATTATTATTATATGTAAACTGGAAATGCACAGGACTCACGTTTAGTACACGTAGTAAAACCAAATCTAATCAAATTTTATTCAGCATTTACATCAAAGTTCACAGACTAAATAGTTTTTCATTGTTTCCGATCAAAAAATATGTACTGTCATCGAAATTCAACGACCACAGGTTCAGCGCACATATACGTGTATGCGGCTGTTGAAAATGTATTTATTCCGACGCAGTCTAATCACGGTCTTCAATGCTTACAGAAATCATTATGCTCTAATAGTTACAGTTGTATGGGCTGTAGCGAATTATAACTTAATATAGAATATAAAAGTTTATGTACATGTATGTATTGTTACACTGATCGAGATTCTCATCTTCGTGGAAGCTGAATGGCTTTTACGTGAAATAAAAAAAATATATGAATTGCAATTGTTCTTGTGTTTTTATCATAGTGCCTTCACACACACACACACACACACACACACACACACACACACACACACACACACACACACACACACACACACACACAAGTAGTCTTGCAAATGGGCCTCGTCGAGAGAAAACCTGATTTTTGCAGCATGCGAATAACAAAGGCGCAGATCACCCTGCGCATGCGCGCAGTTTGATCAGCACCTTTATTATTCACTATTTGGAAAGTACATGTAGATTAACAAAACCTGCTGCAGACATGTTTTCATTGATCTAGCTAGTCTCTGTAGTTGAATATGCTTTTTTGAACCTAAACTGATCGCAAACATCGACGACAGATATTCTCGCATCGGGGCCATATAATGTGAACTAACCTTTTCTCAAATTTTGAAACACCATAACTGACAAAACAAGTATGCCCAACAGTGGGAACAAGCTAGAATCAGTAAAACTATATGGGCCAGCACATGAGGGTTATTGTACTTGTCGCATATGCGCACAAGCCTCCAATAAACAATCATGCTGATGTAGCCTGCAGGTCTAGAGGCAATCGGGACTGCCTCGGCCAATTCCGTGGAATCAGACCTCGGATGTACATCGAGGGTCTACATTGATATCGACGCTGACGTCACAGAAACGACGCCAATCAGTACAATAACAAGTTCGATTGCAGCGAAACAAACGCTTACAACATTCCACAAGATGCTATAAATGAAGTTTAGGTTTTTTAATAAATATCGCGATATTTTATTGAAAAACAACAACAACATAAACTTCATTTCTTCTGTTGACAGAATAATGGAGGTTAATAGAGCTGAACCCACATGCTACAGACGCCAGTTCCGGCTAACAAAATGCAGCTTTTTTCATACATAATACTACCTGTATGCCTTACATACATCCGAGGCTTAATTCTCTAATTGGGCCAAGGTTTTCCGATTGGCCTAGAGGTCCAACATTTGGTCTGAGTTTTTATCTACAGCCATATCTTGGGTATGCGAGCAGTGAAAGAGCAGTTATGCATATGGTCCTAAAGTGAAGGCATTGCAATGCAAAGTTAAAATGGTGCCACTGGCGTCTATTTCAAACTAAAATGTAAGCAAGAAACGGAATCAATAGCTGTTAGGGACGCATAGAATCCAATTTTTGCACACCGGATAAGGATATCTGATGTTTTATCCTGGGATAGAAAATATTTTCACGCACACCAGATCGGCATTTCCGTTGTTTTACCCATGTGAGTTTCCGTTGCACGTACATGTACCAAAATCTCATGTGCTGGCCCATCTCGACAATTTACAAATTAAATGACAGGATGCAGAATGCACGTTAGCGTTTGTGGTTCCCATACAACGTACGGCAAGGCCAAGTTATTTTTGCTCAACTAGCTTGACCTAATATCGAAAGTCGAAACACCTGCCTTAGAACAAAATTTATGTCAATTTGTGCAAGAAATAAATGTGCAATTTTCGTGATCCTCAGAGAGTCTTTACACTGATGATTTTTATTTTATTTGTTTCTTTACGTCCCCGTGAACAATTTTTCAGTTATATCGGGACAGGTTTTCCTAGGTTGGACCAGTACTAACTTCACACTGATGATGACATTGTAATGTTAGATTGACGTCACCATGTCACATCACGGCGTATTTAGGATTTTCTGCAATTCTTATTCAAGTTATTTCCAATCTAAATGAGGTATTAAGTGGTGAGCAAGAAAAAAATCCATTATTCGTGTGAGGATGGGATGGAAAAATCCGTCCCTCGCGATCACTTATTGTCATCACTCGGCAAGCCTCGTGATGACAATCGGTGATCCTCGGGACGGATTTTTCTATCCCACCCACACATTCATGATATTTTCTTACAACCTTACCCATGCTATCTTACCAAGGCTGACACGTGAGGGCTGTACATTGGTTGTATTGGAACTCACGCACATGGTCATCAAGAGACGTCATTGTTATGTTTAAGTGACGTCATCATGTGGAATTGTATCTCAGAGTATTCCGGGACTTGTGGAAACTTATTTAAAAGTAAAAACAATAGTGAGAAAGAAAATAATCCATTTTTTGCATGAGGATAGGATAGATAAAATTCGTCCCACGGGATCACCGTTTGTCATCAATTGGATTTTTCTATCCAACCCTCACAATCATGATGTATTCTAAAATATATCTCAGGATCACTGTCTGTTATCAGTCGGCAAGCCTTGTGATGCCAAATGTTGATCCTCTGGATGATATTTTCCATCCACCCTAACAGGATTGTTATACTTTTCGAGTCTTTTAACTTACTTACTGGAGATAGACGTCATGCTGAAACCTGCTTCAAAGACGCCGACTGTCTATTGGTGGAGGAAAGCCAGTGCATTTCTCGGCGTTCGGTCGGGAAATACACTGTGAAACTACCGCGACCCGGAAGGTGACAGCCAAACCATTGAGGAATAATTTTATAATTTGTCAATAATCGATATATTTTTTTTAACTAGCGACGCTAGCGAGATTCGAACCTGCGTGGCAGAGGTATCCAGCTAGTCAGAGCTAAACACGCTACCGACTGAGCTATCCGGGCGCTATCTTTGCCTCAATGCACTACACTAAATTGAGCATTTTAGCAGTACACTAAATTGACCTTTTTAGCAGAATAGCAGAAAGCAAGGGTCTTTATTCTGAGCCACACCTGTAAACTAAATAAAAAAGCAGTGAGATGCTGTTTTAAAAAGTGCAGCAAATGTATGCCCATCTAATAAATATGGTTTCTTTCCTGTATGTTTATTATTGACCAATCACGAAACACTTAACGACTTGGATATAGTGCTGAGCTTCCACCCATCTTTTGAGCCAATCAGTGCCCTTTTTACAATGACAGGACTGTGGGCATTATGAAAAACATTTACAGGTAATAGTCAAAAGTGACACCATACTTATTTACCGAAAACATTGAAATATTCTTGACCCGAACTTCATGCAAAAGCAACACTTTCATCTCAAGTTTTATGCTGCAAATATTGTATTTCCATGTATTTAGATGAATACCTGACAAACCTTTCAATTTTTCTGCTGCAAAAAAGTCACAAAACTACCCCACACCCTAAACTCGAAGGTCCTGGATTTTATACACAATATTTTCTAAATATAATTATTTTGGCATGTCCACTGAATGTCAGGTTTTTAATTAAAGCACAGAAATGTAGTTGTCAATTATACAGAATCGTAGCCAGATGCTCTCAAAATGTGTCCTTGACCACTTTAGCATACTCACAGTGGCACGGAATCCAATGATTTGGTTTATCAATATCAAACAATACAGAACTAAAGCACAATGAACACTCGATGACTCACACCATTATATATCAAAGTACGAGATAAGTTGAAGTAATTGGAATGCATTTGATTCAAATCAGATGACGTACCATTTTCATCATAATTTCGTATTCAAATATTTGATGCAGGTTACTAAAGTAACAAGGCCGGTGGTACATGCAGTTAATATCAAATGTTCCATACCAACAACTAGCCATCATTATTTTATGGGCCTAGCCTCTTCGTGAGAAACCCGGATTTTGTTGAATGCTCACAGCAAAAATTAAAACTATTTTCATTTTAATCAGTTTTAAACGTTATTTTTCGCATCCTGAAAAATCAATACTTAACTTAAGTCTTCCTTAACTCTAAGGAAGCATTGTAATTCCGGGTCCATGCCGAGATTTATGTGGTGGCAAATCTCGGAGACGGGGTTTCTCACAATGAAAGCTAGCTTCATCAACTAGGGACAGTAGTGATTGATGTGGTCTGTCATTCAAACACAATCCATACAAATCTAGTTCACATACATGTAGGTGTGATGCAGTACAAGTCGTTTGGTACAGTAACTACATTTCGTCAGACAGAAGAGCCCATGTGTTTTATAACAATTGTTGGGAGCTTCAAATAGATTTTATCACAATTTATTGTTTATTTATTCCACCTATCAAACTTATATTACATTCACCATATTTTGAGTTACATTGTCCTTGAATATTAAACGGATTACTATTCACCACGAAAGGACAAAACTTGCGTATTCCAATGCCTTAGTAATTTACATAAACAGAGCGGAAGCCACAACAAAGTATATATTTACACCAGTATTTGCTTGTCATATTCGTGCTGAGCTGTACTTTTTTTAATTTAAATATCTACCATTAAAGGAATAGAATCGTGCAAGTAGTGGTTTGTTGATTAATATAATCATCCATTCTAGTTCATTAAAGTGATCTATTATACACTTTTGATTGACCAACAAAAATGATGTCTATCCTAAGTTGAATGCGCATCAAACTAAACATATATTATCTAGAGTTCACACACGATGAGAATACAGTTACGAAACAGAGTAAACCGTTAGAAATATAAAAGAAATACCCACCTTTGTCAAACCAAGTAAATAAAGTAGAACAACGTGACCAACTATACGTAACTTCACCCTTATTGTGTGCAAAGTATACCATTCTAAAGATTCTGAGGTCAACCATAAACGACATTATATCAAAATTCTATATAACAAAGGTATTGAGTTTATTGATCTACATAGGATCTTCAAGGATAATTTAGTGATTCCATCTATTCCAAATTACTTTAATAATTCTGAAACTCCTATCATTTGTTATAAATATAACAAACCAATTAGGTCTCTTATATTTACCTTTAATAAAATTCTAACTGATACAGAAATAGATTCCAATACTCCTGACTCCTGAGATAGTCAATATTCTAATTATTTATATCCCTCTGCAGGGCATGTTATTACAGGTAGTCTAAATGTTATTCATGATGCTAGAGTTCGCAATATTATTTCTAAAGTTCCTAAATATAGATTTCCCTCTCTTTTTGATTTCCCTAAATGTCGTAGAGAGATCGCTGCTTCTTTAAATGACTTAAGAAATCGTTGGTGCAAACAGGAAAATGTTAAACCTGATGCCTTGAAGGAATGGAAGCTTAACATTTTTAAAATTATTGATACTCGTATTTCATTTTACTCTCGTAATACACATCTTTTACCCCCTAAACCTAAATCTTCTTTTCCTCATCTTAAACGAGGTATCCAGGATTTTCATATGAACTATCTCTTGGTACCAGCAGATAAAGCTGCTAACAATGTTGTAGTTGTTTGACGATTGTATTATATAAATACTCTTAAGCGTGAGCTTGTTGACACTAATGCCTATTTACAGCAGCCTTCTTTGAGTAATAGTGAGATTGTCGATGAGCATGGTTGTCATACAGCCCTATATTTCGGTGTCAAAGCTAAAGAAAATCAAGACAAAGTTCCTACGTTGTACTGCTTACCTCAACTTCATAAAAACACTATAACGCAAGATTAATTGCTAATTTTAGTTCTTGTACGACAACATAACTTTCTAAATTGTTAACCTCATGTCTTACAGCTGTTAAAACATGTTATCAAGTATTGTGAAAAGTTATATGAGAGATCCGGTAAAAACCTATTTTGGTCTTTTAAAAATTTAGGTGAAATTTTAGATAAACTTATGGCTAGAGATTTCAATAGGACCAGTTTGTCGACTTATGATTTTTTTCTACTCTTTACACTACTTTACCTCATAAATTAATTAAAAATATACTTATTGATTTTATTGAAAGAACCTTCCAGAGAAAAGGATCTCCTTACCTTGCATGTAATGACAGAAATGCATTTTTACTTCAGAAAAGCCTAAAAAAATATGATGCATGTCATGTCAAAATGTATGTGATGCGCTTACCTTTTTGTTGGACAATATTTTATTCGATTTGGCACCAAATTTAGAGACCAGTAGTTGGGATTCTTATGGGCACTAATTGTGCTCCCCTGGTTGCATATTTATTCCTGTTTTGTTATGAGAGGGACTTTATGATGACTCTTTCGGATGATAAGCAGGCTGATGTTATTGATGCGTTTAACACTACATCCAGCTATTTGGACGATATTTAAAACATTAATAATGTTTATTTTGACAATATGGTAAGTCAAATATACCCTTCAGAGCTCCAACATTTATAAAGCCAATACCTCTGATACCGAAGCCGCATTTTTAGACTTGAATTTGTCAATTTGTAATGATATTGTTTCTACCAAAATTTATGATAAACGTGACGACTTTGATTTTGAAATTGTCAATTTCCCATTTTTAGATGGTGATGTTCCTCGGTCTACATCCTATGGAGTGTATATCTCTCAACTTATTCGTTTTGCTAGAGCATCTAGCTATGTTGCTGACTTCAATACTGGCAATAAATTGTTAACTCAGAAACTTCTTAAACAAGGCTTTCGGTGTCATAAACTTTGCAAAACCTTTTCAAATTTTTATAGGCGATACTATGATTTGATATCTAAATTCCAAGTTGGACTTAAATTTCGCTTGCGCCAAGGACTTTCAGACCCTGATTTCTATGGTGACTTGGTGTATAAATTGAAGAAGATTGTTGGCTCTAATAATTTTCAGCGCCGTTCATTAAAATAATTTCCCATTATAAAAAGATTGGCTATAGCATTAATGTATTGCAACAGACTGCATGCTTGGAGGTCAACCCTATAACGGTTGGCAACTTTGCTTTCCACTTTAATTGCACGCCTGTGGGTCGGACTTAAAACTCTATGATGGTTCCGACTTAAAGACTTATCTATTGATGAGATGGTAGGGGTTTGATGCTTTGGCTGTTTGTCGGGCCCACTGGGGTTTACCTGTTGGATTTCTTTTGCTCCGGTATTCAGTTTTATTTACTTTTGAGTCCTTATCCTTGCTTTATCTCCTTGTTATATCTTGATTTATATGTTTTAGGAGATGATGCATTAATTAGTTAGGGGTCTTTCATGCAAACCAAACGTCTATGTGTCTTGATCCACATCTGAATTAAGGGTGAAACTGGTTTAAACCCTCCAGTAAAATATTTTACTGACCGTTCCAAGGCGGTACTTCTTTTGTGGATCTTTTTATGATTTTTACTGTTTTGTGTTTGCTATGCCTTTGTGCGCGTCTGTTTATATGTGCTTTGTGGTCACCTGCTGAGAAAGGGCTGACCTCTTGGCTCTAGTTTGTGGTGTCTAACTGTGAGTTTGTCACTTTCCTATTGATATCTTGGATCAGGGATTGGCACTTGATTGTATTGATTCCTGATCTTTGCACCCTTTCTTACTTTTATTCGTAAGCGGGTCCAGGAATTTTCGTCAAGTGGGTGAGGGGGGTCAAGGCCAAATTGATAGAAAAAAGTCTGACTTTAATAGTCCTCAACTATTTTATAGAGGGGGACCAATGGTTTATTTCAAGGAAGACTATGATTTTCCAAGGTTCACAAACCGCAGACAACCAAGTGGCACCGCGAGGAAGAACCGCTCAACCATCACGAGACACCAGGAAGACAAATTAAGCAAAGCAATCAGCTCTCTCTTCCCCATCAAGATGATTGGAATACTAGAATGGACATAAAGTAACATAAACTACCATAACCCCTCTTTTCTTATAGAGACATTAAATAGAATTAACATAATACTCGTGGAAAGTCATGTCATTTACTAAAATTATCAAATATGTTGATGGGTAATATATGTAGTTGGCTATTACAAGGTAACGGTGCCATCACCAGAGTGCTAGCATATTGCAAAATCCTTGCAAGATGAATCTGATAGAGGATTAATAAGCTGTATTGAAAAATTCTTAAAACCCTTGGATAATATACGAAGACTTGCTAGCTTGGCAAGAAACAGCTCTATAACTTCTACCTGATGGGTTTTCCTTGATCTTTTAAGTTGTTACTCAAATATTGCACTGTTTGTTACAAACTTTCCACGAGTATTATGTTAATTATATTTTATGTCTCCATAAAAGAAAAGAGGGGTTATGGTAGTTAATGTTTTGAGTTACTTCCTCAGTAAATGAGCCAGAGTAAAAAGAAGTACATAGACCTGTGTCAGCATGCAAATAAGTACAAGTAGGTCGTGTTGGAGACCTTATTTTGAACGCTTAGTGGTATTCGGAGAGTAATGTATGTAACCTGGGCTGTAAAAATAGTGTAAGAAACCATAATAAGGAACTTCAATTCATTTGAATAGCAGCCTTATAGATTGGCTATATTCACTGACGGACGTAATACATGTATTTTTAATAGCTGCCATACTGATACTTGGAATAACATATGAAACACTAAGAAACATATACAACGGCAAAAACTCAAGTCATTTCTAAAATTAATGCTAAAATTATGTAACTGTGTTATAAGAAGTTCTTAAGCCTGTGCCAGACTTAGAAAAAGTGTGAATATGTCATGTTGGAGACATTATCAGGAAAATTTAATGTTATTTTGCGGGTAACGTACGCAGAATGATGTTACACACTAACGCTGCCGCTCTAAGAGGGCTAACATATTTTATCTTATGGCTTATATTATGTAGTAACTGGAAATCATAGTGTACGAAATTCCCCCTGGGGGGCACTATAGCCAGGGCAAGGCCTAGAGAATTACATTTGACATTCATGCGTGATATCGGGCTACTATGTTCAACATCTAATAACTCAAAAAGTTTATAAGATAGAAACGTAATGCTTGTAGTTTTGAAAAGGTAAATACAACTTCTTTAATATAATACCAAACTAATTAACACAAACTGGTTTCAATAAAATTTAAGACAAAATATATTAGATTCATTTATCATTTGAAAGGGCGTTCAATGATAAAATGTAACATACACTACATTTGGGGTGACTATATTTGTTTTTAAATATCAATATCTATGGCCCAGTAATAGCTTAGTTAGAAGTAATAACCAATTTGGAAATCTTACCTTGTCCTTTGCACTTTTCTGAAGTCTTAAAAAGAAAGTTAATTGTCAAATCTTTTGTAGGGTAACATATATAACAGGCTGTTGCAGCTTAACTCTGTCATTGTCAGAGGGCTTACATGTTGTAAAATCCTTGCAAGACATTGGGCTTTAAGAAAAATACTGTCTACAAAATTCCTCGGAGGGGGGGGGGGGTAAACAATATCCAGCCAGTGGCCTACTTAGAAAATTCATCGTCCTAAGCCTGAAGCAATTCAGTTATGACAAACTTCAGTGCACAGACTGGCAGCGACCGTAATTAATGTCAGGCAGAGAAATGATAAACTTCTATAAAAAGATGCATCCTTATTTTATTTAAAGCCAATCCAAATAGATAACTGTGATAGTCATACAGGGAGCTAAAAGCTGAATTTTTGCCACATAATTTGAGCATTCACTCGCCATTATTATGCTTTACAGGTATTGGAACATAAATACACTTGTTTGGATATACTCCCTTAGAAAACACAAATACCGCATGGGGCTCGTTCGACCATTTCACGATTGCAACCAGCTAGGATAAGAACTCTATAGAGGCTTAAGTGTATAAAAGAGTTTTTGCTTGGTGCACTAGAGTTTTGAACAGACTCAATAATTACAGCCAGAAATCCACTTGCATACAAATTCCAAGGGTTTAAGTGCACATTCTACAAGTTCATTATCTCTGTAGATGTAAAAGTGTATAGGACAGTATCTGTTGTTTTTTTTAAAAGAGTGATACTTAGAATGACTCACATAAGCTCAACCTCTTACAAACAGAAATTTTTGTAATGCAAAACCTTTAGTTGCTAATAAGCAAAAGGCAGTGTAATAACTCATTTTATATAAATATTATTGAAGGTATTAAAGAGTTTTCACCTTTATACAGACATAAAGTTGAAAATGTTTCGATCAACTAAAAGGAAAGGCAATAATAACTGCAATAATAAAACGATAAATATGGCTATAATCTGGGGATGTATTTTTGTGGTTATTTTATCATGTTTATCCGCCATAAATAGTGTATCTGATACCAATATGTGGAAATATCAGTAAAATACATTTTATATAATAGTAGATTTGTTTATTAGAATGAGCACCTGCTTAATTGCTATCTGATTCAGAGATGTTAATCTTTATCGTTTATTGCCCTGGCTGTTAGTAATGATTATGTTTTGAATATACTACAAGTAACACGTGATGTTTATGACAAATAAGCCTTTTAAATAACCGAGATTTATGACAGTTTATACGGATTTAAGCTCCATTTGACGTGTTCAAATATGCTTTTAAGTTCACTTTTTCAAAATAACCATGCACCTGAATGACATGTGGGATTCTGACTCAGAATTGGAAATTATCATCGCAATAATAATAAGAATAATAATAATAATAATAATAATAATAATAATAATAATACCACAGACCCTGCATAATATCCCAACACTGCTGGGCAGCTTAAGTTATTTTTTGGAGATATATACTCAAAAAAACAATTGAAGTATATTTAGATTCAGTTCCATCTCTAACATTTAATACAATAAAACCTACACTAATAATGCATGCATTTTACAGTTCCAGATATCTGTAATCAAAATGGATGTTTGATTTAAGTCACGCTTTAATGATTAAAGTACAGTACATGTCCAAATGGTTCAACCCTCTATACTAAAAAATCACAAGCATTCAAAATGATTGAAACCCATTTTTATCGTTTGTATTCCATAATGGCTGGCTCCAAAATCATTGCTGGCTCTCAGCCAAAGGTATGACGCCTAATTTTGTAGTTTTTTACTTCCAATTTGTGCTCATATTGGCTGGGGTATGCCATATCTGTGCATTTTTGATCTGCCTTTAACAATCCCACACCACTCATCCCCAACAACAATATGTATGTAAAAATGAAGGCATTCCATGAATAAATACTCAAGTTATCTATAGGAAAACGTTAGCACGGAGAGGTGGATGGACGGACAGATGGACTGATGACAGTTCCTAATTTGGTGTGAAACATATCTGTAGAGTTTCATCTAAATATTCGAAATGTAAAAGGTACTACGGGCTAAACTCACTTTTCAGATCTATCAAGGGCAGATAACTTATTAACTGGAAAGGCAAGATAGATGGTCCTAAGTCACAATGTGTAACCTTTGCTGTTGTACATATCTGTAAATTTCATCAGATATTCCATACAGTAAAGGAACTAATGGCAAAAAACATTTACCCCCAAATCTATCAAGGGCAGATAACTCAAGAATTAGACAGGAAAGATTGAGAATGCTTAGTCGCATTAATGTAATCTTTAATGTTAAACATATCTGTGAAGTGTCATTCAAATATTCCATACAGTGAAGGAACTACAGGAAAACATTTGTCAGATCTATCAAGGGCAGATTGGCAGATAACTACTATCTGGAAAGACAAGAGTGATGGTCCTTATACAACAATATGTAACCTTTGATGGTTATCATATCTGTGAGGTTTCATTCAGATATTCCATGGGGTAAAGGAACTTCAGATAAAAACAATTTTCAGCTCTATCAAGGGCAGATAGCTCACTAACTGGAATGGCAAGAGTAATCGCCCTTATTCAAAATATGTAACCATTGATTTTAAACATATCTGTGAAATTTCATTCAGATACCATAACTAGTAAAGGAATAACATGCCAGAAACCATGTTTTTCAATACGATAAAGGGCAACAACTCTGTCAAAAATGGACGGACTTAACCTATTAACAATACCACACCACTCATCACCAGTAACAATATGTATGCAAAGTTGAATAAATACTTCAGTTATAGATTGGAAATGGTGCGGACGGACAGAGATACCAAAGGGTATAATGTACTACCACGCCATAACGTCAAATATATGATCTGAAACCGTTGTCGTAATCAATTCACTATAACGCCAAATATGAACACTCTCCATCAAAAATTAAAGAGGAGTTCACTTTAAGATTCTTAAAAAAGATCTTAAGTATATGTGACCTTGGCCTTTGACAACAAGGCCATAACGGTAATCTGAAATCTTGGATGTATGCTATACTCCATAGGCAGTAATTGTTTCAAATATGAACCACATTTGTCAAAAGTGACCGAGGAGTTTGCTTTACTTGCCGCAAGACAGATGTTAAGTATACATGGTATTTGCCTTTGACTTCAATGTCATAGTGATGATCTAAATCCTACGCTATAATCTACACGCCATATGAAATCATTATGCAAAATATAAACATTCTCTGTCAAAAATGATATACGAGTTCGCGTTACATGCTTGTATATGTGGCATATGCCGTTGACTCCATGAACATATGGATGCTTTTTAATGGTTTGCTGTAACATACACGTCGATGGACACTGACCCATAGTGGCACCCATAACTACTTACACACCATATGCATTCATTTTGCCTATTGTGAATACCCTCAGTCCTAATCTGCTAAAGAGTTTGTGCTACATGCTGAAAGAAATATTTTAAATACATGTGACCTTGACATTTGAATCCTATGTCATATCGGTGATCTTAAACCTTGGTTGTAATCTATACATAATAGACAACCATTGTCCCAATATGAATATCCTCAGTCAAAAAATAAACGAGCAGAACACGTTACATGCCATAAGACAGATTATAATTTTTATGACCCTTAACTTTGACAGCAAGGTCAGAATAGTGATCTGATTTTTGTTGTTGTAAAAATGAACAAGGAGTTCGTGTTACGAACCGAAAGACAGACTTCAAGTTTTATGACATTGTCTTTTGACTCCGAGGTTATACTTTTGACCTGAAGCCTTCGTTGTAATCTGCACACCATAAACGCTTATTGTGCTAAATATGATCAACCTGATTCAAAAAATGAAAGGAGTTCGCAGTACAAGCCATAAGGCAGATTTAAACTATATGTGACATGGACATTCCATCGACAAAAATTGTTCAAAATATAAACACCTTGATCAAAAATGAAAGAGTGGGTTGTGTTACAAGCTGTAAGACAAACTGTTGTATATGTAACCTTAACCTTTGACTTATTGGTCAAAACGGTGGTCTGAATACGCGTAGTTCATAGTAATCTGCACGCCATGAGCAAACATTATCCACAACATGAACACCCTTGGTCAAAATATGAAGGAGGAGTTCGAGTTACGAGCATGAAAACAGTAGATGGATGGACAGACGGAACCGATTTAGTATATCCATTTTTTTTCTTCAAATAGTTCAGATATAAAATTATGCTATATCCCCAACCATATCTGTTGCAAGTATAGAAGACCACACGGTCTGATCAAAACAATTACCGGCCGTTGCCTTATGTAGTAAGGACCTCATCATGGAAAATTTGTCTTCTGTGATTTGCAACCAGGTTACACCCATACTAGTCTACGCAGCCTTACAGACTATATAGGTAGAGTCTTGAAAAACCCACAAAAAGGCATGGAAAATGGTGGTCTTGCCAATAGTGTTACATTACATTCTAACGGTGAATGGTAGTGAGGCGTGATTTCTGGCAGGTGTGGTGCTTTCCACCATCGCTGAGGTTAGCCGGATGCGACACACTCTCTCAGCTCTTGCATGATATGAACAATTTGGAGAAGAGTCGACAGTCCACCTCCATCACCCATTGCTTTGAAAAATCAGCGCAAACTTATTCTTGTCTTACAAAATCAGTCTAGTTCTTCTGGAATGTGGATTTGTCTTTCCCTTCTAGTCCAAACAAAACTCGTGGAACCGGACCTTGTCTTTCTCAAGGTGTATGCTAATCCACTTGGTGGCAGTGTGTTGAGCAGTATCCTATGTATCTACTGAAAGCAGATCCCATCTCTCTTCCTCAAAACGATTGCCCATATCTGTCATGGCTTTTGATAGTTTTCCGCTGTTTTGTGCTTGTGGTGGCTAATTTGCTCAATGCCTGCTTTGATCCCAGATTCTGTCTCATACTGTGCAAGCAAGTGGCTGACTTCAGAACCAGCTACATGTGTCATCCATCTCCTAAGTGCGGATGAATCTCCAGATCTTTAGTCACCCTTATCGATACCCATCTACCTTGATGTCAACGTTAGTAGTGAGTTGGGTCAATAGCAATTTTAAAACATTGTTCTCTTGATTTATGTATAAACAGCTTACCCTCGGGAACTCATCAGCCAGTTGAGGATTCTTCTGTTTTAGGGTGACCATGTCTCTATTGTGGAACTGAAGCCAACATGCGTTGTTAACATTCTTGTTGAATATAAGGAGACAACTTTGATACTGTGTCACACTTTCATCAAAGCTTCCTCAATGTCACCGCCATTATCCAGTCTGGCTGGATCCAGAACAATTGGGATCTCATTGATGACGTAAAACAGGTGAATATCGACCGCAATAATAGTGTATCCATCATTCTCTTGTGGCTGTTGTGCACGTGGTGGCTTATGATCTTCATCCATTTTTCGTCTGACAATGACAACACGTGCTTCAGTCAGTCCAGAATTAAGACTGTTTTGGTTCTCTATTTGTCACCTTTGTGATTGGTTAGCAACTTATCAATTTTATGATACCTATATGTTTTCATAGAATCAAGGTCGAGAGAATGTTCTTTCACCGCCCTAATCACAACTACACACAATGAGGTATGAGATGCGACTATGTTCAGTCTTAAATATACTATTGCCATAAAGTTAAGCATATTTCGTTTGATAACACCACTTAGGTTTTAGAAACGGTAAGAATGGAAACTTTTAAGAGATACCAAAAATATATTGTGTTAGACAACAAAAACAGAATACCAGCAGTTTGATAAAGAAAAGCCGTGGCATCTCTGACTTGCTTATAGGCTACAAACATCTTACAAAAATTACCCATACATTTTACAAAATTTAATGAACACAGCATGGAGGCCAAAAGTCAGCAAAACTTTTACAATAAGGCCGCGATAGTTGTAATTTCTTCAAAACTTTCTCTTTGGAACATACACTTTCAGGATCAGGTGCAAAAAGTCACGATATGGCTCATAATATTCCACTACTTCCGGTTTATTTTGTGTATAGCCTCCACACTGTCGAATAACAATTTGGCACGTTTTCATCATTAAATTTACTGGATACATGCGTTCAAGATATGAAATCCTGTCCCACTCATGCACCATAGTCTAGCAAAATTCACAAAGGTTTTGATACGGCTGGTTCCCAGTTTAAAACACGTCAGCTGAGCTTGTCCCACATGTGTTCGATTGGATTCAAATCCAGCAACACGCTCGGGCGTGGAAGGCTCGCGATGTTCTGTTGATTTTTGTATTCCTCGATGATGCGAGTACAGTGAGGTCTTGCAATGTCATATCGGAGCACATTGTTCTGGCCATCTAGCGAGTCCAAGTATGACCTAAAACCAAATATCAGGATTTCATCCTGATACTTTTGAGGGTTCAAAGTCCCAGTAACCACCTTTAACTGTATCAGGTGGACGTCAGATAATGCACCACGTACCATAATGCTTCAGTAACAAATCAAGAATCAATGTAGACCGTTTCCTTTTTGTAATATTGTCACTCTCTCTATGTTCTTTCAAAGGCCTGCTTACAACACTCTGAGACACATTTAATACCCTTGCAATGTCATCTTGTTTCATACCAGCATTCCTAATGGCATTTTTACACATTCTGTCCTCTTTATTCTTTGTAGATTTATCCAAAATACGCGTTTTAAGGCTATTTCATGACTCAACAGTAAAGAAATTTCCCGTTCATGGACAGTAGTGAATGAAACTAATCAAACTTATCCAAATTTGGTAGAAAAAATACAAGTGTACGTGTCGAATAAAGCCCAAAACTCAAATTATTTTTTATTACTTCGAAAATCGGGATCGTATAAAAATATGCTTAACTTTATGGCAATAGTATATAAATGATTATTACCTGTACCTAGCTCGATCTTCATCCACTATCATTTAAGTCCCATGCAACCAGTACACCAAGCAGGTAACTACATTAAAACAATGTGACGCAGTGTTACCCGTGTCTAGGCCCTCTTGCGCTGACACACCCTGTCGAATCAGGTGCGGTGTTTGAGGTTTGCTTTTGATGCTTGTTTCCAGACGTGAAAGATTATTATAATTATAATTGCAGATATTAGCTCAGTAAATTGAATGACTGTCTGAAATGACTACAATTTAGAACGGAATCCTCGATCTATCGAATAAAGGTCTTTAAAAATAATAAATCAAAAGACGTAGATATAGTTCTGTTATACTTCTCTGATCGTTTACATGCTATTTGAAAAAAAAACTGAAATAAAAACTGAAAAAACACACACTGAAAAACCAATGCTTATGACCTGTAACTAGGTAGCAACCAGTACTAAGCAGAAAAGATAAAGTGCATAGCTCGAGGACAAACTAGGGACCTAGTGATCTGATAACGAACACTGGACCGCTGAGCCACGGCGCTCATGTTCGGACGATACATACGCATGGTACATATAAGTTCATGATATTTTAGCTTTTTTTTCAGCCTAACCCGGTCACAAACATGGAGGTCAGATTGCGGTGTGATGTTGCTCATATAGGTTATTATAACGCCGTGAATCGTCATCCTGCTGCCGCTCCTGCCGTTCTGGCCTATTATGCAGTTATCATTTATTTAAAATTTTATGGTTTAACGATACGCTCTTTAAATATTGTATTCTGAGAAGCAGAGACCGTGTTAATTGCATTTAAGTGGTTATAAAATGGTCTTTGGAAAAACAAGCTTTTAAAACAGCTGTAAAAGTGTAGCTCTCTCCGTAGATGCGTTAATATAACTAATAATTAATCAGTTTTCAATACTTGGTGTCAATTTTAAGGCAATAATGCAGATACAAATGAACATAATATTGTAATCATTTCTCTCATTTGGGAGTTGAAGGTATTAAATATTTCACCTGTTGGATGTTAAACTTCATGTTTAATTTAATTGCCGCTCCTAAACTAGATGTACTATCTGTGTTATTATTTGATTTATAGCATAAAGTGAATGTGGTGCAAATGACAGATTTACGCTATGGCAGGCACACTTAATACATGTATGAATTTAACACATATAGGCTGGTATCCCATTATGGGAATAGGCAAACACTGCAAACCCAAATCAGATACCGCACTTTAGTTAAATGGATTTCACACGAGCGGAGTATAACCACGTCATTTTCAATTTTCATATGAACCCCTCAGTTCTGTGATGGTTGCAAAAGATTTAATGTATTATAAGCACAAATATAAAATCTTTGAAATATCAGCAGCATTGACTACCAAAAACATAATTAACCTTTCATTTTAATAATAATAACAAACAAATAATTATTTGCATCACTGGTGGGTTATACTCAGATGCATGTTTAAGCGTTTTACAAAGATGAGTTTTATCGCGTAATGATATAAAACGTGACAAAATTATTCCCTTTGGTGCGAGTTGATAGCCATTTTCTTTGCTTTATAACAGTATGTTAACTGGTTTTGATTGTTTTCCTGGGATGATAGATAACATGCCTCCAAGCGAGCTAAACAAATTTTGTAATTTGACAATAGCAGAATCTAGGGCGAATATTTGGCCAGTTAAAGTAATTTAAGCCCCTCCGCGGTGGCATTGGCTAGTGTCCGTTCTAAAGCTGTTTTAGCGCATACACAACCGAACTCCATTTGACTTCATCGAAAGTTCAACAACTCGTTTGCCCCCTTGTATCGGCTTAGACGGTATTCTGCTTGAGTATGTTCTAATGTTGATGACATTTACAACAGAAACCTGTCATTGATTGCTATGTTATTAAAACAAGGTTATCGATATCAAGCATTTCCTAAATTATACCAAATACACCCAGAGTTGATTGTTAAATACTATATTGGTTTAAAACTTCTGCAACAGGGCATATCAGTGTCAGTATGTTATGGTGATTTAGTTTATAAATTCAACAGAACTGTTCGAAACCCTAATTTTAGTGATCAAATCAAAAAGATAATCAAACGTTATAAAAATGTTGGATATAATGTGGATATCATGATGCAGTCAACATGTCTGGCTGTAAACCAAATCACCCATTGGTACTCTGAGTAAGGTGTGGTGCTTGATGGTATCGATTCCTGACCTTTGCCATTTTTCTTACTTTTATAGGTATGGTATCCATTTTAATTGCACGGCGGTGGGGCAGGCATCAGACTCAATGAAGGCTCTGCTGTAAAGCTTTAATCGGTCGGTTGGTGCCTTAGACTTGTATTTGGCTGGGCCCACCGTCCTCAACTTGAGGGTTTATTAAGCTCTTACTATTAGTGTGTCGTGAGCCATTTTCTTTGTTTCATTATAGTGTGTTAATTTATTTAGATTGTTTCTCTGTGGTGATACATTGCAATACTCAGGAAACCTCCATGCGAGCTTAACATTTTTGTGTGTTTTAACAACAACAAAATCCGGCGGACAATTGGTACCAGTAAAATGCATTTAAGACAGCCCATTGGCTTAGGATGCTGTCCTTTCTAAGGCGGTGGTTCTGTTGTTGTTGATTCGATGTTGCTCCCATTGTGGGTTTCAGTGTTTGTTCCATGTTTTGTTGTGCACGGCTTTGTGTCCTAGTTTTGCAATCATTTTGATGGGGAAGAGAGAGAGACCTGGTTGCTTTACTTTGTTGTTTTTCATGGTGTCTTGTGATTATTATTGTGACTCTTAAATGGCGGTGCGGTTGGTTGGTATGCAGTTTGCGATTGTGGTTATTCCTGATCATACTCACTTGTTTTTTCTATCAGAAACCAATATTGTTCCGAACAATACCAGCACTACGTAAAACTAAAATACTGACAAATGAAGAAGTTTCTTGTTTTTATTCTCTCAGATATTGTATTTATCGATCGTGCTAATAAATATAAAAATGCCAACAATTGCTGTCATTTTAACATTTATGAGCAGGATAAATTTCGTGCTCAGCTGCTTGAGCATGAAAACAGTTGTATAACCTCTGGGTCATGTCATATATGGACCTCTTTGTGAGAAAGCATGTTTTCGGGGCTAGCGACCTAATAATGCGTACTCAGCTACAGAGACTAAGATATATAGAGGATCTTACATGAGTGCCTTGTTTTATTGAACTTATTAAATTAGTTGATGAAAACACCAAGTTTGATAAATTCAATAATACAGGAGCACATTTTTCTCGTTTTCGCAACGAGTTTGATAAAGTCAATAATACAGGAGCACGGACGTAAGATTCTATTTATCATATGACATTAAGAATACCTTGAAATCTCATTTCTGGTGTAAAAACAATATAAGTTAGTCATAATGTACGCAACGTTTTACGGACGTCATACGTCCCGAAAAATCTGTAAACCACTAGTGGTTTATCGATTTTATTGCATGGCGTTATTTCACTCCCAGACGCGATGTCATATGATAATGATATTTAGCCTGTAGCAAGTGCAGCTAATATGGTTTCTGGGGAGCAAATAACAAAGGCGCTGTTCAGACTGCGCGGATGTCCAGACTGGTCATACAATTAAGTCAGGTGTTCTAATATATAAATGTGCATTCGAATAGATTTTGTTTGCAAATCTAAACTTTTGACCACATAAAATGTACGTTGCACCCCTGCATCGTGACTCATTTTATTTGGGAATTTTAAGTCCATTGGTGCTTGAATGACTTGAAAATCTGAAAATGCGTAAATGCTTTTAAAGTGTTATTTGTGTACACTAACATGACACTATAGTAGGTTTCCTCAGCTGAATAGAAGGGGGAAATGATTGCTAGCTTAGGTGTAAAACAAACATACAAGACATTTTGCGGAGGCTAAACCAGTGCTAAGTAGTATCCCTAATTAATGTTTGCTCTTAACTTTAGTGTAATCGCTCCCTATAATATCTTTATTGTTGCCATTGTATAGTAAAACTGAACGGATAATCATCGAAAGTTTGTCAACTCTTTAACAGAAGCAAATTACATAAGCTATAATGACACTTCTTGAATAAGTCTCTAAGCCTTTCAGAACCGCGTCAGGAAATATGGGTCTTTGGAACCAACGAAAGCATTTTGCCAGATTGCCTTTCTGCGCCAATACTTGTTCCTAATAAGCTATGATTGTGTTAATTTAAATAAAACTGCACGGTGTGTGTTGAATGCCTTTTTATTCAAATATTGTTTGCTTACCTTACCAACTTTGGCAAAAGCTATCTCGTAATGTAAAGGTTCTATACGGATGCATGTGGTATAAAGCATGTCCACCTAAATACACTAGAGATATATCCTTGTGCAGGCAGACAAACCAGGGTTTATCTATTATATAATTGGCAGAGTTGTATTGTTATTCTGTCTGTATCCATCAAAATTTATAGACACTATGGCCGTTAACATGACTGATATTATAAGCTACAGATAATCAAATATAGAATTAACTATGGTCATTGCGAGACCACAAGGAAGTCACGAAGGTTGACATTCATAGTGTGCCATGAAAACAAAGTGGGTGACTGATTTATTCTGATGTTAACAACATAAGCCTAGTGTCATTTTTGTAGGGCATAGGCAAACAGTACAGACACAGATCAGAAGCCACATAATGTGGTGTCTGTTCAGGGTCTTCACTGTCTGCTTACATGATGTTCTATTAAAATTTGAATAAAAATGAACAAATTCAATAAATAAGACTTGGATTTGGAAATTCCGTTCGGCTTAAATGAGTTAAGGTGCTTGCTTTGCAGGCGAGAGACCCCTGGTTCCGTACTTATCGCAATTCCTAATTTACTTCTCTCTCTTTACTCGCTTAACATGTTTACTAAAAAGTCCTTTTTATTCCACCTTTTCGTGTGTTAAATGGCATTTCAATTATTAAAAAAACTTTAGTTCATCGAGTGGGTCGTCGACTTCGCATTAGTGGATTGACGTATGATGGCACGACGTTTATTGACGAGTTCCGTTATTCACTGAATGCATGACCATATCGATGATACCATATGCTTATAAGATTGTTATTGATGGGTGAGAAATGCCTGTTTAAACTGGTATTGCTGAAGAAATTTCAGAAGACATAGCACTAGGAATATGCATTCATCTCGTTGAAGAGGCTGGTTGCTTAACATTAATTGTATTATTGCTGTTCCGCGGCTGTTTTTGTTCTTTGTCTCTTCCTCGCGTTGCCGTAGGTTGGTTTGTGGTTTGCGATTATAGCCTTTCCTGGAAATACACACTTGAACCGCAAAATGTTATTTCCAACAAAGTGGTATTTTGAAAAGTGTAAACTCAGACGAGGCTGTGCAGCCTCCTTTTAAGCTTAAAAACTCCAGATGTTATTCAGTCAGTAGCTTAACACTCATAGAATATTCAAGCGATTAGCAAAGGCTCTGATCAGACTGCGCATATGCGCAGGCTGATCTGAGGCTTTGCTGGTCGCACATACCACATTGTTGGAAATCTCATGTCGCGGCTCACTTGTTTTTGTCGATAATAACACTGTTCCGCACAGACAACAACTTATAAAACAACTTAGATGGCAACAATTCAGATGGTTTTCATCAGCAGTCATTTTATCTGAAACCTCATTGTTTGTGATGACTACACGTTCTATTATTTACTCAAGACTGTTCACACCCGGTTCCATTCACCTGTCTATTTAACATGGAATTACCCCATTATAGTCAAGAGAAACATATTACATCAACAGTCTTTGTTAGTCGTGGCAGTACTCTTCGTACTCTATTCGATTCTAAACCTTCTAATCCTCTACGTTTGGCCACAGCATAACTGACAGTGAACTACATTCGAACGATGAGGACTCGGATCTGTGCAGTCCGATCGTAGTCATCGCTAATATTTGGTCTGCGAATTACATCAAATTGCAAAGAATATCCATGCTGAATGAGATAATTGTTGTAAACTGACTGATACACTACGTTTTGCAACAAAAGTTGCTGTTGCGATATCCGTGCGGGGATTTACTTCATTACCGTATATTTTGAGCCAGTGCATGAGGTTTGGACATATCGCAGTGTCGATCAACGAATGATCGGGCCGAGTTTGTGTAAAAGAGCATTCGCTGCTCTCATACACAATGTATGGATATATATAAAATATTCAGACCAACATTAAGATCTGTAGCACAGCCCGCTGATTGCTTATCATGGATGTTTAAAGGAGGCGTTTGCGCATATGCCATACGTGCCAAATACGCATGAACTGGCACATGTCGTTTACTATTCACTAAGCTGTTGACTACCTCTCAATAGATCAGTAATAGTTTAAACAAACAGGCTGACTTAGTAGTAAATAGTTCAACAATTATCTGCTTATTTGAGGTCTTAGTGTTCAATGTAGAGGGGATTTAGGGTTCATTCTCAGGAGTAAATATTGACTCCCTCTGATTAGAATTTTTCAATCTTTCGCATTAGAGCCTATGTATTGACATTAGGTCTTAACAAATTTTATGGCTTCAGCAAAAAGCTGTGTAATGTATACTTTTCATGTTGTCATTTTTGTCTTTGTTATATTGTACTGTTAACAATATTGATTGGTTTGTTATGAAACTTCTATCTTTAGGCTCCACCTTCGGATGGGCCACACGTGAGAAAGTAAGACAATCATCCATTTTTCCGTCCGCCGATCGCTCGATCGACCGACCTATCTATCTATCTATCTATCTATCTATCTATCTATCTATCTATCTATCTATCTATCTATCTATCTATCTATCTATCTATCTATCTATCTATCCATTCATCCATCCATCTATACATCCATCCATCCATCCATCCCTCCATCCAACTATCTATCTATCTATCTATCTATCTATCTATCTATCTATCTATCTATCTATCTATCTATCTATCTATCTATCTATCTATCTATCTATCTATCTATCTATCTATCTATCTATCCATCCATCCATCCATCCATCCATCCATCCATCCATCCATCCATCCATCCATCTATCTATCTATCTATCTATCTATCTATCTATCTATCTATCTATCTATCTATCTATCTACGAGGGTCAGTCAAAAATAACCGAGGTTTTAATTTTAGTTTAAACATATTTTATTGCCAAATATAAACATCAACGGGGTTGGGTCACAAGTTCTCAACATTAGTTACGACCCTTCCCCTACATTTTAAACATACATAATAGCTAATAAACATGGCTAGATATATACAAACGCATATGCATTATACACACCTAATTATCAAAGCAAAGCAGTTAGGAACATATATTGGAAACATATCAGAATAAATAAATAAATAAATAAATAAATAAATAAATAAAAATAAATAAATAAATAAATAAATAAATAAATAACTGAATAAATATATAAATAAATAAATAGTAGACAGAAAGAATAATATGAGTATACAGAAGTAAATAACAAAAATAGCTATGTCTATTGCGTATACTAGAGACAAATGAAATAGAATGATACAATAGTAAGCAGATAAGCAAATATAATAAGAACTATGAAAAAAGAGTAGAAGACAGCTATTATGACTACCCCATGGGCTCAACAATAAAACATATAGTTTAGTTGGTATTCACGTAATATGATGTTTTTTAAACAAAGAGTCTAAATATAATTGAAACGTTTAGTAACGTGTTTGTACTTTTGGACTGCTCTGAACAAGACTGTGTTGGTTTCGAAATTCCAGTTTTCATTGCCAAAAAGTATTAAATTAATGCTTAGGGGTTGTAACATTCTCACTGTATCGTTGAAAACCTGTCTTTCAATTGTGTATCTTCTACAATAAAAGAAGTAGTGAATGGCGTCCTCTATCACACCGCACAAGTCGCATAGAGGGTTATCACGTATATGATTTATATAAGGGTCATTATTTGGGTTGCTACACCTATTTCTGAGCCGTGCATGTAATACTGATATATATCTATTTCCAAAGGTAAAATATGATGGAATGTATGACTTGTTGAACTTAGAGATTACATGTTTTTTTAAGGTTGGTAAAGTTGATAAGTTTTTAAAATCATCTTCAAGGCCATTCCATAATCTAATGGATGAAGGTATACATGATTACTGTGAAATGTTAGTCCTATTATAAGGAAGAGAGATGCTTCTATTAATCTGAAATTTCATTGACTAATGGAGGGATTAAATCCGAGATATATGATGGCACCAAGCCAGCATTAACATTATACATGAATGAAAGTTTATGTTGTTTTCTTCTTTGTGATAGAGTTAACCATCCACACCCTTTGTACAGGTTTTCTAACGATACAGATCTCGTAAGTTTTGTTACAAGGCAGGCTGCTTCATTTTGTATCTTTTGAAGTGTTTGAGAGTCCCGTTCAGAGCAGCCAACCCATACCACTGATGCATACTCAACAACAGGAAGCAGATAGGACATATAAATCTGGTTGAGAGCATTTCTGCTAATAGAGTATTTAAGTTTACGCATTAAAGCTAAAATTTTACTTGCCGAATTTACAATATTTTCAACATGTGAATGCAACTGACCATTGCTACTTAAGGTAACACCACGATGTTTATGGCTATCAACAAAGCTAATTGGGATATTATCAAAAACAAGTTGTGGAAGGAAATCAAGCTTTTTAAGAGTAAATAAGACAGCCTCTGTTTTCAGTGGATTAAATGTAACCAGGTTAATAATACCAGCAATGTCAGCAATATGTGCTGCAGAATAAAACAAGTGAACTATCATCTGCATACAACCTTATCAAACTAAGAAGATGTTTAACTATATTATTTATATACACCAAGAATAAAAGAGGCCCTAGAACTGATCCCTGAGGCACCCCTGCAAATATAGATTTTAAGCCAGAAAAACATGATTTTAAACCAACTTTCTGCTTTCTCTGACTTAAATAACTGTTAAACCATTCTAAAAGCTTTCCCGCAATACCATTTTGCCTCAGCTTAAGCAAAAAGACCTTTGTGCCAGACTCTGTCAAATGCTTTTGAAACATCACAGAACACAATACAAGAATGCATATTATTATCAAAAGCTTGACATATATTATGAAAAATATCAATCAACTGAAAAACTGTTGAGTGGTGTGGTAAGAAACCAGATTGATACTTGTATAATAGATTATTGTCTAAGAGAAAGTTGTACAAATTTTTAAAAACAATCCTTTTCTGAAATTTCCAAATACAGCTCAAAAGTGCTACTGGCCTGTAATTGGAAGGTTGAGATTTATCTCCCTTTTTAAAGATAGGAATAGCATTTGCAAGTTTCCAAGTATCAGGAAATATACCCTCACTAAATGATCTATTCATCAAAATACATAGGGGTTTGGAAACAGATTTGGAGACACCCTTGAGCATTTTATGGCTGATGCCATCATAACCGAGAGTTGGTTAATATATTTTTACTGGGTCGGCAGCTAAAACTTTATACATATATAGAATGAACCTTAGGGCTTCATTACATGGAGAAGTTGACGTCTTATCATCTTCAATGTGCTGTTGCTAGGCAACCGAAGACAGTCTCTCAGCGATGTGCGTTCGCGCTGGCAATAGTTCTGACTAAGCAGCCATGAATTTAAAACAATATCAAATCTAAAACAGTATAATAACGGACCTTTTATTTCTCCGATTGTATCAAACAATCTGTTAGCAATGTTTTGAAGAAGTGTAATAGACAGTAAATACAATACATGCAATGTTCGATGCCTAGCAACCAAAGTCGATGGAAATTCCATTTTTAACTAAAACACCAGATTTTGTTGCTATGGCAACCGTTTATTCCTGGGAATATTAAAGATAATAATTCAGATGTCAAAACCAATTACTAAATACAATAAAATGGTCATATGATATGTTACTTAGTTGATATTATTGCTAAAATGAACCGTAATTGATGGGTGGGGTATATTATGGGGTGACATTTTCAGAAAATTTAGTTAATTTTCCTTTTATTTATGTAATAAAATTCAAACGCCTCAATCTCAGTTGTTGCATTTCACAAAGTACATTCACATATTTTATTTGCAACAAATGCACAAGTTGATGTAACTTAAATATTGTACAGTGTTACCATGGCAACGCTACATTCCAGCGTGAACGCATGATGTTATTTCACATTCTCCGGTTGCTAAGCAACAGCAATCTATAATTTAGATGGTCTTGTATATTGCATATTCTGATGCAGGACAGTTTATTGCATGCATGTGCCAAATTTCACTAGTGTGTGTTAGCCTAAGTAAGAGACATGAATCAACTCTCAGTTAATTTTGACTGACCCTCGTATCTATCTATCTATCTATCTATCTATCTATCTATCTATCTATCTATCTATCTATCTATCTATCTATCTATCTATCTATCTATCTATCTATTAGCCGTTTCTTTAACGCGCCCAGACTTATGTTTAATAGGGAAAAACTAATAATATTTGTTATATCTGATAATTTGAAACAAAACATCTGGTCTCGAGGACTTCGAATTTACTAGATGTGACTTTATGTGTGTAATATTATATTAAATGACTAACTCTCTTAAATTCGAACCACTGATTATTGGAAGGAGAAAAACATTTGAATTAAAGAAAGAGCTACATGCATTAAAGGGCTATTTTGGCCCAATATGAGGCCCAAGAAATGGAAAAAAAAACTGTTTTTTTAGCAAATTTCTTGTATTGGTTTAGTTGATTTATAAGAACAATTGTTCAATGTAAACGTCTGGTAAAATATTGTTTTTTTTACTGCTGCAGTAGTAATCAAATGGCTGTCGATATAGACTGAAAAAAGGGAAGTGATCTTTGTATTTTGAGTATTTAGCAAGGCTAATATCTAATTGTTAAAAAAGTTCGGAACTCGGAAGCTGATTATAAATGTTCATAACAATCTTTAAGCAGGGTACGTGCACGATATGAAAAAGATACATTTACAGAGTAAACAGACAGAGAATTGAACAGACAATGTTTGGGACTCGAGAGAGACGAGACTGATCATCACATTTTCAATGAGCCATAACGATTTTGCAATGAACGATACTAGTACAGCATATCTCAGAGCTGAAGGGAAATTATGACATACAAATCTGAGCTACATATACTGTTCAATAAGAAACGCCTCATCTTGATGTTAACATGAACATCGAGACCAAAGTTAAGAATCTTAGCGCAAAATAACGTCTTATCAGTCAAGTATGTCTCCTAAAAATCATACTGAACTAAAACTGTTAAGATTTTACAAATTGAGACAAAAATATCGGTAAACTTTGCGAAAGGGGTCATCAATTTCATGTGACGAAGGACTTTAGCCAATAATTCCTAGACACAGCCCTTTGGCGTAAGTGACTTATTTTACCATTGTTATATCGTCTTTATATTAATCAGCTTCTGCTGAACTTGATGACCTACCCCACCTACCATGTTGCAAACCATTGGCGTAAACACGAATCTTTACTGACGAAATTGCATGTAGGCATATTATTGGAACAAGTTGGCTGCTTTTAAAAAACCGCCAATGGGTTAGGCTTGGAAAATATATTGTATTTGATATTGGCATAACAGTTTTTTGTAATACATGTAGAAATTAACTTTGTATCAGTAGGACAAAAGTGTTCGAAAAAGCTCACAATATATATTGATACATATTGCATTATTGAGCGAAGACAATTTGGCGAAAATTTAGGCGAGCCTTCGTCAAATGTAGGGCATTTGGAGGTTTGAATTCTGAATAATGTGTAAAGCAGACTCAATCTCACAGATCTTGATACTCAGTCTTGAAATGCCAATTCCAGTCTTGAAATGCCAATTTAGGCTGCACAATGTATTCACGGCAACATATGATGAACTAAGTTTCTAGCCTAGAAGAGGTAATGGAAGAGGGTTAAGCTAGTTTATTTTGCGGCACTTAAAATGTTAAACTGTGTTAGAGTTTTGTATAATTTGGAGAACATCACCATTGGAACCCGGTGGCTCTTCACATCTTCTATGCTCACCAGTTCACTTTGAACCCATGGCCAAGGTAAAAGGAAATACATGTATCTTTAAATTCAAAATACATGTAATCTCGTCAAGTACTCATTAAAACCGTATCTTTGGACAGCCGTGTTTAAGTTTAAGTATGAAGATATATCTGATATATGGGTATATCCTAACAATGTTTCAGGACTGAGACCAGTCTACCTTTGGGTACCATACCGGCAATCCATGATCAAATGTTGCATATCAATATTTCTGGACTGAGACCAGTCTAAGTTCATCGGTCAACACAAAAACATGGATTTCATCAGAATTTCTTGTGATATGACCCTATATTAGTAAATGGGCCCTTTCTCTAAATCAAAGGAGATGATATTGTATTTATTTCTATCTGTAAAATTCTTACCAGGTTAATGCATATATAATATGACTAGTGATTATATTTATTACTGAGTAAACTTTAAAAAATATTGTATGGCGCAGATTCCATACCTTCATGTTATCTGTGGCTTAATAAGCTCCGTTCTTTCGGCTGACCAACTGAGAAAATTATTCATCAGATGGCCAGTTTCAAACTATATTTTTTCACAATTGGCGAAGTTAATAAGACAGTAGCACAAAACCTTGCTTAAAGGTTGTGTATATCATTGATCATTCATTTTCATAGTTTGAAAAATTAAATGGAACAAAAAGTAAGCTAAGCTTGTATCTCAACTGAAAGGCTAGTTCTTCTTTGGTATTACGGTAATATATATTCTCTCCAGCAGGATAGTAGCATGTCATACCAGGTCAGTATTTCATTTCCTCTTAGATATGTCATAGTTTTATGAAGTTGTTACTCAATACATTGACTTTTTTGAAAAAAGACCCAACCATGATTTTGTAACTCATCAACGACACACACTGAGTGCTTAGATAAATTGAAACTAGAATGGGTTAAATCGATGGGGGACCAATTGCAAAAATCCGCACTTATATTAAGCGTCCTTGACCTTTGTATCAATGGTCATACCAGCAATCCAAAGTCTGTATTGTCTTCTTCAAACTACAGACAATCAGTGTCCAAAATATGAACAACTTACATCTAGTATTGTTTGTTATTTGAAGTAGCCCAAGCTATATTCATTCAAGAAAGGTGTTAGTGGTACCTAAAATAATCGTCTCAGACTGCAGGATGATTCATTTAGTGCCCAGAACATATATTGGATACGAAAATCCAAACAATGCAGTAATTCAACCTTTGCACCACTGTGAATGAAACATGTAGCTAAACCTTAAGGATTCAAGTTATCGGGTGCTCATTCTCAGGTTTAGATTCAAGCAGAAATTATGTATGATTGTCAATAATTTGCGTCACTGCGTTACTATAGGAACTGGAAATACTCTGGTATACAAATGCTCGTCTACGCATTCGCAGCTCGCCTATGCAATAAGCCCCAAAATTTACCTTTAAAGCGCAACCTATAATTTGTAGCCGACATTTTCAAATTTGTTGATTTTTCAGAAATAGCAAATAAGGCTTGACAGACAATTCACATGAAATATTATGCCTTATTTTGTTCTGAAAATCAAGAAAGGTGATACTAAATTTCTAGTCTACTGCAGTCGTGATTGGCCATTAAGGGTTAATCAATAAGTGTCTGCAAACCCTTTCAATGCGACTTTGCTGCATGCGAACAATAAATCACAGACCAGCTTGCGTCATTCGCTCTCTGGCCTCGAGGTTATAAAACTTGAGTACAGTCTCCAAATCAAAACGAAGCACAATGATTGGCTGCTTGCGGACACGCTTTATAACCTCGAGGCCTGGACAGTATAGTAGTCAAACTTGCCACATGCAAGATTTCAATTTTTAACTCGTTTTTGTAGCTAAGCAGACTGGTTATAGCATTTTTGGTAAGAAACCACATGCGCGGATACAGGAATTTTTATCAGGGGGATTTGAGGGTGGTGGGGGGTCCAGGCCCAACTAACAAAAAACGTTCTGATATTTTTTCTTTATTTTTTAGTCCTTAACTTATTTTACAAAATGGGTACAATGGGTTTATTTCAAGGAAAGTTATAATCTTCCAAGTTACCAGGGGGGGGGGTCCCAACATTTACCAGGGGAGGGGGTGGTTCAATTACTAATTTCTATGGGAACCCACTCTGGATCCGCGCATGAACGCCAAAGACATTTTCTCGTGTCGATGCCTATATGCTCTTTCATCTGCAAGACTAGTCTTATCTTGTCATAATTGTATTAATATCATGTCACAAAGCTTGATAGATAAGATACGCCTCTGTATTAGAAATACGCACTTTAGACTTCCTATGATTTAGTAAGAGCCAGGATCAACTCTGTTCGCTAGGACCATATCGCTTATGGGAGTCTTTCTGAGGTCTCAATGTTGTGAAGGGTTGTGAACTTGGATTTCACAAATATATCGACGTTATTTTGACCAATATCTTGATATTCATATCCATGTCTATACTTTCTGAAAGGTTTTCTTTCTTATGGCACATCATAGATGGTAGAATACATGTATTGACCAGTAAGACTAGAGTTGTAAGATGTTAAATATGGCGATATCGCTGCTCCTTCTAATTGCTGTTGTGCATGCAGATGTAGGCAATAAACAATCTTTCATTGATAGTAAATCTCTGGATGACATAGCGGATATAGTTGTAAAGAAAACGGGCTTGGATAAAAATGTTCTTGCCAGTTTAGCTGTTCTCGAAGACATTGTTCAAGCTCAAGGATTACAAATTGTTAGTTTAAAACACAAGATTACGGCGCTAGAAAACACTATTCGTGAGCATGTTATGGAAGATATGCATTGCGACAGAGCAAAAGTGAACTTCAATGTCAATCAACAAAAAGAGGAAATACATTCAATTCATGGTGGAACAACAGATGCTACAAATATGACAGACTCCGTAAATCGCACAAGAAATCACGGTATGCATACCCCTATTACTAGTATAGATAAACAGAAAACCTTTTCGCAAAATGCCTTTGCTCATACGAGAACAAATGAGATGAGTGATACAGGACAGTTAAACTTCGAAAAGCAACCCAAGACAGAGACCAAAGGATCTATATACCAGGATATATATCACAATTTAAGAATCAAAGTGAAATCGGCGTTAATACAGCATCATCCATTAGGTAAGACAAGCAAAGAAGACAACGAGCTCCATCAGTCTCTAACTGCAAATACTAACGGCGTAATTGCTACAGACATCACTGATGAGCATAGTGAAGGCAATGACGTTGCATTTGGTAAGGAAAAAAGAACGGTTTCAACAGGACACATAGCATTTTCTTCCTATCTAGGTAATAGTGTTTTCAATTTAATGACAGGGGATATTGTTAAATGCGATCAAATTCTCTTAAATGATGGTCAAACATATAACAGTCATAATGGCATATTTACTGTGCCAAAAGCGGGTGTCTACCTTCTTACTTTTACAATTAGCACAAATGAACTTGACCATTGGATTATTGTTCAGATAAAGGTTAACAATGAATTAATTGTTGAGGCTGGCGTTGATTCAAAGTATACAAGACATACTGAGATGGGAGGAAACACAGTTATAGTACCGTTGAATGCTGGGGATTCTGTGTGGCTAGAAGTCACTGACAGTAGCCAAGGCACTCTCTTCGGTGGTATTCGAAGGGAGACAACATTTTCGGGCGTATTGCTGTATGGAAAATAGTGACATGCCGACGCTTGCTGCCCACAAATAAAACACTGAACTATAATCTTGTAATAACTGTTGTTTTACAGGTTTAAGAGGCTCTCTCTTCTTCTAAATGGCCAGTTAGTGTTGTTTGTTGTTGTTTTTTAGTATTTTGACAGCTTATTAAGGTCACCATACTAACATTAAACAATCATTCATCTAGTTTGTAGATAAGCAAAATATGACTTACTGCAATATACTTTCGTAGAGATTATTCAAATAGGGTAGATATCAAAGTTAAAGTTATAATACAGTGAGAGATCACTACAAATCACTAAGGAGCCCACCCAGGAACGAACAGTACGCTAGCACGATCAAATAAATATTTCATTAATATGAATGACATCTTATTTGAAGTTAAAGGGCAAGGTCAGATATGTTAAAAGTCTGTCTTTCAGGTTATGAATTCACATTTTTTGACCAAGGTTGTTCGTTTTTGGTATAACGGTTGTTCAAGGTAAGTAGATTAAAACAGAAATTCCAGATCAGGGTTATGGACATGAAGTCAAAAGTCAAGGTCGAATTTGTTAATAATCTGTTTAACAGTTTGTAACGCGAATCGCACGTTCAATTCTTCATGGATTGTGTTCATACTTAGCAGAATGATTGCTTATGATGTGTAGATGACAACAAATATTTTAGATCACTGGTGCTTTTGATGAGTTTGGAGTATAGTTCAAGATCAAATATTCTTAAAATCTGTATTATGGCTCACAAAAATAACTCTTTTTGTTGTTACCACGGGTATTCTTATTTGGCACAACGATTGCCTATTGTGTGTTGATGACAAGTGATGTTTCTGTTTCAAATAAAACATATGACCTTATAGTCAAGGATCAAGGTCAAATTTACTCAGTTTGTAACCTGAGCTCCTCTTACGTTTTTTGACCCGGGCTGTTTATATTCTGTTAAATAATTGCCAAGCTGTGTAGATTTTAAAACAGGCATCTTATCACCAATATGACCTTGTAGTCAAAGCTCCAGGTCAAATCGTCATAAATTCTGTATTACTGCTCGTTAGGAGTGTAGATTTTAACAGATGTGTTGGATCACCAATTCGACCTCCTAGTCAAGGTCAAATATACAAAAGACCAGGCTGTATAGATTGTAATGGTATTTACACCTACGTGTTTTGATGGAGAATATTCAGATTTTACACGATGTTTGTCTAAGGTGTGTCGATGATAAGTAAGCTTGTAGATTCCAGGCATGGCCTCTGAGTCAGATGTTAAAAAAACACCTTAAATTCTGGTTTTGTGCTTTTTAACAGTCAAGGGCATAACTTGTGTAAGTTAAAATATATATCACTTGAAGAAGTTAAAATTTTGTATTTTCAACAATGCTTTCAAAGCTAGGCTACCGAAAGTAACTTATATAGGTTATATCTGAAATTATTTAGGCCAAGGTCAAATTTACAAGCTCAAAAATATAACTTATTCAAGTTAAAAAGTAGCTTATTTTCTGATTTTCAATGACCCTGCGTACACATTTCTAGATGTTGCGTACGAATTTTATTGCACAATCGTAAAGTTATGTAATAGGTCTTTCAGATTAAAATACATCCATGACCATGAAAATTGCTGTATCTCCAGAATATCAAGATGAAAAATTACACTTTACTCAAATAGGTTACTTTTCAGTTTGTTGCAAAAATAATTAACTGCTTTAAGTTATATATACTTAAAGCCATTAAAAACGCAACTGGTACAAGTGTTATTTTTCCTATAAATATCAGCTTGATACACTTTCTTTTTGTGCCAACAAGCGCCCCTAACGTAGGAGAACGTTTTACCAAAACTTGAGCTCAATTGCACATTTCTGTCAAAAATTTTGGTGAAAAATGACAAATTCATCAATTTTTTTGGTAACCATATCAAATCTTAAAATTTTATTCAACTTCAGCGCGCAAGTACTGCGTTTCACTCTAACAAACAAACAAACGGTTTACAACACAAAATTCACTTTGATGGAAGGACCTAAAATTTATGTTTTAAACTTCAATTTTCGTGAAATTTTCCTAAAATTTGAGAAATCACTAAAGCTTCAATTAAACTGGATCATTTGAAAATTGGCATACTTAAGTTGTAAGGTCATAACCTATGGTTATCATTTACCGCAAAATTTACCGTCGAAAGTGTCACATTTTCGGTAGCTTCCGGTTTTCATGATGAAACTTTGATGACCATTTTGAAGGTCAAAACTTCAAAACAAAAAATATCTGTTGCGTGTACATAGCAATTAGAGCAATGTTCAAATTTTCCGAAAGTTTGAATCCAAATGAGCTATTCATAATGAAGATCTGATATCACGATTAATAAGGTGATTTTGCAGTTTTTGTTTCGAAGTTCGGGTTGTGTCCCTTTATCAAAAAATACAGGCTGCCTTATCAGGACAGCTTTATCTGCACCAAAAGAGTATTGGCTTGATTTCGTGACCATAGGTTTATGCTTTTATTTTATTAGAATATGATAAAATTGCATTAAATATCGAGTAAGGTTGTACTCTAAAAGTTGCGTTTTTACTGGCGTTAAGTATATTTTTGACTTTTGGAGGTGATGCACTTGACTGGTAAAGGATATATCTGTTCTGTAATTTGAAGTAGATTGTTTATATTATGCACAATAATTACCAAAAGGTGTGTGGATGTAAACAATTGTTTTTGACTCTGGTCATGTCTTATGCCTCAAATGTCAAGGTCAAGCTACTTTAAATCTGTCTCTGTGGCTTGATATGGCAACCTTTTTAGATGTACGAAGCGGTTTGTATTCGGGAGATAATCCACTTGCCACAGCTCGTGGATTATATCCACGTAAAAGCAAACCTATTGCATGTACGTAAAGTGTTTTTAACACAAAAATGTAAGTGATTTTCTATTATGTTTTATAAACCAATGTCATGCTAAATATACACAGAAAAACAATTGAAAGATATTTAAACTCTTTTGACTATATAACAGGTCAGAAAATAATCTCCACATAAGGCATTTTCGTATCCGATAGAACCACTAATATACAATTCAGCAGAATGCAAAATAAAATTTACGGGTCATTTGTTACGAATCAGTACCACGCCAAATGTACCAAAGTAATAAGGTTGCAAAGATCAGGAATCGATACAATCAAGTACCACATCTGACCCAGGATACTAATGGGAAAGTGACAAACTCACAGAAGACACCACAAACGAGAGCCAAGAGGTCAGCCCTTTCCCAGCAGGTGACCACAAAGCACATATAAACAGACGCGCACAAAACATAGCCAACACAAGACAGAACAAAAACATAAAAGATCCACAAAAGAAGTACCGCCTTGGAACGGTCAGTAAAATATTTTACTGGAGGGCTTAAACCGGTTTAACGGCGCCAACCTCACCCTTAATTCAGATGTGGATCAAGACACATAAATATTTGGTTTGCATGAAAGACCCCTAACTTATCAATGCATCATCTCCTAAAACATATAAATCACGATATAACAAGGAGATAAAGCAATGATAAGGACTCAACAGTAAATTAAACTGAATACCGGAGCAAAAGAAATCCAACAGGTAAACCCCGGAGGGCCCGACAAACAGCCAAAGCATCAGGCCCCTACCATCTCATCAATAGATAAGTCTTTAAGTCGGAACCATCATAGAGTCTGAAGTCCGACCCACCGACCCTCTTTACCCAAAGTTCACAAGGAAAATATTTAACGTTTATATTTGTTTGCTGCAACCTTTACCTGGTCATTACTTATGTTCTAATTCTAACCACAGACAAGTCTTCACACCCATTAATCAGTAGTTTCACAATTTGACCTTATAACGTAACAACTTCTTCATCAAAATGCACAATTATGGCATACCCCAGCCAATATGACAACAAATTGGAAGAGAACCACTAAGAAAGACTACAAAATTAGGTGTCATATCTTTGGCTGAGGACCAGCAATGATTTTGGAGCCAGTCGTTATGGAATACAAACGATTAAAATGGGTTTCAATCACACACGTACTGTACTTTAATCATTGAAGTGTGATATGATTGCAGATATCTGGAACTATGAAATGCATGCATAATTAGTTAAGTTTTTATTGTATTAAATGTTAAAGATAGAACTGGATCTAAATATCCTTCAAGTGTTTTTCTGAGTATACTTTATTATGTCTACTATTCTCCACGTTGTTTATGGTAATCTTCAGCATTCCAGTTATAAGCATTATATATTCAATCAGGGTGGAACACAATGTGAATCCTGCTTCATCAGAAGCAAGGTTTTCAAAAAAGCATTGGCGTAGCTACCATTACGCAGTTACGCCGGTGAGTTATAAAAATAGTAACATTCAAGGGAGGTCACCTAATGTAGTAAAAGTGATTTTCCGTACCATAAGGAACTAACTACTCTTAAAGGAAAGAATTCGTTCCCTCTGGGAGCAAATTCTTTCAATTCAGATAAGTGCCCATTTCGAAAAGGGACGCAATTGAAGAGACTCACTACATTATTCAGTAGTCTCCCTTTGATGTGCGTAACTTTGTCGGCGTTCTGGCTACATCACTGGATCCTGCTTCATCAGAAGAAGGATTTATCCCGGTTCAGCAGGACAAGGATTAACTTTCTGAAAATCGCTATAATTATAATAGTATAAACAGGGTGGTGCGCAAAATGTGTCCGGTTTTGTTTCATTTGCTTGGATTCACTCACCCTTTAATATGTATTGCATATGATATACCCTTTGACCCAAACTACTCCTATTTTCCACCATAAAAAGTTATGATCTTAATTTATTCACATTCAACTCCAGATTAATTGAGCCTTGTCAGATGAGAAAGGCCTTTATCAAATGTGTAAATATTTCCATTGCAAAGTCATCGACACACAGCGTTGTCTTTCGGAAAGGTCTGTGGTGTCTTGTGACAAATATATATGATCGCAAACAGTAAATCCAGAAGTCAGGCTGCGCCAAGGCGCTTATTAATGTTGGCTATGCATGGTTCTGCATGAGTCAAATGCGGTTTTTCTTCGCTGTAGATAAAATTATTCTTATGGAGGCAACGTTTTGTCAGGTTTTGTAAATTTTGAAAGTTATCTGACAAGCCGTACAAGCAATCTGGCATTTATAATTAGAAATCAAAGGGAGCTTACTGTAAGTGGAGCCGGTTAATCTGCAAATTCTCCACTGATAAAGGTTTAATAATCAACATCGGGTATATTTCAAAGGAACATGACACCACAGACAATATTACCAGACTAGCAAATGTTTTGTCAATTTAAAGCTGCCCTTTTCAAATAAAATAGGAACTATGAAGATTCTCGCCCAGTATGATTTAATTTTCTGTTTTTAATTTATTTATTTTTATAAATTTATTAATTTTTATTGGTCTTGGTTTTCGCCATCGTCATTCCCAAAAAAGATGTTTCGTGGAACAGTTTGTAATCTCGCGAAGAAGAATGATTTCATTGTTATGCATCGTTTTACGAGATGCGAAGGTTTTGTGTTCTGGTAACCCTATTTGTACTAATGGATTCCTCCTTCTGATTTGATACAGTGATACAATACACTTGGGATGTTCCACTGGATATATCGAGGGGTTATAATCTCCAAATAATTTTGGCCTTCGCAAACAGAGTAGACCCTGATGAAATGCTGCGCTCACACTTTTCCAAAATTAGTAATGAATTACTAATATTCATAGGGTTAATGTACAATAAATAAAATTCCATATAATGCTGTATAGAAAACTAAACAATTATTCAACACCAACACGAATGTTCTTATTTAAATATTCTTTTCGCCATATTGGCTTCATCAGGAATAATAAACAACAAGTAAATGACGTGACTCACCACAAAACGTTAAGACGTAACGTATAACGTGCGACATTGCACCAAGCCAGATACATTTTTTTGCTTGTTTTTTGCATATAATGCTGTCAAATTCTCACGCCTAACATAATAGTCGTATAACCGTTTTCTTTTGATGAACCCCAAACATATTTGGTAAATTATGATATGCAAATAAATAATGCATATCAGTATATCTCGGTATGGAGAGAAGAATAAATGTCAATTAGATTTTTCCTTCACATCTTCGGTAAGAGCTAAAAAGTAATCATTAAAACGTATTTTCAACTTCCGCCAAAAGGAGCAGTGTCAAAGAAGAGTGGGACCGGTTTTTAGCTGTTACCAATTTTTATGCAAAATTAATAAACAAAATGTTGCAGACATATCTCAATAGTTCAAAATTAATATACTGATTCAGATAATCCGTAAACACATGAGTACAGTCTGGTCAGGGATGGGGTCTTTATACAGTTTCCCTTTATCAATATATGTGCTATATCTAGGTAAAATGTGTTTTATGTGCTAATAATACTTAAATCGAAAATCGCGTAAGCTATTTATATAGAGGTGAAAAGTCATTTACATTCAATTTTTCAGGTATTAAAATTATTTAATTTGATTTAATCTCATTATGATAATGATGGACTATATTAGGGCACCGTGGGATTTCAATGAATTTTTGGGTCGCTGTAGAAATATCTCTGTCGTGGTAATGGTCGGGATTACAATACACTTAACCCTTTAATGTAATTAGGAGCATAAATTGTACGCGATGCAGAATGGAACGATAAGTCAAAACGATGTGGTGAACAATGCATTTGCCAGAGCAGAGCATTTGAGCCGCAACATGAGATTTCCAATAATGTGGTATGTGCGGCCAGCAAAGGCTCAGACCAGCCTCCGCATACCATGACTGTTAATCTACTGACTGGACATCATTTGTAGTTTCAAAGCTTAAAAGGAGGCTGCACAGGCTCGTCTGAGTCTACACTTGTCAAAATATCACATTGTTGGAAATCACATGTCGCGGCTCCTTTGTAGATCATGTGGGCGCAGGTTCCAATCCTATTTCTATTAACTTTTTTTCCACCAAAATGGCTGATACGGAAAATAAAATAGAGCATTTTTAAACAAAAGTGGCAATACTCAAATGTGTCATGAGATCATAGTCGACGTTTTGCATGAGACACGATTCTTGCCTCATACACTTGAATCTTCGAATACCGAAAATTGGCATAAATTCAATGAAGTAATACAACAAAAAATATTTATCATATGGCGTCGCGTCTGATAGTTACATAAGATCATGCACTAAAATCAATAAACCACTGGTGGTTTACAGATTTTTGTAACGCTATGAAATTACGTCCATAACAACGTTTCGAATATAATGACACATTCTTAACGTTGTCGCACCAGAAACGCGATTTCAAGTAAAATTAAGTGTCATATGATAAATATAATCCAACATTCGTGCTCCTGTATTATTGAATTTATCAAACTCGTTGCGAAAAAGTGATAAAATACTGGAAAAGCCTCACATTCTATCTCTATTCTACAACTCGTGAATAATTCAATAAAACATTGACATTCATGGTAGATATTCTATGTATTTCGAGGAAAGACAATGGTAATATGTTTGTTTTTACGCTCAAAATTTAGCTAGGGGCCTTGATTTTTTTTTTATCTATGGTCTATTCGCCCCATATATAATGAGAATCCACCATGAGTGTCCGGGTGGGATAGAAAACCCGTCCCGCGGATCACAGTTTGGCACCATGAGGCTTGTAAGTATCATAATGGCAAATGGTGATCTTAAGGTACAGCTATCCCTATCACACCCTTAAACTAATAATGGGTTATTTTCCTAAATTGCTCACCATTGAAACCTGTATTTTTTATTTCAAAATAAGTTCACAGAGTTTCCGAAAACACTGAGATGCACTGTTACATGATGACGTCACTTTGGAATAACATAGACGTCACTAGACGACTATGTCGCGTGAGTTCAAATACAACCAATGAACCGGCACACGTGATAACCTAGTTAAAATAGCATGGGTAAGATGGGAATTTCTAACCCAGTCTATATTTACAGATATTCTTATCCGCTGTGCAAGAAAATTTGCTCTGTGTGTGTAGAATAAGTCACAATTATAAACGGTATGAAATAATTAGTGATACACAAAAAGAGCATTAGCGGTAAATATATTTCCTTTTAGGATTGAATATGAGCTAAGGCTCTGGTTTGAACGATTCACTAGATAATACCATTCCTCAAGTGTATCTTATCAGCAGGGGAAGCCCCAACAATAAACGAGTATGATCAGGACATACAACAATCACACATTACAGACCGACCCACGGCACCATGAGGAAGTCGCAGAACAATAACAGTCAAACAACATGGCAGGTCTAGCAAAACAACATCATCAGATACCAACCAACGGATGAAAGCTTTACGCCAGCACCATCATTGAATCTGAGGACTGACCTACCGTTGTGCAATTAAA
This sequence comes from Loripinus fragilis, assembly GCA_964019695.1. Taxonomy (NCBI): domain Eukaryota; kingdom Metazoa; phylum Mollusca; class Bivalvia; order Lucinida; family Lucinidae; genus Loripinus; species Loripinus fragilis. The sequence continues at coordinate 93,629,978 of OZ026514.1, forward strand.
GAGGAAACCATAGCTATAAACCGTGATTGGGTTTACAATCAGACATGCAAACTGTCGCATGATATTCATGTTATAACCATCTTTTTATAATGTTTGATTATTTATAATCGAATTGATGACTAATTTTAGGCTTTTCAGCAATACTATTGAATTTATGAACTAAATCGCCATAAAATACCAGCTCCAATATGCCCTATTGCAGAAGAGTTTTTAAACCAATATTGTATCAAACAATCAATTCTGAGTGTCCGCCGTAGAATTTAGAAAATGCTCTACGAATTTTATGATATCAATACCATTGTATTTGGCCCCTTTACACCATAACGAATTGCCTGGACGTTCCCTCAACGAATTGCAAAAATATGAAAAATCTCGAATTCCGACGAACACGATCCTCGAGGCTTGACATAACGATCTGAAAGCGAATTTGAAACGAAGATTTGCAATAGAGATACAAAATTTCCATCACTATTCCTTTTACTTTTCATTGCCAAAATCAATTGCGCAGTTCAAATAAGCATTTTCAAACACGATTGTCCAATACCAGACTGCTTCTGTAGTCCTTTAGGATTAATCTGATCAGGAAGTATAATACTGTTTACTTTCTTCTGGAAATGGGACTGATACTTCATGGTGATCTTTAAAGTTATTCCAATTTTACACTTCATCTGAGAGGGACGGGAGATTACCCAGACACCTGTCAGTTTTATATGAGAATTATGTTACTCCTCTTAGCCTCAACATTATTTACAAAACCATAATCATCTAAGCAGTTTGGTATTCTTTGACTTTTCGCTTACTGTAAAGGCGGCGCCTCATGAATGCGTAATTAGGACTGGTCAACCTTTGTCATGGGTAAAAGCTGAAAATGAGGCGTGGTTTTATTCAAAAGTAACTGAATACCTCAGTAAAAACGCAAAACACAGTATTTAGTCCTTAAAACGCCAGCAAAATAACTGCATCTGAAAATGTCTATTTAACATAAGCGTAGAGGCAAACATTGTGGACCCAGATCAGACTGCTCCTACAGGAGCAGTCTGATCTGGGTCCACACTGTTTGTCTATGAGGCTTCACGACAAAAAACATACATTTTGTGATTATGCGCTTTAAGGGTTAATAAATGTGAGTTCAGTCTGTGTACGGTTAGGATTTTCATGAAATGCACGCACGTTTGCGTGGCCCAAGCAACTCATTAATTCTTCACCAAATTATAAATAGAACCTGATTTCCCTTCTTTAGCAGATGTAATAGCCGAACCACACCCAGATATGATTATTAAAGTTGCCGCCTTTACAGTAAGCGAAAAGTCAAGTAATAGTACAAATGGCGTTGTGCGTCTAATGAAACGAAAAAGAAACACAGCACACAAGAGGGCCAATATAAACAGTGTTCGCTCACCTTATTTCCACATCATTGTTTAGAAAAAAGGAAATTGAGCCGTGGCATGAGATTTCCAACAATTTGACATTTTGACAAGTGTAGACTCGGACGAGCCCCTACAGCCTGCTTTAAAGCTTAGCAACTCCAAATGATGTTCAGTCAGTAGCTGAACAATCATAGAATACTCAAGCGACTAGCAAAGGCTCTGATCAGACTGCGCGTATGCGCAGGCTGGTCTGAGTTTTTGCTGGTCGCACATACCAAATTGTTGGAAATCTCATGCACTGGCTCAATTTATATAATATGTTTTACATCTTCATTAGAACAACTTCATGTTTTCTTTTAAGCAGGGCCAATTTAATGGTCTTTGCTTCCAATGTGGTTTTCAATTCTAACAATGTGTTTAAGAAAAACTAACTTTTTAAAACATTTTATACGCATATATACTTAAGGAATAAAGAAATGCAACAATCACTTCAATTCATAGTACAGTAGGTTTCGCCACTACGTCGATAAACGTATGCCAGCTAACACGCGCGTAATCATCTTGACCCCCTCCCACAGTAGAAAACTGTGAAACACGGTCAATGAAAGTAAATTTTCTATCAAAATCCAGTTTATTGATTACAAAATCTTTGGAATAAATTTGGGGATCCAGGAAATTATCAGTTTGCAGCCTTGCGTTATGATTGCAAACGCTTAACGTCATTATCGTCAAAACAAACTGGTGCGTTAAATGCAGAAAAATTCTATTCCTATTGAGTTTTATTCAATAAGAGCATATTTATTGCAAGAATTATGACTTTAGAATGTTAGACGTCAATAAAATGTGTATTGTGACGTCAAACTTCATTAGTCTGCACTTTAAAGGCACCGTTATGTTAACGCATTTTTCTGATGAGAGAATGGCCAAGTGGCAAAGTTTGGGTTACAGTTAGCAAGTTTAATGCTTACTTCCTACATATAACAGGTTGTCTATATTGCAAATATTTGCTGTGTTCAGCTTGCATAACGTCAATTTAACGTTACGCTGACACAATTATAAGGTACATTTTGCGGGCAAAGCATGTCCTGTTATCTTAAGGTTCGTTAAATCCTGTTATGTACCAACGACCTCAACTCAAGGGCTTTAAGTGACATTAAATGCTTATAAATTTTCATTGTGTAGCCTTGCATTCCAGTGGCTTGTTTTAAGAAATATTTTACTGACATTATCAGCATGATATGCTTTCTTTGTTTGCACATTGTGGAGTCGACGCCATGTAACAAATCATGAAGGGAATAGGGTTTCATATTCTTCGTTTTGACGTCCACGTCACATTTTTAGGTTTTTAAGTGTTTTCATCTTGTGGCGTTTATTTTATCGTTTAAGTGACGTTTTCGCATTTTATCACATGCCATAAATAGACAGTAAGCACATTCTAAAATATATCAAATCAAAACATCATATAACTACGCAAACACTGTTTGTTCATCTGTTGCTTATCTTTATTCCTTAAGTATATACAGGCCCCTTCTATGAAGCGGTCGAAATCAATAGGAATGAATGGCATTTAAACCGCACATTGTAGGCAGCGCACGACGACATACACTGACAAACAACTGACGGGAGACGACGGCCGTTCACTAATCATAATTGCACACTTCGATCACTTTGTGAGCCACTAAACATACAAACAACGTTCAAATAGTTAATGCAGATGTGGTGATATTTATGATTTGGTTTGCAGCTAAGCACTATGGCAAGGTGCATGGCATTTCACTACTTATCTGCTCCAACTCTCCAGAAAATGCTTACGTTACACGGAGAACATAACAATCTAGGTTACTTTCTTCAAACAGAAAATGGACACCTTGATACAAGATGACTACACAATTTATAGGGATAGAAACATCATAACCATACTCGTATTTTGTTAAACCCTTTATTGAATAACACAATTTTGCGGCCAGTGTGATGCAATGCACCAAACTGCCCGCAAAATTATGTTATTCAATGCATCACACTAAAGTCAAAATTATGTTATTCACTAAATGTTTTACTCTTCATTATCGAACTTTAAATCCAATTCTGGCAGTGTTAGACTTCGAACATGTACATTTCCAACTTCTCTATTATCTGCCTCTTCTGAAGAGCCTGGTAAGCTAAGGTCCTTCTTTACTGGTTCCTGCCCAAGTGAAGCTTGAAGTCTCAGCGAGTAGTAGTCTACGTGTGGCTCACCACTACCCATCTCTTCCAGCTCGTCACAAAACTGCTGAACTCTATCTGTGTAGTCTAGACTCCGGGCAGCTTTCAGTCTCAATTCAACCATGTCAATTTTCTTATCTTCCTCAAAGAAGTCTGCAGCCTTGCTAGCCCTTCTAGAGTATTGTCTTGGTGACGGCAATGGCGACACTTCCGGTGATTCTGTTACAATGGTTACTGTCTTTGGACGTTGTTTCTGCATACCTTTCACATTGTTAGCATTGGTGTCTAATTTCAGGACTTCTTTATTATCTGCGCCTAACTTTTTCATGATATTTCTTTTTGGTGGCTCATCAATATCTGTGTACATCTTCTGTAGGGCCTGTGGTGGTGTTTTAGTGTCTAATGATTTCTTACTATCTAATGTTGTTGCTCCCAAAGTTGTTGAAGCTCTTAACATATTTAGAGGTTTTACCTGTTCTTTTACAAACTTATCTGGAAAGGAAGCATTTGTCTCTTTACTAGTTTGTCTTTTTGCATTGAGAGTTTCTTGTCCATAACTTATTTCACGATTCTGGGGAATATACTGGTTGGCTGTACATGGTCTATGTTCGAGTTTTGTAAGAAACCCATAATCCTCTTCTGCTACAACATCTGTGTGGAGACCACCAAGACTCTTTGACCGCAGCTCTTTCTCCAGGCCTTTGTTTCCCATTATCCTTGCCATTGCAAGTTTGGATCTTACAAGACGTGACTGAAACTGTCTGAAAAGAAAACAAATAATAAATGTGAGATAATGCCATTGTTGGTAATGGAATCATAGTATTTTGTGTGTATTTTTGTCAGGTACTAACGTTTGCAGGGTCCCAAGGAAGCTGCTTGAACATAAGACGTCTAGACCTTACATGGCGTTGAGGGACCTGACAAGTGTGAATGCAGGAAAAAGCATATAAGATTGTAATTCTTCCATAGTTTACGTGATTCAAACCGAGCATGCATTGAAAACACCTCTAACTCATTAATATATTCCATTTCTTGCACTTGATCTTTCGAAATCAAATTGCCTCAACTTAAAACATTCTAATGCTTTATAAATCCCTTGCGACGTCATACCGCATGCAACATTTTCGTGAGCAGAGACATCAGCTAAATGTTCAGCCTGGGATGCAAATTTATCCTTGTATGACGTCACGCAACGAGTTGAATAAATTCAATAATACAGGAGCACGAATTCTATTTATCATATGACATTAAAATTATTCGAAATCATATTTTTGGCGTGAAAGCGGTAGGGTGTTGCCATATGCGTGACGTTAAAAGCGTCGTTTCTTAACGTTTCCGGAATATGTGTAAACCACTATTGGTTTATCGATTTTAAAGCATGGCTTTATTTCACTCCCAGACGCGACGTCATATGATAAATTGAATTTTAAGCGTTAAGAATGTAACCATTTGAAGATATTGGTCAATTGTTTAATGTGACAAACTTTTTATCAGTAGAAGGTTCCCTACTTCTTAAAATCAAGAAATACAAGAAGCATCAAATGTATGTTATTGACTTTGTTTGTCATCGAGGAATCACTCTAATATTGATTGGTGGGTCTGTGATAGAGCCGATTGGTTTATTTGACGTTTATCTGTTGTTTCTCTTTCATTCGATGACTAAAAATCTCTCTACTGAGACTAAATTCTTCGAAGCGTTCAACTGTACCAGTCACACTTTAACAGTGGAGGCTGGTGAAACGAATCAAAGCAAGTTAACATTTAATTGTTTTTGAAAGATATAAAGGGAAGTTAGTGTTGCGTTTCTAAAGTCTCTTAGTATATGACGTTCATTTGTTTGATATTAAACGCCCCCAACATCAGTTATGGTCACGTTGAGACAATCTGTTAATCTCATCCCACTTCTACCGGACAATAATACACCAACGCGGTAAATAGCAATATTTATACTCAAAATGCAGTCTTCTGCAAATGCGATTGTTATAAATTAATTAGTAGCATCTCTAATACATGCCATGCACCAACTATAAAAAAAGTGTTTCCAGGACTTAAGTGACCCCCGTTTTTTGCTAATTATTCTTTAATGGCGGTTTTAATTGAAAAATTAATTAGAGAAATGAATTTAGATATATACCGCGTAATTTAATTCATTTTTTCCACATAAATATGAGTTTTTGTGTAGGCTGGGATTAGATGGAATTTTGGTGTGTTTTTGCTGCTCCTCTTTGAATTAGTCCCAAAGTGAACCTAGCGATATAAATAAAACATGGCTTTTACAGGTCAGTGGAGGTAATTCGTCAATCCCACGGATAAGAGTGCGTAACAGCCAATTATTTTTCCTATTTCTCAACCAAAAAATATGTTGTGTGTACTCAAAACAACCCTCTCGATGATATACTAGGCCAAAAAAGAAACGCCGCATATAAAGATTAAAAATATTGCGTGTTACAGAATTTCATTTGCTATCTATGTTTCGCTACTATTTCTGCCACGCATTATTCCCATTGTTTTATTGAGCTCAGTCAACCCAAACCAGTGTACTGACTATCTTTTTATTTTCAAGTTTTTCACGTGCACATTCATTTTATTTAGATCTACACGTGTAATAACTACTGAAATCACTAGTCTAATATCCAATTTGCGTGAAAACATTTAAAAATTTTAAAATTAAAGATTACAAATCGATAATTTACGCTGCCAAAACGGACACATTTTGAACGCAAAAATGCGAAAAGAATGTTACAAGCTAACGTGACGCCATCGGTGATAGCCGAACAATGTCGATGCCATACAAAGACGATCGAACATCTTAGGAAACGTTTCTGACAATTTGGAACAATGTCAGACCGTGCGCATTCATGACGTCATCGTCAAATGACGCGACATCAGGATCGATAAAAACGTGGGTATAAACTGTTTAATCAATTTCGTCCGGTTGCAATGATAGCTAGGACAACCCCAGGAACTCATAATCCTAGAATCAGCGCTCAAACTGTGACAAATCGTTTGCGATAGATTTGTGAAGAATCCACCATATACAATGTATGTTTTATATGCGGCGTTTCTTTTTTGGCCTAGTATATGCTTCTTTTGAGCATCCAAAGCACGTGTTTAAACTGATGAAGACAATCGCAACTTCACGCTAAAATTGCTTAACTGGCCCAATCTTCGTGCATCAAGCTATGATTAACTGCTTATACTGACTCATAAACTTCACTGTACATCTAAAGCCGATGCATTGAAATAGCCTGTGTTTAAAAAAACGAATAAAGTAACTGTATTGTCTAAACCTTAAATAATGGCTGAATTTTCTTTCGAGATAATTGTTTCCTAAAAATATGTCTTTCAGGAATACAAGTAGGTTATCAAACAGTATAGATCCAGATAATGCCCAACATTTTAACCTGAACTCGACTTCGGCTGTTGGCACAGTTTACCAGCGAAATAGCTTTAGCAGGCAATTATTCGATGCTCTTTAAGTTTAATGTATATCCCCAATTCGCTATTTCTGTCAACTCTCTAATTTGCTTGAATTGTCGTCATAAACTCTTTACTTACTAGTGTTGTCTGCTGATTACATTTGCAAACAATGTGGACCCAGATCAGGCCCGACAAAACGTCGGGCATGATCTGGATCCAAACTGCTTGTCATTCTACAGATATTCCGGAAAGATCATTTTAGAAAAAGCAACAACAAGAAACAAACTGATTTTGAAAAAAAAAAATATCAGCAGACGACAAAACCATGACAAATTACCTCGAAGGCAAAAAGATTCAATGAATTGAATTGGAAGGTGCTACATGTCCATGCATGTTTTATGCTTAAGCCTTATATCTACCTGCTTTCAAAACGGCATGGTCTAGGACCCCTATAGACTTTTACAATTGCGTGTGTGCGTGCGTGTGTGTGTCAAAATGATGACGAGTGAGGTTTGTGGAATAGATTTTCGTTGAATCATCGGATATAGATAGTCATGTAGGCTAGTACATATCATCATAGCAATGCAAATATACCACGTGTATCTATTGGGGTACACATAGGTATATTCACAGAGAAAAACAACTAAGTTATTCTTTTGTACAGGGGACTGGGGCTTCAGTTACAAATAAGGGCGTCTCCCAAAAATAAGTTTTAGATACGCGGTGTGCATTTAAATCCACATGCTAAATGCCGTTCTTCTAAGTCTAATTTAAAGCTGTTTAAAAAAGAAAAACGGGGGTCACTTATTACCTGGAAACACTATAGGACTGTTAAAGGAAATAGGCAATACCCGTGTGTAATCGATACTAGCTAACTCGAAAACTACGAAATATTTTATTTTCATTTCAGCTTGAAGTTCTGTATGTCTGTCCTCATCACTAGGGGTGTACATCCGCAAGTTATCAAATCAGACAGTTCACAATAATTTGGTCATTCTTTTCACATGCAGTAGCAGCTATTCAGTTAAACGGATTGAGTACATTTTGATCAATGTTATCAATGTTTCAGGACTGGAGCTTATCTACAGTAAGCTTAATAATTCCGAAAGCTTAAAACATTTGTCACTGATTTCTCAATCTAACGATAGCTGGATTTGTTCAAATGCCCCTATTCCACACAGACCACGAATTGGCACGAATCCCTCGAATCACCAAGAATCAATAAATGTTAGGATTCGGCTGGATTCGTGGATAATTGTAAATTTTCACCCCATTCTGTGATGTTCTACGATTCAGTTACGAAGCCGGTAAGAAGCAGTTACTAATATTCGCGGGATTCGGCTGGATTTGGCCTGAATCGCCACAATACTGTGCCAAATTCACTACGATGTGCAATAACATATTTGGAAATACTGCAATACTTTAAAGACTCGATCACGAATTAGTTAAGAATACGCTGAATGCAGCACGAATTGGGCGCAAATTAACAGAAATCCGCGACGATTCGCGAGATTTTCTCTCACGATAGGTATAAAAAAGGCCATTCCATGCTTCGGGAGCACCAGTACCGAAATGATTGTTCCTCGTAAAGGAGCTGTAGAATTGATCCTGCAACTTGAGGGTTGAAACCAGCTACTTATATAGCTAGAAGAAAACAACTACATTAAAGTCGAGAGGCCCTGGCCCTGACTCTTTGACTTGTGTCATTGGCAAAATCACCCAACAGGAGTTACTGACTGGTCCTGATTGTGCTCCTGAATCTGTCACATCTGTTTCCACTTCTAGGACTGGCTCACATGCGCGTGGCGGGGTAGTTACTCTAAGGGAAAACCATTCTAATATCTCTTCCTTGTCTTCATCTCCCGATTCCCAAAGTATGAGCTAAGAGCAGCTACGAATGCCCAAGAACGCCTCCGAATCGATTATGATTTAATTACGATGTCCAGGAATACATTAGGAATTTGCTACGAATCAAGCACGATTTTTCGAATCGGGGAATTCGTGGCCAAAGTTTTGAACAGTTCAAAGCTTTTGAACCAAAGCATGCCTGTGTTCATACCTGTACATTACTTTCTGCTCCACCTTTATCCTATGTACCACACTTCTCTCAGACCTGTTCAGTACGTGGACTTGTTTCTCCAGTAGAATATCTTCCTTCAGATTGGCGGAGAACACAGCCGGTGACCGCTCCGCCACGTCACCGCTCTTCACTGGCTTACATATGGATGTCGGCATTATTGCTTTTATTTACTTTTAAGGTTTCGGAATATGAACATTAGCCGTTAGTATCAATAGGAAGGGAATAAGAACAAATTGCATGAAACTATTTTGGTGGCCACCTATAGTTAATCAATATGCAACACAATTCGCGTTTTTGTTAAAATATCTAAACGTTAAAATCAGCATTTTAAATTTTAGAATTTCATCGATGTTTGATCTCGAAATAAAATAGCCAACACTGAAAAAACGTATGAAAACGTAGCACTCCCTATTTTGAAAATTCAGATAAAAGAAAATAACTGTAACCACCAGAATCACAAGGCTATAATTGGCCTCGACCAACAAAGGTACACACAGATTCCACAGAGCTTGCGCTTCTCGCATACACAACGAAGGCTAAGGCCACAATTTAGACCACTAAACCTTCTGGATAAGTCAGAATGTGCTTGCAAATTGAAGATCTTATACATATTATATAGCTACCAAAATAGCATATGCTGGCCCATCACTGCCCATGATGTTGTTTGAATCCCAAATATTCAACCCGTTGTATTCTGATGGAATTTCCCATACAGATAAATGCGACAAGTTTGTAACTGTCCATTATATACTAGCCAAAATAACCGGCCACCTGCATTTTATTAATTTTCTTCAAAACGTGAAATGCTGTGACTAATCGTTTTGAGTCACGAAATAGCAAGACGTGCCATGTACCCTAGACAGAAAAGATATTGACGAAATGTTAAACAGTACATGCAGGATACAAATTTGAATAGTGGTACCCCCATTTTCAAAATTCGCATTTTGGCACAATTTGCCAGTCGTGACTTTTTAAAATAACCCCCTGTCACACGCAAAACGTTTTCATTTCAAAAGCCAAACTCATATGGAACGCTTAAATGTTGAAATGAACACTCCATCTGCATGAGACTCGTTGCTATTGGCCAATATGTCAACAATTACCCCACCATCAAATGCAAATTCTTGTGAATTTTGAAATTGAGGGTACACGTATTCGGCAAAGCCTCCCGGATACAATTTAATGAATTTTGCTTAGCTGTTTTCTGGTATCATTTACTGATAGGCTGACCAATTCGGTAATGCAAATAAAATTGATATAGTACTTATAACTTTTCAGAAAATCGGTAAACACACGCGTGGCCGATTAGAACTTTTGACTAGTATACTCCTCAAAATAATTGAAGGACCAATGCTATCAATTATAACTTGAGACATTTTGTGTAGAACCTATTTTAAAAACCAATTTTACGATCTAGCCTAAATTTTTCGGATATCTTTGACGCCCAATGCCAAGTGAAACGGCAAAAAGAAAAAAAGTTACTAACAAGGATTTTTTTTTGTCATTTTGAAACTTGACCTAAATGCATTGGAATGTCATTTTTGTGTGTGATCCATGGACCACAGAATTGCCCGAAACGAATGAAAAATGCTTTTAGAAGCTGACATCTCTGTTTTCACATGATTGTATGGTGTTTTAATCCCGTCGATACCATCCACCTCTTGCTATGAGAAAAAATTGTCCCTTTTGGCTGTGGCGTAATGGCCAGTCCATGGGTTCAGACAACTGGTTTTGGCGTTTGTCTGTGACAATCTTTAAACAATTTGCCGAGACATCTTTCTAACACTCAAAGGCAAAGAATGACGACTGAAAATCTGATTCTTAGTGGCCAAGTATACACATTGTTTTCAGAAAACAAAACAATGTCAAAATTCCTTTGTCAGAGATGAAAATGCTTTCTTCCCAGTATATTGAAATTGTTTGAAGAAATGTTTTGTATGAAAGCTGAACTGTTTAAAACAAAGTTTAATTTAATGTCACTTTCATTCTACTCGATTGACCACAGAAGAATTTCTTTACCCCACCCACTGCCTTTTGAAAGTGTGTTTTGAGGGTATGTGCATTTGAGACACAGTTATGGCAGAATTAGGCATGGAAATCAGTAATAATGATTCTTGACTTATGGGCATAAAGAATAGAAAGCTTTGGGCGAAGTTTTACACAATTTAAATGTTTGAGCTTATTATACTCGCATTCTAAAATCTTGGTCCTTTAATTATTTTGAGGAGTATATATATATCAAGGCGTCACAGATTTAAATTCCTAATACGGATGCATTTAAGTCCCTGCAAATTGTATTGACCTCAGGTAAAAGTGTAGACCCTGATGAAATGCAGCATAATACTGCATTTCATCTGGGTCTTTAACTTTTGCAACTGTACTCGTTTCAATGGGTTTACAGAATACAATGGGTTAAAATAATACACGGTCTCTGTCACATCTTGAATCCCATGATAATATTAATATTTCCCTCGTTAAAAAATAACAAAACAATCTTAACCCTCCACTTGTTGGATATTTTGCCACAGTCAACTTGTAGGATTTTGAGAACCTGACCTGTCCTCACACGGTGCCATAACTACCCACATTACCTGTATACATTTATAGTCAACTTTGTCAGATTGGAACAGCATAATTTAACATCTGCAAACGCAATATATGGACAATTTAGATAGCAGATGAAGCCACGGACCTATATCAACTACTGTTTATATCTCCCTACGCACAGTTTAACGGGTGTCTACTCTGTAAATAGCATGCATGTTTGCATATTAATGGTAACTACGGTTAGTATATGCATTTTAATCTTGAGTCAATTTCATTATCAGCCTATTCAGCATGTTTTCTGATATTATTATTCGGATTTTAGACATAATGAACTGTATCAGTGGCTATGTTTATACTGGGGAATGTACTAATTCAGCTATGATAAGCACACCGGATAGGCGGCAACCGAAAACGCTAGTAACAATCAACGAACGCGGATCGAAAATAGCTAGAAACAGTGTTTTCGATTGCCATTTGTCGCCAGTCGGGCGACAAAAGACAATCGAAAACTCTGTTCTAACTTGTTTAGATCTACGTCTGTCGATAGTATTACATGTAACGTTTTCGATTGCCGCCTATCCGGTGATTCACTCTTTGTGTGCTGGAAACCTGTTCGTGCTTTTGTTGTCATTATTATATTTTCCAAAACAAATCATATTTTAGGACCAGTATCAGAGTGTTAAACGGATTCGATTCAGATCAGGACCGACGTTCTGTCGGTACTGATCTGGGACCAAACTGTTTGCAAAGGTTATAAACAAGCGACAAAAGTCGCTTGTTAAAGACTCACGAGAAAAAAATGTCCTCGAGATTTTCGAACAGGTAGGACTCAAGCGACCATGCTCATTTACAGAGACTAGTTATAGTCTTATTACCTCGGATGTAGCAAGAACATTTTTATACTTACTATTAGACTTCAGTTTAGCAATTCTCATTTAATATTCAAAATGGAAGTTGGTATGAAGATGTAGTGAAAGATATGTTTAACCCATCAATAGTTGATGTTTTAGCAATTACAATTTCTAAGTTTCATCGGAATATCACTTTTTCATAATGCAGTGCACCGAGTCAAATCGGACAGGGTCTAGACTCAATCGTCACTTCGCTACTCAGTATCTGGTATGACCTCCGTCAACACAAAGCAGCCACACAGTGTCTCATCATGCTCAAAATGAGCATCTGGACAACGGCCATAGGATTTCGATTCCATTTCTGATGTAGTGTACGTTTAAGGTCCATGACTTTATTGACGTCATTCCATCCACTAACATTTCATTTAAAGTGGTCCCTTACTGAATGTTTAAAGCTGCATAGTCTGTAACTTTGATCTTCTAATTAAACAAAAAGTTTCTATTTTCAAGAATACACTAAAAATACTCAAATACAGGTAAACATTTTACCATTTTCATAAATCTTAACAAATTATCACTAACAAAAACAACAGCATATATGTTAAAATCAACTGTCTAGAATTATTGGAGGGACGTAAATTATTCCTAACAAGAGAAAAATCACCTGTTTTGTAAGATAATTCCATGCAGTTTTCAGCTGTAATGAACATATTTATTGTGAAAACATAACTTTATTCTATTTTTACTAATGATTTAAAAAGATATTTTTTTCGAAAAATGTTCATAGTTACAGACCTAGTCTCTTTAATTGAAGAAATGTCGGGCGATCTCGTTGGTCGTCCGTTCAAATGTCGTCTGGTATACACCAACAATGTATGAGTCATTATTTATTTTCGTCGAAAATTGGTATGGAAATTTTGCAAAAACAATAAACATATTTATATTTCATTTTTCTTTTCTCTTTGTGTTGCTTGATGTTATAGCTATATTAAATCAGTCGAGATACAGCTTAATTTGTTTGAACAAGTAATTTGGTGATGATAATTCATGTCTTCTATTCTCTACTGTAACAATAATATTGTCTTATTACTAAACATAACATTTATATTAATCATCTGATTGAATGTTTATATTAATATATAGACATGTACGAATTGAAAAATATAACATTTCGTACTATAAATACAATGTCCTATTATATTTATTCATCCAAACCTGTTATTTCAATAAAACATCTTTATTGGGCAGCATAAAAAAATAAAACATTTTGTAATGCAGTACATGCAACCAAGTTCTAGTTGTTTCATTCATAAAGACAATATAATAACGTTTTCAATCAGTAATAACATGATCAAAATGTTTAAAGAGCTTCCTTATATAAACTTGATAAACATGAATAAAAAAATCATAGATATATAATCACTATATGACATATATCGGATAGTACCATTCGAGATTGTTCACAACGATACTGAGCCCTATGTGTACATAACCATATGGCAATGCTAGATTTATGTAAATCTGTTTTTGTGTTCTTAGAAATGCTTTATATTTAGATTATTTATTCTTATATGTTTATATTTTCATTCTTTGACTGCTATATACCCCTTCATAAGAATCCTACAATATGCATAATTTGGTCATGTGCAATGTATAAAATAAATTGCTGTGGAAAAGGCCTGATGCTTGCATGCATGTCTATTATTGAGATTGTCTTATATCAGCATGGGTAATGGTCTAGAGCAGTTGCATCCAAGCATTGGTCTTTTCAACAGTAAATGTATTATCAAACAAAGAGTCAGGGTAAATGTTTCTATTACTTTCATTTTTACTTACATGATGTTTTTCCTAAAATGGGTTGTCAGTAGTACTTTCAAATTGTTACTTTTTGTTTTTAACGAAATGGTGTGTATCATATAATTTAAGATAGTGCTTATATTTTTACTTCTGAAATCTGGAGACATAGAGATGAACCCAGGACCTAATATCATTAATAACTTTCTTTCCATTTTACACACTAACATTAGAAGTAAACGTAATAAATTTGACTATTTAACTTAAAACTTTAACTACAGAATCTCTGATTATGTCTAGAAAATATGATAATCCCTACAGAAAAGATAGAAAAAACATGGTGGTGGTTTATTAATGGTTTTGTCCTGTGAGCTTGCATATACACGAATTATAGGTTTGAAGACATTCTAGAAATGAGTCACTATGGGTAGAATTTAAGGTAAATAGAGATATATATCTTATCGGTTTGTTTTATAGTCCCCAGACAGCAGACGCAATTTTCTTTGATTCTCTCAACAAAAATATAGAAAAAGCTTTAGATATTACTAATGATAAAATAATTTTGGGAGATATAAATGAAGATTTACTTAATCCCGATATGCACAACTTGAAAGATGTTTTACTTTTAAACTCCCTCCACAATATTATTTCTGAACCAACACGCCAACTTGCTTTGTTAGACCCTATGATAGTTCATGAAGACATGTCAACTTTGAGTCAAGGGATTATTTAAGTGCCAAATAAAATAAGTGACCACTGTGCTACTTATGTACATATACCATTTTCAATACCCACTGCATGATACTTTTACTAGAAATGTATGGATATATAAAGATGCAAATTATGTTTTGTTCAATAAATAAAAAATCTGATTTTGATTGGTCATGTCTTCATCAAGGTACTGTCAATGAAGCAAGTTCATTATTTACAAATATTTTATTGAATTTGCTAAATTGTGCATACCTAGTAAAACTAATGTAGTTTGAGAAAACGAAAAACCATGGTATGATTCTGAAATAAGGAGGAATTCAAGAAAAAGAGACAGACTAAAGAAAACTGCATTAAAATCAGGTTATCAAAATGACTGGAAAAAATACAAATATTACAGAAATAAGGTAAACAATCAAAAAGCATGCTAAGGAATATTTTATAATAATTTAGATATAATTGTTTCAGATTTTCAGAATAATGATAAACGCAAATTTTGGAAAGTAATTCGTCACTTTGTCAAAAATAATAATTCTACTTCTTCAATTCCTCCTTTATGTTCAGTACTTCCTCCGATGACAAACAATGGCATTTTAATAATCAGGACAAAGCTAAATGTTTGAATGACTATTTTGCCTCTATCTCAACTGTCAATGACAAAAATACCCAGTTACCTCCTTTTACTAAGCTTACTGATAACTCTCTATCTCAAATAATTTGCACTAAACAAGAAATAGAAAAAACATAATTGAAGTTCTCAACCCTAACAAAGCAAGTGGTGATGATGGGATTAGCCATAAAATGCTCAGGGGTGTCTCCAAATCCGTTTCAAAACCCTTATGTATTTTAATGAATAGATCTTTTGAAGAGGGAATATTCCCTGATATTTGGAAGATTGCTAATGTTATTCCCATATTTCAAAAGGGAGATAAATCTCAGCCATCTAACTACCCACTATTTGCATTATTGAGATGTATTGGAAAACTGCAAGAAAGGGTTGTTTTAAAAAACATGTATAATTTTCTACTTGAATCTTCTCTTACCTCATCACTAATCAGATTTTCAGTTAATTGATATCTTTCATAATATATGCCAGGCCTTTGATAATAATCTGTTTACTTGCATTGTGTTGTGTGATGTGTCAAAGGCATTTGATAGAGTCTGGCATAAGAGTATTTTATTTAAGCTACGACAAAATGGCATTGAAGGGAAACTTTTAGAATGGTTGAACAGTTATTTAAGTCAAAGGAAGCAGAAAGTTGGTCTAAAGTATTGCTTTTCATGTTTAAAATCTATCTTTGTGGGGGTGCCACAGGGGTCTGTTCTTGGACCTCTTTTTTATCTTTGGTATACATAAATGATATAGCTGAACATCCTCTTTTTTTGACAAGGCTGTTTGCAGATGATAGCTCACTTTTCTATTTTGCAGCTTACATTGATGACATAGCTGGTATAATTAACCATGATATGCAGTTGTTGTCAAACTCGGCTAGACATTGGCTAGTAACATTTGATCCACTGAAAACTGAAGCTGTTTTATTTAGTCTTAAAAAGATTAATATCTTACCACAACTTGTTTTTGATAATATTCCAATTAATTTTGTAGATAGCCACAAACATATTGGTGTTACCTTCAGTAGTACAGGGCAGTGGCATTCACATATTGAAAATATTGTCCTATCAGCGACTAAAATTTTGGGAATAACGCGTAAGCTAAAATACTGTTTTAGTAGAAATGCTCTCAACCAAATGTATATGTCCTTTCTTTTACCAGTTGTAGAATATGCCTCAGTTGTATTGGATGGATGCTCTGAACAGGACTCACAAACTTTACACAAAATCCAAAACGAAGCCGCCTGCCTTGTTACAGGATTAACTAGATCTGTGTCATTAGGAAACTTGTTCAAAGAGTGTGAATGGACAACTTTGTCAAAAGGAAGGTAACAACATAAACTCTCTTTCATGTTTAAGGTAAATAATGGCACTGTACCTTCATATATACAAGATTTAAGTCCTCCTTTAGTTAGTGAAATTTCAAATTACCCACTTAATAAATAATAGAAATATATCGGTGCCCTTCAATAGAACTAGTATCTCACAAAAATCATGTATTCCTTCTTCCACTAGACTATGGAACTCCCTTGAAGATGATTTAAAAATTCTATCGACATTACAAACCTTTAAAAACATATTACTTCAAGATTCAATAACTCATGTTTTCCTTCTCACTTTACTTTAGAAAATAGATATATTTCTATATTGCATGCACGACTTCGAAATAATTGCAGCAACCTTAATAATGACCTTTTTAGAAATCATCTCCATGATAATCCTTTATGTGATTCGTGTGGCATGGTAGAGGACGCCATCCACTACTTCTTTCATTGTAGAAAGTTAACAATTGAAAGGCAGGTTTTTAATGATACAGTTAGAGTTTTCCAACCGTTAAGTATTGATATGATTCTATGTGGTCATTTTAATTTGAATATGGAAAACAATATAGTCTTGTTCAGAGCTGTCCACAGATATATACATGCTACTAAGCGTTTTAAAACCAGTTGACTCTTTGCTTGAAGTTTTCCTTGAAACATATTTTGTATATTAATAAGTATACTTATGACCATGTCGTTCTATTCCCAAGTTGAAGGGGTTCCTGGCAGTCGTATTATTATTTTTTTTGTTTTTTAATTATCCAATATTACTTACTTATTTATTTATCTACTATTCTGATGTTCGATTTTTTCTTCTTTCATATATATTTTATCTTCATTTATTTATTGACTTTATTGACTTTATTTATTCTGATATAGTCTTGTTTATGTTTCTATCTGTTTTGATTTGATAACAACTTGTTAAGTTAACATATGCGTTTGTATATATAGCCATGTTTATAAGCTATTGCGTACATATAGAATGTAGGAGAAGGGTCGAAACTAATGTTGTGAGAACTTGTGACCCAACCCCATTGCTGTAAGTATTTTGGCAATGAAATTTGTTTAAACTATAAACATGTGTTAGAGTAGCGAAATGTGTGTTGCACGAGTGATTTTTTTCTGTTATAGTAGGGAATAACCAAACACAATATATGGAATTAAAGATTTTGTATTAAACAAAAAGCACATATATTTGACAAAACATTTACACAAATAAATCAATTTATATGTTTACATGAATTGAATAAACACATCTACTACTAATAAAATGTTAATCAACTTTGTTCAAAAATATTGTGTTACAAGGGATTTGTTTGTTACAGGAGTGAAGTTTGCTATGTCTAGTCATTGCCCATGTTTATACTACTATATTACGATTTTAAGTTAACATATTACATATCATATATTTATTTTTGTAGAGTTTGGAACATTTACATTATCAAAAATGTATTTCTAGGCTATAAGTTGTTAACACAATTCACAATTTTATAAGCTTAACATTAAATGCAATTTCTTCCCTCGTCACGTGTAACATTTTGATCCCTCCTCTAACGTTAAAGTAGTGAATGTTACATGAGTGCTATATTCATAGTTAATTTGTAAATAAACATATAAGTAATACATTGACATCCCAGATGGTCCAAATTAAGAAACTCAACACTAAGACAATGTTTATTCAAATTCTCCAACAACAAAGTATTTCACACACACAATATATCATAGTTTCATTATGGTCCATATGCATAAATTACGCACCTACCTGCAAATCTAAAAAGTAGGTATTTCTTGTCAAATAATCGAACATATTATTCGTTTCGATTTCTATGCTGCCAGGAAAAGGTCACTCTTCAAAATTGAGTTGGGGAGTAACCTTTGTGTCTCTGGGATGATACATTACTATTGTAGAATAGGTTTGTGATACAGGAGTGAGTGGAAGGCTGTATTCAAAGTTTAACAGGTGATTTAGATATCTAGCTGTCAGCAAAACACAGTATTATATTTTTAAAATGCGCACTTATTCATGAAACTATCATCAGCAAATAGAAATTAGTAAACATAATTGCTTATGTGTCTTCTGTGCTTCAAATAACACCGAAAATCTTATCTGACTACAGTGAAAAAGGGTCGTTTTGGCTGGTTGGAACCTTAAAAGTTATCTTTATAACATCTCTGAGTCAGTTACAAATACATCAACATGCTTAACAAAGTCTGTTTTAACACTCTAGGGCAAGAGTTGGGTCATGGTACGTTCTATT
The DNA here is from genome assembly GCA_964019695.1 of Loripinus fragilis. Lineage (NCBI taxonomy): Eukaryota > Metazoa > Mollusca > Bivalvia > Lucinida > Lucinidae > Loripinus > Loripinus fragilis. Next base: position 93,649,136 of record OZ026514.1, read on the forward strand.
TACGAGTAAATTGTAAAACTCAAGAATTTCAACGAAAATAAATTATGACTTATATCCTGCTCCAGTCTGGTCGCACACATTTAGGCAAAACAATCAAAGGGACACCAATGTATGGGCGACGTCAGTGTAGTCGTGCGCCACGGAGTCTCGCACTATTTAATCGTCTTCGAGCGGTTTTGTTACAAATCCGAGTTCCCGTGGCATTTTTACCTATTCAGGTATTCTTGTGCTGCTAAGAAACCAATTACGTCTGGATGACGTCACATTATCATTGTCCTCTCTCCTGGTGGAATTGCGTGGTCTGCCTGGTATGATGTCAATTTTTTACACTGACCATCTGTCGGAACTTGGTTCTAAGACAAGATGTTATACACACATCAGCTTGGGAATGTCGAAAGACTTGCTATTTAATATGCCGGCAGTTAGTATTCAGATCACAATGTTCAGCTGAATCAACGTAGAGTCAGGGCGGCGTCCCACTGTGGAAATTTTCCAATTTTGCACTGGATTATTTGTTTAGGTACATGTACGAATCAAACAATGAGAATTTAGATGACATGGATTACACGTAGAATGCTGGGCACGTGATTTGCATGATTTCTTAAAGACATAGAAAATTTAGCAATAATACTGGAACCACTCATTATGATTCTCTCCAGGGGTCATACTGGACAGATCAAAGGCTAATCTTTATTAGGTGATTATGACTTCCTTAAAGGGGCAATAAAGTGGTCCCATGAAGGGATTAGGTATTTTCTGATAAAATGTTGATCTTTATCTTAGTGAAAGAAATTGTGTTGTATACAGGTAAGTCCCCTCTTGAGGCCCCTTTAAGTTTGTGAGATACTGAAACTGTCCCTTATCAGTAAATTCACTAATGATTCCATATATCACAAAATATATGCCTTTAAACGGCGCGTGGCAAACTGTGGACGTCAGAATAGTGCGCAAAATGGTCATGGAGATTGAACATATGTAAAACAAAACCTATAAAACGCATCTCCAAAAACTTTCGCAAATGTGATCATGAATAAAAATAGAATTGAAAGGTGCTGAACTTAAGTCTCATGGTATAGATAATTGTGCAGAAAGTAGAACTCCATCAGTCAATCACTCCCTTTTAATCATAACTGATTGGATGAAAGTCTGCCATAACCCCTGAACTGCACAATGATTACAGCAAGACCTCGTATATTAATTTATGTTACATTCTTAAAACATTTTGCGTTGGAAGTGTGGTTCAGTATACATTAATATCGACAAACTGATCCAGAGAAGGGCTAGACTCACGAAAAGCCTAATCAAAATGTATTTTCTATTTTCTCATCTAGAGAAACTCAATCAAACCTATTCCATCTTTCTTGATTCTCTCTACGTCCAGCGAATCCCCATTTTCAGACAATTCTCAGCTGTAATGAGTATCTGGTTTAGCTATTATAGGCAACCATACCATTTTATATCTATCGTACAATTTGTGGGAAACTGACAAAACAGGTATTCACTGACTGTTTCACGAAATTCAATTCAAAAATGAAATGGAAGTAAAACATATAATTTGCACCCCTAAAATCGTAAATAGTCTTATTCTATTGATAATACTTAGGAAATTCATTGGCATAAATGGGCTGATAAGAGTACAATATCTAGCTTCATGGTATGGATGTTCTCTTCCCATTTGAGATCACTACAACTGTTTTATTGCGATTTGTATTGATATGTATCATGGTGAAATCTACATAGTGATGCACAACAGTTAACAAACATTTGATAAACTACCGACGGGTGTTAAAACTCTCCAAGGCTAATCAGGCCTAATCTGTAATAAACTTATGGTTTGAAGACCTAATATGTGGCCAATATTATTGTCGGTTTATTTTCATCTGTGTCCCATTGAACGCTTAGAAAAGTCATGAGTAGAATACATTAACGCCTGGGTGTTACAACCATCAACGCATTTCATCTATCGAGAGAAAAAATGCGTTTAGCTCACCAATCATTTCCAATATTCACTGGACATCCTTCTACAATAATAGCTATATGATACTGCGTCCTACTTTACATGGTGGTTAGGGAAAATATATATTCCATATAGTTTATGAGACTCCTAAAATTTAGTGGTTTACCTGCTTTCATATGTTTTTTGGCTCCTCATAGCATCAGAAAAATACAATTTATGTTTTACATGACCAATATTAAGGTATTATCATTGTCCACCTGTTTGAGAAAATTTACCACCCCAAAAATAGTAGTTTTTGAGTTATGTTTTTTGGCTAGTTTATAACTCTATAATGGATTGACCAAAAGACAGATGTATAGTAATATTGAATTAAATGCACACCAGAACTTTTCTGTTTCAAAATGTACACACCTATGGAGCTTTTTGAAGATATTCCATTCTGTTTATGAGATATACTTAGAATTGGTTGTGTTCCCTTTAAATAGTTTTCCCTCAGCTTTGAGTCGGATAAAGAACATTGTTTTGTGGAAGCCCGATGTCTGGATATTATCAGTCTTGAGCTGTTTGAAAAATAAAACATAAAGTAAAAACTGTGTAAAACGGCCAGTCTCAAAAAGACCGAAACATTGTTTTCAAGACCAATTATCGCTTAATACAGGTCAGAAGTATTGCAGAATGCTCCAAGGGGAGCATTCTGCAATACTTTTGAACTTTATTAAGCTACCATTGGTCATTAAGATCTTTGTTTTGTCTATTTTTGAGTGGCCGTTTTACACATGTTTTACTGTATTTAAGAAAATCCAAAAGTTACCTTGTTAAAGAGTGTATTGCTTTCTTAAAACTGGCAAATGCACGGATAGTTTCCGGTCATATAAATGTGCTCCTTACACAACTGAATTTGGTCAAGTCTATGCTAAATGTTTTTTACTGATTTATCTTTTCATGTGTTATCAACATGTTGAACGACCCAATTTAGATTAAAACTTACCGAATACCGAAGCCGCATTTTAGACTTGCATTTGTCAATTTCCAATGATATTGTTTCTACCAAAATTTATGATAAACGTGACGACTTTAATTTTGAAATTGTCAATTTCCCATTTTTAGATGGTGATGTTCCTTGTACTACATCCTATGGAGTTTATATCCCTCAACTCATTCGTTTTACTAGAGCATCTAGCTATGTTGATGACTTCAACACTCACAATAAATTGTTAACTCAGAAACTTCTTAAACAAGGCTATCGATATCATAAACTTCGCAAAACTTTTTCAAAATTTTATAGACGATACTATGATTTGATTTCTAAATTCCAAGTTGGACTTAAATCTCTCTTGCGCCAAGGATTTCTATGGTGACTTGGTGTATAAATTGAAGAAAATTGTTGGTTCTAATAATTTTTCAGCGCCAATTATTAAAACAATTTCCCATTATAAAAAGATTGGCTATAACATTAATGTATTGCAACAGACTGAATGCTTGGTGGTCAACCCAATCACAGTTGGCAAAATTAGTTAGATGGCCTCCATGCGAGCTGAACATTTCTTGTACTTCAACAACAGCAGAATCTAGGGCGAAGATTTGGTACCAGTAAAATGCATTTAAGCCCCCCGGTGGCTTAGGCTGCTGTCCGTTCTAAGGCGGTGGTTCTGTTGTTGTTGACTTTTTGTTTATTGTTACTCCCATTGTGGGAGTCTGTAATTGTTCTATGTTTTGTTGTACGTTACTTTATGTCCATTCTAGTATTGCAATCATCTTGATGTGGAAGAGAGAGCTGATTGCTTTGCTTAATTTGTCTTCCTGGTGTCTTGTGATGGTTGAGCGGCTCTTCCTCGCGGTGCCACGGGGTTGTCTGCAGTTTGTGATTGTGGTATTTCCTGATCATACTCACTTACTATTTTTGATGTCACGACTCTTGTGTTTGTGCTGCGTGGTTACTGTTAAAAGTTTCCCCGTACTTGCATTTAATGTCGTTATTATTACTATAGTCAGGATTTACACTTGACAATCATTCATTGCATTAACTTCCCTATTGGTATCACTTAAGTACCTCATTTAAGGAGCAGTGTAGACCAGCATTCGTATCGTATCTCGTTAATAACTATTGCTTTCTCTGTGTTTCTTTGTACTTGTATTAGACTTAGTTATATGTTGGGAGCTTTAGCTATTTCTCAAATGCAGCAGCTGGACATTACTATTAATAACCGATATGAATGCTGCTTTTCAATGTATGGTATAAACTTAAAAACTCAATTATGAATAGCCTGAAAACAGTCAAAATTTTACTTTCTCCTCTTCGGTTACATTCTGCTTCTTCCATACAGGTTCCCGAATCCACCAATAGATATAATTCTATGTTAACATCTGTTTACGTTCCACCTCTGAAACTTCATTCGGCCACTAAAATTAATTTACATGGAGTTTCTGACTCTGCCCTTTTTAGAAACCACTTAAAAGTTCGTCTATCACCTCTTAAGTCACCTGTACTCAGGAACTCTAGGAGTAAGTATAGAAGAAGTGTAGTGTATCCCTCTATTTCTAAGTGCCATGCCAAGAGGTGTAGCTGTTGCAAACATTTATGTTGTAAATCAACTATTAAATCTAACGTAAATGGAAGACAATTTTCTGTAATTACTAATTCTGATCTTGATTGAAAATCAACTGATGTTATTTATGTTTTATCTTGAAAAGAGAAAAATTGTGGCATGCAATATGTTGGCCAAACTTGTAGATTTCTAAAAACTAGATTTTCTTAGCACTATCGTCGAACAAAAAAGCCCCGCAAAGTTGATAATTTTCTTTATAGGCATTTCAAACAAACTAATCACTCTACTAGCAGTATTTCAATTCAGCCTGTTGAAAAGATAATATATGGTGATAATTCCACTAAAAGATATAGAAATATTCTTAGGCATGAATTAGAATAAAAGTGGATAAAATTGTTACAGACACCACATCCACTTGGTTTTAATGATAATATTTACCATGAGGGCAACATTTCTAGATTACCTGATTTTGATGTTTTTTCTCTTTTAGATATCCGTAAACGTTATAACCGATCTCATGGTAAACGCAAAAATGGAAATTTAAAACGCAAAAATAAACATGTTTTAACTCTTTCAGAATTAAGTATCATCTTAAAACATTCTGGCTGACATATGGCCCTTTCACGTTTAGTAACTCTTTCTATATCTTCACTTCGTAATTTGGATATTGAGGCTAATACATTCTATGATAGAGCTCATCGACTTTATGATGCAGAAATTCTTACCCGATGTTACACTCAACATGCTCTTCGGCCATATATAGATTCAGAAATTAATCATATTAGACATTTTATTAAAATTCAATTTGTCAACAAGGGGATTGAATTCATTAACTTACCCAGTATATTTAAAGATAAATCTGTTATCTCTTCTATTCCTACCTATTTTGAAAATAAGGAATCCCCTATCATTTGTTATAAATATAATAAACCTATTCGTAGTACTGTTTTTAACTATAACAAATTAGTAACAGAACTTGATATCGAAAATTCTATTCCTGACTCCTGAGATTGCATAGACTCTAAGTATTGCTATCAACCTGCTGGTCATATAGTCACAGGGGATTTAAAAATCATAACTGATTCAAGAATTCGGTCTATTATATGTAAGGGACCTAATTACAGGTTCCCTGTGCAAATAGACTTCAAATCATGTCGTGAGGAAATTGCAGGAGCCTTACAAGAATGTTGTAATCGCTGGTGTAAACTAGAGCATGTTGAGTCTAATGCCTTAAATAGTTGGAAACTTGATATTTTCAAAATTATTGATGGTAGAATTTCATTTTATTGCAACAATTTAGATCTTCTACCACCTAAACCTAAATTCACTTTTAGACACTTGAAGAAAGGGATCCAGGAATTCCATAGGAAGTTTGTTTTGGCCCCCACAGATAAGGCTGCTAACAATGTTGTGGTCGTTTGAAAAAGATACTATATTAACACCCTAGAGCAAACACTTAGCACTGCCAAAACATATGAGCATAACAGGCATGATGAGACGTCTATCGTTGATAGGCATCGATGCCATATGGCAGCTAAGTTTGTGTTGTTTGTTGATGAGGACCATAGCAAGCTTCCTACGTTATACTGGTTACCTAAACTTCATAAACGGCCCTATAAGTCACGTTTTATTGCTAATTCTAGTGCATGTACAACTACTGAGTTGCCTATTCTTTTGACTTCTTGCCTCACTGCGATTAAAAACCATGTCATTAAATATTGCACAACAGTTTATGAAAGAAATGGTAAAATTTTATTTTGGTCTATTGAAAATTCAGGTGAAATTCTTAATAAATTGAAGTCTAGAGGTTTTCTAGCATCTGGTTTGTCTACATATGATTTCTCTACTCACTATACTACATTGCCTCATAATCTAATAAAAGATAAACTAACAGAATTAATTGAACAAACATTTAACAGAGAGGGCTCACTTTATTTGGCTTGTAATGATAAAATGCCTTTTCTACTTCTGAACAATCTAAACGATATAAATTGTGGTCATGTCAGAAAATGTGTGATACGCTCCATTATCTTTTGGACAATATATTTATAAGATTTGGCTCTAAGTTATATAGACAAATTGTCGGTATTCCAATGGGTACTAATTGTGCTCCTCTTGCTGCAGATTTGTTTTTGTTTTGTAATGAGAGAGACTTTATGTTATCTCTGTTAGACAATAATCAAGCTGATATTATTGAAGCTTTTAACTCTACCTCCAGATATTTAGATGACTTACTTAATATTGATAATCCTTATTTTGAACAAATGGTAGGTCAGATATATCCCACTGAACTTCAGTTAAATAAGGCGAATTCTTCTGATACTGAAGCTCCGTTTTTGGACTTGAACTTGTCAATAGCAAATGGCATAGTTTCTTCTAAAATTTATGATAAATGGGATGATTTTAATCTTGAAATAGTAAATTTTCCATTTCTTGATGGAGATGTTCCTCGCTCTCCTTCCTATGGTGTATATATTTCTCAGCTAATTCGTTTTGCTAGAGTGTGCTCTAATGTTGATGACTTCAACAACAGAAACTTATTTTTACCTGCTAAATTATTAAAACAAGGTTATAGATATCATAAAATTCGAAAAGCATTTTCTAAATTCTACTAGAGACACTCAGAGTTAATTGTTAAATACAACATTGGGTTAAAAACTCTTCTGCAACAAGGCATATCAGAACCTATATTCTATGGTGATTTAGTCTATAAATTCAAACGAATTGTTGGAAAACCTAATTTTAGTGATCAATTCAAAAAGATAGTTAAACGTTATATAAGGGTTGGATATAACTTGGATATCATGCGACAGTCTGCATGCCTAGTTTTAAACCCAATCACGGTTTATAGCTATGGTTTCCTCTTTAATTGCACGACGGTGGGTCAGGCCTCAGACTCTATGACGGCTCTGACGTAAAGCTTTAATCGGTGGGTTGGTGCCTGATGCTTATCTGTAGCTGGACCCACCATGGCTCAACTTGAGGTTTTCTTTAGCTCTGACTATCTGTGAGTCATGAGCCCTTTTCTTTGTTTCATCATGGGGTGTTAATTTGATTAGAGTGTTTTCCATGATGATACATTGCATTAGTTAGATGGCCTCCATGCGAGCTGAACATTTCTTGTACTTCAACAACAGCAGAATCTAGGGCGAAGATTTGGTACCAGTAAAATGCATTTAAGCCCCCCGGTGGCTTAGGCTGCTGTCTGTTCTAAGGCGGTGGTTCTGTTGTTGTTGACTTTTTGTTTATTGTTACTCCCATTGTGGGAGTCTGTAATTGTTCTATGTTTTGTTGTACGTTACTTTATGTCCATTCTAGTATTGCAATCATCTTGATGGGGAAGAGAGAGCTGATTACTTTGCTTAATTTGTCTTCCTGGTGTCTTGTGATGGTTGAGCGGCTCTTCCTCACGGTGCCAAGGGGTTGTCTGCAGTTTGTGATTGTGGTATTTCCTGATCATACTCACTTACTATTTTTGCTTTCTTCTTTAATTGCACGCTGGTGGGTCGGACTTCAGACTCTCTGATGGTTCCAACTTCAAGACTTTTCTATTGATGAGATGGTGGGGGCCTGATGCTTTGGCTGTTTATCGGGCCCACTGGGGTTTACCTGTTGGATTTCTTTTGATCCGGTATTCAGTTTTATTTACTGTTGAGTCCTTATCTTTGCTTTATCTCCTAGTTATATCTTGATTTATATGTTTTAGGAGATGATGCATTGATAAGTTAGGGGTCTTTCATGCAAACCAAACATCTATGTGTCTTGATCCACATCTGAATTAAGGGAGAGGTTGACGCCGTTAAACCGCTTTAAGCCCTCCAGTTAAATATTTAACTGACCGTTCCAAGGCGGTACTTCTTTTGTGGACCTTTTATGTTTTTGTTCTGTCTTGTGTTTGCTATGTCTTTGTGTGCGTCTGTTTATATGTGCTTTGTGGTCACCTGCTGGGAAAGGGCTGACCTATGGCTCTCGTTTGTGGTGTCTAACAGTCACGCTTAGGGATGTCTGTTACAACGCAAGGTGGTTCTGGACGACAATTCGTTACAGGCCTATGACGACTGATTACCTGTGCTGGACGACAGGTAACGGGTTTTAGATGACAGATTCAGGGTTTTGGACGACAGTGGAAAGGTGCAACTCACACAGATGCCGCAGAACATGATAATATAGTGTGTTTGGCTATTTTAAATGATTTCTGTCATATTAGTTTTTGTAATTTCGTTATTAGAAGTAGGAACATCATAGAAAATTGTAGTCAAATTGTAAAATTCTGGTCTGGAATAGAAACTTCAGAAATATCTAATTTGTGATTAATAACCTGCGCTCCCATCATGGAATAAGCATACATGGTCAGACAATAGATCTCACATGATTTTTCAGTCAATTTTAACATGTCCTTCTTAAAAGAAAACTGAAAACCGCAAAATTTCATTTTTTCTAATGTTACTTGCGAGAGACGACTGTGAAACAGGCAATAGACGACGTCATTTTTTCTGTAACAGGTGTGAGACGACATTTTTCCTTTGAATTTACTTAATAAACAAACATCTATTAGATATTTGTTTGTTTGATTTGACTCTAAACGTCTGGGTCAACATTTTTTTAGTTATGTCGGGATGGATCTTCCTAGGTTCGACCTCTACTAAGAAAGGGTTCATGAGTCTTGCTCAAGAACACAATGCAGTGGTGACAGTGAAGCTTGAACTTGCAACTCCTCAGTCTCGGGTCAAATAACCTACCACTGAGCCACTGCCCCCTCCGACATCCCTTGTTATTCACTAGAATAAATTTAAAGTGACGTCCAATTGTACAAAGTCAACATTTTGTTACAGTGTATTCTAAAGTGGAGTAGCGTAGTTTTTTTTAATAATATTTTGGAGGGCTTATTACCGAATATATGGTGGGAAATCTTGTTTTATGGAGTTAAAAAACAACAGACCACCGCTCTGTAAACGTTCACCTGATATCTGGGTTTGGTATACGCACAAACAATACAAAAGCAGAGGCGAGTTCAACGATGCGGGCGCTGTTGAGGGCTCTTTGTACTGGTGCCAGAGGCGAGTTCAATGATGCAAGCGCTCTCGAGCGCTCGTTGTACTGATGTCAGGCTTTACACACTACGAATAAAGATAGGTACCAGAACAACCAGCATCCACACACGTTGGCATTGTTTAACTCACCACAGGTTTTACAGGTAGACATTATGAATAAAAGTAAGTACTGGAACAACAATCTCACGTGAACAATAGTTGAACTTGCATCTAGTTAAAATGGCTAAGCAAACCTTGATCTTGTTCATGCATTATCCTTCCATTATCATTGTGGTGATTATATAACGCTACGTTCATATTGAAAGCTTCAATAAATTCCATAGAATCCGTCATTGTCACATTTTTACATATTAAAGTAAGAAAGATGGCAAAGATCAGGAGAGTTGTAAAATTTAACCTAGCTGTAAAATAGGTAACGTCAACACAGAGGTATCATTTTATCAAAATATAATAGTATGACCTTGACCTGTTTTACAGCAAGGTCAAGTTTTCTAACTTAAAAATATAGGAGCCATTCGACAAAGATTACAACGTGGCTCATGCCTGAGGCTCATGGGCAAGATGGTGTATCGCATTTCAAAGTAGATTTTTGTGTTAATATTGTGTCTGTTTAAAATCTGGAGCAGTACCAGCATTAAATATATTAAGGAACGTTTATTTTGCCAAACATACTTTGATTTTTCTTAAATACATTAACATTACAATTGAGCGATGGCCGCTATTTTGATGGCCAGACGCAGAACTCAGATGGGTGAACTGGTTGAATTTGTTGCAAATACCCCTAAGTTTAATTTTATATAGGTCAGCAAAATTCGTCACGAAATTTACACTGGACCATTTGTTTTTGCCCATTCAACATAGACCAACTGTCGTCTCTACCTGCGACGCTGTCGACAATAACCTGTAACAAATTATTTGCAGTCGTTACACATCTGTAACATGGAAAAACGACTGCAGTACATTCGTTGCGGTTTTAAAAACGTATTCGTCTAAAGTAAGCAGACTTATAAGAAAAAAAAATCTTGGTTTATGTGATGGACAATGCAACGTTCAATCATATCAAGTCATAAAATGTTTAAAGAAAACGAAAGTGAAAGTACTAAATAAGGATATGCGGACATGTGTAGTAGTAAAATACAGTTTCAAGAATAATAATGTATCATATACGCGTTAACTTGATACATTCGCCATGCTCTATAGGATTAATTAAGTTAAGATAAGTGTCGTGGACAAATATACAAAGACAAAATAAGATACTTGTGGCTAATTGTGTCTTAAGTCTACCAAAAACGATGCCCATTCAATAACACAAACCTATATTTAGAAATATTTCGTCCGGGACCCGTAACGTGCTGTCGTCCAGAACCACCTTGCGTTGTAACAGACATCCCTAAGCGTGACTGTGAGTTTTCCACTTTCCCATTGGTATCCTGGTTCAGGCGTGGTACTTGATTGTATCGATCCCTGATCTTTGCACCCTTACTTACTTAGAGTAACAAGAGAAGCATATGGAGTAGTCTAATTTAATTTCCTAGAAAAATGTTACAGTAACAGTAGCTACTTCTTGTATTTATAGAAGCCAAAAAAAATGAGAAAAATGAGCCTGTATTCCCAGTTGTATATCTTTTTCCTGCAATGCTCTGTTCCAACGTAATATTCATTCACTTCTTCTAGCTTACCAAATCCTATATTACCCTTCCCAAACCTAGCCAATGGCTAGCCCTCTCATATCCGTCCTATATAAATATTGTATGGTAGGCTACTATACCTTCAGCCATTCCAATTAAATCTCCTACCCATACTCCAACTCGTACCTTATATCCTATCTGATATCTACTCATACATTCCAAAGTATGTGTTGGGCAAGGTTAAGAGTTAAGGTAGGTTGAGTATAAGAAACTGTAGAAATAAGGGTATACATATACATTGTATTTCACTGCTATGCTTAAAACCAAGTGCTATGTGTAAGCAATACAAAGTTTTCCTATATCAAACTTATTTGTATACTTTATATCCGAATTATTTGTATACTTTCTGGTGCTGTGGCTTGTAATGTACATGCGCGGATCCAGAGGGGGGACAGGGGGTCTGGAAAATCACAAAAATATAGGGTTTCTTAGCAGTACTGGTCCGGTGTTCCCCTTAAAGTCACAAATCTACCAAGCCAGCATTCAATGTTGGGCCATCATCGGTCCCATCATTTAAATGGCGTTTGGCTGGCGGGCCGATGATTGCTCGCTAATAGCGGTATTTGGATCCTTCCTCCCCTCATCAAACTTAAAAAAAAACAAGAGTTGTCAAAGTTGATTGAACCCACTCTAGCAAAACTTTCTGGATCCGCGCATGATGTATTTACATTAGACCAAATCATATACGGGTATGGTGCCTTCTTGTCTTTTCTTTACGTCGATATATTCCTCTTCTGTTAGGAGAATCGCCTCTCAGCGTTGATTGTTGTGGTATGAATGTATGCCCTCTCCCACTGTTAAAAGCTATAAATAACTGGATCATACATGTGCGCGGAGTGCCATCACCATATGTTTATACAGTTTAAAATCACTCATATATATAGATATGTACAGATTAAAATCGTTTCTGCTAGGTATGCAGATGGACACTGCAACTCTGATCAGAAATGAATAGCGATGATAAAAAAAAACGTTTGGACAGTCACCAGGGCGTGATGCCTTGTCAACATAGTATTAAAGGTCACACGAATAAGACTCTGGCCGTGGCAAGACCTATCATTAAAATGTATTTAAACAATATATCAATCACCAACTTCAATTTATTTGTATTCTGTATAAAGGGTATTTGTCGCCTCAAGAACGATACTAGACTCTGATACTGGGTTTATCAGATTACCAACATGATTAATGATAGAGAATTGAAACATATCGTTCTATTATAATATACACATTAATGTGACTGCAGATTTGTCTGTACTGTTTCCCTGTCGGCAAATCTGCATTGTCATTCATTGATTAAGGCACATTCGCACCAAACCGGTGCGTTGACTCAGAGTGTCATTTGCGTTCTTGCTGCGTCTATATTATATTGCATCAATTTCAGTACACTAACTTGCGAGATGATTGTCCTTAGGCACATGACAGAGCTAACATGCTTATATAACTGCAACTACTCGTGCATTAATCTATAGTTTTACGGGAGAAGTATTTTTTCAAAGTTCGATACACTGTTTTTATTTTTTTTGTAATCGTTGTTGCGGTGAGCTCAGACCCTGCTGTCTGCCATATACACAAAACATGTTATTTACTGTGAAATACATATGCGAATGTTGCGCACATGACATATGTAGGCAGCCCCAGGGCTCAGAAAAGCCTTCGCTACTCGTATACGCAAATGATAGAGATAAATTAATAAGCCTGCCAATCAGTGGGCATGTAGACTTACGTAAGGGTGTTAAGAAAGTTCGTTCCGCAATTAAAGTATGTTCCTATCATTTTAGATATAACGTGTCTAATGACATAAATGCCACTGGAATTCTTTAAAGTCGACTCACTTGATAAGAAATAAATAACGGGATGTACAATCAAATGTTTTGTCAGGGAATAAATGATCATCAAAACCCAGTACCCCTCATAAAATTTTGGGCTTGAGGAGCAAAATGGGGGTATGTGTCAAAGAATCATTGTAATGCAATGGCCATAGTGACAATAATATTTCCGAATTAGTTAAGAAGCCCTAAATGGAGTTGTTATTTATCTTATATGAGCCCTTAGTACATTTACTAAACTACAGGGCTCTAAACAACCATCCAAAATTAAAAAAAAAATGTCACAATTTTTTGAAAATATAAGATTTTTCTAGTACGAATGAAAGACAGTATCCAAAGTAAATATAATTGTATGAAGACATTAGAGGTCAGACACGATGCCAAAACGCTATAGAGTATCACAAGGGATAGCATGCTCATGGAAAACGCAAATTTTCAGTATCATTTTCTTTTTAAATGATTCGAAATTCTATGATGAAGAGCGGAACGAACTTTCCCAACATCCTTTAGATACATGCTCATGTTCATTCTAAAAGACTTTGTGCATGTGTGATAAGTACATAAATCAAATAAGTTGACTCAGTTTTGAATCTATGGTATGCCAAATTTATTTCATCTTGAGGGAGTAGTACTTCATCGATTAATCAGAACTTAAATCATCTAGAGTCAACTGCGTGTATTTGGTATTTAAATTTTATTCTTGTTGTTTTAACATTACTAGACGCTCCCAACATCTGTTCTTAAACAAACAGAGCTGTGTATCACTTTACACACTATGTTGTCAAACTGTTTAGCTCAAAATTAACACAACTTTGATATATCTTCAGTTCATTATATTTTATATCACAAGCAGTGGCAGGTTTATTGGTCAATTATCAACTTACAGGACAGATCACAAGAGCACATCGTATATGCACAAAACCTCAAATCGGCCTCCCTGCTGACCATTAAATTTGGGCTAGCAGTCTAAATTACATATATACTGAGTCTAGTAATTAAGCTGTCCCGTTTGTCAATATTATACCGGCGTAACAACTAAAACCGTTATGACAATCCACATACCATTATGGGTTTTGTAAAAAGTGAATGGCCAGAAGCCCAGAAGTTTAATTTATTACCAGTTTAGTGTGTAGAGGCATTTATCAGTCACCCCTAATATTAACTGAATTGTTTCAACATAACCTAATAAACGTTTCCTATCTCACGGCATGTTACCTTTATCAGGTGACGTTGCACTTTTTTGAATGACGTCGCTAATGACGCGGTTCAAATCAACACAAAAATATAAAGAAAAAATCGTCATAATCGCTAGTTTGGAAAGTGTTCCACAATGGGTAAACTGATAAATAGAATACCAGGTTCGCGTCTTTTGATATCAAGTTTACCAGGCTCGGCTTTGAGAACGCATGTTGAATCGCTCGGCAAGCCTCGCGATGTCAACAAGCGTTCTCAAAGCCTTGCCTGATAAACTTGATATCAAAAGACACTCACCTAGTATTCTCTATATCTCGGCAAGCCTCGCGATGTCATCAAGCGTTCTCAAAGCCTTGCCTGGTAAACTTGATATCAAAAGACACTCACCTAGTATTCTCTATTTATTATTAAATTACCTGACCAGTTGCCAGGTAATTTGTGAAGGACAGCTGCTTGCTGTCTCTAGGGTATCAGTCAGCCTAACACATTGTTGTCACTTACAATCACCAGAAAAACATATGTTACAATGCCTGATAACATCATTTGAATATGTATAACGCTTTTTATCTCTTAATATCCAACGTTTATGCTAATTTGTGGACAAAATCTATTATTCATCTCATAAAATTTTACCCCATCAAGAAGATAAGAAGTCAATCATTTGAGTCTTGTCATGAGAAATTCAAAGTAACTCTTATTGTCATCGCATTGTTTGAAAATACCAATTTTAAAGACCAGATCATGCGTGCGCACATCATTAAATCTGGAACATTGTATTTCATTTTACATCATGTGCTTCTAGCATTATCAGTCATGGGGTTTGGGATTTTGTATGAGAACTCTATCTCCCTAAATCGGTATTGTAGCGTCCATTATGAAAAGCTATTTTTTCATGTCTTGGTACAACAACAGGCCTCCAGATAAGAGTGCGTATTGGAAAACTGATTTCTTTATTTCTCATCCAAAACATATGTTGTGGGTGCTCAAACGAACCGTCTCATTGATACGGTTCTTTTGAGCACCCAAAACGCATGTTTAAATTGATGGGTAAGAAAAAACATACAATTTTACGCTAATAAAATGTCCTTATCTGGATCTATGAACAATTTTACTCATCATCAACAATACCAGCTGACACAACATCATCCTCAATTTAATCTAGATCACATTATTCATGAATCTATGAAACTCTCGTAACACGACAATGTCAAATGTTTCCATCTAAGACGAAGCTCTAAATACCCAAGGCTCTGTTGAATTAAGTATATGCTTATCACTCTGTCTAGTTGCACACTTTTACATTTTAATTCATGTGTTAAACAAAAAGTAGATATTGATAAGCTGTCTGTAAAATGTTTAAAATGGACTTTTAATGGTTACAGAAAGAGAATAGTTAATTCTATATTTCATAATCTATTCTGGCGAAAAGCAGAATACCATCTACGTGTATGTCGGAATTTCAGAGTCACTTTTATTACCTCTCATGAACAGACTAAATAACATCGAGCCTGTTATTGACTTCACGACCTTAGCAGTCCTTTTCAGGCGCAATTTTGTCGTAGCATGTCAGGGGTTAAGTTGTGTGCACGGATCCAGAAAGTTTTGTCACAGGGGATCCAACTTTGACAACGCTTTTTAAGTTGATGAGGGGAGAGATGAATCAAAATACTATTAAGCGGACGGACATTGGCCTTTTGCTGGCGTGCCAATGATGGCGCAACATTGGATGCTTGTTTCGTCACTTTGTGGTTTTTTCAGGGGATTCTGACCACCCTATATTTTTATGGGGGGCCCAGACCCCCTGTCCCCCCATCTGAATCCGCGCATGAGTTGAAAAGAGTTGATTACATAATCAGTTGATTTGTGTGTCTGATAGACTTTTATTGCGTTGAACTTGTATCTTGCTAATGGTGTTCAAACGTTAAGCACAAAAACAGATATGACCAAATATCATTTTGGTTTTCGATGTTTATAAATTTGTAACATTCCATTGCCTGTTTGAAAATATTGAATTATTCTTAGGCATGTGTTTTTGGTCTGATACTTCCTTCCATAGAACATAAATAAATGATCTTCATGACCTGTGATGCTGTGTTATCTGTCGTAGCTCGGTAAGCATCTAGAAATAAGTGAAAAAATACTACAGTTACCCAAACAAGTGAAACTGGACGTTATTATGTTATATGTCGCATCTCAGCGTACTCACACACACTATTAGTGATATTAACAGGTCTTGCCCAGTAGAGACACCAGCATTTACAGAGTTTCACCATGGTCTAAACTGTTAAGGATAAACTGATTATGTTTTAACAACAAAAGAATCTAGGGCGAAGATTTGACCAGTAAAATATGTAAGTCCCCACCCACAAGTGGCTTCTGCTTCTGTCCATTCTAAGGTTGCGGTTCTGACGATGTGTGTTCATTGTTTGTTGTTGCTCCAATTGTCCATGGGGTTTTGTTTTGGGTCATTACCTTACTTGGCTCTCGTTACCTCTTGGCTCTCGTTTGCGGTGTCTGCTGTGAGTTTGTCACTTTCCCATTGGTATTCTGGGTCAGCTGTGGTATTTGATTGTATCGATTCCTGATCTTTGCACCCTTACTTACTTTGGTATTTAGTACTTTTGCAATTCTCTCCCTGGGGAAGAGAGAGCTGGTTACTTTACTTTAATTGCCTGTTGATGTCATGCAACTGTTCATATTCTTTGTCTCATCATCACCGTGCCATGGTTTGGTTTGTGATTGTAGCATTTACTGGTCACATGCACTTATTTTGTGTGTCCTTTCTAGTTTCATCTCAGTGTGGAATAGAGAGCTGGTTGCTCTACTTTAAAAGTCTTCCTGATTCCTCACGATGCCGTGGGTTGGTCTGCAAAGTGGGATTGTGTCATTTCCTTGTCATATTCACTTACATTTTTAATGAGTTAAGGAACTCAAAATATTAATTTGCTAACATGCGCTAAATATGCTCAAACTATTATAAAACTATGAACTGAATTTAAGTTTATGAAGGTACTAGGTGTTTGCGTGTCTTGTATGCGGTCTTTCTGTTGCCTAAACAAATCAATCGGTATATAGCATTTGATATTCAAATACCTTTTGTGACTTTAATTCAGCTTTGCCACTTGATTCAGGAATTTTAGGTTTCCAAAGTTTCCTCATGAATGGAAATATGTAGTGCATGTCAGTAATTTCAGTTTTGCTTTTTCCTGAAACACATAAATAGAGGAACTTACATGAGTGATCCTGGTTATTTGAATCTATTAAACTTGTTGAGAAAAAGTGACGAAATCCAAGCATTTTATCACTTTTTCGCAATGCGTTTGATAAATTCAAGAACACAGGAGAATGATTGTCAGATGCTGGACCAAAATGACATGCCACAGAACACGGCATCAGCGCTCTTTGTTATATAGATAAGCGTACATGAGTGCTCCTGTATTGTTAAATGTATTAAACAAGTTGAGGAAAAGAGATAAAATGCGAGACTTGTCGAGCGTTTTTTCGCTTTTTCACAAAGAGTTTGATATATTTATAACCACAGGGGCACAAATGCAGGATCATATAATTATATAATGACGTTGAATCTATTTTGTAATCGCGTTGTATGGCGTGAAACACTGAAACACGTCTAGATCGTGTCATATATACGCGACGTTGTTATGGGTGTAATTTCATAACGTTACCAAAATCGGTAAACCACTTGTGGTTTATCAATTTTAAAACGTGTCGTTATATCACTCACAGACGCGACATCTTATGATAAATAATCTGAGTTAAGAATATTCCTTTGAAAAATAGAATCTAAAAGTATGAAAATACAGATCCAGGTTGCTTGCGTCTGTTCATCGGTCACCACTCACGCCACCAAGACCCTCCATAACAGTAGTCTGATTGTTATCACTAAACCTAATTACTACGAATTTGAGCACTGTAACTCAGTTGGTAGAGTCCTAGACACGTGACCATGATGTCGCAGGTTCGAATCTCACCATCAGTGCAAGTAATTATTAATCCTCAAGGCTTAGTTCAGGCTTAACACAGGTAATCATCCATGACTGAAAACATGTTGGCGTTGTCTTAGAGCATCAACTAAAAACAAATCATTAAAGTCATCTGAAAGAATTTTATTGATATAAACCCAAATCACATCGCAATGCCATTCTATATTTGTTCTGCTAAGCACTGGTAACCCATTTAAGTCTAATAGAATGTCCCGCCCTTATCAATTGGACAGAGCCAGTTACAATGAAGTGTTGTTCATTCAAATTTTAACAGTACATTATTTAAGAAAACAATGCAGAATCTGATCAGACGTCACGTTCTGCGCTGTCTGATCTGGTTCTGCACTGTGTGTCGATGTCCCATAAAATGAACGCTATGCTTATATGAGTTAAGAAGGCTTGTCTTTCGATATGTCGATGGCTCACGTGTACCATCGTTGCAAAGGCGACTGTAACTTTTCTTTCTTTTATTACCGAAGATTGCGAATAAGAAGATATAAAAATTGTTGATATTTTACCTGTTAGAATACTAATGATAATCCCAGAAATTATGGTAATAACAAAGCCAATAAGCCCAAAGTACAGATATGTGACGTCATATATAGCGAGGTGGTCAGAAGAAAGTTTTCTGAAAATTGATATAAGTAATAATGTGATGACCAGCAATTCAAAGCAATTCTCAGTACTGCTCGCAGATATATTGCTAGTGTTTATAAAGATTTAATGCCTGTACCATTTATGAAATAGAAAAGGCAAATGAGGGTTGATAAAGCATTCCTGTGTGCAGCACGTAAAAATTGATCTTCTTGAATCTGAGTTATCAAACTTTGATGATATTTCCATCACTGAAACTTGGTTTACCCATAATAAAACATCCTCTAATATAAACCTAAATGGGTTTAGAACACCTTTGGATCGTACAGGAGACGGACATGGTGTTGTTGCAGTCTACGTAAAAAATGAAATATCATGCAAAAGGCGTCACGACTTGGAAACTGTAGCCTTAGAATGTGTTTGGTTAGAATTTGTCTGCATAGTAAACGGCTTTTGTTGGTACATTTTATCGAACGCCAAATTCTGACAGCACAATCTTAACACTTAGACAACTCTATTGATCTCGCATGAGATACTGAAAAATCAGAAATGCTTATTTTAGGAGATTTCAATCTAGATATATATAAACCTGTCTCTTATAATAAGATTAACAGCATCTGTAAAAAATATAAACTTCATCAGATGATCACTGAATAAACACACCTTACGGAACGATTATCATCCTAATAGATCTCATGTTTGCTTTGAATCCCAACAGCAGCATTTTAAGTGGAGTAGGTGATCCTTTTCTTAATCAAAAAACTCGATTTCACTGTCCTGTTTTTATAGGTTTTAAGGTTTTAAAGCCTAATAAAACTCAATTAAAGAGGCATATTTTGGAAATACAAAGACGGTGATTATGAACAGCTAAAAGAAAAGTTTCGTAACTCAGGCTGGGATTCTCTTGTAAACAAAGACATTGATATATATTCAAACAATGTAACAGATCACATATTAAAAATGAGCAGTGACTGTATCAACTATGCAAACATTCACCATTCTGAAACTCTTTGGATGCATAACGAGCTACGTCAATTAATAAGAAAACGAAAAAGTGCATAATGATAAAGCAAAGCGTACAAAAGTAACACATCACTGGGATAAATATAATAAGCTAAGAAATGACACAACAACGCAGATGGTGTCTGGTGTCATTTAACAGAAGATGAACAGGAAAAAATACAACTTGAAGCTGCCAGGATAGTTAGCAGTACCACTACAGTAGTCTTACATGTCAACTTATATAGAAAAACTTGCTGGGAAACTCTAAACTCAAGGCAAAGACAACACAAATTAACACTATATTACAAAATGATAAATTACTTAACCCCTCCTTATCTTAGTTCATTGCTCCCCGCCCCTCTTGTAGGTGACATGTCTAGTTACTCCTTAAGAAATAGTGATCAATACCAAACAATAGATACTAAATCCCAACTCTACTACAATTCGTTTCTCCCTTCAGCCGTTCGTGAATGGAATGCCTTAGATAGCGCATCCCAGTTATGTCCATAAGTTCCTTTATTCAAAAGAGCATTTCAACAGGACTACTTGTCCCAAATTACTATTTTACTAGAATCAGCACACAGGTTTTTGTACATTATCGCATTGTCGAGTAAGGAAGGTTCAGCTCAAACTGCACAAATACATTGGCAGACCCGCAAGAGCCCTCGCAACTTGCAAAGACAAAGTATGGATGTAAAAGAAGATCTGGCCAAACAAAAAGAGTTTTAACCCCACTGAATATGTCAGCACGAGCGTTTAGGAGAGGCGTTGGTGCATATGTGATTGCATGTTTTGTGCGCCTGTATGGGAATATTATCTCAGCAAGTGGATTATCGCCCATACAGAAGTGTAACCACACAATAACCTGCTGATTGCACCAGCATGCATTTGTACTTTGTTCATTGCGAGATATTTGACGTTAAAAATTAGGCGCTAAAAGCGAGTGGATTATTGCTTGTATAGAAGCAAACCATACAATAACCTGCTGATTGCAACGGCACGCATTTGTACTTTTGTGCATTGTGAGATATTTGATGTTAAAATTTGAATATCAATAGAAGGTGCAATAAGCACCAAAATCCCATGAGCTGGACCCCATATTTTATCAACTTAAGCTGGTATCTCGAGTTATCAAGACTTAGGTAATCGAGATTCCAGTCTATTTTTTTACCTGTCTATGGTTGTTGTATTTAGCACTGTTGTTTGGAATAGTAAGGTTGTGGCTTCTGCAACTAAAGGTGTTGCTGTAGAGTTTGTGTCTGTTGTATTAGTAAAGCAGCTTGCTGTACCAATGGAAGGGGAAAATGGTGTTTTGTGGCCATAGATCACCGAACCCACGGACACCCAGCCGTTGATGATGATACCAATTACGCCTCCACACACAGCTCCCTGTATGTAAGAATCCCTTATATCAACCCATTTAAGCTTAGCGTTCTTTTTCATGGGACAAAGGCAAATAGTGCAGACCCAGCTCAGACGCTGCAGAGCGTGGCGTCTGACCAGGGTATCCACTATAGCTCACAAAATGTACTGTTATAATTTGAATAGAAATGAAAAAAGTACCACGCATCCACCATTAAAATGGAAATGGACTGGTCAACTTGTTAAGAATAAGAAATTACATTCGGCTAAACACTATCCATGCTGGATAGTTTTATGTTCTACATTATTCCCCAATTTGTTCAAATTACCTAGTGGGATTGCATTAATATGCATTGTTTACAAGCAAGTTGAAAAATTGTATGTATCCTTGTCAAGCCAGCTGACATGGATTTACTCTGTTTTCAAACTTGGATATCTGGGCTAGCATGGTAACGATTAAAGACACAATATTTACTAAAATAACATTTTTCATAAAACACACAAAAAATATTTTGATTATGATCATTAAATAGCTATAGAATAGTGATTGTACGATTGTAGAGTTATATCTGCTCGCGAAAAGTTAAAATTATCACAAAGAAATTAAAAGCCACAGATGAAAACAATCTCGTTTAAATAAGTCTACTTGATTTTGAGAATCTCCGCTCTTTTATTTATATGATGAAATAGAGGTTTCAAGGGGATATATTGTGTCTGACAAGTCTTTCAGAAGCGCGACCATTCAGCTTACTTTGCTGTCTGATGTCAGCGGCTATTGTTATTGCGTATTTAGAGTCTTCAAACATGTTATTAAGTTTTTATTAGACATCAACAATGACACTTGCTGAACAAAATTACATAGTTACTAGACATAAATACCCAATGTACATTGGTATTGTATTTCTTGGCTTAGCATATTTTAGTTTTGCATGAAGCTAGCGTTATGTTTCTTATTCGCATTTCGACACTAACATATTGGTGTACCCAATCAAACATGAGTTCGTTAGAAAAAAAAGTTAGAATACGATATTGGAAAACAGAAGACTCAATGTCGGAGAGTTAGTGGAAGGTTTAAAAACAGAGGGTGTCAATGGGGTTTACGGATTAGCGAATTACAGCCAAATTATTTTTACATATTAGTGAATTTGAAGTTAGCAAATTGAGCAGTACAAAATAACTTTATGTGTGCCCTTACATTTTGCTGATTACTGATATTTAGAACAAATTTTACTGATTTCAGATGTAGACCATTTCAACCTTCATACATGCTGTAATTGCTGAATGCTCAACTGTTTTGGAAGACTTTTCATCAGGCAGACCATACTCACATAGTGCATGAATGACATCATTTGGCATTTACGCGAGCAAATCTGACTTTGCTGCATGCGAACAGCAAAGACGCAGACAAGCCTGCGCATCCGCATTTACAACTTTACACAACCAAATATCCAATCACAGCTTTTCAGTAATTGTTGTCCATTAAGGTCGAGAATATGGGAGGCAGTTTGGAACATAAAACCTTAAAGAACTGTACATGTATTTTGCATGGCCTACATCTACACCATATCATCAAACCGGCTTTCTCGCAAAAGTTCAGAACATTTTGGAAATGATCTCAAAAAACAGGTCTTGATGTTACAGTACCTATAGTAAGGCCAGATTCTGTTCTTATGGTTCAAATATCTTAACCATAAAGTGAGATATTCAATGAGCTGGTGTGACCTTGACAATAAGACCAATGCCACTTTTTTCTATCTCATCAATGGTTCACTGTTACTATAAGTCTGGTCAAATTTCACCAACTTGTTCAGAAGAAAGAGTGAATACAATAAGCTACACAGACGCCAACACCTACATAAATTGAAATGTTCAATGTGCTGGTGTGACCTTAAAAATAAGGCCAACCTTTTCCCCCTCCAATCATTTAGAGATTTTTATTTGGGGAGGTATATAGTTGGATATACGGTCCGAAATTTAGTTTTCCGGCAATGCGCGAGCGGAGCCATAAACGTGATTTCCAAACGTAAATCCGACGATATTATACCTCCCCAAATGAAAATTTTAAATATGGTTATCCCCATTCTAATGCACCTCTGCAGTTTTGTTGCAAATTGGAGCGTTACATGCCGCATAATGCCACACGTCATCCACTTTTTTCTATCTCATCAATGGTTCACTGTTACTATAAGTCTGGTCAAATTTCACCAACTTGTTCAGAAGAAAGAGTGAATACAATAAGCTACACAGACGCCAACACCTACATAAATTGAAATGTTCAATGTGCTGGTGTGACCTTAAAAATAAGGCCAACCTTTTCCCCCTCCAATCATTTAGAGATTTTTATTTGGGGAGGTATATAGTTGGATATACGGTCCGAAATTTAGTTTTACGGCAATGCGCGAGCGGAGCCATAAACGTGATTTCCAAACGTAAATCCGACGATATTATACCTCCCCAAATGAAAATTTTAAATATGGTTATCCCCATTCTAATGCACTTCTGCAGTTTTGTTGCAAATTGGAGCGTTACATGCCGCATAATGCCACACGTCATCCAACAAAATGTGACGTAATTAATGACGTCAAACTATTTCCTACAGTATATCGCAGGATATACTGTCGCAATTTTTTTTACGTTATCCAATCAGAAGCCTCGTTACAAAACCAAATGCATAAGAATGTGTTGATGCAAGCCTGGTAAAATCTCCAACTTGTTCAGAAGATAGAGCTGAGGTCTGGACATAGACAGGATCCGCATTAAACGTAACGGGGCATAATTTACATTTTCTGATACTTTAATTATGTCGTCTGTTTACTAAAAATACGGTTTCCCAATCAAACGCTTTTTCAACCCAGAGGGTAGTTTTCACAAATACGCATTCTTCTTAAATGAATTCATGGTCCTAAGAGCTAACTTTGAGCTAATGTAGTATGATAAAATATATTTTATCATAAGTGGTGCAATTAAACTTACTATCCAGTTAGCTTGTGGAAATAGTCCACCGAGGAAGATCATTCCTGCAACTGGTCCACCAAAAGCTCCCATAGCTGAGTTAGATATCTGCAAAATATACCTGAAAAGGTAGAACCGTGCATTGACATTGTGCGACAGTCCGAGTACAGTGCCTACTTTTAACCCCAAACCATATTTCAAAGCCAATATAGTTCATATGGTCACGCCCATGCAGAGCTGATACTTATCATCCAAATCTCTAAGCAGGCATTTTTAAGCAGCGTTTAGTATACACAAGCATCACAGCAAAACCAAGTTTGTGTGTGCCGTACACACTTTATGTTCTCGTTAAAATATATACTTCATGAAGGAATCGTTTCTAACGAAAATAGCAAACTTTAGTTTGTTTATTAAAAGATGGCCAACTATTAAAGATTTGATGCCAATATTGAGACTGATAATATTTCATATTCTGTACATTTCACGTGGCTGTATGCCTTCAGCGTGCATGACCAGTTATGCATTTAGGCTAGATCTCGTGTTGTAATATCTCCATATGTTGTACTACAAGACGTGAACGCTGTGGCCAGATTGTTAGCATGTTAAAGCTCTACTTAACATTCCGTGATTGACTATGCGTCTATGCAATACCTTGTTGACCAATTGATACATCGGCAAGTGAGCACTCTAAAATACCTGTGTTACTGGTCCAGTTAGGTCCTTTGCTAGATAAGCAAGAGTCACAGCAATGGCACCATATACAAATACTACAAATAATCAAATAAGACAAAATATAAGACAAAATATGGACGCATATATGCGATTCCAGTACTAATCGCATATACGCCAATGTCTCTAATAAACGCCTATGTCGACATATGCAGCAAAACCAGAGTCTTAATATACATCCATACTTTGTGTATGTGAGCAGGGAAGGCTCTTGATATAAGTACCCCGAAAACTTGTGCACTGGTCCATATAACTTTTAAATTTACATGTAGATCAGATAGTTGTTTATCAATATTTCGTCAACTAATTCATTCGAGGTAAGTAGTCAGCGCTAATATTATGTAGGTCGGCAGCTTATGTTGGCTCGTGAGTAGACATGTATGTAATATATCTTCTGTCATATCATTTTTGTCTTTAAAATATTAAATTTTGACACATGTAAATAAAGCTCTCATCTTTTCTTTTTACAGTAAAGATTCTGACATATGCATAGAATATGCCTGCTGTCTGTTCTATGCGACTGCTCAGTTGTCGCTGAAGCTGCTTTCTGGTGTTGACCAGAATGCGTGAACTTTTTCTTGGTTATGTAGCGCAATCCTATATGTCTCACACACCATATCAGGATTTTCGTTGTTATTACCCATACAAGACAATTCTATCCCACATACCTGTACCAGCCAGTGGGAGTGATAAAAAACTAACTGCCGCACGTCAGCCGCACCATACTCTAGCCGCATGTGGATCCGTGACGTCATTGTAATGTTAAAATAACGTCGTCATGTCGCATTTCAGCGAATTCAGGATTTTTAGGAAGCCTCTTTTATGTTTTTTTCGAATAAGAAACGCGGTACTTAATGGTAAGCCAGAAACAGAATCCGTTATTCGTGTGAGGATGAGACAGAAAAATCCGTCCCTCGTGATCACTGTTTGT
Organism: Loripinus fragilis; assembly: GCA_964019695.1. Taxonomy (NCBI): domain Eukaryota; kingdom Metazoa; phylum Mollusca; class Bivalvia; order Lucinida; family Lucinidae; genus Loripinus; species Loripinus fragilis. The sequence goes on from OZ026514.1 coordinate 93,674,972, forward strand.
CATCACTCGGCAAGACTCGTGATGCCAATTGGAGAGTATTGGGATGGATTTGTCTATCCCTTTTCACACTCATGATGGATACTGATAGTCTTTTCTGGTTTGGAGATCATCTAGCTGAAGTTAAGAAAACTAGTGGTACAGCGTGTTTTATTCTAGTGCATGTGTGTGGGGGTAAGTGGGACATTGATTTGCCCCTTCTGCATGCCACATTTGATAAATGTTGAACTGTGATAGTTGCTTTTCTACTTCATATGTACTCGGCATAACTTTATCTCACATTTTAATGCCAATAAATGCTCCAATGCCTGAATACTATCCCAAATAAACCAAGGTGATATTGTAACATTACATGTAGTGGTAATTTTTATCGGTGGTGTATACGTAATATACTAAGCTATGAGTTTTGGAACTTTGCGTTTCACATTTATTGAAGGACACAATTAAATATGGAATACGAATCAAGGTACGTGTATGGTAGAACTTATAAAGTAGGGAAGAATGAAAAGATCCATACAATCAAAACCACACATAACCCAGGACCTAGTTTCAAGAAAAAAACAGAAGCCTAGAAGCTGGTATTTATTTGAATTATTACTGAATGTTCCTCTAAGCCAAAAAAGATTGCACACTTTATGATATATACACCCATTTTAGCTCTCAAAATTATCTAAAGGGGGAAGGGTGTGTATCCTGGGCTCCGCGTCATGGTTACGATCTAAATTGCCATTTTGTCTATTTGGCCATACCAGGAACCCATCCTTTCATTTTAAGAATGAAAATTGAGTTTGTTTTATTAATATCCAACAGCAACAGGTGAAACTCACATCTGTTCAAATAAACATGATACGGGTCTTGTATGTATAATCTTACCAAATATTTTAGTAACAAGTGTTTTCTTTTGCTGTGTTGCGCTGCGTAGACGATTTACAAGAATATCTTGTATTGTGTTGGCACCCAAAGCATTTATTCCAGACGATAGTGAACTGAAAGTAAATAAGCGTTTCAATGAGGATATGTTATTTGTTTGTATGGTTGGCAAAAGAGGTACCATTTTCCGTTCTGGAATGAGATCTTGTATGCCTGATGTCAGCATGTTTTGTTTGTGTTTAGAGCTTATTGTGTTATTTTACCAATTACCTTTTAAAAGCATGCTTGAGTATTTGTAAAGACTTATAAGTTTGTTATTTAAACTATTTCACAGGAACCTTCGTTTCCAGATTATATTAGATTTTCTTTATGTTAAATGATCATTTTATAGCAATGTTTAATTTTATAAAATACGACCAATATGAAACAATGTTCTGAATTAAGCAAAACAAAACGCGTGTGTACACGTAAACTACTCTTTGATCAAGGATTCAACTACTGATCTATATATGTCACTGTGTTTTTAAGATGTGCGTTTTATTTGTTAAATTGCACGAAAATATATACGTGCGCGCGTGCACACGAGCCTGTGTGTGTTTACCTGAGTGCACCACTGAACAACGCTGCAAGAAACAAACCGGCCAGACCAGGAAGATTGGCTAGAATATGCATAACAAAGTAAGGAGTCACCTGAAATTATAAGGTACCCTATTTCAAAAAGTCTTTATAAAGGCATCAACAGAAGAGTGCGTAAATTCTTATTTATCAACAAAACAAAAAGGATGTGTGTGGGTACTCAAAGCGAATATCAAAACAGATGGATAAGATTATATTTTTAATTTTACGCTCAAAAAATGCATTTATCAGTCTCTATGAGTATGCCATTGTATTTTGGGAGCTGGTTTCTTTACTTTGATTGTGTTCGTGCTGTCAATTGGTTACTATGGTTCTGTGTCTCTTCCTTATAGTGTTCTTGGTTAGTCTGTTGTGCATCTATAAATTTGAATATATGTACTCTAATGGTTTGTGAATGTGTGTCTCAATGTCTTTACTATGGTTCTACCAAGATCTAATGACTATGTTTACATTTGCTTGTTTTTAAACATTAAAATCAAGACATTTGGTTATGTTATATTCAGAAATCAGGTGTGTTTTAAAAAACAACAACATTTGTAGTCAGTATAGATAGCTCAGTAGGTAGGGTCGCCATCAGCAGTAAATCCTTTTTTAACCATTATGAGCAGGGTTCAAATCCCATTAGACTTATATCAGTCGTAGATGTTGTTATTACGCCTATGAAGCCATACCTACCAATACCATTCCACATCTTAACTTTTGCCGTATTCCAGTCCAGAATTTTAATTTATGCTAGCTCAACATCTGAGATAGCAGAAGAAGAAAAAGTATTTGAGAGGAAGGTTCGATTTAGTTAAAAACATCAATATTAATACTATAAAAAACATCTATATGAATAAAATCATATCTCATCAGACTTTATAAGTCTAAATTCCCATCGATGCTTTCATTTATTTTTCGTCATTTATTGTATAATATTTTCATATAATGTACCCTTAAATCATGTTTGGACAACAGTTTTAACAGTTATACAAAGTGTCCCTTTATCAAATATAATAAAATACATACATGTATTATTTTCTAAAATAGTGAGTTAAAAATAACTTTGTTATTGGAAAATACTATGGTAAGAATGTCAACATAGCCAGCATAACGCAGCAGGACTCTATCACAAAGAGAATTAAGTTATTCAGAACATTGTTTGTTAACTTATAACCTGGCATAAGACAGCATATTTTGCTAGAGGCAATGCACACCAGGCCCAGCTTCAAAAACGCATGTTAAATCGCTTAACAAGCCTCGCGATTCAACAGACGTTCTTGAAGCGTTGTCCTGCAAACATGAAATCAAAAGACACTCACCTAGTGTTCTCTATCAGTCACTCCATATCCTAGGACCAACTTTTCAAGGTTCTATCCATTATTTAAGCAATCAGACCGGTTGATGTCTTACCTAGTCGCAAATTTCTATATCAGGAAATGCTGCATTTGTAAATGAGCCTCGACTAAAAGATTGTTGACTGGGACGTAAAGAATCAAAACAAGCAAACAAAAGGATCGTATAAAATACACGGTCCACCAAATAATAGCAACTTGCTAAGCTTAGGTCTGTATCCTTAAGAACTATTTCATTAACATTTACATTCATTAGTTATTTGTTGCTTGGGTTGAAAAGAAATATTTATAATGTATACTTTTAACCCCAACAAATCTATATCTTAGTTTTAATACATTTATTAATTTTCTTACTAACGAGATTTCTTCTCTGTTATACTTAGCAATGTTAAAGAGGCTAGGTCTATAACTATGAACATTTTTCGAATTAAAAATATTTTCTTTTTACATCATTTGTAAAATAGAATTAAGTTATGTTTTCACAATAAATATGTTCAGTACAGCTGAAAACTGCACGGAAAAGTGAATTATCATATATAAACAGGTGTGTTTTCTCTTGTTGGTAATTATTTGCGTCCCTCCAATAATTATAGGCAGGTAATTTTAACAGAAATGCTGTTGTTTTGATACTGATAATTTGTTAAGATTTACGAAATTGGTAAAACGTATACCTGAATTTTAGTTTTTTACTGTGTTCTGGAAAAATAGAAACATTAGTTCTTAAATTAGAAGATAAAAAGTTACAGACTATGGAGCTTTAATAGTTGTAGATATTTTCACTGATGACAAATGAGCCAAGTTTCTACTACATGTAATGCCAAGTGTGTACCTGATTGCCATTTTTGACGATGCCAGCTCCTAATGGGTCACAGTTTTCATTCTGGAAATAGGCATACATCACAGATCCCATTAGGAATAGTATAACACCATAGAACAGCGTTAATGGAACGTTAAGTAGAACAGCCCTACAAGGATGTGCAACAGAATTATTGCATACGATAGGAAGTCTTCGTGCAAGATAAAATAAACAATGTTTGTGTCTTTGTAACAACAGAATCGGGGTGTTGATAAATGATATATAAAAAAAACATATTTAGTTCCCTTGTGTCCTGGACTGTTGTCCAATGAACTGCGGTGATCTTGGTGATGCCGATATCAGTGCATGATTTTCCAAAAATGTGGCATTTTGACAGGTGGAGACTCAGACGAGCCTCTGCAGCCCACTTTTAAGCTTTGAAACTCCAGGTGGTGTTCAGTCAGTAGCTTAACAATCATAGAATACTCTCCCGACTAGCAAAGGCTCTGATCAGACTACGCGTATGCGCAGGCTGATCTGAGGTTTTGCTGGTCGCACATACCACAATGTTTGAAATCTCATGCACTGGGTCAATAATTGTTTGTTGTTGCTCTCATTGACGGTGGATGTTTGTGTTATTCTTTTTTTCGTATTGTGGTACTAAGTGTCTTTTCTAGATTTTCAGTCATATTGCTGAGGAAGAGAGAGACAGATGTTTTATTATAATTGTTTTCTTGCCTCTCGTATGGCTGTCTGTGTTCTGTGTCTCTTCATAAAGGTGCCATGGGTGTGACTACAGTCTGTTATTGTGGCATTCAGTTTGCATACTCATTTGCATGTGCACTAAGAGCTTAAATACGTTTCATTGACACAATTCTAACGATAGAATTAATTATTCTGTTTAAAGCTGCATACTCTGTAACTATGAACATTTTTTGAAAAATTTTCTTTTCTTTTTAAATCATTTGTAAAAGTAGAATTAAGCTATGTTTTCACAATAAAAATGTTCAATACAGCTGAAAACTGCAAGGAAAAGTGAATTTCTTATCAAATAAATGTGTTTTTCTCTTGTTGGTAATTATTTGCGTCCCTCCAATAATTCTAGACCGTTGAATTTTAACATAAATGCAGTTGTTTTGATAGTGATAACTTGTTAAGATTTACGAAAATGGCAAAATGTTTACCTGAATTTGTGTATTTTTACTGTGTTCTTGAAAAATAAAAAACATTATTTTTAAAATTAGAAGATCAAAAGTTACAGACTATGCAGCTTTAAGAAAAATACCTATATAAGTCATAGGGGTAACCTTCTACAATCTATCTGATCCTATTTCAGGTAAAATTAAAGAGTACAATAATAATATTAGAAGGACCATGGTGGAGAAAAAAGTTCACAAGTGCTGGTAATATACAGGCCACGACATGTGATTTTCAACACTGTGGCATTTTGACAAGTGTAGACTCAGACGAGCATGCGCAGTCTCCTTTAAGGCTTAGAAACTCTAAATGGTGTTCAGAAAGTAGCTTTACAGTCATAAAATATTCAAACGACTAGCAAAGGCTCTGTTCAGACTGTTCGTATGCACAGGCTGATCCGAGGCTTTGCTGATCGCACATACCACATTGTTAGAAATCTCATAACACGACTCAATTATTATTGAGGCTTCATAGACAATACTGTCAACCTGTTTTAAAAAAATATTCCAACAACAAGTAAAGTAAATATTTTACCTTAGAAAACCAGAACAACAATATGACATTGCCTTTAGCTCTAGCGTTGATGAAACAAAAACAGTTTTGTAAAATCCCGATCATTAACTTGTGAAAATATAGTATGGTCCCCTTATGGAACAATTCCTGTCACACAACAGACTGCTGTCCGTTCTAAGGCGGTGGTTCGGTTGTTGTTTATCTATCGTTTAATGCACTTTCCATTGTTTGTGGGAGTAGTGTTTTAATTTCTTTTTGTTATGCATTACTTTGTGTCCATTCTAGTTTTGCAATCATCTTGAAGGGGACGAGAAAGATGGTTGCTTTGCTATTATTGTCTTACAGATGTATTGTTGCTATGCTATAAATGTTATGGGACTCTTCCTCATGGTGCCGTGGGTTGGTCTGCAGTATGTGATAGTGGTATTGTCTGATCATACTCACTTACTTTTTGTAGTTCAACTGAAAGCCCATGATATGACATGATCAAGCATCTATAATTAAATTAAATATGCCATCATATGTGAATATTATGTATTCTAACACACCTCGCCTATAGAGCCAACGGTAACAAACTGTGATATATCGGACAATAATTCATAGCTTAAGTATGTGATAGCTGACGTCACTGGAAAATGACGTCATTCATGGCGTTAGACGGTGTAACGTCGTTTTTTTTACACTTGAAATACGTTACAATTACATGTAAACGTATGCGACGTAGTCTAAGTATTGGCGGGAACTCTTCAGTGCAATGGCGAAAGTTGGCAGAAGCTGAAGACTTCGAATGTGTTTTCGCCGTTTATTGTGTGTTAGAAACGAAATAGATCAGCTCAAGTGCGTGAATTGTTGAGTAATAATTCACTGTTTGTCGGTCAGTTGTTCGAAGATAAATCACTCGCGCTTCGCGCTCGTGATTTGATCTTCTTTACAACTGACCTTCAAACAGTAAATTATTATTCAACAATTCACTGCTGGAGCTGATCTATTTCTTAAATCTATCTAGTATATTTAATATCCTTTCAACTATTTCTTCTACCCACCACTGAGCCTGTTGCTTGGACTTCATCGAACATATTCGTTGTACAGCAGACTGGTTACATAAATTTGGCAACCAATTGAAAGCACCACCAATCAAACAAGACCAGATACTATGGCGAATTCGTGGGTCAGCACCTATTCTTTTAGAACACAAAACATATAAATTCCATATATTATTTAAATTTTCTACAAAGAACACACAGATAATCTTTAAAATGGTCGTTATCCTGCAAATGTTTGATACGTAAAATCAAGGACATGTCTGTTGTTCTTTCTAAACGTATCACTATTCATCTAATGGGTTTTCGAATTAATCAGTCATTGAAAACATTTGTGTTTGCTTATGGACAATGTTTCATTGTTGTTGCTCACGTCGTTGTGTGTGTTTCTGTGTTTGGTTTATTGTTTTGTGATATCGTTTTTTCCTTTATAAGCAGAGATACGAAACGACACACATACACATACACGCATGAACATAATAAGAAAATATACTTCTATATCGCTGTACATTTGCTTCATTCAACTGGAATTTTTCGATAGGTCATCCTTCTGCCATTACTATAATTGAGATAAGCAGCATTAAATATGCTGCAGCTCGTCCCAATAATCCACTTAGAATTTGAAAAATCAATCTCTTTTCTAGTTTATTGCCACAGTCCCTTAGTAGGCAAAACAATTACAAACATATTCAGTTGAAAACACAATTAGCTAATCAACCAATCCGAATGTTACATACTATACTTTTCTTACCAACTGAGTAAGTGTTGAGTATTCATGTGAATAACCCCTCTGAATTTATACTTACATGTCAAATACTATTCGATCACCAGTGACACATATATCCCATACATTTTTATAACTACCAAGTTTGATACTGCCCTGAAATAAAATAATGCATTTAGAGGCGAATTGTTTTGTTTTAGGTTACTCGCTGGAAGCTTAGGCATTTTAATTTTGACCTCCTTGTGAGAAAATTTGTCTGTGGCAATTCAAGGACTAGCTGGACAAATGAAAAGTTCATCATATCTTGTATGGCTATTTGCACTTTTCAGAAAACTTATAACAGAGGTTCTGAGCAGAATGCTTTATGTTCTCTGATAAGGCCTAATTGGCAAAAACTAGCTAGTCAGGCCCAGAAATCTTGCATTTGTACACTCTACAGTTATTTGATGTAATCTTTGCCTCCAATGGATAATCTTTTTAAGAACATATTCTTATTAACATTTAAATGTTAGCTGCGAAAACTGTTTTTGTATGTCTAGATTCATTGAAAATAAACATAAATAAAAGTTGACTATCATAAACTAAATTTGTTTTAGGTAAACATGCATAACTAACACTGAACTTTATAACTCATATTTGCTTCCAAATTACTGCTCAGTTAATCGTTTCTTCAAATGGTGGGAACTTCATTTTACTGGGAGTCTAAGCACATGTAAACATCCTTCAGTTAAATTGTATAGTTCCAGTTCACTTTAAAGTCACCATACATCAAATAATGGTGTTAATTATTCTTGATATTCAACTTTGCTTTCTGGCAATTAGTTTGATATGTCAATGTACAGCCAAATTATTGATATTGATGTTGTCTAGCTGTAAAACTACAAAACTGCAAGCGTATTGTCAAAGCACAATATGACGTTATAATTTTCGTTTATGCTTTTATTTCGCCTTTTAATAAATTAAGCCATTTTTCCAAAACTGAATGAAATACAGTATCGAACTATTTTTTTTTTGATGAATGAACAAATGTATGTGACCTTTGTTACACAAAAACAAATAAATATGGTAATATTAAGTTAAAATGACAAATACCAAAATAAGAACAGTAACCAGCCCAGCAAACATGATTACAAACTGGAACACATCAGTCCATATAACACTCTTGATTCCACCCTGAAATACACACGCATACTGTACTCATTAAGATACTTCAAACAAAATGCAATATAGGGATCACACAATGTTTTTTTTTCATGCATTAACGTTTGTCAGCTCCCGAGGAAGCTGTTTGAATACACGGCCAGGCCACATGTTCAAACATCTCCCAAGGGACTTTAAGTGTTAATGCAATGAAACAAACATGTGTGTTCGTTATTTTTTATATATTTTACCGTATCCAACCCAATTCGCACTGCAAACGCTGCTTAAACATTAAATTGTCCTTTTTTTACACTGGATTTTTCTAAGCAAAATGGCGTAGGCTGTAAACTTTCAAACGCCATAACGTCGTCACAATGTCATAACCGTATGCAACGTTTTGCGAACAAAAACATCGGCGACATGATCAGTTTGGTCCGCAACGCTTTCCGTATATAACGACATGCAAATAATGCAGGGCTCATTTTAAGTATTTTCAAGTTCAAACCAATGCTCAAACAACACATGAATCCCTTGATTTGTACATGGATTTTCGTTCATTTGACAATGGGTTTAAACAGCTATACGAATAGATATTTATGCAAGAATATTGATTATACAAATAATAAGTTTGGCCAGCATATGAGATTATATTACGTATTGCACATTCACATAAAAGTCCATTAACTCTTTGTAGTCGGGAAACTACTAAACGAGTACTTTTGTAAACAGTGAAGACCAAGATGAAATGCAGCATTATGCTGCATTTCATCAGGGTCTACACTATTTGTAAAGGTAAAAAAATCTTCAAACAAAAGAATGCGATATATTTTTATTATAATCTGATACCCTCGATAGATATAATGGACTATCCCAAGTTTATTGTATCAAACCAGAAGGAAGAATCACATAGTTTACAAAGGTTTAATCTGAGTCTCCATCTACGAGAGTACACCCATATTTTGTGCATGCAAATATAAGTTTGTGCATTTGCGTAGGATCGCCTAAGCCATCCTGCTAAACAATGTGAGAGGTACCGGTGTTGCATGTATTGTTTCATTATATGCCGCCGCAATACCTTGACCAATAGCATCTGTTCACAGTGCCCTCAGAAAACAAAACTTCACCATGGTTTACCCATACAAATCCTGACACTAGTAATTCTTGTTGATGACACTCTTTCTCATTAACATAGCCTATATCAATTTACATAAAAACTACGATAATAGTCTATAATACTACAAATGTTACTACTATTGCTGCAATAATTTCCCTAATAATAAACACCATAAATTGTGGCTCTGATACACCTTAATGCAGAGGACTGTTCACCATAACATTGTATTTAATAATCTGCTCTAAGTTTCTGTCATAACTTTAGATTATGCCATATTTTAGTAACTCAGCAGCCACACAATATATATTTAAAGTAGCTAACCGTAAGAATTGGAGCAAGGAACATCACCATTTATAAATATAATATTAACTATTTTAAAATTATGATTATCTCGTTTTTTCATGATTATGAAATTTGGGCTTTGGTTAAGGCAGTTCTAAAAAAGAGGGGGGATGGGGCTTCAGTATCAAAATAATTTGCTTCATTGAACAGAAGTTCTGTGGGATACATCTGACTCGCCATTTGTTCAAAATAAGGATCGATATCCACTTAGTCATCTAGATATCTAAAGGTACCGTTGAACGCTTCATTAACACCAGCATGGTTATTTAGAAAAGGATGCAACATGATATCTATATTATAAAAACAATAATCAATCTGCAACTAAAAGAGTACATATAGTACCCACTGGAATACCTTCAATTAATCAAATCTAATAAATTCATCTAATAAATTCATTATCTAAAAGATGATATTATAGAGCATCATAAACTTTTTCACATTACCACAAATTAAAGTCTTGATTTTCAGCAGTGAAAAAGGCGCGTTTCTCATTTCAAGCCCAATAAAGTTTTGTTTAGTTTTTTGGAATAAAGGGCAAAATAGCATGGAGACTAGAGAAATCACATTTAGGTACATGAAAGTATGAAAGAGGGCGAAGGTCAGGAATAGATACACTAAAAAATAATGAGTATGATCAGGAAATACCACAATCACAAACTGCAGACACACCCATGACACCGCGAGGAAGAGCCACACACAAATCACGAGACACAAAGAAGACAAACTAAGCAAAGCAACCAGCTCTCTCTTCCCCATCAAGATGATTGCAAAACTAGAAGGAACATAAAGTAACGTACAACAAAACATAGAACAATTACAGACTCCCACAATAGGAGTAACAATAAACAACAAGTCAACAACAACAGAACCACCGCCTTAGAACGGACAGCAGCCTAAAGCCACAGGGGGGGGGGGGGGGCTTAAATGCATTTTACTGGTACCAAGTCTTCGCCCTAGATTCTGCTGTAGTTGAAGTACGTGAAATGTTCAGCTCGCATGGAAGCCTTCTAACTATTGCAATCATCATCATGGAGAAGCACTCTTATCAAGTACCACACCTGACCAAGGATACCAATGGGAAAGTAACAGACTCACAATTAGACATCACAAACGAGAGCTAAGAGGTCAGCCCTTCCCCAGCAGGTGACCACAAGGCATCCATAAATAGACGCGCACGAAACATAACAAACACAAGACAGAAATATGATGAATGATCCACAAAATAAGTACGGCCTTGGAACAGTCAGTAAAATATTTACTGGAAGGCTTAAATCGGTTTCACTGCGCCAACCTCACCCCTAGTTCAGATGCGGATCAAGACAGATAGATGTTTGGTTTGCATGAAAGACTCCTAACTTCTAGCTGCTAGAAGAAAAATAGAATTTACTTTATAGGGAGACTCTTTAAAATTTATAATAAACCAGATTAGACTTTTACCATTCGTCTCGTAAAAGTTTCATATTTATGTTGTAACATGATATCCAGTTAATCGTAGTGATACAAGATGCTAAATGTAAAGAGAAGCTTAGGCGTAGTACACAAACTAGAATAAGCAATAACACGTGATTTATATGGTCCTTTATGAAGAGCAGATGACCAGCATAATGTAAGAAGCTTATGATTCCCAACAACAAGCTCATCAAACGTAGTAGCCATATGCTACCGATATATATCATTGCATGTCATCTCGTCAATCTAATTTAGCGCTGCAAGTTCTCGCTCCATCATTTTGATGTATTTAAGAGCAATTCTCTGTAACCACCAAAAAATCTAAATAGGGGTCCGGCAGGCATAGTCTCAGATTAACTTGATTTTTTTGTATGTTGTACATATAACACAAAACCACCAAAAATAAAGTATTTTTTTATTTGTTACCCTTGGTTGCTATGAAAACCATGATTGTTCATTTTGGGAAAATTTCGCAGATTCTGTATTTTGAAATTATGAAAAAACACTAATTTGAAAGTATTTGCAGTTATTCAAAAAAACATTCTGTAACCAAATGGTTTCGACCAAACTACAATATTGTATCAATTCTAACTCTTGATATATGTACTTTGGTTCTATCATGCACGTGCTGGTTGCAGAAGGGTCCTAAAATATACCAAAATTTGCAAAATTCCAAAATGTGAAAAAATGTTTTTTTGGCAATTTTTAGGGATATTTTTCAAAAAAATGCAGCAATACTGGTATTCAACTTCAATGGATTCTGACAACCCAACCTTAGGTTATAAAATATTTGCAATAAAATCTATGGGAGTATTTGAAGTTTTTTTGGGTAATTCTGGTTAAATTGGACCAACAAATTGATTTCTCTAAATAAAGCTGTTTTGTACATGTGACTTAACTGTGATGATTTTGGCAATATAAGACAATGAAAATTATGTTAAGTGTTACAAAACAATTCTATTTCATTAGAAGTTATTCATTCTATCATTAATCATCAGTTACTGCCTGGAAATATGTGAAAAATGTCTTTTTGTCCTAATGATCATACAGTACTAGTTTTTGGAATCTTGGATAATATGCATTTTTAGGCCAAATTAAGATAAGATAACCATTGGTTTTAATAGGGATTTACTTAAATATGTCAGAATTCATCAGTAAAATAGAAATTGCTGTAAAATTTTCAGAAAATAGCAAAAATTGTACAAATAATCAGACGGTACCAATTAACGGAAATTTGAATTTTTAAGCAGCTTTATGCGGAATGAAGTTATTTAAAAAAGATAAGTTTGTGTAAAAATGATTTATTCTATCAGATCTCATCAAAATACAATTGTAATATGTGTAAAATCAAAAATTGCCATTAACGCTCTAATTATCAAGCGGTACTAGTTATGGGAATATTGGCCTTTTGAGCAATTTCAGGAGGAAAAAGTGATTTCATTCACTTTTATTTGCAAAAAAATTAATCATATTTTTTTAAACAACCAGCCATTAAATAATCCTTGCCATCAAATGTCCAGAAAATATAGATAATATTGTTCCAATTATCAATTAGAACCAGTTTCCAAATGTTGACATTTTAAGCATTTTCATGAGGAACGGGATATATGATTGTAATCTACTGATTATAAAGTCTCGCAAACCACTCCAATGCCCGTGGGACATCACTGTCAGTGTTTTTGAATGTATCTTACCATTAGAAACATCATTATATAGATTTAGGGATGAAAATCTGAACAATTTCCCAGATATTAAGCCTTTAATGAAGTAAATGGGGTGGGAAATTGCTGAGCCTGCCCTGGAGGGACTTCTCAGTAAGTGCTTATGAATACTTTCTTCTCATAAGAAACATGAACATTTATGGTTTATGGGTAGTAATCTGAGCAGTTCCAAGATAGTAAGCCTTTTATGAAGTAAATGAGATGGGCCCTGTGTTGGCACACCTGGGGGTCTCACCCCGGTCTCACGGGTCATTATAACTGAATGCTTGGTATCGTAAGAAATATGAATATTCATGGCATGCCCTGGAGGGACTTCTCAGAAAGTGCTTTTGAATGGCTCAACAGTTTGCACACCTGGGGGACTTCCTGATCAATATTACTGGATACTTTGTGTCATAAGATATATGAGTATATATGGTTTAGGGGTGAAAATCTGAATGGTTTCTGAGATATAAGGACTTTCAAAAATTATTTGGACCTGGGCATGCCTTCTGGTCAGCCCTTGAGCCCAGGTTTTCATATTTCACACTTTCTTTAAAAAAAATCTATATATCAAAATTTACCATATAAAAAAACAACAAAAAAAACCCTTAAATGGTTGCAATTGGTGAGAAATAGTCCAGACAAATTTTGGCAGTTTGTTCTACACTTTTCCCTTTATGCCACATGATGATCAGAAAAAAAGTTTTGACCTTTTTAACAGGGTTGAGGGTGAGCTAAGGAAGGAAATACATGTACCTTAGCTCTTTACTCTCTTGTATGTGGTATTTACTTGTGTTTTGGTCTCTTTCCCTTATGGTGTCCTGGGCTTGATTGTATTTATTCCTGTTCTTTGCCTTCATTCTTACTTTATAGTCCACAGAATTGCATCTTAGTCAGTATATTGATTCTATGCTAGAATGATACATGTACATGTATGTGTGGTAAATAGCTTCTCAAGTCTTGTTTAGTTCATGTACATGTAATTTCTTGATATTTTTGATGGATTAGTCTTTTTTTTTTTGAAAGCTTAAATGTTAGAGGTCCAAATTCACCAATTTTCTTTTTTTGTCTACTGGACATGCCTTGTGGGACTGTTGAACTGTGATTATGAATGCCTGAATGGAAACATAGATAAACAATAAAGATACAGATGCATGAGATGCCATAGAAATACAGCATCTCATCTGATAAACAATATGAGAAAAAGTCATTAAATATAGCATTTCATATACATGTGTATATAGTGGTATCTCTACCCTATGATCCCTAAAAATATAAATGATGCATCCATTTAGTCTATTTTGGTATAAACTTGATTGGAGATCTTTTCCATCAAGAAAGGATATATAAAAATGGCTAAAATTTATATGTATTTTTTTGCCCCAAGCCTACATGTACTTTCCCTTTGTTAAACATCCATTTTAAGAACTATTTTTCCAAACTCCATCAAAGAATATGCTCTTACTCTATTCAACAATGTGACCATAGAGGCAGGCCTCCATATGAGTGTGTACTGGAATAATATTTTTCTTACTTCTCATCCACAATATATGTAGTGGGTACTCAAAAGAACCATCTCAATGAGAAGGTTCTTTGCACATCCAAAACACCACTTATATTCATGAGAAAGAAAATCATTTCATTTTTAGGCGCAAAAACTATCCTTATCTTGACCTCTGCTGAGGCGTTTTTTCTTTATGCCAGGTAAAATAAATGTTATTTGATTTGTTTGGGGCTCTGAATTGCTTTAAACAAATGTTCTATCATGGTAAGATAATAAATAAACTCAGTTATCCTTATTCTCATATATATACAATTTACATGGTGTATCAGTACTAAGAGTATCATTTACACCAAATTACACGGCACATGCTCAATCATACTTCTGTGAAGGTGAAGTTATGTTCCATAACTGTTAATTAAACGAGGAACGTCCGGTTTGGTGCTTAGTTGTTCTGTTCTATTCAGTTCCTTACGGAATTAAACGAAATTCCGTGCTTTAGTGGCGCCATGTGACGTCAGCACGGACAGAAGGCCCTTCATTCATTGGCCGATCTGCATAGAGACCCCAAATTTGATTAGCTGCTGTAATATTCCCGCCTTATGTGGCGGGTTTACAGCGCCAAACAAAATTTATTTCATAGTTTGGTGAGACATCATCTGTGACACTTCGGCACCAGAATTTGAGAGAGTATCAGCGAATTTACATTAGATACATTGCCTAGTAGACTATATTCTCCACAGAATTTCATTCATCATTTGAACAGAAAAAGCCGATGGAGCCTTGAATTTTCGACATTGTTGAGTCGAGGATGAATTCTTCATTGTGAGAAGAGACTGGTCGGTAATACGGACATCTGTCCTTTCGTGTTATCCAGGCTGATATTGAGATTCGGGCAAGCATGGCGAGCTCTAATGGAGGTGCGATTCCCAAGACAGGCTTGAGAAATAAGCCGCCTGTCGACTACAAGAAGATGAACGACGGTGCGGCCTCTGAGTCGTCGGAGGATCATGTTTACCAACAGGACATTGTCGAAGTGGGAGGAACATTTGACACCTCTCAGTGCGATTTGGGTTGTCAGAGTTCGACGGCGTTGAAAGTTCTTGATCAAGAAATTCACCAGTTGGAGACGTCTATCAAGAAGGTAAAATCGCAGTTGAAGGAGACTTCGATTCGAAAGGCGAAGCAGCTGAGGTCGGAGAAGGTGGCCAAGCTCTGTAGAGAGCTTTTCCTGGCGGAACAACAGCTTCAGAAGGCGGAAGAGTCAGGTGAGCTGAAATCGCGAAAACCCATGACTTTCAAACAAACTGTCCGAGAGGGGTCCCAAATCGTTGAAAATGAGCCTGAAAACGTTTGCAATAAGTCCGGGACTGGTGTTGCAATGGACATATGTCTTTGCACGATTTACGTGCCTTAAGTCAATTGAATAATAACAGGTATAACAGGAATGATGAGGTAGATCGGGACATGAGAAATTTGGGGCTAAACTCGGAGACTGAAAGTTCAGATTCCAGTGAGTCAGGGCTTTCAGAATCGAGTGGTTTAGATGTCAAGAAATCATCAAAGGTTCAAAAAAGGAGAAAAAAAGAGTTTGAAATCAGGGTTACATCAAAAGTCTGCAGACTCTGTTAAATTCCCCCAAATTTGGCCTCATGCAGCCCTACAATATGAATTTGTTTCTGAGTCAGTGTCGTTTATGTCTTTGGATGTAAAAATGTTTGTAGCAGGAGAGTTAGAAATAATTTTGAGCAAGCAGATCCCGGTATCAGAAAAATTGGGCAGGTTGAGGTTCTCAAAGAAAATTATATACTTTTCAACAATTTACGAATGGAAAGCTTTGCTTAAATTCAATGCAGCCTGGGTGAGGAGAATTGAAATCGAACTCAACACCTGGTCCGACAGTTCAGTTGAGATTGAAACTCCTATGTTAACCAAGTTTCCCCTAAAGCCTAAAATGCAATCAAAGCGTGATTATGTCAAGCCAGAGGAACAGGTATGGTGGTGTGCTGATTATAATAATCAGACGTGTTCCTTTTCAACTTCTTCTCACCAGAAGTCTGTGAAAGGTCATTTGAGAAATGTACGTCATATTTGCAGTGCATGCCACAGAGCTGATAAAGCTCTTTTGGAACATCCCAAGAGCTCCTCAGCCTGCCCGTATAATCGAATTTGACTGTTACCGGAAAATAGGGACCTTGAGCAGCCCCAGCTCCATGCAGTTCAACTCATCTCATCTGAATCTATTACACAGACTTCCAAAAAGGGAAATCAAACTCTGCAGATTTACAGCCCGCTGGTCAGTGATACATATGAATTGCCGAAGTCCTAACAAGACATTCAGATTCAAGAATTTCTGGAATTGTACAAGAAAGTTTTGGCTTCTGGAAAATACAATTTTGAGGGTGTCCGCATCCCGTTGAGCACTCGTTTAAATATTCCATTTTTTTCAATTTATGCATTATGGTTATGAGGACAGAGAAATAACAGACTTGCTAGAGTTTGGTTTCCCTATCGGTTTCGTGGGCAAGCTCAATCGGCTCACAATAACCACAAAAAATCATAAAGGGGTTACTGAGTATCCTACAGAGGTCAGGAAATACATAGTGAAAGAAAAGCAGTATGGTGCCATTTTAGGGCCCCTCAGGGAGATTCCCTTTGAACAATAATTTTGTATTTCCCCTTTGAATACTGTCAGTAAAAGAGATTCAGATGAGAGGAGAGTCATTCTTGATTTGAGTTTTCCGGAGGGGAATGCAGTAAACGAGCATATTCCAAAAGATCGGTATTTAGACTCCTTCGTGAATTTGAAATTTCCTAAAGTAGATGATTTTGTTAATTTGATCAAAAATAAAGGAAGAAATTGTCTCTTGTTTAAACGAGATTTAAAACGTGCTTATAGGCAGATCCCAGTCGATGTTACAGACGTGCCTCTATTGGGATATGCCTTTGAGAACCAGTATTATTTTGACTTATTTCTATCAATGGGGCTCAGGTCTGCAGCTCAAATTTGTCAACGTGTCACAAATGCCATACAGTACATGTGTCATATTTTGCATATTGCCATTTTAAATTATTTGGATGATCTGGCTGGCGCAGACGAGCCAGAATCAGCTTGGAGGTCCTATTCAGAGCTGGGAAATATTCTAAGTTCATGTGGCTTGGAAGAGTCAAGTGAGAAAGCCTGCCCTCCCAATACACAGATGACTTTCATTGGAGTGCTATTTAATAGCCAAGACTTGACTTTAAGTGTCACTCCAGAAAGAGTCAAAGAAATTCTAGAGTTGGTCAATATATGGTTGCTCAAATCTACAGCAACTTTAAAAGAGCTACAGTCCCTCATCGGGAAACTCTCCTTTATTGCTTCATGTGTGCATTCCAGTCGCATATTTATTGCCCGACTTTTGAATTGGTTGCGGTCAATTCCAGAGAAGCAGTCTGCTCAGCCAGTTCCATCTCACATAACAAAGGACCTGATGTGGTGGAAACGGTTTTTGAAAGTTTTTAATGGCATTTCCATGAGGTTATTGGAATACTGGTCTTCTCCTGATTAAGTATTTGCATGTGATGCATGTATTTCAGGATGTGGGGGTATAATGCAGACCAGTTATTTTCATGAGCAGTTTCCACCAGGTGTTACAAAGCTACAGTTGCATATTAATGCATTGGAATTACTGACTATTGTTGTAGCTTTAAAGGTTTTTGGGAAATTCTAAAAGGGAAAGAAAGTCCTGATATTTTCTGATAACATGTCTTCATGTAACCTGATAAATAAGGGTACAGCCCGGGATGAATTTCATCAGGCCTGTCTCAGAGAGATATGTTACTTGGCTGCTGTAAACGAATTTTGTCTAAAAACTCAGAACACAAAAGGCCAAGATAACAGGGCTGCTGATATATTATCCCGCTGGCACTTGAATAGTAATTCAGTAGAGCTGTTTGCCAAGGAAATGTCTGGACAGTGTTGTCATAGAATACAGGTACCAGAAGCTTTATTCAGTTTAACAGGTCCGTGGTAGGCCGGAAACAAACTGGCTTAGTTTGTGTTCAGTTTTTATCTGGGGTTTTTTAAAAAATTCTTTTACAGAAATTTCCTTGTCGGCCTTGAAAACGGAAGTGCGACATTCCATGAAGGCTGCATTTTCAGATGGCACTGCAAAGTATTTAAAAGTTCAGTGGAAATCCTACTTTTTATTCTGTAAATTCTATGGTTTGACTGTTATTAGAACTACAGTAGAAACACTTTGCCTATATGGGCAGTTTTTGGGTAGGTCATTTAAATCTGTGGATTCGATAAGGAACTATATTTCAGGCATAAAAACTTTGCACCACATATTGGAGGTTGAATTTCCTTCAGAGGATTCTCACCCTCTTAAATTAATGCTCAAAGAGTTAGCTAGGTGCAAACCACATCTACCACACAGAGCCTTACCGATAACGCCACAGATTTTACTTGACATGCATCAGTTCCTCGATGTTTTAGCACCAGCGGGGGCTACATTCTGGTGCGTGTTTTTATTCATGTTTTTCTCATGGCCAGAAAATCAAACATGGTACCAAATTCGGGTGCAGGTTTTGATCCACATAAACAATTATTGAGACAAGATGTTCAGGTCTTCAGTAATCTTTTGGTGGTTTTTATAAAATGGTCAAAAACCAATCAGTTTGGTAATAGGCTTTTAAAGATACCTTTGGCAGCCATTCCAGGCTCTGTCTTGTGTCCAGTCACTGCATATCATAATATGGTGAAGCTCAATCCAGCTTCAGAAACAGGTCCTGCCTTCATTGTGGACGCAAGGAAGGCAGGAGCCTCTAGGCAAGCACCGTTGTCGTATAAGCAGTTACAAGAGAAGATAAAATATTTAATTCACAAGACAAGTCGAGACCTACTGGCTTATTCTTCACACTCCTTTAGAAGAGGAGGGTGTAGCTGGGCCTTTAAAGCGGGTGTACCAGTAAATTTGATTCAGCAGCATGGGGATTGGCTGTCCGAGTGTTATCAGAATTATCTATCCTTTGACTTCAGTCAAAAACTGTCTGTTAGCAAACATATGTCTCTGCAAATACTTGAAAAATTGGAGTAGGGTTAAGGGGAGTTGATCTACATCATTCCCACTCTCGTTAATTTGTTTTTATTTCAGATATTCCCATCAGAGTTGCCATAGTGTGTGATTCAATCCGAAAATATGTGACAGATATTCGGGGCGCGGAAATTATCCAATTCAAGGGAATTAACATTAATGGTGTATCCGCTCAGATACAGAACAAAAGATTGATATTGGATAAAGAATTCATCATTTTTCATGTGGATACTAACGATATTCCGCACTTGGACAAGGGGGTAATACTGAGCTCCTTTAATAATCTTATTACCATTGTAAGGGGGCTCAGTAAGACAAAAATAGTGTTTTCCAGTGTTCTTCCCAGGCCTGTAGATCATGAGTCTAATGGTGAGAAACTTAAACATGTTAATAAGGATCTGATGAAATTGTGTGAGCAGCGTAAAATTAAATTCTTACACTCCTACAAGCCCTTCCTCAAGTTTGGCAAGCCTATACGTGAGTTGTTTGCGATAAGGGATCATGGACTGCACCTCAATTTGGCAGGGTTACGTAGATTACGCTTATTTTTTTATTAACACCATTGTGCATTTGTTGAGAGGTTAGGAGGTTGGCAGATTAGTCCCTTCAGCTCACTCGCAGTCTGGTTGCAATGGGATGACTCTTGGCGAATCACTTTCCTTGAGCGTTTTTTGCTCTCTCATGAGGAAGCGAGCTTTATTCCTCGGTTTGGGGGACTTGTGGGGGTCGGCACAGCGAGACCTTCCCTGGCCCTGCCAGGCTGCGAGTGGTATGAAGGTGTCGAGTCTGCTGTGCAGTTTTTCTGCAGTAGCACAATGAGGTGTATCTTATTATATGTATATACGATTGGTAATTGGTTACCAAATTATTTGTGTGTGTTTAATTTCAGTTAATTAGACAGCAATCATTATCTCATTGTAATAACAGCATGATTGAAGGCAAACTGTAGGTAGAATTGTTAAATGTTGTTAAGTTAACTGCTCCTTTGTTGGCATGGCTTCAAGTTTGTCCTGTGATGCATTTATGTTGCTCTGTCTGCTGATTAATTTTTTTTTGGTTGTGTTACTAGTACGCTAACCCAGACGGGACCCTCTTCGAAATTTAGCAATATTCCTTTGGTTGGTGATTGGCGGACCTTCGGTTTGGCGGCTTCTTTGGTTAAGTTGTCCGTATGGCTGTGCTGTGGTGGGGCACTCACGGCTGTTCATGGGTGACGATTCCAATGAATGTTTGAATTCATGCTTCACTCCTGAATAAGGGGTTGTCGATGTCAGGTTCCATAATTCAATAACGACAACCCCAGTTCTCGCCCGTATACAGTTGTGAGCGCATGGTCACCCTCCCCAGCAAGATATGTAAATATGTATATATATATATATGTCCGGCAAATCCTGAATAAAGGAAATAATTTTTAAACTACCATCTTGATTGTGATTACAAGTTTAATTTTCTGGCAGTTACTGACAACTGCTATACATGAGTAAGAAGTATACAGAATAATCTTTAGAAATGAATGCCACCGGCTGGGAGTTCAAACAACCGGACTATAGCAGTCTACTAATCAGACCCATTACTGACTGCATTAATTTTCCAACCGGCTGGAAGTTAAGGTGATTGCGTTTAAATCACCTTTAATTGAGGTTACTGCAAATGAGCCATCCTGTCAACTCTGAACCTAAAGTGAGGTTTGAGAGATGGATCTAAAAACTTGAAATGGAATGTGTAAACTTGAAAGAGAATGTGTAGAGTACATGCATTTTAAGAAGATGCATCTAGTAAATGCATAAAGAGCCTGATTTTATTACTTTGTACAGGGACGGATCTGGGATTTCTTGAGAGAGGGTTCAAATTTACAAAGGGGGTTTGATTTGTTAAATATACCTGATAATTAATTTATTATTTTTTCCAGATTTTTCTGAGAATTCTCCATGTTTGATCGAACCCCCTCTGGATCCGCAACTGCGTTGTAGCAGAAGCCTGACCTTTTTCATTCAGCAGGTCTAAAAAATACAATGTATTTTCAATTGTCAGAAGGGATGGGGATTCATTCACACAGGTGAATGGTTGTTACATATGGTTGGGGTGGGGCTTACTTTGTTTGGAAAGAGTGCCTTTCTGTAAATGAGACTGATCAGAGCAACTAAGCCTTTAATTAAACTAAAACATAGGGGCCTACTCACCAGCTATTCCAGTCCTTTCTGGTTATTATTACATGCACCATATTTCTAGCAGTCTGGCAAGGTTCCCAGAGCCATTACCCGGAGCAGAAACACACAAACAGCCCCTTTTCACATTGCAGATTATTTAATTGGAAATCATTTTGTTTTAAAAAGAAAACGGTTAACTCACAATTGGCAGTAAACTGGTATTTCCATAAGGAAACCGATCAAATGTAGATGCTTTTCTAAAAATCAAAACTTGTAAAGTGTAAAAATCGGTTTGACGGATATTATCCGTTTAAAACTGATCCTCAGCAAGTAGAAACTTTGATTTAACAATCAAATATTTCAACTCATGGCCATCATCGGAACAAAAACACATATGAGAAGAGATATCAACCTTTAAAAGTCTTGTTTCTTTCTCAATGTGTTTGTAATTTACATGGCTAAATGCCCCTTTATTTGAAGAGCTACAAACGGGAAGTAATTTTGACTGTAGTGTTGTTGCTAGGCTGTCCCTCCTTTTAAGGTCTCCAGGGTGTCTCCAGGTGTCATTCAATGCCGTTTTTATGCTTTTACACCAGTCTTTACTGCAGATTAACCGTAATCATGCATAAAATAGCTTAATTTATCTACAAATTATAAAGTTAAGGCATAAAATGCATACCTCTGATAGCAATAATTTAGGACAAAATTAAATTCTGATTTCTTTGCAGTATTAAAAGTTCCCATGAATTTTATTTCACAATTTAACTGTTCATAGTTTCCTTTCTCTAATAATATATGCAGTAACACACAGAACTGCTGCGATTTTGAATAGTTTGTTATCAAATTTGACCCCCAAACTCATTTTTTTCGTCAAAAATCCAAATATTTTTGGAAATAAAATATATCTAAGATGCTCCCATCTCTTAACTTTTTTTAAAATCACAAAGCTTAATTTATCTACTTTGAAACATAAACATAAAATTACTGATAACTTTTAGCTTAATTCAATGAATAAGGAAAAGAAAATGAGGGTATGCATTTTCATGAAAGTGCCATTTTTCGGAACTTCTCCGTCTGTTACCATGGAAACGGTTGCACTTTTTGAAAAACTAAACAAAGTTTATTATTAAAGTTGATGCGTCTCTACTCAAATATAACGTTTTTAGCAAAATCCCTGACTATGCGTGGCCAAAATATTTTGGTGGTTACAGAGAATTGCTCTTAATACTTTAAAGAACCAGGCCATTGTTAGCAGCCTTATCTGTGCGTGCTAACAAACTCCCTATAGAAATCGTGGAATATCTAAATTGTTGCAACAAATGAAATTCTTATATCAATAATATCATAAATATTTAGTTTCCAAATATTTAAAGCATTCTTTTCAACATGTTCTCCCTTGGACCAGCGATTACAAAACTCTTGTAAGTTACCAATTATTTCTTAAGTCCATTTGATGAGGTATATTGGCAAAGGAAATCTGTGTTTAGTTCCTTTACAGATAATAGACCAAATTCTAGAATCAGTAATTATAGTTTTCATATCCCAATAACTATATGAACCAGCAGGTTGATATCAGTGTTTAGAGTCTTTACATTCTAAAGAATTAGGATCAGTAGTTTCTATATCAAGTTTTGTTATGTATGTGTTAAAATAAAAAAAACAGTTGTGTAGCAGTTAAACTTACCATTGAAGTATAAACTGTTCCAATTATTCCTACCAAGACAACAGATATCCAAAGAGGAATTCCCGCCACTGCAAAAAGAAGTCAGCATATAATGAATAGGAATCTGTAATAACATTTTATGTCTCGTGAATATTTAACAGACAACAAAATTAAACTATTTGCATGTGGCATAGTATGCTAACCTAAAAGTATTTTAAAATATTTATGACCTATTTTTAAATTTTATAGCTCATTTGTAGCTGAAATGTTGCACACTTCCTTTCATTTAGTAGACCTGTGTTCAGCAAAATATACAGTTTGGCATGCGACCCATCGAAGACTCTTAGCAGCCTGCGCCTCCGCGCAGGCTGATACGAGTCTTCAATTGGGTAGCCAATGGTCCAGCAATTCTTAAGGTGGAAAACTAAAACTCCGATCAGACTGTGCGGATGCGAGGACTGATTGGAATCTTTGCTGTTTATACATGCCAACTTGTACCTTATGCTTGATACCGGCTCATATGTTACGTTCAATGGTTATTAAGGCCTACTTCGATTTGAACATTAGTCTCTACTCGACATTCGCTACGATAGTGACGTCACAAACCTACTAGAGATCAATGGTGGGTCGCAGCACCTAATACATGTAGCTAGGTTGAATTATCTAGCAAGAGGACGGCTTGCGTGTAAATCTGCTAATGTTAAAACTGCAGTCGTTCGGATGTAAACGTGCACACGCATCTTTTACGTCAGAACGTTAGAAGGAACTATAATTCGATTGGAAGTCTTCCTTAATGTTACCTTTCTACAACTAACCCTAAGCGGAGCACAGTAAGCGTCAGACAGGGGGGTTTGCGACTCACCGCCGGCGGAGTCATTGTGTTGTGTCCTTAAGCAGTACACCTAATATCCGTTGCTTATGCTCATTTTTCTCATGCTTTCGCGTCTGTTCATTGCTGCATTGTGGTCACCTGCTGGGAAAGGGATGTCCTTTGTTTGACTATTGTTGGTGATGTTTATTGCACTTTTGTTAATTTCCGTTGTGGTATCCTGGGTCAGGTGTGGTACTTGATTGTATCGTTTCCTGATCTTTGCCGTCTTTCTTACTTTTAGTACTGGTTCAATCCAGGAAGACCAATACCGACATAAATGAAAAATTGCTGACTGTGATGTAAAGAATAAACACACAATCACACGCGCACGCGCGCATACACGCACGCACACACACACACACACCTTTATTACTGTGCCTCACCAAGCTACTCTTGAGAATCACTGTTACATCGTTACGTAACAATAGCATCAGAATATAACTCGCTATATATTTGATGTAGACGACTCAATGTGATACGAAAGTTTGATTTCATTCTTAGACTTAACCCATAAAGCGCCACCTATAATTTGCAGCAGACGACAATTTCAAATTGTGCCGCTTTTTCAAAAGTGACGAATAAGCATGGTACTGAATGAGAATCGTTTGCTGGCAGATTATTTTTGTCGAAAACTAGGAAAGATGTTGCGAAACTTGTGGCGAAGGGTAACTAGATAATGTTGTACATGTTAATTGTTTGCAACATGTGTAAGCAATATCTGCATTGTACTGTAAAGTGGCGACATTCGTTTTGATGTTATTGAATACGTTAACGACAAACTTTGCATACCAGCTGTATGTCGAACTCAACATGTAGGCGATTCACATTCGTGTCAAAACTTAGGATTCATGAGCATCTTTCTTTGGTATTATTATTGTTCTCTTTCAGAAAACCATATAACGTGTATGTCTTTTTGAATTCTTAACAAAAAATAGGGAAAAAAAACTACGTCAATGTGTAGCGTTTTGATTTCCACTATTATTTTTTCTCAAACAGAACATTTTGAGCTACAACAAAGTAAAGTAAAAATAATCCATATTTACATGATTTAGATGTAGCGTTTCTTTTGTCAGTCAGTATATATAGCACACATCACCGGGGCCAGCACACGAGCTTTACGACTAGACGAACCTGCATATGCACCTTGACTCGCCAGAGACTGCTTCTCGTATACACAGTTTCGAAGTAGAGAAAGGCTCAAGCCAAATATTAGACTTATCGTCATGCTGGACACTTTAATTAAGGCTTTGCACATGTGCAGTTTGAGTCTAAATCTTATTTGCTGGATCAATATAATATTCTATGAATCAATCATGAGTGTGTGTGTGGGATAAAAAAAAATCTGTCCCAAGGATCACCGATTAGCATCACAAGGCTTGCCGAGTGTCACGAGGGACGGATTTTTCAATTCCAATCTCATCTATAATTAATGGATTTTGTTTTTGCTCACCATTTAAAACTGCAGTTTGATAAGTTTTCAGAAGTTCCTGCGTCATAATACGATGACGTCACTTTACAATATCAATGACGCCACCTGTGTCAGAACACCTGGGTAAGATAAGATTTTCTATCCCAGGTGGAAATAATGGCAATTTCTATAAAGTGTGCAAGAATTTAATTTCTTATTTATCTATCTTTTGTACTTACCAGCTTCTAAGGCTAAAGACGGAGCCAGTAATACCATGCTCATATATACTAGCTGAAAGAAATAATATTCAAATAGTAGAATATTTGCATATGAATCTTAATTAGAAAAAAAACAAACTAAGCAAACCTAGATGTGGCATTTTCTCCTGTTCAAACAGCTATGTTTTCCATAGGTCCCCTTTAAATATTTGCCGGGTGCTCATAAGAAGTGTATAGACGAAATGCTTCCATTGGGTACCAATATCGTAATGCTTTTTTGAGTAAATAGCAAAACAGAGAAATAGTTTCCCTTCACATCTAGGAGCATGATTACCATTATTAAGATAGCTATATATAGATGTAAATGCCAATACAGGCAGTATGCTACATTATGACCTTACACCAGCATTCAGTTTTAGAAACAAGCTCTACTGAATACTGCGCATGAGGAAATGATGTTTTGGCCTGTGGTTAAAGAGATACCATTTAAACATATATCTATATTTTGTTCTGGTGGGCATTTTGTGTAAGCAATTCTGAACGGTTTGAGCAATTGTGATAGAGAGCATCATGAGGAACATTTCTGTAAAATCGTTTGAATTTCGATCAGTGGTTCAGGAGGAGATGTTGTATAAATATATTTGTTATCTAGAGCTCTGGTGGCCCTTTTGTTCGGCCTAGTGAAATACAGAGAGCATTATGAGGAACATTTCTGTAACATTATATTGAATTTGGACCAGTAGTACAGGAGGTGATGCCATTTGTTGAAGGGCACCGAAACTTCACCATGAAATCCACACAGCTCACAGCAACAACAAATAAAAAAAGGTGTAACAAAAACGGATTCTCTGTTTCAGAACGGAAAACAGACCAATGACGTCTAAAACTGTCAAGACAATCTTCCAGAGTGTTTAAAGCTCTGTATCTAAAATATGCATGGGTCAAATAGCAAATTCAGATAATGTATGTCCCCCGCCACTTTACGTCTGTCTTTGAATATATGAGCCATCTATAGAAGATGCATGCACAAGATACCTAGGACCGCATCAGGTCAGTGGATATGCTGTTTATATTGGAATGCATACAAAAACCATTGTACAAACTATGCAACTTTCTCATATAGTAAAAATGTACACGGGCGGATCCAGAGGGGGGGGGCATGGAAAAAGCACACGTGGCTATTACAGCTATCCCTAGAAATACTGTTACGGACCCCCCTCGCATGCAAGGATAACGTACGTAATGACATACCGTTTGTAACATACCCAACAGCGTTCCGATGAGCTGAACAGTTCTTGATTTGTAACGACGACCAAGGTACTGAAACAATAAAATTTAATTAAAGTTGATTGTATATACTATTTGAATATAGCCTGACTGCTAGCCTCTCCTTTAGGCGTTAACATGCAAATATCTAGAAAAGGGGTAAAATCTAAAATGTACACCATATGGCTAGTCTACTCTTTTGTCTCAATTTTAAACTGAAGTTTTTACTAACAATTTCTAACTTTAACTGAAAAGAAAAATCATACTCTTTATTTAACAACAGACTAGTAGTAAGTCTACCTCACTGTCTAAACGTAGAAATTATATGTTTATACTTTATTCTAAGCTGATGCTTCTTGTTCACGTGCTGGTTGTAAGGAACGCATCGAAATGGACATACAAACACATGTTCTTTGAGAAATATGAGGCTTCTTGCCATTAGCGTATAAGAATATCTTCGATCTTAACCTGAGAAGTACGAGCGTACATTCACATCTCACCCATTTTATCTTACCCAGGCTATCACAGGAGTTGTATCAAAACTCACGCTCATGGTCGTCAAGTGACATAATTATTGTCTCAAAGTGATATCGTCATGTAATGTCGTAATTTTATGCGTACACAGGAACTTCTAGGAGTTTTTTAAAGGCTGAATTAAATGGTGAGCAAAACAATTTATCCACCATATTGTGCGAGGATGGATAGAAATACCGTTTGTCCTCACGATGATGCCAAATATAGATTCCATAGGTTTTGATAAACACATTTTTAGCGTATTTTGTAAATATCGTATAACCAGCTAGTCTTATCATATGTTTTGGGAACTCTAAAGAACCGTCTCAATGAGACGGTTCTCTTGAGTACCCACAACGTATGAGGTTTTGGTTAAGAAATAAGAAAACACATTTTTTGTTATGCACTCTTTACCGAAGGCCTGGATACTCTGGACGGATATTCAACCTTCCTCTCACACTCCTGAAAGATGCAACAAAACTAATTTTATGTTTTTCAATACATACACTTACGTATCCAGTGAATTTTGATAAGTTTTGGTCTGAGTCTTCAACTACATCCATATTTTATGCGTGTAGAAGCGATAAAGTGGAATTGCTTATTTTTGTCGTGAAGATGCAACTTATTGACACACGTATTAAAACACCTGTTGGCATTGGGGCATATGCTGCCTTTTGTTTATGTTAATGATTAACGTCCATATAAAAAGTTTTTCAGCCATTCAGGGCGTTTTATGGATTGAATCAGTACTTAGCAGAGGATAAAGTGTCTCGTAGCATTAGTTGTAGGCAAACAAAATGTTATTGCACAGCGCGAGTTTCTAACACCAGCTACCGGAGTTGTACAATGCACAGGGTGTTAAATGTGCAATAAGCTATTTAATGTATTGTTCGTACGTATATACGGACAATAGTTAGTTATCTTCCCATTTTCAGGGACAAACCATACACTAAGATAAACCCTTTCCTTATTAGTAGCGACCTGATAACCTTTGCAAACAGACTATGTCCAGATCAGAACTTGACAGAACCCCGGTTGGATCTTTGGTAGTGTTTCTGAAATTGATTTAGTAAAAAGTCAGCAGATGACACCAAAACCATGAGAATTTCCCAGCATACAAATAGCTAAGTATGACTTACCTCATAGGCGCTGGTATGATCAACGGACATCCATAAACGGGTACTTTAGCAATTGTGCAGAGAAAGAAACTAAATATGTTTGGGAAATTATAACCTATAACACCTCAATATATACAACATACCTCCCTGACTCTATTGTATAAAGCTTTGTGGTAGAATTCATTGGTCTGAAAGAGGCATAGTACATGTAAGACCTACCTCATAGGCACTGGTAAGATGTAATGGATACATCAACGGAACAATCATATAACACTGAACAAGAATGGAAGCCGTGATTCCCAAGAAGACGTGAACGAACATTGAGTTATACAGATAAAACTCTGCTGGAATTCCTATAACGGAAATGGCCGACTGGTACGTAACCAACATGGAAAGTGCGACCGGGAGTAACTGCATTTGTCTGTTTCCCAGTAGATATTCCTCCGTTGTCCTTTGTTTCTTAATGACGCCATAATATACTCCGATGCCTAGTGAAACTGCAAGAAACAACCCCATTACAATGTAGTCCGCTATGTGCAGTTTCGCTTCCATGGCAGATTTTTTTCTGTATAGAAAATATACCTCACTAAACGACAACTATATTTATCTAATTCAAAAGTTACGTGACAGAGCATATTTTAACAATACATGTTCTCCCTCACGTACATGTATATGCATTATGCACTTTATATGTACTAGCTCAATGAAAAGGTGCTTCGCCTCGGTCAATATTGGTATTCTCTGGTCGTTATCACATCATATCCAATACCTCATTAGTCAACAACTGTTTTATTAGATAACATTTAGAGAAAGATGTACAGGTATCTTTGCACCTGGAAAAAATACTGGTTTTGGACAGTCAAGCATTTTAGCAGAAACGGTGCAGACCTAGATAAGACCATCCGTTTACTATTTTATATATTTTCTGCATGAGTGTCATCATTCAACATTTACTCACGCATTGCCTGTAGAGCCAATGTTTAAATAGTGTGATATATCAAACAATATTTTACAGCTTTGAAAGCGCAGTGAATATGTGCGATAGCTGACGTCATTTGTTACTGGAAAATGACGTCACTCATGGCGTTAGACGGTGTAACGTCGTTTTTACGCTTGAAATACGTTACAAATACATGTTAACGTATGCGATGTGGGTTAAGTATTGGCGTGAGTTCTTCAATGCAAAGGCGGACAGTTGGAAGAAGCTGAAGACTTCAAATTTGTTTTCGTCGTTTATTGTGCAATAAATTCGAAATATATCAGTTTCAGTGTGTGATTTGTTGCGTTCACGGCAACTGCGATAGGATTATTAGCGACGCTTTAGAAAAGCAGAACCGGAACGGAAAAAACAACACAAGTAGTCTAATTTTAGTAACTAGGCTTTTAAAATTTTGGCAAATTGAATAGGAGACTGTCCGAGGTCCTTAGTAAAATAAAGCAAGTCGTTGGGACTAACCCAGCAGGCATACAGCGTTGAAATAACGCCATATTAACGTCGATGGGACTTCATGATGTCGATCCTTTTTCTATATACCTCTCAATGGTACATATTTTGAACTGTCTGTTTTCTAACCATCTGATACAAAAAGCCGGATCAACGAACTGAGGTTTTCTGAATCCGTACATGTATCACTATCCATTAAAACGAGGCTAACGTTTGTTGGCTGTTTTTGCGGCGACGTTATGTAAAGTAACATTCAAGCACGGAACCAGAGACGGAAAACATGATGACGTAACGTCAAGAAACGTAACGTAATGACGATGACTTATTACCACTAGTAAGGCCTCGTTTGGTTTGTTTGCTATGCGCGGATCTAGAAAATTTTGTCAGAGGGGGTCCAACTTTGACAACGTTTCTTTTTTTTTTGTTGAAGTGGGGAGGAAGGATCCAAATACCATTATAAGCCACCAGTTAAACGCCATATAATTAAATGACGCTTCACTGGCGTGCTGATGATGACCCAACATTGAATGCTGATATTTATCAGGGGATCTGGACAAGAATTACTTAGAAACCCTATATTTTTGTGATTTTTCAGGGAGGGTCTGGACCCCTCTCTGGATTCGCGCATGTCTGCTACTCGCTGAGGATTTTTACACGAACTATGATATAGAGAACTGTGTGAACAGTAACGGGTCAGTTGCATACAGTGAGCCTCTTTAGTTCCGCACCACCTTTTCAGGGCCCACATTTTTTGACAAAAATGCTAGAATCAAACGTTCTCTATGATAATTTACTGATTGACATTTTATCTGTTTGATGACATCGAAAAAATATCGAAATCACTCATGCGAATCATTCTGCTACGTCAAAGGCAATTTTGACAAAAATGCTCATTCAACCTGAACGTCTTTATTTTCTATTTGCATTTCGCACGGTAATCATTGTGACAGAAAAGCACCAAAACAATTGTTTTATTCAAGTAAAAAACCCTTTTCGGTCGTTGAAGTTAGTAACAATGTTACTTTTTGAATACATGCTCGTTTTGACGTCATATTAACGTCAGTTACAATAATCAAACGGGTTTTCCTTCGCAAATTGTTTTGTTATAAGTCACTGAAACATCTAACCATTGACACATCTTATAGCCTTGGTAGTAGTGACGTTATCATTAACGTCAACACCATTACGCCAATAAATCCATTTATTTTGTTACGAAAACAAACAGCAAATACATGGTTGTTTAAAATGAAGTTAAAAACAGAAGTGTTTTGATAACAAGTTTAATCAGAATCATACGAAATTTTAACTAACTTTAAAAAAGTGATAAAACCAACTTTTTTTCAAATCTTGGTCAGCTGGGAACCAAAATAGTTAAACGTTTAAAAAAACTGATAAAGTTAATAAAACACATTCCAGTCTTAGATATTGCTAAGAATAAATCAGCTCTTATCTCTGGCATTTCAGAAATTTGACACTGACAAAAGTGCAATGTGATCTGAGTTTCATTAGAAATAATGCAATGTGAAATGGTGTTTTGAGGGTAGTGCCCTTCAAGATCCATTTTTTTCACTTGTTTCTCATCTGATCACAATACAATTTCAATGGCTAATACAAACATAGATGCGCTTAATGCTGGTAGTCTCAGAATAAAAATAACATATTCCTTTCTGAGTAGTTTTACATTGAATAAGTGGTGCGTAACTAAAGTGGCTCACTGTACTGAGGGATCCAGTAAAGGATACAAGTGAAATTAAATAAATGTCAGAAGTGAGGGAAATATAAGGACCTCGGACAGTCTCCTATTCACTCTCCCCAAATTTTGACAGCCTGTTGCTGCGATAATGCATATTTGACAACTATATTTTAGTGCTTAAATAAAACCCTGACATTTAGTGTACCTAAAACTTGCGACGAAATTAATGCGTTTGCATAAAATTCAGGTTGAGAAGATTTCAAAGCTTCTTCTAAATAAGTATGCTGCCCATAACTTTTGACCATTACCTGTTGCGTATGAGTTCAGCCAGTTTGACTTATACATGTAATTATAAATATTTTTTTATCATCAGATTTAACCTATAATTTGGTGTTTTAAAGAACCGTCTCATTGCGACGGTTCTTTTGAATACCCACAACATATGTTTTGGTTGAGAAATAAGACACTTAATTACTTAGTACGCAATCATAACTAAAGCCCCGATGCATGCCATTGTAAATTGATATATACCTACAGGTTTGTACAAAATAAGTTCCGGATAAGTTTTTATAATAAATTGTTTTTGAGCATTTTGACATCGTCCCCCCGTGACCAATCATGCCGTTTTTATATGATTTGTTAAATGTAAAACTACAACAGTATGCAAAAGGATTAGTTTGGTCACGGAGGGAAAAGACTTCAAGTAACTTTTTTTTATTTTCTATATGTTGAATAGCAAAAACAGGGTTTTCAACCCATATTTTTAAATATGTTCTTGTCAAATGAGAAAATAACATTTATTGTGGATAATTCGAGCGTTGAACCTGCTATCTTTTTGATGGAAAAACTATCGTTTTCCATGAAACTTTTTTCTGGCCATTTTTATGGGCAATCCTTCATTAAGACTGTCCGAGGTCCTTTCACTGACAACATAGCTTTCTAGCTACACAAGATAAGGAACTGATACGGATTTACTTGGAAGATACAGACGGATATAATAAAAGTAAGAAATAGGGAAAAGTTCAGGAATCGATACAATCAAGCACCACACCTGACCCAGAATACCAATTGGAAAGTGATAACTTCACAATTAGATATCACAAACGAGAGCCGAGAGGTCAGCCCTTTCCCAGCAGGTGATCACAAGGCATCAATAAACAGACGCGCGCGAAAGCATAGCAAAAAAAAAGTCATAAATAACATAAATCATCCACAAAAGAAGCACCGCCTTGGAACGGTGAGTAAAAATACTAGAGGGCTTAAACCGGTTTCACGGCATGCCAACCTCACTCTTAGTTCAGATGTGGATCAAGACACTAACACAAAACATAAATAACACATTATCCACAAAAGGAGTACCGCCTTGGAACAGTCAGTAACAATATTTTTACTGGAGGGCTTAAACTGGTCTCCCGGCGCGCAAACCTCATTCTTAGTTCAGATGTAGATCAAGACACAAAAAGTTTGGTTTGCATGAAAGACACCTAACTCATCAATGCATCATCTCCTAGAACATATAAATCAGATATAAAAAGGAGATAAAGCAAAGATAAAGCACTCAACAGTAAATATAACTGAATACCAGAGCAAAAGCAAATAGATGGTGAAAAATGTCACCCCATGCGGGATTCTTTCTCACGACCAAGACCTAGCACTACATCAGACATCGTCACTACCGATTGTGCTATCGAGACAACCTCAAAAAAGGTTGTTCACGTAGCGTTGATATTGACGACAGCTAATTTCATTTCGTATATTCACGCTATAGGACCCTGACCATATACAATGTTTTTTTTTCGAGCAATAATGGCGGACAATACAAACACGCCTGGAGTAGGTGCTCCAAAAGAAGGTAAGATCAAAAGCTTTAACGTCCTATTTCGATGTTCATACTTAGCTATGTATAGGAAATAAGTTAATTGAGGTTTTTGACGTCTTGATTAAACAAATAATGGTTAGATTTGAGCAGATTAGTTTCAAGTTGCATGAACATGTGATCTGCTTACCATTTGAATCAAGGACATATTTTATAAAACCATTCAAAACATGGAACTGAACACATTGATCAGGGTCCTTTGCACGAGAGAGTATGATAGTCAATGCAGCAAAGATATTGTGAGACTTTTATCTATAATATATGTGTACTTACTAGAAAAAACAACAATATAGTCCACTGTACTCATACCAAAAGTTTCCAAGATCTGGTCAAAAAATTCGAGAAAAGTCACAAGCCACTGAATGGGTATTTTGTGAAACAAATTATCCAAAAATTTGAACGGGTAGTCTGAGCTAGGTAGATATGGGAGGCCATGCACATGCTTTTGACAAATATTTGGCACAATGCAACAAACCAGTACATGTGAAGCTACTCAGCAGGAAGCATGTTCTGCCCAAACCTGAAAACTCTTAAAGTTGCGTATAATGGTAAGACCACAATTACAAAAGGCAGACAAACCCATGGCATCTCGAGGAAGAGCCATACAACAATCACAAGACGCCAAGAAAACAAACTAAGCAAAGCAACCAGCTCTCTCTTCCCCATCAAGATATTGCAAAACTAGGATGGAGATAATGTTACTTACAACAAAACAAAGAACAATTACAGACTCCCACAATGATAGTAACAATAAACAACAAATCAATAACAACAGAACCACTGCCTTAGAACAGACAGCAGCCTAAGCAACGCAGGGCTTAAATGCATTTAACTGGTACCAAATATTCGCCCTAGATTCTGCACAAACCTGTTCAACTATCTGTTCAGTAATGTCAAGCTATTTACAAGACTTTTGTTTAATGGTCTTGGACAGATTATTGGTCTAAACCATCTCTCATTCTCCCCCCCCCCCTCTCTCTCTCTCTCTCTCTCTCTCTCTCTCTCAACTGTAAAGCGAATCAGATGAATTCAATGTACTTTATCGAGATAAAAGTTGTAATGAGTGAACACCATCTTAAGTATGGATGCAAAAAATGTAGTCAATATAGACTTTGAAATTGGTGTTTAGACCACTTTCCAAATGGTATCCTGGGTCAGGTGTGGTACTTGATTGTATCGATTCCTGATCTTTGCACCCTTACTAACTTTATTTAGTCTACCCTAAATTTCATTTTCAATTACAGCATTTGTATACACGTAGCATTTTACGAGCATGGTGAAAACTAGTAGCCGCAGTTACAGGTATGTTAAAATCGCTTCAAAACTGGGGCTCCTCTTCTCCTCTCCACAGGCAGGGGTAGTAATCTCATTGGAGGTCAATATATCATTTTAGAGTACAGCCAAACCTGGATTACTCAA
Organism: Loripinus fragilis; assembly: GCA_964019695.1. Taxonomy (NCBI): domain Eukaryota; kingdom Metazoa; phylum Mollusca; class Bivalvia; order Lucinida; family Lucinidae; genus Loripinus; species Loripinus fragilis. Next base: position 93,710,042 of record OZ026514.1, read on the forward strand.
ATTTGAGTTTGACTAGTTGACGGGTTCAAGGGATACCTAGATAGACACTTCACTTCAGATTAATGTGCACTAAATGTCTATACGCTGTCCTAGGTTCATTTATCTGTCACTAATGGCAAGTTAACCTTTTGCATAATTGACAAAAACCTTTGCTTCACGAAAACACAAAAAAGAGAAGTAAATAAATCAATGAAAGCCAGACCAGAATTTATGCCTACAAGGTAGCTGTGCACAAACTTTTAAAGCTTGACTTGTAGGCAAATATATTGTGATTGCCGATTGGAATGTTTGTTTGGGTTGGGTTGAAATTACAAACAGTATTATCCTTATCAGATTGTTCCTTGGGATGCGGCTAACTTGAGTTAGCATTGTTTGATCTGGCCTACCCAGTGCCCCAGATAGCGTATCTTTTCTATACATACACCAGGGAGTTCTGCTTCAAACAGCCCTGGCTATCCTGATAGACCTTTTTGTACATAACAGAACTAAATTCCAATGCTGGGAATTAAGTGTATGGCATATAACAGAAGTGGGTGCGTTCAAAGATTCAAATATTTTATTAATAAAAAAATATAATCAACTTTCAATACTCGGAACATCTGTACAGAATTTGACTAAAAATACCCGCTCAGTGTAAAATGTGTGCTCATAATACCTGTCCAGTACTGCTCGAATAAACTGAGCTGTTCTGCACGTGGTTTTGGAACTTTAAGTTTATGTACAGTGGTCCAATAAAGTGTAATATTCCATTTTTACAATGTATCCTTTACCAGCTTTTGTTTATTCTGAGTATGATAAAAGATAGGTATTTGTGCAGAATAATTGAGCGAAAATGCACATTTAATGATGTGTTCTCACTCTTTGTATTTGACCAAGTGAATACAAAATACGTGAGCAGAGCTACTCAAGCACGTTTCTTTGTAAATTATGTTACACATACTAGCCAGTTTGACAAGACATGCATGCACTAAAAAGGTCTGGACAATGGAAGAGCTAAACATGTATCCAACTCGGTCCTTTGTGAGAATAGAAGCAACTTACACCAACAGAATCCCCAGTGGTGGTGTTTCTTATGCCCCATTCCGCCATTTTGTTTTGCTAAAAAGATGCATTGTATATGGTCAGGGTCCTATAGCGTGATATTAGTACTTTAAAATGCATCTTTCCAGTTACAAATTAAATAAGACAATGTTAGCTTTTTTTTAAAAAAAAATTAATAACATCACATAGTGCAATATAATAAGATAACGCCCTGGTTTTGCTTTTGCTTATACTACTTGTATTTAGAAAAGCTAGTCAATGCATCCCCACCACATCCCCAATTTATTACGGATACGTGTTGGTAGAAACCAGATCATTTTCTTGAAGAACCATGTTGCTTCTTCTGAGCAAATACTATTAATATATGAAATAAAGAAAGCAGGTGTTATCGAAAAATACAGGTTAAAAGAGTTCAGACTCAATGGCGGTTCCGACTTAAAGTCTTATCTACAGATGAGAAGGTTGGGGCCTGATGCGTTGGCTGTTGTAACGCCCACCAGGGTTTAGCTTTTGGATTTCTTTTGCTTCGATTTTCAGTTTTATGTACTGTTGAATCCTTATCTTTGCTTTATATCCGTTTTATATCTTGACACATGTGTTCAAGGAGATAATTCATAGATATGTTGGGGATCGTTAATGGAAACCAAACATCTATGAGTCTTGATCCACATCAGAACTAAGGGTCAGGTTGGTACCACTAGTTTAAGCCCTCCAAAGAAAATATTTTACTGACCTTTCCAAGGCGGTGTTTCTTATGTGGATCATTTTTGTTACTAATGTTTCGTGTTTGTAATGCTTTATTAACTGTTCATTGCAGCCTTGTGGTCACCTGCTGGGAAAGGACTGGCCAATTGGCTCTTTTTGTATGTTATGTTTTATTGTGTTTAACTTTCCATGCAAGCAATGACCTTCAGTCGTATGTCATTTTCCCATGTGGTGTACTGGGTCAGGTGTGTTACTTGATAATCCTGATCTTTGTCTCCTTACTTACTTTGATATTAAGAAAATGATAATAAAAGAGGCACAATATTATACTGTGCAGACTTTTGAAGCAATACGCTCTTTCACCCGTTTAAATAGCCTTAAGATGACAATCGCTGCGTCAATACGCAGCGACCATTGTGGAGTCATTAAGCAGAAGCATTCGCATATATCACCAAAACTTCAGAACTCACTAATACATGATTTATTTAAGAGACAAGGTCTGTAACTATGAATATTTTTCGAAAATTCTATTTTATTTTTAAAGCATTTTTAAAAATAGAATTAAGTTATGTTTTCATGATAAATATTGTTAGTACAGCCGAAAACTGCATGGAAAAGTAGATTATCTATACTACTAGAGGAGCCCTTTGCGCTCAAAAACTCGGAAACGGTATATTTTACCAGCATTTTTTCTACACCGAGTTATTCAGATATTGCCCCCATTGATAACTTCGATCTAACCTTCTTTTACTTTTATTTCGTTTTTGAGGTTTTAGATACAATTAAGTTTTAGATTCCATAATCTCCCATCATTTTTGACAGGGTAACGCCTTCTTTATCAACTAATGATAATGGGCGATATCGATCTATGTTTTCATATTCTCCCAACTTCTACCAAGAAAGGCTGCAACGATTGGTCGTAAGGTGTATTTCCATATGTCACGCGGTCATACGTCACTTGCAGGGGTCAAAGTTGACACGTGATATGATGGTTATGAAAGCCGTGACCGTATGGTGCTGCCGTGTCCGATCTGCCGCGCCAGAAATCCAATTTCCCACAGAACAAAGAGGTTCAATTCTCTATTCATTTTTGCTCTATCCTCTGCATAAAATATTTTCTCATTTGCAAAATAAAAAAGTACGTATCCTAGAGTCATGTGTTTTGACGCACTTAAGCACTATTTTATCAATTATGAAGTATACATGTAAAGACAGGTTAAATTGCACTGTGTATGTTACTAATGAACACATAGCACACCAGCTCATACTATTATTTTTTTTTTCTTTATTGGCTATACTCCTGAAAGTTTCAAAAGAAAACAGACACCTGCGGTGCACACTATTTTGTTGAGGGTCATATGAAATGACGCATCTACGTTTTTTCTATTTTTCTTACAACTTATTTATAAAATCTTGAAAACCAGGCTGTGTATAAGGTGAGAAGGCACCTAATGTATTTTCGAATACAATAAAATAGAAGAATTACTGTTTTTGGGTATATGACCATACTTTAAAAATGAGACCTGATATTCTAAAAAATTGCGGTCATTTGTTTTTTTTAGTTTTGGGGGTGGGGCACTTGGAGTGGTTATTCCTCCCATTTACTTTTAAGAAATTTATCCAAATTGTGGATGAAAATGTTTTTAAGACAGCATGCAGTAACATTAAAAACTATTTTGTTCAATTTATTAATATTCCTTATGCTAACGAGTTGGGGGAAATTATGCTTACATATTTTCTCACATAAGTTTCTTAACAAATTTATATAAGACATAGCACCACATCAAATGAAATTATTTTTTGTAAAGCATTAAAGCAATCATATGCTTTGAAGGTGAATCACTAGAGCAGATGCTAATGTAGCAGGGAAATAAAGTATTTTTTAGCTGGAATAAAATGTGTCTGAAAAAATCTTGTTTTTTAATTGACAAAAAAGTACCTTAAGAATTTGGGTAAAAAACATGACCATAGTAAGTAAATGGGCCGTAATATTCCCAAAAATTTAGAATTTTTACATTTGACCATCTAGATGTATTCTTCTAATGCCATTCTACCTCAGCAATGCCAGGATGTTGTAAATTAAATAATGTAAGTTCATACATTTGAAGAAAATGAAAGGTGCGTCAAAATAGATGTGCGTCAAAACACATTACTGGAGGATAATAATGTTTTTTGTAAATAAAAATAGATTTCTGGCACGGCAGATCGGGAACGGTCATGGCTTTCATACCCGATAACATTTCTGCGCATGTTCACCTATTGGAAGATAATGACCCGATAAAAAACAAAGATGGCTGCTGTCAGCTGGGTTTTTCAGTCTGGCTGATTTTCCACAAAACAACAAGAGTGTTTCAGCAAAGATCATTACAGGTTTATCTCTGTCGATTCTGGTGGTGCTCATTTAAGAAGCGGCGATAACATTTTTTTTCTGTTCAAATTGCAGCGACAACAGTGTGCATGCAATGGCCCACTAGAGTCTTTGTTAATCACTCAAAAGATGCATTTGTATAGGCATTTAAGCAGATTTCTTGGCCAATTACTTGAGTCATGACTTTTCAAGTGTTTGAGAGGGGTCTTGAATCTGAGCCTGTGGGTGGGGAAATATTGTTTGGGGTGGGGGGGGGGGGGTAACGAATGTCAAGTGATTATTGGCGTGCATAGGCTATCATCTTGCACCACAGGAAGGGACATAGAAAGGAATGACAAAGTCTGTCAAAAGTTCATTGTTTTTATTTCAAAATAAACATTATCATTGAGTCTATGTTATGAAAAAAAAGTTTTGAAATTGATTTAGATTTGGAGGGTCCGTAACTTACCGAATCTGGCCCGATTACTGAATCGGACCCAATCAAGCCCGAAAATGCCATGTTTTTGTGTTTGTTGATCTGAGTGGTTTCTTTTACTAGAAAGGTGGAAATGAACGAATATAATGGTTCTGAGTTATTTGGTATGCATTATAATATATTTCCCGGCTGTTGTTGTTGCATACGTCCAACGTATATTGCGGCGGGCAGACAAGTGACCATGTCATTCACATGCGTAGGCTAGGACTATTGTCCTGCGCCACAGTAAGGGACACAAAAAGGAACAACAAAGTCTGTCGAAAGCTCATTACTTTTATTTCAAAATAAACATTATCTCTAAGTCTACTACAGCATTTGTATTGACAAGGATTTAGATATGGTGGGGGGGGTCTGTAAACTTACCGAATTGGACCCAAAATGGCCCGAAAATATCATATTCTTTGTTGGCCTGAGTGGTTTCTTTTACTAGAAAGGTGAATATAAATGAATAATGGTACTTAGTTATTTTGTATGCAATAGAATATATTACCTGGTGGTTGTTGTCTGCTGTTGAGTTCCATACTTCCAGATAAACAGTGTGGACTAAAAGGCAGTCTTATCTGTGCCTACACTACTTGCCACAGCAGCATTTCAAGTCATCAACAGATGACACAGCAGACGTCTTAAAATTTACAATAAGATGATGTGGGTAGCATCAGTTACACTAGGCGCTTAAATTCATGTTCCAATGAGCGCCTTGACCTAACATACCCAATCCTCACCCCCACTCCCCCCCCAAAAAAAAACAAAAAAAAAAAAAAAAAAAAACAGATAAACTAGCTTATTGACCATTTTCAGGCTTGATTCGGTAATTGGATCCAATTTGGTAAATTTACAGCAACATGTCTTTTCAAATAGACCATTTCTCAACAGTCTGCCAAATAAGGTTCCAATCAGATTCTATAAGTATTTTTGCTGCAGTTCAGTTCTTGCGACAAAAGTAGTATGACATTTAATTACCCCATGTTTCTAAAAAAAAGTTTACCTCACCATTAACAACTTATTTTAATAATAACTACATATATACATGTATGTATACCCTGCCTTTCGCTCATTTTCTGGATTGTCAAATTTCTGAAAATGAATAATGCACGAAGGTTTTGCTTGGAACAGGTAATGCATGCTTTTAGGGGTGAAACAACCAGGGTGTGTGGTTTCAATACTTAGTTGGCACCTAAAGTGTTATTGTTAGTCTATTTCCGGCTCTTGCAGACTTTTTCTTACCGATGTTCCATATATTTTTGATCATCATACGGGTACATGTCGAATCAAAACGTAAATAATCCTCACAGCCTATAGGCAAATAAGATAAAACTTACCTGCCCTGAAAGCAGAGTTTTGAAGAAAAAAAATGCTGACCTACAGGCTACAGACCCCTTATATTTTTGGTGCTCAAAAGAAAAGTCTCTTGAGATGGTTTTCGAGCACCCACAACATATGTGGCCATATGTTTTGGTTGAAAACAATTAAAGTGTATCATACCGATTTTTTGGCGTTTTAACGATAAAAGCTTTACAGTGGTATCATCTATTATAATGAAAGAAGATAGTTACAGCGAACCCGCGATTCGACGTGTAGAAATGCCGTGTAGCCCTGAACACACCAAACCACTGGAAACTCGAATGTTTTACCGAACCACACCTATTTTTTGCTTTTATGCACAAATCATTTGCAACAATGCCCCGCTTTTATGCACAGGTCATTTGCAAAACTGCTACCATGGTTATATATTTTGGGTGCTCAAAAGAACCGTCTCATTGAGATGGTACTACATATGTTTTAGTTGAAAACATTTAAAGCGTATATACCGATTTATTTTTTGCGTTTTCAAAGATATAAGCTTTACAGTGGCATCACTCGATTTCTGGAATTCGTGTAAACGTTTACAAAATCGTAAAAGCCCTATTTACAACTATGGTTTTATATCTTGTGTGCTCAGAAGAACCGTCTCATTGAGACGGCACTTTTGAGTAATCACAAGATATATATCGGTCGCAAAACATTCAAAGTGTATATACTGATTTCTTTTTTTGCGTTTCAAAGATATAAGCTTTACATTGGTAACATTCGATTTCTGGAATTCGTGTAAAAATTTGTAAACATGGAAGTCCTTTTGCAACCATGTGTTTATATTTATGGTGCACAAAAGAATTGTCTCATTGAGACGGTACATTTTAGTACCTACAACATATGTTATAGTTGAAAACATTTAAAGTGTATATACCGATTTTGTTTTGTGTTTCAAAGATATAAGCTTTACAGTGGTATTATTCGATTTCTGGAATCCGTGTAAACGTTTACAAAAATTGTAAACATGGTAGCCATATTTGCAACCATGGTTTTATATTTTGGGTGCCTAAAAGAACCGTCTCATTGATACGGCACTTTTGAGTCTGATACTTTTTTGTATTTCAAAGATATAAGCTTTACAGTGGTATCATTTATTATGACGAAAGAAGTCTGTTGTTGTCTGGTAGTTACAGCGGATGTACATACCGATTTCATTTTTGCGTTTCAAATATAAAAGCTTTACATAGGTATGATTTCCTATGAAGAAAGAAGTCTGTTGTTGCATGGTAGTTACAACGAACCTGTGATTCGACGTGTAGAATTGCTGTGTAGGTGCGTGTAAACGGAATCATTTCGATTTTTGGAATTCGTCTAAACCTTAACAAAATTTTGTAAACGTGTAAGCTCTATTTGCAACCATGGTTTTATATTTTGGGTGCTCAAAAGAACCGTCTCATTGCGACAGTCTTTTTGATTACCAACACCATGTGTTTGGTTGAAAACATAAATTTAAAGTGTATGTACCCATTTCTTTTTATTGTAATAATCACTGTTCTCATCAATAGTCGTGAAAGATAACACAATTACCAAAAGAAATTGCCATGAAATTAATGCCCAACTTTTTGGACAATTAGGTATGGTCAAACAGTGCAGACCCACATCAGACTGTTCCTACAGAAGCAATCTAATCAGGGTCTTCACTGTTTGCAGTTCTGTCAATATATCTTTATTTGGTATTATTCTATAAAAAACCTTTTGGTTCAATTTTTGGCATATTTACAGCAAAGTTTAAGGAGTCATAACATTTTGGAATATTACAGTAGACATTTTTCAAAACTTTGGATTAAATGCCACATTCTTTAATGCTTTAACCATATACACCACTCTTAACTGATGGGCTGCTTAACTCAATCAGTAGAGTGTTACTATCAACCAAGTGGCCATCGGTTCGATTCCTGGTCTTTCTTTCATACAGAATGAATTTGCTGTATTCATTTTATCAATTATACCAATCTATACAGACAGAATAGAAAACTTTGGCCTATTTTTCCTGCAGTCAAAAAAATTCGTATATTTTTAGTTCATCTGAGCCGAAGGCTCATAGCTAAGCTTATGGTATGTACAGGCATCTGTGGGTCTCTCTTAAGCTGTGAAGCTCATTCCATATTTCACCAGCACAAGCATGAGTAAGTCATTTAAATGTGACCCAAGGTCTGCATCCCCTCTATATCTGGTCATCTCAGGGGAATGAATAAGCATTGGAAAAGGACTAAAGTAGATATGACAACTTATTGTTTTTATTGGCATACATATACGTTGGTTGTCGTACGGTAGAGTCACTTCGATTAACACTATAGTAGTGCGTTATGCTACATGCGTTGTTTCGATCAAGATTCACCCTTGGGTCGTTACCGCCTTATTTTTTAGTTAGGTTGATAGAAATAGATAATATACTTTATAACAGAGTTACGGCCCTTGATTCATATCAGAATTTCGTTAGTATTTATCCTACTCTTAGATATTGAAATGCTAACAATTGTTCTCAATTTTAATATTTATGAGGACATCTGCCATGCTCAGCCGAGCTCAGAACACTTTTCATCATAACCCGCGCTTGCGCGGGCCCGTTTCTAGTCTTATTGAAATAGGTGCTTATTCTCTTGTTGGTAATTATTTACGTCCCTCAAATAATTCTAAACAGTTGATTTTTAACATAAATGCTGTTGGTTTGATAGTGATAATTTGTTATTATTTATGAAAATGGTAAAATGTTTACCTGAATTTGAGTATTCTTACTGTATTCTTGAAAAATAGAAACTTTATTTTTAAAATTAGAAGAAAAAAATTTACAGAGTATGCAGCTTTAAACAAACATGAAACCTGTGAGTCCTGTGACTGAAGGCCAACTTCAAATACTCTATTTTAGAAATATTATTGCATGCTAGCAGGAATGGTGTTTCATCAGCGATACAAACTTCAACTGGAAATCGAACTCTAATTTGCCCTTTTGTTTTCGAAAGCATGTTGTTATCCGGGAATGAAAACAATCATATTTCAGAAGTGAGGGAAATATAATTTAACAAACAACAGCGCCTTGGCGCTACACGGGATGAGAAACATATTATATTATATTATAAATACAGAGAGATATAGTAAATATGCCTACAGATGCTTCAAGTTTTTGCTACATGTGGGAGTCAAACTCACGACCTCGACAGCATCGCCTAGCATTACATCAGACATCGTCGCCACCAATTTCGCTAAAGTTATTTTTGTAACACACAACACCTATTTTGTAGATACTTTATTTCGTCAATAAAAATATGAAAACACGCAGCCATTTAAAGCATAGAAAACTCTTTTTTGACGTGACTTTCTTCACCTTACACACTGATATAGAGCAGATCTAGATTAAATGAAGCTCATACCATCTCATCAGGGTCTAAACCACCAGTGTTCATGGATGGAATTATGATATATATTTTATTGTTCGCGCTTACAAAAACTTTTCTTTAGAGTTTCTGACCACACAAACCAATCTGATCCGCTATAGACATCATATTTAAATATACATGAACCAAGAATTACTACTATTCTTTCTGACAGCTATCAATAAAGGTACTGGTCATACTTTGCGGGTGCGCAGACTGATCAAAGTCTGTGTTTTCTCACGACGAGATCAATTTGTATGCATAAATAGTTAGTTTTGATACTTTATAAAACTGTATATAATGTATAATGGACAATCCATAGTTTGTTGTCAAGTAATTGTCAGCCAAGAATGATGTACTATCACAAATCAGCTTCTGGAACTTTGTTGTACAACGAGAAATCCAAAGCTTTGATGGGAGCAACAACAGGACTATCAGCCAAAGCGCCGTTCTTTGCCTGGAATGATATGATAATATGAATGGTAATGTATCATATAACGGCGGTACCAGTGCTCACACACAAACCATGGTATGTCTGTTGTAATCAATGAGAACAGACGTACGCCACCCTGGTCTCCAGATGAGAAAAAAGCTATTAAAGTAAGTAAATATTAAATGCCAATAGGGAGATAAATAGTAGATGGATAAGCCGAAAGATAAGATATATTTATCGCATGACGTCGCGTCTTGGAGTGATATAACGCCAAGCAATAAATTCGATAAACCACTAATGGTTACAGATTTTCGGGAAACGTAATGACGTCCGTTATAACGTTTGAACAAAATATGGGAAAATCTCGACGTTTTCACACCAAAAATCCATTTTTTAAGTAATCCAATGTCATGTGATAAATATAATCTAACATTCGTGTTCTTGTATTGTTGAATTTATTAAACTCGTTGCGATAAAGAGATAAAATGCTAAGCAAGCCTCGCGTTTTATCTCTTTTCCCCAACTCATTTAATAAATTCAATAAAACATTAGCACACATGTAAGATCCTCTATATCTTATCTACAGTTAGCTCTGAGATAAGCCTCTAAATGAAATTGAAGAAGCCTAAATTCAGGTCCTTAAATCTAAAGAGTGCGTAATTAAAAAATAGTTTCCTTATTTTTCAGCCCACACATATGTTGCAGGTACTAATAAGAATTGTATGAAAGAAATGACCTTTTTAAGCACCCAACGCATTCAGTAAAACCTGTCTTAAGTGGTCACTCAAACCGATGACCAAAATTGTTTTCGAGACCAATTATCGCTTAATGCATGTCAAAAGTATTGCATAATACTCTAAGAGAACATTCTGCAATAATTTCGACCCTCATTAAGCTACCATTTCCCATGAAGACATATGTTTTGGCTTTTCTTAAGTGGCAATATAAAACAGATTTTACTGTATATTTAAACACATGGATAAGAACATAGTTAATCTTTTGCGCTCACAATTGTTTGTTTAGCTGGCCCTTTGCCTAACTTGATGTCAATGTTATTGACCCTATATAATGATAAATATTTTACAGGTGCTATATAATTTTGAAAAATATAGCCCAGCTCATTATACAACTATTTAATACCTTCTATGCAACAGTCAAAACTATCAAACCCAAGGTGCTGTGGATGACCCAATGGCACTGTTGGACGAGGCACCGAGCACATCCACAGCACCGAGAGTGTGATAGTTTGGCTGTTGCACGGAAAAGTATGATATAGTTGTTTTATTACCCAACTCAGAACCTACAAAGGGTAACAAAAAAGTGTGATGCTGATGCACATACATGTACAGTTCGTTTACGACGGAAGACCATGGCAGATAGGCTTTTTAAACTCATAATAACGATGTTGTTTGCGGTCAGAGAAATAAAATGTGGGTACTAGTTTTCTTAGTAAGAATGAGCGGAACACTTTGAAACCAAAATTGAACAGATAAGGCAAAATTTCCTGTTTTGCAGCAAATCCACATCTCATACAGCGTAGAGAGCGCAGTGGCTCAGTGGTAAAATGCTTGAGTGTTGCGGATGTGAGCCTCAGCGGCGTCACTGTGTTGTAACATTAATGCTTGCTTAGTACCGTTTCAATCCCGACATAACTGAAAGATTGTTGACTGGGACGTTAAGATTCAAATCAAACAAACCTTTCCAACAGCATGACGGAGCTAAGTAATACGTTTGACGTCATCAGTGTTAAGCGCGTCACTTGACTGTGCAACAGTATCAGGTGAATGGGAAACAGTTAAAAAATGTTCTCATGAGAAACAGTTCCTCGAAACCGCATTGGACCGGCAGAGACGAAAAAGTTGCCAAACAGTCAAAATGCCTAGTAACTCTGCATATAGTAGGTTGGGTATTAAGAGGGTTAGTTTCTAAATCACGTATGCATAAAGTCACACTACATACAAAATACATGTATAGCTATCTAGTGGGGTTAGAATGTCTGTTTTGGTCTCAACCTTCATTTTTCTATAGTATGTGCATTTGAACAGCAAAGGCTTTGAGGATATTGTACAAATTCGCAGGCTGGTCTGGTTTTTGGCTAGACCCAGTTTCAATATTCACAGAACACCGTGTACTGCGTTATAACCAGTTATGCTACATTCTAACATTTTATGTGGTTGCCATTTACATCCAGTCTTTTTGTTCATGAGTAGCAGAGGCCCCTGCTAGCCAACGCAAATGTGAATGCTCGTCTGGGTATTTGCTTGGTACCTGTGTAATTGGTACAAGTCAATATGTGCCTGCTCAGTTACGCTTTTTTTGAACACCAGGGGCCCGTTTCACTAACGTTCTTAGCGCTAAGAAATTCGTAAGTTCATTCTTAAGAACAGTTTGCGTTTCACAAACGCCATCGACTTACGAATTTCTTAAGGATTTCGCTAAGATTTTCTTAAATATTGTCGTAACTTTACGACAGGGGGGAGGCGATCTTATCTTTCAGAAAATTTCGTAAATATGGCCGCCTTCATCTGTCCCAACCAGCATACGGAACAAAATTCGCTTATTATTCTGTCAAAACGTATTATTTATCGACAAAATTATCGGAGGGAATTTATTTTAATGAGTACCTGTCGCCGGAAATGATTTAGACTGTGTAAAGAGTCCGAATTCTACGAAATCGATCCTACTTTCGGTTTGAATCGACACGTTTTGAACTATTCATTTATTGTTTGTTTTATATATCAAGAGGAGTATGTCACGGACTTAACAATAATTTCATTCGACCTGTCTGCTGACACAAGAGAAAGTGAGGAATTGGAGCCTGCTGACACCTGTCTTTGTATAGTCTACACAGATAAATTGCTCGATGTGTTTACACAAGAGATCTTCAGAGTGAGTACATGGCTTCTCAGCTGAAATTACCCTATCATAGAAATTAGCCTAAGTAAGGATAAGGTTAGATCTACATGTACTGCTGAGGAGTGCAGTGGCCTATTGATGGTAGTGTTCGACTTGAGCTCGAGTCCAGGGGTCGCTGGTTTGAGCCCCTCAAGAAGTACTGCACACAAGGCACTGTGTTGTGTCCTTGAGCAAGAGATTGTATCATCTGCATAATTGTGCTGGTTCAACTCGAGAAACGTCCAGATAGGGTGGTAAGAATGTTGACTGGGACGTAAAGCATCACCACAGACAGACAAAACGTTTTCATTTTATCTGTCTGAGGGCTTACCCTGGCTCAGAATTTGTTGTAGCCAACACTTTAGCCAAATGGGAAAAGGTTGGAGCCAAAAGAAGTTGACTTTAGCCAAGGTTTTAGCCAGAAAGTAGTTTCAATAAGTTGTTCTATATTTAACTGATGACTTTTGCCATCTGCTAATAACCTTTGCAAACAGTTTGGACCCAGGTCAGGCCCGACAAATTGTCGGGCCTGATCTCGATCCTAATTGTTTGACACCCTTTTGTTTTTTTTACTTTTTAGCCAATATATTATATTCGTAGCCACTCTACCTTTTTAATAGCAAATGGCTATAATGGCTAATGGCAGGGTGAGCCCTGGTTCCAGGTATGTTGACTGGGACATAAAGTATCACCAAAGACAGACAAAACATTTTCATTTTTTCTATCTGACAGAAGAATGTGTTCGAGCTCACATGCATTATTTATGTATTGACTGGGCTGTAAAGCCTGAATTGCAGACAAACATTAATACCTCTGTCAATCAAATAATGCACCAGTCATTTACACCACTGCCCCCCCCCCTACACATATGACCCCGGGAATCCCCTACTGGAAATATGGTCATAAAAAGCTCTGCACTATGTATGGGGACCGCTCAAGGGTCATTGCCCCCACTCTACAATGATAAATTCCTTGGGGTATATTAACTATATTTGCATCATTGCAGAAGATCATGTTTCTGACTACTGTGGTCCTGTGGGGGAATTGCCCCCACTCTACAATGATAAATTCCTTGGGGGTATATTAACTATATTTGCATCATTGCAGAAGATCATGTTTCTGACTACTGTGGTCCTGTGGGGGAATTCAAGATGTGCATCATCCCAATTATCATCTGACCATCCCTGTAGGGGGGAGGGGGGTTAAAAATTACTGTGGGGGGAAAGCTGTGATAATGAGGTCACAGTGAGGTGCAGCATGTCTGTCTGACATTTAGACAAACTGTATATGTATTTTTGAATCCCTAGTTAGATGGCAACATTTGTGTTCTAAATATGATATCTCTTAATAACTGAACGCAAACGTAACTATTAATAACTGTATATTTTGCTTGCTAGATAATATTCTCTATAAATTTGCTTTTTTGGCAGCAGGAAAAGTAATTGGGTAAAAGCTCGAAAATTCTAATGCCAATTTTTCGTAAATACTCGCCTAATTATTCGAAATCAATTTGGGGCACATTGGATCCAGATAAGAGCTTATAGGACCTATTTATGAAATATTTTTATAACTGTCCTAAAAAAAATATGTGTTTGGGTGCATAAAAGAAATGTCTCATTGAGAGGTTTCTTTTACGCACCCAAGACATATGTTTGATAAATGATAACAATCATTTTTGGGGGTTATATATTTTTATGTATAACTCTATAAATTTTCAATACTTAAAAATAAAACAACTTTGAATTTACAATATTCGACTGACTGTACTTTTCTATTTCATTTCTGTATTCCAAAATAAGCATTGTACTCAAATTGTGCCAGAATTAACCCTTATCCTGCTGATAATTCAAACACTATGAGCCCTGATCAGCTAGTTCGATCGAAAGGGAGCAGTTTGATCTGTGTCCATATTGTTTGCAATATAGGCCACCAAAAACATAAATAGCAGAAGAGAGCAGATGACAGATTTTGTCGTGAACAGCAAGAAAAGGGTAAAAAGAGTGCCTCTACCTTCAGATAAGTATGTGTGATTGAAAAATACTTATCTTTTATCTAAAAAAAATATGTTGTGGGTACTCAAAAGAACCGTCTCAATGAGACATTTAAAATGATAATTAAAGAAACAGACAGTTCTGCACTCAAATATTTTGCTTATATAGTACTGGTTAAACGCAGATGAAACATCCCAACATGACCAAACGTTTGCTGACTGGGATGTAAAGTATCATTTAACTCATAAGAAAATTAGAAAACATGCTCTCTTTTTCAAACAGTTTTTCAACCTAGATGTCTTAAAATTACAAATCTCATCAAGCTCTGAATTGCCTGCAACAAACTTAAAAAATTATATCCATCCTTTTTGAGAAAAGTGACTTTAAGTCAGATAATATGTTAGACATATATTGTAATCGGGTCCATTTGTCATTCAGACTTGCTCATAACACAAACTCTTTCATTTTTTGATTGAGGGTGATGTGGCACAATGATTACCTATGATGTGTAGATTACAATGAAGGTTTATGATCGCCAATATGACTCTGGAGTAAAAGGTCAAGGTAGAATATATTTAAAATATGTCTTTCCACTCCTAAAAGGAACACTTCTTCCATCATTTCGACCAAGGGTGTTCAAATTTGGCACAATGATTGCCTACTGAGTTTAGATTTTAACTAGGGTTCTAGATTACCAATATGACATTGGACTCAAAAGGACAATTAAGGTCAGATAGACTTAGTATTTGGCTTAAGGCTTATAGTATGAACTTGTCTTCACTTTTTGACTGGCAGTGTTCATATTTGGCACAAAATCTGACAATTCAAAGTTAACAGTTCATACTTCACCTTCATGGTTCATACTTCACACTTCATACATTATTAAATGTATGGAATACAACAAAAACTCTTCATAGTTCAGACTCTATAATATGCACACTCTAGTTTCAGTTCTTTGGTGCATTCTTTGCTTCCAAAGGATACCCTTTTAAGTACATATTCACACTCCTTACTTAACACTCAACACTTCATAATTCCCTCTTCACAGTTCATACTTCAAGTCACACTTTAAAGTTTACACTACATAGGTTTTAGATCTTTAAACACCTTACTGTGACATATAACTGATAAAAATGGTGTGTGTTGTTGCATGTTACATTTTTGTTAATCAATATAAATCGCATCAATCTTGCAATATTGGGTTAATGTATTATTGTATAGTAAACAAGAGCATTTCGATGACAAGGTTTAAACATTAAAAAAGAAGATCTGAAAGTGTGATATTAGAAGTGTGAATTACTAAGCATGATGTATGAAATTTGAAGTTTGAACCATGAAGTGTGAAGTTAATTGTGAATTATGAACAGTAAAGTGTGCAATGGAACTATGAGGTATGAAATGTGAAGTCTGAACTGTGAAGTTTGAACTGTGAAGTGTGAACCATGAACATATAGACTATGATGTATGAACTTTCAAATGTCACTTTATGTTACCATAGTTCAGACTTTCTTACTCAAAGCTTCACAGTAAACTTCTCTTAGTTCATACTTCATACATCATACTTCACAGTTCAAGCTCCTCACTTCATTTGTACTTCAAACTAGACAGTTCAGAATTCAAACTTTACACTTCATAGTTCACATTTCACCCTGCTGTTCATAGTTCATACTTTACACTTCATATTTCATGCTTCATACTTCATTGTTCAGACTTCAATCTTCATACTTAACACTTTATACTCCAAAAGTCATACTTTACACTTATAGTTATGTGCAATGGAGGACAGCGCAAAAAACATTTTTGAAGTTCACAGTTCATACTTTACCGTTCATACTTCACACTTCATAGTTTACACTTCATACTGCACACTTGGTAGTTCGCATTTCATAAGTCAGATCTAAGGCTGCATATTTCACACCATACTTTGCACAGTTTGAATTGAATTATGAACATTAAAGTATGAAGTGGAAATGTAAAGAATGAAACGTGAAATCTTAACTGTTAAGTTTCAACTCAGAAGGGTGAAGTCAGAATTTTGAAGTGTGAACCATAAACTGGGAAGATTAAAATGTGAAGTATGAAATGTGAAGTATGAACTTTTAAATGACACTTTCCCGTTTTCCATTGTTCTGACTTTATACTCCAAACGTCACAGTACACTATTCTTTGTTCATAGATCACATTTCTAAGTTGACGCTTTTTACTTAACAGTTCAGACTTCATAGTTCAGACTTCATAATTCAGTTTTCACACTTAATTCATAGTTCAAACTTCACACTTAATAGTTCACATTTCAAAGTTCAGACTTCACGCTTCATACTTGGCACTTCATACTCAAATTTATAGTCATGTGTGGGAGACAATGTAAAGTAACCTTTGAAGTTCACAGTTCACACTTCACAGTTAGCACTTCACACTTCATATTTCACACTTCATAGTTTAGACTTCATACTTCACACACTACACACTTCATACATCACATTTCATAGTTCAGACTTAAGGCTGCATAATTCTCACTTCATACTTTGCACTTTATACTTTACAGTTCATACTTCCCAATTCATAGTTATGTGAGTGAGACAACTTAAAAAGACATTTTTAAGTTCACAGTTCATACCTCACGGTTCATACGTCCCACTTCATGGTTCTGACTTCATTCTACACACTTAATTGTTCCCACTTCATTTGGCACACTTAAAGCTACGCACTTCCCACTTCATACTTCGCACGGTTTGAATTGTGAAGTATGAATATTGAAGTATGAAGTTGAACTGTGAAGTATGAAATGTGAAGTTTGACCTCTGAAGTTTGAACTCTGAACTGTAAAGTGTGAACCATGAATTGTGAAGTATGGTTATTGAAGCATGAAGTCGAACTGTGAAGTTTGAAATGTGAAGTTTGAACTTAGAAATATCACTTTTCGCTGTCCATACTTCAGACATTATACTCCAAACGTCACAGTACACTCCTCCGAGTCCATAGTTCACAATTCACAGTCGACGCTTCTTACTTCACAGTTCACACATCATAGTTTCATACGTCAGTTTTCACACTCCATAGTTCAAGATTCACACTTAAAAAATCAGACGTCATAGACATAGTACATATTTCACACTTCATACTTAACACTTCCTAATTCAAACTTCATACTTCACACTAAATGCTTCATAGTTCAGACTTCGTTGCACAACTGTAGTGACATTTAAAAGTTCACAGTTCATGCTCTACTGTTCATATTTCAATTATCATACTTCATTCTTCATTTTACACAGTCCATACTTCATAGTTCATACATCACATTTTATACTTCATAGTTCAGACTTCATGCTTCACACTTCATAGTGAATACATCCTAATTCAGACTTCATACTTCAGACTACATGCTTCATAGTTCAGATTCGTTACATATTTACACTTCATATTTCGCACTCCACACTTTACAATTCGTACTTCACCGTTCATTGTTATGTGTGGAAGACACATTTAAATGCCATTTCAAAGTTCACTGTTTATACTTCACATTACATAGTTCATACTTCAGACTTCACAGTTCATACTTCAGATTTTATATTTCTCACTTCATATTCACACGTCAGAGTTTATAATTCATAGCCCACACTTTTTACTTCACATTTAACACTTCATAGTTTATACTTTACACTTCATAGGTCAAAGTTCATACTTAACAATTCATACTTCACACTTTTTAATTATGTGTAGGAGACAACGTCAAGTGACATTTCAAAGTTCACAGTCCATACTTCACACTTTATAATTCACACACCATACTTCACATGTCACATTTTATACTTCACAGTGTATAGTTCTTACTTCACACATATAAGTTCACACTTCACAGTTCAGACTTCATACATCACAGCTTCCAATATTTAAACATGTGACAGTGAGGCATTACTGATGAAAATGGTGGGTGTTGTGGTTAACTACCCTCAACTACCCATATCCTCCATCTTTTCCTCCTATCTCCTCCTCTACTTCCCATCTCCTCCTCCTAAACTCTCCTCCTCCTATCCTCTCACCTCCTCCTCCTCCTATCTCCTCAACTACCCATCTCCTCCTATCTCCCATCCCCTCCTCCTAAACACTCTCCTCCTATCTTCTCACCTCCTATCTCCTCCTCAACTACCCATCTCCTCCATCTTCTACTCCTATCTCCTCCTCTACTACCCACCCCTTCCTCCTAAACACTCTCCTCCTCCTATTTTCTCACCTCCTCCTCCTCCTATCTCCTCCTCAACTACCCATCTCCTCCTCCTATCTCCTACTCTACTACCCATCTCCTCCTAAACACTCTCCTCCTCCTATCTTCTCACCTCCTCCTCCTATCTCCTCAACTACCCATCTCCTCCTCCTATCTCCTCCGCTACTACCCATCTCCTCCCCCTAAACACTCTCCTTATTCCATCTCCTCCTCCTATTTCCTCCTCTATTACCCATCTCCTCATCCTAAACAATCTCCTCCACCTATCTTGTCACCTCCTCCTCCTCCCATCTCCTCCTCCTAAACACTCTCCTCCTCCTATCTTCTCACCTCCTCCTCTTCCTATCTCCTCCTCAACTACCCATCTCCTCAATCTCCTCCTCCTATCTCCTCCTCTACTACCCATCTCCTCCTCCTAAACACTCTGCTCCTCCTACCTTCTCACCTCCTCCTCCTCATATCTCCTCCTCAACTACCCATCTCCTCCTCCTATCTCCTCCTCTACTACCCATCTCCTAAACACTCCTCCTCCTATCTTCTCACCTCCTCCTCCTATCTCCTCAACTACCCATCTCCTCCTATCTCCTCCTCTTCTACCCATCTCCTCCTCCTAAACACTCCCCTTGTATTATCTTCTCACCACCTCCTCCTATCTCCTCCTCTACTACCCATCACCTCCTCCTAAACACTCTCGTTCTCGTATTTTTTCACCTCCTCCTCCCATCTCTTCCTCTACTACCCATCTCCTCCTCCTAAACACTCATCCCCTCCTCCTAAACACTCTTCTCCTCCTATCTTCTCACCTCCTCTACCTCCTATCTCCTGCTCAACAAGCCATCTCCTCCATTTTCTTCTCTTATCTCCTCCTATACTACCCATCCCCTCCTTCTTAACACTCCCTTCCTCCTATCTTCTCACCTCCTCCTCCTCCTCCTATCTCCTCCTCAACTACCGATCTCCTCCTATCTCCCATCCCCTCCTCCTAAACACTCTCCTCCTCCTATATTCTCACCTCCTCTACCTCCATCTCCTCCTCAACAACCCATCTCCTCCATTTTCTCCTCCTATCTCCTCCTCTACTACCCATCCCCTCCTCATAAACACTCTCCTCCTCCTATCTTCTCACCTCCTCCTCCTCCTATCTCCTCCTCAACTATCCATCTCCTCCTATCTCCTCCTCTACTACCCATCTCATCCTCCTATCTTCTCACCTCCTTCTCCTACTCCTCCCATCTCCTCCTCTACTACCCATCTCCTCCATCTTCTCCTATCTCCTATACTACCCATCTCCTCCTCCTAAACACTCGCCTCCTCCTATCTTCTCACCCCCTCCTCCTCCTCAACTACCCATCTCCTCCTATCTCCCATCTCCTCCTCCTAAACACTCTCC
The DNA here is from genome assembly GCA_964019695.1 of Loripinus fragilis. Lineage (NCBI taxonomy): Eukaryota > Metazoa > Mollusca > Bivalvia > Lucinida > Lucinidae > Loripinus > Loripinus fragilis. Next base: position 93,730,283 of record OZ026514.1, read on the forward strand.
TCCTCCTATCTTCTCGCCTCCTCCTCCTATCTACTCCTCAACTACCAATCTCCTCCATCTTCTCCTCCTATCTCCTCCTCTACTAACCATCCCCTCCTCCTAAAAATCTCCTCCTATCTTCTCACCTCCTCCTCCTCCTTTCTCCTCCTCAACTACCCATTTCCTCCTCCTATCTTCTCACCTCCTCCTAATCCTCCCATCTCCTCCTCTACTACCCATCTCCTCCATCTTCTCCTATCTCCTCCTATACTACCCATCTCCTCCTCCTAAACACTCTCCTCCTCCTATCTTCTCACCTCCTCTTCCTCCTATCTCCTTCTCAACTACCCATCTCCTCCTATCTCCCATCTCCTCCTCCTAAACACTCTCCTCCTCCTATCTTCTCACCTCCTCCTCCTATCTACTCCTCAACTACCCATCTCCTCGATTTTCTCCTCCTATCTCCTCCTCTACTACCCATCCCCTCCTACTAAACACTCTCCTCCTCCTATCTTCTCACCTCCTCCTCCTCTTATCTCTTTTTCAACTACCCATCTCCTCCTATCTTCTCCTCTTCTACCCATCTCCTCCTCCTTAACACTCTCTTCCTCCTATCTTCTCACCTCCTCCTCCTCCAATCTCCTTCTCTACTACTCATCCCCTCCATCTCCTCCTATCTTCTCACCTCCTCCTCCTCCCATCTCCTCCTCAATTACTTATCTCCTCCATCTCCTCCTCCTATTTCCTCCTCTACTACCCATCTCCTCATCCTAAACAATCTCCTCCTCCTATCTTCTCACCTCCTCCTCCTATCTCCTCCTTTACCCATCTCCTCCTAAACACTCTCCTCCTCCTCCTATCTTCTCACCTCCTCCTCCTCCTCCTCCTCCCCTCTCCTCCTCTACTACCCATCCCCTCCATCTCCTCCTCCTAAACACTCTCCTCCTATCTCCACCTCCTCCTCCTATCTCCTCCATCTCCTCCCCCTAAACACTCTCCTCCTCCCATCTCCTCCTCTACTAGCCATCCCCTCCATCTCCTCCTCCTAAACACTCTCCTCCTATCTTCACACCTCCTCCTGCCATCTCCTCTACTACCAATCCCCTCCATCTCCTCCTCCTAAACACTCTCCTCCTCCTATCTCCTCCTTTACTACCCATCCCCTCCATCTCCTCCTCCTAAACACTCTCCTCCTCCTATCTTCTCACCTCCTCCTCCTAACTCCTCCTCAAATACCCATCTCCTCCTCCTAAACACTCTCCTCCTATCTTCTCACCTCCTCCTCCTCTCATCTCCTCCTCTACTACCCATCCCCTCCATCTCCTCCCCCTAAACACTCTCCTCCTCCTATCTCCTCCTCCTCCCATCTCCTCCTCTACTACCCATCTCCTCCTCCTAAACACTCTCCTCCTCTACTACCCATCCTCTCCATCTCCTCTTCCTATCTTCTCACCCCTCCTCCCATCTCCTCCTCTACTACCCATCCCCTCCATCTCCCCCTCAAATTATCGTTGAGAATAAAATTGAGCTTGGATAGTGGCACATATAAATATGTCTTTTCCTTTTTCAGTCAGCTTTATTCACACCATTGTATACTCATTGTAGAATGTTACATTGTCTTAGTAATGTGTGATTGGATCTGCACCGTTTCTCAATGTGCTAGTCTTAAATGGGTTAATAAAGTGTGTTTGATATCATTTTTATGTTAAACGCTGTCTATCACTTTGAAACTTAGAAGTTCATTTTTTTTCTTTCAGATAAAAACCAGAGATGTTTACTATACAGAAACAGACAAGGTGGAGTTACTACAACTACAAGTCCCAGAGGCCCAAGTTTTGTGAAGGATTCGAAGTAGCACCATTTGAAAAAGTGAAACGTTTGAATAAGACACAATTGGATAAAAAGCTTTCCAAGAAGTTAACACTCCATGAAGTGTCAGAGTGTAGCATGGGTTTTACTAGACGAAGCTCAATAAAAAAAAAGCAGGGTTTAATTAATAGTTGTGTGTGGGTTTTTTTTTTTCAGTTTATACATGACCACTACAGTGTACTCTCGTTAATTCGAATCCTTAAACATTAAACTACCTTTTAAAGTCCAATATGTAATATATACAGCTGCATTTAACAGATTTTGTTCACTATTACATGTATCTTTTGTATTTGCTATCTAAAGATATGCTGATTTGAATGTACTTAGGGCAGACTCAGTGAGACTGCTACGTTTGTGTGCAAATGTTCTTCATACAGCACATCGCATTGACATGGTTCTTGTATGTCTCCATTAGACAAACAGCATATCTTTGGATATATAAAAGTGAAAGTAATCATGTTTAGCCTATGCACTGGTTATCCTTTTATAGATCAGCTATATTTATTCAAACTTCAAATACAACAACGAAAAGTTTGGCCCTACGGACTTTGATTTAACGGCAGGCCTTTAGTTAGGAGTGCTTAACAAAATAATAACTTTCACATTTCTTAACCAAAACATATGTTGTGGTTGATCAGAAGAACCGTCTCAATGAGACGCGTCTCAATGAGACAATTGTTTTGAGTACCCAAAACATATGATAAAACTGATGTGTAAGAACATATTTACAATTTTAAACGCTTAACGTTTTTGTTTATAAACCTGTTTAACTGTATATAAACTTGTGCAGTACAACAAACTTTTCAGACTATGCATGATCGACTATTGCTAAGAAACCTAAGAATGTTGGAAAAACGACCCTACATGTAGCTAAGCATCTAAAAGCTTTTGCCATGGTAAATCATTTCATTTGTAAAATGCTGTATTTTGAGCTCACCTGCACACAGGGAGTTTACATTTTAACTTCTCTCTAGACAAGCAATGGCATGTGAATGGTCAATATGGACTTTTGTGATCCTTTGATGTCCGTTGTCATTATGCAAACATAGTTCCCCTAGAGTACCACAGTGATCTATAACTTTAATCCCCTCCACTCTACACCAGCAATACCAAGTGAATGGTAGACAAATCACAGTAAATGGTAGTCTTTAACAATCAGCATCCCTTTATTTTAGCTCACCTGTGCCATGGGCTCAGTATGAGCTTTTGTGATCCTCTAATGTCTGTCGTCATTGTCCGCACGCCATTCTTCAGTCAACATAGTTCCCGAAGAGTACCCCAGGGATTAAGTTTACATTGACCTAGTTTACCTCTGGCCAAGTTTGACCCTATGAAAATATTGTTCTTGGAAATCAGATGGTCAGTTGAAGTAAACGTTCATATGGGGCAACTTTTTGATATTATGACTATACGGTGCAGCTCACAAGATCAAATTGGCAGTCATGAGGGTCTCAATGGGGTACATCAGAAATCAATAATCAGTAAAATATAGGCCCAAAAGTTGGTAATCAGTAAAAGTTATGCCACAAAATCCCCTTGTAATGGTGACATTAAATAGCTCAAGGCGAGCTATTGTGATTGGTTTCGTCCGTCGTCCGTAAACTTTTTTCTTTCCTGAACCACTGGTACAAATTAGAATGATTTCACAGGAATGTTCCCCATAATGCCATCAACCAAAATTGCATAAATGGTCATTCAGGCCGCTAGAGCTCTAGATAAGAAATCTTTTAAACGACATCTGAACCACTCGTCAAAATTCAAAATAATTTCACAGAATTGTTCCGCGTGATACCCTCCCCCAAAATTGCACAAATGGTTCGCTCTGCTGAAGAAAAGAGCCACCAGAACTCTAGATAAGAACTATCTTCAAATGACATCTCTTGAACCACTGGTTCAATTTCAAAAAAAAATTCATAGAGTTGTTCCTCATGATGCTTTCTATCGAAATTGCACAAAATTTTTAATGGTTCTGCTCCGCCAAACAAAGGGACCGCCAGTACTTAAGATAGGAAATATCTTTAAACGACTTCTCCTGAACCACTGGTCCAAATTCAAAAAAAAATCACAGAATTATTCCTGATGATGCTCTCTACCAGAGATACACAAATGCTTTCGCTACACAGAACAAAATTGATGCCATATCTCTAGATAATATATCTTTAAATGACATCTCTTGAACCACTGGTCCTAATTCAAAATAGTTTTACAGAAATACTCCTTATAATGCCCTAGTCCAAAACTGCACAAATGGTTTTGTTCTGCTGAAGAAAAGGGCCACCAGAGCTTTAGATAAGAAATCTCTTCAAACGACATCACCTCCCGATTTTTTTGGTTTGATTCTTTACGTCCCAATCATTAATTTTTCAGTTATGGCGGGACAGGTCTCCCTGTGTTTAACCAGTACTAAGCAAGGATAAATGTGTCTTGCTCAAGAACACAACGCAGTGATGAGGCACTGGAAGGGGGGGGGGGGGGTCCCAGTATCCCATATCCCTTTTATTTTTTTGAAAAATATTCCATATCCCTAAAATAAATATGGCAAATATCCCCAAAATTCAGAAAGCATTGAACCCCATATCCCTAAAACTGATCCAAGTATCCTGTATCCCTTTAAGTATTTACAAAAATATCCCGTATCCCTTTAAATTTTTTGCCAATGTCCCTGTATCCCTAAAAAACCCTTCCAGGGCTTCAGTGATGCCGGTGAGGCTCGAACCCATTGCTTGACCCGTGACAGTCTAAAAAACAAACATGCACATTCAGCATTTCAACTGTTACAGTGATGTCGGGTGATCGCATGACCCATTACAGCCTTCAGACCTCATGCCCAGTCATCGCATAACCCGTGATAGTCATCAAAACTCAGACAGCCAAGCCATGACCCGTAACAGTCATCTCCAGTTATCGAACCGTGACAGTATTTTGAACTAATGTCGTGTCATCGCATGACCTGTGACAGTCATGAACAGTTATCGCATGAAACTATTCAGAACTCATGTTCAGTCATCACATGGCCTTGACAGCCATGCCCAGTATTCGCATGAACCATCACACACTTCCCAACTCGTATCCAGTAATCGCATGACTCGTGACAGTAGTCATGAAAATTCATCGTTTGACCCGTGACAGTTATTGCATGACACACGATAGTCTGCAAAACACATACACAGTCAAAACATGAATAGTGAATATTGAGGGCCTAAAAAATAATGAATAATCCTATTTTTTTAATGAATTGAAGAAAAATATAATGAATAGTGAATAATCAGATTTCTTTGCCACCTTTTTTACTGTGAATGAATAATTGGTCTTATTTTAATGAATAACCCAAAATTTTAATGAGATGAATAATGGGCTAAATTTTTAATGAATAGGGAATACCAGACCCCCCCCCATCCAGACCCTCAGTCATGTCCAGTCATCGCATGGCCCCTGAAAGTCATAAAATGTAGCACAGGTTAACAGCTAGATATGCTGTGCATTTTTCAACGACCAACAGTCTTGGTCAGAAGTGTTGTTTGTTTGTTTATTCGTTTGATTTGATTCTTTACGTCCCATCAACAATTTTTCAGTCGTAAAAGGACGGTCTTCCTGGGTTGAATCAGTACTTAGCTAGGATTAATGTTCTTGCTTAAGGACACAACACAGTGACTCCGGTGAGGCTCGAACCCGCGGCCCCTCGGTCTCGAGTCAAGCACACTGCGCTCCCTGTCAGAAGTTTTAAAAGCGGCGAATCGATACCGTTCCGTAGGCTTATTTTGCCTACAAGAGTTTTCAAGAGCTGAATTTTTACAAGTGTTTACTAGATCAGTCACACTTATTTTTATTAATCAGAGTGATAAGAATCAATTTTAAATGTAAGAAGTAACTTTCATGAATTATTTTTTCTATGTAATACGAGAATGATTAGCGCACCACCCTCTTTTTAAAGTATTTGAGACCTTTTCTATAGTTGTCGCCAATTTTCTCTGATCTGTTTTGATGCTTTCAATTACGTCCGCGCTCACGCCCGCGCGCTCGTTGCTATGGATTTTCTTACCTCCGACGGAAGAGTAGCTTAAGAATTCTTAGCTAAGAAAATGCTATGAAACGCACCGCGCTTAAGAAAATGTTAGTGAAACGCACTTTAAGAAAAAGATACGACAATCCTTAAGAAGTTCTTAAGCCTAAGATTTTCTTAGCGTTAAGATTGTTAGTGAAACGCTGCCCAGGTCTTTAGATAAGAGTGCGTAATTAAAAATGAATTTTCTTATTTCTAAACCAAGACATATGTCGTGGGCACCAAGAGTCTTCTCAATGAGCCAGTTCTTTTAAACACCAGAATAGCATTTCAAAACTGATAACTAAGAATATATTCTCAATTTTATGTTCCAAAATTTTGTGTATCTCCATCATTAGGATGCCTTACTCAAAAGCACTTTGCTCTTGAGTTTCTTCTGATGCGTCTGGCATTCAAATTCAAAATAAAGCGTAGCGATTGGCTGCTTGCGGACACATGTCCGCAAGCAGCCAATCATTTTCTTTTATTTTGAGTTTGAGAATGAACTCAAGTTTTATAACCTCGAGGTCTGGTTGAGAGTACACCCACTTTGAGAAATACATTATATATATGGTTCTTTTTAAATTTTGTTATGGTGAATTTTTTGGGAATCCACCATTCTTATCAAGTACAAACGATAATCAAACTTTACAAAATAGTCGAGGAATGCATTTGTAAGGCAAAAAGTCCACATTCAGGTGAACCATTAAAACGACAGCCAAAACAATCATCTGAAAATTCCATCTACATTTGTCGTCTGCTGCAAATTTTTGCTAACATTTTTTAACAAAGTTAAGTTTAGAGACAAACAGGAGCAGTCTGATCTGATTCTACACTGTTTGTTGAAAAGGCTTCTAAAACATTTCAGCAGACGACAAACACAGAGGAATTGGTTGTGATTGACGCTTTAAGGATTAAAGCTATAACTTCTTGCAATTAATAGCGTTTGATCATGCTTCTGATTCAGTTTTGTTCCTTGTAATTAACTTTCATCAGTGGGTAGATAGTAGATACCGGTCTTGGTTCAAAGACTTGGCTTGTATGTTGTTACCTTTGGTTTCATTCTAAAAGCTTGATATGTAGGAACAATTTGAAGTCCTTTGTAGCCGGCTCGCCAGAAACCCCTCACACATGGAAATATATATTCAGCCTCCGTTGCATATTTATCCACTCCTAAAACACAATGGTGTTTCTTTATAAGACTAACGAAGCATTGTCATCATTTTCATAAAAATATCACAGTGATACTTTAACCCTTTGAATACTACTATATAGACTGGTATCAAACCAGTAAATAGAAAAAATAGTAAAATATATGCACAGACCTATACAAGGATAATATACACATCTGTAAAATAAATTCACTGACTGTCCTATATTCTGATCAATGGGGAAGGAATTAAGTATCATATATTTATCTCTGTAGTGGTTTTAGAACTTTCAGTACAGGGCCTGAAGACAGGCTAACTACTATATTATTTCTTCTGGTTTGAGACAATGATCTAAGGATAGTCCATAGTACATCTCTAGTAGGGGTGTCAGGTTATAATTCTCAATGTTTATTGTATTTTGTTTGAAGATCTTTTTTTACATTAAAATACAGTGAAGACCTAATGAAATGCCACATTATATGGCATTTCATCTGGGCCTCACAGTTTATAAACATACCGGATAAGGGGTTTCCCGTATACATTTTGGTGGAGGCTTAGTCTGATTGGCCTAATGTTTGCTTTCACCATTTCATGTTTATGATTATATGTAAAAGACGCTTAAGTTTACTCTTTCCACGCAAAGTTTAAATATTTCAATGCAAGCAGCGACTTTTGTTGTATGCTGCTAACATTTGCAAATTATTTGAGCCAGACCAGAACAGACGGAATGTTGTTCTGTTTAGGATCAAAATCAATTTATACTCTTGTAGTATTCCTGGAAGATTGCTAGAAAGAATATTTTTGCTTAAAGTAAGCAGACGATAACAAAAACATATACCCAGCATGTAAATATACTCAGAAAAACAATTTAAGGGTATTTAGATTTATTTTCATCTCTAACATTCAATACAATAAAAACTAAACTTATTAAGCTTGCATTTCATAGTTTCAGATATCTGCAACCAAAATGAATGTTTGATTTAAGTCACCATTCAATGATTAAAGTACAGTACATGTCCAAATGGTACAACACTCTATACTGAAAAGTCAAACACATTCAATCATGATTTAAATCCATTTTTATCGTTTGTATTCCATAATGACAGGCTCCAAAATCATCGCTAGCTCTTAGTTTAAAGTATGACATCTAATTTTGTAGTTGTTGCCACTGTTTTGCTTCCAATTCGTTGGCTGGGGTATGCCATATCTGTGCATTTTTGTCGAAGAAGTTGTCACGTTATTTGGTGCATCTACTGACAAAAGGGTGTAAACACTTGTCTGTGGTTGGAATTAGAGCATAAGCAATGACCAAGTAATGGTTGCAGCAAAAAAAATTTTTTTTGCTTGTGAACTTTGGGTAAAAAAAGTTGGTACATTTGGTGTGGTACTGTATTGTAACCAATGGCCAGTAAATTTTATTTTGCATTTTGCTGAATTGCATATTGGTAGTTCTATCAAATACAAAAATACTTCGATTAAAAAATATTTTTTCAAATGATATATAGTCAAAAGAAATTTAATATCCTTCAATTGTTTTTCTGAGTATAGTTAAAATCATCCAACTTCATCAAGTACTAGACAGCTTAAATTTAACGAGGGATTTAGTTTGTACATCAAAAAGAGTGGTTGAAAGTCGTATTTCTCCAATCAATGCAATTAATAATCAAACGTTATAGAAAAAGTTGGAACCAGCATGGAAATAATGTGACAGTCTGTATGCCTAGTTGTAAACATAAACATGCTCTATAACTATGGTTTCCTCTTCGATTGCACCTTGGTGGATCAGGCTCCAGATTGAATGACAACAATGGCCTAAATTTTTCATTGGTTGGTTCGTACCTGATGCTTGTAATGGGGTAAGCCCAGCCTGGCTAATTCGAAAAGTTAATGTTAAGCCCTGACAGTCTGTGATTTAAGGGCTCATTTCTTTGTTTCATCACAGTTTGTTCAATTGATATGACTGTAATACTGTGATGATGCATTGTATATTGAATAAGTGAGTAAGCCTCCATGTAAGCTAAACTATTTCTGTGTATTAACAATAGCATAATGTAAGACAACGATTATGTCCGTTCTGTCCATAGACTATATATTAAGCCCCCCTCTGCTGGCATCTGCTGCTGTCTTTCCTAAAGCGAAGATTTTGTTAATGTTGATGCATTCTCTTGGGGGGAGGGGGGTTACCTTGAGGATAATTTTGGTATGGGTGAGCGGGCCAGATTTTGAAACCTACCCCAATCATATACCCATTCTTTAAAAACAATGACCTATTCATATACTTGATTGAGCAAAATGTTAACATATTCATATACTGTTCTTTGGTTTTTATATACCCTCTTGCTGTCTGTAAATAAAGTTAACAAATAAATACTACAATTGTGATTTCTGAGCTAAAAATATATGAGCAAATATATGAGTATTTTCAAACAGGGATGTCAAAAATTGGATCATTCATATAACAATCATGAAACACTGGGTCAGTCATATACTTTTTCTTAGAAAAAGGGAGCTTATCGTATAACTGGCAGAATTGAAAAAATGGGCTTTTTGGACCGCACATCCGTACTATGTCATATATAGGTAGCTCCCCCCGCCTGAGGATACATTGTTTGTTGTTACTTCCGGTATGTATCTGTGAATGTTTGTGTTGAGTAGTGTTCTTTATAATTTTGCAAACTTCGTATTAAGAAAGAAAGAACTAGAGAAGATAATTGTTTGAAATAGTGAATTCGACTCTCTGAAAAGAAAGACACAAAACAAATTATTAAAATAAAAAAAGTGGATATATTATAATAATATGTTGAGTTTCTTTTGTTATGCCATGGTCAATCAAACAGCAAAGTATGCGTCTATGTATTCAGTGTCCCAAACGTAAATTGTTATCACAAGAGATAAAGCCCTTACTTACATTACTCACAGCTTTCAAAGGAGACATACGCCTATTATATAACCTATATATATTGATGTTTACAATAGTAACACCTATCAATTCTACCCTGTTCAATGTAAAGTTTAGTCACAATATCTGCATATGTTTGCTGATAAAGATGCAAATTAACAACAACTAATCAAAATAAGCTGCGTACCTTGTTATTTCATTTTAACTATATAGTTAAATTAATGAAGACAAGCAATTAAACAACTACCTGTACATAAACAGTAGTATGAACACTCCAATATGGTTATACATATTATCAATTGTATGACAGCAGTACCCCTGAGGCAACTTTACAACAAAAATTATATTAACATTTTTAGTTCCTATATGACTACAAAGCACACCTTAGTCAAATGATGACCTTTTCATGCCTAGTTACTACTTGAGTAACTGAAACATGCAAAAGAAGATTTGAACACATGACTGTTTATTACACGCTGAAATAAAGTAATGTGGAAGGTTTCTGAATTTACCATAGAGCAAAGAATAAGATCTATCAAACTGCATGATTTAAAAGTCATATAATCTTACCTACAATGAGGCTGATGATAATCCCAAAGATGATTGTTGTGAAGAATCCTATCATACCAAAGTATAAATACGACACATCATAGAGTGCTAAGTGACCAGGATCGTCTAGTCTGCAAAATCATGATAATGCTATACATGGGTCTCAATGCGAGAAAACATATCTTTGGGTTTTCTGACAAAGAAAGATTCATAAAAAGCCTGCTCAGCTACAGGGACTAGCTAGACAACTGTAATTCCGCTCATAGCAAGTACAGATATAATTATTTCCAATTAGCAAATAACAAAGGCGCTGGTCAGACTATGCGGGTGTGCAGGCTGGTCTGTGTCTTGTTGTTCACAAACCCCTGAAGACAGGTTTTCTCGCGTTAAGGCCCACATTACATCATCTGTCTCATTAATGAGGAACGAGCTTAATGTAATCAAAAGAAATATATTTGTATATATCACTGTAGAGATAAAACAAATATTCAAATAACAAATACAATACAACACATAACATGGTAAACACTCCACAATACGAAGTTTACATGTACATTGAAATAGGCTCAGATAAGCAACTCTTATACATAAACTCGTAATCATATTATGATCATAGTACCCAAAGTATACGATTTGGATAGGAAGTAGGAAAACATTCCATCGTTAGGTGCATTATGATTTAAATGCCAACTCGTTTTAACTCAAGCTACTGATAGCACAAAGTTTAAAAAAAAACTGTCAGATAACCCTTTCTATCAGACATACCCATGCTAGGCTCCACCCATTAGAATGTTTTTAGAAATAAACTGTCATTTTGTTACATAGAACAAAGAAATTACTTGTCAAGTCCACTAGTGTAGGATCTGATATATCCTTTCATCATAAGCAAACAGAGAAGACAATGATCAGGCAACATTAAATGTGTCTCTATGAGGTAAAGCGCAGATTGTATTATTTAGTTTTAAATACGTAACTACAAATTGATCAATGTCACTATTTTTTGGCAATTTCTGATCAGCACATTCTAAGCATGCAGTATTATTGTTATAAGACAACATGGTAAGGTCCAATTCAAAATACATGTATGGAGCCCTGGGAGGGGGGTCCCAGTATCACATATACCTTAAATTTTTAAACGAATTCCCGTATCTCTGAAATAAATATGGCAAATATCCCAAACTTTCAGAATGCATTGTATCCACATACCCCTAAAATTGATCAAAGTATCCCGTATCCCTTTAAATATTTACAAAAAATAATGAGCCATGGCATGTGATTTCCAACAATGTGACATTTTGACAAGTGTAGACTCAGACGAGCCTCTGTCGCCTTTTTTAAGCTTATACACTCCAACTAGTGTTCAGTCAGTAGCTTTACAATCATAGAATACTCAAACGACTTGCAAAGGCTCTGATCAGACTGCGCGTATGCGCAGGCTGGTCTACGAACAGGCTGGTCTGAGTCTTTGCTGGTCGCACATACCACATTGTTGGAAATCTCATGCACTGGCTCAAATATCCCGTATCCCTTTAAGTTTTGGTCAATAACCCAGTATCCCTAAAATCCCTTCCAGGGCCTCATGTAAACGTGTTTATCTAAGGTATAGGTGTATATAAAAGTACTAATACAATTACCGATTACCAATTGTGTCCACTGTGATATTCATGTCGTTATATGTCGTTGAATAAAATATGCTTTCTGTGGAGATATCTGTAGCTAACATTGACACATTCACGTTGCCAAAACATCCTTGGACACCAATAGATTGCGATCTCGTAGTCTTGGTTCCAATCAGCACAGAACAGATTGAAATCCAAACATTTATTGCTATTCCAAGTGTCCCACCTCCAACTGCTCCCTAATTGTAAACAGAAAATTGTTTTAACAGAATTGACATAAGCAACAAATGAATATATGTTTAATTTAAATGAAGGAATCAAGGTAATGGTTTTTGAACTCAATTATCATGCAATTTAAAGTATGTTTTTTACACAATAACAATGATTTGTCGTTAAAGATTTTCTAAAAGTAAGAGAGTAATATCAGGAAATACCACAAACACAACCTGCAGACCCACCCACGGCACCGTGAGGAAGAGCCACAGGACAGTTACAGTAACAAGACATCGAAAAGTAATAAAAGCAAAGCAACCAACTCCCGTCAAGATGATTGCAAAAATAGAAAGGACATAAAGTAATGCATACGAAAACAATGACAAACGCAGACCCCCACAAACAATGGGAGGTACATAAAACAATAAATCAACAACAACATAACCACCACCTTAGAATGGACAGCAGCCTAAGCTACCAAGGGGTTTAAATGCATTTTACTGGCACCAAATCTTCGTCTTAGATTCTGTTGTTGTTAAAACACAAACACTATTTAGCTCACATGGAGGCCTCCTGACCAGTTCAATGCATCATCACAGAGAAACAATCTAAGTCAGATTCATATGCCATCAATAAAGTATATAAAAAATGATATGAAACAAAACTTTGTACTGAAGATTTAATGTAGAAATAACGTCCTTTTTCTCATTGTATTTTACGTACATTTTTGTTATAAAGGCATTCGTCTATATTTGAGAAGCTGATGGAATTCAAATTCTTTTAACAGCTAAATACATTGAGTTGTTTTACAAACCATGGACATACAATATATATCTTTTCATTGATGTAGTCGTTGATAACTGTGGAATAACATAGAAACCCGCATTTATCATCAAATAGTTGGCTAAAGGTCATACTTATTTCATGTTACTATAAACAAGGTTTCCTTTTCTTTAAATTTTATTTTGTAGTGTAATTAATTGTATGAAATATTGTTTGGCTGAAGCTGAGAGTAGTATTTCTCATTCATGAACACGCCAAAAGTTTAGCTTTAAACAAATTCAGATTGTTGGGGTTGCTCTTCAATTAAATCACATATGAAAGCTTATTAATTACCATTAGTTTATACATGGAATAATAGTAATTGCCTTTGTTATAAGTCTAAGTACTGCATTAATGTAGTCTATACATTATTTATAATTAAAAAGTTCTTACAATCCAATTTGCCTGTGGGAAAAGACCTCCCAAATAGATCATTCCCAGCACTGGACCACCTATTGCCCCCATAGCAGATAAAGCGATCTGAAATGTATAATAATATAATCATGTTTATACTGTAGACAGAACGCACAAGCATTTTGCTATATAAAGCATTAAATTCGTAACATTTACGTTTACGATAAATTATTGGGTAATACTTAAAGCATATTGGTAGCCATTTAAGCTGCTTTACACATGAACCTTATATTACCACAAAAGATAAAGCAGAGCCGCAACATGATATTTTCAACAATGTGGTATGTGCAACTAGCCTGGACATACTGGCAGCCTGATCAGATCCTTTGTTAGTCGCTTGAATATTCTATGAGTGTTTAGTGACTGACTGAACATCATTTGGAGTTTCTTAGCTTAAAAGTAGGCTGCACAGACCCATCTGGATTTACACTTGTCACAATGCCATATTGTTGGAAATCATATGTCACTGCTTATATTAGAAAGCGTGTCAGTATGACCATAAAATGCCATTATTATAAACAACTGACTTACCAATGGCACTGCAAGGGAAAAGACACAACACATTTATAGCAACACGACAGCAAGAACACAATAAAAGCAAATTAACCTGATTTTTCTTTCGCTGAGAGATGGTTGCAGTAGGACACTCAGTATGCTTTACAAAACAAGGACCAAACACTTAAACACCATATAAAATGGTAGCAATAATAAACAACGAATCAACACCAACATAGCCATCGTCTTAGAACAAACATCAGGCAAAGCCACAGGAGAGCATAAATATATTTCATCAGTCACCTCTTATACTAACTGCATTCTTGCACGTTGACCTGATAAACGTTGTCTATGTCACGGCATGTGCCTTTAGTAGGTCATCATGAAGTTTTACTTTATGAATGACGTCGTCAATGACATTGAATCGACACAAAAATCGATAATGAGGCCATAATCGCTAGCTTGAATAGTGAATCAACTTGTAAACTGATAAATGGAATACTTGGTTCGCGTCTTTTGATATCAAGTTTACCAGGCTCAGCTCCGAGAAAGTATGTTGAATCGCACAGCAAGCCTTGGGATGTCAACAAGCTTTCTTGAAGCCTTGCCTGGTTAACTTGATATCAAAAGACACTCATCTAGTATTCTCTATGTACTGGTCGAATTTTCCCCCTAGATTCTGCTGTTGTTAAAACAAAACAATGATTTAGCTCGAGTAGCAGCTTCATAATGTATGCAATATATCGCCACAGAGATACAATCAAATCAATTTAACATACTTTGATGGAACAAAGAAAACTGTTCTTAACTAATAGACAACTAGAGCTAAAGAAAATTTCTATTTGAGTCACAGTGGACCAGATCAAAGGCAAGCAGGAGACACTGGTCATGGTTGTCATGGAGTCTGAAAACTGACTCACTGTCATACAATGTAAGACGATACCATAGCTATAAACAATGATTGGGTATATAACCAGGCATGCTTACAGTCAAATACTATCCATGCAATAGCTTACTCTTTTATAAGCTTGATAATCTTTTTGAAGAAGGATTTTCAACGATTATTTTGGATTTATAACTAAATCACCATAAAATGATGGTTTCGGATATACTGTATTGCAGTAGATTTTTCAATATTGTATTTAATTATCAACTCTGAGTGTCTCTTAGAGATTTTAGAAAATGCTTTGAGAAGTTTATTTATCCATAGCCGTGTTTTGGTAACTTACGTAGCAGTCCAAAAATTTGCTTCAATTGATGAAGCCACTTACATTAGAATATACTCTCGCAAAACGAATATGCTGCAAAATATATACACTATGAAAAGGGAACAGAGGCCCATCTCCTCATAAAAATGGGAAATCAACTATTTGAAAATTTAAAGTATATCATTGATCATAAATAATAGATGAAACAGTATCTTTTGTTGTGGACAAGTCAGTCCAAAAAGCCTGGATCAGTATCAAATGAATTTGCTTTATTCAACAGAAGTTCTGTGGCATAATTTATCTGACTTGCCATTTGTTCATAATAAGTATTAAGCAAAGTTTAGTAAATTATCTATATTTTTTGAAGCAGAGGTAAACGCTTTGAAAACATCAGCCTGATTAGTGTCGGAAAGAGACACCATGAGGTCAACAAAATAACAAAAACAAATCAGCAACAAGAGAAGCACAATTAGTATCCTTTTGAAAACGTACAATATGTATATACAGTTTAGAACCAAGTCAAATAAATATAATGTCCAAAAGATACTGCATAGCGTCACACACTTTCATACATTACCACAAATATTAATTCTGATTGTTCAAAAGTTTCATGTGATGTGTTAATGTTTTGATGTCGAAAAAGATACAGAGAGCAATTGTTTATTTGTGAAATTAATTGTCTACCAATGTCTTTATTATAAGTGGCTAAGAATACTCTCTTCAATATACCTGAGTAATGGATCCTGCCAGGTACTGCGCCATATACGCTAATGTGATTACTATAGCCCCATACACTATAACTGAAATTATAGAGAGATAATGAGATGCATTTAACCTTTTATATTCAAGTTGAGTAGGCTGAGAGGATTCTTCCTGTTACTGGTTTGATACAATAAAAACAGGATTTTTTCTTTTTGTACTTCAAAGGGTGACAGGTAGAATATTTTCAATTACATTGTATGATGTATTTCAACCCATGAAAGTTGTTTAAACTTAGCAAACAGTGCAGACTCTGATAAAATGCAGCTTTATGCTGCATTTCATCTGGTACATCCCTATGGCTATATTACAAGAAAGGAAGAAGGCAAAGATCAGGAATTGATACAATCAAGTATGACACCTGACCCAGGACACCACATGAGAAAGTTACAAAACACAAGAAACATCACATACAAGAGAGCCAAGAGGTTAGCCCTTGTAGTTTGTTCTTTGTTGAATCTAGCAGTACCTTCTGTTTTACTCTCCTGTCAGGTTGTGTATTAAAGAGCGATGCATACATTGTACAAACTGATTGAAATAACATTTATACGCACACTGTATTTGCAACAAAGCAACTATTAATTTTACCATATATTTCAATGAAACATCTGAAGTTATGCTGTCAAAAATGTACACGTACCAAGTATCATATTCACTGTATTTGCTTCCTTAAAACAGCTAAAACTGCTTGTCAGTATTGAATCAACCACTACACCACACATTGTTTATATCTGCATGACAGTCATAGCTCCAATTTTGATTTTGTGAATTACCTATTTGCTAACCCATTAGTTGCATGATTGTACCATAGTAAATAGATCAATCTTGGTTCTAATCTTAATGCTTGTATGATTGAAAATTGTTTTGCATTGTATGTACTAAATTGAAATAACTATGTCTAAACCAACCTTGGCTGCTGTTTGTCTATTTGCTATCTTTCTGGGGTGATAAAATGAGCCTTTTGAATCCAATTTGGTCCTTGTTTTAAATTATCATATATGTTATATAGTCAGGCAGATGCTGCGAAATTCTTTTACTATTAAGGTAGTCTAATTTGCATTGTTATTATGCGCTGCCAAGTCTTAGTCTTTGCTGATTGGCGATGCAATATGTAGCACTATTTTTTGTGCTGGACCATATTTAGCTTCAAGTTTAATGCTCTTTTTTGTTATACCACTTCTCCATTTGTTTCAAGAGGACATATTGAGTTAAACAGTCGCATCTGGGTGACACATAGTACCTTGTTACTCAAAAGTAAATATTTAATGCACCTAATTCAGATCCAATGCTGTATAATAGGGCAATTAAACGATCAATTAGTCTAATTGAAACAGATTTGAAGTACGAAGACATCTTGACACTATTCACATTTTACACACCAATGAAGTTACTACTATGCAATCTGTAGAAATCAACTTTGATTAATTCCAACGACTAATAATTCAAAGTAAAATTAAACGCTGTAGTAGTGGTTATTTGAGTAAATGAGTCGACTCCATTGAGATATACCTATAAGTTTGGCTGTTAAAGTCTTTCCCCATTGTGACGTGTTCTTTAGACAGTTCACTAGCAGATCTTCTATAGTATTTGCAGCCATAGCATTGATTCCAGATGACAGGGAGCTAAAAATAAAAAATCAAGATATTCTATTCTACACATCGTTTGTGACCAGGTAACGTCAAAATTTATTCATTATTAAACACACTTGACAAATGGTGCAATCAGTAAATTTTGACCCCACCCGTTAAATTAGATTACATGAATAGAGTTTCTTTTTTGAGTCAATATATAAAACTATAGAAACCAAATATTTACGAAATAAACCCTAGCTTAAGAAAAAAGTTAGAAATATGTCAGAGATGTGTTAAATTTCTTTTATGTATAAGATATTTGGAAAATAGTTGCTACAAACAATTATGATCATTAATATAATTAATTAGATATCATGTTTTGCCTCAAGTTGCGTTGATATATGTCTGATATTTTTGCCATATAGTTCTGGACAGTAAGTTTCCTGTGCATTTTGCATTCATGCATGTGTTTGTTGCATCAAGTTCCTAACCTGTCTAGATCCTTTTTTGGTTTGTCTGATGTATTGTTTCAAATAGTTATATGTCACAAGAACTCCTGGGCAAGCTTTCAAATTTCAAACACTCTAAGAATACAAATAAATGAAAAACAATTACTTTGATTTCCCCAAAAAATTGGATATAGGATTATTTAAGATAAATATTTGCCTTCTGCATTTAAATACATTAAATAAAGAAAGAAAAATTTAAACTGTTTTCGCTTAAAATGAAATCCTATTCTTGTATATTCATACCTCAGAGAACCGCTAAATAAGGCAGCAATGAAGAGCCCAGCAAGGCCTGGAATATCTGTCAATACATGCATGACGAAGTAGGGTGTAATCTGAAATGAATGAAAATTATTTCCATTATGGGGGAGTTTTAAGCCCATTTTACTGTAAGCCACCTAAATTTGGTGAAGCATTTTTTCGCGGTATTTATGTGTGGGCATTTTGAAAGATTAAAATAAAAAGAAGTATAAAAAATGATGACTGATCCAACCCTTTAGTCTGAACTGGGAAGTTTGCAAGTCATACGTGTCGCTTTTTTACTATTTAACTTTGTTCTTGGTATCTTAGTGAATCCAAACAGTTCCATTGGAATTAAAACTGCTTGGAGGTAAGGAAGTCTACCAATTATCATATATACGTAAGTAAGAGAAAGTATTTCAACATTATGGTAGGTGAGACAGATAGCTTTTAGTTGATACCTCTATTGAGTTGATTTTTGCTTTCGCTTTCGGAAATTTTGTTTCTAAAGTTTTATATACTGACTAAAAATCTGTATATATAGGCTATTCTATAACTGTTCAATATAATACATGTATTCTAATTTAGCGAGTGGGGTTAAACTTTGGCATTCTTGAAAGATAATTATTGCAGTGACCCCAGGTATATACATACTATTATACAAATCCTTAAATTAAAAATAAATATCGATTGGATGAAAATCAGTGAGTAGTCTGATCAGCTGGAAGATGCCACCTGAGGATGGTAATCAGCTGGTTTCAACAGAAGCCAGCTGAGTTGAATCTTGACTGTTTTCAAATGAGACTATAGACCTTTCGTCAAACTATATGTAGCATTTCTCTTTTGATTCAGTATATCATTCAACAGTGATTTTCTTTCAATTTATTATAATACATGTTTATCTTGACAAAACCTGTCTTCGAGGGTTTTCGACAAAGCGAGACTCAAAACAATCTCATCAGCTACAGAGACTAGCTAGACAATTTAAATTTCGCCCATAGTAAGTCTAGATACAATACTTTTCAATAAGCGAATAGCAAAGGAGCTGATCAGACTGCGCGGATGCGCAAGCTGGTCTGCGCCTTTGTTGTTCGCAAACCACCGAAGACAGGGTTTCTCGCGTCGGGGCCCATTTCTGAGAGGTTGTGTTATTCCTAGGACTATAGTGGTATGACCTGATTGCCATTGGTTATCATTCCTGCTGCTAGTGGGTCACATCCTTCATTGGCAAAATAAGCAAACATGACCATTCCAGTGAGACACAACAATGCACCGTACAGTAATACCAGTGGGACACTCAATAGAGCTGCCCTGGAATTAAATTTAATTAACATGAGCGCAAGCATATATTGCCAGTGCACAACATAGATCAGCTCTAATATATTAACATGAGCGCAAGCATATATTGCCAGTGCACAACATAGATCAGCTCTAATATCTAATCAACGACAGTACAAAAAAGTATTGCCAGTAAGACACAGTAATGGATTTTATCATATGACGTCGCGTCTGGGAGTAAAATAACGCCATGCAATAAAATCGATAAACCGTTGGTGGTGTACAGATTTTCAGGAAACTTAATGACGTTCATAACAACTTTGGGTACATAATGACAAAATTACAACGTTTTTTTACGTCAGAAATGAGATTTCAAAGTACTTTTCTTAATGTCATATGATACATAGAATCTAGCATTCGTTCTCTTGTATCATTGAATTTATTAAACTCGTTGCGAAAAATCGATAATTATTTGCTTTTATAATAAGAACAAGACCAAACTCTGCTCTGTACCTGCATCGCCAGTGTACATCTTCAGTGTGTGAACCCTCAATATGCAAAGTTTTAATATAATGGGATAAAAACTGTTAAAGCTAATAGATTGCTCACAGATTACATAATGTAAGCACTCCAAATGTAGTGTATACGTAATACTGTCTAAGTTAAACACTCCAAAAAAATATAATACACATACACTCCCAAAATATTATAAAATATCATCACAATGTGCACAAAACAGGAGGTGCACATTTTCAGTGTATGTACAATCAAAAGTTTGAATGTAAAGGAATAAAAACTGTTGCAGTTACCGATTGCATAAAGCAGACACTCCCTAAGCATATGGATGGAAAAAAATATATAAGATCAACACCCCTCAACATAAGAAAATATCCATCAAAAGAATACAAAATACGAGATGCCATCTTCAATTTGCAAACAATCATTATGCAAAGTTTGAATATAAAGGAATAAAAACTGTTAGATTTACAGATTACACAAACAAGACACCATCTAAGCATTTAGGACAGAACAAATATCTAAGTTTAACAGACCTCAAAAAATATTCATGATTTGTGCACAAAATAAGAGTTGCACATTTTCAATTGTTAACACTCAATATGCTAAGTTTGAATTTAAAGAAATGGAAACTATTGGAGCTACAGATTACACAAACTAGTCACGCCAAAAGCGTTGCAGGCTGACGGACGGAGTTGACCCACTGCTACACCAGCGTTTCGCTAAAGCAACGCAGGAAACGCCGAGGCCCACATAATATGCAGTTTGAGACATTAAATTAGATAAATATGTATGCCAAATGAAAATTTAAGTCGTTTTTTGCATAAACGCTATTTTATGCCATCGATAATATGTCAGTGTTTATTTCTTAATTATGTTAGCCCTCTTTATGCTGTGGTATGCAATGTTAGCTAGCATTGAAGCATATCATGTACATAGCTAGACAGTATGAAAATGATAAAGTAAAATACACTTGGTTATTTCAACATTTGCTTGATTAAACATATTTAGAACACATACAAAAATAGAATATAGTTTTAAGTTATCTGTTTCCTCACTTCAGTAATAAGATACCATACGCACATTTTTGACTGTTTAAGTGTCTTCATTGAACATATGCGCTGTATCGATGACTGATTACACAGGTTTGGCAACCAGTTGATAGAACCGCCAATCACTAGTGACCATAGAGTATGTCGTACACGTGGGTCTCCACTGAAACTGAACACCAGTAGAAAGTTTAGATATGATACTTTCCAAAATGCAAAAAAACCCAAAATACTGGTCTGCACCTTTGTTGCTAAGTTTGAATTTAAAGAAATGGAAACTATTGGAGCTACAGATTACACAAACTAGTCACGCCAAAAGCGTTGCAGGCTGACGGACGGAGTTGACCCACTGCTACACCAGCGTTTCGCTAAAGCAACGCAGGAAACGCTGAGGCCCACATAATATGCAGTTTGAGACATTAAATGAGTCAAATATGTATGCCAATTAAAATTTTAGGTCGGTATTTGCATAAGCTCTATTTAATGCTATCAATAATATGTCAGTTTTTATTTCTTCATCATGTTAGCCCTCTTTATGCTGTGGTATGTAATGCTAGCATCGAAGCATATCATGTGCATAGGCACCTCTTTAATTTGAGAATACACTTTTATTAATATTTAATATATACATAGCTAGACAACATGAACATGATCAAGGCTATTGGAATTTTAAATGTTAATTTTCATCAACCCAATCTCGAACTGTCAACACATGACATTTATAATGAGCTAAGCAAATGCTATTGTGATTTCTATATTATCTGAACTGTTCATTTTCCCTTTTTAGACAAATGGAATTTTCAATAAAATTTAAAAGTAAAATCAGGATGGTACATTGTATAAATTTAGTGGTCACATGTTAAAATTATCAAATAAAACTTTATATATATTTCTCTGCAACATAATTTATATCAGCAAAAGTGCAGACCACACTTCATTAGGGACGTTGCTGTTTGCCAGAGTTCCCATTTAGGGGTTTCCAATGTTTAAAGAATTTAATGAATAGCGATAATTATATTGTATGATGTAAGAGACATTCTTATGTTTTCATGTTTATGAACTAATATATTCAGATATGGTGCAAAAAGATAACAAATTCAATACGACAAGGCAGTACATAAACATGTTATAAATACATCAAATATATTTAGGTTTCTGGCAAAATACATATACCTACTCATTAAAGACAATACGTTCGCCAGCAACACAGTCATCATATATTTTGTCAAATGTTCCCAGCTTGATTCGACTCTGTAATAATTATACTGACATATATCTAAGCTATGTAAATACATACTACAATATGATCAAAGTACTGAACAAGTAGTTGTATTTTCCCAACAGCAGAATCAATTGCTCAGATTCGGTCAATATCTTTAGCTTATCACAATACATTGCGTCTAGGAGTGATATAACGTCATGCAATACAATTGATAAACTACCAGTGATTTACTAATTCCGTACCGTTACGTTATGACGCTTATTATAGCGTTGCGTAAAAGAAATAGAACCTAACATTCGTGCTCCTGTATCAATAAATTTACTAAATTCGTTGCAAGAAAGCAGTAAATGCTCGGCAAGCCTCACATTTTATCATTTTTCCCCAACTCGTTTAATAAATTCAATAAAACATAAAACTCATATAAGATATTCTATTTAGCCACCTAACCACGTGTAGCCTCAGTTGCTATCCGTTCTAAGGCGATGGTTCTATTTGTGTTTTTATTGTTTATTATTTCTTTCACTGTGTATGGGGTTTGTTTTGTTTGGTTCTTGTTTTGTAATGTAGTGTACTTTCTAGTTTTGCAGTCATCTCGTGGATGGAGACAGAGCTGACTGCTTTGATAATTTACATCCATGTTATCAAGCGACTGTAAGTATTCTGTGTATTGTTTTCTTGCAATGCCATGGGTTGTGTGGAATTTCCCTTAACATAGTCATTTTTAATATAGCAATTTGAATCGATTTACCTGTCTTAAATAAGACACTTATAGCGTTCATATAAATGTAATTAAAACAACTATTTCGCCTGAGAAAAGGCAAAAATGAGTCTCGACGCAAAAACACTGTGATCAAGGTTTGCGAACATCAAATGTGCAGACAAGCCTGCGCATCCGCGCAGTCTGCTCAGCACCTTGGTATTCGCCTTTTGGAAAGTATTATATCTAAACTTGCTATAAGCAAACAATCAATTTTCTAGCTAGTCTATGTAGCTGATCAGGGTGGTTTGGGCAGAACATGGTCGGAAAACTCGAATCAGGCTTTCTTACGCAAGAACCAAATGGCATACATTCAATAATGTTACAGCTACAATAGAACATAGGCTGAAGAGAGAACTGACATTTTCAATACAAAACCAATATGATTATCCGAATCATAAGAGGATATATTTTATAAATATAGCAATAAAAATGACAATGGGCAAATTTTCCAAATGTCTGACATAGTCAGAATTAATTTTGTAACACTCTTATGTCAACTATGCATTCAAACTTACTAGGATTAGAATCGCAATAAGGCCAACAAAGAGAATAACAAACTGGAACACGTCCGTCCATATAACACTCTTGATGCCACCCTGCAATATTGGAAGACTTAAACTGTCATCAGCAAGTGTAGAAATAATTAATTTTCGCTATTGTCATTAATAATATTGAACCTGTAAATTGTTGTTTGGTGTTGTTAAATATTATCAAATGAAAAGTGTGTACGGTATGCATAGAGCTACTGGTGGTATTCATATAGCTGTTTTATACCTACTGTGCGTTAAGTAAAACAACTTAAGAAATGAATTCAAGTTTTGAAATGTTCATTGAATCATGAATACTTCGGGTCTCTTTCAAACATTTCAAAAATTGAATTTATTGCTTATATTTACATTTAATTATAAATATTTAAAATATAAAATATTGTTTTTAATTTAGAAATTAAACCAGTTTTGTATTTAAAATATAATCGTATTAACAGTTAAGTCGAAGTGTAAAATGGGAAAGCGGCCAGCTTGAACACGGACAGCCAGTGGAGCAAACAAGAGGCATGTTTTGCACGTGCGACTCAGGTGTGGCTTGCTGTCAATCACAAAACCAGTATCACTTCTGGCAAATAAGTTCGATGTTCGAATCGTATTGCACGGGCAAGTGAGCGTGGCAGCTACCAAACAAATTTGTGTTATTCATGAGGTTATGAACGGTCGCAAAAATCTAAAGATTCATTAAAGGATTGCTTCGAAAATGTAAATTTTCTTTTGTGGACTACGTAAAGCAGTGTAAGTGATTATGGTATTTCATATACCATGCTTACGAGCTAAACATGATAAAGGAAGTGTTTATGCATATTAATTTTACCATTGTGTTTTATTTAATTGTCTATCATGTTTGGAAAACACCGTAGATCTAGATCATCTGGCTTTTGCCAAAACTATCTGATCAAGTTCTACACTAAATTCCACTCTGACAATACACGTATATAACTGAAAAAACTGCAGGACAACAGTAAACAAAACGGAGAGGAGTGTAGTACCTTAATATATTCAGCATGACTGGGGCAAATAAATAAGCTGCGACATGTGATTTCAAACGATGTGGCATTTTAACAAGTGTAGACTCAAACGAGCCTGTGAATGTAATAAAGAGGGCAAAGGTCAGGAATCGATACAATCAAGCACCACACTTGACCCATGATAGCAATGTGAAAATGACAGCTTCACAATTAGACATCACAAACGAGGGCCAAGAGGTCAGCCCTTTCCCAGCAGGTGACCACAATGCATCAATAAACAGACGCACACGAAAGTATAGCGAAGCCTCCTTTTAAGCTTAGCAACTCCAAATGATGTTTAGTCAGTAGCTTAATTCTCATCAAATTTTCAAGTGAATAGCAAAGGCTCTGATCAGACAGCGCGTATGCGCAGGCTGATATGAGGCTTTGCTGATCGCACATACCACATTGGTGGAAATCTCATGTTGCGGCTCATACCATTTTCTAGCAACAACTTCCACAATACTACTGCACATATACAAACATCGTCATGTCATGAGTTCAATGTGTACTCTTTAGTTGATATTGGATTTTAATGGGTCTGAATGCGCTATTTATTGTCCACTCCATGCCTTTAGAGGGGCAAATTATTGTACTATAAACGCTTATCAATGCGGATTGTTTTTTAATTGTTGTCAAGCTGAATTGTGCATAGGAATAGTTTCTGATAACTAAATTGCTTATAAAAAGATGACTGTGCGGTAGCTATTGTAGTTTCGACATGATAATATTCATTATAGTGCTGAGTGTTACTTCGTTATATAAAATATAAGATGAAAAAGTCAGTTCATTTTCAATCATGCTTTGCTGTTTTGAAGCAAATTGAAAAATAAAGTTTCATCAATAAGATTGAAATGTGTATGTGTTTGCCTGTTAAACATGGAACTTATTGCCTTAATGAGCAGGAAAGCCCCCGACGAGCCAGCCTGCATGCGCATTCATACAGTCCCATTAGAGCCTTAGCAGCCCGTATACATACTTTAGGGACAAATATAGAGAGTCAGACCAAAGTTAGTATATTTAGACCCAGTGAATAGTTTCCATGCATATTTTAAAATGGAACGTATGTATATGTGATACGTACCTTCACCTTAGCATCGGCTTAAATGTAAATAGATTTTATCCCTTTGTGTACTAGAGACCCATAAAGGGTATAATTTGGTAAAATGTGAAGATCCAGATGAAATGCAGCATAATGCTGCATTTCATCTGGGCCTGCACTGTTTGCTAAGATTTAAAGAACCTTCAGGGACAGAAATACATCGTAAGTTTAAAAATTCTACCTGTGACCTGTTTAAGTAAACAATGGGTAGATTCATAATTATTGTATCAATATTTATGGGAAAATCCATAGGTATACAAAGAGCCAAATGAATAAAGAAAAACACATATAAGTAAATGAAATCACTTACCAAAGATGTATAGATCGTTCCTATGATCCCCACTAATATCACAGATATCCACATAGGAAGTCCAATCACTGAAAATAACAATTTATCTTGCGCATGCTTTCTGCTGTTTTACCAATTTGAAGAAAATTCTATCTTACATCAACAATAGAAACCAATTTAGAAACTTAGGTTTTAAAAAACAATGTTGTCTATATCATAAAATTTGGAAAGCATTTTCTAAATTCTACCAAAAGAAACTCAGAGTTGATTGTTAAATGTAATATTGGTTTAAAAAAGTCTTCTGCGACAGGGCATATATGGTGATTTAGTTTATAAATTCAACAGAATAGATGGAAATTCTACTTTTAGTGATCAATTCAAAAATATTATCAAACGTTATTAGTGCATGTTCGATAAAACACGAATATCACACGACTGTCTTCATGTCTGATTATAAACCCATTCATGGTTTATAGCTATGTGCCCCTCTTTAATTGCACGAGGATGGGCCAGGCCTCAGACTCAATGATTGCACTAACGTAGAGCTTTAATCGGTTGATTGGTGTCTGGTGCTTGATTTTGGCTGGGCCAAATGTGGCTTAACTTGAGGTTTTATTTAGCTCTGCTTATCTATGAGGCATTAGCCCTTTTTTTTGTTTCATCATGGTGTGTTAATTTGATTAGAGTATTTCTCCATGATTATAAATTGCATAAGTTAGGAGGCCTCCATGCGAGCTGAACATTTCCTGTACTTCAACAACAGCAGAATTTAGGGTAGATTTGGTACCAGTAAAATGCATTTAAGCCACTCGGTGGCTTAGGCTGCTGTCCGTTCTAAGGCGGTGGTTCTGTTGTTGTTGACTTTTTTTTATTGTTACTCCCATTTTGGGAGTCTGTAATTGTTCTATGTTTTGTTGTACGCTTCTTTATGTCCATTCTAGTATTGCAATCATCTTGATGGGGAAGAGAGGGCTGGTTGCTTTGCTTAATTTGTCTTCTTGGTGTCTCGTGATGGTTGAGTGGCCCTTCCTCATGGTGCCATTGGGTTGTCTGCGGTTTGTGATTGTGATATTTCCTGATCATACCCACTTACTGTTTTTGAGGTTTTCTTTAGCTCAGACTATCTGTGCGTCATGAATCCTTTTCTTTGTTTCATAATAGTGTGTTAATTTTGTAAGATTGTTTTTCTGTGATGATACATTGTCATAGTAAGGCAGCCGCTATGCAAGCAAAACATATGTTTAAAAAACGTGTAATAGCTTACTTGTATATTGTATTCCTCAAAACTGTACAATTTTATGTTCAAGAGATGATATCTCTTTCAATGATTTGAACCAATTTCTTCTTATGAAATTTGTGTTTGTTTTAGCATTGGTTTTTATGGGTAACCTAAAAATCATTTCAAAGTCGTGTTTGTCTTGAAATATTAGTTTGTGACGCGATACTCTATATTTGCCGAAGGCAACGATTAATACAACATAATCAAAATACATTTTTTAAGATTGAATTAGATTTTAGCTCAGCTACACAACAAACTGTCACTATGTTATGTGTCATGAGAGTGTGTGTTGTCTGTCAGTATCATTTTGGGGTTTGCTTGTTCTCTCTATATTTTCTCTTATTTTTTTCCGATGAAATTCTTGCACTTGGTAAAAAATTACCATTTTACTACTTTGTCGGCACTTTATAGTAACACAACAGCAGTTCGAAATGACAAAGTTGCCAGATTTTACAAATCATTCGAGCCGTGACATGTGATTTCCAAGAATGTGGCATTTTGACAAGTGTAGACTCAGACGAGCCTGTGCAACCTCCTGTCAAGCTTAGAAATTTCAAATTATATGTTCAGTCAGTAGCTTAACAGTCATATAACATTCAAGCGACTAGCAAAGTCTCTGATCAGACTGCGCGTATGTGCAGGCTGATCTGGGGCTTTGCTGATCGCATATACCACATTTTTGGTAATCTCATGTCCGGGCTCATTTAAAAAAAAACTATCTGAAGAAATTAATTAAATGCTGTTTATTTCTGTAAAAGAGAGGCCAAAAAAGACATTTAGTGCACATGTTTTGTTTTATACTTACATTGTATATGAGTTGAGAATGAAAAAAGTTTTATATTTCCAACACCAGGTAAAACTCACCTTACCTGCAGAGCCACAGACAACTATCTACTAGATACTTAAGTATTTGGTACTATGGATGTTAAACGTTAATATGCATTTTTGTAAATTGCTCAACATATTTGAAGGAACACCTTAAAAATTCCATGTGCAATAATATAACCCATGCCATTCTTCACCAGACAACACCAGGTAAAACTCAACTTACCTGCTGAGCAACAGACAACTATCTACTAGATACTTAAGTTTTTAGTACTGATTTATATAATGGATGTTAAAATTCATTCAGTATATTTGTACATTGTTCCAAATATTTGAAGGAACACCTAAAGATTTTCCATGTGCAATAATATTAACCCCAGGTGATATTTCACCAGATAATAAGAGAGACGTTTTGTTTATTTCGCCATGTTTTTTCAAGAGAGACAATCTGAGAGTATTGAACCAGGACTTTTATTTTAAATGTTTTTTTATGAAATTGAAGGACTTTTTCGCATAGTCTGTGGAGTTAAGATATCACATTATAGCGTACTCTTATGTTTTTTCTATATACAACAAAGGCAATGAATATATGAAACAATGCCAATATAGTATCTTATTATCTACTATGTAATGAAATACAGGAAAATATTTATTGAATATATGGATATATTTCACAGCTATGAAAATATAAAAACTTGTATTTTCACAGCAGTGAAAATACAAGATTTGATATTTTCACGGGAGAGAAACCGTCAGATTTGAACTCCCTTTTTTCTATTTTCACAATATTGTCTAAGGGAAGCAAATCTTTATGGCATATCTGTTTCTTTCTAAGGGAAACAACTATTGGTGTTTCCTATTTCTAAAATGTCAGAGTCGCTTAGAAGCTTAATTAAAGAAAGAGCTTTTATAAATTCGTCTGCTACAACTAGAAAATCAAAACAAAAGCTAATGTAAATTAGATTCGCTTCTCTTTACATTAAAAGATTATGGGAACTTTGTAGATAATAAAAAGAAAATTCAAATGTTTTTTGTTAAATATGTCTTTTATTTCACTCAGGAAGTGGACAATCATTATATTTCATTCGTGGATTGTCCACTTCACTCGTGAAATAAAAGACATATTTAACAAAAACATTTGAGTATCCTCTAGTTGTTAGATTAGTCCTCTAATATGTGGTTTTCAATTTACATAAAACATTCTACTGAGGTATATGTAGAGAGATTATTACAGTGTTATCAATAAACATCATCCTTAATGGGTCAGCGAACCAATCGAAAGAAAATAATTGTATAATCTTTTAGAACTATTTATCACATGACGTCGCGTCTGGGAATGATATAACGCCATGTAATAAAATTGATAAACCACTAGTGGTTTGCAGATAAAGTTACGTCACGTAATAACGTCCATGTGAACGTTGCGTAAAAGTGGCTAAGTCTTGAAATGTTCACGCCAAAAATGCGGGTTTTAAGAAATTTTAATGCCATGAGATAAATAGAATATAACAGTCGTGCTCCTGTATTATTGAATTTATTAAATTCGTTGCAAAAAAGAGATAAATTGCCCAGCAAGCCTCGAATTTTATATCTTTTCCCCAGCTTGTTTAATTAATTCAATAAAACATGAGCACTAATGTACGATCCACTATATCT
Organism: Loripinus fragilis; assembly: GCA_964019695.1. Classification (NCBI taxonomy): domain Eukaryota; kingdom Metazoa; phylum Mollusca; class Bivalvia; order Lucinida; family Lucinidae; genus Loripinus; species Loripinus fragilis. The sequence continues at coordinate 93,760,147 of OZ026514.1, forward strand.
AACTATGGGTCAAATGATATATAAGTGCATTTACATCATCAGGAGACAGATGACAAAACATGTTACAGTAGTGTTCCTTTAATTGTTTTAGTGTAGTTTCCGTACATACACTCATAAATTCCAGTAATGTAAATTTAAGGACACAGTTAAAAAAAATCTATAGCCTTTCCTTGGAAAACACTGTGTATAAACTTAGCAATTGTACGTGATTGTAACCTGGCTATTATAATACAAAGAAATGACGTTTTGACCAAATCCGAAACCCAGTACAATCACTGAACATCTCCATAATGCTAAAAATCATTATTCATTATAAATCCAAAATGAATAAATCTTCAAATGAATATTTAGCTTGCAAGATGAATGTGTACTCACCAGCCTCAAGAGCCAGAGCGGGTGCTAACAATACAACACTCATGTACAGTAACTGAAAGATAATTAAATATCGAGACAATACATGTCGAATTAAGAGGAATAAAAGTAAATGAGTATGAACAGAAAAGACACAATCACAAACTTCATACAGATCTACAGCACCGTAAAGAGGAGATACAGAACACTAATAGCCACATGACAGCAGTAAGATATTAAAGTACAGCAGCCAGCTCCTTCTTCTTTAGCAGCGAGATGATTGCAAAACTAGTAAGGACATTAAGTAAGTACTGCCTAACGAAACAAAGAGCAAACACAATCACCCCTACACCCCACCAAAAATGGGAGCAACAAAACAACTTTGATTCAACAACAACAGAACCACCACCTTAGAACGGAAGCAGCCAAGGCCATTAGTGAGGGCGCTTAAATGCGTTTTATTGGCGCCAAGTCATCTCCCTATATCCTTCTGTCGTTAAAATGAAAAAGAAACTGTTTGCCTCGCATGAAGGTTTCCATATTTATGAAATGCATCATCAAAGAGAAAAATCTAATTAAGTTTACAAAATGTGATGAAGAATAAAACGGGCTTATCACTCACACATAGCCAGAACATATAACGTTTGACTGTCAATTCCTTGAAATACAAAATAGACAAGTCCATAGTTACTGTACCAATATGTTTTGGATACTCCATCAACCTTGCTGCCAAATATAAGTGTTTTACAGCAATGCTCAGAGCTTCACAGTGATCAAAATGTAGCAATTAGGTGAATATGATCAGGATAATGTCACAACTATAGCACATTTTTATTCAAGTTATAATAATCATGCTATATATTTTAGAATCATGAGTAGAAAGTGACTTCAATGTCCCTAATGACTTAAAGTGTCAAAGGACGGTCTACCTGGTTCATGATTAATTCGCGCAAACTACAGTTAGACATTATATGTAATGCATTCCATTATTAAGCTGTTATGTCTTCTATAAATTTCTTTATAGTTCATTGCAATAAATTTGAAGTCAGGACACTGCCTGAAAATTGTAAGTTTTTGTAACAAAAGTGATTTATATTAATACAACATATAGTATTTACCAAAAGTGAACAATATCTAACACGCTTATTGAAACAGTACAGGATGTTAATTTTTTGTAGGTGGAACGTTAAAATTCTTACCGTTTGCAGCATTCCTAAGACAGCCCCCATGAGTTGAACAGCTCGAGATTCAAAGCGGCGTCCAAGATACTGGAAAATAATATACCAATATTTACTCGAATAACGTTAGTTGTAACAACCCCTATATAGAAAAAAAAACTAGTAAGTAAATGCATTAATTTGCCGAAAAAAAATGAGCAGTACAAATGCTATTTTCCACGTTTTCTTCTATATTGTTTGATTTTGTTTTGCTAACATGTACTGAATATTTTACCTGAAATTTTTTACCACAGTGGCTCAATGGTTGGGCCTGACCATCACAATAAACATACATAGTACAACTTATCAATTGTGATGGTACAATTTCTTTGACATCAGTGCAACTTCCATTTGATTAACGACGACCCCATATTGGAGGTAAACCTTACAAAACGTGAAAAGATTTGAACAGCTGAAATTAGAGCAATATGTTCCCAGAAGAAAAGTATCATTGTATATCCTAGACCTTGTTTCAATTTGATTTGACGCTTTTCTACATAAAATATATTATAGCTGCTGTTGTTGTTGTTTTACGTACCTCATAAGCACTGGTCAACCTCAAAGGGTACATGAGTGGAACAATCATACAATACTGTATCACTGAAGCTACTGCTAAGCCAACGTATATGTACAGGAACATAGTGTTATACAGATAAACTTCTGCTGGAACACCAATTACGGAGATTGCCGATTGATAGGTTACCATCATGGACAAAGCCACGGGTAGTAGATGCATCTGTCGGTTACCAAGGAGATACTCTTCTGTCGTCTTCTGTTTGCGGATGAGACCATAGTATATTCCTATTCCAAGAGAGATCAGCAAGAACAGACCCATCACAACGTAATCCGCGACATGAAAGTAGACCTTCATTGTTTTGCGATCTTTGTCTTCAGCACTCTGGTGGCTTGTGGTTTGTAAGCTGGCTGCTGATTTCAAGCGCAAGTGACACAAGCAATCAATTAATATTAGTTTTCAACATTTGATTGAGAATAAGCCAATCAACCATTTTATTAAACTCCCAATTGTCTGCAAGATTTATAGGTTTAAACTATCCTTGTGCACTGCTGCTAAAATGCAGCACGAGATGTGTAACGTTTTATTCTAAAATAAACTCGTCAAAATAATATAAGCCCCATGTCACTTTTTCCCATAGCCTTACTGTTAAATTCCTAAAGTTTAGTTGTTTATTTAAAAAACATAGATGGCAGTTGAAAATTCTATTTCCACCCAAGTTAGACAACAATGTCTTGGGTGTGATTACACAAAGTTTGAATTGATAATACCAATTGTCTTTGGGTATGTGCTATATTTTCCAAGAGTATCCATTTTTGTCCAATTTTACTATAGAAATGATAGGGAACGAAACGAGACATTTACTGGAATGTGTAAAGCTCTATGGAAAACTTATCAATAAATATGAAACCTAGCGTATGGTGAGAGGAAACATTACTGCTATTTCACTGAAAATGTTATGGAAAAATCTTTATTCAGTAAAATGTTATGATAAATTAAACATGAATGTATTTACATTAAGTCTATGGGAAAAAAATCTGGTGGGGCTTAATTTATTTTGACCAGTAGTGACCATTTAACCTTTGTCTGCGATTGTCAGCTGCTGACAATGTTGGCAAACAGTTTTGAACAAGATCAGGTCCAACAAAATGTCGGGTCTGATCTGGATCAGAACGGTTTGACACCGTCCATGATTGTATTCCTGGAAGATATTTTGATAAGGTTAATTTATGAAAAATACTACAGGCGACAAAAAGCATATAAAACTACTAAAAAGCCAACACAGATTTAAGTATTGCAGCATTTAGTCAAAAATCCTATCTGCAAAATGCTGCTACATGTACAAAGTACAATGATCACTGAATGTTAACTTATGAGTTTATAGAGATGCATGATACTATTTCCTTATGATTTGCACACTTCAATATTACACATTTTAAAGTTGATATATAGTTTAAGTCATTAGAATTCCACTTAGCCTATCACCTGACTGAAGTAACTTCATATCTACATCTAATTAATGCTAACTCATGTCTGAAGTTGTTGGGCAATAATCCAGCAACACTTTAAAGTTATGTACATGACCTAGCATGTCTAATCAGTTTGCAGTAAAGTCCTTAGCGTTCGTCACTAATATTTTCAAAATTACATTTCCTTTATCTTTTCATCTTCGCAAGTCAAGAGTAATAAGTTCACTTCCTTCCATACGCATGTGCGTACGGAACGAAGTGAACTTAGTACTCTTGGCTTGCGAAGATGTTGCCATTTGTTGAATGGCGCCAAATCAACGGGATGCAAGCAAACACTCTGATGAACCCGAATTAATGGTAAGGTTATATTCTTCAATTCAACAGGAATAATTTAGAAATTCATCCAGCATCCCTTCGTTTCGACGTATTTAATTTACCAATCCGTCAGAACAAAAGAACATGGGGATGGAAGGGGTATTTCTGTGATTAAGTGCGTTTTAAAAAATGGTTGTGAGAGAGGTGTGTATATACAGTCAGACATAACTTAAGCATCGCCTAAATAATTTCCTAGAAACCGAAGGAAGCTTTCCAGTCATGAATAGTTTCTTGTTTTATTTATAAAAATAGATAAATGTGTGACAATTTACAGCAAATTTCAATTCAATTATCACAAAGGCAAGCAACCAGGCAAGGTAAATGCACACTTACCCCTAAAAAATGTCCCTATTCTCTAACCAATTATGGCATTTTCAAAACGCTTAGATATGTAAAGTGTTAGTGTCGTATTGTTACAATATCAAAGACAAGTTCTGTCTAAAAATTTCAGATTCATATCTCTAAAAGAATAAAATTTATGGATGTGTAAAGAAAGGCCTGTTATATAGTGATACTGAAAAATTATAAACACGCGATTAACTATCTCAATGATCTTCTATAACTGACATGAAACCTTGAGTTCGATAGAATCAGTTTGGCACTAGTTTGAAAAATATGTCTAGATTATTTCTGCGTTTATTTGAACTCAAAGTAAGCATTGTGGGTTAAGCTATGACACTTTTTACGGGTACACCCAAAATTAGGGGTTGGTGTATATAGGACATCGTAGAAATTCAGCAAAATGACCAAATTGCATTCTGATATGTTCAGCAGACCAAAGGAAGACTAGGATAACAAAATATTACAAACTGATTGTTCTTCTGAAGAAATTTGTACACGAAAAACGTCTCTGAAATAATAATTGGGTGATGCTTAACTAATGTCTGACTGTATATACCAATATAAGATCTGATGATGAATAAGACGAAATGTTTGCAAAACGTTTGTACCCTGATCAGGCACGACAAAATCTCGGATCTGATATTGAACCAAGCTTTTTGCCGTTAAAGACTATTTTGAAAAAAAGGAATGTTGAAAAACATCTGCAGACGACACGAAATTATGATAAATTACCTAGCATGCAAAAAGTTTAAACACTATTTGTGGTAATGTTAACGTGTCTATTTTGTTACTTACGCTTTGCCTGCGATGAGCGTAGAAAGCACTGACCAATTTCGCACTAAGGAGGCGATTTTCGCGAAGTCGGTATATATGTCTGTCTTAGAAAATAAATTATGATGCTGGTGTCAATAAATCTGATTTTATGAAAAGTATTTATGTCACATGACATAAAATCGAAACCACATTTCGACTCTTTATGCTCTGTAGCTAAGGGATATAATGCAGAAATTAAGAGTCATTTTCAGTTGTGTAATTTAAACACATAAAATAGGAATGCAGCGAAAAAGATTACTGGTTACTGTCACTCATATGGGTGTGAATGGTTGGTTACTTGCGGATATTGTTTACAATCAGATAAACTAGTTGGGCTCCCTGGAAATTTTGTGCGAAAATAATAGTCGGTGAAGGATAGTGTTTATAAGATGGCTAGCTTGTATGGGGCGGGATAGATTTTTAAACTACTTTATTCAGTGCTGGCTTATATGTATGGTTACCTTTGATACAGGAATGTCACAGTTACCTACAATAAACCTCCCCAATCGCCCCAAAACCGAGAAATCTGCCACACCCTTAAGGACAGACCGTCTTTTTTTCAATGTTGTACCGGGTAACTATTTAATCAAAATTGTGCCCATCAATGTATATGATGAGCAGGGGTACAGTTTAGCAATATTTAGCAAAAACGTATTCTATTTGTTTTTACTTTTGACCCTGCAGTTGGCTACAAATGAGCCTTGATATGTGATTTCCAACAATGCGGCATTTTGACAAATGTAGACTCAGACAACCATGTGCAGCCTCCATTAAGCGTAGAAACTCTAAATGTTGTTCAGTCAGTAGCTTAATGTTAAAACAATATTAAGGCGACTTGCAAAGGCTCTGATCAGACTGCGCGCATGCGCAGGCTGGTCTGAGCCTTTGCTCGTTGCACATACCACCTACCTGTAGTTGGAAAACTCATGTCGGGGCTCAAATGTGTATTTACAGCTATGATTGTGATACTTATTCGCAAATCTCACAATTTGCTCTCCAGCGAACCATAATGGCCTCAAGATTTTGTGAATTTATAAATAACCTGACTCAGTATGAAAGAAAGAGGTTGTACAAACAATTTGGAAAATATATTAAAAAAGTGGCAGTTTCCACCTTTGACAGGGCCGTTTAGATGCATATGGATATGGTGAAATCAGAATAAAATTTAGGGGTAGTCACATAATAGTTAGAAAGGTATCGGGTTGTAATTACTGTCTTAACAGGATATGTATTTATGTACTATATACATAATGTATCCAAATGGTGATGTTTCTCATTTGTTTTAATAGGAATTGTGTTAAATTAAATAATTTATCATTAGAGCCACATAGAGCAAATAAACAAATGCTGGACAGCCAACGCTATAACCATATGGTAAGAGTGACTTTCTTGTCAGGGCTGGTTTTTGTGGTTGTTGTTGTGTTTTGTTTTGTTTTGTTTTTTGTTTTGTTTTATCAGTTACATCTGTCTGTGTCTTTTTATTGCTGTACAGCATTGGTTGTAAAATTCCTGTCGAAAAGATAAAGCAAACGCTATAAAAAAAAAGTTGGATATAACATGGATATCATGCGACAGTCTGCATGTCTTGTTGTAAATCCAATCACGGTTTATAGTTATGGTTTCCGCATTAATTGCACGACGGTGGGTCAGGCATCAGGCCCAATGACGGTCCTGACATAAAGCTTTAATCAATTGGTTGGTACCTGATACCTTTCTTTGGCTGGGCCACCGTGGCTTAACTTGAGGCTTTCGTAAGCTCGAACTATCTGTGAGTCATGAGTTATTTTTGTGTCACCTGCGAAGCATGGTCAACACAAAGGGATCGAACGAAAACTTTTGAAGGAATGCATCAATTTCATTCAAAGTTTAAGGAAGGGTAAAGCATAAAACAAATACAGGTCAATTTTGAATTTGGAGGTCATCCGCAGCATTTTGACTGAGTCATGACCCTTTTTGGACTAAGGTTTAGGCTAATGCAAAAATATATTCGCTTTTCTTGTGTATTGAGCTTCACATTTCCCCAAAGCTATTATATCTGACAACTTCTCATTATATGCCATACAGTGCCTGTAGATAAGCATGGTATGTGTCATGCAGCAACATGCAAGTACATATTCTTTCCTTCACAGCCTCGACTCCCAGGTTGGGGTCGAAAGGTCAAACATTTTTTTCTAAAAGTCGTCATGTTGCATATCAAATTAAAGGGAATGAAGCATAGAGCACCATGCAAGCACATATTCTCCTTACACACCCTCGGTCCCTGGGGTTTGGCCAAAAGGTCAAAACATTTTTTTTTCTTAAAAAAGTAATCATGTTGCATATCAAAATAAAGGAAATGGAGCATAGAGCGCCATGCAAGCACATATTCTGTCCTTACACACACCCTCAACCCCCAGGTGGGGTCAAATGGGCAAAACAGTTATTTTCTGAAGTAGTTATGTTGCATATAACTTTAAAGGGAATGGAGTATAGAGCAAAATGCAAGCACATACCCCCCTTATTCACACCATCGGCCCCTGGGGTTTCGCCAAAATGTCAAAACATTTTTTTTCTGAAGAAGTCATGTTGCATATCAAATTAAAGGGAATGGAGCAAAAAGCACAATACAAGCACATTTTATGTCCTTGCACATACCCTCGGGCCCTGTGGTCAGGTCAAAATATCAAAACATTTTTATTCTGAAAGTAGTCGTGCTACATATTAAATTAAAGGGGATGCAGCTTAGAGCACCTCGTAAGAAGGTATTCTGTCGTTACACATCAAAATGTAAAAAAATCTGGATGTAGTCATGTTGAATATCAAATTAAATGGAAAGAAGTATAGACCAACATATAGCCAAAGACTTGGATCTTATACACAGACCTGACCTCTGGGTTTGGTATTGAAATTGTACATATAATTATAGTTTTATTGAACTAAGCGCAAAAATAATTGATATGCTTTTAACTATGATCTGAGTAATACCCAAGGTGGATTTAGGGATTTGTGTTTTGTGATTTATACGTTTCTCTAAAACAACCCTTCGTCTGGGGATAAAAATTCGACGAATTTTCCTTGTCTGATTTCTATTTTGCCAGGCAACACATCTGATTCTCTGAAGTCTAGTCTTTGTATCATCATTATGTGTCAATTTGATTAGATAGTTTCTCTGTGATGATACCTTGCCATAGTTAGGACGCCTCCTTGCGAGCTAAACAAATTTTGTGTTTAACAACAACATAATCTAGGGTGAAGGTTTGGTACCAGTAAAATGCATTTAAGCTCCCCAGTGGCTTAGGCTGTTTTCCGTTCTAAGGCGGCGGTGTTGTTATTGTTGATTTATTGTTTATTGTTGCTCCCATTGTTTGTGTGTTTGGTCCTTGTTTTATTATTCATTACTTTGTGCCCGTCTAGTTTTGTAATCATCTTGATGGGGAAGAGTGAGTTGGTTTCTTTGCTTTGACTGTATTCCTGATGTCTTGTGACAGTCAGTGTTCTGTGGCTCTTCCTTACAGTGTCATGGGTTGGTCTGCCGTTTGTGATTGTTGTATTTTCTGACCACATGCTTTGCTTTTTTTGTGGATAATGTAGGCCCAGATCCGCCTGCTCCAAAATGAGACTACTCTGATTTTGAATGACACATGTATTGTAATTCAGCCAGCATAATTTGGATGCAATTCTGAGGCTGTTGTGGGTAATTTTTGTAGCAGACAAATTTGTACGGTAACAATGAGTCAAGTTATATACCACACTTTTCCTGGAAGGCTGCTTCTCATAAAAGCAGGAGCAAATCATCACAACTACCCCTGGCAAACACGCAACTGTTACGAGGGCTGTTCAAATGTGAATGCAAGTAGCTTCACAATTTTCGTCACATATATGCTACGACAAAATGGTATACGTGTCTATAAAGAATACTATGTCACCTTTAAACTGGCACTAGAAGTAAAGAAAAATAGAGTATACTAATCGAGTTATAGCCCTTTGAACGAGGGTCATTTTAGTATACTAACATACCCAATGCCTTGAACATACCAGTGTTATAGACGAGTGTATAATTCTTCGATAAATCGGTGAATATTCTTGAAATTTTTAAGGAAGTATCCCTATATACTTATATAATGATTGTGTGAAATTTGCTAAAATCCGACATGTTTTTGTTAAATCACATCGAATCGTTTTCACTAAAGTCTCCTTATGTTTGCAAATAAATGGTAAACAAAACACCACCTTTCAGTTTGCATTCAAACTTTTCTCTAACAAAATGCACGAAGCAACATTTAAACTAGTTTTAACTCAAAGATAATATGTTGATCGCTCATACTGAGTTGTTGCTACAAATCATTGAAGGATAGTGGGTAGTTTTTAAATTTTGAAAAGCATTTTTATTAAGTCAAAACTGCCTTTAGTGGAGGGGCTGTAGAACTTATACTTAATTTTGTTGCCATAACATTGCGATTTTAAACTAGATTTGAACGTTAACTTTAAGTTTAACCAAAACAGGCATTATTTACAATAAAAATTACTCACCTGGTATTGAGGACTAGACAGATTAAATATATTTTAATTAATGTAAACACGTCATAAAGAAACAGAAAAATGCTAAAAAAAATATATAAAATGTAATAACTCTTTAAACAGAGAACAGAGCGTTTTGAAAACTTCCTTATGACATATTAAGCATGTTTTAAGCAAAACGTAAAGAAAAAGACACAGCGATGTTCATTATTGCATCACCAGTAGATAACTCAAAATGACGTTTATCATAAAATTAATGACGTCACAAACGTGCCTGTTTACTCGAGATTGAAACAGGATTATATAATTTTTTTTCGCAAGCAACTTAGTCAATGTATGTTAAACTTGCAACTAAAATTTGGTGCCATTTTGTCTCAAACTTACAAAGATATGATACTATTTCCGCACATGTGCCAAAGCGTGTATGGCAATTTGCTTCAGAAAAAAAACTTCAGTATACATGTACCAGAATGGCCTTTATATAAACGGTTGTAACTCAAGAACTATAGAGAGAGTTTCTTTATGTTTGGTGCCATTTTAAAGGCGACAAATAGTTATTTCCAGAAATGTATGACATTTTGTCATAGCATATATGGGGAGAAAGTTATGAAGCTACTTGCATTCATATTTGAACAGCCCTCGTACATGCGACGCTAACATAGAGAGGCACACAATTCGCCCGTGCCACATTGCAAATAGGAACCAAGTTAACGTCTGCAGCTTGGTCTACAAATGCTCTTAGGAGGTCCTCCAGCTTATTAATGTAACCCATTATATTTTCATCTCCAGCTTGTCTATGTGTATTTCTCCCACCACTGGTTTCAACGTTATCCATGTCTTTTCCAGGTCTAAGTGTTATAACATGAGCCGTGACACGTGATTTCCAACAATGTGGTATTTTGATAAGTGTAGATTCATACTAGCCAGTGCAGCCTCCTTTTAAGCTTCTAAACCTCAAATGAGGTTCGGTCAGTAGTTTTACAGTCATATAATATTAAAGCGACGAGCAAAGGCTCTGATCAGTCTGCGCTTATGCGCAGGCTGGTCTGAGCCTTTGCTGGTCGCACATACCAAATTGTTGGAAATCTCATGCCACGGCTCACATAGGTTCTGAACCCTGGCTTGGCTGGCCAATTGTTGAGACTAGAAATTCAGAAGAACTGATTATTGAAGTAAGTTGATTAATATTTTACTTTCTTCCTTGCTTTCAGAATATGTCACCCCATGAATTCGCTAATATAAGGGCATGATGACCGGTCTTGAACTTAGTTTTCCTTTAACCTTTATCCTTTTTCAAAGATTTCCGCACATGGCGATACTAATTTTAGCTTTAAGTAAAATAATCATCCCAGAATAAAACATTTACAGACTATCAACAAGAATTAAAATGTTAGTTTATGTTGTTTTATTATGACTACTGGTTGTCTACTGGTTGTCCCAGAGTCATAGTATCACTAATAGAGAACTCCATTGTTTTTTGGGGTTTTTTTTGCATTTATGCAGCTTAAAGTGGCTCCTTATCTACATTTATCATATGACGTCACGTCTGGGAGCGAAATAACGCCATGCAATAAAATCGATAAACCACTAGAGGTTTACAGATTTTTGGGAAACGTTATGACGTACATAACAACGTTTTGTACACGATGACATTATAACGTTTACGCCAGAAAGGAGATTTCAAAGTAATCTTAATGCCATATAATAGATATAATTTAACATTCGTGCTCTTGTATTATTGAATTTATTTAACTCGTTGCGAAAAAGAGATAAAATGCTCGGCAAGCCTCGTATTTTATCTCTTTTCCCCAACTCGTTTAATAAATTCAATAAAACATGAGCACCCATGTAAGATCCTCTGTGTATTTTATCTCTAAGTTAAGAGAGAGAGAGCAATTATTTTGGTAGCTCTGCAGGTGCTATCCTACTCATGTACTTTGACAGTAAACATAGAGAATACTAGGTGAGCGTCTTTTGATATCAAGTTTACCAGGCAAGGCTTCGAGAACGCTTGTTGACATCGCCAGGCTTGCCGAGCGATTCAACAAGCGTTCTCTAAGCTGAGAAATGCTGCATATATGTTCCTTTATGTCAATTTTAGCATATTTTGAGGGGTATACAAACTTTAAGGCCACTTCCAATAGTAATAATCATAGTAACTAATTGAAAACATTTGATATTGATGCACAAAATAACAATTGTCTAGCTTATGCTAAAATCAGCGCTTAAAATTTATCAGTGATATTTCTGAAGGTAGGTTCTGTAGCTGGAAATACTCTGAATTTTTTATTTTAAATATTGCTTGAAATCAAAATTTGTGAAATTGAAAATTGATATAAAGCAACAAATGAAATGATTTTCATCTTTACAAGGGTCATCCGCTGAGTTGAGGGATTATTCCCTATAATGTAAGGCTTGGTACCATTTTAAAAACATCATAATTAAACACATATTTGGATGTGTTGTTGCATGCTAGACAAGTCATATCAACTAATGATTAAATTTGTGATGTTTAAATGGCACAAACTCTTACATTTTAAGGAAAATAACTTATTTTATTGGATGACCCTCGTACTTATTTTTTTGCAATTGCAAATGTGGTAAATAACTAAATGTGATCATCTATGTCCAGGTATAAATCAATACCTTGCAAATTAAGGATGCACTAACCAGTTTCGTACTGAGTGGGTTGGGGGATTTTCGTACAGTATAAAAACCTGCCTCAAAATAGTGATAATTGTATAAAATAATAATAATTCTGCTTTCAATATTTCTTGATTTAAAAAAGTTTATATAAACAGTAATTTTGTCACATGACATAGCAATTGAAACTCAATTTCAAACCTGCATAATCTGTAGCAAGGGGGATAATGCAGACAGATTCTTTTTAGGTTGGTAACGAAGACCTATATTAAGTAATGCGGCGAAAACGCTTACTAGTTACATTCACTTCTGGTCTCGAGGTTATAAAACTTAAGTACAGTCTCAAACTCAAAATAAAACGCAAGGATTGGCTGCTTGCGGACGCGTGTCTGCAAGCAGCAAATCATTGCGCTTTATTTTGAGTCTGAGAATGAACTTAAGTTTTATAACCATGAGGCTGGCTTGTTTTTTTTCATATTTACTGTAGTACTCTGCTAATATACACACTGATGTGGGTTTAATGACTGGTCAATTGCAGGTATGGTTTCACAATCAGGTAAACTAGGATGGGGCCCTCGGGATTTTGTACGAAAATGCAGTGGATTGGAAATAGTAGCAATTAGATAAGTAGCTTGAATAGGGCCAGATATCTTGTAAAGCTACTCCATTTAGTGTTGGTTAATTCATGGTTACCTTTAATACAGGCCCTTTGCAAATAATTTGTCATGGTAAGCTTATATTATCTATCAAACCTCTCTGCTCCCGAAACCCCATAATTGGCCAAAACACTGGTTCGTGCAGCCTTAGCTGTCTGGTGAGATTTTAGTCATGGATAGGCTCGAGTGTGATACATGTAGCCTTAAGTACAATTATTGACCTATTATTATACCCATATGGCAGAGATACATGTAACACGTTAGATCCACAAACATGTTTAAGCCACGTTATGAAAATATCTGCTTCATGTCTATGCAACAACCTATACGCAAATCAGCTTGCATAGCTAGCCTTAGAGTAATACCTCTAGTTTTTTGGAGCCCAAACTTTAAGGCTTTAGTAGGTTAGTTTAAACAGAACAGACCGGTTTTATCATAACTGATAGCAACCTTGAAGACAGGTTGGCTCATTTATAACATAGACGACATTGTATTCAAACATTTCTTTGATTGGATTATATATACTAAAACCAAGTTCTAATCAGTCACTTTTCAAACTCGTTATTTCTTACCAAATACTATTAAAATTGAAATGAATTTTTGCATATATATGTGCATTTTAATGGGCTAAGGTTTAGCGTAGTTTTTTTAACAGTTTTCTTTTACTTCAAAGTTTTTTTGTGTTAAAAATGCAAAAATCGACAATTTTTAAGAAAAAAATGTTTTTAACAGTATCCTTTTTATTATATTGACCTTTAGGTGTTTACAAACTGGTCTTACCGACTTGAAAAACACCAAACAATGGAAATTTTGCATACGGTAGATTTTTACGCTTTTTAAAAATGTTGCATTTTTCAAGATTTTTGAATTTCACCAGTAGCTCCTGGTACACTTGTTAAATGCACTTAATTTTATTTGTCCACTTTAGGCTAAACACAGTAGAACTTGATTAGTCCATTTTTGGCGATTAAAATTTCACAACTACTGTTCATGTCCGGTTTCAATGTGAGAGTTTAAAAATCGATTTAGTAGCATTATGTTTTTGTTTTTTCAATTCTCAACGAAGAATGATGACATCTTCAAACAAACAAAATCACGGGTCTGTGTTATGATTTTTATCTTAGAAAAAGTGTAACTTTTTGAAATGAGAGTACCTTTTCTTTAACTTCGTCTGTACAAGAAGTACACATCATTTTTAAATGAAATAACTGGCAGAGTCTCAGCAAAGTACTGTTCCATTTAAAAAAGCATGAATTTTGTATACCCTATGTTTCACTTTCTGAACTAGCGTAAAAATGGAAGGTGACCGATTAGAACTTGGTTTTAGTATAGTAGTTGTCTAATGTGCATGTCTGATTTGTCTTTGTTATGATGTGTTTTTTTCATCTTTGAGCGATTGATTGGTCTGTGATTTGTAATTCTGGCGGTTACTAAAATTCACTTGTTTGTTCCATTACAAGAAATCAACATTTACAGTGCAACAAAGAGCAGAACACAGTACCTTAGCATATTAATTCATTTAGTAACAAATAAAATGACATTGTGTTTAAATCTCTTTAATTACTGTGCATTTATTTTCTAATTCGCGTTTTCATATGATTTTTTAATATTAAAAAAAAACAAACAAATATTAACTCCATGTGAGCTGCTACACGAAAATGACATGTCATTAGAGACTGCACATTTTGTTAGCATGAACAACAGAAATCATTTAGTATTGTTTTGAACATTCTATAATGGGCACACTATGTTTTAATGTTAAAATATTGACGGATATAAATATCATCCAAGAATGGTTTACTATCACAAAATTGTTTCTCGATCTTGATTGTACGAAGACAGATCCAATGCCTTAACAAGCACATCTGCTGTTTCATCACTCAAAGAACTGTTCTTTGCCTGGAATAAAAGAAAACATAATTTCTATGTTTGCTAATGCAAAAACATTTTTGCACACGCGGCCAAATGATGGCTTATCCATATAATAGCGTAGAAATAAAGTATTTGAAATAAACTTATTTAACAATTGTTGCATAAGCTAAAACAGCATATTTATCTCTATTGCACTCCATTTTATGTGCTTGTATAAAGAAATAAAGATGTCTGTTATTAGACTGATGGCTGAAAATGGTTCTGCTCCTGAACCCCAATGTGATTATGGAGACATATTTACCCATATTTACCTACATATCTACTCCATGCAATAGATGCCGTGGGTTGTTCTGTGGTTGTAGGAATTCCTGATTATGCTCACCTCTTTTTTATAGGTAGGGAAAGTAAAAAAGGCTGCAAATATCAGGAATCGATAAAATCAAGTACCACAACTGATCCAGGATACCACATGGGAAAGTGACAAAAACACAATTAAACACAAAATGTCAGCCCTTTCCCAGCAGGTGTCCACAAGACAGCAATGAACAGATGCGAAAGCATGACAAACACAATACAAAAATAACACAAATGATCCACAAAAGCCTCCACGCGATCGTAGCTATTATGCTTTTAAAGTAGCAAAATTAATGACGACAATATGTCCCATAAATAGAGTTTGTTTTCTTTGTGTGTGTTTGTGCGTGTGTTTTTTGTTGTTGTTTTTTTGTTTTTTTGAGTGAAAACGTCAGAATTTTGCCATATGTTTGTGACATGGGTTGATATGCAGTGTGTGATTGTGATATCTCCTGGTCATTCACACTTATCGTTTGCATTTGTTGAAGTAATGTATGTTATTCACTTTCTTACGCTGTCTAATTGCTGGTTTTCTTTTCCATAAAAGCTTTTTTATGTATATGTTATATATCATATATTACAACGATAAAGGAATTAAGTGGAAACGAGCGCAACGAGTGAACCACTTAATTTCTTTATAATTGTAAGATATGATCTATGACCTACTTATAGTTTTCCCTCCTTTTTCATTACTGCGCCTTTGGAAATGGTCGCATTGACCACTTCACGGACTTACGTAATGATGTACAAATGTACTTAATAGATATTACAAATATTGACAAGATATGCGATTGCGTTGGCTAAAACTATCAATTTCTATGCAAACGGATTATTTGTGAAGCACACGAAGGGGCCTAGTAAACTATGTTATATAGCACTTGACAAAACACTTGATTTTTTTGGTCGTAAAATCTCAGCTGCTGATGCGACAGCAAACTGTATATTTAGGAAATTGTTGTCTGTATTTTGGTTCGTTTCGATCGTTTTAAGATGGTTTGAATCAGAAGTGTACCCCTTATATTTTTCACTACTGACCAGTTTGAAGTTCAATATTATTGTTTTATAAGTAGGTGTGTTGGCTCCTAGGAATTTTAGCATGGAGATAGTTGGAAAATGATATCTGACCTGTTCAGGAATAAGGGAATTAGCAATGACAATTTACAAAACTTTTGGATTGTTTCAAATGGGAACCAAGTCCTTTGTTGTTGAGGACGTTTCTGTGGAGTGTGTGGGCTCCCTTAGGCCTATCAGCTAAATTTGATTAAATACGTGAATGACTTAAAATATTTTATTGTGTGGTTCTAGAATGTCTCGCTCAAAGACACAACACAGTGACTCCTTGGGCGGTTTCACTGTGTCGTGATCTTCAGCAAGACACTTTATCCGCTACTTAGCATTGGTTAAGCCAGGGAGACCTCCAATTGACTGTCAAACTGTTGACTGTTACGTAAAAAATGCATGTAAAGATTCATTTGAATCATTGCTGTACGCACATACCAAATTGTAATCAAGGTCTTATTTTTTGTCTGAAAAAAATGGACCCTTGAATACCCATAGAGCGCATGCGCGGATCCAGAAAGTTTTGTCAGAGGGACTCCAACTCTGCAACTCTGACAACCCTTTTTTCTTTTTGTTTTTTAGTGGAGAGAGGATCCAAATATCACTAAACGCGGGCCGATGATGGTCCAAAATTGAATGCTGACTTAGTAGCTTTGTGCTTTTCTGGTGATGCTAGAAAACCTTTTTGTGATTTTTCAGGGGGGTCAGGACCCCCTGTCCCTCTCTGGATCCGCGCATGGAGCATCTAGACTGCGTGGATGCACAGGGTGATTTTTGATAAAGGCACATGTCAGATTCTACCCTTTACTTACACTGATGGATATGTTACCTTTATGTGCATTTGTAAAGCTTGATATGATGGAACAGAGTGTATTCCTTTATAGCCGGCCCTCCAAAAACCTCTCATACATGGGAATATATATTCAACCTCGGTTACATACTTATCCACACCTAAAACACAATATGTTTTCTTTTCAAACATATTAACCATTCTCATTATAAATGCATACTTGGAAGTTGTATTTGAAGACAACATAAACATTTGATATTAACTATTGGGTGAAAAGACTGACAGTGTGTGTTGTTTATACTTTAGTTTGACATTTTTTTTAAATCAAACCAATGGGCTAGCACTCAAATTCGAAGATAGTGAGATACCTACAAGCAGTCTTATAATATCTAATTTAAACTTATCTGTATGAAAGAGGGAGGAGATCAACAATTTTTAAAATGCATGTCGTTTAAAAACAAAAAAAAATGCCCTATATAGATGTATTTACCAAATAAAAGTGGGTATTACAAGAAGACAATCACTTCTGTGAGCATTCATAGCTTAGTTTAGCTACTGTTTTTCAGTTTCATAACTATTGAACTCATATGCATACTGATATATTCTGAGGCATATCAATTGAGAACCTTTTTTGTATGTGAATAAAAAGGCAAAATCGGCAAATGCAAACTTGACCTTGCTCATCCGCCTGAGTTAAACAGCTTTACATGCTATATCTGTATCATCAAAATAATGTAGGAAAACGGATCCTGCAGAAATAGAGAGAACCTACAACACTAGAAAACAACATACTCGGTTTTGTTGAGTAACTGCGCCTGTAACTGTCTGCAGCTAAGCATTCCCTAAAAATGTATGATCTCTCAAGATACCTCTTTTATTCATTATTATTTATTATGGGATATAGGCAAATAGTGCAGACCCAGATCACACATCACATAATGAAATCTTTGATCAGAATCACCACTGCTTGCCTACATAATCTAGTAAAATTTGGATATAAATACCACCAACACCACTAAAATTGGATATAAGCTCGTCCTGTTGATAAGGATAGGCAATGCCATTCGGCTTAGATGGTTCAAAAATGATAGAATCTTACCTACAATAAGGCTGATGATAAGGCCAGAGATGATTGTTGTGAAGAATCCGATCATACCAATATACAAATACGACACATCATATATCGCTAAGTGACCAGGATCGTCCAGACTGAAGAAGCAAAATGAGCCAGTTTAAACATGTTATTCTGGTGCATTTTGCCATTAATATTGATACAATAAGCATGCACTTGTCAATGCTGATCCAGAGAGGGGCAGGGGGTCTCGACACCCTCCCCCTGAAAAATCACAAAAATAGGATTTCTTAGCAGTACTGGTCTGGGTACCCTAAATATCCACAAGCTACCAAGCTAGAATTCAATGCTAGGCCATCATCAGCATGCCAGCGAAACGCCATTTTTAAATGGCGTTTTGCTGGCCGGCCGATGATGGCCTGCTGTACTCCCCTCCCCTCATAAACTAAAAAAATGTCAAAGTTGGACCCCCTATGACAAAACTGTCTGGATCCGCGCATAGTATTTGTAGAATTTTTAAATTTTACAATCTTTAAGTTCCTGAAAATTTGTAAATGTTATCTTAGCAACCAGTGTAGGCCCTGATGAAGTGTCGCCTTAGACGACATTTCATCTGGATCTTCACGGTTAGGCAGAGTGCATGTACCTGCTAACCGGTATCCAAAATGAAAAGGGTGAAGAGATTTTGGTTTTGTTTGCACATGCGTAAAGTCATTATTCGAACAGGCATTCACAGCTTCTTATAAGGATAGAGACCCTACAATCAGCGTGAGTCTTTATTGCAAATGCCAAGAGACTGTGTGTTTGTGATTACGGTTAAATGCTTTTAAAAGTAATTGCTAACATTTTAGGTGTGGAACAACCTGCGCATTAACATGGTCTTACCAGCACTGTCTGTATAGAGTAACACTTTTACATACTATTTTCAAATTCCAAATAGTTACCATGTGTAGTAGCATACGCTAAATTCGGTCTTACCAGCTATTAGAGACCACCGCTTACGTGTTTTAATGTGAATACAATCAAAGGCTTTTGGATATATAGCAATAGTTAAAAAACGTATCACTTTATTGAGTTGTGTACATTTATGAAAATGCTGAATAAAAACTTTAATTGTATGCTTCGCACTCACGCCACTGATAGTTAAGCCCTTATTCCTTAGATATATTCTTATATCCTTATTGTGTAGCAAAATAAAGATTTTTTTCATTTATTAAAGCATAGTAGACCAAATGAATGTACTTACCATTCAACCAACAAGCCACGCAAATGTATTCGTACAATCACAGCGACTTATAAAACATACTGTACTGCTAGTTTATCTCCACACCAAAAAGCACATGTTTTCATGAGCTAGAAACGAAGTTATGGAACACAGCACAATATCTGTATTAAGGATGGTGATAGAAAGTGTATATAACGATTTCACTGCATCAAAACAAATAATATGTATCTAAATGTAGTGTTTAATGTTTGCTGGCGAAAAGAAGTAAACATCTTCTATTTTTTCGACCCCGCCTAAAATACTTAGTGTTTTTAACTAGCCAATTGCTAACACTTACATTGCTTTCACAAACACAACGACGGCAGGCTTAAACAGTGCTAACAAGCTGTAAAAACTATCCTTTTAATCAACATCTAATTACAAAACGTTTTCGCTGTGAAAGTTTGTACATGCTTTTGATGGATATTTTAAACTATCAAACGCAGTTATGACAAACGAGTGACAGTATTCGCTGGCACTATAGCAACGTTTGATATAATAAAATATCACTCTGTATACTATTGAAGTTTATATGGGAAATCCATGTGATCGATGAAGTATAACAATATCATGTATTGCATGTCTCCAGAATCTGTATCTCTTTAAATCTGCTTCCAGTAGTCAGCATATATTTGGCTTGCTTCTAAAGAACCTTACAGCGTTTAAAAATGGCAATTCTAATACATCAGAAAAATGGTTAAATTATTGATTTACCGTTACATCACAATTCAAAATGATAGGAATGGACGGATCCTTTCGGTACAATTGGTTTCCAGTAGGTAATTGATAAGTTACCTGTTTCCAATCGTGGTCACTGTACCATTAACGCCTTCTGAAATGGTTGAATATAACATGCTTTCCGTGGAGATGTCCATGGCCGTCATCGACGTATTCATGTTGTCAAAACATCCCTGAACACCAATAGATTGCGATCTTGGAGTCTTGGTCCCAAGAAGCACAGAACCAATTGAAATCCAAATATTTATTGCTATTCCAATAGCGCTACCTCCAACTGCTCCCTAAATATAACCAAAACAGTTTGATCAGGCGCAAAGTTTATAAGATGTGTTTCATGCTCAATTCAAATGAGCCCAAAATGTCACTGGCTCACAAAAACTATTATACCGAAAAATAAAGATATGTCTTGCTTTAAAACTCTCAAATGTTGTATTCATCATGCTCATAAATGTTCAAATGCCAACAATTGTTGGCATTTTAACATTTATGTGCATGATAATTTTAAGTTCAGTAGAGTTTAGCATGAAAAACGTTTTATAACCTCGATGCCAGATACGACTCATAGTTGGCTGCTAAGTTAATATGGACCAGTGCAGGGAATTTTGGTACTTGGCGCACCAAGGAAAGGAGAGGCTTCTGGCGACTCTAACCATGTACAAGTCTACAAGAATGGCTAAAATATACTCACTGTGGCAGCCATCTAGGATTTAAGAAAGTATTATTTTGGAAATTCCAAATCTGAATGTCATCTTAGATATCTGAATAAATTTTTAATCTCCATATAGCCCAATGTCCCCCACCAAGATTAAGTTTGATCCGTCATATGATTGTGGCTATCTTATTTAGATATTGGAAAGGATCGATTTGAGCAGGTCTGATTTGATGTCTCACACCCAGTTTAGATTCAAACCAACATATGATTAGGGAGTATATATCGTTTAAGGATTTTCAAGATGGATGGCATCGCCGCCATCTTAGACATCATCACTCTAAATCCCGATGTTGCCACTTTACCTACCACTAAGTTTCAGTTCTATCTGGCATATGGTCAGGAAGAGACGTCGTTTGAATCATTCCAATGGCAGAATGGAACTATTTTAGCAAGTCCTAATATCCATGTTGCCTTAATGTCCCGTGCAAGATTTGGGTTAAATCTGACATATGGTTAAGGATGAGATTTCGTTTGAAACATTCAAGATGGGCACCACAGCGACTCTCTTGAACGCTGGAAAGTTACAATTGTAGCAATTGAGAATCGCCAAGTTGCCCTTTATGCATCAAAACGTTTTGCTCAAGCCAACGTATAATAGTTCAGGAAATAATGTCGAAACTGTAAAAACTAATGACGGATGGACATGTGCTGGGGAGAAACGACAGCAGGCCAAACAATTAGCTGAACTTGAATTTCGCTTAAAGTAAACTTAACATCGTTGAATGGGATGTTAAAGCAGCCATTCATACAAAACAAAATTATTATACACAACAGATAATCCACTAGACAAGTACAAACTTGCTGCAAAATGCAGCAAAAAAACTGAAGCTTAGAAACTCTAAATGCTGTTCGGTCAGTAGCTTAACAGTCAAAGAATGTTCAAGCGACTTGCAAAGGCTCTGCCCAGACTGCGCATATGCGCAGGCTGATTTGATGCTTTGCTCTTTGCATGTCCACATTGTTAAAATCTCATGTCCCGGTCATATGCATGATGATACCAGCAATCATTTGACATTTTGTCTGGCGATGACTCTAATAATCCTGAACATCTAGTCCAGGCGCTGATTTCTGTACAGGCCTTAGTTTTTGACTTGGCACAACTTACCTGCCAGAAAAGGTTTGACTGCAGAAATGCAATCCTGGGGTCTTCTGCAATACTCCTAGGTACGTCATACAGTTAAATTGTGGTAGCAGTTTTGCTGTAGGACGTCATCTTTGAACGTACCCTTAGTTAAATTAGGCTTAGGTAAATTGTGAGGAAAACACCTCTCTAGATCAACCATTGCTTCCTATTCAGCATATTTTCCTTTAAATTCAACATTACATGTATGCACTGGCATACGACAGTAAAGCAATATATTTTTTTTTGTATATATGGTATATTAGACGTGAAAATGTCCAAATGAAGGGGTGATTTACCCCACCCCCTGAATATAGTGTATCCAAATTAAAAACGAAATGAAATCTTCCCAATTTCTTAATTTATCAAGTAAAATAGCATATTTATAATCATATTTAAACGTTATTCTTATAGTATGTCTGTCATGTTTTACATTTGTTACAAATCAAAGAAAGAACATACCACCTGGAATGACAATTACACAACTTTCAGTGTACATTCTCTGCTGCAATATATTGTATCTGTGACTTATACTAAATTCTTATATATGGATATTCAATAGCCTGAAAATCATTAAATGAAATGCAGCAAACAGCCAGTATGCGTCTAACCATTATACAATATGATATTACAGTTATATACGTTACTTACTTTCAATTGTATTAATATTTAATGCAGTAATATTAGATTATGGGCTACCAAACGACCTCCGCAAAATGAGGTTTGTAGACTGTTAATTTCTAAAACCAAATTATATTAACCACATGATGAAGTGCGTTAGCTTTTCATCAGATAAGGCGTTACCCTGCAATAGCCAAATTCACTACGTTACCCTAAAATAATTGAAATTCTTATAGTGTTACTTAATATCCAGTTATTTCATATTCTTACGTATCAATATTAATTTTTATTTGAAAGAAAATTACTAGTAAAATGATGATTTTAAATAATTATATATATAATTTTGGCACCTGTTATTACAGTTATATATGCTTCTTTCTGCTAAACACAATATTTAATGAAATGACAGCACTATATCACCAATTGTGTAAGCCACAAAAATACATGTAATTATATCTTGTCAGCTATTGACTACAATAACCATA
Source organism: Loripinus fragilis (assembly GCA_964019695.1). Classification (NCBI taxonomy): domain Eukaryota; kingdom Metazoa; phylum Mollusca; class Bivalvia; order Lucinida; family Lucinidae; genus Loripinus; species Loripinus fragilis. The sequence continues at coordinate 93,783,111 of OZ026514.1, forward strand.
TTGAAAAAAAAATCACTTTATTCCTAAAATTACTATTTTATTTACAATATTGGTTGAAATAGAGAAATGAAACGTTAAAGCAAACGTTAATCCTTGCCATAGCAAAAACTGTTTTAATCGTAACGGTTTCTGTGCCACATATGACAAACGCCATGCCTATTCATATGGCTAAACCGCCCTATATCCAATCATTATCCAGTTTGATGAAGAAACAGTACAATTGATGTGAGTTACATATACAACAAAAGTATTTAATCCATATTAGACTAGCGTTCTTTTTGTGGGACATAGACAAATAGTACAGGCCAAGATCAGACGCCACAGACTGCAATGTCTGATCAGGTTCTCTACTGTTTGCTTACAGGATGTTCTATTAAAATTTGAATAAGAATGAAAAACAACACCCAACAACCCTGAAGACGAAAATGGACTGGTCCATTTGATAAAAGTGGGAAGTTTCGTTCGACTTAAAAGAGTTAAGGAGATGGTGACATTTATTATACGCTTTGTCTGGTTCTGTAATGTTATAGAGCATTGAATCGGGATATTTTTCCAAGGTTCTTTATGGTTATACATTTTAGAGGTCAAGGCTTGTCACGTAGAACAACTCTATTGTATTGTAAAGATTATATTGTAGCTGTTGCAAAATAATTTATTGGAAATTTTGTTTTGCATTATTTCTATCAATTAGGCTTAGTCTAATCGTGGAATTTGTTCATATAAAATTATTACGATATCCAGCATGCCAAATGAGGACATAATCATTGATGCAAGAATGGCATCCCATCAATCCTTTGTATGATCCAGATCAAACTAAATTGATGATAAATAGTAACGTAAATAAAATATCAAATTAGTAAGCACATTTGATTTTAGTTCAGCAATGAAGGTTCATGCAAGCCTGTAAAAATATGTCATTAGACACATCAGAGTTTTTGCTGCTTGTATATGTAAATGAAGACAAACGCTGGCTTCACTGCATCAGCATGGGGGATTAAACGATGCATTTGCCCATGTGAGGTAGGTACCAAAATCACATATGGTGGTTCAAATCTTCATTTGAGTATGTGTAAATTACATAAGAGAGGTAAGCATTTTGTTTATTTTATGGTAACGCAATTCACACTTGTGCTACTGTCAAAGATCATATCGAAGATAAGATATTCAAAATCTTGTATATTATATCACATAACATATACAGCAATAGAGGCACTGCTTTATCAACCTCTTAGATTTATACTTACCTTTAAAAGTAATAGTAGTATGATTTCTTTTGGAAGGAAGTATTGCAAATATGACATGCATAATATACTTGCATGCATCCTTTCTATGCATTGCATTTGAGTCTTTCATTGATGGGAAAGACTACTGCACAAAGTGTTTGTAAGAACAATTGACTCTTTGTATGTCTCTATAAATCATTACCCTCAACATGTTTTGAGCTTTTATATGATTTTCTATTTATGTGTATTGCATTTGTTTTCTGTCTGAAGAAGCAAGATATTTTTTTAGAAAAAGCTGTGTTGAATTTAAAATTATATCACTTATTCATTCGTATGTTATCAAGAATTATATTTACAACACTCCTGTAATAATTCGGCCATGCCACATTATGTAGAGTAAAAATTATCATCAGTTATTTAAGCATTGATTGCTAACACTAAGTAGATCTCATAACTGAATGTTTTAAACGTTTTATTTTTCCATCCAATATCTTAAAGAACATTTTAAAGTATATTTTAAACTACCTGAGTGTCACAATGTCTTATTCAGCCTGACAAAAATCTCGACTAATACTGTCATATGTGCTAAAAATAATTTCTTAGGCGGCAATTAACATGTGTTCCTTGGATATGAACATATCACATAAGATCGTTGTCATCCATTATAACTGATTTTACTCATTTTCAGGGAAATGTTCCTTCAATATAAAACCTCTCCTTATAAAGTGATATTAGTATAGCAAATGATCAAAGGTACTAACAGTTTCATTAAATAAACTATAAAAGGTATGCTGAAAATAAACTAAAACTCTATTTAAAAGCTGAAACAAGCAATGTGTCATCATCTGCATATGCATATAAATGTCAGTATACAATTTGATTTTTAGAGATTTTCTTTATATTTAACTGAATACAGACACGTATAATGCATAACCTCTATTGTAATATATATAAAGTTTATCCTACCAACTCTTCGGCAATGATTTGGTCTGGAATGTAAGCAAATAAAATTAATATAATTACCATCACTCTTAACCTTTTTCGATTTGATTCTTTACGTCCCATCAACAATTTTTCAGTTATAAAGGGACGAGTCTTCCTGGGTTGAACCAGTACTAAGCTATGATAAATGTGTCTTGCTCAAGGACCACAACGCAGTGACGCTGCTGAGGCTCGAACCCGCGGCCCTTCGCTCTCGTGTCAAGCACTCTACCATTGAGCCACTGCGCTCCCTACTCTAAACATTTACTAATTTGTATTTTTTCTATAGGAAATTAACCTAGGCATTATACAAGGAGCTAACCTATATAATGGTACTGACTTTGTTTGCATAATGTGTACAAACGTAGACTGGGTACATAAAAACTATTTTCAAATGACTGATGAGACTTCATTCAATAAAACTTAGTTGTGTTGTTTTTCTCCTGTGATAAATATTGCAAAAGTCTACATCCTTAATATTTTAGCTTTTCAGGGCCCAATCGTACACTGTCTTTGATAACATTTAGGACAAATATAGGACCTTATGATATTTGATATGGTTAATTATGTTACTTTGATAAATATGACAGAAATGGAATGTATTCTACTACTACTAAAGAGTTGTCTATTTCTTTGTTTATGTGCTTAAGAATCTTTAACTTTGTACAAATCAAAATGATATTTCGTCGAGATGAAAACTTAAAAAAAATTCTTTATTGCAAATGCAAATGTTTATAGATATGTTAACTTAATAAAAAACTGATAAATATTTTAGAACAAACTGCTGTCTTGTTACAGTTTTAAAACAAAACAGGTTTGACAGTAAAAATTAAATAAAAGACCATATGACATATAATATAAGGTATTTAGAAATATATATTTAGGGAGTCTTAAAGTTTGTAATGTACGTTACATATTGTCATACAAGCATTAAAATATGGAACTTTACACCAGAAACGCAGTTAAGTATAGCGTTTTACTATCGTGTATCGATAGAATGCTCAATTATGGTTTAAAAAGTCAGCAGATGGTATTGCATGCTAACTTGAAAAAGTGAAATAGTTCTAACCATATTCACCACTTTAGGGGCCGGGGTGTGGGGGTAATCATATTTAACAGCTTATAATTCTTAAAGTAATTATGATAGAAACAAGATGTTTGCAGTTTTGAAATTGTCAGGTAATTATCTTTTCCAAACATGGTATGTAAAACGTATATACACATTATAGAACTTATAAAATTAAACTTTGACCAAAAAAAAATTGATTTTATAAGGCGTAATTGAAGATATAACGTAAATGACAGTTATAACATAAAATTTGTGCTTCTGGATGCAAACAATTTATTTTCATAATTGTTTAGGTCCTTAACGAGGTTTTGGCAGTAAATAACAACCTTATGCACCATCTGGGTACAACCTGAATACCATTTCTTATTCTAATGTCGCCATTTTGTTTTTATAGTAAAAATGGGGTAGGTGTACAAAATGGCGTCTCCTGAAAAACTGCTACCACAATTTGACTGTACGACGTGCCTAGAAATGTTGTAGAAATGTAGTTCTTACTCTTTCTGAAGTCAAACCTTTTCTGGCTGGACAATTGTGCCAAGTCAATTTTCAAAAACCTAGCTCCTTGACTAATCCATCCAGTCTAATAAATAACCTCTCTGGCACATGAAAATGCAAGGCTCCTCTTTGTCTTCAATGTATTTTAAGTCAAGTTGTTGGTTTTTGCCATGCGCATGCACATACAGTCGAATCTTGTATACTCGAAGTCTTTGGGACTATTATTTCTGTTTCGAATAATCTGTATTACGAATTATAAGGAGGTAAAAAGTACATATAATATAATGTTATCCCGCAAAATGATTATTAGCAGTGTTTTACCTATCCAACATACGTTTAGGGTACGTAAAAGAAACGTCTTAGGTAGCCTTACCAAAACATATCTTTCTTTTATGACCTAAAACATAATGTTTTTTGACAGCTATTGGAATTGTTCATGAATATACCGTATTCTCTAAATCCAGTTTGTCCAAAGTTTATTTTGAATTATCGAGTATTTCGAACAATCGAAGTTCGGATTTTTTAGGTTTTACTGTTTATGAGTACTTACGATCCAATTTGCCTGTGGGAACAGACCTCCCAAATAAATCATTCCAAGCACCGGACCTCCGATTCCACCCATTACAGACACGGTGATCTGAAATATCCAATTTTGCATACTTGGTAATATTGAACTGCTTGGTTACTGTAAAAGCGGCACCTAATGAATGCATAAATAGGACTGGTCCACCTTAGACATGGATAAAGCTGAAAAAGAGGCGTGGCTTTATCCGAAGGTAACTGTATCATTGTACCATAACACCTCAGTAAAGACAGTAATTATTTGAACTTTAAAACGCCAACTACATTTGAAAGTGTCTATTTATTGTTAACATAAGTATGGACGCAAACAGTGTTGATCTACACTTTTTGTTTAAGAGGCTTCAAAATGTTTCAGCAGACAACAAAAACTTACGACGTTTTTGTGATATGCGCTTTAAAGGTTTAATACATGTGAGGTCAGTGATATACGGCCAGGATTTTCATGAAATGCACGCACGTTTGCCAGGCCCAAAAAGCGTATTAACTCTTTACCAACTTATAAATAAAACCTGATTTCCCTTCCTTAGTAGATGAAATAGGCGAACCACGCCCAGATATAAATATTTAAGTTGTCACCTTTACAGTAAGCGAAACGTCTATTAATATAGTAGTCATTTTCAGACCAGCGGGATTTTCCATAAAGCTACTACATACAATAAAGTCAGTATGGCTCATTGTATATATTTAGTAGTCACATGTTATAATTTCCAAATAAAAAATACAATTCATTCTCTGAATATGGATACTGTCTTATCAAACAGTGCAGACCCTGACAAAATGCCGCATGATGCTGTTTATGCATGGGCTCTAGCTTGTCAATACTTTAAATGTTCACTTACATGTAGTTGTTTGCAAGCCTTTACCCGGACGCTATTTAGGTCCAGGTTAATCATTTTGCTACGGTTATGTCATCGTGACAATCTTCGTAAGTGTAATATCTTATGCATCAAGTGTAAGAAAACCGATTCTTGAATGTTTTAGCGGCGATTATGTGGACTTGTGTGTACTATGAAAACTATGCGAGTCCTTTCGTCTGTCATTAGTCTTGAGCCACATGTCAACATTCACTATCCACGTGCATGCGTAACCACATTTTTACTAAAAGGCTTCGACCGGCCAAAATGATGCTCGACAAACCCTCGTCACCGTTTGCATATCAGAAGCTGGACAATATTAATATTAATAAGTTTGCAAAATTTGATCCAAATATTCCATGAGGTTCTTGAGTTATGAAAATTTTCTCTAACAGGATTGACTGATGCTCAGCAAACCATCGTCTATTTATACTTTGCATACATATGCATGTCAACATTCACTATCCACGTGCATGCGTAACCACATGTTGTAGATTATCTTTATTTCTGAGGGATCCGTCTTTTCCAGATTATTTAGACTGAATTTCGGCTTTAAAACTTAAATCCTGCTAGTGATGTAGCTCCCCTGCATACGCTGTACAATGTAAGTGATTAGCTGCCTTGTTGTAGTAATATGCTATTTTGTTTGAGTATGTGATAAGGCAGTATATAAAACTGTCGCTGGAATATAGAGAATACTAGGTTAGTGTCTTTTGATATCAAGTTTACCAGTCAAGGATTTGAGAACGCTTGTTGACATCGCGAGGCTTGCCGAGCGATTCAACATGCGATCTCAAAGCCGAGCCTGGTAAACTTGATATCAAAAGACGCAAAACCTTGTTTTCTATTGATCAGTTTACAAGCTGATTCAATGTTCAAACTAGCGGTTATGACGTAATTATCGATTTTTGTGTCGATTTTATGTTATTGCCGACTAACTGGAATGTTGGAAGCTACATAAATACACAAAATATCTTGGCTAATTTGCAGTACATATACCCGACAAAAAAAGAAACGCACCACTTAGAACTGTTCATTTCTCAGGAAGATCACAAGTGCTAGGCCAATTTAGTTTACATCAGTGCAAAGGTATGTCAGGTACTGCTGCGTCACACGTATTTTGCAATCAGGTGTCGAAATTGTGTTAAAGAAAATTGGTCATTAACCAAGTGGGGGTCAAATTGTAAAGTCACAGGAAATAAGCGTTATTAATTATGCTCTCTTGCTGGATAAGTTCAAGCAATTGGATTCATTTCAGTAGACCAAATTGTACCCAGACACTTATTCTTTGCAAATTCTATCTTTAAATTCATCATTTGCAATAATTGAACGGTAGGTAGCCCATGTTTCGTGACTGCCCTTTGTAATAACGATTCCACACTGGAGATAAACCTTACAAACATTTAAAAGATTTCAACATCGTTTTAATCAATTTAAATGATCCTACTTGATGAAAATGGACTTTGGAATAACAAAAAACATCAATAAACACATTGGTTGTCTCACATAACGAAAACATATCGTTTTCATACTTTGCTAATGTAAAACATACTCAGAATTTCATGTAGACAGTAGCGTTAAATTAACGCTTCCAAAACTACTTTTCCCTTCGCCTTGATGTGTTTTGTGCCTACAAAGGGAAAGTACAGATACTCATCTACGTCACATTCAATTTTGGTAAGATTTGATCAGAAATGAAAATTTCATGACAATAAACATTTTCGTATTAAAAGGAAATCTTAATGGGAAAATCGTAGTGGTGCGTTTCTTTTTTTGTTAGGTATATTTTTTAATTGGTCAGATATAGTCTGTCCGCACATTACCAGTTAGAGAAATGATCATTACTCTTGAACTTCATTGTATATTTGATCAAATTTCGCATATGTACAGTGTATGCATGTCAACATTCGTCTAACCACTGACATGCGTAACAGCCTTTTAATATGATGGACGTGTCTTTGCTGAACATCAGTCCAACCGGTTGATATAGATGCTTATAACTCTTGAACCGCATGTTATATTAAATTAGATACTTGTTTATTTAAACATTGTCCAGCCACTGGTATGCAAAAGAGTGATGAGTCTGCTAGGAGAATTTTAAACGTAGCAATCTGCAGAAAATTGCAATATCTATTTTAAATTGAAATAAATATTCAAATTGAAATCATCAATAACAACAATATTTTAATGGCTTGGTATCAACACATCAACGAACCACAGATTTGCACAATAATCACTGTGTGAGTCCTTCTGTCCGTTTAATTTGGTTTTCACACATTCCTTCTGATTTATCTACGTTCACCACGGGTCGTGCATATTACAGTCAGTTGATTTAATGTGGATTCAGGTAAAATATTTAAGACTAACGATTACACATGTTAGTTTCATTGTACTTACACTTGCTAGCCCTTGGGATATGTTTGAAAGTGCATAACGACCTTGTGTTTGCACAATATGCTTGGGACCCAGCACAAGTTATTGCTGGAAAACATGGATGTTTGAAAAATGAATCTGATAACAAGCACAAGATAAACCTGGCATTAACGATTATCATTTATTACCTTCTGTGCACTATATTAAGTTTATAACTGAAAAGAGGTCAATCAATTGGGGCTTATCACATATATACTTGGTTGCATAATAGCACTTACATGCAGTATGACTCTAAAAAGTAAGTGTATGTGATCAGGAAATACGTCAAACACACACCGCATACCAACCCACGGCACCATGAGGAAGGGCCAAAAAAACATTAAAAGTCACAGGATATAAGGAAGCAAATCAAAGTAAAGCAACCCACCAAGATGATTGCAAAACTAAAAAGTCGAACATGTGACATTTCATGTGTGTCTCTCATGTCATATAATGGAATGGAAACCTTCAATTTCATTTTGGCTCGCTTGCTCTTGGCCCACATTGCTTTGCAAGGTTATCAGCAGATGCGAAAGGAGTTAACAATTCAAGTCAAACTTTTATAAGCAGTGTACATGCATACCCAGATTGCGTGGCTTAGCTGATTAAGATCCTCACTGTCTTACGTCTACACATTGAACCTAATATTTAAAAAGAAATGATATCACTTGGTTGCCTGTTATATCAAAGGTTCATATCATGGAACTATCGCTAAACTTCCCATAATGAACCTAACAACTGTCAATATAATATACCATTCTTACCTGCGTAATAGGTCCTGTAAAGCCTTTAGCCACATAAGCTAATGTAATGACTATAGCGCCATAGACTATAACTGAAAGTAAAGACAGAGGCTTCTAACACATCTTCTGATCTATAACAACTTTTAAAACCCATTGAACGATAGTTTGCAAAACATACATACAAACTTCTAGCTTGTTTTAATTGGATATTTACTGGTTGAACGCCTGTCACACCAGGCGGCGTTTCCACTGTGTTGCCACGGAGTTGTTTAATTTTCCAGAGCACCGTGAGAACGCAAGAAAATCATGATATCTTTCGTGAAAAATTGTCTGTCATGGCGTCCTTACAGTGACCAAGGCGTTGCCACGGAGCTCCCATGGCGTTCTATCGCGTTCCTACGGTGTTCATGGTGGAGATTCTCTGCGCTCTTACGGAGCTTTTACTGCGCGTCCACGGCGCTCACAGCACATGCACCGCGCTTTCACGGCGTTGCCACTGCGTAGAGGACGCAGTGACATCTTCAAGAACGCCCTGCAGTCTCCGTGCAAACGCCACGGACGACCTTGGCGTTTGTACAACGACCCTTGTGTGCGCCCACGGAGCTCATATTGTGTTGTAGGAGACCTTACTGCGCGACTATTGTGACGTCGTCCCCTATGCGCTCTATTAGGAAGCCAAGCGAACGCCGAGTGACCGTGTTGTTTTGAGTATGCTCAAAGTGCGCACCGTCGCTCGGCGTTCTATACGACCTCACCATGTCCAATGGCGATGCCAATGCATTGCTGCGGTGATGCTTGCTTTCGTACTGCGCGCACCTCGGCGTTCTGCATTTTATTATGACATCGTGGGATCACCATGAGGACGCCGCCCTGGTGTGACAGGGGTTTTAGGTTGACGATTCGGGCATCATGAATAAGCAGTACAGTCTGTTTCAATTACTTTTTGACGTGATTTCCATGGTTAAAAATTATTCAACCTTCGTTGCTGGATAGCTTTGTCAAGGTGGTGATTGTGCATGCCTTTGACGAGGTAATGTTTTACTCGAGAAAGCTCCTAAGTATGACATGGGAATGTCACATGTAATGACTGCAAACCAATCCACGAGGTTATAAAGAAAGAAAAACAGAATACAGACGGCCATATAAAACATTTAGTAAAGCAGCCAGCTTTTGAAAGATTAAGAAATGCTCTACGTTTAAATGCAAGGGAGATAATTCAGTGGCAAAATGTTTGGCAGTTAATTGCTTTAAACGATCAAATGAATTGCATATTGTTCATCTAGTCTTTGATTTATGACTATTAGTGATTATTAAAAATTTCAAAATCATCAATGTTTTGCATATGCGTTATCTGCTGCTCGGTGCATTTCAGTCGCTGTTTCATCATGAACATCATTCTGTCACGAATGATGAAACACGAAAACCACTTAGTGTATATAGTTGTCTTACGTCTATCAAGCAAATAGTTACAAAGCAATGTTCTAAGATATTGTTTCGGTGTTCAAATCTTAGGAACACTGTATGTGGTGTTTCTGTTTTACTCAACATATAGTTAGTTTAACAAATAACAACACGACGTGTAATAAGATAACTGATTTTACTGTTTTTTAGATGAAAAGGCGACTTCAGCAGGATATACCTATAAGTTTGGCTGTAAGTGTCTTTCCCCACTGTGATGTATTCTTAAGACAGTTCACTAGCAGATCTTCTATAGTATTTGCAGCCATAGCATTGATTCCCGATGACAGGGAGCTAAAATATTCAGTATGACTGTATGGCGACTAAAACTCTTATGTAACCAGGTAAGACTCTAAGAACTCACAAGGAAATTCAAATTTCTCACAAACGTTAGACTATTATTTTAAAATGTCAAACATCAAATAATCTTGTCACCTGCTGGGAAAGGGCTGACCTCTTGGCTGTCGTGTGTGTTGTGTTTTGTCACTTTTCCAAATGTGTCCTGATCCACGTCAGAATCACGGGCGAGGTTGGCGCCCTGAAACTGGTTTAAGCCCTTCAGTTGAATATTTACTGACCGTTCCAAGGCGGTACTTCTTTTATGGATCATTTGTGTTATTTATGTCTTGTGTTTGTCATGATTTAACGTCTGTTCGTTGCCGACTTGTGGTCACCTGCTGGGATAGGGCTGACCCCTTGGCTCTTAATTGTAATGTTTAATTGTATTTTTGTCACTTTCTCATGTGGTATCCTGGGTATATGAGGTATTTGATTGTATCAATGCCTGTTCTTTGTCGCCTTTCTTACTTTAACTTGCATTCAACTGAAAAATCATGAGATCTATCAGAGTCCAAACAGACAGCTTTGGGTTTATCATGCATTAACCCTTTGTATTCTGGAAATCCCAAAACATGTACTTTAACACACAGTTAAGACCCAGATAAATGCAGCATCATGCGGCATTCATCAGGGTCTACACTGTATCTTCGGGTAGAAAAAACAATCTGCAGGGACAAAAATACTTCATATTTGGGAAATGAGAACCTATGACCCGTCGAAATAGATAATAGACAACCCCTTCCTTATTGCTTTTATCTGGATGGGGAAATCCATCACAATGCAATGTGTTTATTTACGTCATCTGATTTGAGCTGTTGCTAAACTGAATTTCAATTCATGCATTCTTACCTAAGAGCAGCGCCGAATAAGGCAGCAATGAAGAGTCCAGCAAGACCAGGAATATCTGTAAATAATTGCATGACGAAGTATGGCATTATCTAAAATAAAAGTTAAATAAGTTAAATACAGTCGTTTATTTAGTATAAAATAGTAATTAACGCACATGACGTTCTTCCAATTGACCATTATCTTTAGGATATAATCTTATATTGAAACCACCAATATAATTAAACCATTAAAATGCTCCTTACTCCTTATTGTTGGTAGTCGAGCATGGTAATGCGAAATCGCATATATAAGCAGTACCAGAGCCTTTGATACCGCTCTAATTCGTGGGTTGGTGCCTGGTGCTTGTCTAAGCTGAGTACACCGTGGCTCTACTTGGAGTTTTCTTTAACACTGACTGTCTGTGAGTGAAGGGTATTTTCATTTGCTTCATCATTATGATAGTATTTAAATTTAAAATGAGTGTCAATCTGTGCTGATGCATTGCATAAATTAAGAGACATTCATACTAACTAAATAATATATGTGTTTTAACATCAGCCAAATGTAGGATGGCGATTTGGTATTTAAATATATCTAAGCCACCATGTGGTCTTGACGGTTGTCAGTTTTAAGGTGGGGATTCTATCGTTGTTTTTTTTATGAGAAATGACTGTTTGATTTGTGCATATACCAAATAAAACGCTCTATATATAGTTACATAATCATGCGCAAATCAAAATAATATTTTTAGAAAACTATTTTGTTAAGTGGGTTACCGTTGGCAAATACATAGGTACATGAAAGACTTATGTACCAGATTGAAAATATATAGTGCACTCAGCTGAAAGTCTATGTTTTCATTTGTTTGAATATAATGTAAGGGACTAATAGCCGTTTTCTAATACCCCTGTTGTGAACAAGTCATTCATTTGGCTTATAGTAGGACTGTATTCGCAATTCAATATAATTGAAAATAAAAACATGAGAATAGTTTACTCCATGTTTTTTTCTTACTTCTGGTTCTATAGAGAGAAAACCTGATTGGCATTGGATATCATTCCTGCTGCTAGTGGGTCACAGTCTGCATTGGCAAAATAAGCAAATATAACCATTCCGGTGAGAGTCAGCAGTGCACCATACAGTAACAACAGTGGTACACCAAGAAGAGAAGCCCTGAAATTAAAGTAATATAAGCAACAGAGAAACACAACTATGCACAATATAACAACACATTCTAATGTACTTGTTTGTAATGCGACGTCTGATTGGATAACGTCAAAAATTTGCGACAGTATATCCTGCGATATATTGTCAGAAATAGTTTGACGTCATCAATTACGTCACCTTTCGTTGGATGACGTGCGGCTTTATGCGGCTCGCAGCGCTCCAATTTGAGACGAAACTGCAGAAGTGCATTAGAATGGGGATAACCATGTTCAAAATTTTCATTTGGGGAAGGTATAACGTCGTATATACGTTCGGAAATCACGTTTTACGGCTCCGCTCGCGCGTCGCCGTAAAACTAAATTTCCGACCGTATATCTGACAATATACCTCCCCAAATGAAAATTTTGATTACAGTTATCCCCTAAACGAAACACTTGAGAGAGCACACCAGTGATAAAGAAATAAATCACCAATATATTCCTGGCAGCATAACATAATAATTCAACATACTAAAGAACCAGCTATACAATTAAGGAAAATGAATTCTTGCTTAGATATCTATTCGTATAGCTGTTTACACCCGTTGTCAAATGAACGAAAATCCATGTTCAAATCAGGAGATTCACGTGCTGTTTGAACATGGGTCTGAACTTGAAAATACTTAAAATGAGCCCTGCATTATTTGCATGACGTTATATACGGAACGCATTGCATACCAGACTGATCATTTCGCGGATGCTTTTGCTCGCGAATACGTTGCGTACGGTTTTGACGCAATGACGTTTGAAAGTAAACAGCCGACGCCATTGTGTTTAGGGAAATCCAGTGTAAGAATTTGGACAATTTAATGTTTAAGCAGTTTTCAGTGCAAATTGAGCTGGAATACGGTAAAATATGCAAGAATAACGATCACACATGTTTGTTTCATTTCATTAACACTTGCCGAGTCCCTCGGATGATGTTGAACACTTGGCCTATCGGCTTCGTTTTCAAACAGCATCCTCGGGACCAGCAAATGTTAATGCATGTAAAAACATGTGTGATTCCCTATATTTTGACATAGTATGCCTTTGATATAAAACAATTCACCATAAAGTAACAATCGTTCAGCTCTCAATACGTTTTTTCAAGCTAGACATAACATAGCACCATGCATCATATGTGCAATTCCTTAGAACAGCATCCATCAAAAGTTATAAATACGAGTAAAGACTAATTTGATGTAGTCTTATAAGATATCAGAACATATTTGCTTAGTGTGAAAAAACTGCAATTAATGTGCTCATTTTCTGCTGTGCCCGGTGAGATAAATTCAATGTCCTAGATATTATATAGAGAAAATTATTCATAGAAGACTTGTAGCAGACATGTTTAATCTTAGTGTTGGGCAATATCATATTTACTGTTCATTCTATATTTTAATGTAGAGTTTAAATGATTGTGCTAAATACTATTAATGTTGAGTTTTGCGTTAGGTTTCTTGTTGTATGAATTTGTTCTTTGTGTCGTTGGTATCTTAAAACTTCACTCTGAAGATAAGAGAGCTGGTTGATTATTCTATGTACTGTATTGTTTTGTTTTCTAGCGCCTCATTATTTCGTTGGAATGTGTTGGTATGTTAACTGTAATTATAACCACTGTTCTATATAATATATATATTAGAAACGTGCACTATCCTTATTTATATGTGGTTTAGGGCTGACTGTTCTTTAGTCTCAAAGAATTAATTGCATAATTTTGGAAATTTGAATAAAATACCACACATTAAGGATATATTATTTTGATTTAGAATATGATTCAAAGAGTTAATAAAAAATTAATTGCATTGGAAACAAATTTTCTGTATTTGTTGTGATTTGAATATCCTGCAAAGGTATAAATGAAATAGTCATAGCCTGATTTTATTACAAACGATTATATTTGGGCTGTATTTGAATCATAAGGGGCTCCTCACCTTTAATTCCGATGTGGATCAAGACACATAGATAAACTCTTATAAATATTAGCAGGTAATGCCTAAAAAGCATAAGACAGACCAACATATAAAACAAAGAAGAAAATACACAGGGAAACATGCAAACTAACAAGGTACTTTACCATTGCTTATTGTTTCAAAAGCAATGTATTCTAGTTACAAAATGTCTTTTTTACATTCAAATCCATTTGTGTATTTCAACATTTGTTTGATTATACACATAAAATGGACCTCGACTAGAGAAAACCTGTCTTTGGGGGTTAGCGAACAACAAAGCCGCAGACCAGCCTGCGCATCCGCGCAGTCTGACCAGCGCCTTTCTATTCGCTTATTGGAAGGTATGAAATCTAAACTTACTACACGCGAAATTTCAATTTTATAGCTAATCTTTGTAGCTGAGGAGACTGGTTTGAATCTCACTTTGTTAGAAACCCCGAAGAAAGGTTTTCTCGCAGCGAGGCCCAAATATCACATACAATGAGAATAAACACATATACTAACGTTTTTGACTGTTTGAGTGTCTTCATTGAACAGATACGCTGTATTGATGACTGGCTACACAGGTTTGGCAAGCAGTTGATGGAACCACCAATCACCAAAGACCATACAGAATGTCTAACACGTGGATCTCCACTGAAACTGAAATTGCCAAAGATGGTTATTGAAAGGGATTGCATGCACCATTCAAAATTAAACATTGCAATTTTTATTATCTAAATAGACGCTACACAAAATAATTCAGTAGCAAGTAATGTCTGGACAAATATTAACCTGATGTTTTGTCAATCACATAAGCATAATTGATCAAAATGATCGCCAATAATTTCAAACATGCTGGGCCAAGAACGTTGCGTATTGATGGCAATGTTTTGTGTTGGTAGTCAACTGACATTAATATGCACGACCTGTGATGAGCATGTTCACCAACTGGCCACGGATGGACGGACAGACTCACATAGCGATTACAGTGCAGACCAAATGGTCATACAATATTATAGTTCAGATCCAAGGGTCGTGCAAAACTCACATAGTGATTATGGTGCAGAACCAAGGGTCGTGCACTAAAGTGCAGACCCAAGGGTCGTGCAATTTTAATCTGACGAGCTCAAGTAAAGGAGATAAAGGTAAATTGTTCTAGTACACAGGTATATACAATATATGGTGGCGGAGTAGTCTATGAGGCTTTCTTGTAATCCAAAACCCTGACGCATAGTAGTTCGAATCCAAGCGTGACTATTTTTTATCTTTCTTTTCCTTTTCTTTGTCATTTACCCTGCCAATTTCAAAAAATAAATGTATAATATGCAAAATTTGATCAAAACATTGTTTGGTTCAAGAGTTACGAGAAATTTCACTTAAAGACCTCGACCAGCTAAAATGATGCTGGGCAAAGCCTCGTCAACATTTTTGAATACCAATGGCTGGACAATGTTAAAATAAATTGGTAAATATCTTTCCGTACTATTCTGTGGGCCTATAGTTTCAGATATGATACAAACGGTAACATTATTTTTATAGGACAAGACATTGCAGATTATAAGTGCACCATAATCATTGTGTGTTTCTATGCAAATATAACCTAAACAGTAAATAACCTACCCATCAAAGACAATGCGTTCACCAGCGACACAGTCATCATATATTTTGTCAAAACTTCCCAGCTTGATTCCACTCTGCAATATTTATAATGGCACAATACTTATTTATACAAACGTAAGTGCGTAATGTAACATGGTCAAGTTTTTTATGTAAATAAGCTAGCACATGCTTTTTGTATGCACTTAAAAGCCTCCTATAAACGGCTTTGCTGATTTGTACAGGAATATAATTCCAACTCAAAGTTTTTTTTATCGTTTTTTTTCATTAATTTTGAATTGTCCGTTGAAAGAATTAAATTGTTTTTACACTTGGATGAAAGCTATGCGTGAAAATATTTTATATCTGCCTTGATTTCAAAGTGCTAAGATAGTGTTAATATTAACGAACTGTACATATAACTATAAAACATTTACTAGTTTAAATATAGTTTAACTTGTTGAAAGCTCAATTTGAAAACCCTTTCGCTGTAAAGTGGTAGATCTAAAAGCAAAGGGAGTAACCCTAAGAAATGAACTGGATGACGAGGTAATGTGACGTCACTTAACAAACACTCACGTCATTGAAGGAAATTGTAATCAAAACAATGTCAAGGCTACATCAACAACGAAATGTTTCAACGTAGTTTGACGGTGTCAAGACAACCTTTTTTTAAATTGACGCTAAGGTCTACTAATGTGGGGAATTTAGGCAGGACTTGTGCAGGTAAGTGCTTTTTTAAAAACAGTAAGTCCGTGGTAGGGCCTAAATGTTTTTCAATGAGCCCAGCAAACTGTATTTTTCACAAAAGAAAACAATTTCAATGGAGTTGTTTTTGAGCTTATACTCCCATATTCAGTCTCAATACAATGTCATTTTAATCAAAATTTTGAACAAAGTTTTGAACTGAAAGAATTTTCAGATGGCTGCACCTTCTTACATGGACAGCGGTTACAAACTATTTTCCCTCAGCGGGCTTTAAAATTTGAAATATTGTCAACAATCCTTTACAAACGTGGTGTTTTGTTCCAAAGTTGGAATAATAAGGAATGCATTGTAATTTCTGTGCATTTTATCGATGTGTAAACTTCGGCAAATCACTCACAAACTTTACATAAAGCCCCTTTACTCAGTTATTGAGCGATTTGTCGAACATTACACAACGATAAAATCCACAAAAATAAAATTAATTCTTATTATAAAATCCATCATAAGTGTGAGGGTACGATAATAAATCCATACAGATGAATACCAATTGGCATCACAAGTCTTGCCTAGTGAGGACGAACGACGATCGCGCGGGATTAAAAATTCGATCCCGAGAATCACCGATTGGCATCATGAGGCTTGCTGAGTAATGACAAACGGTGATTGTGAGGGATAAAAGGCTCCCAGATGTTCCAGAATACCCTGGGATGCGACATATAGCATATTGACGTCACCACGTCACTTGTCTAACGACGTGCGCTATTGTTATGGAAGATCGTGAGGCAGTTCGTCTTTAATCTTTTCTACGGGTGAGATAGAAGGGTCACACAGCGGAAAAGCCTATATGGTGTACGAAAATACGTTACTACATAGTGTTACTTAGTCTGTGAAACCACTTGTGGTTTTTTGATTTCAATTACATATCGTTATATCTATTTCCAGACTCAAAGTTATATCATTTGAAGAAGAAAAATGCCATTGATACGAGGGATGTTCCAAAGGTTCTGATCCTTATCCCGTAACTTTGTCCAGAGACATATTTGAGGGGCATACGCTGCACCTTTCAAAATAACCATCTTTTACCTTTCGAGTGATGCTAATATCGTCTCGTTCTAATGTTTCGTTTAATAGTTGTAGCGTATTACATTTTGCCCACTCTTTACCACATGCCTTTTTTTTCATGTTATAGAATTATAATCATCTTTTAATCTGAATCTTTCAAGCATCTTTATAACCACAAAATAAAAACACATTGTAATTTTAATTTTGCTTTTTTATAATGTCCATTCAAATGTTAAACTAGAGACACTTTGTACGGATTAAATACTTAGAGCCAAATGTGCAATTCTTATGACGTCATTGAAATTGAAGGGGTCAAAGCAACAAGGTGCTTTAGTCCATTTTTCATTATTTCAAGAAAAACGCGAAAAAACATAATTTTTGGCAATTTCAAAACATGTAGATTTTTCTTGCAAAAATGAACAAGATACGTTTGAAAATAGTGAAATCAGGTGAGTGTGCAATGATTTTACTGCTTAAAGTGAAAAAACTTGATTTTAGCGATTTCGTTTCTGCAACAAGGGACCTAAGTCCAAATTTCAAAAAACTTAAAAATTGGATACAGAATGTTAATGACAGTCCATCAATACTAAAAAATGCATGATAGTGTGTGGAAAGCTTATTTCTTACGAGTACAACAGCGAAATCTTGGATAAAACCCTTGATTTACCTAAATTCTATAAATATGAACAGATTTCAATAACACATAGTCTAGGTTTTATGTTGTATGAAATTAGTTTAGCGATTCCATTTGACGTGAAATAATGTCTAGCAAGCGAAATGTTGCTATTTGAGGCTCAGTGTGTGATAATGATAATTACAAGGCAATAAAACTTTGAAATACATCTGAATAAAAATATGGAGTTAGGCCCTTTTATGCATAAACATCCAATTTGGGACTTAAAACCTTTGTGAAAATGATATAATTATATTTATTTCATTTTTTAATAGTAATTTAATGATCAAAGGGAGTTAATACGGTGCGGAAATGTTTTTTATACATGAAAATGAGGCTAACTCAATTTTGACCAAAAGTGGACTAAAGTACCTTGTTGCTGTGACCCCTTCAATTGCGAACTACATCATTTTGAATACATAACATAATTTTCAACTCCGAGAATATTTTATTTTGGTCTATCAAGCAGGACTAAAACATGCCAAACCTAATATTGGCAAAATATTAAAGACGAATATTACTTTAACAGCAAAATATTTTAATTGGAATATTGTAAAATGATTTATTTTTTTACCAAATAAATGATTGCTTTAAAATTACATTTTCAAAATTTTTTATTGAGTTCAGAATGTTACATTATGATCAATTACATTCCATACTGTCGTCGACTTACCATACAATACACACTTGGACAAATGATAAGGGTTTATTTAAAATAAGCACATTCAAACTTGCCTTACCTTGGAATATGACCTACCTGTGGACTGGTTATAATTTTCTTATGTGGGTTACTACTAGTCTTTAAAGATACAGAGTGATCATAACTGCTTCAGACTAAATTCAATTCATCTAGCATTTACCTCAAAAAAGTTTAACTTTGATACAGCCGTTGTTACCACAGTATGGGCTGGCCTCGAGGTTATAAAACTTGAATACAGTCTCAGACACAAAATAAAGACCAATGATTGGCTGTTTGCGGACACGTGTCTGCAAGCAGCTAATCATTGTGCTCGCTTTATTTTGAGTCTGAGAATGAACTCATGTTTAATAACCTCGAGGCCTGGTCAAAACTTCAAGTGGTCCAGAATTTACTTTTATTAACTGACAGTTGTATAGCCATTCCTTCAAGCCCAGGGTAGCAAACCACTGATCGGATCAGCTGGGCCTGGGCAAATTTGATAATATAAGGGGGTACCCTTCAACTCTTGGCTCTAAATACTCTTTGTTGTATTTTATACTGTAAAGTGCTGTTTATGTGTGTCTGGGAATGTTTGATTATCAATAAAAAGCATTTTTTGGCAACTGAAAATACTAAATGTGGCTATCCGTCCAAAATACGAATGTGTGGCTCGGCCTGGAAATGCATCGGAATTCTACTTTCATTTTCATATACACAAACTCGAAGCTGATTATCAAAGAAACGAGGTGGGAGGCAGGTATTGAGTTGTAAATGTTGCATATGATCATGGAGATTTCTGCATGATTTAGCAAGATTTGAGTGGCTTGCTCGAGCACACTGTCCAGCAGGGGCATCGGATTTGGTACATTTTGACGTAAAAATTGCCGTCGAAAAAGTGGGGTCCGAGAAGATTTCTATGCTATTGGCTCTCTTATGTAAGATCAATTTTAGTGTTTTATTTCTCTAGAATCTACAAAAACATCTCTAATCTTGATTTAGATTGAAGAGAATTGGCTTTTATAATTGAAACTGGTCGCAATCAGAATTCATCTTAGTGCGCCCTCCGGCACGCTCTGGGGTCTCCGTTTGATGGTGGTTTGCTACCTAGGAAACCCAGATCTAACAGGAAGTGCGCCATATTTACAGGGCATATTAGTTTATGGATGAACTTTGAGCAGCCTTGGGAAAACGGCTGAGACTGCTCTTGCCTGAATTATGAGGTCTCTTATATGCATAGACTGCTTGATAGGTCAGTGTCTTGAGGGTATGGCTTTTTCGAGGTAGATTTCCAGCCGCTTCTTCAAGAAGCACAAAACCTTTTGGAGTTGTATATAGACAAAAAAAATTATTGGTACAGTTTTCAGGCATGTTGCTTTATTGGTTACAGAGATATCACGCCAGGATCAGGACTTTGAGAACATCCCTTGTATTATTATACAGACGATAATACACATTGTGGCCACAGTATTTAATAATTTGTAACTGCTTACAAAACATTGCTTTATTTAGGCAGATACTTTTGAAATAAGCAGACTTAATTCTATATTAGACTTCGAGCTAAAAAAGGTCCTGCTCCCCCCCCCTAGGGAATTTTGCAGACATATCCTATCTTGAAGAAAATTTCAAGCCGCATCTTTTAAGAGATGTTTGCACTCTGTGCTCCGGGGCGTTAGTCTCTTACAGCCTGTTACATATGTTACTGTAACAAACTAAGGAAAAAATCAAAATGAAAGTTTGAGCTACAGAAAGAAGACATTAAACCATCTAATTATTCAAATTTCTTATGTAGTTTGCAAGCTGGATGCCTAAGCTACATAAAAGCAGCATTTTAAACAAAATTACAGCCTTCAATGGTGTTATATGCGTTACATAGATTAAATTTCCCTTTGAAAGTTGAAATCCTGACCAACATCATTCATTTTACAGACGATTTGTGCATTTTTACAAGTGTTTTTAATCTTGGTTTACTAAAATACTCATTTGACTAATAGAAAAAACAAAGTTTGCTTTTCTATCTCAAATACATTGTTTTATATGAGCTATTAAACAACCCTACCCCCAATTTTAAGTATCCAATTTTGGTATCTATTATTGAAGAAAAATATATGAAAATATTTGACGCTCGTTGATATCTTACATTTTTGGCACTGTCTTGCTAATGCAATTAAGAATCATACATTTGCAAGTTTGACATCAGGATCAGAGCACTTATTAAAGTATGTAACGTATGTTACATGGCATAATGAATGAGCTAGGAAATTTTCTTGGAAGTAAGAGATGATATTTCAGAAAAATACAGTTTTTCACATGTTTTCCTATTAATCTCTAGCCTCTGGTGCCTTAGTCTTAGTAATTACAGTCATTGCTGATAACAAGCCCTTGGAATTGTGTTACCTATGTTATATATAACCTTTGTAATCACATATTTCCTAATGCCTATAATATTAAGATATATAGACATAGATAGAAAATAATAGTTCTCATTTAAATGACACAATTTAATAAATATTCCTATTAAATAAAATTATTCAAAAACAATCTTTAATCAAGTCACCCTCACAATGTCTATCATTGTGTCTGCTTCTATTGTAAAATAATCACCCATTTCATCACAACCAGTAGAATCATGGCATTGTATTAGGACTGCAAACTGAGTACAACCCTGTTCCTCTCCACCCCTTTGGGAATTGTGCAGACATATCCTACCTTAAAGAACAATTCAAGCTGCATCAAATAAGAGATGTTTGCACTCTATTAACTAGGGGGTAAGCCTGTAATGGTATGATACATATGTTACCATATCAATTTAAGAATAAATGAATTGAAAGTCTGAGAAATAGAAGACATAAAACTATCTATTTATTTGAATTATTCGTGTAGTTTGCATGCTGAATACCTTTGATACATAAGAAAAGATGTTTTAACAAATATACAGCTTCCTATGGTGTTATATGTGTTACATTAATTAAGATTACTTTTTAAAATTGGTAATTGTGACAAACATCACTTATAAGCATTTCGTGTGATCCTCCTCTTTAGCCATCAAAAGAATTAATCTTCTTTGTATGTGTGGCCAGTGCCAGCGTCAAACAACTTGACTCAGCCAAACTTGAATCCTTAGCATTCTTCAAAAGCAGAAACAGCATGTCAGTGTCATGGGATCAAACACCTGATTAAATATGGGTTTAATGCCATTTCACATGTATGCATACAATGGAGTATGACTCTGGTATATATCTCTTCCTGTGAAGTGGCAAGAGCAATCTAACTGCAGCTGCCTCTGCATCCATGCTAGTCAAATGATAACTTTGCTCTGATTTTGCAAAATCTATGTCTCTACCGCGTACCTTTAAGAATACTAAGATTTCTGACATTGGTCAAACAGAAATTTGATAGGCTGCTTTTTTGCATCATTTGCCATGGAACCTATCCAGTCTTTTGGTGCTTAAGTCCTCAGGTCTTAGATCAATAGTACTTTGCTGCGCCCAAAGAACTTTATAAGTTTTCTTTAGTTACAATGTTGACTCTTGATGGTTTTGGCAGACCGCCTGAAACAATTTCTGTTACACCTTGAAAGTTATATGGTATAAGAGAAAGAATATGAAGCTGGACATTGCCATCAATTATGTTTGCAGTTGGTTGTTTTTTGATGTCAGTACATTGAAGCATGTCTTAAAATAATGTAAAACCTATGATTTCTCAGTTTTTTGCAGCCATATCATTAGCTGTTGCATTCAAAAGAAGGAAAGTGGACTATAGGTAGAATGGGATAACCAGTAGTTCTATATTATGCTCTATGGAAGATTTATACAGAGTAAACAAGTTGATAAGGTGCCTCATTTCATGATTCATTGAAAACACTTGCCTCTGACTGTGTAATCAAAAAGGATGTCACGACAATGCCCTTGCTCATTTATTATGACGAGTTATATATGTTACATCCTTTAATAAGCGCTTATCTTAGAAACTTAGTGAATCATTGAATTGAAAGGGTCTAATTTGCGCTCTTTTCATCCTGCATTTCATTGCTTTACCTGCTGTGATACATCTAGTTCGTTTATCTGAAGGGAAAGAGTTACCTCGGTTTCAGCACTTCAGAAGTACTAAGACTTCAAATAAGTTTTTGAATGCTTGGGGAAAGATAATAAGTGCAGAGACATTATTAGATGAAAATATGTGGGTTGCATGTATGGAAAGGCTACATTTATTAAAGTTAACCAGCTAAGATATGATTCTTTATCACAGAAATATCAAGGTACATCAGTCCAGATTCTCATTGCTCTTAATGGCATAGTTTTCCTCCTTGTAAAGCTTTAGTCTTTCTCCTACTTGCAGAGTATCACTTGAAACACATACTCAAAGAGCCAACTATTAGGAATTCAAATCAGTTTCCGAATGTTCCAAGCCATAAATGGCAAAATTGGAAAGTTGATAATGGGCCATGGCTCATCAATTTTGAGTGGACTGGTGGTAAAATTTTATATTAGTAAATGATTGAAATATTGTGTGATGATTCTACTAGTTGCAACTTGAGGCGTGTGATACCCGGTAATAATGATTACCACAGAAGCAGACAACGACAAACATTTAACATGAGTGTTAAATCGATGGGAAATAGTTTGGACCATTTCATTTATTGTATTTTCTTGTAAAAATGTAAAACTATCTTTTCTATTTGTGGCTCTATATTTAGCATTATATGCACAGTATTAGGAAATGTGTCCAAAAGGTCATTGATAACATCTGTAACACCAGTCCATGGGCTTGATAATCAGAAATGAATATAATTCCTAGTGTTTTGGCACCAAAGACTTATAAGTACACATTAAGTGTCCTGATCTTTAACTTAATGACATCTTGTAGATATATGAGCAAGACAGACTAAGAAAATGAAAAATATCCACACACTGTAATCGCTTTCATGTGTTTTACTTAAATGGTAGTAACAAAATTCGCTTCTCTGTAAAACTGGGAGTAGGGCTCCTTAAAGACAATATATTTAAGACAGAAAAGCAAACTTGGTTTTTCCTATTCATCAATTGAGTATATGTTTGTAAAATCTAATAAAACAGTTTGAAACCAAGTCATAGTAGTTGTTTAACTACATGACGATAGCCACAATTATAGCCTTTAAATTATAATTAGGTTCATGTAACGCACATAACACCACAGTTGGCCGTATTAATGTTACATATGAAACAGCTTCCATATGTAGTAAAGATATCCAGTATAAAGACTTTAAGAATGTCAATTTATTAGATAATTTTAATGCCTTCTTTTGGTAGCTCAAACATTCAAATTTCTTATTCTTAAATTGATAAAGTAACATATGTAACATGCTGTTACAGGCTAACGCCCCGACTTACAAAGTGCAAACATTTCTTATTAAATGCACCTTGAATGGTTACATAAGATGTAATTTGTCTGCAGAATTCCAAAGGGGATTAGGATGGAGCAGGCCCTTACTCAGCTTGATGTCAAAATACTGTTTGATGATTTTACTTATCACGCTAACATATGTAACGCTCTCTGATCTTTAAAACTTGATGACAACTAGCAGATCTATAAGTCTTTATCATAGGAGCCAGTTTAAAATCCCTAAACAATGTAAGATATCCAACAGCTGCAAGTTTTTTCACAATTTTAGCTCAAACTTTCAAACTACATTTCCTTTATTTGATATAGTAACGCATGTAACACGCTGTTTTCAGACTAACGCCCCAACATAGAGAGTGCAAACATCCCTTATTCGATGCAGCTTGAGTTGTACTATAAGAAGGAATATGTCTGCAAAATTCCCTCGAGGAGATTAAAACATTTTTAGGCATATCTTACGTAAAGACAATGAGCTTGCCCATTAATTACATCAGGTAACATATGTTACAGCCTCTGATATTAAAAATTTTGCAACAAACTTGCAGATTTATGAGTCTTTTCATATAAGCAAATAAATCCCAAACAATGAAACACATTCATCAGCTGCAAATATTTTTTAACTATTTTTACTTTAGTTTTAATACCAAACATTTCACCTTAAAACTGGGTAGGGGTAGGGTTGTTTAATTGCTTATTTCAGAACAAATATTTAAGCTAGGGAAGCAAACTTTAATTTTTCTGTTAGCCAATTGCATAAGCTAGTCAGACATGGTTAAAAACATTTTGCAAAACACACAGAGAGATTGTGAATGTAAATGATGTTAGCCACACTTGCAAATTTTAATGGGTTATCTGATTTATGTAACGCATATGACACCTTAGGAAGCCGCAATTTTGTTCAAATGGCTGTCATACGTAGTTAAGATATCCAGTATGCAGACTATATGAATGATTTTTAAAAAATAAATATTTTAATGTCTTTAATTTGTAGCCCAAACTTTCAATTTACCTTTTCTTAGTTTGATTAAGTAACGTATGTTACAGGCTCTCAGAGACTAACGCCCCGGAGCACAGAGTGCAAACATCTCTTAAAAGACTCGGCTTTCAATTCTCTACAAGATAGGATATGTCTGCAAAATTCCCTAGGGGGGGGGAGCAAACCCATTCTCAGCCATCCGTCTATATATTCTGCATTCTGATTTTGATGGCCTACTAGTTATTACTACTTTTTATTAAAGTAAACCAGGCATAAATCATACCAGTACACATCACAATCAAAAATCAAAACCAATGTCTATACATGTTTTTCCTTAAAAATATACTAGAAAAAGTTTAAAGTGAGTATGATACTTGAAACGTAGATTAAGTCCAATGCAATATATTGTGATAAACCATTTTCTAACGGCACTACGACTATAATGCTATTTCAAGAAACAGATATTTTTACATGTATAATATAAACAGTGTGAAAGCAACCGGTATGGCATTCCACTAGGATAGTTTGAAAAAACATTTAATCATTTTTTACTTAACAATCATGTTACTTGCTGAAGATCAATATGAAAGTTCCATAGAATAAAAATTAACCATAAAATACATTTCTTATACCTATCACTGCAAGGAAATCGTATCAAATACGCAAAAATAAAGCGCTATACTAAACATTTCTTTCAATGTAATTATAAAGATAAATAGAGGATCTTACATGAGTGCTCATGTTTTATTGAATTTAATAAACGAGTTGGGAAAAAGAGATAAAATGCGAGGCTTGCCGAGCATTTTATCTCTTTTTTGCAGGTTTTTCCTATTCATCAATTGAGTATATGTTTGTAAAATCTAATAAAACAGTTTGAAACCAAGTCATAGTAGTTGTTTAACTACATGACGATAGCCACAATTATAGCCTTTAAATTATAATTAGGTTCATGTAACGCACATAACACCACAGTTGGCTGTATTAATGTTACATATGAAACAGCTTCCATATGTAGTAAAGATATCCAGTATAAAGACTTTAAGAATGTCAATTTATTAGATAATTTTAATGCCTTCTTTTGGTAGCTCAAACATTCAAATTTCTTATTCTTAAATTGATAAAGTAACATATGTAACATGCTGTTACAGGCTAACGCCCCGACTTACAAAGTGCAAACATTTCTTATTAAATGCACCTTGAATGGTTACATAAGATGTAATTTGTCTGCAGAATTCCAAAGGGGATTAGGATGGAGCAGGCCCTTACTCAGCTTGATGTCAAAATACTGTTTGATGATTTTACTTATCACGCTAACATATGTAACGCTCTCTGATCTTTAAAACTTGATGACAACTAGCAGATCTATAAGTCTTTATCATAGGAGCCAGTTTAAAATCCCTAAACAATGTAAGATATCCAACAGCTGCAAGTTTTTTCACAATTTTAGCTCAAACTTTCAAACTACATTTCCTTTATTTGATATAGTAACGCATGTAACACGCTGTTTTCAGACTAACGCCCCAACATAGAGAGTGCAAACATCCCTTATTCGATGCAGCTTGAGTTGTACTATAAGAAGGAATATGTCTGCAAAATTCCCTCGAGGAGATTAAAACATTTTTAGGCATATCTTACGTAAAGACAATGAGCTTGCCCATTAATTACATCAGGTAACATATGTTACAGCCTCTGATATTAAAAATTTTGCAACAAACTTGCAGATTTATGAGTCTTTTCATATAAGCAAATAAATCCCAAACAATGAAACACATTCATCAGCTGCAAATATTTTTTAACTATTTTTACTTTAGTTTTAATACCAAACATTTCACCTTAAAACTGGGTAGGGGTAGGGTTGTTTAATTGCTTATTTCAGAACAAATATTTAAGCTAGGGAAGCAAACTTTAATTTTTCTGTTAGCCAATTGCATAAGCTAGTCAGACATGGTTAAAAACATTTTGCAAAACACACAGAGAGATTGTGAATGTAAATGATGTTAGCCACACTTGCAAATTTTAATGGGTTATCTGATTTATGTAACGCATATGACACCTTAGGAAGCCGCAATTTTGTTCAAATGGCTGTCATACGTAGTTAAGATATCCAGTATGCAGACTATATGAATGATTTTTAAAAAATAAATATTTTAATGTCTTTAATTTGTAGCCCAAACTTTCAATTTACCTTTTCTTAGTTTGATTAAGTAACGTATGTTACAGGCTCTCAGAGACTAACGCCCCGGAGCACAGAGTGCAAACATCTCTTAAAAGACTCGGCTTTCAATTCTCTACAAGATAGGATATGTCTGCAAAATTCCCTAGGGGGGGGGAGCAAACCCATTCTCAGCCATCCGTCTATATATTCTGCATTCTGATTTTGATGGCCTACTAGTTATTACTACTTTTTATTAAAGTAAACCAGGCATAAATCATACCAGTACACATCACAATCAAAAATCAAAACCAATGTCTATACATGTTTTTCCTTAAAAATATACTAGAAAAAGTTTAAAGTGAGTATGATACTTGAAACGTAGATTAAGTCCAATGCAATATATTGTGATAAACCATTTTCTAACGGCACTACGACTATAATGCTATTTCAAGAAACAGATATTTTTACATGTTAAATATAAACAGTGTGAAAGCAACCGGTATGGCATTCCACTAGGATAGTTTGAAAAAACATTTAATCATTTTTTACTTAACAATCATGTTACTTGCTGAAGATCAATATGAAAGTTCCATAGAATAAAAATTAACCATAAAATACATTTCTTATACCTATCACTGCAAGGAAATCGTATCAAATACGCAAAAATAAAGCGCTATACTAAACATTTCTTTCAATGTAATTATAAAGATAAATAGAGGATCTTACATGAGTGCTCATGTTTTATTGAATTTAATAAACGAGTTGGGAAAAAGAGATAAAATGCGAGGCTTGCCGAGCATTTTATCTCTTTTTCGCAAGGAGTTTAATAAATTCAATAATACAAGAGCACGAATGTTAGATTCTATTTATCATTTGACAAATACTGAAAATACTGAAATCTCAAACGTTATGATTTTGTCATCATGTACGCAACGTTGTTATGGACGTAATAACGTTTCTCGTAAATCTATAAACCACTAGTGGTTTACAGATTTTATTGCATGGCGTTATTTCACTCCCAGACGCGACGTCATATGATAATTATGAATATTTCGTGCAGTTGGCATCGTTTTATCATAAAACGCTAAAAATCGTTGCAGAGTGGTAAAGTAAGTAAGACTGCTCTTGCAGGCATACTTGTAAACCGAGAGTAAGTCGTTAGTTTTCTTTCTAAATCTATGAGCCGATGTAATTGTAGAGGTATGAATAGTTAGAGCTAGCATTGTCAAGTGTATACAAACACAGCCTACCTCGCAAACTCGAATTCAAGGGACAGTATTTTTTATATGATTTATAGGACATGTGGCTTAAATTATCAATGCTCTTTTAAAAAAAAGATAGCGGAAATGCACACAAGTTTGTTCTTACAATTGAAATATAATTTTGATTGAACATAAGGAAATATATCTATAATATTTCCCAGGTAGGAATAAAATGGGCCTAATCGTGAGAAAACCTGTCTTCGGGGTTTCCGACATAGTGAGATTCAAACCAGCCTGCTCAGCTACAGAGAACAGTTAGAAAATTGCAATTTTGCTCGTAGCAAGTCTAGATATGATACTTTCCAATAAGTGAAAAACAAAGGCGTTGATCAGACTGCGCGGATGCGCAGGCTGGTCTGCGCCTTTGTTGTTCGCAAACCTCCGAAGACAGGTTTCCTCGCGTCGAGGCCCAAATAATGTCGACATTAAAAAATTCTTTGATGTCACAAGTATTTAAGTTATATAAGGTAAACCTTACAATTAAACTTACCAATATTAGAATCGCAATGATGCCTGCAAAGAGAATAACAAACTGGAACACATCCGTCCATATAACACTTTTGATGCCACCCTGAAATATTGGAAGACAAAATGGTGTGTAAACGCCGATATGATTACGCTATGCGATGTTTTAATAAGGTGTGTTACATGTAGCTATTCGGCTGCATGACTTGTTGCTATCATTTTCAAATGGTTTAAAAACCAATCAGAAAGCATATTATTATGGCATTACTATAGCTTCTAGCTCTACCATATTTATTGGTGTATATAAATTATGATTTCTAACCGAGCCATTATATCATATAACGTTTTGTGATACCAACTGTCCCTGTACGTATTAAAGAGAAATGGGTTTGTTTGTTTATTTGTGATAATGTTTTACGTCCGAGTCATCAACAATTATCAGTCATTTTGGGATGTTTTTGTCTGTCTTCCTAGGTTGAACAAGTTCTAAAAAGTCTTGCTCAAGGTAACAACACAGCGACTCCGGTTAGTCCCGAACCAGCAAAATTTCGTTCTAAAGTTTAACATTCTACCACTGGGCCACTACGCTACTCTTAAATATATGTCCATGTACACTGAAGGACTTTAAAAACGCAAAAATCGATATTCATAAAATTAACAATTTTTTAATTTATCAATTTTATTGGAGTTTTGGCAAAAATAAACATCAATATGTCAAGAAAACATGATTCAAATTTCATATCAAAATGATAAATAATTTTAGAGCACCAATCTATCAAAAGACAATACCCTTAGATTCGAAAACTGCAATTTGAAATTTGTCTTGAAATTGGGCATGATTTAAAATTATTGTAATAAAATATTTTTATTAAAAATCGAAACAAATTACCCCTTGGAGCCCTGCTATTCGTCTGGAAGTGTTGGTAGCCAGCCGGAACGGATATCGTCGATGTAAATATCGTCGATATAATCGACGTTAGTTGCCGTCTTAATGTCGGTCGCCATTCTTATTTTGCCAGGCCTGTGTCGACCTCAACTGTCCTAGTAGCCTGGTAACAATCTCTGAGGTGCTGTAAAGCTGACGGATGGCAATTATAATATCTGGCGGCGCCAGAAACACGCATCCCAGCTTTTAACATTCCAATTGCGCTATGTCGTTCATATTCAGACACACGTGGCACGAATAATAAAGCTATAAAACTAAGGCTACTGTGTTTTTTAAACATGTATACCTACAAGCTATATGTGAAATGATAAAATATTTTACTTCATTGATTCGTGGGGACGCCACGTGCAAAAAATATTAAACCACGGATGCGTAGCTGGTGGTGGCCATTGTCTATAAAAACACCGGTTTGAGGTATAGATAGATGCAGAGTGTCTTTTCCAGCCGATTTAACTTGTAAAAGATGACTAAAAATGTTCTGGGTTCAAAAAATAATAATTTTCATTTTTTGCGTTTTTAAAGTCCTTCAGTGTATGTACATAAAAAAATAAACATTGTTT
The DNA here is from genome assembly GCA_964019695.1 of Loripinus fragilis. Lineage (NCBI taxonomy): Eukaryota > Metazoa > Mollusca > Bivalvia > Lucinida > Lucinidae > Loripinus > Loripinus fragilis. Next base: position 93,813,674 of record OZ026514.1, read on the forward strand.
AAACCAACTTTCATTGACTGCCAAATGCACCGTTAAATTTAAGCTTGCTGATTAAATACTTTTCAACCGTGCGGTACATGAGTCAAGTAAACAAATTAAGTGATTTGGACCAGCATATATTTTGGTACATGTCGCATTGTCAAGCACATAAGGCTCAGCCGTCGCTAGCGCTATCCACATGCACAAAGTATGAAAGTAGAAGAAGATCAAGACTTAGTCTAGTATTTGTACGTCTACTTTTGCTGATATGCCAGTACGGGCGTTAATTGTAGGGTTCTTCACATAATTTATGTTCTTTAGTACCAAAATCGTATGTACTTGCCTTATTATTTCTTTCAATCAATATTATAAGCGTTGCATATATTTCCTAGCAACTACTACAACTTCCAAAATAAAATGTGTAGAAACAAACATTTTCATGGTATAAAACTGACCTTTTTCTACAAGCACACCTGTTGAACATGGCTATTCAGGTTTGTTTTCTATACATGTACAGTCCTACCAAGGTCTTTTTGTCCTGTGGAGTGCATCCAGAGCGCATAGGGAGTGCATTTAGAGCGCATAGAGTGCATCCAGAGCGCCGCTTTTCTGCTTAAGAGCCACTCAAATTGGTCAGTTTGGAACGCCATTCCCTATTACGTAAGCGCTTCAATTGAATGGTCACGTGACCAAACCAAGGCAGGCTGATCGATACCGGGCGTTCCATTCTGGTTAAATGTAAATCTGGTAATTAGGATTTAGCAAAATAAAATATCTATACTAAAAACACTAGAAAGTTTTATGGTGGAGAGTAGGACCATGTACAGTTTACCCTATACACAGGGTATACATATCCGCCAGTGACCGTAATGTTGATGCCTGCTTTTGCACTTAAATGCTATGCATGTCATCAATATGTTGATTCAGTTTATGTCATACTATTCATGCAAAAGGGCCTATTCAGAAAATTAAAAAAAAACTTGAATACTTCATTGTTTTTGATATGCCATGCTTCAATAAAACTAGCGAAATCAGGCAATCTGAGATGTCCACCAGGACTGTCACGCATTGGTTTGGTCAATTGATCATCTTGCAGCCCAGTACATGAACCATGCGACTGGGACTGTTCACAGCCGGCAGCGACCTGATAGGCCTCATGTAACGACGGCTAGAGACGATTGTTACAGTCTGTTGACGCACTTACGTCAACGTCAATTGGCAGCCACCTTCACTGCTAGGCGATACAGTGTATTAGGGCAGTCCATTTACAACCGGTTCCATCATCAAGACCACCCAATCACTGCACATCCCCCTTGTACTGGTCAGATAATGACCGAATGTCACCATGTGCCCGATATCATCTGAACTGCATGAGGGCTAACCGGACCCAAGTTTGGTTCACTGATGAATCTGGGTGCACAGTCAGTAATGCTGATCAAAGAATATGGATATACACGGATGTCATCAAGGGAATGGCGGGATTCGGCCCACTCACTGGTATTGCATTGCATCATGGCAATTTGGGGTAGATTATTGCATGCATTTATGCAAATGGTGGCCACACTCAGTACTAACAAGATTTACTGCTGGTTCAGCCACTTTTCTTATTGAAATTCCATCTCTAAGCAATAAGTAAAACCTTTACAAGTTTTAGCCATTTTTTAGTTTGACCCCTACTGCTTTTGGCCGGTTATCTCTAGAAAAGTTAACAAGATAGCCAAATGCAATGACTTTGGGTTGATGCAGAAATGTTTCAAATGTATGTACTTGTTTTTCAATTTTTATTTTTTAAAGTGATTATGTTTGTTTCTGCGAAATCTTTCCTTAAATATGTGGGGATGTTTATAGTTTTTCGTGCAAGCTGAACATTTTTTATACTTTAACAACAGCAGAATCTATGGCAACGATTTGGTAACAGTAAAATGTATTAAAGCCTCTGGTGGCTAAGGCTGCTGCCCGTCTTAAGGTGGTGATTATTTTGTTGTTGATTTGTTGTTGATTGTTACTCCATTTGTGGGATTTTTAATTGACGTATGTCTTGTTGTACGTTAATTTATGTGCATTCTAGTTTTGCAACTTGATGAGCAAGAGAGCTGGTTGCTTTGGTTGGTTTGTCTTCCTGGTGTCTCGTGATTGTTGTGTGGCTCTTCCTTGCGGTGCCAGGGTTTGTCTGGGGGTTGTGATTGTGGTTTTTCCTGATCATAATCGCTTACTATTTTTGCTCAGTATATATTGTAAAATTGCATATGAGAAAAGATAGTAAAAATATACAATAAGTAAGTAGTTATTAATTAAAGTGTCATTCATTCATATTTACAAGGTATTCAAACCTTAAAACCTACATTAAATTGAAGTCCAGTCATTTTCGATTTACAATGTTTATATGATGAGTAAAATATCTCACTCAGAAAATCTGAGTGCCCGAAGAGATGTTACGATTTTGTAATATATTTTTTGTGTCCTATCTAGTCTTGCAATCATCTCTCTGAGGATGAGAATGATAGCTGGATGCTTTACTTAATTGTTTTGTCATTTTTATGTGTGTGTCGTTGCTTGTCTGTTATCCAATGCCTGCTCCTCATGGTGCAATTGGTTGGTCTGTGATCATAGTATTTCTCAGTCATTTAATTTTTTAGACCAATATTACTTTTAACAGTGTTTCCATGGGTTGAAATATCGAAAATTCTCTCTCATCAAATTGGAAAATATAGTTCCTTTAATAAGACTGAACTTTAGTTTCATACATGTTTTATGCTTACACGTAAACGAAAATGACCGAGCTCATAAGATTTTAGTACTTATCAAATATGCTATCATACGCTGTACCAGTACATCAACAAAGTCTGGTACAAACATTAGCCGCTTGCACACACTGAGTAAGGCTGAAGATAAAAGCTTAAACAACACTCTAGCCATCTAGCCTTGCAAAATAGCTACCAATGTAGCTACCCGTGTAGATAATAGTTATTGCAAAAACGTTGATTTAGTCAATTTGACTAGGAAATTTTTGTTATGTGATAGGTACCGTAATCTCAGTGTGGACCAGTTCACATGTAAATAAAACCACTCACCAGAGATGTATAGATAGTTCCTATGATCCCAACCAGTATCAAAGATATCCACAAAGGAAGCCCTATTGCTGAAAATAATACATACCTGGTTTCTTTATTTTCAAACAGATGATACTTTCGAAACCTTATAATTAAGGCTAGTCCGTTTCCAAGTTTAGGATTATTGAGGGTTTTTTTCATTTTTATTCAAAATGGCTAGATTTGTGAAGCCTTTTAATTAAGACGAGCCCATTTCTTAATTTAGGGTTATTGAGCGGTATTTTCATTTTTGTTCAAATTAAATTAGAGTGAAAAGCTTGTTCAAATGCTGCATTCTGATCTCGGTTTGCAATGTTGGCCTTGCGCAGCAAAGTGGATTTTTTTTGTTTTCAACTCAAGAGATGAAATACATTTGGTATTTACCAAAAAAACTAAAACAAATATTCTATAATTTTTGGCTACTACCAATGTCTCACTCATAGGAGGTGCTGAAAATGCAAAAATGAAAAAAGTTAGCATACCCAAATAAGCTTGGTACAAAAACATTTGTCACGTTCTTACTAAGAAAATGCATACCACACTTGATGTTTTCGTTCACAAATAATAAATTTATGGGCGTTTGAAGTTCTGAAGTGAAATGCATTAAGTGAATGGAAAAGTCATAGGTAATACAAACAACGCTACAGTGAAAATATAGGCTGATCTCAATCACTTCTGATTGGTATCATATCATTTCACTAGTAATTGATATAACTTTTATTTGTTTTTGATATGAATTGATTTCACTGCTAAGTATAAAATCAAATCAAAGTTCACGTTGTCTGAAAAAGTTCATGTCGCTTTCAAAAACAAATAGAAAATGCTTGATTCTATGTAAGTTCAACCTCTGTTGCCAAATTCCCACAATGATTTTTATCCAAAACCTGTAAGAGCAGTTCAAAGGTCAAACATGCTTACTCTCATGATTGGACCAGCGGGCGGATACTTATCACATATACACATGCCCATAGTGTCATATCCAGCGGGACTAGGAGTCAAAATGTTGGTTTTAATTACGCCTTTACGAGCCTTGAAGAGGCTGATGAGTCTGTGGGGAAGCACGCCTCAGTGATAAGTACTAAAATCGTATGTATTAGCTGAATAATAAATTTCACTGTGATCATAGCCCAAAGGAATTGTTTCCGTTTGCTTAATACCAAGCCTGTACTGCTAGCAATCCCTTTAAATCGAGATTGAATTAATGTTATAATTAGTTAACCATGTAAAACTCATGTACAATAACTGAAAGAAGAGAATCCATATTGTAATAAAAAGAATAAATCTTCCAAGTACTCACCAGCCTCGAGAGCCAGAGCAGGTGCTAACAATACAACACTCATGTACAGTAACTGAAAGGTAATAAAATATTAAGTAAGTGCGTGTAATAAAACACTATCTTATCAGCATAGCATACTGTTCAATGATGAATAAGTTTTGTCTGCTTATCATGCTGTGGATTATTGTGAAGACAAAACTATTTATTGTACTTAGTACGAATTCAAGTGCGTTTTTGGGATAGATGGGATTTGTTTGCGTCCAGAGCAGTATGCGAGATATGCATGTATGCAAGAGAATACCAAAAACAGTCCTCACCCATGTCAATTATTTGCGCCCTAAATTAAAGCAGTACATTCTATGAAGAACGCAAAAGTGTGTGCCTGATCCGCTTTGTTGGCAGTATGTCTGACAATTGATACATGTACAGAGGTTGCTGGTTCAAATCTACCAAAGGTCGTTCCCCTATGTTTTGTCGATAGTGATTCTGAACTAATTTACTAATGGCAAAACAATTGAAAATGTAAAAATATATGTTTGGTGTTGAAGCTTACATACGTGTAGCTTCTGTAGCTTCCTTTTGAAAGAGCTTTAACTGCAATATGCCGGATTTTCAAAGAGTGCCCTTAAATACAAACAAAAAACAATCTCAATAATGACAACCCTTAGTCACCTGAATCCCATTATTGTGTGTAAAAAGTGAGTACGCCAATTTATCATATAACGTCGCGTTTGGGGGTGAAATAACGCCATGCAATAAAATCTGTAAACCACTAGTGGTTTATCGATTTTCGGGAAACGTTATGACGTCCATAACAACGTTGCTTACATAATGACATAATTATAACGTTTTCACGTCAGAAATGAGATTTCAAAGTAATCTTATAGTCATATGATAAATAGAATCTAACATTCGTGCTCTTGTATTATTGAATTTATTAAACTCGTTGCGAAAAAGAGATAAAATGCTCGGCCAGCCTCGCATTTTATCTCTTTTCCTCAACTCGTTTAATAAATTCAATAAAACATGAGCACTCATGTAAGATCCTCTATGTAAAAAGTGAGTACGCCAATGTAATGCCACACTCACAGATCAACCTACGGCATTTTGAGGTAGAGACACAGAACACTTACAGACACAGGACAACAAGAACACAACTAAAGAGGGGACTTTACATGAGTACTCATGTTTTATTGAATTTATTAAACAATTTGGGGAAAAGAGATAAAATGCGAGGCTTGCCGAGCATTTTTTCTCTTTTTCGCAACAAGTTTAATAAATTCAATAATACAAGAGCACGAATGTTAGATTCTATTTATCATATGACAAATACTTTGAAATCTCATTTCTGGCGTAAAAACGTTATGATTTTGTCATCATGTACGCAACGTTGTTATGGACGTCATAACGTTTCCCGTAAATCTGTAAACCACTAGCGGTTTATCGATTTTATTGCATGGCGTTATTTCACTCCCAGACGCGACGTCATATGATAAAGTAAAGAAACCACTGCTCTCTAATTCTTAGCGAGATAAATCAAACCGAGAATGAATACTGAGTACAAATATCACGAACTACACTGGATTTAAGGGGATATATCTTTCAAAAGCTCTTACTTGTATACAATTTTTCCTGTATAAAAACAAATTTCCTTTTTATCAAGGAGACGAACACCCTAGGCCACATTTTTGTATGAACAATTTATACATCTAACATAGATACCCTTAAGCCCCAACAGATCCCCAGCTTGCTTACCGGTCTTTTAGAGTTACTTCCTCGTTTGATACTGTTTGCAATATTGTGACCAGCTGGGTAAACTTTAGAGAAAACCATTTGCATAACATAAACAACAATTATCTGATTACAATATAAAGACGTATTTCGACCCAAATATATGTATTTCCGGTATTATTTACAATTTTTCATTTTTACCATGAAACGTTAATAAGCAAACAATGTAAATATATATTTTTCTAACAGTAATGGGTACATTTGGGCAAAAATACTTCTATAAATTGTAGCTGGATAATTTTGGTCCATTTCATGCAACTTTTTTTTTCTAAAGTTCGTCCAGCGTGTCAAAATATTGCAACGGTATCAAGCCAGGAAGTAACTCTAAAAAGACTGATAAGCGTGCTGCGGATTGCTCGACAGCAGTATGTTGGTGCGTGAAGTAATCTATGTGAGATGTATAAATTGTTCACACAACACAATCACAACTCATTTCAATTTTGAATTCAAAAATAGAATAAATCAAATGCTTACTATACTCAAGTTTCTAAGTCAGTACTAATATAAAATACGCGTACAAAGTTGTGACATTTCACATCTTTGTCATCGTATCTTACATAAAAGTAAAATGAGCTAAGCCTATTGACCTAAATTAGTATTTCGAAGGATGGGGTACCAGGGTGCGCCTGTCTGGTTATACTCTGGATCAATGCTATCGTACAGAACATACATGTTACAGTAGTTTTAACCCATGTATTCTGCTGTATTTCCCCATACGTGCTGATATAAAAAGTATGAGATGGCCCATGTTGTACTTTAATGCGTCACATATTGAAGCTTATGATGTATTTTTTCCCTGAAGGTTGTTTAAATCCTAGCAAACAGTGCATATCCTGATGAAATGCAGCAGTATGCTGCATTTCATCTGGGTCTATACTGTTTACCAAAGTACTCATTTCGGGGTTTCCAGGATGCAAAGGGTTAAATCGTTTGAATTGTTTCATCGAGACCAGCGGTAGTTCAATTGCCACCAGATTTGGTGTAGTTAAACTTCACTTTTACAATATAGTGTTCATATGCACTTTACAAAACTGAAGGAAAATGTTAATTGGACATTTTGTAACAAACGTGACTTTTCAGAAAAAAAAAGTTTCGCTTGACGTTACTTGACCTTACACCAAAAACGCTACAAGTAACAGTATTTTGTTGGGTACAATCAAAAACGTATAAAGACTCACCGATTGCAGCATTCCTAAGACCGCCCCCATAAGTTGGACAGCACGAGACTCAAATCGACGTCCAAGATACTGGAAAATAATAATATATTAATATTGTACTTGAATTACTAACCAATTTAACCAATTTAAAGAAATACTTTTGTGACAGTCTGCATGTCTGTTATAAACCCAATCACGGTTTATACCTAGGTTTCCTCTATAACTGCATGACGGTGGGTCAGGCCTCAGACTCAATGACGAAACTAACTTAAAGGTTTTATATGTGGGTCAGTGTCCCTTTCACCCCCCTTCCCGGTGGTTTTGGCTGCTTTTCGTTCTAAGGTGTTGGTCCTGTTGTTGTTGATTCATTGTTTGCTGCTGCTTCCAATGTGTAGCTGTTGGTGTTTAGTCATGGTTTCTAGTGTATATGTGTTGTGCCATTTTAGTATCAAACCTGCAATCATCTTATTAATGAGAGGACATGGTCGCTTTACTTTGGATGTGCTCCTGATGCGATGAATTACAGCTTTTTTTCTTTAGAAAAAAGGGTATATTAATTTCGTACCAAAGTCAGTCCGTCGCCCGTCCGTCCGTCCGTACTCACGAATGTACCCTTGTTGGGTACTTTAAATTCCTAAAATTTCTCTTATGTATTTCCTTGTAAATGCATCTCCTCCTAAACTTTTAGATATTGTAACTTCAAGTCTTGCAGATGCATAGACTACATGATGCAGAGGGTACTGGGCATCATTTCATGTGACCTTCATCCCAATGTCAAGGTCAAAGGTCAAATAATATACTTTCTTGTAAATGCATCTCCTCCTAAATCATTAGATGTATCAACTTCAAAGTTTGCAGCGTTATAAGTCACATGGGGCAACATTTCATGTGACCCCAAGGTCAAGGTCAAGGTCAAATAATGTATTTTCTTGTAAATTTGTCTCCTCTGAAACTGTTAGACGTAGCAACATCAACATTTGCAGTTATATAGGTCACATGATGTAAAGGATACTGGACAACATTTCAAGTGACCTTGATGCCAAGGTCAAGATCAAATACTGTATTTGTTTGTAAATACATCTCTGCCTGAACAGTTGGATGTAGCAACTTCAACCTTTGTATATGTATAGGTCACATGATGTAGGGGGTGCTGGGCAGTATTTCGAGTGACCTTGATGCCAAGGTCAAGGTCATTTACTATATTTTCTTGTAAGTCCATCATTTAAACGGTTGGATGTAGCAATTTTAAACTTTGCATGCGCATAGGTATCATGATGTAATAGGGTATTGAGCAATATTTTGTGTTACCTCAAGGTCAAGGGTAAAAAAGCGGGTTTTTGCGATGGTGTACCATCGACTAAAGTCTAGTTTATTCATTGTTTAGTGTTGATTCCCTTGTTTGTGAGAGGTCCTTTGATTTGTTATATAGTACTTTGTGTCTTTTCTAGTTTTGCAATCATCACTTACTTTTTAACCGCAGTAAATACAGACTACTGTGCGATGTGACTAACCTGGACAATACAACTCATATTGGCTAAGTTTTTATTTGTATTGCTCGGCCGTTGGCTGCTTATTTTACTCTTTTAAACCAACATAATTGCAGTGAATCGTCTGAAACAACACGTGAATAGGCCAGCTCGTGAGAGCTAATGCGAAAAATCACTCGTATACATTTATGTGCAATTATCTTCTGTAGTATAGCCCTTCAAATGGAACATTGTTTTTTGGCAATAACATTAAATATAAAATGCGAATTATATATTTAAATGGAAATGTATATTTAAACCAAAAAACCGTAATCAAAAATATATATTTTTGAAGTGTGCATGCATTTTCATAAATGCTGTGATAGGATGGATTTTAAATTTCTTAATGTTTTAAGCCAAATAATATTCCCCTCTAGTACCTTGAGCGAAAAGGATCAATGACTATCAGTTGAACATAAAACCATGTATATACCTGTATAAGACAATTAACAATAATGCTTCAGTGGTTTTAAATGTAGCTACATATTGGCTTGATGTGCCGTTTATCAGTCTACGAGACCTGTTTCATGTTTATATGAACAAATTTGAATTTCACTTTTATCGGTTGCATATAAATAAAACAAACACATTTTGCTTTTTCGGGCATAACGGACGTGTCCCTGGTATTCCCAAGTAGAAAAGATGGCAATTTAAAGCATAGCCATCACAAAGTGGCCCTAAATACATCCCCACACCCCTTTTACTGATTTTAAGAGCTAAAACGGATGTATCTACTGAGAAAATACGTATTTAAGTGTGAGATTTTCTTTTAAGTTTAGAGGAACACTCAGTCTATTTTTTTCAAATGAGAAACAGCCTATGTGTGCCTGTTTTTGCTTGGAAACTTGGCTAAATAAGTTCTTCCATACAAGTGCCCAAATGGGTATCTCATGTATAAAATGTGTCTTTGAAAAAAAAAAAATTCTCTAACCTCACGACCGACTCAATTTCTAAGTTTTCTTAAGTATCTATCGCCGATAAAACTGATCACCAAATATTGCAATTGAGTATTTTGCATACAATTTAGTGTTGCTATGGAAACTGTAAACCCTAAAATTTGATGTTCAAGTCGCTTCCAAAAAGTAAATATCCAACTGGAATGGTTTATTTTCTAACAGAACACACTTTAATTATTTATATACAATATATAAAAGGTTCCAAGAGAAAAAATTCATATCTTTTAGAGAAAGTGTACGAGAAAGATTTAGTACATTTTGTTTCAGTCAGCATTTTTAAACGCTTAAAATTTGACTACTCATCTTCAAAGACTGCTCCAAACCAGAAAATACAAATTAAGGACAGTTTTTTATGACTGCGTATTCCTGGAGATCATCCTAACCCATGGAATTCAAGTATTACCAAATATAACGAGAAATAAATGAGAAACGGCATTTTCAAATTTGTTCAAATAAACATGAAACACCTCTTGTAGTCAATAATGTTTCAGTAAGTTATTATTTCCAACCTTGTCACAAAAATGGTGGCCCAAAAGAAAGGCAATTATTCGTAGACGTATAAAAGCAGCTTGGATTGCATCGTAAGCCGCACAATTTGATGCCTTCAACAAGATTATGGTCTGCTGTATTCCCTAAGAGACATTCAATAGATGAGCAAATACTGGTATATCTACCGCAGGTGTATTGCACCGACAGTACAAAAATAGGTACATAAAGGGTATTTTCATGCTAACAAAAAAAAAAGTTATTTATTTTTACAAGATATGAGAGCCGTAAAATAAATATCAGTCTCCGCCAAAATTTAAATCCAGTTAGGGATTTACTATTTCTATGCGCATGCAAACTTTCAGGCTGAAATAACTTTTATGTAAAATTTTAAAAACGAAAAACTGTGTTCCATTTGAGGTGCAATATACCAGTAGTGAGCCTACAGGCATAACTATTGGATTGGTCTGAGCTTTCCTATACGTCCCTACTTCGTATGAGCAAAGGCGCTGCTCGCATATATTTCTAATTAGTTGGCTTAACTCTAAAAGCGCCACCTATACTTTACTTTTTCAAAAGTAAACAAATAAGGCATGATGTTTCATGAGAATCGTCTGCTGGCAGATGATTCCCATGTAATATCATATATTATTTTCGTCGAAAAGTGGAAAAGATGTCTCAAAATTCATCGGTTGCTGCAGTCGTGTTTGGCGCTTTAAGGCTTAAGAGCCAATAAATGGCCTCAGCGCGATAAACCCTGTCTTTAGAGGTTGCGACCAAGTTAGACTCAACCCGACATGCTCAACCAGAAACTAGCCAAAATATTGAAAGTTTCATTGAGAAGGTTTGACTGCTGTTCTTTCTAGAAAGCGAATAGCAAAGGCTCTGATTAGATTGCATGCTGGTCAGCGTCTTTGTTGTTAACGCACAGCAGTGCCAGCTTTGTTTGGCGTCGTCGTCCTTAAAATGCCAAGCCGTCAATAAATTGAAAAATCCTGACTATAAGTTTATTTTTTCTAGCTTGACTAAGCAAGTATGAAATAGCACGTATCCAATTTGTCATCAACTTAACACCAGACGCATAAAAATAACAATAATAGCTGCATTTAATAAAACATATCCGTATACTTTTTTAAAAATATAATGTATCGTTTATTCCCTAAGCATATAATGATAATGATAATAGCTTTGTTCTGATTTTCTAGTGTTAAATATTTGGATGTTGATGATAAGTATTGGCAAGACTACACATATTTCTTTATATTGTACAAAATAAGCGGGTGTAATTTGTGGTTCTATATTTTGTATTCTCCCTGATGATAACTGACACTAGAATGTTTACACCAAGGAATAGTATTGCCATTTTTCAAAATAAATGCGAGTAACATTTATGATGCTAGTTATGATGATTAAGCCCGAAGTTAAAAAGCCGTTTCCAAAACTATCTTATCTATTTATACTCATTAAAACCCACCAAAACTCGTTTCGAGATGTGTGAAATACTTATACGTGATTACTCTAAGCCTTTTTTCAAACTAAACCAAGTCTTTAAATAACAATTTTATCCAACCTCCTTAATGTGTTTATTATGGCAATTACTGATAATAAATCGGTTGAACTGGTCAACTTTTATCATAAATTAATAAGAATCGAAATTAAAATAAGCAAACTTTTGAATCATTAAAACACAATTTGTAGAGATAACCCTTGCCATATGTTGTATTGTAATTTACATGTTGTAATCACGTTTGAATAAATATTGTCTTAACTAAAGATAAGTGTGTTTTGAAACTGTTGTACAATTTATCATACACTTTCATGACAAAACTCAAAATTCCATTATCCAACAATCGAAAAGATGTATGCAAGCAAATTCATTTTCTTATTGGCTCTAACCTCCTGCAGCAGCCTTGTAATGTTCTTGTACAAAAGCTGATATTTGATCGTTCTTACTAACATTAGCACTCTGATATGTAAAAAGTATGATGTCAGGTATCTCAAAACTATTTTTAGCTGTCAGGCAGCTATGACAAAAATCCTGCTACCTGTCCACAGCTAATATTAGATCTGATGTCAGGAATCCCAAACGTATTGAGTTGACAGGCAGTTTTGACAAAGCCATGTCTACCTGCTCACAGCTAATTTTAGTTCTAAAAACGAAATATAATACAACAAAACGAACTCTTGCAACCCAGATCGAAGTTTCCTCTGTTTAACCCATGTAAGTAAATCCTTTCTCATATATCAGTGCCTACAATATTTCGTGGTCCATATGTTAGCTTGCTGTCGGCAAAATCTATCCCACATCGCTACCAATGTGTCACAAGCATTTCTAATGTGTGATAAGCTACATGAGGCCGGTTGCTAATGCAAGATACCCTGCACAAGACATTTTAGGTACATGACATGTACATGTATGTTTGGTACATGTATTCTTTCAGAAAACGAAAATTGGATTGTTGTACATGTTAAGGCATTCAGAAAAAAAACAAGGTTGGAATTTCAACGAATAAAGTCGTGGTATAAAGTAGAACTGCGCATATTTACTTACAACATTTAATATATGGATTAATCAATGCTTTGAATATGTTAGATGCAATGCGATTGGTATATTTTGACGTGTTGTGCAATGAGTGACTGAACGCATCAGGACCGGGGAGCCTTGTCAATGTAAAAAAAAACAATCTCATATTCCTCAACAACTTTAATTACTGTTGCTGATTACGTAGTTCTTGTAAATCCATTTTGATGATTATAACCATTTGTTCATTGTTTTAAATGCTGTTTAATCGCTTTTTCAAGTTGTGATATTTTGACTGACAAAACGTTGAAGCACCATTAACTGTAAACATCAACTCAGTGACGTCACCAACAAATATTATGCAGTATGTCGCTAAATGTAAAATTGGTATGTGAGAAAAACAATTGATCATTACTGTTTAGTGGTCTCAGAAAAACTCCAACCCTCGGGTCCACCGTTCAGTGGGATACTCAACAAGCCACGTTCGCCACTGGAATGGTGGGCCACGGGACCTCATGCTGGTATTTTCCTGTCACGAATTAACTCCAATGATGGATTATATTTATATCACATACCCCGTACCAACCATTGGGAAAGATAAAAATCGACCAGCCACATGTTGGAAGACAAGTGACGTCATTTTTATGTAAAAGTAACATCAGCATGATATGTCGCATCTCAGCGTATTCAGGAACTTCTGGAAGCCTTTTTTTCAAATACGTATAATGTTATTAAATGAAAAGAAAGAATAAAAAAATATCCATTAATTGTTTGAGGATGTGATAGAAAAATCTGTTCCTCGCGACCTTCGTTTGTTTTTGTTTTTTTGTTTTGTTTTTTCTATAATCCTGTTACAACTTACAGAAGGGTATCCAGCCATACATACAGTACATACATATATGAGCACCCTTAAACAATACTCTCCCTGACAGCCTGGATCCTGTCGTACATATATGTTTAGTTAAGAAAAAAATCAGGAAGGGTGCTCCTTTCGCTCAAAACGACTCTCAAACATACAGTAAAAATATCTACTGTTGTGCAAGCCAAGAAAGACAGCGACCTTGTGCCTTGTTTACAATTGCCAAGTAAAACACCAACCTGCACACTCCATCTGAGCTATTGTGAAAATAGATCACTCGTGTATTAATCCTATCCTGTGGATAGGATCAATACACAAGTGACATATCGATTCTAAGTCTTTGATAACCCTGCAAACAAAACACGAGGTCACAGTCACTCCCGGCTGCCAGGACAATATATAATAAAGATAAAAACAGTATGCACTGGCTTTCATTTTTATCCCTACTACATATTTAATATTTATACAATAATACAAACTAAAAAGAAACAAGACATTTTTGTATGGTATACTTTTCCTGTTCCTGAGGCTGTACTGGTTACTATAATGAATTACTAATACATGTATTTCAGAGTGTCAGTTTTATTCTTGGTATGTGAGGGTTGGCATGTATGCTTATATACCTATTCTTAATTATTAAGTACTATTTCATATGGTTCCCAATCTTTATTGAACTCTGTTAGTTCATTATTTGACAAAGCAATATCTTTAAGTATTTTGAACAATTGATAAAGCTTCTTCTTGTAAACTTCTAGGACCAAGTGACGTTCATTACAGCGTGTTGTGTATATGTAGTATTTGGCATAGAGTATTATGATATTAAGTGGTTTTGTTATAGTATTTAATCTATCCAGACCAAAAATAAAAAAAATCCTCCACAAAGTCACACTGTATTTCATTATTATTCAGCCATTGTAACAATTCCTTCAAAAAAGCTTGAATCCTCTCACAGGCCCAGAAGAGATGGGTAATTGTTTCTTTTTGGGAATGACAGTAATAGCATAATGAGTCTCTCTCTATTTTCATTTTAAAGAGAAGATTGTTTGTTACTAAAATATTATGATTAATACTCGTCTGAAACCATTGTATAGCTGGATATTTTATTATATTAAAGGGGTAGATGTAATTTTCTTCCATTCTTGGTCTGTGAAATTAAATTTCTCATTCCATCTTTTTTTACTTGTCGGTTCATCATAGTTTTTATTCAGTTCATTATACATTGCTTGTGTCCCTGACTTTTGTTGCAGAAAAACTTTGATATGACTTGGTATGAATGGATCTTGTACTTTTTTGGTAAATCTTATTTGTGTATGTGATAGAAAGTGTTTTAGTGAGTTTATAAATCCTTGATATTTTAAAATGCTCAACGGGTTGCCATCAATTCCAACTTCTTAATAGCTATAAAAGCTTCCATTCTGGTTCACCAGATCATTCACAAATCTGATACCTTTATCATACCATGTTTTATAAAAACATATTTTCTATCTATTTTAATATTTCTGTTATAGAACAGAGGACTTTTTAAAATTTGTTCTTCACATATTTCTGTTTTATAATTTATATCAAGAAAAGACTTTAGTACATCTTTCCAAAACTGATTATTCAATGTGCTTAAAATATCCTGAATATATTCTACATTACATGATGTCAACATTTCTAGATTTATATGTATTTTTATTATTTCTTGTCATTTACTTTCATTTAAAAGAAGCCTTCTTATCCATGTAGATTTTAATGAACTTACAAAGGCATTTAGGTTTATCATATTCAATCCTCCTTCTATATACTTCTTTATCACAACTGTTTTTTTTAATTTTTGGATTTTTATTCCATAAGAAATCGTACAGAGTTTTATTTATAGTTTCATATATTTTGACATCTGGATTTGGAAGAGATGTAAAAAGAAGATTAAATATTGGTATAACAAGAGTTTTAATTACAGTAATTTTTCCAATAGGTGATAAACTTCGTTTATTCCACTGTTTTAGTATCTTTTCCATTTGTGTTACTTTTGGTATATAATTATTTTCTATCATCTTATCTAAATCTGTATTGAAAAGAATCCCTAGTAACTTAAATTGGTTACTACCCCATGAAAGTTTCCACTTTGTTTTTATTGACCTGGTACTAAATTTTTCTGAACCAATCCACACCAGTTGTGTCTTATCGAAGTTTATATTTAACCCTGATATTTTTGAAAATCTTGAGAGCTCTTCAAGAGTCTGATTGAGAGATCTTTCTGTGCCATCTAGCATTGCTGAAGTGTCATCTGCATACTGTGATATTTTAAATTCAATATTATTGATATTTATGCCTTTTATTGTTTTGTTTTTCCTTATCTTTGTTGCAAGGAATTCAGCACAAATCACAAAAAGGTATGGAGAGAGGGGGTCACCTTGACGACATCCACGCTCTATGTTAAAAAAAGAAGACAGATGTCCAGATACAGATACTGCTGAGGATATATTTTTATAGCATACTTTTACCCATTTTCTGATCGAGTCCCCAAAATTTAAATGTTCAAGTGCTTTGTGTAAGAAATTCCATGATAGAGAGTCAAACGCTTTTTCAAAATCTATCAGCAGTAATAGTCCTGGAATATTCTTTTCATCTGTAAATTTCATCATGTCATATATTATTCGTATATTTTCCACAATGGATCTACCCTTTATAAAACCTGTTTGATCTTTATTTATAATGCTGTCTAATACTGTTTTAATTCTATTGGCAATAGTACCTGATGCAAGTTTGTATACAGTATCAAGGAGAGTTAACGGTCTCCAGTTTTTTAAAAAAATCTTTGGTTTATTGTCTTTTGGGATGCAAGTAATAATGCCTTGTTTTTGAGATATGGATAGTTCTCCAATTGCGTAGCCATGATTCAAGGATCTCAGCACAAAAACTCCCAGCTGTTTCCAAAAAACTTAAAAAAAATCAGCAGAAAATCCACTTAAACCAGGGCTTTTACCATTTTTCATATTTTTAAGAGTACATGAAATTTCCTCTAGGGTTAAGAGTCCTTCTAATCTTTTAGCTTGGTCATCAGTGATAGTTTTCATAGTTTGCCCTACATATTCATTCAGATTGATATCCTCCAATTCTGAGTCCCTACTGGAGTACAAGTTTTTATAGAATTGCTCAGTTTCTTTTAATATTGCATTTTGATCTATTAGGACAGTTCCATCATCTTTCTGCAAGCTCTGCATTGTTTTTGAAATATAATTATGTTTTTCCAGCCCACAAAAGTATTTAGTTGGTCTTTCACCTTTATCTATATACTCTGCTCTTGATCTTATCAGGTTACCTTTTAATTTTTCTTGTCTTATGTCATGTAGTTCTGTTTTTAATACGTCCAGTTCTCCAAAATTGTTTTCATTTAAATTGTTTTCCAAATATGTGATTTTATTAATAAGATCTTTTTCTAAATTATTCCGTTGTTTGTTTCTAAAACTTGCATAAGAAATTGACTGTCCTCTTAATTCCATTAGCAAAACATCTAAAAACAATTGATCATTTATATTAAACTGTATTTCTGTGTTAGGAATATTATCTATTTCATCAATATTATACACTGGTAGGGCATATTGTTTTTTAACATCCAAAATTTTGTTGTTCATAGTCTTTAAATATTCAAGATCATTTAGTAGAAAGTTATTATGTTTCCAGTAGGACTTTCCATGAGAAATGTTAGTAAAGTTTAATTCAAATGTTACAAGTGAGTGGTCTGACCTATAGCTTGCTCCAATTTTACTAATTTTAATATATTGAGACATACTCTCAGGTGTGAGAAAAAAAATCTAATCTAGCCTGCTTAAGCGGGTTTCTTCTCCTCCATGTATAACGTTTAAGTTGTGGATTACTTTCACGAAAGGGATCAATAATGTCATTAGTTTCCATGTAATCTAAAAGTAACTCTCTGGACTTGGGGTTATTTATATTTTTGTAATTTGAACAATCAATGTATGGATCTAGTACGAGGTTAAAATCTCCACATATGTTATAATCACTATTTCCTATCTCTTCGAGATGCTGAATTATTTTTTTGAAAAAGCTAGGGCTATCAGAGTTTGGACCATATATGTTGATTAAAGTGAATCTTTGTTGCTGAGCTGTTACATCAATCACAAGAAAGTTTCCTTCATTGTCTTTAATCTGCTTATGAATTTTATATTCTAAATTTTTTCCAAATAATATTGCAACTCCTCTTGCATTTGATCTATAGTTGTTAAAAAGGCACTCTCCATTCCATGAATCCAATATTGATCTTTCCTCAGTATCAGTAAAATGTGTCTCTTGAAGACCTTCGTTTGTCATCACTCGGCATGCCTCGTGATGCCAAACAGTGATCCTCGAGAAAGATACTTGTTTATCCCACCCTCACACTCATGATATATTCTTCTATTGTGCATTATTTTGTCCGTTGTCTCGGAGGTGGACATCAGTTAGTTCATCAAGGCGAAGCCGAGGTGGACATCATTTTCGAGGGTTGACAATATACAATTATTGACTTATGTTGAGATGGACATGCTGTGTTATTCAACAGTAAACGTCATATTGACTGACGCGGCGTGGAGGTCAATATGATAAGCTTACTGGTCAATACATGTAACACTACATGTCTACCAAAACAAAAAAAGTCAACAATTATTTAATTATATAATAAATGTATGTTATGCATTTCTGCCATTTTTGACCATTAAAACCATTGACGTTATGGATAGATCATGGGACATAACTTGACGTTATGACGTCACTTCTCTTGATTCGTGCAATATTACCTCGTGCCTTGTGCTTTGCAGCGTCGCGTCCGGCAAACCATGTGACATGTAGTTATACATTGACGCCCGCCTATTTGTACTGCGAATTCGCGTTTTGTGCGCATTTTCAATGCGTAGTACGCACGTACATTTAAAGTACGTTGAAAACGTGAATCTATTCGTATAAACGCAAAGCAAGATCATGAATATTCATTTGAGATGGGAAGCTTTAGTGCGTTAACCAATCAAAGTCATTTTGCCCATTTAGAAAAGTTGATACTGAAATGTGTTGACTCTGTTATAGGTAATTCTAATCTAAAGTTTGAACTTTGCTTTATCATCTTTTGTCAAACAATATTATTTCATACCTCAATGTTTTATTTTATTATTAATCCGCGTAAACGTATTTTATCCTTCCTCTAATTAATTACTATGGAGCAATGCATTGCAACGCGGATCTGCGTTGCTACACAGTGATAAACGTTGATTCACGTTGATAAATCAGCTGGATCGATTGGTGGACAGGTAAATGCGTTTCACTGCAGTTCAACATCTTATAAATAATGAGCGGGGATTGGCTATTTCGACGCTGTATGCTTGTTGGTGTACTCATCCGAATCCAATCGGGTTGTCTACTGACACACATTTTGTTTATCAAATGACGTTGATTTTTTTCTGTTGTTTTCCAAGTAGTATTATAATTACCTTTGCCGCCATGTTAAATGTATTTGTCAGATATCTATTGTACCTCCTGTTGTTACTATGTTTGTATCCTGGAGTGAATAAAGAATTAATTAATAAGAATTCGCTTTGAAAATACATTGCGTATTACCTGCTTTAAACGCAAATTCGACAAGTACAAAAACGTGGGCGGTAGGGTATGAACGGCATTGGATAGGCACATGAGCCTATCAGACGATGTTTACTTATAGATTATATTATAGATCATAATGTTAACCTCAAAAATACGCAACCATTGTTTTGTTATATGATTTTATAGGATGTATTTCTTTTCAGAACTAAATTTAGCTATTTACAGGGTGTTGAAAAATTCTGATGTTAACCTCAAAATATGCATCAATATTTTGTATAATGTCAAACAACGTCAACGTAGGGCAGGGAGATATGATAAAGCCACCACTTAAGTGAACACGATTCATTAGAAGTGAACGCAAACGGAAAGCTCGGATTGAACACTAAAGGGAGGAGCTTCAATCAGCAAACAATATTCATCTTTATACAGAAAGTGTTAGCAGTCTCACCAAAGCCCACGCTGGTCGTATACAAAAATAATGGAAACAGTTAAAGACTCAGACCAATTTTGTGACCTCTATTCCGGCTGGATACGTCGGCATATGCATTGAAGGAGGGCTGATGCGATAAATACCAAAATACCATGCCCTATTTATGTAAATGTAATGGTCAAATGAATTGTAGGGCCGGCCTGGCAGTATATCCTATAAGAAATAATTCAACGCTGCTCCTATACGATGTAGCAATATGCAATTGATGCATTCTTTTTAGGTTAACATACGAATTTTTCAACCGAGATGGACATAGTATTCGAAGGTTGAAAAATCATGATGTTAACCTCAAAAGGACGCATCCATTGTTTTGTTATATAACTTTATAGGATGCATTTCCTTTTAGAACTAAAATTAGCTGTGGACAAGTAGACTTGACTTTTGTCAAGGCTGAATGACAGCTAAAACTTTTTTGTTATTTCTGACATTAGATCTAAAATTAGATGTGAACAGATCGACATAAAGTTTGTCAATGCTGCCTGGCAGTTAAATATAGTTTTGGATTCCTGACATCAGATCTAAAATCAGCTGGCGACACTGATGTAGACTTTCTTAAGGCTGACTGACAGCTAAACATTCTTTTGAGATTCCTACCATCAGACATTTCACAAATCAGAGAGCTAATTTTAGCAACTACGATCAAGCATGAGCTTTTGTATAAAACAGACATTTTCAGACATTTAGAAATTGACTTTGCTGGCAGTAATGTAACATTTTGATGTGCCAGTTTTCGACATTATTTACTTTACTTAACTGTATCTGTGCGTTACGTACCTCATAAGCACTGGTCAACCTCAAAGGGTGCATCAGCGGAACAATCATAAAGTACTGTATGAGGGAAGCAACTGCTAAGCCAACGTATATGTACATGTACATTGTGTTATATAGATAAACTTCCGCTGTACCGCCAATTACGGAGATTGCCGATTGATAAGTGATCATCATAGACAAAGCCACGGGTAGTAACTGCATCTGTCGGTTACCAAGGAGATACTCTTCTGTCGTCTTCTGTTTGCGGATGAGACCATAGTATATTCCTATTCCAAGAGAGATCAGCAAGAACAGTCCCATCACAACGTTATCCGCGCTATGAAAGTAGGCTTCCATTGTCTTGTGATTTTTGTCTTCAGCACTATGGTGCTACATGTATATGGTTAGTTAGGTTGAACTAAACAAATGGCAGCAAAGTTCAAGCAACAGCAACACAAATAATCAGTTATTAGTCTTGGGAAACATTATTATCGAGCCTGTGTAATAATATAGGAGCTCTAGCGATAAGGCGTGTATTTTCCCAAGTTGGCCACGATAAAAAAAACGATTTTTTTCAAATTGTCCAAATGCTTATAAAACGCAAGGATTATGGAAGTAAAACATATGAGCCGTGGCATGAGATTTCCAACAATGTGGCATTTTGCCATGTGTAGACACAGGCGAGCCTGTGCAGCCTCCTTTTAAGCTTAGAAACTCAAAACGGTGTTCATTCAATAGCTTAACAATCATAGAATACTCAAGCGACTAGCAAAGGCTCTGGTCAGACTGCGCGTATGCGCATGCTGGTCTGAGGTTTTGCTTGTCGCACATTGTTGGGGATCTCATGCACTGGCTCATATTCATTTTATATCAACAGGGTCAACCATGTTTGAATTGCATTTAATTTTTGGTAATTCCTTTTACTCCATAATGACGCATTTTACGCCTGGGAAATTTATGTATTTGAAAATATTATGGAAAAAGGAACATTTGTTCTTTGGACCAAATGCCACATTTTCTTTAATTTATTCAAAAGTATTGAAAACTTAACTTCATTTTTATTGATTTTTTTTTCAACGTTGTCTAAACATATAAATTATGTCATGATCTATTAGTACCCTATGGAGCAAATGGTACAATGACGTGCTGTGCCAGTGTCCAGAAAAGGTACCTCGTTGGCATCCCTGCAGTAAGGACCGTCCCCACTGCAACCTGAGAATTTTAACTTGAATAACTAACTTAACTTCTCGTGTTATTCCAGCAAATATATTTAAAGTATCCACCATGTAAAGTATCCACAGCGTATCCTTTTTATTTTGCTCATATTTGATAGTCTTGGCAAACACATATGAACCAGATCAGACCCAACAATTTTTTGGTGATATTAAATCATGCACAATTACCAGCATGTGCAAAGTTAATTGCCATGGAATGTTGCCATATTTTATCTGCACAATACGTTACTGCTTCAGCGATCGCTGAATGTTGATTTAAAACACATGCGTCATAAAACTGCTAGACTCGACCCATGAAAAAACATATAAAATGAACTTATTGTCAAGTGACAACTCAAGTCAATCTGGACATCCGTTTTTGCTTGCTGCTGCCCCCATGCGCTTCATTGGGCCATCAGCCACAACAAGAGTAAACAGACAGAGCGGATTCCCATGCTGATGTGAGCCATCGAAGGACACGTTCATTATTCATACACTAGTGTATCAGTTTTGGTTGTTTTATTTTGCCTTTCATATAGGTACATACGAATAACACAAATGGACCGCGACATGTGATTTCCAACAATGTGGCATTTTGACAAGTGTAGACTCAGACGAGCCTGTGTCGCCTCCTTTTAAGCTTAGAGTCTCCAAATGATTCTTGGTCAGAAGCTTAGTATTCAAAGAATATTCAAACGACAAGTAAAGGCTCTGATCAGACTGCGCGTATGCGCAGGCTGGTCTGAGCCTTTGCTTGCCACACATACCACATTGTTGGAAATCTCATGTCGCGGCCCAAATGTAAAAGTCTGATATTAGTATATTCTATATCCTGAATAGTAAAAATTTAATGCATACATACATTGATAATCAAAGAAGCAAGTCCTTTCGATTAAGATATTATATGATATTCGCCTCGGTGCATGTACTTACAACTCTAACTTTTATATAGATAATTTTTCACGTTCTAGTTGAATTTTAAATACACGAATCAGAGAACCGGAACGTAGCATGACAAACCAAAGATACACTCATGCATCTAGTGTTGATTAAAATGTATGCATGTCTATGCTTAAACCCAGTCTTATCAGGGTATATGCTGTTCGCATGAATTAACTGAGATCATAACCTTCATTTATAATGAACGTACTGACTACCTGTAAGTGGTTACATCTTACTTATGCGTTTAGGTATTTCGTACGCCGCGGCTCATTGGCAGGCCATAGGCCTCGACGCGAGAATAACTGACTTTATTGCATAAAACAACAGCGAATGCGCAGACCAGCCTGCGAACCGCTCAGTCAGATAAGCGCCTTTGTCTTTCGCTCACTGCAACGTTATGTGCGGATCCAGAAAGTCTTTTCAGAGGGGTTCCAACTTTTTTTTCCTTTTTAGTTGATGAGGGGATCCAAATACCACTTGAAGCGGGCTACCATCGGCCCGCCAGCGAACCGCCATTTATTTAAATGGCGTTTCGACGGCGTGCCGATGATGGCCCAACATTGAATGCTGGCTCGTAGTTTTGTGATTTTTCAGGGGACCCAGGCCAGTATTGCTAAGAAACCCTATATATTTTTTTTTGTTTGTTTGTTTGTTTGATTTGATTCTTTAAGTCAACAATTCATCAACAATCTTTCAGTTAAACAGGGACAGGTCTTCCTGGGTTGAACCAGTACTGAGCTAGGATAAATTTGTCTTGCTCAAGGACCACAACGCAGTGACACCAGTGAGGCTCGAACCCGCGGCCCCTCGGTCTCGAGTCAAGCACTCTACCACTGAGCCACTGCGCTCCCTCCTATATTTTATGTGATTTTTCATGGGGGGGGCCTCACCCCTGTTCCCCCTCTGGATCCGCCCATAAACGTACTTAAGCTTGCTTCAAGTAAACTTTCAATATTTTAGATGGTTTCTGTAGCTGCGTAGGCCTAAGCTTGACGCTGTCGCTAACCCCGGACACAGGTTTTCTCGCGACGAGACGCTCATTTAACCCTTAAAGCGCAGAGATAAAAATGCATCTGAAATTTTCGTCTGCTGAAGTCGTCTGCTGCAAATAGTTGCCTAACATTACTAAAGAATTCAAGTATAGAAGCAAACAGGGTGGACCCAGAACAGACTGCTCCTATAGGAGCAGTCTGATCTGGGTACACACTGTTTGCCATAGAGGCTTCTTAAACATTTCAGCAGACGAGAAAAGCAGACGACTTTTATTGTGATTTGTGCATTAAGGGTTGAGGTGACACAGGTCGTATGGGCATGTGTCTAAAATCTCACCTTTTATTAATATGTTAAAAATTGATCACAGTTCATACATTAAGACATAAACCTGACCTTACCAGCCTTTTTATAAAGTTATCCTATATAAGCAGTCTGATCTGGGAGCACACTGTTTGCCATAGAGGCTTCTTAAACATTTCAGCAGACGAGAAAAGCAGACGACTTTTATTGTGATTTGCGCATTAAGGGCTGAGGTGACACAGGTCTTATGGGCATGTGTCTAAAATCTCACGTTTTATTTTAAAATAGTTTCAAAATTGATCACAGTTCATACATTAAGACAAAAACCTGACCTTACCAGCCTTTTATAAATATGTTCTTAAAAAGGTTATCCTTTGGAAGCAAAGATTGCACCGAAGAACTGAAAATAGAGTTTGCAAGTTTTCTGGGCCAGACTAGCTTGTTTCGGCCATTTAGGCCTCATCAGTGACCCTCTAATGATTTCAAAGTTCACAAATGAAACCCATGATCCCAAAGGACTAGAAAATAAAATCTACACTATAGTGAAGGGCAGAGAGACGTTCTACCGCCGCCACACAGTCCCAATCACCAGCTGTAGTGAAGTCAAATATGTTCTTGAAAAGGTTATTCTTTTGAAAGTTATTTGATTTTTAAAAGTTTAAATAATATAAGCTTTTTTTAAAATACATTGAACGCGAAAAATGATTTTTTCTGAGAATGCACTACTTGCTATTGGCTTTTATACGAAAACGAAAATGGCGATAAGTTATACATATATTGTATTTATTAAGCTTAAACTAATTAAAACAAAAAAACCTTTTAATATGAAAAGAAGATAATTGCGAAAAAAGATTGAGAAAAAACAAACAATAAGAAAATGATACAAATTACAAACAAATAACGATGCAAAAAAGCATGAAATATTTTCAGATTGTATTGATTTGCTGAATGTTGAAGGAATGTGGATAGTGGTGCAGACTTAAGGAAATGTTTAATATTAGGTGTTCTTCTGTCTTCACATGATATGGTAACACTTGTAATGCACATTAGTGATGAGAGAATTAGAAACGCTACGTTGCTAAGATATACTTGTGGACATGATGGAAGATACTTTGGTTTATTTCATTTGATAGTAATGGATCATCATATAGTAATAAATTCAAAGTTTGTGTTCTGTATAGTCGTATATCATTAAGAAGTAAGGTGCGTTGATGCAGAAAGAATCTGCAGTGGAAAAAGTAATGTTGCGCATTATCGATAGAACCACAGTTGCAAAGAGGTGAGTCAGTGATATTTTTCAAAAACAAGTCTAGATTCAGAGAACTGCAGCCTGTTTGTAGTCGGGTATGTAGTATTTGAGTTTTTTCTTTTTCCATAATAATAATATTTTGGAACAGGCTTGTTATCTTTCTTTAAAAAGTATTTGAATGAACTTAATGTGTTTAATTGTTTAGTTTCAGCTGGCAAGGTATTCCAATCTCTTAAGACAGAGGGCAAAAAGAACATATTGTATTGATTCGTTTTAGCTCGTATGGTTTGGATATTGTTAGAGTTACGTAGATTGTAGTGGGATATATCATTTACATTTTAGGGTATTAAGGAGGATAATTATTCTGGTGCTAAGTGATTATACATTTTAAAGAATAAAGTCAATTTATGGCCATTGCGTCGTTTTTGTAGTAATTCCCAGCAAATTTCTTTGTACAGTTATTTATTGAGACGATTTTGGTAGCTCCAGTGGCTATTCTGGCGGCCTCATTCTATATTTTGTCAAGTTCATATTTTTCTGCCTGTGTGCAATTATCCCATATGTTATCCCCTTATTTTAGTAATGGTCTTATGAATGTTGTGTATATTGTTTCTAGTGATTTTCTATCTAGTTTGAATTGAACTTTCCTCATTATATTAATTCTTTACCATGTCTTGTCTTTTATATAGTTTATGTGTTGATGCCAGCTGCAATCGCTTGACAGATATAGACCTAAGTGTTTGTGGGATTTAACTTCCTGGATTTGCACATTTTCCATATATAGCGGTGGGTGATGTATAGTGTTTAATTTTCCTGAGAGTAAGAGTGCCTCTGTTTTAGATGGGTTAAAAGTAACAAGCCACGTGGCAGCCCATCGAGTTATTCTATCTAAATCGAAATTTAAGCAAGCAGCTGCATAAGGAGCATTGTCTACAATGACGAAGAGACTAGTGTCATCTGCGAATAAACGTATGTTAGAGTCAATGCCATTAACTATGTCATTTATGAAAAGAAGAAAGAGAAGAGGTCCTAGAATAGATCCCTGAGGCACACCTGCTCTGATAAAGTTCAAGACAGAAGATACACCTAGAAGAATAACACGTTGTCGTCTGTCAGAGAGATAACTTTTGAACCAGTTAAGAACCTCTCCTGTGACACCAGCTGCTTCAAGTTTGTATAGGAATCCTGCGTGCCAAACACGATCAATTTTAAGCTTTTCTGATGTCACAGAAGATGGCCCTTACCTCTTTTCCAGAGTCTAATGCTTCACAAAAAAGTATGATACAAATAGGTTAACTGATTTATAGTTGAGTCTCCAGGAATAAAACCAGACTGAAAAGATGACAGGATATTATTTTCTTGAAGATGATTGTACAGGTGTTTAAAGATCGTTTTTTCAAAGACTTTGCTCTCTGAATTGAGATGAGATATAGGTCTATAATTAGATGTTACGGATAAATCTCCTTTTTTAGGAACTGGGCATACATTTGTTTCATTGTAACTAGCTGGCATGATTCCTAAGCGCAATGATTGATTAAAAAGAGAACAGAAAGGTGAAGCTAATTGTGAAGACAGTTCGCGCAAAATGCGATTGTTGAGACCGTTTTGACCAGAGGCCTTTCCAACTTTCAATGTTTGGAGAGTGGATTCAACTTCTAGCGGAGTAAGAATAATTGAATTCAATTGTGTGTGATATGCTGGGGGAGGTAGCATGATATGCTGGGGGAGGTAGAGGAGGGAGTATAGCATTTTGCTCATTCAGAATGGTTTGACATTAAAAATGATCGTTCAGAAGGTTGCTCTTATCCATTTCATTGGTATATACATTGCCATTTGATTCGACGGATGGGATATCAGAATGTGTCTGAGGGGAGATAAATACAAAACAATTTGGATAATTATGCTTTATGTTTCGTTAAGAAGAAATTCTAAAACGCTCTTTTTCCCTCAGAAATTAAAAAAATATATCCAAAATTAATCTTCAGATACATATGTTGTATTATTTATCATGATATTTGTTACTTTAAAATAATTGCCATATATATCCTGTTCTTAGCCAAATAATATGAATATTCAAAATCTGTAACATTGCCATGTCTTACCCTTAAATAATTTTGTTAAATGAATGAAGAACATTCAGATAAGGACTTTGCTTTTAAATCTACTTACACCTTTTCACAAAAAACATGTTCAGATGAATTTTTGAATGCTTGAACAGTCAGCAATGTCTAACGGAATGGCACCTTGCAAATCTCCCTGGTTGCTTTGCTTAATTTGTCTTCCTGGTGTCTCCTGATGGTTGAGCGGCTCTTCCTCGTGGTGCCACGGGGTTGTCTGCATTTTGTGATTTTGATATTTCCTGATCATACTCACTTAATATTTCTACATGAACAAGCGAAGTCCAGATACGAAAGTTAATGCTTACATCGTAGAATACGGACATAACGAGACCCAGCTAGCTAAAGTACAAATGATGCTCATCTTATTGACGAGGACAAAATAACCAGTGAAGATTTAAACATTGAATTAGAAACATCTTCGAAGGCTAGAGGTTTTTTTTATAAACAATATAGTTCATTTTAATCAATGGGGCCCCAAGAGTTTTGGGTATCTGTGGAGAATGGCTTTTTATTTGCAGGGAGCCGGGGAGCACTGGTAATTATTTTCAGGGATTTGGGGAGCAAGTTTATAGCTTT
The DNA here is from genome assembly GCA_964019695.1 of Loripinus fragilis. NCBI lineage: Eukaryota > Metazoa > Mollusca > Bivalvia > Lucinida > Lucinidae > Loripinus > Loripinus fragilis. The sequence continues at coordinate 93,841,519 of OZ026514.1, forward strand.
TTGGGATTTAGGGAGCCCTGCAAAAAAGTAAAATAAAAGGCTGACCTTAAAGGAAAAGCCTTCATTTGGTTTGATTTTTTTAAAATCTTCGGCTTCTGGGGGGGGCTTCCCCCAGAGCTCCTTTGGAAATCGAAATGTATTTACTTTTGTCCTTATATGCCAATCTAGATTGGTATTGGTGACTGATATGGCGAATAGTTTCTATTGTGGAAAATTATCCTTAAAATTGTTGATTTTTAGGTCGATAATAACGTTTTTTAAAACTTTCAGAATGCGCCAGATTGCACCATTTTAACTAAATAAATTGGTTAAGGATGCCCCCGGACCCCTAGCACGAATCTGAATCCACATCATTACAAGGCTATCTACGCGCCTGGTATGTAATATTTCATGTTGAAAAGCAAAAGCCTCCATTTTTTACATTATTTGGCTTCTGGGGTTTATTGCCCTCCAGATCACCCCCTTGTAAAATGTGAAAGTATTTAATTGTGTGCTGACGTGTGCATCTGGAATGATCTTGGAGACAAATATGGCACAAAATTTGGGTTGTTGATTTATTATCCTAAAAATGGTTGATTTTTAGGTGATAATAACATACTTTGGAACACCCAGAATGCACAAAATTGCACCATTTTCATATTTTTTTCCCGGGGGAGCATGCCCCCGACCCCCCTAGTACAATTGTGATTCAACATCATACTAAGGCTAACTACGCACCTGGTATGTAATTCTCTATCTAGTATATTACATTTTTTTTTTAAACTTTGATGAAAGTTGATCGAATATATTCTTATTTGTTGAAAATGAAGTTAAACTTACGTATGGGACCTAATAGCAATTATAAAAACACTTTCTACTGTTAACAATAATAAATGCTTTCACTTAATCTAAGATAATCTAGTTTCGTCTATTGGAAAAAAACAGCCTCCTCCCACCAGAAAAAAACAATGGTCTACCTGCCCCTAATAAAAAAATAAAATAAGGAGACCATTCCTCCATACCTACTCTACCAGGTACAGCAACAGAATTTTAAGGATGGCCTCATACTTTGAGCTATCGTGGCTAAGCCCTATCTTTACATGTATAAAGTAAACAGTTAAGTGAATATTAAGTCATCCGCTTTTGTACAGCTTCATTGTTTATAACTATGTGAATTCAATCTTATGGAAAGAAAAATACATTTTATGGAGAATTGCTTATATTTGTGGGGATTTGGGGAGAAGCTGAATTACTTTTAAGGATTTGGGAAGCAAAGGAAAATACTTTCAGGAGTAGAGGCATTTTCTTTCATTGATTTGGGGAGATCAATGCATTAGTTTTGGGACCAAGGGAGCACAGACCCCCCTGGGGCTCACCAATGCATTCGACATGGGGGTCGTTTTGTGAACTGGGTTTTTAATGAAACTTACAACTGGTATCATGGATATGTGTCTCTTCTTCAGTATGGGAAATCGAGCTAAATTACTCTATTATTCAAACCAAGGTAGCGGTTTAAGGTCATTGGCGCTATCATAGATGTATAGATTCGTAAGACGCTTATTCATATTCAGAACAACTAACTGTTTTGCTTTTATCAAACTGTTCTATTGATGGTAGTTTTTTGTTAATCTCTCCAGCAACATCTGGTCTATTTATCTCTAGCATAAGCTTAGAGAGTTCACGGAAACTTCGGTTCTCTTCCAGCCATTTGTCCATCAATAATCTTGTTGGGCTTTGTTGTGTACCAAGCCAGGTAATTCTTGCCATATCACAACCCAGTTTCTCGGCAAAGTCTCGCCAGTCACTAGACTCTCCTTGATGCTCAGGATCCAGCATAATAATTATCTCATTGAGAAGTTCTTGTATGGGGTTATCTTTGCTGGATGACAGCGGAGACGTTGTCTGTAATGAAGAAAATGTAATATGCAATTCAATGCACATGTAATGTTGCTTTGAATACATAAAGGATCTTAAATGAGTGATCATTATTATTGAATAAATAATACAACGAGCTGGGGAAGGGATAAATGTGAGGCTTGTCGAGCTTTTTTATCGCTTTTCTGCAACGAACTTTAGAATTTATGTATCTAATGACATCAACATTACATGTAGTTTGAAAGTGCACATTAGTAGATAAACCTTAAGTTTTTGTCAGTGTGTTCGCAACGTTAACGTTGTTATTAAAGTCATTGGATAAATTTACTAATGTAAATCACTAGCTGTTTATCGATTTTAATACATAGAGTGGAATGAATATGTTATTTATTTAATCGAATGAAGTGAAAAAGTGACAAGGCAACGAATTAAAAAATATATACGAGGGCTGCTCAAATATAAAAGAAAGTAGCTTCATAACTTTTGTCACATATATGCCACGACAAAATGATATACGTTTCTATAAGGGTTTTATATGTCACCTTTAAACCGGCACCCGACCTTAAGAAAAATACAGTAAACTTACGAGTTATAGCCCTTTGAATGAGGTTTACTTTAGTATACTAACGAATTCAATGCTTCAAATATACCAGTGATATAGACGAGCGTATAGTTCTTCGATAAATCGGTGAAATTTCTTGAATTTTTTAAGGAAGTGTCCCCATATACTTATTTAATGATTCTGTGAAAGTAGTGAAAATCCGACATTTTTTTTGTTAAATTACATCGAATAGTTTACACTAAAGCCTCCTTATATTTGCAAATAAATGGTTAACAAATCATCGCCTTTCAGTTTTCAGTCAAACTTTTCTCTAACAAAATGCACAAAACAACATTTAAACTAGTTTTAACTGCCTTAAGTGAAGGGGTTACGGAACTTATACTTAAAGGGATAATTCACACTTTTTCTCAAATGCGTTTATTAATGAGTTTACAGTATGTCAGGAAAAATTCCTCATTAAATGTTTGTGAATGCCCTTCTATTAGCCTGTAATTAATCACTTTTACTTCTTAATGGGAGTCTGGTCATTCTCAGGTCAATAATCTCTACAAACCAAAACTGGAATCACTTCCACCTGCCTACACACTACCAAATTATAAATCAGTCAAAAGGCAAAAAATAAAAATGTTTCAGAGTAATGCTTTTATCAGTGTGTGCATTGATGAGTATATTTTGATACTTGGCCCATATTTAATAATTAATTTTAAAATTTAATTTTTAAAGAACTAATTATTACTATAGCAGACGACATATTTTGTATCAGTTTTCTTCATTTTGCCAACAAAAAGACAGAATAAAATCAAATGAAACTTATTGAAAAACAAAATATATGATCTCGGGTATTATTCAGATTCAAATTTATTGGCTGTAGTCCTTTGAAATATCGCTAAAATGAAGTATCGACAACATATCTTTGTAATGTTGTCGGTGACCAGTCCGTTTTTACTGGGTCTTAGATATCAACCAACCATTGCCAACTCGAGTAGACGCCACGCACTGTGGAACCTCATCGGATTCTTAACTGTTCGTTGATGTACCCATTTATGATTATCCAGTGATGACTTGGTTAATTATTTATGATGACTGGCATATCAACCCTTTTTAAACCAATGTTATTTCCCATAAAATTTGACACAGACAAGTCAGGATATTCTATTGTATATATTAATGAGTCACGGGTTATTGTTTCAATTACTCTTTCTCTGATTATAGTTTTTGTCTAAGCATACAGTGTAAGCCCTGATGAAAATCCGCGTTTTGCAGTATTTCATATAGGTCTTGACTGTTTGCCAAAGTACCTGTTATGGGTTGTTGGTCTTCAATTAAGAAATGAATACGATTTTTGGAAGGTTCATGGAATCATGAATACTTCTGGTCTTTTGCGAAGGGCTTCACTTTAACTTTGAAAGAGCCCCGAAGTATTCATGATTCCATGAACCTTCCAAAAATTGAATTTATTGCTTATATTTACATTTTATTATAAATAACTAATACATAGAAATTATTTATAACTTATGATTTTGTTTTTAATATTTCATCGTATTAACGGTTTTGTTGGAGTGTAAAATGGAAAAACGGAACAGCCAGTGTGGACACGGACAGCCAATGGAGCAAACAATAAGCTTGTTTTGCACGTGCAACTCAGGTGTGGCTTGCTGTCAATCACAACACCAGTTTCACATCTGGCGAATGAATTCTATGTTTGAAGCGAACTGCACGGGCAAGTGAGCTTGGCAGCTGTCAATCAAATTCTGTGTCGTCCGAGGCTATGAACGGGTGCAAAATTCTAATGATTCATTAAAGGCTTGCTTTGAAAATGTAAATATAGGGTTATGAATGTCTCAGATCATTTATACCAACGACTGTCATATTAAGAATGCCACATATTATCCACTCACAGAAGACTTAGTGCTTAAAACTTACCATCGACATTTTCTCTGCAATTTTAATTCTTGTCCATATGTTTTCCCGTTGTATCTGATAGCAATTAATCTCACAAAACACTTCCTTGACACCGGTATCTGTAGGTTCCATAACAAATGTAACATGTGGGGCGAGTGCATGCCATATGCTTTCGAAAGGTAAATACTGAAAATAGAATTGAGCTACTGTCGTGCCAACCCGAAGTGACAGTGACATCACGTTTTGTTTACAAAGTTATCAGGGACTTTAAATCGATAGATCACTCGTGTGTTAATCCTATCCGCAGGATAGGATTAATACACAAGTGATCTATCGATTAGCTTTGCTCAGGTGGAGTGTACAAGTTAATGATTTGCTTAACAATTGTAAGTTAAACCCGACGTCACTGTCACTCTTGGTTGGCACGACAGTAAATATGTTGGACGTAAGTATTTAGATCTTTGTAACTTGGCCGATTATACCAGTATTTTTTTCAAGAATGTGTTGTAAAATAATACCTCGCAGAGCTATATGGGAGCATTTTCACATTTTTATAGAAATAGAAATCAAATGGGATTTTGTATACAAAATTGACATTTTCGCTCGCATTATTAGAACATGTGCTAAGTGAATGTAAAAAAATAAATCGTTTTATTCCCATTGACACCAGTGTCACCCTCATCGACAGAATGATATTTTTTATTTTCCTTCGCCTTATGTGGTGAGTATATGCTAAGGAAAGTAAGCTATAGCTTTAATCTACATGAAGTGTCATTTATCTTAGTCTACATAAACACGCCACGCTTGTATACTCTAGGCCAAAAAAGAAACGCTGCATACAATAATTTAAAATATTGTGTGTTAAATGAGAGTGGCAAAATATTATCATCTGTCTATGTTTTGCTATTTTTTCTTCCGCACATTTTCCCCATTAACTTATTGAGGTGAGTCATTCAAAACCAGTGTACTGACCGATTTTTCATTTTCCTGTTTTTCACGTGCACACTCAGTCCAATCAGATTTACATGTGTACTAACTACTGAAATCTCTAGTAGAATATCCCAAACGTCTAAAAACATTTAAGAACATTGGAATTTAAGATTACACATTGCTAATTTACGGTGACAAAAATTGACACACGTGGAACGTGAACGTGCAATAGGAATGTTAAAAGCTAACATGACGCCATTGACAGTAGCCAAACAATTTCGGTGCCATGTTCGGACGATTGGACGTCTTTAGAATCTTTTCTAACAAATTGGGACAACGTCACACCGTCCGCGTCCAGGGCGTCGACGTGTGTCGACGCGACGTCAAGATCGAGTCATCCAGACGTCTCATTTGTGCAATCGATTTCATCTGGAGTCGGTCACAGCTAGGACATCCGAAGGAACTTGTAATCTAAAAATCAGGGCTCAAACTGTGAGAAATAGTTTCATGAGATTAGTTTAACCCCCACCTCCCAACGTTTGACGGAACTTAACTTTGGTGCAGTATTTACGTCAAATTAAGGAACCCACGGTCGTACCAGCGTCTTAATGTTTTGAGAAAATGGTAAAGAGCATTCTCTAGCACCATTTTGCTCTATTTTATTCTAATAACTGCATGTTTTAATCAAATGAATACTTGGTACAGTTAGCACTGTTCATACATAGCGGCGTTTCTTTTTTGGCCTAGTATATATCTGTTGCTAAGAATTAATTAGCATTCTCCCTAAGAATCATGCAGGCCCAGTAGAAAAGCTGATAAGTGACTTTTTCAGAATGCCAAAAAAAGTTGGCGCAATAGATTCCTTATAACATAAAAGTCACATAGCCAAAGGGAAACGGTTATTGTCATGTCGTTACCATGGCAACGACCAGTTAAAGATTTTGCCTCCAGAAGCATGTTTTCTAGTTTTGGAAAAATGAAAAATTACACTTTTTGAAGACAATGCAGCCTATTTATCTTTTAAAGTCTAATGGTTTATGCTGTATGACAAAAATTAATAAGGTATTAACTTTCAAAATCAAAAATGGAAAAGAATAAAAAAAAAACTTGCAGGGTATGTTTCTATGGAAACGAAGAGGGGCTATCTCTGTAATATTTTTGGAGGCTCAAATTGACAAATTTCTATCCAAATTATCTTTTTACAGCAAAGGTGAGATTAAAGGTGTCAGCATAAGGAATATACACTGATGCCTTGTGTCTTAAATGAAAGAATAAAAAAGGTCAAAATGTTTCATGGCAACCAAAGTAGCAACATAATAGCAAAATTGGAAAATGCCTAACTTTACGGTATAAAATGACCAACAGACACAAATGTGTAGGCTTTAGTTTATATAGCATACGAAGCATCGATACAAACTTGAAAAGTTGCACACACGCTAGTTTGGTTTTGTGTCTCAATTTGGTTTCCATGGCAACTAGAATATTGCTACTGGCCTGAAATTGCACTTTTTGACTATTTTTGAATGATAGTTGTTGAGACAGGAAATATCAAAAGGGGTGAATTTTATTTTAGGGATATCCACTGATGCTAGGCGTCAGTAATGAAAAAATAAAAATGTTCAAAATATTTCATTTTCCTTGTTACCATGGCAACCAAAGTTGGTGGGGTAGCCAGGTATGAAAAAAAGCCTATTTTTGGCATTTTTGAGCTACTACAGCCATTCCCTTAGCATACAAAGAGACATATACAGTTAATGGTAAGTACTAAATGGTATTAGCTTTCATAAAACACGAACTCATGCATAGATTTCACCACCTTCTGGGGGTAGCCATGGAAACAATCAGAGTACTGTCGCAAAATAGAGATTAAATAAATTGCATCTTAAAGTGGTTAAATATTTCCAGTCGGATATAATTCAAATATTAGTATGTTTAAAAGATAGTTTTGTTGAGATATATTAACATTATCAGTATGATTCCAGCAAAATAAATACGTTAAGTTTGATATAGTAACATTTATAGACTTTAAAAGTGGGTGGGGTAACCAGATATATAACTAAAACGAGTTTTTGTGATTTTTAAATAAGTTTTCCCAATAGTGGTGGGGACGATGGCATATTTGCATACTGCCCATTCTTGATATGGGCCTCCAAGTTCTATAGACTGTAAAAACATGTATGAGATTTACCTCTTTCTTGCCGTTACCATTGAAACAAATACAGACCTGTTGTAAAATGGATATCAAATATATTGCGCTTTTAAAAAGTAAAATGTACAGATGGTTATAATGCAAGTTCCCAAAGTGTATAAAAGATAGATGAGTTGAAACATATTAACATTATCAATATGATTTAAGCAAAATTTATAAGTAAAGTTTTATTTGGTAACAATTATAAACGTTGAAAGTGGGTGGGGTAACCAGATATATAAGAAACATTATTTTACATCATTAAAACTTTTCGAAAACAATACAGCCTATCTATCTCTAGAAGTGTTAAAGTGATTCCAGCTAATAATAATAAGTTTTGAAATAGCTAAAAGGAGAATTGAGTTGAGTTTTATTGACATTATCAGTATGATATGAAAACTGAATAATTTGTAACAATTACAGTCCTTTAAAGTGGGTAGGGTAATCAGGTATATAACAAAAACTTTTTTCAATAACTTTTAGCAAGTATGCCAAAAAGTGGCAGAGATATTGACACATTTGAATACTGCCAATATGTAATGGGGACCTTTGGTTTTACCTGCTTCTGGTTGTAACCATGGAAACAATCACAGGCCTTTGACAGAATGGAAATGAAATTAATTGTACTTAATAGTGGTTAGAATTGTTCCACCTAGTTATTATATTACAGAAATTGATATGCATAAAGATAGTTGAGTATAAAATTTTAGAATAAGCTTTTGATAAATCAATTTAAAATGATTTTATAGCTTTGAAGCCAAAACAAGTTTATGTTTTTCTGTATAGTACAGTTATTGTTTACATGGTTACGACCAGAAAGTGGTACACCAGATGCATGTTCTTTTATTGTATGAAAGGTGAATACCATTTAGAACTTATCAATAATTGTATGCACCTCTTCGTAGGCAGGGAAGATGATTGTAGTGGTTCAAATATTCCACAAAATAGGGGTTTCAAAGATTGGTTACCCCACCCTCCTTTGGTAGTCTGGAATGATTTGTACAAAGATCATATTGGGTTCATTTATTATTTTAATCTACTCCCTTTGAGCTATAATGTTTCAGCATATAAAGATCAGAATCAGAATAAGTGTGTTATTGGATATGTGAATGTGCAAAAAATGTCTTTTCACATTTTTTGGCCATTTTAGGCCAAATTCCTTCTTTTTGGTTACCATAGCAACGAGCAATAAACTGAGAGAACAGAACATAGCTTACTTAAATTATAAATACAACTAAAATGGCCATCTAAAAAGAGCATGTAGTAAATGTGATCAAAGGAAAACTCATATCAGCCTGAAAGGTTTCAATTTCACATTTTTCCTTGGGCAAATCTGAATATTTGTCATATTTTTTGGCCATAAAGTTAAAAACTTTTGTGGCATTTCCTGTAACTGTTGCCATAGTAACTCTAATCTGGAGTCTTTAAAACTATTATTTGTGTATTTGTATAACAGATAAAGATTGTGTAAAATATGTTGAAAATTAATCATATTCTGTCATGCTGGAAGGAGGTAGTTTGTATAGAATATGTCCTTTTTGTTGAGTATGCCATTTTTTGTGAAATCGCTGATTATATGATGTTTTGGTTGCCATGGTAACATAAATTGAGATAATTCATTTGTAAATTTGAATTTGATGTTGAAAATCAGGTGCTGGTTACGTAACAGGTGCTAAAGTAATCAATTTGATCCTTTGTTCAGGGGAGATGTTTAGCTTTGAATATGCTCTTTTTGTAAAATAACTGACAATCTGATGGTTTGGTTGCCATGGTAACCTTTATTTAAATAATTTCATTATTTTCAATTTTTCTTTTTTGCTAAACAGATGTAGACTTGCCAGAATGTGTTTACATAATCCATATTTCTGTTTGCAGAAACAAGATAATTTGCAATAGAATTGCAGTATTTTGTAAAATTCTGACGGTCAGTTAGTTCCGTTGCCATGGAAACAAAAATTATAAACATTTTGAGTTTTTTTTATTCAAGGCATTTGTACATCAGACATTGGTTATTTAGACATTATATATGTCGTTCATATAAAGCTTTGCTGTAAAAAGTTATTCAGATTTGAAAAAGGTCAATTTTTAGAGTTCTGAAAATTGGTTTCCATGCTGAAAATTGATCTCCATGGTGACACTTTTGCTGCTTGGGAACATAATAAAAATGTCATGTTTCATTTTTCACTAAAATTTTGTGTACAGCTAATGTGGGTCTCTAAACAGACCTAGTAGTTAATGTTATCTAAAGAACTTGTATCACAAAAGCCAGTCTAAAAAGTGTAAATTTCACATTTTTCCTTGGGCAAACTTCATTTTTCGTAAAATTTCTTTGCTAAAGAGTAAAACGGTTTTTGGCTATTCCTGTTGCCATGGTAACTATAATCAGGAATTTTAAAAACTATTAGTTTGTGTTTGTATTGCAAATGTATATTATGTAAAATATGTTTAAAATTATTCATATTCTGTCGTGCTGGAAGGAGATAGTTTACTATGAATATGCCTTTTTCGTTGAATATGCCATTTTTGTGAAATTGCTGATGGAATGGTGTTTTGATTGCCATGGTAACACGAATAGAGATAATTTATTTGTATATTTTAATTTGATGTTGAAAATTAGGTGCTAGTTACATAATGTGTACATTAATAAACAATCAAATCCTTTGTTTATGGGAGATATTTTGCTTTAAAAAATGCCCGTTTTTCGTAAAATCACAGGCTATTTGATGGTTTGGTTGCCATGGTTACCTATATTTAAACAATATTATTATTTTCATTTTTTGGATTTTGTTAATAAGATGTGGACTTCCCTGAATTTGTATAAATTATCCATATTTCTGTTTGCATAAGCAAAATAATTTGCTTTGAAATTTGAGTATTTTGTAAAATTTCTGACGGTCAGTTAGTTTGGTTGCCATGAAAACAAAATTATAAACATTTTGAGTTTTTTTATTCATGGCATTTGTAAACCAGACATGGGTTATTTAGACACTATGTATGTCGTTCATATACAGCTTTGCTGTAAAAAGCTAATCAGATTTGAAAATGGTCAATTTTTAGTGTTTTGAAAAGTGGTTTCCATGGTGTCACATTTGTTGCTAGGCAACACAAGGAAAATGGCATCTTTCATTTTTTACTATAATTTTGTGTACAACTAATGTGGTCCTCTAAAGGGAGCTAGCAGTGAATGTAATCAAAATAGAACTAGTATCATAAAAGCCAGCCTGAAAAGTGTCAATTTCACAATTTTCCTTGGGCAATTCTCCGCCAATCTCCAAGAAATCTTAATTCCTGGTTTCCATGGCAACCACTGTCAGAAAAAGGGAATGCTTTGTTTTGTGAAAGTTTTTCAACAAGTCTGATTAAATGGAGGTAAAATTATTGATCTCTGTGACTAGTCACTTATCACCATCTGCATGATTCTTAGGGAGAATGCTAATTAAAGAGTAAATCTATGCTGGCGTAAAGTTATTTAAAAGTTGGTTAAGGACTCTTGCTACCAAATACTTACCACATTTATTTTTTTTCAAAACTATGCGTACAGTTTGTTTAATGCATGGACAGTCAATTTATGAAATAAAAAGGATATGTCACCATGCTCAATTTTTCATAATCTCACACGGAAGTTTTCAGCATTTGACCAATTTTCTGAAAATAACCTTAACATTTAGCTAAGACAGTAGTTATCGTCATCCAGCTTTTTTATCTTAATTTTGTTTCTTGCTCATGACCTCAAGCATTCTAGAAAATGTAAAAATTTATTTTTTTCCCAAGCTGTGTCAAGATACTGCGTGATATATTTTGGTAATTCTCCCAAAAAAGGCTTTCGATTTTTAGAGTAAACTATATATTAAAAAAATTTGACATTGAAAATCTTAATGTTTTGTTTTTATTTCATGGACTATCATTGTACGTTTTTAGAAAAAAGCAAACAATCGGGGGTCACCATACTAATTATCTTTCAAGAGGGCCAAATTAAATCCCACCCCCAAAAATTTGGAGAATAATTCAATATAAATCTTTAAGAAGTGTAATTTTTTGTCATTTATATAATTCCATATTACTTGTATGAAGTAATTTTGCATTACAGGGCTGAAAAAGAAGAAGAAAAAAAATAATAATCGACCCTGGTCCCCTGTTTTCAAAGTCTGACGCGCTAACCACTAGGCCATGATGTCAAGATGTGCGCGGCTCGAAATAACTATATATTGGACAGACAATCCGAGTATCTGCCATATTCGTATTCGCATACAGGGTAAAAACTTCGCTATTTTGTACATTCTTGATGTCGCTTGTTCTACTTATCTGTATTTGGTACTGAGACGATGTGTGAGGCCCTGGAAGGGGGTCCCAGTATCACATATCCCTTTAAGTATTTTGAAAATATCCCATATCCCTAAAAGAACTATGGCAAATATCACCAAAAATCAGAAAGCATTGTATCCCAATATCCCTAAAAGTAATGGAAAGTATCCCTAAAATTATCTATCGGTAAGTCTTTGAGAATTTCCCCAATGCAACAGGGACCTTTTGACAAGAGGATGCTGATCGAGCCATATCACAAACAAGCAGATAGAACAAATAACATTTGCTTCATAAAGACTCAGTTTTAATGTGACAGACTTAATTTATTCATTTTATCTGCATCATATAACTAATGGTTTCCTGTATGTAAACAAAATATATATAAAAGCAGGTCACAACAGACCCTCTCCATAAACCTATGCTTGTCTAATATTGGATACCCATCATCTGGAAGCCAGGAGAAAGTGCAGATTTGGTCGAATGCAAATGTCTTGAAAGGAATTTAAAGAAGTAAGCCATTACATGTAGGCATAAATGTAATAAAATGACTCTGGCATTATGCAGCAACAGTGTGTTGTTACTTTAATGTTTTGCCTTTAGCTCTTTATCTGCTGATAACTTTTGCAAACATTTCAGACCCAGATCTGGCCCAACAAAATTTCAGTTCTGATTTGGAAGCGAACTGTTTGACATTCTGATGGTGCTTATGAAATAAATTTTCGAAAAGAGTGAATTTTTAATCAAATCAGCAGACGACATAAATTTAAGAATGAACATTAAGAACTAGGCAGATAGTTAAAACTTTAAGCCTACAACAGTTTTAGCACAACCCAAATTTATGAAAAATGACAAATACATCTAACTCGTCAATTCAAGTAAAACTAAAATTTCTCCCTAACATGCTAATCAGTTACAAATTAAAACTTTTCTAAAAAAACAAACTCTCACAATTATATATTTTGTCTTATTTATAAGATATAAATAAACATCGACAACATAAAAAGCAGATCAAATTTAATACAACTGCAGATGACGGTTTTATAACATTAATTTATTAAAACAGTTTGTGTGCATGAAGGACTGGAATTTTCGAAGTTTAGCATATTGTATACATTCGGACTACCAGTAAATTAACATATAATTTAGATTTTCCTCTGCCTAAATCTAAACTCACTTTTAGAAATTTGAAGAAAGGGGCCCAGGAAATCCATGGAAAGTTTGTTTTAGCTTCTGCAGATAATGCTACTACGAGTAATAACGTGGTGGTTGTTTTAAAAACGCGCTACATTAACACCCAAAAGCAAAAACGTAGCCCTGCTAATATATGTGAGCATAATTTGCTTGATAATCCGTTATACTGGTTACCTAAAGTTTGTCTACATAAATCATTTCTATACTCTCTATTCTACATTTTCTCATAATCTAATCAAAGAAAAACTAATTGAACTTTGAACAGAGGTGCTCACTTTATTTGGCTTACAATGAGAACACACACATTTTCATTTCTGAACAACCTAATAATATAGCCTGTGGTCACATCATAAAGTTTGTGATGCTCTCCATTATCTTTTGGACAATATATTTATAAGATTTGGCTCAAAATTATGTATATATAATGCAAATTGTAGGTTTTCCAATGGATACAAATTGTGGTCCTCTTGTTGCAGATTTGTTATTATTTTGTTATGAGAGAGACTTTATGTTGATCATAATCAAGCGAATGTTGTTTTAGCTTTTAACTCTGCCTCAAGATATCTAGATGTCTTGCTTAATATTATTAATCCTCATTTCGAGCAAATGGTAAGTCAGATATATCCCACTAAATTTGAGTTGAATAAGGTAAATTCCTTTGATACTGTAGCCACCTTTTTGAACTTGGACTTGTCGATAACGAATTGCATTGTGTCATTTAAAATTTATGGTAAACGGGATAATTTTAATTTTGAAAGAGTTATGATTTCCCATTTCTTGAAAGAGATGTTCCTTGCTCAAATTGCTATGGTGTATATATTTTATACCTTAGTGTGAGTCTGTTAAATTTCTATTTGTCTGCATCTCTGTCTTTCTTTCTGTCTGTCTGTCTGTGTGTGTGTGTGTGTGTGTGTGTGTGTGTGTGTGTGTGTGTGTGTGTGTGTGTGTGTTTGTGTGTGTGATGCAATCCAGGGATCATGAGTTTGATACAAGGTGTTTCAAGTCTTATGGTTGCAACTCTAAATCAGTCCCATTCCAGATTAACCTTAGCTGGTGGAAGCCCATTATCATGCATCACAAGGGGACACGCTGATGTCAGGTAATATCCCTCCTTTTAGTCCAACTATGTACAACAGTCAGTTTTACGTGGGTACAGATATAAATGTTAAAAACTGGCCTTTACCCCGTACTTGAAGGAGGGGGGTGAGAAGAATCAAGTCGTTATAACCATCCAATCATAAACCATGACCACGCTATCAGCTGCAGTATCTCGAAAGTGCGATGGTGTTGAAGGGTAGGATAGGGGGTTACAAATGCATTTCACTCTACCTATGCGTATGGTACATCCACATGCTTGACAAAAATGGAAATGAGCAGTCATTAATTAAAATGTTACAAAATAAAATAAAACAATTAAAAGAAGGAAAAAGTAACCTGAAAAGCGACTGTGTCAGCCTATCACAAATTGATGCGTCCAATGACATACAGTGATGGTATTTATTCGACCACACCTCTAGCATCTATCTGATCTATACTGAACCACACTTCTAACGCAAAATCAAACTGAACCTTTAAATATAACATATATTGTTTCATCCATTGTAACGTAATTTTATCAAAAATGAAAAACACTTATTTATGAAAATGAAAGTAGAACTTCATCTGTCAATCATTTTCTTTAAAGCATAACCTGATTGGGCGAATGTCTGCCATAACCCCTGAACGGTACTATGAGTTCGGCAAGACCTCGTATATTAATTGTAGTTACATTCCTGAAGCATTTTGCGTTGAAAGTGTGGGTCAGTATAGTTCAAGCCCAGCTATGATTGATTCAGAATACGGGACTTCTATAAAAGGAAGGGTACAACATAGGGAATATTAGTTACATGTTGTAAAATATTGGCCCTAGAGTATTGAACAAAGATAGGGTTACTGCCAAGCTGATATGTGTCTTTATTTGCATATGCAGATTTGTTTACCATTTTTATTGATTATTATTTTTATAAAAATTTGGCATATCACTAAAATTGATCTAAGTATATCATATCCCTTTAAGTATATACAAAATATCTCGTATCCCTTTAAGTTGTTTGGTAAATATCCCTTTATCCCTAAACACCCCATCAGGGCTTCATCAGTTCTTCTGAAGGGTCAATAGATATTTCGGACACATTTTAGTATCTTATTTTCAAGAAAATGTGGAGATATCCAATTGACATAAGAGTATCTGAAAACTGTATTAATCCAAATCTGTAAATGGTCAGAGAGACAGGACCAAGACAGCTGTTCCTGTTTCCTGACGCAGGTATGGTGTGCATGAGAATTAACCGCATTTGTCTTTAAATGTAATTTCACAGTTGCTTAAAACTAAGTATTACTTCTGTTTTGGAATCTAGACATAAAGCAAGTATAATATGATTATTAACTTTATCAACATAATGGCATTACATATTGAAGTCCCCTCGTATTATAGATGAATTTTTAACATGAATTACTATGCGTGCCTCGCAAGTGAAGTATTTAGCTTTACATAGTTATAATCAGCAAATTAACTAGACTGACCGAACACTGATTGAATCGATGACGTCATAAAGTGATAACTAATTTGTCCACCATCTATAGCTCATGGTTGTACTTGTCACAAAACCACACCTGTCATCTATGCTAACAAGTCCATATTTATGGACGCAGATAAAGATTTGGTTGCAACAGGGGACTTTAATTATATGTACACTGAAGGACTTTAAAAACGCAAAAACTGAAAAACTGAAAATTTACTAATTTTTAATGTATCAATTTTATTGAGATTTGGCAAAAATAAACATCCATATGTCAGCAAGAAATGGTCTAAATTTCATATCAAAATAATAATTATTTCTAGAACAGCAGTCTATCAAATAGCGATACCCCTAGATCCTAAAACTGCAATTAATAGCGAGTGTAACTACCATTTGCTGCTATACATGCAGTGCATCTGCGTCGCATTGATATCACAAGGTTTTCTATTACTTGCTGAGGAATGTTATTCCATTCATTTATCAAGGCGTTGGTAAGTTCATTAACGTTTCTCAGTGGCTGACGTCGAGCTCTAACTCGTCTGTCCAGCTCATCCCAGAGATGCTCAATCCGAGACATGTCTTGAGATAAAGGCGGCCAGTCAAGCACTTGAACTCTATTTGCAGCTAGAAAATTGACAGTGAGGCGGGCAGTATGAGCTGGGGCATTGTCATGTTGGTAAATAAAGTTTCCTCTCCTATGATTTTGATGTAAAAAAGGTAATGCCACAGGACGAAGAACGTTGTCAATGTAGCGCCTAGCATTCACATTTCCATTTAAGTTGACAAGGTCAGTTTTGTTAAACTGGGTGATACCAGCCCAGACGTGAACACTGCCACCACCACCGTGGTTACGTTTCTGAACATAGTTTTCTGTAAATCGCTGACCTCGTTCACGGTAGACTCTGTAACGACCGTCGCAGTTTTGCACGTTAAATTTAGATTCATCAGTAAATAAAACTGATCCCCACTGTCTGGGGATCCAACGTAAATGTGCCCGGGCCCAGTTTAACCTCTGTGCCTTATGCCTATTTGTTGGAACTTTTCTAAGGTCTGTGACAGCGGAGCCCAATTTCTCGAAGTCTACGTCGGACTGTACGAGCATGGATTGGACGTCTGAAATGAGACAATTTGAAATTTGTCTAGAAATTGGGAGTGATTTGAAGTTATTATAATAAAATATTTTTATCAAAAATATAAAACAGCTTAGCCTCGGAGCCCTACTGTTCGTCTGGCGCTGACAGTGGCAGGTCGAAATGGAAAACGTCGATGCAATCGACGTAACGTGCCATCTTGACGTCGGGTCGTAATTCGCAGTTGACCAGAGCACGGCAATCTTTCACAATCCCAGTAGCCTGGTTGCGATCTATCAGGCGCTGTATTGTTGAGGGATGGCAATTATAATGTCGTGCGACGTCAGAAACACGCGTCCCAGCTTGTGTAGCGTGTCCAGGGCTCTATAGCTGTGAGCCTTTTGTTGCACACTATTAAATATTAAGATAGTAATATACTCCTCAAAATAATTAAAGGACCACGATTTTAGAATGCGAGTATAATTAGCTTGAACATTTAAATTCTGTAAAACTTAGCCCAACGCTTTCTCTTCTTTATGCCCATAAGTCAAGAATCATTATTACTGATTTCCATGCCTAATTCTGCCATGATTGTGTCTCAAATGAACATACCCTCAAAAACACACTTTCAAAAGGCAGTGGGTGGGGTAAAGAAATTCTTCTGTGGTCATTCGAGTAGAATGAAAGTGACATCAAATTAAACTTTGTTTTAAACAGTTCATCTTACATGCAAAACATTTCTTCAAACAGTTTCAATATACTGGGAAGCAAGCATTTTCATCTCTTACAATGGAGTTTTGACATGGTTTTGTTTTCTGAAAAAAATGTGTGTACTTGGCCATCATGAATCAGATTTTCAATCGTCATTCTATGCATTTGAGTGTTAGAAAGATGCCCCAACGAATTGTTTAAAGACTGTCACAGACAAACGCCAAAACCAGTTGTCTGAAATCATAGTCTGGCCATTACGCCGTAGCCAAAAGGAGCAATTTTCTCTCACAGGAATAGGTGGGTGGTATTGACGGGATTAAAACACCATACAATCATGTGAAAACAGAGATTTCAGCATCTAAAAGCATTTTTTATTCTTTTCATGCAGTTCTGTGGTCCATGGATCACATTCAAAAAATTACATTCCAATGCATTTAGGTGAAGTTTTTAAAATGACAAAAAATCCTTGTTATTAACATTTTCTACCATTTTCTTTTTGCCGTTTCACTTGGCAATTGGGCGTCAAAGATGTCGGAAAAATCTAGGCTAGATCATAAAATTGGTTTTCAAAATACGTTCTACACACAAAATGCATCAATGTTATAATTGATAGCATTGGTCCTTCAATTATTTTGAGGAGTATATAATCAAAGTAGATATATAATTTTTCTTTGGGCTACTTTGCCTTATGATTAGATACAAATGATTGTGATTGGTTTATGATGAGGAATCACTTAAGAATTACGGGTCATGAAACTATTTAACACATACAATATAAATTCTGAGAGATAAACCCTATTCTCAGGCTACTTAATGAAATCAACCTATTCTGAGAACACTCTCAAACCCTCTATATACGGAGGTACAGGCTCTGGCAGTCTGATACAAATAGTCCCAAGAAGACAAGAACTACGACCCAGGCAATCAGAATAAGTCTAGCTTTGCCACCTCTCTATGACGGCATTTCATCAGTAGAGAACCCGGTAACAAAGCTTGCTTATATTTGTGGCAAGGCAACCTCTCTACGATGGCATTCCTTCAATAGAGAACACGGAAACCAAGCCACTAGTCAAGTGTGCCTAAAGTCCCAATTGCTTATCTTCTTCTATTGAATAACTCCTTCAATGTCTCCTTCGGTGTTAACCCATCGAAGAACAGTTACAGACAAATCACTTGCAATGCAAACGAATGTTTATATAGTCCTTGTGACGTCACAGACATGCAAGAGCCAATCGGAAGACACCTAGCTCCCGATAATACACGAGTCCTTACGGAAACCTACAATGTATACACTGTACAAAATAACGTACCTGCCGAATCAATGTGCACTGAATAAATGAACCTATATTTGATTATTCCACACCACTTATGGCTTCTGGGGCAATATGGACTGAGTGCTAGTGAGTTGGGTTTATATATATGATAATGAAATAAGAAAACAACTAACAAACCTAACTTTGGGCAATGTTTTTAGCGTGGTAAATTCTTTGTAAAAGTAATCGGCAAATCGGTATGGAATAGAATAGAACTGCCTCACTGGGACTCTCGCATACGCCCAGCGCTACATTACCCACGCCTCCGAGGAACAATCGACCTCGATTGCCAATATGTGAAAATTTAATTAAAACATAAAACTATTTTTATGGAACTCTCATATTTTTCTTTCTTTTTTTTTCTTTATTTATACACAATGTCCATCTGGCATTGCTAAATTCACAGTGCTCAGTATATTCCTTATACTGTAGTCAAATGACACAACAGGGCTGTATATGACCCAAATTCTTGTCTTGCCTAGACATAGAATCATCATCCTCATACTGTTTAACTCCTTATTAATCCTTTTGCTGATGCTTAAAAGTAAGCTCAACCTGGGTTTCTCCCTTAAGGCAAATTTCAACACTGGATGAATTTATGTTTCCAACAGGGATTAAGTCTCTTAAATTCACCCGGGCTTCACCATTCAGCCTTTTTGCTAGTTTATATACCACATCCCCATCTTCTCTAACTTCTGTATCTTCCAACACACACTTCTCAGTCTTTTTCAATGATAACTGAACCTCCATATTCTTCTCTTTTATTTCTGACACGCTTTGTTCTTGGTTCCTATGCTTACTTTCTGCCTGCTTTATCAAGGATCCTGATGTTACAGTCTCTACTTTAGCTTTCTTTGGTGCCGACATGGGTAAAGGTTGTGTGGCCTTCCTTATGACACGTCCACTTTCAAGACTGTCGACCTCAATTTCTACTTCTGGGTCCTTGTCCCA
The DNA here is from genome assembly GCA_964019695.1 of Loripinus fragilis. NCBI lineage: Eukaryota > Metazoa > Mollusca > Bivalvia > Lucinida > Lucinidae > Loripinus > Loripinus fragilis. The sequence continues at coordinate 93,861,051 of OZ026514.1, forward strand.
ATCTTCCTGATCAACAACTTCTGTGTCCTTACTACACAAAGATGCCTCCTTATTATCATGCAACTTTTTCTTATGCTTGTTTAAGTACAGAGCCTTCTTGAAGGATGAACCACACTCATCACACTCATGCCTATTGGCAACACATTCTAGCATATGAGTCTTAAGTTCCTCTCTGTGAACCAGCTCTTTGCAAATCACACACTGGGAGTACTTTCTTGGAGTGGTCTTTGTCAAAGGCATGGCTGCTCTGCAATGATAAAGATAATAATCTTTAGACCAGACTGGTTTCTTTCTTAACCTTTTGCCTGTACTATTTTCATCAGGAGAAGCTTCCTCACTCTGGGAAGATACTTCATCCTCAGAAAATATTTCAGTTTCTACACTATGTTCTTCAAAAGGATTTTCATGGGCTAACACTTGCTGCTTAGCTAGCTTCATGCGGTCACAGTGAATTATCTGAACTTTGTGATCTCTACCACAGTCTACCCTATACAAAACATCTGAAAGTTTTCCTATCACTGTGTAAGGACCTTTCCAAAATGATGTTAGTTTAGAGGACAGTGCCACCTTTTTAACTGGGAAATAAACATAAACTTTATTTCCAGGTTTAAAAGTTTCATAGGACACCTTCCTATCATGAACATTTTTCTGTATTTTCATAGCCTCACCTGTGTTTTGCCTAACATAGGTATGAGCTGATTCTTACCTTTCTCTCAGCTGCCATACCCAGTTATGAACAGGTATTGATTTAATGGAATGAGGCATTTCATACATTATATCAAGGGGTGTTGATACCTCTCGTCCGAGCATAAGCATGTTCGGCGTCAAGCCTGTAGTCTCATTCTCGCACGATCTGTAAGCCATTTAAACATATGGAATCAGTTCATCCCAATCCGTATGATGGTCATTTACAAAGTTGCTTAACATTGTCACTAAGGTTCTATTAAACCTCTCTACCATCCCATCAGACTGTGGATGGTGTGGAGTGGTCCTGGTTTTATATATTTGTAATAACTGGCATAGCTCCTTGAACTATTTACTCTCAAATTGTTTACCCTGGTCAGAGTGTATTTGATTGGGAATACCAAATCTAGCTATTACCTCATTTACAAGAATTTTAGCAACAGTGACCGCTTCCATGTTTGGCATTGGGAAGCATTCTGTCCATTTGGTGAAATAATCACCAATCACCAGAATGTACTTGTTGCCTTTATCTGTGATTGGGAATTCCCCAATAATATCAATTGCTATCCTTTCAAAAGGATAACCACTGCGAACTATTTGCATTGGGGATTGCTTGGTTCTTATGGGGTCTTTTCTTTTAGAACATTTTTCACAGCCTGCAATGTATGACTTAATATCATTCTGTAGACCTGGCCAGTAGTATCGCTGTCGGATCTTTCTCATTGTCTTATTTATGCCAAGATGGCCTGATGTTTTTATGTCATGGGCATATTTCAGGATGGCTCTTCGATGAGCAAGGGGAACTATGGCTTGCCAGTACACAATCTCAGTTCCTAAGACTTCCCAATGCTTACTAATAAGTCATTAACGATTTGAAGTCTAGACCACTGGCTCCACAAGGATTTTACAAAGTAGCTACTACTAGATATTTCCTTATAAGCAGGTTTTTCACCAGATTCAACCCAAGACCTTACAAGAGATATTTCTGCATCCTTTTCCTGAATGTCTTTAAGGATTGTCATCTCAAAATCATCCTTCAAGTTGACTAGATTCACATTCAAGGTGGGTTTTGGATCTGTATCAATTTCTCTTCGTCCACATTGTTTACATGGTATCCGACTCAACCCATCCGCATTCCTGTGAAGTCAGCCTGGTCTGTGCTCATTCTTCATGGAATATGATGATAATGTTTGCAGCCAACGAGCTAGCTGGCCTTCTGGATCCTTAAAATTTGCTAACCAATGTAGCGATCCATGGTCTGTTCTAGCAGTGAATTCATGTCCATACAGATAGTTGCGAAAATATTTCACAAAGTGTACAAGTGCTAATAATTCCTTCCTTGTAACACAATATCGTTTTTCTGCTTTTGATAATGTCCTACTTGCATATGCAATTGCATGTTCCCGTCCATCTATGTTCTGAGACAACACTGCGCCTATGGCTGCATCACTGGCGTCTGTGTCATTGATAAATGGCTTTGAAAAATCAGGATGTGCCAGAACTGGTGCCTCAACCATTTTCTTCTTAAGTCTTTCAAACGCTTCTTGGCATTGGTCTGACCATACAAAAGGATGGGTCTTTTCTGTCAGACAGTGCAGTGGTTTGGCAACTTCAGCAAACTGCGGAATGAAGCGTCTATAGTAACTACAAAATCCAAGAAATGATCTTACTTCATGCACATTGTCTGGTGTTGGCCAGCTACTCACAACCTCAGTCTTTCTAGGATCTGTCTTAATGCCTGCTTCAGAAACAACATGTCCGAGAAATTCTACTTCTTTGGCAAATAATGTACATTTCCATGGTTTCAGCTTCAAATTAGCACCCTGGAGCTTATTCAACACCTGCTCCAGATTCCCAACCATATTACGGAAACTTTTTCCAATGACAATAATGTCATCTAAATAAATCAAACATATTTGCCAATTCAATCCGGCAAGAACTGTTTCCATTAGCCTTTCAAAACTGGCTGGTGCACTGCACAAGCCAAATGGCATAACTTTAAATTCAAACAGACCTCTCCTAGACATGAAGGCTGTCTTCTCTCTATCCACTTCATCGACCTCAACCTGCCAATACCCAGAGTTTAAATCTAAACATGAAAACCACTTGGCTCCAGCGAGCTGGGCCAGGGAGTTGTCAATCCTTGGAAGCGGATAAGCATCCTTCTTGGTCACATCATTGAGCTTCCTGTAGTCTATACAAAACCTCTTGGTCCCATCTTTCTTCTGCACCATTACTATCCCACTAGACCATGGGCTAGAGGAAGGTTGTATAACATCCTTCTGCAGCATATCATCAATTTGTGTGTTGACCTCTTCATGCATATGCTCTGGTAGTCTGCGTAGGGGCTGTTTAATTGGGCGGGCATCCCCTGTTGGTATCTTATGTTTTATTATCCCTGTCCTACCTAAATCAGAGTCTGATTTAGAAAATGAAGCTTGATATTTTGTCAAAAGCTTTCCAACTTCTTTACATTGTTCCTGTGTCAAGCCTTGAGCTGTTCTTTCATATAAGTCTTGCAAGTGACTTGGAACCTCTGAAGAGCATGGTATCTCTTGCTTCTTAATAACTGGCTGTACGCTTTCCACGAAACTCAAATTTGCAATATGTGTCCCAGGATAGATATTAACCTTTTCGTTATCAAAATTAACAACCCTTAAAGGTATTGTGTCTTTAACACATATCAAAGCTTTGGCTATCAAACTATTTCCTGTCCCAAGTTGCTTGTTAGCTGGCTCTACCATTCCTAGGTCACTCTGCCTTAATATGGGAACACTGACTTTGCCCTCAATAATAGCTTCAGACCTTGCTGGAATCTCTACTGTCTCAGATACTGTTACTCTATAACACCCCAACTTGCCAGCTAAGCCTAATTTACAGCTTCTGTCTTTTACTGTAAGTGTAGCATTCTCTACATTAAGTTTACAACTGTTGTCCTTCAAGAAGTCCAACCCCATGATGGCATCATTATCAATATCAGCAACAATCATATCAACTATGCACTGTATGCCACAAATCTCAATAGTGACTGAAGCCTTTCCTTTAACCTCTATTTGACTCCCAGATGCTGTGAAAACCTGCATTTTAAAAGGCTTAATGTCATGGGAACTGGACTGGCTTATAATGTCCCATGCCTTCAGTGAAAGTACTGATAGTGTAGCACCTGTGTCTGTCAAGCATTCTGTATCAATGCCATTAATCTTGCAATCAGCATATAACCCTCCATTTACTGAAGCAACTTGCTTGTCCTGTTGAGTCTCTTCACCTTTTGACTCCTTCAATTTACCATGGTTCTTCAAACTAGGACATTTAGGTTTCAGGTGATCTTCTGATCCACATACATAACATCGTGGTTTATGATATCTATGCTGCCTATTCGAGTTTGTACTACTTTTGTTCTCAGACCTTGGTTTGTATCCCTTCCACGCATTGAATGATTTTTGCAAATCAGTGACTATTTTCTGCAATGTCTCCATCTTGTTTTGAAAATCACTGTTTTCTTCAGAAGGCTTCTCTGAGGTTACTCTCATATAGCCTTGGCCCTCTAAATGCAAACGTTTAGCCCTATTGAATGCTTCCAACTCTACTGCATGGCGCACTACTTCCTTTAGATTAGCAGGTCTTGCTTGTTTGATTCTCAGCCGCATGTCAGAGCTGACTAGAGCATCTATAAACTGCTCCTTTGCTAATGTTTCCCTTAAATCTGATGGCGCTGTAGGGTATGCCAGATTTGTAAGGCGTCTGATATCCTGACCAAGCTCAGACAAGGATTCTGAGGCCTTCTGTCTTCGCTCTCGTAGCTGAACCCTATAAAGCTCTGTTTGATTTGGAGGTGCAAATCTTCCTTCCAGTGCCTTAATCAACTCAGTATAGTTGTGTGTGCCACCAGCAAGATTTCCAAATACACCCTGTGCCTGTCCTCTTAATGATACAGCAAGGTACATGCCTCTTTCCTTCTCTGTCCACCCATTTAATTCTGCACAAACTTCGAAATGTGCTCTGTAGTCCAACCAATTCCCAGACCCATCGAATGTGGCTGGCTTGATCTTCATGTTCAGTGACTTCTTAGACCCCATGTCATCTGTCATATTTTGCTCTGTCATGAGACCTTGACTCTGGGATGCTCCAGTCTCTGCTTTAGGAGTTGAAGAAAATGGCATGGGCCACTGTGAAGGCTGAACTTTCATGTGATCTTTTGTATCTCTGTCTTCAAGCTTATTTGGATACCATTTAAGGTGTCCATCAGAGAGACCCTTTGCAGTGGGTGTTTGTTCACCTATACCAAACTGTTTACCTTTTGGTATGTCTGATAACAATTGTTTGGCTTTACATCACGCTTCAGCAATGGCGTTTCTTGTCCTGTCTTACCTACTGTAAAACGTGACATCTCAGCTTCTAATTCATGGAGCTGACGCTCCAGTAACGTTATTTCGTCCTGTGCTTGACTAGTCTCAAGCATAGTCATCAACTTGGGCATTGGCGCACTCAGTGGCGCCATAGGACCCCCTATACTACTGTGAGCCATAGTACTATTTTTGTTGATTTCGAGATAATGGTAATTTTATCTGAGATCTCACCGCTGCTGCCACCACTTTTGTAGCGTGTCCAGGGCTCTATAGCTGTGAGCCTTTTGTTGCACACTATTAAATATTAAGATAGTACTATAATCAAAGTAGATATATAATTTTTCTTTGGGCTACTTTGCCATATGATTAGATACAAATGATTGTGATTGGTTTATGATGAGGAATCACTTAAGAATTACGGGTCATGAAACTATTTAACACATACAATATAAATTCTGAGAGATAAACCCTATTCTCAGGCTACTTAATGAAAACACCCTATTCTGAGAACACTCACAAACCCTCTATATACGGAGGTACAGGCTCTGGCAGTCTGATACAAATAGTCCCAAGAAGACAAGAACTACGACCCAGGCAATCAGAATAAGTCTAGCTTTGCCACCTCTCTATGACGGCATTTCATCAGTAGAGAACCCGGTAACAAAGCTTGCTTATATTTGTGGCAAGGCAACCTCTCTACGACGGCATTCCATCAATAGAGAACACGGAAACCAAGCCACTAGTCAAGTGTGCCTAAAGTCCCAATTGCTTTTCTTCTTCTATTGAATAACTCCTTCAATGTCTCCTTCGGTGTTAACCCATCGAAGAACAGTTACAGACTGATCACTTGCAATGCAAACGAATGTTTATATAGTCCTTGTGACGTCACAGACATGCAAGAGCCAATCGGAAGACACCTAGCTCCCGATAATACACGAGTCCTTACGGAAACCTACAATGTATACACTGTACGAAATAACGTACCTGCCGAATCAATGTGCACTGAATAAATGAACCTATATTTGATTATTCCACACCACTTATTAGTCCGGCAGAATTTGGGCGAATTTTAGGAGGACCTGGAACTTGATTTTAAACTTTTTTTCTTTATGGATTCTGGTAGTGCATATATTGTCCTTGAAAAATCCGAGTGATGCCACTCTGGCATCATTGAGCATTTCGATATATTCAAGATGGCGTCCAAGATGGAGGCCAATTATAAGTTAAAAAATTGTGTGATATGGAAAAATGTCCCAACCCCATTTTTTCCTTAAATTGTTAGCTATGACAATGGAATCTAGTTGAAGACACTTAGCTCATAACAAAAATATAAGAATAAAATAAGAATTTAGACAAAATGGCAGCCAAAATGACAGTTTATTACAAAAAATATAAGAACATTTTCCCTGAGACTGGCTAACTCCACAGATTTGCATGTAAGATGCTGATTTTAATGATTCTGGAGTTACAGACATCATCCTTGTAACATCCCAGTGATGCAGCAAATGCATCACTCAAAATTTGATATATTCAAGATGGCATCCAGGATGATAGCTGATAAGTTTTACAAACCGGTGGGAGCCGCACCTAACCTGTAGACATGTCTGGTGGATTTGTAACATTTCTTGCCTGATGGAGAAGCACTTTACAGACATATGTATCTGAATAAATGAACCCAGCATGCATGTCTGATAGAGCTGCACTGTACAAGCAGCCATATCTGAGAGTGGCACCGGATCAGCAAACATGTCTGATGTAATTGCACATCTGTAAGACTAGCGCCAGACTTGTAGCTACCCCCTTCGGTCTGCACTCAACTAGTCAAAATGTCGGTTGAAGTGCAAAACGGACCAGCAGGCTTGGCCTATAGTGAAGTACCACGCCAACAGGCATGGCATATAGTGAGGCACCACACCAGAAGACATGACCTACAGTTAGGCACCACACCAGAAGACAAGACTAATAGTGAGGCACCACACCAACAGGCGTGGCTTATATAGATGTACCAAACCAAAAGGCATGACCTATAATGATTCACCACACCCGCAGGTATGGCTGATAGTGAGACACCAACCAGCAGACTTGAGCAGCTGATAGTGAGACACCATATCAGCAGGTATAGCAGATAGAGAAGCACAACGCCAGGAGACATGCAATATTGAGTGACAAAAGGTCAACAGGCATGCTAATTGAGTGGCCACAGTCCAGCAAGCATCCGGTTTGCAGCAGCACTCAACAAGTAGGCATGTCCAAACAGCAGCGTTGTTTGTCACAGTAACACTAGGCCAGCAGGCATATATGTTGCAGCTGCAACGATATAACAGCTCTCTACACAGCATGTATGTTGTATTGACAATGTAGCAGTCTTGGCTGAAAGTTTCACAGTGTTATTTGGCATGTCAGATGGAAGGATATCAGTCAAGCAGCGTATCTCTTTGATTTCCGATGGACCAGGAGGCATGTTTGATTGAATAGTACCAAGTCCGCAGGCATATCTGTTGAAGTTTATCTGAACAGCGGACACATCATGTTACCAGCTCATCATATCCGACATCCTTAACATCACACATTTTTAATAATGTGGTACTGAACCAGCACACATGTCATTTATTGAGACTCAGGACCAGCAGTCATGTGTGTTAGTTACATCGCACCAGCAATAATGTATGTTACCACTGAACTTAACTAACATGAATGCTGGGTACTGTTGCACTGGATCAGCGGGCATGTCTGTTCAAGTATTATCCGGCCAGTGCGCATGTCTGTTCTACTTTCCCCCGACCAGCAGCCCATGCATCATTGCATGTTTGATTGAATAGTACCAAGTCCGCAGGCATATCTGTTGAAGTTTCACTGAACAGCGGCCATGTCATGCCACCAGCTCATCATATCCGACATCCTTAACATCAAAAGTTTAATAATGTGGTACTGAACCAGCACACATGTCATTTATTGAGACTCAGGACCAGCAGTCATGTGTGTTAGTTACATCGCACCAGCAATAATGTATGTTACCACTGAACCAAACTAACAGGAATGATGGATACTGTTGCACTGGATCAGCGGGCATGTCTGTTCAAGTATTATCCGGCCAGTGCGCATGTCTGTTCTACTTTCTCCCGACCAGCAGCCCATGCATCATTGCCACAGGGTCAGCAGACATATTTACCATTGCGCATGTTTTATTATGTGGCACTGGACCAGCATGCATGTCTGAAACCAAGCAGTTATGTCTGCAACAGCTTCACAAGACTAGCAGGCATGTTGCAGTACCGATGTTTTAAATGTTGCTTTGAACCAACAGGCATGTTTGTTGCAGTTGCTCCCGACCACCTGGCACAATTAAACTCGACCCGCATGCATGTCTGTTAGATTTGCATCTACCAGCTGATATGTTTGAATCAGTTGCAACTGACTTACAAGCACATCTGTAGTTGTGTATTAAAACTAGCAGGTATATATGTTCAGACCCGCAGCTCGTACCAAACTAACAGGCTGGTAAGCACAATTGCACCAGACCATCATGCATGTATTTTACAGTTGCACCTGCCTAGCAGCCATGTCTTTATAAGTTGCATACTATCAGCATGTATATCTGTTACAGTTTCATCTTATCAGGATCCATGTATATTACATTTGCACCCAACCATCAGCCATGTCTGTAACAATTGTACCTGGCCATTTCCCATATCTTTAACAGTTGCATGTAACCAACAGTCATACATGTATCTATAATCTGCATACAAATGTCTGATACACTTGCACCTGACTAGCATTTATACTTGTTATAGCAATATCCAACCATCTGTGCTGTCTGTTGTTTGTTTGTTTGATTTGATTCTTTACGTCCCATCAACAATCTTTCAGTTATAAAGGGACAGGTCTTCCTGGGTTGAACCAGTACTAAGCTAGGATTAATGTTCTTGCTCAAGGACACAACGCAGTGACGCCGGTGAGGCTCGAACCCGGGGCCCTTCGGTCTCGAGTCAAGCGCTCTACCACTGAGCCACTGCGCTCCCTATGTGCTGTCTGTTGCACTTGCAACAGACCAGGGAAGTAGTAATGGTTGCTACAATTGCACCAGGCAAGCAGACCCATACCAACCAGCAGCCAAGATGGTAGCGAACATCTGCAGCATGCAGATACCTTACTTGGGTTGTTTTTGTGCTGATACACTACAGTCCATAAGTATTTTTTGAAAATTTTTCATCCATCTAGCTGACTATTTCCGCATATTGATTAAAAAAACTTAAGGTTTGTACTTTAATCAAACACTCTGTCACAAAGTTTTCAGTGATATTGTCCGTTCAGTATACCCTGACATTCATTTTTTGAAGAAATGTTTTCTCAAAGTAGGAATTTTTATGAGAATAATATGATATTATGGTATTATCAGATCTGGCCAAAAGTGGTCTGAAAGGTGCATGGTGCATGGATTGATGGATACGATTCCCAGAACAAAGACAAAAACATTACCATTACGAAAAATAAGAGTCTATTATTTTTTCTGTGCAGTGTATCATAGCAAAAACCATGCGATTCCCCACTGTGTTATTGCTGCCATCTTGGATGTCATCTTAAATATTTTACAATGCTGAAAAACAACAATAACATGCTAGTCAAATTTTCCAAATACAACTGAAAGCTATCAGAAAATAGTTACTAACTGTGAATTTGATTTCAGGTTGAATTTTGCTTTAAATGGCGGCCATCTTGGACGCCATCTTTAATATTTCAACCTTATGAATCAAACCTGTGAATGCTTTATTTTGATCATTTGTATTATCAGGCCTCTAAACATCGATAAAAAGTCAAATTTAAAATGCTTTATATTGAGTTTTTTAGTCAGATAGGTATTCTAAGGAACCTAACTGGCGGCCATCTTCGACGCCATCTTTAAGTTTCAACCTTCTGAATCAAAAACATGTTCTTATTTGATCGTTTGTATCATTACAGCCTCTAAACATCCATAAAAAGCCAAAATTAAAGTGTTTTTATCGAGTATGTTGGTCATATAGGTCTTAGAATCCTAATTGACGGTCATCTTGGACGCCATCTTTAATATTTCAACCTTCTGAATCAAAAAAAATGTTCCATTTTAATTGGTTGTAATATTTAGCCTCTGAAACATCCATGAAAAGTCAAAAATAAAGTGCTTTTGATAGAGTATGTTGGTCATATAGGTCTTAGGAGCCTAACTGACGGCCATCTTGGACGCCATCTTGAATATTTCAAAACGCTCAATGATGCCAGAGTGGCATCAGTTGGATTCATCAAGTTCAATGCCTCAACAACCAGAATCAACAAAGAAAAAAACTTTAAAATCAAGTTCCAGGTCATTCTGGTTTTCTACCGGACTATATGGCTTCTGGGGCAATATGGACTGAGTGCTAGTGAGTTGGGTTTATATATATGATAATGAACTAAGAAAACAACTAACAAACCTAAGTTTGGGCAATGTTTTTAGCGTGGTAAATTCTTCGTAAAAGTAATCGGCAAATCGGTATGGAATAGAATAGAACTGCCTCACTGGGACTCTCTCATACGCCCAGCGCTACACTTGTAACATCCCAATTGCAACATACCGGTTGTGTTCAGGCAAACGTGGCATGATTAATAAAGCAATAGAACTAAAGCTTCTGTGTTTTTCATACATGTATAACTTCAGGTTACACGTGAAACGATAAAATATTTTGCTTCATTAATTCGTGGGGACGCCACGTGCTTAACATGGTAAACCAGAGATGTGTAGCTGGTGGTGGCCAGTGTCCGTAAAAACGCTGGTATTAGGTATCGATAGAAGCAGGGTGGCGTTACCAGTCCATCTTACCTGTTTAAGAAGACAAAACTGTTCTGGGTGCAAAAGAAAATAATAAAGTCCTTCAGTGTATATGCTTTATTCAGGACATCAGGATCACTCCTTTGAATGTTTTGCTTTCTAATATCCGATTTGATGGTCAAACACTTTCACTTTGAACTTATAAATTAAAAAAAGAACGTAAATATGACCAGGAAACACCACAATCACAAACTGCAGACAAACCCGTGTCGCCGCGAGGAAGAGCTACACACCACTCCTAAAACACCAGGAAAACCAACAAACACAAAACAAGCAGCTGTCTCTCCCCCATTAAGATAATTACAAAACTAGAATGGAAACAAACTTATGCACAACAAATCATGGAACAATTACAGAATCTCACAATGGAAGCAACAATCAACAACGAATCAATAACAGCAGAACAACCGCCTTAGAACGGACAGCACTCTGACAAAGCCAATGGGAGGCTTAAATGCATTTAACTGGTACCAATTATTCGCCCTATATTCTGATATTGTTGAAGTACAAAAAATATTAGTCTCGCCTGCAAGTCTAGATATCATACTTTCTAATAAGTGAATAAAAAAGGTGCTTATCAGTCTGCGCGGATGTGCAGGCTGGTCTGCGCCTTTGTTGTTAGTAAACACCGAAGACAGGTTTTCTCGCCCAATAAAAGCTACGCAATCAACTCTCTTCTCCTTAAGAGAAAAGTAAGTAAGGGTGCAAAGATCAGGAATCGATACAATCAAGTACCACACCTGACCCAGGATACCAATGGGAAAGTGACAAACTCACAGTTAGACACCACAAACGAGAGCCAAGAGGTCAGCCCTTTCCAAGCAGGTGACCACAAAGCACATATTAACAGACGCGCACAAAGACATAGCAAACACAAGATAGAACAAAAACATAAAAGATCCACAAAAGAAGTACCGCCTTCAAACGGTCAGTAAAATATTTTACCGGAGGGCTTAAACCGGTGCCTTAAGAGAAATACTTGCAAGATTTGCAAGGATACAAAGTACTGTACCAGCAAAAATAATATATTCCAGCAGCTCCACCTCCATATTAGTGGCAACAACAAATAATATTCCAAACAGAGCAGAGTTACCGCCTTAAAAATTACAGTAGCTGTGATTCAGGTGGAGAGGGGTATAAAATACATTTGAGCCGTGACATGAGGTTTCAACAATGTTGTATTTTGACAAGTCTGGACTCAGACAAGCCTGTGCAGGCTTCTCTTAAGGTTAGAAACTCCAAATGATGTTCAGTCAGTAGCTTAACACTCATAGAATATTCCAGCGACCAGCAAAGGCTCTGCCCAGACTGCGCAAATGCGCAGGCTGATCTGACGCTTTGCTGGTCGCACATACCACATTGTTGGAAATCTCATGTCGCAGCTCATTTGGCCAGTTTTTTTGACCGGTTGTTTGTCACCAAAGATTCTGCTGACGGCAAAACACATAATTTTAGCTTGCCTTCGACATTTTACTGATGCCACTCAACTTATTGCATGCTTGGAATTTTCATGATTTATGTTGTCTTCAATTTTGTTACATTAACATTTTGAAGCAAATTTTGTGAACCATATGTTGCATTCAATACAACCACACATACCATACATGCATTCTTTGGTAAAATATCATATGTTAGATTCAAAGCCAGGATAAAGACTAAAATATCTGTATTCTATGTGCCTCATAGTGTTTTAAATAGAGGATCTTACATGAGTGCTCATGTTTTATTTAATTGATAAAACGAGTTGGGGAAAAGAGATAAAAGGCGAGGCTTGCCGAGCATTTTATCTCTTTTTCGCAACGAGTTTAATAAATTCAATAATACAAGAGCACGAATGTTAGATTCTATTTATTTTATGACATTAAGATATCTTTGAAGTTTCATTGCTGACGGTAAAACGTTATAATATTGTCATTATGAAAGCAACGTTGTTATGGACGTCATAACTTTTCCCGTAAATCGATAAACCATTAGTGGTTTACAGATTTTATTGCATGGCATTATTTCACTCCCAGACGCGACGTCATATGATAAAACATAATAAACCCCTACCTCTGTCCTCTCTCCCTGTAGACTCCATCTTGGGGAGATTTTATCTAGTTCAACAGCTATATCCTGCTCCGTGTCGTGGATTATAAGATCAGAAGTTTCAGAAACTTTCGCACCAGGTGACATCTTCTCCATCATATGTTCCACTTCCTAATTAATCAACAAAAGTATATAAATTTATAATAATATAGGAAACTATGAATTTGTTAGAAAATGAGCCAGGTGATAATTTAGCAAAGGAATTAGCAACGGAAATGGTTAATAGTCAGAAACAGTTTAAAAGAAGAAGCAGTCAATAAAGGAGCAATGTGTTTTAAATGAAATGGTGCATCAAAGTAAAATTTGCAGGATGAGTAAGAATCATAAAATACAAAAAAATGCCAGTACATTTTACCCAAAGTAGAATATGTTACAAGATCTAGAAGTGAAGATAAGAGATTTACTGCAGTTTTAAATCAGTGTAAGTAAGGAGGCAAATATCAGGAGTCAATACAATCAAGTAAAACACCTGACATAGGACACCAAGCGGGAAAGTGACCAAACACAATATTACATCACACACAAGAGGGCCAAGAGGTTAGCCCTTTTCCAACAGGTGACTACAAGACTGCAATGAACAGACAAGAAAGCATGACAAATACAAAACATAAACAACTAAAATGATCCACAAAAGAAGCACCGCCTTGGAACGGTCAGTAAAAATCTTTTTAATGGAAGGCTTAAACTAGATTTATGACACCAGCCCCATCCTTATTTCAGATGTAGATCAAGACACATAGATGTTTGATTTGCTTGAAATATCCCTAACTTATCCATACATTATCTCCTAGAAAATATAAATCAAGATATAACCAGGAGATAAAGCAAAGAAACTGACTCAACAGTACTTATAACTTAATACAAGAGTAATATTAATGCAACATTTAAACCTGTTGGGCCTGACAACAGCTAAAGCATCGAGCCCCAACCATCTTATATATACATAAGTCTTTTAGGCGGAACCATTATAGAGTCTGAGGTCTGACCCACCAGCGTGCAAATAATGAGAAAATCAAAGTTGCCAACCGTAATTGGGTTGACCAATATGCATGCAGTCTGTTGCAATATATCGTTGTTATATAGCCAATCTTCTTATAATGAGAAGTTGTTTTAATAAACTGCGCTGAAAATTATTGAAGCCAACAATCTACTTCATCTTATACACTAAAACACCATAGAACGCAGGTTCAGAAAGTCCTTGGCGCAAGAGAGATTTAAGTCCAACATGGAGTAAAGATATCAAATCATAGTATTGGTGATAAAATCTAACAAAAAGGTTTAATGAAGTTAATTATACCGATAGCCTTGTTTAAGAAGTTTCTGAGATGACGATTTATGTCGAGTGTTGAAGTGATCAATATAGCTATGTGTTCTGGCCAACAGGTCACAACAGGAAAGCTGGATTTAGATTACTTAATATCAAAGCAAAACATAACCAAACAGATCATGACAAAACCCACAACACAAGAGAGTCTATCCGTCACCCCATTTAAAACTTAAAAATGTATGATGCAAAAGGAAAATCACTTGAAGACAAAACTGCAGAAATAGTAAACCCATTTGGATTCTGTGATTTTATTGACAATAACTTTCAAGTCCCAATGGGACGCATGTCAGCTATTCAAGACTATCAAATCGAAGAATTGGAATTGCATTTTGCAAATACGCAGCACGCACAGCAAGATTCAACGTATAAATTTAAGAGTTAATAAACCTATTAAGTTATACCATTTCATAAGCGAAAAATGTTTGAGTAAAAAACAAACTATTTGCATAGTGTCAGAAGAATAGGTATAAAGCACACTGAGTTAATTTACATTGTTGAATTGGTTTTATTGAACAACCCACTGCCACACACACTTCAGACTTTATATATAACAGTAATATTTAATTATCCATGACAAGCATAAAATCTATATTTTAAAAAGCAATGTTCTTACATATCTACCACCCAGAAATGGTAGACTAAATTATCCTTTTAAAATGGGTTAGTTTTTTGTTATATAGGTGTTTGAACAGCCAGGGAGCGAAACTCACTTACATAGCGTCGCGTCGATACGTGAATGACGGTACTCAAATGTCGATAAACAAAGTGAGTGATTGACTAACATTTATAATAAAATTTTGTGATATATCATTGTTTGGATTGAGAGATGCAATCAGTCAGAATGTCGGTTTTATTTAATGCATTACATGAAATTGTTAATATTAGCACTTAAGAACATAAAACAAATTAATATATATTTTTGTTTAATCATATCAACAGTAGTGCACTGTTAAACCAGTTTAAGCCCTCCAGTAAAATATTTTACTGACGTTTCAAGGCGGTACTTCTTTTGTGGATCTTATATATTTTTTCTGTCTTGTGTTTGCTATGCATTTGTGCGCCTCTGTTTATATGTGCCTTGTGGTCACCTGCTGGGAAAGGGCTGACCTCTCGGCTCTCGTTTGTGGTGTCTAACTGTAAGTTTGTCACTTTCCCATAGGTATCCTGGGTCACGTCTGGTACTTGATTGTATCGATTCCTGATCTTTGCATTCTTACTTACTTGGAGTTTCAAATAGGACAGCAGAACAGTCATAGTGAACTTTGGCAGCCAATAAAGCGAACTTAGGCTTATTTTGCGAACTGGCCGTGGGTTTGCTTTCAATCACAGAATCTTTTTTGTATGTGAAATAAGTTAATTAGCTATCAATTATATATTTGATGTAAATGGGGTTTATAATGCTTATGAATGCCTAATAATTGTATTCATTGCACGTACCTAAAAACAAAATTACACCATATGTACACATAATTTTAGAATGTTGGTCTTTCGTATAGTTCCACCTTTTTCTTGTACTCCACGAAGGCTCTGTGGTGACATCATTATTGCATTGGCTGGTCATTGGTGCGCTACTGTAGATCCCTGTATAACATCAGATTAGCTTAGGTGAAATCATATGCCAGAGATATCTGGTCTATTTAGAGTCTACACCAAGCAGTTATTGACTTTTAATTGGCAGTTATTAAGCACTAACAATTTCTCAGCGCGAGTCGGACCTCAGCCTCTATGACGGTTCTAACTTAAATACTGATCTGTAGATGAGAAGGTGGGGCCCGTTGTTGTGTCTTTTATCAGGCTCCTCGGGGTTTAACTGTTCTATTTTTACTCTGAATCTATGTATTGATGAGTCCTTATCTTTTTTTATCTCCTTCTTATATCTGGATTTGTATGTGCATGGAGATGATGCCATCAATAAGTTAGGGATCTTTCATACGAACCAAACATCTATGAGTCTTGATCCACTTGAAAATAAAGGGTGATGTTGGTACGGTTAACTATTGTTAAGACCTCCAGTGAACTTTTGATAGTGTCATGACGGTGCTTCTTTTGTGGATCCTTGTTTGTTATTTACGTTTTATATGTTTTACATTAGTCTTTATTATATTGTCTCGTCTGTTCCTTGTAGCCATGTGATCCCCTGCTGGGAAAGGGCTGACTTCTTGGCTCTCTTGTGTGTGATGTTTCCTTGTGTTTTTCTCACTGACCCATATGTTTCGTCCGTTCAAGTGTGGTACTTGGTTGTATCGATTCCTGATCTTTGTCTTCTTCTTTACTTTCGTTGCATTAACATCTGATGACTTTATCGGTATAGAGCAATACCGAATAAAAAGACCACTATTAGCGGGCCAACATAGGCCCGCCAGCGAAACGCCATTAAACGGACCAGTATTGCTAAGGAACCCCATAATTTTGTAATTTTCCAGGGGGTCCGGACCCCTGTCCCCCCCTCTCTGGATTCGCACATGAAATAAACATTAACTCCTGTTTCAGATTGGTTTTTAGCTTGCTTTTCGATAAAATGAGTAAGAGCCAGTTCAAATAAATCAACTCTCGCATGTTTCCGAAGTTTATTCGCAAAATGGAATAAACGCGCTTTGCTTTTCTAAAGATGCATTCTGACGAGAGCACGTTTTCTATGATATTTCGAGGAAGCTGAGTTTATTTAGAAATCTAGTACATAGGGTAGCTAACGGACGCATTAGTAGAACTATTTGGAGGATAGCCGGCAAAAGGTCTGAACTTCCCTTTTATACTAGTTCAGACAATTAGTTTTTATATGCACGTGCCTTGCATCAGAAATTGATCAGACTGACTTCAAAAGCCTTTTGACGATTTTTTGCTAAGTGATGATCTCAAGATATGATTTAACTGAAACAGCATTTATCTACAAACTTTCTTTGAGCGGCGATGGTTCTGTAAAACTTGCGGTAGAAACTAAACAGTCTCTCCCTTTATGTTTTATTTAATGTTGCTGATGTTTTGAATATTGTGTAAAGTTTAAAGTTTATTTATTATTTTTAGGCAATGGATCTTATTATGATCGAATCATTTCATGATTTGATTTCTCACCTGTATTAATATAACAAACCAATATTCGTAGAGATGTTCGACCTACAAAGGTTCTAAAAGAAAGGGTCAACATTGAGTTGACTTTACCACAAGCTGTTTAGTTGACTTTTATTTTGTCATTTTATGCACATCAAGACTTTCTTTTGTTAAAGTGGACATCGTATTTCCAGGACTCCAGATCAGAGTACTTTATGAAACATGCATGTCTTATTTATCAACCAACACATATGTTGTAAGTAATCAAAAGAACTATCTCAATGAGACGGTTATGTTGAGTACCCACTACAAATGCTGCTGAAACAAATAGATAATAAAGTATTCTCAATTTACGCTCAACAATTATTTGTTAATCCGGACCTATGTTAATGGTTCAACAACGTCATAATAGAGCCATGAAATTTATTGTACAACAATGTGGTATGTGCGACCAGCAAAGGCTCAGACCAGCCTGCGCATACGCACAGACTGATCAGAGCCTTTGCTAGTCGCTTGAATATTCAACGACTGGTAAGCTACTGATCGAACAACATTTGGAGCTTCTAAGCTCAAAAGAAGGCTGCACAGGCTCGCCTGAGTCTACACTTGTCAAAATGCCACATTGTTGGAAATCACATGCCACGGTTCATATCAATATCGATGCGACGTCTTGACGTAAATACGACGTTGTTGTGACGAAAGTAGAGACGTCGCATCGATGTAGTTTTGTCGTTGTTTTGACGCCATGTGCCCGCTGAGACTACTAGTATACCTGTAGTTCCTGCTTGTAATTGTTGATACAATAAATCCTTGGCTTGAATAGAGCACCACTCATCAGCTGAGAGACAAATGCTACTAGATGTATAGCCTTTGCTGCTACTTTGTTCTCCTTAGATTCACCAATGCATGTATATAAGGTAAAATGTCTCAGCTCCAGTGTGATCTGATTTGTATCAATACTTTGTTTTATGGTATCAGCATCTGTTATTTCCCAGTTTGAGGATTCTGTGAGATCACCAGAACGCCGCATTACGCTAATGTTCCAATCGTCTCTGAAGTTTACAGCGCAATGCGGAAAAGTAAGTCTAACATCAGTGTTGAATAATACCCTAGAAGGTTGACAAAGAACTATTGGACTTAACAATGATTGATTTTTCTTTAATATTGGGTTGTATGTTTTCTCCCATATCACACCTACAGAGAGTAGTGTTGAAGAGTCCAGTGCACCTTGTGGGACAATCAGAGTAACGCCAGACACTTCTAAACGTCCACCTCGCTGGCCTATTAATTTATGCACGAAGACGCCTTCGTTGTCTAAAATGTAATTGTCAGACGGTTCACCTTGACTTGTAAAAATGACGGAGTTTGGTTCTCCATTTTGCCAATCATTACTTACACCATTTCTCACTTGACTGGTATTTGTGTCGGCCCCCTTGAAGGTAAGTACACTTTCCGTTTCGGATGATTCACAAGAACGTAGAAATTTAGGACCACTATCAGAAAAGTAAATCTCATTAATATCAGCAAAACCAAAACTATTAAAACCATCATTTTGATATACAGACTCAGATGTCTCATGTTTAGCTGAACGAGAGCGGTATAAGGAGTTCAGAGAAGGTAAGGAGTTCAGAGAAGGTATATCTCTATCTCTACTGTAACAGATCTCAGCTTCATGTCTTATCGGAGCATGATTTTGTTTGAGCTTTTTATATAGCAGCCATAATGCTAGTATTCCCAAACATACCACTACAATCAATAGGACGCTCCCTAGAATCCACCAACCAACAACCTGAAAAATATGATATATTTATGGCACTAGATATGGACACACACAAGCACATTTGAACAGTCATTATTTCCTTAGAATCCAATTGGATCCAGCAGATGTAAATACATAGAAAAACATGTCTGATCCCTATATTATAACTGGCCCATACAATTATCATAGATTGACCTGAATTTTTTTTGGAGGCATAAGAGCAAAATTAGCTGCCATACTTGCTAAATTGTTCTATTCAAATATCCAAGACGGTCGACATGTCAGCCATTTCAAAATTATTTCATCCGGATCTCCTTCTGATTCATCTGTTCGAATGAAATGAAACTTTGTGAGAAATGGGCCTCGTCGCGAGAAAACCTGTCTTTGGGGTGTCCGACAAAGCGAGTTTCAAACCAGTCTCCTCAGCTACAGAGACTAGCTAGAAAATTGAAATTTCACCTGCAGCAAGTTTACATATAATACTTTCTAAAAGGCGAATAACATAGGCGCTGATCAGACTGCGCGGATGCGCAGGCTGGTCTGCGCCTGTGTTGTTCGCAAACCACCGAAGACAGGTTTTCTCGCGTCGAGGCCCATTTCTCACAAAGTTTCATTTCATTCGAACAGATGAATCAGAAGGAGATCCGGATGAAATAATTTTGAAATGGCTGACATGTCGACCGTCTTGGATATTTGAATAGAACAATTTAGCAAGTATGGCAGCTAATTTTGCTCCTATGCCTCCAAATAAAATTCAGGTCAATCTATGATAATGGTTGAGGAGCAGCAATAAATTTAATTATTTTAAGAACAATGCTATATTGGATATCAAAACGAAACGAGTTTAGCAAAAAGTGAGTATGAACAGGAAATACCTAAATCACACACTGCAGACCAACCCACGGCACCGTGACGAAGAGTCACAGAACATTTAAAGTAACAAGACACCCGCAAGACAATAAAAGCAAAGCAACCAGCTCTCTTTTCCTCTTCAAGATGATTGCAAAACTAGAAAGGACACAAAGGAATGCATAACAAAACAATAAACAAAAACAGAACCCCATAAACATTGGGAAGTACAATCATTAAACAATACATCAACGACAACAAAACCACCGCTTAAGAACAGACGGCATATATCACAGATAGTCAGAGCTTAGGATAACCTCAAGTTGAGCTACTGATTTTTTGTTGTCCCTGGATTCCATAACAGGTTTAAGATCAAACTGATTGACATTGTTCAGGAGATGCTGGTATGTAGAATTTCGTGATGTCTAACTTGACGGCACGCGTATGATCAGGAAACACCTAAATCACACATGATCAGGAAACACCTAAATCACACACTGCAGACCAACCCACGGCACCGTGAGGAAGAGTCACAGAACATTTAAAGTAACAAGACATCCGCAAGACAATAAAAGCAAAGCAACCAGCTCTCGTTTCCTCTACAAGATGATTGCAAAATTAGAAAGGACACAAAGCAATGAATAACAAAACAAAAACAAACACAGAACCCCACAAACATTGGGAAGTACAATCATTAAACAATGGATCAACAACAACAAAGCCACCGCTTTAGAACAGACAGCAGTCGAAGCCACGTGGGGGGGGCTTATATGCCTTTTCAGGGGTCCAATCTTCGCCCTAGAGTCTGTTGTTGTTAAAACACAAAATATTTAGCTCGCAAGGAGGCAATGTATCATCACAGCGAAACAATCAGACCAAATTAACACACTCTTAGGAAACAAAGAAAAGGGTTAATATCTCACAGATAGTCAGAGCTTAGGATAACCTCAATGTGAGCTACTGATTTTTATGTTGTCCCTGGATTCCGTAACAGGTTTAAGATCAAACCGAGTGACATTGTTCAGCAGATGCTGGTATATAGAATTTCGTGACGTCTAACTTGACGGCACGCGTGTATTTATGAGGGGAAAAAGAGTGTTATTAATGCCCAATATTGCCATGATGACTCCCACTAGGCTCTAGTTCGATCCAAAGTACGGTTACAGTGGAAATATTGTCTGAAGAGTTTCAAAATGGTCGCCATCATGATAGTCTTAGTTAACGGAAAGAAGGTATTTAACAACCCTTAATAATATTGCCCAGAAGACTCCCACGAAGTTTCTGTCCATTTCAACATATTCGTCGGGAACCAAATTCGCGTATCGTGCAAAAAACACAATATTTTTGCACCCAAGAGGTATACGGCTGGATTATTGTATACGGATAGTCTAAATAGTGCTTGATATGAAACCACTGTATAGCAATGCGACCAGAATTGCATTTCGCAGAAAAATGCATTTTTGTATGCCATAAAGGTCAAGTTAAGCAAACCTTCATAGCATAGATTTTGTGATGTTTACCTTATCAATAAGTTTTAGAGTGTGTTTTTGGTCTGCAAAAGAACCGTCTCGTTGAATATGCCCATTTAATTACCCACAACATATGTTTTGGTTGAGAAATAACAAAACTAATTTTACATTACGCACTCTCATCTGGAGAGCAGGTATAAGAAGTCGTTTGACCATCAGATAATACCATTTTACACTATCAAATGCATTTAAAAGTATGGGCAGCCATATGTGCACCAAAATAGTCTTCATAGGGACATATTTTTTTCTTTAAAAATACTATGCTATTACGTTATTGCATCTCAAACGGGGACAGACAGGTTTTTCATGGTGATATGATGAAAGTTATATGAGTATTTCCATCTTAATTTTACCACTGTTAAATGAAATTAATGTTTTAGAAGATAAATAGCCTTTAAACCTTGATAAATTTCACTTATTTGTTAAATTGTTCTTAAGGTGTCCATAGTATTTAACTACAAACCAGCTGACAAGGACTAAATTACTGAGTATAAAATTATCATGGTTTTATATTTTTACTTGTCAGCTACCTTTTATAGTTTGTCATAGAAAAGAAGATAAATTGCCTAAAATTATGTCCCAAACGTCTGTCTAACTGTATGCAGTGTTTATACGCATATAATTTAAAAGTTGTTTATTTATGTTCAAAAATATGCAATGCAGACCACGTCAGCGTGAGGATAAAAAGGAACAAGTAAGCACGCATTTTTTTTACAAGATGTGCTTCCAAGCAATATATTAACACTTATCAAATACATTTCTGGGCAATAAATGCAGATTTAATGACATTTGAAGCAACGAAATCTGTAAATTTAATTTCAAAAATGGGGTGCCCTAATCTAAATGCTTTAAAAACCAGTAAGCAGTCTCCTTGTATGACCACCATTGCTTCTGGGGTCTACGCCGATGTCGTTTTATCATATAAACTCAATATTTATTAGTCCCGATTTTTTTTTTCGATTAAAATATATGACATTTTGAAAAATGATATTTTCACATGTTCTTGCTAGGCTTCCATAGAAAACTGACTGCGCTGACGTTATGCAAGTCGATCAAGTCTGCTATACAGTGATTTCAGATACACCGTAGAATTACCTTTGCAACCATACCAAATCCAGCTGTATACCTTTCAGGTGCAAGGGTTTCCATTTTTTCTACCTTGGTTCCCCGACTATATGGTGCCATTGTTTATGTGGGATATCAAAATGAATCGCTTTTATCAATTTTAAATGTCCATGTAGCCCTCATGTCTTAACCAAAGTTTTAGTTAAATCCAACATATACATTTAGTCAATTTGACGTTTGATTGTGGTCATTTCTGGTAAGCATATGAAACTATTATAGCAATGTGAATTTCAAACAATATGACTGATGGTTCAGGAGGAAATTTCAAAAATGTAAGGTAGTAGTTGATTCTAATCTTCAAGTTCGCGTTGTTTTTTCAAGTCTCTTTAGAATTTCTAAGTCTTGTAAATTTCAGCAACAACTTTCACAATTTTTATAATTTTATTAAATCTTCTTAAGTCCAACTAAAATACTTCTATAAAAATTATCTATAACCCAAAGTTCCGAAATTTCCAAAATCTAACCAAAGTCTGAGGCTCTGACACTGGGTTTCATCTTATATACTATGAAGTCACGTGATAGAAGCTGACCACAGCGCCACCTAATGACATCATCACTAACCAATCATATTTCAAGTTTACTATATAGCGCCCTCTACATAGGTAAGCTTCTATTTATATCAACCAATCAGATGATACAAAAGTGACTCATAGTCACACCAGTTGCGCAATTCTCCAAAGGTCATATGATTAAATGTATTGCGCAATCCTGCCAATCAATGTCAGAATTGACACGATCTATTTATTGGGCTTATGTAGTTTAACTAAACTTAGAAACATATGTCATCATGACCTTTTGAAAGTGTGAAACATCCCATCAGAATTGACAGGCTAATAGATATGACATTTGAGAAACAATAACAAACTGGTGTCAGAATTCCCTATAAAAACATAAACATGTCAATCACAGATGTCAACACCGCACCTGGCTGAACACCTGCGTCCTACCCAAACCAAGCATTCACAAATATTGTAAATGCCCACAGGCAATTCACACCTATTATGAACCCTCACAGAGGAAACAAGTGGCTATTTTATGAAAATCTTATGAGCGAACGGCAGATAGCAGACAGACGAACGACGGACCATATAATAAGCCGATCAGGGGCTTTGCAACAAGTGAGCTAATAATCAGAAACAGATTCAGCTTCCTCATATTACAGCAACATCTTTTAAATTAGAACGTAAGCAAAGCGAACGCTTAAATAGGCCTTGTCGTTGGAGTAATCTGATCATGGCCTTCTCTGTCAACCTACAGATACGTGGCCCCCTCCTACTCATGCAACACACAGTAATTACTCTAAACAGATGTCGTAGATTACCAGCTTATATGAGTCTTCATTATGCGCACATTCTTTTTTGTTTCTTTTTCAAGATACGACCCAAATGCTGAATACTTACATCCATAGTTGATGTGGGAAATATTTGAGATGAATCTTCACGATTTCAGCTTAACAGTACTGCCGCAGCAACCATAAGTCTGTCCATGCACCTCCCTGTGTACAAAGAATATTCAACTTAAGGGCAATTCTCTGTAACCACCAAAATATTTTGGCCACGCATAGTCAGGGTTTTTTGTTAAAACGTTATAATTAAGTAGAGATACATCAACTTTAATAATAAACTTTGTTTATTTGTTTCAAAAAAGTGCAACCGATTCCATGGTAACAGACCAAGAAGTTCCAAAAAATGGCACTTTCATTAAAATCCATACCCTCATTTTCTTTTCCTTATTCATTGAATTAAGCTAAAAGTTATCAGTAATTTTACGTTTATGTTTCAAAGTAGATGGATTAAGCATTGTGATATAAAAAAAATAGAGATATATGTTTAATTTCCTAATTTGGAGGTCAAATTTGATAACAAACTATTCCAAATCGCAGCAGTTCTATGGATTACTGCATAAGTTATTAGAAAGAATACTACTTTGCAAAGTAAAATTGTGAAATAAAATCCATGGGACTTTTTGATACTACAAAGAAATCTGAATTTTAATTTTGTCCTAAGTTTTAGCTCTCTGAGGTATGCATTTTATGCCTTAACTATATCATTTGTAGATAAGTTAAGCTATATAATGCATGATTACAGTTAATCAGCAGTAAAGGCTGTGTGAAAGCATAAAAACGGCATTGATTGACACCGAAGACACCATGGAGACCTTAAAAAGGAGGGTATTCCTAGCAACGGCACAACAGTCAAATATACCTCCCTTTGTAGCTCTTCAAATAAAAGGGCATTTTGCCAAATACAATAGTACAAACACATTGAGAAAGAAACAAGACTTATACAGGGTTTTATCTATTCTTATATGTGTTCTTGCTCCGATGATGGCCATGAGTTCAAATCTTTGATTTTTAAATCAAGGTTTCTACCTGCTTAGGAACAGTTTTAAACGGACAATATCCATCAAAACCGATTGTGTTTTACACTATATAAGTTTTGAATTAAACAAAAGCATCACCATTTATCGGTTTTCTTATGGAAATACCAGTTTAATGCCAATTGTGAGTTAACTATTTTCTTTTAAAAGCAAAATGCTTTGATATCAAATAATCTGCAGTGTGAAAAGGGCTGTTTGTGTGTTTCTGCTCCGGGTAATGGCTCTGAGAACCTTGCCTGACGGCTAGAAATATTGCGCATGTTATTATCAGAATGGACTGGAATAGCTGGTGAGTAGGCCCCTATGTTTAATCAAAGGCTATGTTGCTCGGATCAGTCTCATTAACAGAAAGGTACTCTTTCCTAACAAAGTAAGCCACCCCCCCCCCCCATAATATGTTTAAACACAAAAAAAACATTCACCTGTTTGAATCCCAATCCCTTCTGACAATTGAAAATATATTGTATTTTTTTAGACCTGCTGAATGAAAAATGCCGGGCTTCTGCTAAAAAGCAGTGGCGGAGCCAGAGGTGGTTGGGCGAAACATGGAGAATTCTCAGAAAAATGAGGAAACACTATTAAATTATCAGGCAAATTTTACAAATCAATCACCCCTTGTAAATTTTACCCCCCCCCCCCCCTCTCAAAAGATCCTGAATCCGTAATAAAAGCAGGCTGTATATGCATTTACTACATGCATCTTCTTAAAATGCATAGCCTGTATACTCTACACATTCTCTTTCAAGTTTAAAAATTCCTTTTAAAGTTTTTAGATCCATCTCTAAAACCTCACTTTAGGTTCAGACATGACAGGAGGGCTCATTTGCAGTATCCTTAATTAAAGGTGATTTAAACGCAATCACCTTTAATCCCAGCCTGTTGGATAATTAATGCAGTCAGTAATGGGTCTGACTAGTAGACTGCTATATTGTGGTTGTTTGAACTCCGAGCCGGTGGCATACATTCCTAAAGATTATTCTCTATACTTCTTACTCATGTATAGCAGTTTTCAGTAATTGCCAGAACTTCACAGAAGTATGAATGAACACTTTCCATTTAAATGATACTCTTAGTATTGATACACCATGTAAATTCTATATATATGCGAATAAGGATTTACTGAATTTATTGATCCTCTTGGGATGCAAGAACAGTTGTTTAAAGCAATTCTTAGCCCCAAACAAATCAAATATTTTTTGTTTTACCTGGCATAAAGAAAACAAAACCTCAACACAGTTCCAGATTAGGATAGTTTTTGCGCCTAAAAATAAAATGATTTTCTTTCCCATGAATTTAAGCGGGTGCTTTGGATGTACAAAAGAAACGTCTCAATGGAGTCATCGAGATGTTCTTTTGAGTACCCTTAACATATATTGCGGATGAGAAGTAAGAAAAATATCATTCCAGTACACACTCATCATAATGTTGAATAGAGTAAGAGCATGTTCTTTTGATGGAGTTTGGAAAAATAGTTCTTAAAATGGATGTTTAACAAGGGAGAGTACATGTAGGTTTCAGGGCAAAAATATGCATATAAATTTTAGCCATTTTTATGCCCCCAACTTTGGGAAATTGAAGGGGCATATTGCTTTGGGCTTGTCCGTCTGTGTGTCTGTTCAAAATTTATTAAGATACAATTTTGACATTTCTTATATGGATTCCTCATCAAAAATAATTGACTCGTATTATTTTAAGTCTGGTTTATCTCCCTTTCTGGAGTAACGACCCTTTTAAAGGGTCATAATTATGATATTTTGTAATCAAGATATCAGCTTTGTGCAAATTTTGTCATTGAAAACTTGTAATCAAGATATCTCAAAAACTGTTACAGCAAGTAGCTTCAATCTTGGTCAGCTGATAGAAGATAATGCGTAGATAACCTGGAGAAAAGTAAAAATCAAATTATTCTTTTTTTTAGTTATTGCCCTTTGTAAAAACGTGTAGTCAAGATATCACGAAAATAATTATAGCTAGCAGCTTCAAACGTGGTCAGTTGGTAGAAGATGATGAGAAGATTACCTGGTGAAAATTGAAAAAATGAGTTATTGCCCTTGCAAATTTTGGCATTGAAAACTTTAAGTCAAGATATCTCATAAACTATTACAGCTAGTAGCTTAATACTTTGTCAGCTGATAAAGAATAACGAGTAGATTACCTTGTCAAAATTAAAAAAAAAAGTTATTACAGTTTTTTTAGTTATTTCCCTTTGCAAATTTGGGCATTAAATACTTGTAATCAAGATATCTCAAAAATTATTATAGCTAGCAGCTTCAAATATGGTCAGTTGGTAAAAGATGATAAGAAGATTGCCTGGTGAAAATTCAAAGAAAAGTTATTTTAATTGTTTAAATTTTTGCCCTTTGTAAATTTGGGCATTGAAAATTTTAATAAAGATACATGTATCTCGAAACATTTTATAGCGGGCAGCTTCAAACGTTGTCAGCTGATTACTGGGTGAAATAATTTATTATTTTAGTTCATATTAGGCCAGTTGATAGATGATAATGAGTAGTATAGATAGAAGCTTAAGACTTAAGATGACCTTTGTGTTATGAACCCCTCTTGACAAGCAAAGGGTTGGATGCATAGTATTTCATAAACATTATTTCTTGTAATATATCCTTTCTTGATCGATAAAATTTCCAATCAAGTTTCAACCAAAATAGACTAAATGGATGCATCATTTATATTTTAGGGATGATAGGGTAGAAATACCTCTATACATACATGTATTCGAAATGCTATAATTAATGATTTTCCTCATAATGTTTTGTCAGATGAGATGCTGTATTTCTATAGCATCTCATCTGTATCTTCATTGTTTATCTATGTTTCGATTCCGACATTCATACTCACAGTTTAACAGTCCCAAAAAGTCTGACCAGTAGACAAAAAAGTAAACTGGTGAATTTGTACTTCTAATATTTAAGCGTTCACAAAAAAGACTAATCCATCAAAAATATCAAGAAATTACATGTACATGAACAAAACAAGACTTTAGAAACTATTTACCAAACATACATTAACACGTATGATTCTAGCATATAATCAATAAACTGACTTAGATGCAATTCTGTGGACTATAAAGTAAGAATGAAGGTAAAGAACAGATATAGATACAATCAATCCCAAGAAACCATACTTAAGGGAACGTAACCAAAACACAAGAAAATACCACATACAGGAGAGTAAAGAGCTAAGGTACATGTATGTCCTCCCTTAACTCACCCTCAACCCTGTCAGAAAGTTCCAAAACATTTTTTTCTGATCATCATGTGGCATAAAGGGAAAAAGTTGAACAAACTGCCACAATTTGTCCGGACTATTTCAAATAGTCCCATAGACCCATTGCAAATAGTTAATGACCTAAGGTTGGATTGTCTGAATCTATTGAAGTTGAATACCAGTATTGCTGCGTTTTTTTTTGAAAAACATCCCTTAAAAATTGCCTCCCCCCAAAAAAACATTTTTTTCATATTTTGGAATTTTGCCAATTTTGGTATATTTTAGGACCCTACTGCAACCAGCACGTACATGATAGAACTAAACTACATATATCAAGAGTTATTGTTGATACATTGTTGTAGATTGGCCTTAACCATTATGTTACAGAATGTTTTTGAATAACTGCAAATACTTTCAAATAAGTGTTGTTGTTTTTTTTCATAATTTCAAAAAACAGAAACCAAGAAATTTGCCCATAATTAATAATCATGGTTTCCATGGCAAGCAAGGATAACAAATAAAAATGACTTTATTTTTGGTGGTTTTAGGTTAAATGTACAACATACAAAAAAAATCAAGTTATTATCTATGCGTGACGGACCCCTGTTTAGATTTTTCGGTGGTTACAGAGAATTGCTCTTAATATATGCATATTCTCTTACAAGAACTCAAATAGTGCTTTATTGGTTCTTAACACAAAATTAATGTCTGATTGCATGTCCTTATAAGGTGCTTTTTCGTTATTTATATGGAGCACATGTGAATGAAAAAGTTTGTACCCCGATTAAAAGCAATTATAAAGAGCCTTTGCGTGCTAATTCTACTTCGTTCCCTACACACGTGGGTACAGAAATAGTGGAACTAAGGAAGAGGAGCAGCGGTAAATGTGAACAAAAGTATATGTGGACAGCGATAATTGTTGGCTTTGTATGTCATTTTAACAACAATAAACGCATTGGAAAACGTTTAATTCATGTGTAATTCGTCTCACCTGTACTTCTATTGATTGCAACTGGCTAGAGAAAGCAATTGGGGTCATAAACTAATAGTAGAGGACTTAGATAATGAAATAATTGGAAGAAAAGGTGGCCGGAAAGTAGTAGAATTTTAGACTATATCCTGAGTAAGTATGATGTTTCAGAAGTGTTAAAACAGATATTGCACACATCTTAAGTCTTGCAAGAGATGCTTAGCCATTGGGTAACCACAGCTACCATCAAACAGGCTCCACACAAGGCTTTTCGTTTTCTTACATATCATCACTATTCCTTTAACTAAAAGCAGCTTACTAGCAGAATAATAATAATTACTTAAGGCACCTGGTAGTTTTGGTTATATATAGGTTACTTTTTTAAAACATTATTTTTGTACAATGTTATGACTATATGAGTTCAAACAGCTAGTGGGTGAAAATGAAATTTACTGCCATCTAAGAGCTCAAAAAAGTAAATTATTTAAATAGTAAATATTGTCTAGTAAACGTATACCTTGAATGAAATATAACATCAAATTAAGCATGTTTGTTTTAAAGGAAAAACGCTTAAACTTAAAGCAAATAAAGATTTCATGTAACATATTTTAGGAATCGCGTAAATAGTATATATTATACCTATATATTTTTCATTATTAAATTATGTTTAAAAAAGCGTACATTGTTATTTAATCTATGTGCCACTACCGTGTATTTGCTTTTTTTTCATGCATTTAATGATATCTGCAAGACATCTGCATTTATGCATATCAGAACCTGTATTTTATGGCGATTTAGTTCATAAATTTAAAAGAATTGTTTGAAAGCCTAATTTAAATGATCAATTTCAAAAACTTATTAAACGTTATAAAAGAGTGGGATACAACATGGATATCATGCGACAGTCAGCATGCCTGGTTGTAAATCCAATCACGGTTGAAAGCTATGGTTGCCTCTTTAATTGCATGACGGTGGGTCAGGCCTCAGACTTAATGACGGCCCTGACATAAAGCTTGGTTGGTGTCTGATGCTTGTCGTTGGCTGGGCCCACCGTAGCTCAACTTGAGGTATTCTTTAGCTCTGATTGTCTGTGAGTCATGGCCCCTTTCTTTGTACCATCATAATATATTAATATGATTTGAATGTTTCTCTGTGATGATACTTTGCATTAATTAGGAAACCTCCATTGTGTTTAAGCCCCCCCCCCCCCTGGTGGCTTAGGATGTCTGTTCATGAGAACTAATGTAAAGTGCAACAATTTTCCCTCCCCCCAGCACGGGCTTAAACTAAATTCTGCTTTCCGTCTGAACCCAATATTCCTGAAGGACCAGCATATAAAACATATATGCACAGAACCCTACAAACAATGGGAAGTACATTAAACAATAGATCAACAGCAACAGAACCACCGCCTTAGAACGGACAGCAGCCTTAGCTACTGGCGGGCTTAGATACAGTTTACAGGCGCCAAACCTTCACCCTAGATTCTGTTGTTGTTAAATCACGACATAAGAGTACAACAAATACACTTGCCACGACAAGTACACATCCAGTCAAGCAACCTACTACGCACAAGCATAGAATATAGCATAATAAACCACAGAACTAAGATAAAACACCGATTGCCACACAATTGAAGAAGCATCAGCTAATGAGTTAACGACAACAGAACCACCGCCTTAAAACGGACAGCAGCGTAAGCCACTAGGGGGCATTTTAACCGGTCCCAAATCTTCGCCCTATATTATGTTGTTGTTAAAACACAAAATTGTTTAGCTCGCATGCAATGTATCAGCACAGAGAAACAATCGAATCAAATAAACACACTATGATAAAACAAAGAAAAGGGCTCATAACTCACAGATAAGCAGAGCTAAAGAAAATTTCCAGTTGAGCTATGATGAGCCCAGCCAACAACAAGCATCAGGCACCAACCAGGGGATTAAAGCTTTACGTCAGGGCCGTCATTGCGACAGATGTCTGAACCACTGCTGTGCAATTAAGAGCACTTCTCCGTAACTACAAAAAGATCTAATAAGGGGTCCTGCATGCAAAGTCTCAGATTAACTTGGTTGTTTGTGTATGTTGTACAATGTTTATAACCCAAAACCACCAAAAACTAGAACACATTCGATGGCGCGCCATCGCAAATCCCCACGCTCTCCAAGATATCTAATGGTATTTGATCCTTTGACCCCATTCCAATGTCACCAGTTTGATCCTAGGGTAAAAAATTTCAGTGTATCTTGGTCTACTGCTCATCCCCTTTAATTTTATATGCCACATGACCATGTTTTGACCCCCAGCACCCCCAAGTCCCAAACCCTGGGGCATGCATGACCCAGGGGACTGAATGAAAATCCTGTCTGATATGTTTTATATCTTTCATTTGTGAGAAGACACACAAAGTTTAGTTTAAAAATCTTTGAAAATGACTTTGTAATTGAGATTTAATGATATTTGACCTTTTGGCCCCTCCCCAAGGCCTCAGGAGGCGGGGACCCAAAAAAATGGTACCGTTGCATGTGCCATTGATGTAAGTAACTCAAACACCAAATCTGGTTGAATTTGGGAAAAAAAGTTTTTTGACCCCCCAACCCCCTACAGTACCCCCCAAGTCCCACCCCTAGGGCATGACCCAGGCGACAGAATGAAAATCCCGTCTGATATGTTTTATATCTTTCATTTGTGAGAAGATGCACAAAATTTGGTTTAAAAATCTTTGAAATTAACTTTGTGATTGAGATTTTATGATATTTGACCTCTTGGCCCCTCCCCGGGGCCCCATGGGGTGGGGACCAAAAATATTATGCCAATGCATGTGCCATTGATGTAAGTAACTCACACACCAAATTTGGTTGAATTTCGAAAAAAAAATTGGACCACCCAACCCCCTACGGTACCCCCAAGTCCGACCCCTGGGGCATGACCCAAGCGACCGAATGAAAATCCCGTCAGATATGTTTTATATCTTTCATTTGTTAGAAGACACACAAAGTTTGGTATAAAAATCTTTGAAATTGACTTTGTGATTGAGATTTTATGATATTTGACCTTTTGGCCCCTCCCCAGGGCCCCAGGGGGTGGGGACCAAAAATATTGTGCCGTTGCATGTGCCATTGATGCAAGTAACTCACACACCAAATTTGGTTGAATTTCAAAAAAAAATTTGGACCACCCAACCCCCTACGGTACCCCCAAGTCCGACCCCTGGGGCATGACCCAGGCGGCCGAATGAAAATCCCGTCAGATATGTTTTATATCTTTTATTTGTGAGAAGACACACAAAGTTTGGTTTAAAAATCTTTGAAATTGACTTTGTAATTGAAATTTAATGATATTTAATTATATTTGCCCTTTTGCCCCCCCCCCAGGGCCCAAGGGGGCGGGGCCAAAAATATGTGCCGTTGCACACCCTATTTACGTGAGCAACTCACACACCAAATTTGGTTGAATTTCGTCCAATGGTTTAGGAGGAGATAGCGTGACGGACAGACGGACGGACGGACAGACGGACGGACGGACGGACGGACGGACGGAGGCGATTGCAATATCCCCGACGCTTTTTTAAAAAAGCGTGGGGATAATAAAGTCATTTTATTTGTTACCCTTGGTTGCTATGGAAACCATGATTGTTCATTTTGGGCTAATTCGCTGAATCTGTATTTTGAAATTATGAGAAAACACTTATTTGAAAGTCTTTGCAGTTGTTCTGTTACCAAATGGTTAAGGCCAAACTACAATATTGCATAAACTCTTTTGTTGCCTTGTGATCACCTGCTGGGAAAAGGCTGACCTCTTGGCTCTCGTTTGTGATGTCTTACTGTGAGTTTGTTACTTTACCATTGGTATCCTGGGTCAGGTGTGGTACTTTGCTGTATTGATTCCTGATCTTTGCACCCTTAGCACAACAGAGTTTGTTATGGACCGAGATGCCAAGGTACCAATTGAAACACTTAGCAGTCAGGTGCATAACCTCCAAAAGTTAAAAAAACATAACACTTAAAGCAGTTAACTTTTTTGCAGCAAAAACAAATGTAACCTGTTTGAATGAACGTGTCTTTTTTCATCTTCATATTCCCGAGTTACCGCAATTTTCACGGCCATGTGGGTAATTTTATCTGAAAGACCTATTACATAACTACGATTATGCAATAAAATTTTGTACGCATCGTCTATAAATAAGTACGCGAGGTCATTGAAGTTCAGAAAATAAGCTACTTTTTAACCTGATTAAGTTATATTGTTGACGGCTTGCAATTTGACCCATTTTTGTCATTACATAATAAACAACAAACTTAACATTGATAATTGTTTACAGCAAAACAAGAAGGAAAATCCGGCAATAAAAGACACAGCAACAATATGAAAACCATCAAAGTAAGCACGGCGTTATAAATACGCTGACATATATTTATGATTATTTAACTCGTATATACATGTATAAAACATGAATACAATACACAAATATGTTCAAAAGATATAACACGGCGACCATTTTTGTACGTACAGGGTGTACGTACGGGATGTACGGACAATGATGATGCTTTATGTCCCGCCCATTTTAAACGTTGGGGCCATAATAAAAATGTAAAAAATCTAGCTTATAGAAACAGTTGATAACACATCTGATTCTGATTTCTAACCGCGTTATCTCTCCTTGAATTACCCCACCCATTTTGATCATATTATTAAAGATTATGCACATTCAGTGAATATAGCTTTTACTACTTATAACAGTACTTAAAAAGTACGTACATTAATTAAAGCTGCATAGTCTGTAACTTTTGATCTTTTAATTTTAGAAAAATTGTTTCTACTTTTCAAGAACACAGTAAAAAACAAAAAGAGCAGGTATACATTTTACCAATTTCGTAAATCTTAACAAATTATCAGCATCGAAACAACAGCATTTATGTTTAAAATTAACTGTCTATAATTATTGGAGGGACGCAAATAATTACCAGTAAGAGATATTTTATAAGATAATTTTCTTTTCCATGCAGTTTTCAGCCATAGCGAACATATTTATTGTGAAAACGTAACTTAATTCTACTTTTACAACTGATTAAAAAAGAAAATATTTTTTTTTCGAAAAATGTCAATAGTTGCAGACTTAGTCTCTTTAAGTTTAAGTCAAAGAAAACTACTTTAAATAAATGCAGTATACTCGTATATATTAGATTTTTTCAGCTTGAGATAACATTGATTTCTATATTGAACCGATATTCTTGCATGGGAATTCGTTACGCGAAGCTGTTTGAAGCCGCAAAATCCATCAAATCATAAAATTCACGTGCTGTTTGAACACGGCTTTTACTTGTAAAGCCTAAACTGGGCCCTGATTTGCACTGGAATGCGTTGCGGCCGTGACTGATCATTTCGCCGATGCTTTCGTTCGCGAAAACGTTGCACGCGAATATATGACGTTGTGGTGACGTAATGACGTTCAAAAGTTGACGCTGACGCCATTTTGTTTCCAGAAATCAAGTGTAAGAAAAGGGATATTTAATGTTTAAGCGACGTTTTCAGCGCGGTTTATGCTGAAATCAGGTAAAATATGCAAGAATAACGATCACACATCTTTGTTTCAATGCATTAACACTTACCGGGTCCCTCGGACGATGTTTGAACACTCGGCCTATGGCCTCGTGTTCGAACAGCTTCCTTGGGACCCGGCAAATGTTAATGCATGAAAAAACATGTGTGATCCCTATATTTGAAAAAGATAGTTTGACAAGTGGTCAGAAATTTTATTACATTGGTGCAGGCGCGTTAGAATAAAATTCAATGATTTTGTGACGCAGGAAAATGCAGTTTAGATTACTTTTCTTTCGCCACAGTTTTGCAATGTGAAAGGTTCGTTGAAACTCGTAACTATAAACTACAAACGAAACCCATCAGTCACTTCTCTGGGCGATTATGGAAATCAGAATTAAGGAATGAAAATATATTTATACCATATACCGTAGCAATCAGTTCTGCATAATTTCATTGAATAATGTAACAGTTTTACTTAAATTTGTTCATGCTATTCGCTAGTGTTTAGACAAGAGGTCATTTTCAAAAATGACAAGTTTTCGATTGAGACTGAATATCTCGTTCTCGACTAAATCAGTTCACTTGAGTTAAATTCGTCCAAAAACAGACATGACCCTCTCCTGCAGCAATAACTGCCTCATAACGAGGTCGAACCAAAAGCATGTGACGCCGCACAGCGTTCTTGAGGATTACACGCCCATTCTTAATGGAGTGCAGCCTATGCTGTCGAAGATTCCACAACTGCTCTATCGTATTGAGATCGGGGCTTTTAGTCAAGGAGCTAGGTTTTTGAAAATTGACTTGGCACAATTGTCCAGCCAGAAAAGGTTTGACTTCAGAAATAGTTAGAACTACCCTTCTACAACATTTCTAGGTTGGTTGGTTGGTTTTGTTGCTTTACGTCCCAAGTCAACAGCTATGGTCATTGCGGGACGGTCAGTTCACCTAACCACACTTTTTCCTGGGCAGGCTTGAGCAAGCGGTTAACCAGTAATTTGTGCACATACTTTCGCTTGTAACTGACAACAACCCTTCTTGAATGAATCAGCGGAAGGGAGGAGAGTGACCGTAGAAATTATTTCATGATCAATCTCCACGAAAGTATGGGACCGGGTCGGGATCGAACTCGCGACCCCTGGATCTGCAGTCAGACACGCATCTGTAGCCAGACACGTTACCGACTGCGCTAGTCGGCCCGGTACAACATTTCTAGGCACGTCGTACAGTCAAATTGTGGTAGCAGTTTTCCAGGAGAAGCCGTTTTGTACACCTACCCCATTTTTACTATTAAAAACAAAATGGCGACATTTGAATAAGAAATGGTATCCAGGTTGTATCCAGATGGTGCATACGGTCGTTAATTACTGCCAAAATCTAGATTAGGATCTTAACAATTATGAAAACAAATTGTTTGCATCCAGAAGCACAACTTTTATGTTATAACTGTCATTTACGTTATATCTTCAATTACGCCTTATAAAGTCAATTAAATTTGGTCAAAGTTTATTTTTTATAAGTTCTATAATGGTTATATACGTTTTACATACCATGTTTGGAAAAGATAATTACCTGACTGTTTCAAAACTGCAAACATATTGTTTCTATCATAATTTCTTTAAGAATTATAAGCTGTTGAATATGGGTACCCCCAAAAAATGGTGAATATGTGGTTAGAACTATTTCACTTTGCAAGTAAGCATGCTATACCATCGGCTGACGTGTTAAACCCTAATTGAGCTTTCTATCGATACACGATAGTAAAAAGCTATGCCTTACTGCGTTTCTGGTGTAAAGTTCCATATTTTAATGCTTGTATGACAATATGTAACGTATATTACAAACTTTAAGACTTCCCATATACATATTGCTAAATAACTTATATTATATGTCATACGGTATTCTATTTAATTTCAAACCTGCTTTGTTTTAAATTTATACCAAGACAGCAGTTTGTTCTAAAACATTTATCAGTTTTTATTAAGTTGCTATATCTATAAACATTTACATTTGCAATAAAGATTTTTTTTAAGTCTTCATCTCCACAAAATATCATTTTAATTTGTCCAAAGTTAAAGATTCTAAAATACATAAATAAAGAAATAGACAGCTATTTAGAAGTAGTAGAATACATTATAGTTCTGTCAAATTTATCAAAATAACATATATAACCATATCAAATATCATAAGGTACTATGTTTGTCATAAATGTTATCAAAGACAGTATACGATTGTGCCCTGAATAGCTTAACTATAAAGAATGTAGAATTTTGTAATACATGTATTTATTGCAGGAGAAGAACAACACAACACAGTTTTATTGAATGAAGACTCATCATTCATTTGAAAATAGTTTTATGTACCCAGTATACTATAGTACACATTATGCAAACAAAGTCAGTAACATGATATAGGTTAGCTCCTTGTATAATACCTAGGTTAATTTCCCATAGAAAAAAATATAAATAACTAAATGTTTAGAGAGGTGGTAATAGAATCATGCTATTTTTCTTGCTTACATTCCAGACAAAATTAATTACCTAAGAGCTGGTAGGATAAAATTTATATATATAACAATAGAGGTTATGCATTGTACGTGTCTGTAATCAGTTATTTTTAAAGATAATCTCTAAAAATCAAATTGTATACTGACATTTACATGCATATGCTGATGATGACACATTACTTGTTTCAGCTTTTACAAACCATTTTAGTTTATTTTCAGCATACCTTTCATAGTATATTTAATGAAACTGTTAGTATCTTTGATCATTTGCTAAACTAATATCACTTTATAAGTGGAGGTTTTATATTGAAGAAACATTTCCCTGAAACGGGTAAAATCAGTTATAATGGATGACAACGATCTCATGTGATATGATCATATCCAAGGAACACATGTGCTGCTTAAGAAACTATTTTAACACATCTGTCAGTATCAGTCAAGAGTTATGTCAGGCTGAATAAGACATTGTGACACTTAGGTAATGTAAAATATACTTTAAAATATTCTTTAAGATATTGGGTGGAAAAATAAAACGTTTATAAACATGCAGTCATGAGATCTAGCTCAGTTTTAGCAATCAATGCTTAAATAACTTATGATAATTTTCACTATACAGAATGTGGCATAGCCAAATTATTACAGGAGTCTTGTAAATATAATTCTTGATAACAAAGTGCTGTGTGTATATAAACATAAGAATGAATAAGTGATATAAAATTTAAATTAACACAGCTTTTTCTAAAATAATATCTTGCTTCTTCAGACAGAAAACAAATGCATTACACATGAATAGGAATTTATATAAAAGCACAAAACATGTTGAGGGAACTGATTTATAGAGACATACAAAGAGTCAATTGTTCATAAAAACACTTTGTGCAGTAGTCTTTGCCATCAATGAAAGACTTAAATGCAATGCCTAGGAAGGATGCATGAAAGTTATTATGCATGTCATATTTGCAATGCTTCCTTCCAAAAGAAATCGTACTTCTATTACTTTTCAAAGTAAGTATAAATCTTAGAGGTTGATAAAGCAGTGCCTCTATTGTTGTATATGTTATGTAAATATAATATACAAGATTTTGAATATCTTATCTTCGATATGATCTTTGAAAGTAGCACCAGAGTGAATTTCGTTGCGAAAAAATATTTAAAAAACAGTTGCTGACCTCTCTTATGTAATTCATGTCTGCTCAATTGAAGATTTGAACCACCATATGTGATTTTGGTACCTACCTCACATGGGTAAATGCACCGTTTACTCCCCTATGCTGGTGCAGTGGAGCAAGCGTTTGTCTTCATCTACATTTACAAGCAGCAAATGCTCTGATATGTCTAATGACATATTTTACAGGCTCGCATGAGCCTTCATTGCTGAACTAAAATCAAATGTGCTTGCTAATTTGATATTTTATTTACGTTACTATTTATCCTCAATTTAGTTGGATTTGGCACATACAAAGGATTAATGGGATGCTATTCTTGCATCAATGATTATGTCCTCATTTGACATGCTGATTATCGTAATGATTTTATATGAAAAAATTCCATGTT
Source organism: Loripinus fragilis (assembly GCA_964019695.1). Taxonomy (NCBI): domain Eukaryota; kingdom Metazoa; phylum Mollusca; class Bivalvia; order Lucinida; family Lucinidae; genus Loripinus; species Loripinus fragilis. The sequence goes on from OZ026514.1 coordinate 93,899,814, forward strand.
TAGACTAAGCTTAATTGATAGAAATAATGCAAAACAAAATTTCCAATAATTTATTTGAGTCCATTCGTTTTGCAAAAGCTACAATATAATCTTTACAACGCAAGAGAGTTAATCTAAGTGAAAATGACCTCTAAAATGTATAACCATAAAGAACCTTGGAAATTTATCCTGTTTCAATGCTCTATAACATTGCAGAACCAGACAAAGCGTATGATAAATGTCACCATCTCCTTTACCTTTTTAAGACGAATGAAACTTCCCACTTTTGTCAAATGGACCAGTCCATTTTCGTCTTCAGGGTTTTTGGATGTTGTTTTTCATTCTTATTCAAATTTTAATAGAACATCCTGTAAGCAAACAGTTAAGAACCTGATCAGACATGGCAGACTGTGGCGTCTGATCTTGGCCTGTACTACTTGTCCATGTCCCACAAAAAAAACGCTAGTCTAATATGGGTTAAATACTTTTGTTGTATATGTTACTCACATCAGTTGTATTGTTTCTTCATTGTATTTAGCAGAAAGTAACATATATAACTGTAATAACAGGTGCCAAAATTAGTTTAAAAACATATTGCTAGTAATTTTCTTTCAAATAAAACCTAATATTGATACGAATGAATAAGAAATAACTGGATATTAACACTATAGAAATTCCTATTATTTTAGGGTAACGTAGTAAATTTGGCTATTGCAGGGCAAGGCCTTATCCACTGAAAAGCTAACATACTTCATTATGTGGCTAATATAATTTGGTTTAAGAAATTTACAGTCTACAAACCTTATTTTGCTGAGGTCGTTTGGTAGCCCATAATCTAATGATATTACTGCATTGAATAGTAATACATTTGAAAGTAAGTAACGTATATAACTGTTATATTATGTTGTATAATGGTTAAACGCATTCTGGCTGTTTGCTGCATTTCATTTAATGATTTTAAGGCTATCATCATACCCATGTATAAGAATTTAGTATAAGTTACAGATACAATATATTGCAGCAGAGAATGTACACTGAAAATTGTGTAATACACGCATTCCTGAATTGTCATTTCAGGTGGTATGTTCTTTCTTTGATTTGTAACAAGTGTAAAACATGACGAACATACTATAAGAAAAATGTTTAAATATGATTATGAATATGCTACTTTACTTGATCAATTAAGAAATGGGTAAGATTTCATTTCTTTTTGGATTTGGATACATTATATTCAGGGGGTGGGGTAAATCACCCCTTCCGTTGGACATTTCCACGTCTAATATACCATATATACAAAAAACATTATATTGCTTTACTGTCATATGCCATTGCATACATATAATGTATAAATTTAAAGGGAAATATGCTGAATAGGAAGCAATGGTTGAACGTCAGGCGTGTTTTCCTCTCAATTTACCTAAGCCTCATTTAGCGTAGGGTACGTTCAAAGATGACGTCCTACAGCAAAGCTGCTACCACAATTTAACTGTACGACGTACCTAGGAGTATTGCAAAAGACCCAAGGATTGCATTTCTGCAGTCAAACCTTTTCTGGCAGGTAAGTTGTGCCAAGTCAAAAACTAAGGCCTGTACAGAAATCAGCGCCTGGACTATTACTAAACTTACGCGGTTTAATTTGGCTTCTGCACACATTTGATTGCCTCGCCATAGAGGGACATACTGGTTATTGGACAAATTGAACTGATTAAGACTAGAACTCGAGTGAAAACCAATTGTCTGAAACTTGGCATTTTAAGAAATGACCCCTTGTCTATACACTGGCGTACAGCATGAACGGGTATACGTAAAACTGTTACATTATTCAGTAATTTGAAGCATAGTTGATTGTTAAAGAATATGGTATAAAATATATTTCGATTTCTTAACTATTTTACCATAATTGCCCTAAAAAGAGGCTGATGGGTTTCTTTTGTAGTTGAGTATATGTCAAATATGACACCTGTTTCTTACAGGCCAGCACGATTTGATGGTATGGTTTTCCTCCCAGAACCAGGGGCCACTAACTCGTAGACATCGTAAGTTGACCAACTTAAGACGACCTTAAGATTAACTTAAGGTGACGACCGTAATATTTAAGGTGGCGCTATTCCGATAACATAAAGCCGTCTTAGCGCCTTCTTAACTTAAGGTCATCGTATCTTTTAAGATTTACCTGTGTTATATCTATTCTCTCGTGCAAAGCGAGTTGTTTACAGTATTTAGAACCGACTCAGCAGAAAAGATAAATATATGGGTCTCGACGCGAGAAAATCAGTCTTTGGGTAGGCTAAAATCAGCATACTCAGCTACAGAGATTAGCTAGAATATTGAAAATTTCGTGCTGCGATTTGTGTTTTAGCAGTCTGTGCTCTCTGTCTCTTCCTCGCGGTGCCGTCGGTTGGTCTAGAGTCTTTGATCGTGGTATTTTCTGGTCACTTTCTAACTACTATATTTTACAGTTAACAAGGATAATGACACTGATCAGACTGAATGGTTGCACAGGCTATTCGGTGCGAATGTTTTTCGCGTGTAACTAAGTCTGGTTTTCTCGTGGCCCATATTGTTGATATCAGCCAATCGATATCAATATTAATTATTTTGCATGAACCCTTTATAATTGTGAAACCCCTAAACGAGTATTTTTGCAAACAGAGAAGACCCAGATGAAATGCTTCATTTTATCAGGGTATTTACTGTCTGTAAATGTAAACTATCTTCAGACAAAAGAATACAATATTTTTTTGAAAACTACAACCTGTCAACAGTCTGATATTTACAATGGACTAACCCAAGTTTATTGTATCAAGTCAGAAGGAAGGCTCCATTACTATTAAAAGGGTTAAGCTTCGCCTAGTTCCCTGACAAGTTTCAAATGTGCATTATAAGCAATCAAAATATCTAAGACCTGGCGGCTTGTCAGAGATGGTTTTCTCGTGGTAGTTTAGTTTTATTATTTAATTAACAAACAATTAAAAGATCTTCATTATTGTGATAGCGTACTGAATACAAAACATTCACAGCCGAAGAGCTGGCAAATGAATGCTTTGTGAAAATTTGAACAGCCTTTACTTCAAAAATAAGGGACACTATAACCAAATATTTTCTAAATGTCGTTTAAAAAGCAGTGGTCGGATTACTTTGAAGACAAAGAGTTAAAACTCATGAGTACGTCGAAAACTCTGATCAGGCTGCAGAGTTCTAGGCATCTGCAGGGCTGTGTGTAGCAGTAGTCGACCCGCTCATATGCATTAAAAATGAACACAACCAGTGGTTTTGGGAACAGAAGAAAACAACCTTTTATCTTATTTTGGAATTCCACCCACCAACCTACCTACCTACCTATGTACATACACCCTTGATTGGCTCAGAACGATACCCTTGTGGCCATAGTCTTTCATTCCCTAATTATTTTGACCATGATCAGTGAAAACTTACATAAAATGGCCTACAGGTTTTATTACCAAATACAGCACACAATCACTGAACATACATAGAGCAATTTACATGAATATACTCGTGCGTGTTTATCTGCTACTATGCCTACATGCATTCTGGTAATTTCGCCAGAGGTTGGGGCCAATATTTTTATTTTCCAGGGGGTTCCAACTCTTTTCGGGGGAAGGGGGGTCCAATTGCTATTTTATAAAGAAACGTGTGGATTTTCCAGGTAGGGTGGTCCGGACCTCCTCCCCCCTCTGGACCTGCGCACAACCTATATACATGTGTCTCTGTAAAAAGCCTTTAAAATATAGCAGGCAGTATTTTTTTCTAAAGATATAGGCTTTCATAGTCTTTCTAAAATTATTATGTCGCCAAGATCATTACTTCATTGCATTCGTTCTCGGAAGTACCTCTCCTAACCACTAAGACGGCGCTAAGGTGACTCTATCGTGACCGTAACTTTACGATGATCTTAAGTCATCACCGTAAATTAAGGTGTGTACGAGTTAGTGGCCATAACCGTTAAGGTGAACTTAAGTTGAGCTTACGGTGATCTTAAGGCTTAAGATGCCTACGAGTTAGTGGCCCCAGGAAATTATTATATGTAACACAACACTTACCACTCATCATTAAAACATACTAGTATGCTATATCCGATTTCCCAAACTGAAGCGAATACGAATGACACTCTCCCACTCCAGTGACTTTTGAAACTGATGTGTCTGGTAACACTATTTTGTTAAGCTTTTCCCTATTCAAGGTACTTACAGTAAGCACAATGTTTACCGTCGTCGCCCTGGGCCCTGTAACCTGTTAAACTAACGGTACCGGGAGCCAACTCACGACGGTAAACATTGAAGGCTATACCCGTTCGATTTATTTATATTTGATTTTATCACGTGTTATTGTTTTTTTAATAGTTTCTTACAAGTATACTTCTACCACGACCTCTAAGTAATGACACTCGTTTCAATCAATGCATTCACCGTTACACCGTTATAGAATACTTCCTGGTTACTGATCATTCACAATATCTTGGCTCAATGAAACCGTTAACGGTGGACTGAACTATTGAAAATCAGGTAACATGAGGTTTGATGCATATTAACGGTATAAATATAACAAATCAGTTAATATCACATTGGAATTCTAAACCGTTTCGTGGCTCAGTCGGTAGGGCGCACATACACGTAGGTTATATCTTTTTGAAGAGTAATGAAGAAATAGTGGTTCGAAACCCAAAATCAACTATTTTTTTAATTATATATAGTTTGTTGTCTTGTTTGTGATTTTAAAATTTATACATATTCTGCACTTGATAAAGTCGCAAGGTTTCATCTCGTCGCTTAGTGGCTTCCGAGGCACGAGGACCACCTCCCCCGACTTAGCCTTGATGCGCGAAAACGTTTTTTTTGATATGCCAGTCAGCTTGCTGGCTCTCTCTCTATAATTTGATAATAGCGCAAATAGTGCGTCATTCATGGCATCTTCTTCAGTCGCGTACTTTTGAAATACCAATGCGCAGCAACTCGGGTCCTTTATAGGGTCCGTGACAGCAATTTGTCTAGCATTCCTAGACATTTTCTACAGCCAAGAGAAGTATACACAGTGAAAAAAATGTGAGTGAAAGCATATTTGAGCATGAAAATCATGAGAGATATCGAAATACGAATGACAAAACGAAAAAAAAAAAGATTTCATAGGAATCGAACATCATAACCACATAACATGAAACCTATATATGTTGCTAGATCTCAACGCTATCCTCTACACCACTCATATTGATTGAAAATTGCATCACATATATCGCTTAATACCATATTTATCGTGAACATGAAGGCGAAGTTACCCTACAGTGATGTAATGGTAAAATCCACCTAACGGTTTCTTTGAGCCAAGAAGTAGCTGTTGAGACAATCGCATGATTTACTGTTCATTCACGATATCTTGGCTCAAAGAAACCGTTAGGTGGATTTTACCATTACATCAAATAAGGGAACATGGGGTTGATGCATATTAACGGTATAATGATAACAAAACAGTTTATATCACAATGAAATTTTAAACGGCTTTATTAGTGTAGGCCGCTGTGTCGAAATTTGGGCTCCCGTGGGAATTTTTGGGTAAAAGTGATTAATGTCGATTTTCAACTAGAGAAATATATGCAGTTTAAGGAAAACGATGTTTCCAATTTTTTCTTGAAGTTTTAACGTCACAGTGACGTCACAAAATGACGTACTGTATTTTCACATAAAGCAAACAGTTTATATCTGCTAGTGCTGTATACACCTAAATTAGTCGCATTGTCATGTTGTTTATTGCGTTGAAGTGGTTTAAAACGTCGATAGGAGGACAAAAATGAAAATCGATTCAACGTGGACTTCAATTTTACGTCAAATTGACGTCAATTTGATGTCAGTATGCAGCAAAAAAATATTGTGTACAGAAATATAATTCTGGAAAGATTGTTGTGTGTGCCTTGCGATTAAAATCAAATGTAAGCATAATTTTATGTTTCTAGCTAAGCTTTTTGAAACATGTTAGCTCTCTGACGGTTGTGGTATATGGCTATTACAGCATGTTAACTACGTTACCCCTCAATTGTTTACAACACAAATAATGTAATTAAGGATGTTAAGGTAGTAATGGATTAATCAAATTGGCCAAACAGTCATTTATTGTACAAAGAATATTTCATTACCTACAAATATTTATGTTTAAGTTATTAGGGGCCATTGTATTGTCATTTATGTTACATGTAAACTACCCCTCCCCTGTAAAACCATTGAAATGTTGTTAAATAGTTTCATTTAATAAGCTTCTCATTTAACATTCATGTTTTAACTATATGTTCCAAAAGACAATTAATGAGCCATTTTATAACTGCAAGCAGCTTGTTTTTATAAAAAAAAAATTAAGAGTTATATGCTGTTAAATATGATACCACCGAAAAGCACGTTAAATAAGGTAAAAATATTTTCATTCTAAAATTGTATGTAATGCTATATGAAAACCTTTAAACACAATGTATGAGCATTATATTGAAATTCAATAGTAAAATGCTGTAACCAACATCGTTTCTGGTATTAATTATCTTTTTTGTTATTTGTGTGGCAGTATGTAACGTATATTACAGCTTTCAAGACTGTATATGACTTGTTTAATTCCTTATATTATACGTTATACGGTATTTGATATCATTTCCAAAAAGCAAGTGAGAACACTAACAGTTACAAGACATCAGGAACACAATTAAAGTAAAGCAACCAACCTTCTTTTCCCCATAAAGGTGACTGCAACACTAGAAGGACGTAAGTACTGAATACTAAAACAAGGACCAAACACAAAACCCCCACAAACAATGGGAGCAACAATAAGCAATGGATCAACAACAACAAAACCACCAGCCTAGAATGGAAAGCTGCCTAAGCCACTGCGGAGAGGGGAGGGCTTAAATGCATTTTTCTGGTACCAAATTTTAGTTCTAGATTATGTTGTTGTTAAAGCACAACAGTTGTTTGGTTCGCATGGAAAAATGAATTGTTTTGTTATAAATATCCAGGTTCCTGTTTGTCTGAAAAAAGTATCACTTCCCCCATGGGACATTTGCAAAATATTATATCTTTTAACTTTTTATATCTTCAAAAAATGATTTGCCCAAATTTATAGATTTTAAAACTCATAAGCAAATAAGATGATATCTCTCAAGACCAGAACTTAGAAGGATACAATTTCCCATTTTCTGTCCAATTTGTTAAAATAGCATATAAAGCTGTATAAAGTATATCATAAGGCCCCATGTTTATCAAAAATATTGTCAAAGACGATATATAATTGAGCCTGAAAAGCTAATATATCATGGTGAGCTTAGAGATTTGTTTTGTAGTATTTATCTTGAGAAATCTAAGTTAAATTGAAATAATTATAATCAGTAAAATCAATCACTCTATGTAACTGTTTACAGTTGTTCGAATTATGGGTACACATATTCATTTACGTTGCATGATACAGGCTAGATTTCATGTATCCATGTTTATTTAGGTTCGATTACCATAAAATAGTACCCTTCTAATTACTAAATGTTTTGTGGAAGGTATGCATTATAACTACCTGTAATCAGTTATTGTTTAAAGAAACTGTCACTAAATCAATTTGTATCCTGGCATCTAGTTGTGTATGCAGATGGTGAGGCATTACAGTAACTGAAGCTCTTAAATTAATTCAAGTTTATATTCAACATAGCTCTCGTTGTTTAACGAGACTGTCAATCACATCAACTTAGTACTCCTGGTCACTTGCTCAACCAATAATGGGATTATAGTGGTGAGTTTTATTCTAAGGCAATGATCACATTAGACATGACCATATTCAAGGAAACTAGATAAAGGTCAATTGTTACTTCAATACCACTTTAAATACAAATTTTATCAGCCCAAATTCTTTCCGGCCAAATTTGATCTGGTGACATTAAAGTTATTGTAAAATAGATTTTACAATGTTCTTTTAGAGTGCTGGATAGAAAAGTGAAATATTTAATAAGAAAGTGCAAGTATAAGCTCTCACGTAGTTTTACCAATACGTGCTTACATACCTGAACTGACTGTGACTTTGACAAAATATTACAGGAACATTGTAAACATTGTTAATGGAATAATAAAGAGTTATAGCTGTATTAAATATTTGAATAAGTTGTAAACTCACCAGGATATAGATTTAAAAAAAAGCATGCAAAATGTTAACTGTTCTAGCTAATATCAGCTTTAAGAGGACACTCTACTCAGTCGCCAAAGATAGACTCACTTGCAAAGTACCAAAATCAAATGGGCTAAATCCTTTTAATTGTTTTTTCCATTACAAGTGTTAATCGATTTTGTTTGATTTGAAATAAGCAAAGAAATAACTGGATGTATTTGTGTATCTATCGTAATGTTCACATTTGATTGGCTAAATATCAAAATGATATTATCTGAAACAAAATTCAACTTCAAGACTAAATCTAATTAATAGAATTATGGAAAACAAATTAATCAATTCTTTATTTGGGTCCATTAATATAGCAATGGCTACAGTATATATGCTATACTAACAATGCCAGGGAGCTTTTCTATGTGATAAACCATTTTCTTTCAAATGTATGACTGTCATGAACCATTAGAACAAATGCTGTCTGTTCGATGCTTCACAAAATTTTAGAACCAGACAGAATGGAAGATAAGTGTAATATGCTCCTTAAACTTCTCTTGTTATGCATTTTACCAACATAAATGGTATTCTTACTTCACCAAACTAGACATCCTTTTTCAGATATAAAGCGATTATAACCATAGGAATAGGCTTGGTGTTTGTCATACTCCTATATTGGGAAATAGTCGTTAAGTTTCTAAAACACTTCAGTTTATTGTTTCAAAAGACAAGGATAAAGGTCACAATTTAGACCTAAGTCGGAATAACTTACTTTTTTAACGAATTCTGAGTAAGATTTTGTCTTTATCAATACAGTTGGTGTAATCAATAGTAGGGTTACACAATGTGCGATAGATCTTACTAACTTAAAGCTACTGTATGCTCAATATTATTGTGTCATCTAAAATTAGGCGTAGTCAGTGAAGAAAATCTTCTTTTTTATATTATTTCATGTGTAGAATGAAGCAAATACACGAGTGTCAGTGAGATAAAAGATAATTTTTGCATTAAAGAAGCATTAAGGGATCATAAAATAAGCAGCATTTAAAATGCTGTTTATAAATTTGATAAAATACATGGTATTGAAATACGTTTTATGTGATTTAGGCTAACATTTCTTCCTTTATTATCAATGCTTTATTGATATTTTAGTTAATGGCAATTACTGGCAGTTAAATGACAGTAAATAAACACTAGCATTGTAAACTCATAAATTGCTGTTTTGGCTTTAACATAATGCATTTAAAAGAAAGTTAAGTACATAACAGTAATAACAGACTTTTTTATTTGATAGAATCAAAATGCTAATCATTTGAATACAATTAAAAAGCTTAGCTTATATTGTCAAGTAGGAATAAGGAACAATTTGATAGGAATTCCTATTATTTCATGGTAACGAAGTAACGCTGTAACCGCTATAGAGTAAATAAACATTGTTCTGTGGTTATATATTTTGGTTTTAGAAAGATGTAGTGTACAAAACTCTCCCTCATGGGTATTTTGGCAGCCTATCGTCTAGTGATAGTACTACATTAAGTAGTAATACATTTGAAGTAAGTAACATATATAACTGTCATTTCATAGAGGTGTATTGTTTAAACGCACACTTCCTGTTTGCTGCCATTTGATAAATGCTTTTAAGGCATTCAGCATGTTGATAAATAAGAATTAGCTATAACTTGGTATTTGCAAAATAGGATTTGAAATTACAATAGAGTAACGTAGTTAACATGGCTGTTACAGGTCAGAGAGGTAACATGTGTCATTTTGTATCTTATATCATGTAGTTTCAGTGAAGCATAGTGTACAATACCAGCAGTTGGAGAGGAGGGTCTATTAGCATATTGTGATCTAATGTCATTTGAGCTTTCACTATAACATAATTTTCATTTTGATACTGACGTCATTTTTTCCTCTCTTGACATCATTTTGAAGTTAAAGTAGCCTCTCAAAAATTCTGAGTCAGAGTCTATGCTCCAAATACAATATATCGCCAGTAATTTTACTATAGCTAATCAAACAGTACATGTTTGCGCCAGCTGGAATTCATAATGCTCAATTTTCAAGCCCTAAATAAGCCAAAAATGGGTACATCACTTTGTGACGTCACCATGACATTAAAACGGCAAGAAAAAATTGGAAACATCTTTTTTCTTAAACAGGATACATTTTTCTACAAGAAAATGTATGTTTGACACTTTTACCCAAAAATTCCCACGGGATTACACAGCGGCCTACACTATATGGCTCAGTCGGTAGGGCGCACGTTCACGTTGGTTATATCTTTTTGAATAGTAATGAAGAGATAGTGGTTCGAAACCCAAAATCAAAGATATCTTTATCATATATATGGTTTATCGTCTTGTTTGTTGTGTGTGATTATAAAGTTTATACATATTTCACACTTGTCAAAGCCGCTAAGCTCCATTCTGTCTCTTTATGACTTCCGAGGCGCGAGGACTGCATTCTCCGAGTCAACTTTGATGCGCGATATCGTTTTGTTTGATATGCCGGCCGGTCAGTTTGCTGGCTCCCTCTCTATAATTTGATAAAGGTGCAAATAGTACATCATACACGGCATCTTCTTCGCGTACTTTAAAATAACATGTGCAGTAACACGGATCTGGCAGCAATCCGTCTGGCTTGCGATCGAAAAGCCTGCCTACCAGATATTTCTACAGCCAAGAGAAGTATGCGCAGTGAAAATAAAATGTGAGTGATAGCATAATTGAGCATCAAAATCATGAGAGAGATCGAGATATGAGTGACAAAACGAAAAAAAAGGATTCCATAGGACTCGAACACCATAGCCGCAGAACATGAAATCATACATGTTTGATAGTTCTCCACGCTATCCTCTACACCACACAGATTGATAGAAAAATACATTACGTATAGTGCGTCCAGTTAATAGAGACTGGGCGTGTCAGACAGAGCGCTGTCATACACTGTCAAATAAGACTAGTCTACAGTAAATCGGGTGTAATAGCCTATGTACGCTTTACTCGTGCAACCAATTGAAACGCAGACGACAAGGGTGACCAACTTTATACGTTAGCATGCCTGGTAAACGTTTATCTTTATTATGTTTCTGGGGACCTACTGCATTTCATTTTCCGGGTCGGATATGTTGTGAAAGTTTTGGGGGAGGGTAGGTTTGCACTTTCTTCAAATTCTGTCTGTATGGCAAAACTGGTTTGATTTTTAAGCCTGATACAATAATTTTAAATCACAAATTAGAATAAAGCGGGACAAGGGTTAAGTATCTGGATCATGAGAAAAGGGCGTACAAACATGAGATTTGGTCGTATCGCGTATCCGAAAAAGCCTCTTATAATCGCTCATTATGGCGTGTCCAGAGAGACTAGATGTCTAAAAGTTGTTTGGAGTCTTCTTCAACTTGCATACTTTGTTTATGTGAGAAGCGAAAGCCCTGGCGAGGTCATGCGTACATGCAGGCTCGTCAGAGCCTTTGCCACACGCCGATGTTATAAGAGCCATCATCTCGTGTGCCGACCAATTTATAGTATTAATTTTTCATTGCGGACCATTATTTTATTTTCTAGTTCAGTATTATAATTTGAATAGTTAAAATCTCGAAACATTGTCTGAGCGCATATATCTAGAGTAGTCAGTCTTCTTGTTATCCAAATTAATTCAAAATGCCTTTTTCTCACAATGGGGTCAAAACTACAACTTGAGGTATATACAGGTATAGTCCGACCAGTTAAGAGAGACTGGGCGGTTCTTAGCAAAGACACACCCGTGGACATTTCCATTTAAAAATCGGTAAGACAGAGTGTATTTATTCACCCGTGAAACGCTTTACAGCTGTATACCTGTATATACCTGTTTTAGTTTTGAGCCACTGTGAGAAAAAGGCATCTCGAATAATTTTGGATAACAAGGAGACTGACTAGTCTAGAAATATGCATTCTAACAATGATTCTGAATTTTAACTATTCAAATAATAATTATACTGAATAAGAAAATAAAATTATGGTCCGCAATGAAAAATTAATACTATAGATTGGTCAGCACACGAGATGATGGTTCTTATTACATCGGCGTGTGGCGAAGGCTCAGACGGGCCTGCATGTACGCATGACCTCGCCAGGGCTTTCGCTTTTCGCACAAACAAAGTATGCAAGTTGAAGAAGACTCTAAACTAGTCTCTCTGGACACGCCAGAATGAGCGACTATAAGAGGCTTTTTCGGGTATGCGATAAGACCAAATCTCATGTTTGTATGCCCTTTTCTCATGATCCAGATACTTAACCCTTGTCCCGCTTAATTCAAATTGGTGATTTATTATTATTGTTTCAGGCTTAAAAATCAAACCAGTTTTGCCATACAGATAGAATTTGAAGAAAGTGCAAACCTACCCTCCCCCAAAACTTTCACAACATATCCATCCCGGAAAATGAAATGCAGCAGGTCCTCAGCAGCATACTAAAGATACACGTTTACCAGGCATGCTAACGTATAAAGTTGGTCACCGTTGTCGTCTGCGTTTCAGTTGGTTGCACGAGTAAAGCGTACATAGGCTATTACACCCGATTTACTGTAGACTGGTCTTATTTGACAGTATATGACAGCGCTCTGTCTGACACGCCCAGTCTCTATTAGCTGGACGCACTATATACAGCTGTAAAGCGTTTCACAGGTGAATAAACACACTCTGTCTTACCGATTTTTAAATGGAAATGTCCACGGGTGTGTCTTTGCTATGAACCGCCCAGTCTCTCTTAACTGGTCGGTCTATATATATATAGCTTAATACCATATTTTATCTAAGAGCATTAAGAAGAAGCTACCTATATTGATGTAATGGTAACATCCACCTAACGGTTTCTTTGAGCCAAGACATCGTGAATGAACAGTAGTTTAATGAACTTTTTGGTTACTGTAAAAGGCGGCATCTCATGAATGCGTAAATAAGACTGTATTATTTTAGACATGGGTACATGTAAAAGCTGCAAATGAGGTGTGATTTTATTCGAAGGTAACTGTATCATTGTACAATAACACGTTAGTAAAGACAGTAATTCGTTAAACTTTAAAACGCAGGCAAAATAACTACATTTGAAAGTGTCTGTTTATTAGAAAGAAAGAAGAAGGAAAACAAACTTGTGAGAAGAAAAAAGAATGCTGATCAACAAAGACAAGGCTAATATGGTGAGTATATAAATGTGATAATTTGAAGCAAAGACATCCCTCATGCCCCAGCATCGCAACAGAACTCCCAAACCTCCAACGCACATTTTTACGGCAAATCTTCACGGTGAGTATGGTTAAAAAAGCAGAACCGTTTCTTGGAGGAGCTGAGAATTCACGAGTCTTTAGCCTGGTAAACACACAAACTGTTTACGATAGTTTTTGCGTGAACGAAACCCAAATCCTATTTTATTTCGTTAACCACAGACAACAGTTCATGAAAAACGTGTAACTGACTTATCTTAAGGTGGTACTTACGAAAATATATTAAGAACCATCTCGGAGCCTGTATACGCTTGTATGTTCTTTCGAGGAACCATCTAATAGAACTTCGTTGGCCCCTCATGGATGCGTAATTTGGACTGGTCTAACTTAAACATATGTAATAACTAGTACGAAGCTACATCTTCATCTACATCCATGTTGTACATGTACACGCTGTCCGTCACACTTGACGATTAAAGCGCGGGTTGTTGAGTCTTTAGAAGATTGAAAAGAAATGATAGGAAAGATAGAAGTGGAAAAAAATAGAATTGATAGGAAAGCCAGAAGAATGTAGAAAGATTGGCCAATGCATTTAATTGTTCACTCCAGTCCAATCTAGTTTCCGTGGCGGTACCAGGGCGTATTTTTTATTCTGCAGACGGAGAAACCAGACGACTTGTGATTGGCGATTTAAGTGTTAAACAGTGACCTATCTAATATATGTCACTGTGTTAAATAAATGTGGGTTCAGCGTAGAGTCCATGCTCGATAATGTATAGTTACGTAGTTGGTCAGGTAAAAAAGTACTTTATTCATCCAATTGGACAAATACAGAGGCGATTTCAACAATGCGAGCTCTTTCGGGCTTTACTCATTACTAATATAGGTACCACTGTACCAGTACAATGCGCTCCAGCGAGCTCTCACATTGTTGAACTCGTCCATCACCCTACGCGTATCGAGCATGCACACTTTATATACGGTCAGACTCAAACAACTTATTTACTTCCAATAAAAACTGATTTCTAATCCATAGCAGATGAAATAGCCGAACCACGCCTAGGTATGAATATTAAAGTTGCCGCCTTAACATTGACCAAAAAGTTCTTTAAAAATTCACTATCAGACCGGCCATTTTCATTTAAATGAAAACATTGTAACATTTTTGCACCGATAGCCTTTTGTTTGTTTATTGGAAGAGGCTATTTACAGTTGACTGTCAATAGCCAAAAAACGTTAAAATTGCTATTTACATATAAATAGCCAAAAAACGTTAAAATGGCTATTTACAGTTGACTGTCAATAGCCAAAAAACGTTAAAGTGGCTATTTACAGTCAACTGTCATTAGCCAAAAAACGTTGAAATGGCTATTGATAGTCAACTGTAAATAGCCATTTTAACGTTTTTTGGCTATTTACAGATAAATCAGATATTTTCATTGATGTTGATTTTATATTCGAACATTTGGTGGACAATTTCAAGTACAGATGAATATTAAAGTCAAATAAATGTGTTTCTTCCATAATTAGTGCATGTCGTAAATCGTATTTGAGCCTGGCATGTGATTTTTGGGTATTTGACGCATGCAAAAAGTTAAGAAACACGCAGGCTTGTACATCTACACAGACGCTCCATTGGCATCGCTGTTCGTACGCATAAGTAGAAAATGATTCATATAAGAGCCAAACATCTCAAAAAATGTACAAGTATGGATTTGCAGTCAGGTAAAAAGGCAATTATTCTATGATTGTGACATCTCCTGATCAAGATTATAGAGCTCAAACTTCTTACGTGTAACATATATTCCAAGGTTTCCTGATCAGACACCACATTCTGCGAAATCTGATTTGGATCTCGACTGTTTGTCTATATCCCATGGATGTATATATAGCTACTTTGACTTGTTTATAGCACAAGTTGTTTTGTTCCTCGGAGTTACACGTACATGTACGAGGTCTGATTATGTCTGAAATAAGCAACGCATTTGAACATTTTATTGTTTTATTAATGAAATCCGATTCACATTTTCTAAATAAAGGCGATTCATGTATATCAACTAACAGTACATGTATGTACATTTTAACCATTGTGCCAATTTATATAGCTCAGTTAATTCAACGCCTGGAAATTTAACACCAAAATAGCTCTCAGAGTTTCTCTTATCAGTTTCTAGTCATATGCCGTGGTTACTTAAGAGAAACATCGCAGTGATACGATTCATTTAAGTAACCACAGGATCGTCTTCTCGCCGAAACCATTAAGCTTTAGTGAGAGGCGTCGATTCGGTAAGCAAAAGTTATAGAACGACCAACTGTACTAATAAAACTATGCTGTTGCTGAATAAAGGAACGCCTCGATGAGACGGTTCCTCTGAGTAACTCCAGTATATCCAGTCGGCAGAGTTTGAGTCTGTATGTGCATCTAATATGACACCATTGCAACGCAGAGTACATTGATACTGTAAACCAGTGTCCCGAAATCAACTTCCGCGATGTAGAATTTGCAATATGTAATCTCTATGATACTGTATTTGCGGTTGATTATAGTTGGGGGAGGGGGGGGGGGCGTGTTCGAGGGACATCTGTATTAAACGCTTAAGTAATTTGTGCACGGTCTTTAAATAACTTAAATGAGACAGGGGTACACTTGTAAGAGTTATTCTTGATTAGATCATTTTTATTGTAGATAGCTGTTCCAAGCTTTTTGAAACTCTGGTATCATTATTTTCGAAAAAAAGGTAAATTGTGGAAAAACCTTTGATATGAGTTTAGACAATGTAGTAAACATATGTCCAATAATCAGGCTAAGTCATGAGAAAACCGGATTTTGTTGCATGCAGTCTCTTCTGGTGATAAGGTTTTCAAAACTATTGGACCTAGATCTGCTATGATGAAATGGTGGTCCTTATCTCGATCTACACTGCTAAATACTCTGATAGTATGCCTGAATGTATTTTTCGACTCATAATCACACGCTGGATAGGAGGCAATCGAAAACTCTAATACTGTCGAGGAACGTAGATAAAATTGTTAGAAACAGTTTTCGATTGCTATTATCGTCTGACTGGCGACAAATAGCAATCGAAAACACTGTTTCTATCGAGTTTTGATCCCCGTTCGTCGATTGTTCAGAGCGTTTTTGATAGCCGCTTACGCGGTGTTATTTGCATGAAATCTTATTTTAAAACTCTACTCTCTTTATAGTAAGTTGTTTTTCAATTAAAACCATAAAGACCAGTGTTTTATGAGGATTAAGATAAGACAACAAGCCCCAGGGTTTATTTTCACACCTAACCATCGCATATCACCGCGTCTTTCCGGTAAACAGCCGAAGTCTATCGACTGTCACCAGCTTGAGACGGGTGAAGTGTACGAATATTCTACCTGTTAGAAAATTTCATTGTTTGACATGGCGAAACTATGGCAGGAAACTCAGTCCGCATTTTCCATCTTTCAAGATTATTTTCCATCTTCCACCTTTAAAACTTATAGCTCATTCAGAAAATGTAAAGCATTAGAAACACCTATGGATGTTGCATTAACAAGGGTTTTCAAATTTAAAACCAGGCAGTGCGCACGTCAGCATCCAGACTGCCTGCTTGTGTCAGCTTTGATAACCTATGCAAACAGTTTGTGCCTCTGGATCAAACTTTTTGCCACAATGTGTTGAAGGCACCTCGAAAGTACTTATAATCAGATGTTCCCAAGGACTTTTTTTTGGAGGGGGGGGGGGGCGAGATATTGAGAGAAATCAATGGCCAAGATCATCGGACATCGATGGCTAAGATCAGTGCGAGCATATGCTCAATCTGGTCACGGTCATCGCGATCTTCTGAGTGCATAGGGAAACAATGTTCAAGGCATCAACAATACGTCGTCGAAAATCATAAAAATACAAAACAATGAGTTTTCGGACAGACCGCGCAAGTGCACATTCTGCTCGAGAACCTTGCATATGGCCAATGATGCCGCCGAAAGTAATTTATAGACCTCATTAAAGTAAAGGTTGTCACACCTCTTAATCACGCGCGTCAAGCACCACGGGAGTTATATTGCCTCCCGGTGAAGTACACTAATACTATTTATTGGGACAGATTAAGCTTTTGGGTGATACTTAAGTGAAAATAAAAATAGATAATATGAAAAGATTCTATTCCACTAATAAATACTTCCAATATCACCTCCACCGCAACCCCCACCCCCCCCCCCCCCCAAAAAAAAAAATGAAAGTATCCGTTTATCTCGAAATTACAAAAAAAAAGTCTCGAAAATGTGCAAAATATGAAACCTGTGCAACAGGTTTCATTTCATATTTTGCACATTTTGCACAGGTTTTATATTTTGCACATTTTTCGAGGCTAAATGTTTTTAGCAAAGGCCTTTTGGTGTAAACCTTTTACAAAATATAAATAAATCTCAACAGGCCGAAAAGAAAATTAATAATGATAGAAGAAAAGAAAAAAAATGGATGGCTGTCTCAATGAAGAGCATGTTAAATATATCACATGGATCCTCTCGGCGAGACATCCATACTTTGTATAAGGGAGTAGAGAAGGTTCTGACGAGTCATCGCATATGCCGACACGCCTTCGCTTTCCAGGCTCGAAAATGCGTGAGGTATAAAAACCAAATCCCTGTACTAGCCCTCGTACATAATTTTGCGGACTGGAACTAATTGCCAAACCCTTAGCTGTCTCATGACATCTTGCATGTACACAACATCAACAGGCAGTATAGATCTGAATCAGACAACTCCTATAGGAATTATCTGTTATTATCAGATCATGACTCACTCTTGTTTGATATATAATTAGCCAAAAGCAAACTATATAATTAGTCAAAAGAACGGTAACGATCATGAGTTTGACGAATAATTGAGTATTACTTCACTTTTCGCTTTCTGTAAAGGCGGCACCTCATGCATGCGTAATTAGGACTAATCCATATTAGACATAGGTAAATGGTGAAAACGAGGTGTGGTTTAGTCAGTTTCGGAGCGCTCAAACAAGCTAAACGAGTATTAACACATTATATCACAGTCAAATCGGTGGCGCAAATGGTTACATTGAAGAACGATGATCAAGGGTTCGCCAGTTCGAATCACACTGGAACAAATTTTTTTATCAATCAAAAGTTGAATCTTGCGTCATTTTGTTTGTTTGTTTGTTTGATTTGATTCTTTACATCCCACCAACAATCTTTCAGTTATAAAGGGACAGGTCTTCCTGGGTGAATCAGTACTAAGCTAGGATTGAATCTTGCGACGTAATACCTCGATCAGTTATGATTGATTTTCAGAACACACGCAAAATATTATATACTTAAAGCCATTAAAAACGCAACTGATACAAATATTATTTTTCCTATACATAGCAAGTAATTCCATTTGTCTGTGTATTTAATAGCTTCCCTAACGTACAAGAACGTTTTAGCAAAACTTGAGCTTGATTACGCACATCAGCTATAAATTTTGGTGAAAAATGACAAATTCATTAAAAAAAAAATCTGAACTTTCTTTCATCTTTAAATTCTGCTCAATTTCAGTTTGAATGAACCTTGTTTCACTCAAACAACAAAAATACGGAATACAAGACGAAATTTCGTTTACCGAAGGGGCCTAAAAATAATGTTTTAAAGTTTAGTTTTCGCTAATTTTGAGAAATGACTAAAACTTCAATAAAATTGAATCATTTCATAATTGGCATACATAAGTTGTTTCGACATTACCTATGATTATGATTTATCACGATATCAACCATCGAAAATCTCGCATTTTCGTCAACTTCCGGTTTTCATGCTCAAACTTTGGAGGCCATTTTAAAGGTCAAGCATCAAGACACATTTTCAGCTGTGTGTGGTCAAAACGTAGAGCTTTATTAAAATTTACAGAAAGTTTGAAACCAAAACAGACAGGCAATATTAAGATCTGATGTCCTGATTAATAAGGTGATTTCGCTTTTTTTTGTTTAAAATATTGGGGTTGTGTCCCTTTATCACAATATGCAGTACGGCTTATCTGGACTGCTTTATCAGTACCAAAAGGATATTGCCTTGATATCGCGACTATAGTTTTGTGCTTTTCATTTAATACGAATGCTTAAAGAGCTTTAAATCTAGGGTAGGTTATAATGTAAAAGTTGCATTTTTACTGGCGTTAAGTATATAATCAATGAAGGGGCATTTAAGACCATCACTGCCGAAGGATGGAGGTCCGTGTGCGAGCATGTGAAGAAGATTGAAGCTGACTACTGGACGAGAGACAATCTGTGAGAAAGCGAGATTGAGAAGTTTGACATCAATCTTGAAGAAGATTCATCAAGCGAAGAAGATTGACCAATTTTTGTCATGTCATTTGCTGAAATAAAAAAAAAAATAAAAAATAAAGAAAAAAATAAAACGTGAATATATGTTATTAAACATAAAAGAACGTTCTAAAACGAATGTAAAAATATCAGAAAAAATAAAAGTAAATAATTCTCTTAAATGAAAAAAATTAATCGCCCCTGCTGGGGATTGAACTCACAATGTTTGAACTTGAAAGTGGTATATTTATCCAATACGCTACGGATCTTTCTGCTTAACACTATCCAATTTATACTTATTAACTCTTAGCAAACAGTTAAATGTTCTGTTTTACCGTTAATATTACCTGTTTTCCCTACGTGAGTAGATGAAATAGCCAAATCACGCCTAGATATGAATATTAAAGTTACCGCCTTTACAGAAAGCGAAAAGTGAAGTAATACATGTGCGTATTTCACGATACATTGGGGTTTTCACGTCATATAATATAAAACAAGTTGGCTGCTTTTAAAAAGCCGCCAATAGTTTAGGTTTGGCAAATAGGTTGTTTTTATGACAGCATTCCTTTACTTTTATTATTATTATAATAGGTCTTGTTTAACAAATCTTAGAGTCAGCAGAATCTCAGACCCAATTATACAGGGTCCGAGGCAGAATAGGTGTTTGAAAAGATTATTTGTACAGATTGTATTATCGAGCATGAGCTCTTGCGAATTAACCTTCGCTACTACATGTAGAAAATGTCTGACCAAAATCTAGACCTTTAAGCCGCTAGGTAGGTTTTATAGGGTTTTACCAAACAATAAAGTACCAAAATTTCGTGTGCTCCCTAAAAATATTGATGTTTTTGTTTTCAATAAACCACACATCAATTTTCCATGTTTTGATTTTACCCATTGAATTTTCTCGGACGGTACAGAGGTCCAGATAAGCTTTTAGTTCAATTGGGTATTTACCCCACACGATTTTTATGACTTGCTTTTTTCCAAAAACAATTGCTTAAAATATTTTTTTACCCCACATAGATTTTTGAAATTGCTTATTTCTAAGTTATAATTAAAGTACCTAATAATCTTAGTTAATAATTTAAATAATAATCTTAGTTTTCGTAATGGAAGAAACATACAGATTGAGTGACTTTAAGTACTTTGTGCAAATACTTTAGCCAGTAACTGACAAATGACTTGCTTAATGTATCAAACTTCAAAGAAGACTTAGTAACATCACAACAAAAGAAAGGCTTGAACTGGCTACCACACTAAGTGTGCTAACATGGGATAGAATCATATTTAGATCATTTTGTTTTTTTCTTTTGCTTTTCCAAAATTTAATTGCTTTTCGCTACCCCTTCATTTATAAAACCATTGTTTTTTCCAAAATTTAATTCCTTTTTGTTACCCCATTCATTTGAAAACAATTGCTTTTTTTCACAAATTTAATTGCTTAAATACCCCCAAAAAGCGGCTTATCTGTTCCTCTGCGGTACATTTTGAGGTACAACATTAACATGTATTTAAAAGTAAAAAATAATCCAAATTTACATTTATTACCTAATGTATAAACATTGATGTGACATGGCTTTGAATTTTACCTATAGCGTTTCTTTTGTCAGTCAGTATATATTGATGACACTGATGATGAACAGACGCATAAAGGAAGTCCTAACCTAGGTTAGCTAAAGGAGGATTATCTTTTGTTTTAAAATAACTTCAGAGAAATATATTAGGATTAGTGTAGGCCGCTGTGTAATCCCGTGGGAATTTTTGGGTAAAAGTGTCAAACATACATTTTCTTGTAGAAAAATGTATCCTGTTTAAGAAAAAAGATGTTTCCAATTTTTTCTTGCCGTTTTAATGTCATGGTGACGTCACAAAGTGATGTACCCATTTTTGGCTTATTTAGGGCTTGAAAATTGAGCATTATGAATTCCAGCTGGCGCAAACATGTACTGTTTGATTAGCTATAGTAAAATTACTGGCGATATATTGTATTTGGAGCATAGACTCTGACTCAGAATTTTTGAGAGGCTACTTTAACTTCAAAATGATGTCAAGAGAGGAAAAAATGACGTCAGTATCAAAATGAAAATTATGTTATAGTGAAAGCTCAAATGACATTAGATCACAATATGCTAATAGACCCTCCTCTCCAACTGCTGGTATTGTACACTATGCTTCACTGAAACTACATGATATAAGATACAAAATGACACATGTTACCTCTCTGACCTGTAACAGCCATGTTAACTACGTTACTCTATTGTAATTTCAAATCCTATTGTGCAAATACCAAGTTATAGCTAATTCTTATTTATCAACATGCTGAATGCCTTAAAAGCATTTATCAAATGGCAGCAAACAGGAAGTGTGCGTTTAAACAATACACCTCTATGAAATGACAGTTATATATGTTACTTACTTCAAATGTATTACTACTTAATGTAGTACTATCACTAGACGATAGGCTGCCAAAATACCCATGAGGGAGAGTTTTGTACACTACATCTTTCTAAAACCAAAATATATAACCACAGAACAATGTTTATTTACTCTATAGCGGTTACAGCGTTACTTCGTTACCATGAAATAATAGGAATTCCTATCAAATTGTTCCTTATTCCTACTTGACAATATAAGCTAAGCTTTTTAATTGTATTCAAATGATTAGCATTTTGATTCTATCAAATAAAAAAGTCTGTTATTACTGTTATGTACTTAACTTTCTTTTAAATGCATTATGTTAAAGCCAAAACAGCAATTTATGAGTTTACAATGCTAGTGGTTTATTTACTGTCATTTAACTGCCAGTAATTGCCATTAACTAAAATATCAATAAAGCATTGATAATAAAGGAAGAAATGTTAGCCTAAATCACATAAAACGTATTTCAATACCATGTATTTTATCAAATTTATAAACAGCATTTTAAATGCTGCTTATTTTATGATCCCTTAATGCTTCTTTAATGCAAAAATTATCTTTTATCTCACTGACACTCGTGTATTTGCTTCATTCTACACATGAAATAATATAAAAAAGAAGATTTTCTTCACTGACTACGCCTAATTTTAGATGACACAATAATATTGAGCATACAGTAGCTTTAAGTTAGTAAGATCTATCGCACATTGTGTAACCCTACTATTGATTACACCAACTGTATTGATAAAGACAAAATCTTACTCAGAATTCGTTAAAAAAGTAAGTTATTCCGACTTAGGTCTAAATTGTGACCTTTATCCTTGTCTTTTGAAACAATAAACTGAAGTGTTTTAGAAACTTAACGACTATTTCCCAATATAGGAGTATGACAAACACCAAGCCTATTCCTATGGTTATAATCGCTTTATATCTGAAAAAGGATGTCTAGTTTGGTGAAGTAAGAATACCATTTATGTTGGTAAAATGCATAACAAGAGAAGTTTAAGGAGCATATTACACTTATCTTCCATTCTGTCTGGTTCTAAAATTTTGTGAAGCATCGAACAGACAGCATTTGTTCTAATGGTTCATGACAGTCATACATTTGAAAGAAAATGGTTTATCACATAGAAAAGCTCCCTGGCATTGTTAGTATAGCATATATACTGTAGCCATTGCTATATTAATGGACCCAAATAAAGAATTGATTAATTTGTTTTCCATAATTCTATTAATTAGATTTAGTCTTGAAGTTGAATTTTGTTTCAGATAATATCATTTTGATATTTAGCCAATCAAATGTGAACATTACGATAGATACACAAATACATCCAGTTATTTCTTTGCTTATTTCAAATCAAACAAAATCGATTAACACTTGTAATGGAAAAAACAATTAAAAGGATTTAGCCCATTTGATTTTGGTACTTTGCAAGTGAGTCTATCTTTGGCGACTGAGTAGAGTGTCCTCTTAAAGCTGATATTAGCTAGAACAGTTAACATTTTGCATGCTTTTTTTTAAATCTATATCCTGGTGAGTTTACAACTTATTCAAATATTTAATACAGCTATAACTCTTTATTATTCCATTAACAATGTTTACAATGTTCCTGTAATATTTTGTCAAAGTCACAGTCAGTTCAGGTATGTAAGCACGTATTGGTAAAACTACGTGAGAGCTTATACTTGCACTTTCTTATTAAATATTTCACTTTTCTATCCAGCACTCTAAAAGAACATTGTAAAATCTATTTTACAATAACTTTAATGTCACCAGATCAAATTTGGCCGGAAAGAATTTGGGCTGATAAAATTTGTATTTAAAGCGGTATTGAAGTAACAATTGACCTTTATCTAGTTTCCTTGAATATGGTCATGTCTAATGTGATCATTGCCTTAGAATAAAACTCACCACTATAATCCCATTATTGGTTGAGCAAGTGACCAGGAGTACTAAGTTGATGTGATTGACAGTCTCGTTAAACAACGAGAGCTATGTTGAATATAAACTTGAATTAATTTAAGAGCTTCAGTTACTGTAATGCCTCACCATCTGCATACACAACTAGATGCCAGGATACAAATTGATTTAGTGACAGTTTCTTTAAACAATAACTGATTACAGGTAGTTATAATGCATACCTTCCACAAAACATTTAGTAATTAGAAGGGTACTATTTTATGGTAATCGAACCTAAATAAACATGGATACATGAAATCTAGCCTGTATCATGCAACGTAAATGAATACGTGTACCCATAATTCGAACAACTGTAAACAGTTACATAGAGTGATTGATTTTACTGATTATAATTATTTCAATTTAACTTAGATTTCTCAAGATAAATACTACAAAACAAATCTCTAAGCTCACCATGATATATTAGCTTTTCAGGCTCAATTATATATCGTCTTTGACAATATTTTTGATAAACATGGGGCCTTATGATATACTTTATACAGCTTTATATGCTATTTTAACAAATTGGACAGAAAATGGGAAATTGTATCCTTCTTAGTTCTGGTCTTGAGAGATATCATCTTATTTGCTTATGAGTTTTAAAATCTATAAATTTGAGCAAATCATTTTTTGAAGATATAAAAAGTTAAAAGATATAATATTTTGCAAATGTCCCATGGGGGAAGTGATACTTTTTTCAGACAAACAGGAACCTGGATATTTATAACAAAACAATTCATTTTTCCATGCGAACCAAACAACTGTTGTGCTTTAACAACAACATAATCTAGAACTAAAATTTGGTACCAGAAAAATGCATTTAAGCCCTCCCCTCTCCGCAGTGGCTTAGGCAGCTTTCCATTCTAGGCTGGTGGTTTTGTTGTTGTTGATCCATTGCTTATTGTTGCTCCCATTGTTTGTGGGGGTTTTGTGTTTGGTCCTTGTTTTAGTATTCAGTACTTACGTCCTTCTAGTGTTGCAGTCACCTTTATGGGGAAAAGAAGGTTGGTTGCTTTACTTTAATTGTGTTCCTGATGTCTTGTAACTGTTAGTGTTCTCACTTGCTTTTTGGAAATGATATCAAATACCGTATAACGTATAATATAAGGAATTAAACAAGTCATATACAGTCTTGAAAGCTGTAATATACGTTACATACTGCCACACAAATAACAAAAAAGATAATTAATACCAGAAACGATGTTGGTTACAGCATTTTACTATTGAATTTCAATATAATGCTCATACATTGTGTTTAAAGGTTTTCATATAGCATTACATACAATTTTAGAATGAAAATATTTTTACCTTATTTAACGTGCTTTTCGGTGGTATCATATTTAACAGCATATAACTCTTAATTTTTTTTTTATAAAAACAAGCTGCTTGCAGTTATAAAATGGCTCATTAATTGTCTTTTGGAACATATAGTTAAAACATGAATGTTAAATGAGAAGCTTATTAAATGAAACTATTTAACAACATTTCAATGGTTTTACAGGGGAGGGGTAGTTTACATGTAACATAAATGACAATACAATGGCCCCTAATAACTTAAACATAAATATTTGTAGGTAATGAAATATTCTTTGTACAATAAATGACTGTTTGGCCAATTTGATTAATCCATTACTACCTTAACATCCTTAATTACATTATTTGTGTTGTAAACAATTGAGGGGTAACGTAGTTAACATGCTGTAACAGCCATATACCACAACCGTCAGAGAGCTAACATGTTTCAAAAAGCTTAGCTAGAAACATAAAATTATGCTTACATTTGATTTTAATCGCAAGGCACACACAACAATCTTTCCAGAATTATATTTCTGTACACAATATTTTTTTGCTGCATACTGACATCAAATTGACGTCAATTTGACGTAAAATTGAAGTCCACGTTGAATCGATTTTCATTTTTGTCCTCCTATCGACGTTTTAAACCACTTCAACGCAATAAACAACATGACAATGCGACTAATTTAGGTGTATACAGCACTAGCAGATATAAACTGTTTGCTTTATGTGAAAATACAGTACGTCATTTTGTGACGTCACTGTGACGTTAAAACTTCAAGAAAAAATTGGAAACATCGTTTTCCTTAAACTGCATATATTTCTCTAGTTGAAAATCGACATTAATCACTTTTACCCAAAAATTCCCACGGGAGCCCAAATTTCGACACAGCGGCCTACACTAGATCCTCAAAATGCCTGTTACCAAAATTATACAAACTGTTCCATTCCACTGAACAAATTAGTCATTATAATTGTATCTGTTAGCACACTCAAAAGGTTGCAATCATTTAGTAAGAGTGCTTGAATGGAAAATTGGGATTTTTCTATCTTGACTGGGACCAGTCTAATACCTCCAACTAAAAATAAAAGATACTCTTATTTTTTCTGGTGTATCAATTTGTTTTCAGGACTGATGCCAGTCTAGACTTAAAGTACCATCCAATACCATAAGTATGTCGAACAGTTTGGCTTTGGATGACAACCAACATTTTGCTAGTCTGATTAGGGTCTGAAAGGTTAATAGTAGGACTAGCATGCAAAGGGTCCATACATTTCATCTGGTACATGACCTTAGAGATGTCAGACTTTATGCATTTATGCATTCGCAAATCATCTCTGGGTAAGGCACCACATAAAGAATCTTCTTGACTATTTGCCTCTTCAAAATCCATGCATCGTGTAACTTGTATAATTTCATGTTATCTGTGCTTTAATAAGCTCCCTTTTTACTTTTGATTTCTGACTGACCAACTGTCTTATTATTCTCTTCAGCAGAATAGTGGCTAAATGTCATACCAGGTCGGCCTAGGTCAATCTTTGAAGAACATGATGCAATCAGAATTTAAAGATAGACTGGGAAACCAGAAAATGGCTATTCTATATTACCAAATGACATCAGTTTAATCTTAGACAGAGGTCCCATGATTGGTTACATTTGGTCACATGCTCCTCCATAGTACAGCTCTAATTCTCACCTTGTATGCACCTAAACAAAAAGGCTTGAATCACGCTCCATGTCCCGAGTGAGCTTTTTGTGATTATTGGACGTCCGTCGTTCGTCCATCCGTTAGTCATCAGGCGTCTGTCACCAAGTTGATTTAAACAATACTCTCAATAGAATTTCACTGAAAAAGCTACGCACACCAAAGGGAGACTACTAGATCAAGCAATGATTCTCTTCAATTGCGCCCCTTTTCAAAATAAAGGAAAGAATTTGCTCCCAAAAGGAGCGATTTCTTTCCTTTGAATTTGCTCCCAGAAGGAGAGAATTATTTCCTTTATGAGCATTTCCTTATTTACTGAACAATAGTTTGGCATAAAAAGTCCTTAAATGACTGTACCAAGATTAATAAGGGAATTAGATGACGATGACAGACCTGGTTTTTCTTTGTAATAATATTGAAAGTGCTTATCCACCAAAGTTTCATAGCTGTGTAAGTGGGACTACGTTAACGTATACTGAGTGACAGCCAAGAACTCGCGTTGTGATTGTGATCAAAGTGAACCTGTCCCGTCCACAAACTGAGTCCTGTTGTAGTTTGTAAGTATAGGGGCAAAGACTCAAGATTGACATATATTCAACAACCCGGCAACTCTTTAATTGAGAATGATTCTCTCTATTTACATACATTTATCAAAAATATGAAAAAATAACCATAATATAAGGCAGTAGACTTCGAGCTAAAAAAGGTCCTGCTCCCCCCCCCCTAGGGAATTTTGCAGACATATCCTATCTTGAAGAAAATTTCAAGCCGCATCTTTTAAGAGATGTTTGCACTCTGTGCTCCGGGGCGTTAGTCTCTGACAGCCTGTTACATATGTTACTGTAACAAACTAAGGAAAAAATCAAAATGAATGTTTGAGCTACAGAAAGAAGACATTAAACCATCTAATTATTCAAATTTCTTATGTAGTTTGCAAGCTGGATGCCTAAGCTACATAAAAGTAGCATTTTAAACACAATTTCAGCCTTCAATGGTGTTATATACGTTACATAGATTAAATTTCCCTTTGAAAGTTGAAATCGTGACTAACATCATTCATTTTACAGATGATTTGTGCATTTTTACCAGTGTTTTTAATCTCAGTTTACTAAGAAACTCATTTGACTAATAGAAAAAACAAAGTTTGTTTTTCTATCTCAAATACATTGTTTTATATGAGCTATTAAACAACCCTACCCCCAATTTTAAGTATCCAATTTTGGTATCTATTATTGAAGAAAAATATTTGAAAATATTTGACGCTCGTGGATATCTTACATTTTTGGCACTGTCTTGCTAATGCAATAAAGAATCATACATTTGCAAGTTTGACATCAGGATCAGAGCACTTATTAAAGTATGTAACGTATGTTACATGGCATAAAGATTGAGCTAGGAAATTTTCTTGGAAGAGATGATATTTCAGAAAATACAATTTTTCACATGTTTTCCTATTAATCTCTAGCCTCTGGTGCCTTAGTCTTAGTAATTCCAGTCATTGCTGATAACATGCCCATGGAATTGTGTTACCTATGTTATACATAACCTTTTTAATCACATATTTCCTAATGCCTATAATATTAAAATATATAGACATATAAAAAGAAAATAATAGTTCTCATTTAAATGACACAATTTAATAAATATTCCTATTAAATAAAAGTATTCAAAAACAATCTTTATTCAAGTCACACTCACAATGTCTATCATTGTGTCTGCTTCTATTGCAAAATAATTACCCATTTCATCACAACCAGTAGAATCAAGGCATTGTGTATTAGGACTGCAAACTGAGTACAATCCTGTTCCTCTCCACCCCTTTGGGAATTGTGCAGACATATCCTACCTTAAAGAACAATTCAAGCTGCATCAAATAAAAGATGTTTGCACTCTATTAGCTAGGGGGTTAGCCTGTAATGGTATGATACGTATGTTACCATATCAATTTAAGAATAAATAAATTGAAAGTCTGAGAAACAGGAAGAAGACATAAAACTATCTATTTATTTGAATTATTCATGTAGTTTGCATGCTGAATACCTTTGATACATAAGAAAAGATTTTTTAACAAATATACAGCTTCCTATGGTGTTATATGTGTTACATTAATTAAGATTACTTTTTAAAATTGGTAATTGTGACAAACATCACTTATAAGCATTTCGTGTGATCCTCTTTAGCCATCAAAAGACTTAATTTTCTTTGTATGTGTGGCCAGTGCCAGCGTCAAACAACTTGACTAAGCCAAACTTGAATCCTTAGCATTCTTCAAAAGCAGAAACAGCATGTCAGTGTCATGGGATCAAACACCTGATTAAATATGGGTTTATTGCCATTTCACATAT
The DNA here is from genome assembly GCA_964019695.1 of Loripinus fragilis. NCBI lineage: Eukaryota > Metazoa > Mollusca > Bivalvia > Lucinida > Lucinidae > Loripinus > Loripinus fragilis. The sequence continues at coordinate 93,929,149 of OZ026514.1, forward strand.
ATGCATACAATGGAGTATGACTCTGGTATATATCTCTTCCTACGAAGTGGCAAGAGCAATCTAACTGCAGCTGCCTCTGCATCGGTGCTAGTCAAATGATAACTTTGTTCTGATTTTGCAAAATAATGTAAAACCTATGATTTCTCAGTTTTTGCAGCCATATCATTAGCTGTTGCATTCAAAAGAAGGAAAGTGGACTATAGGTAGAATGGGATAACCAGTAGTTCTATATTATGCTCTATGGAAGATTTATATAGAGTAAACAAGTTGATAAGGTGCCTCATTTCATGATCCATTGAAAACACTGAATTTGAAAACACTTGCCTCTGACTGTGTAATCAAAAAGGATGTCACGACAATGCCCTTGCTCATTTATTATGACGAGATATATATGTTACATCCTTTAATAAGCGCTCTTATCTTAGAAACTTAGTGAATCATTGAATTGAAAGGGTCTAATTTGCGCTCTGTTCATCCTGCATTTCATTGCTTTACCTGCTGTGATACATCTAGTTTGTTTATCTGAAGGGAAAGAGTTACCTCGGTTTCAGCACTTCAGAAGTACTAAGACTTCAAATAAGTCTTTGAATGCTTGGGGAAAGATAATAAGTGCAGAGACATTATTAGATGAAAATATGTGGGTTGCATGTATGGAAAGGCCACATTTATAAAAGTTAAACAGCTACGATATGATTCTTTATCACTGAAATATCAGGTACATCAGTCCAGGTACTCATTGGTCTTAATGGCACAATTTTCCTCCTTGTAAAGCTTTAGTCTTTCTCTTACTTGCAGAGTATCACTTGAAACACATACTCAAAGAGCCAACTATTAGGAATTCATATCAGTTTCCGAATGTTCTAAGCCATAAATGGCAAAATTGGAAAGTTGATAATGGCTCATCAATTTTGAGTGGACTTGTGGTAAAATTGAATAAAAGTAAATGATTGAAATATTGTGTGATGATTCTACTAGTTGCAAGGAGGCGTGTGATAATAATGATTACCGCAGAAGCAGACAACAACAAACGTTAAACATGAGTGTTAAATCGATGAGAAATAGTTTGGACCATTTCATTTATTGTATTTTCTTGTAAAAATGTAAAACTATCTTTTCTATTTGTGGCTCTATATTTAGCATTATATGCACAGTATTAGGAAATGTGTCCAAAAGGTCATTGATAACATCTATAACACCAGTCCATGGGCTTGATAATCAGAAATGAATATAATTTCTAGTGTTTTGGCACCAAAGACTTATAAGTACACATTAACTGTCCTGATCTTTAACTTAATGACATCTTGTAGATATATGAGCAAGACAGACTAAGAAAATGAAAAATATCCAAACACTGTAATGGCTTTGATGTGTTTTACTTAAACGGTAATAACAAAATTCGCTTCTCTGTAAAACTGGGAGAAGGGCTGTGTATTAGCTCCTATAAGGCAATATATTTAAGATAGAAAAGCAAACTTGGTTTTTCCTATTCATCAATTGAGTATATGTTTGTAAAATCTAATAAAACAGTTTGAAACCAAGTCATAGTAGTTGTTTAACTACATGACGATAGCCACAATTATAGCTTTTAAATCATAATTAGGTTCATGTAACGCACATAACACCACAGTTAGCCGTATTAATGTTAAACAGCTTCCATATGTAGTAAAGACATCCAGTATAAAGACTATAAGAATGTCAATTTATTAGATAATTTTAATGTCTTCTTTTGGTAGCTCAAACATTCAAATTTCTTATTCTATAATAGATATAGTAACATATGCAACAAGCTGTTACAGGCTAACACCCCGACTTACAGAGTGCAAACATTTCTTATTAAATTCACCTTAAATGGTTACATAAGATGTAATTTGTCTGCAGAATACGACAGGGAATTAGGATGGAGCAGGGCCTTACTCAGCTTGATGTCAAAATACTGTTTGATGATTTTACTTATCACGCTAACATTTGTAACGCTCTCTGATCTTTAAAACTTGATGACAACTAGCAGATCTATAAGTCTTTATCATAGGAGCCAGTTTAAAATCCCTAAACAATGTAAGATATCCAAAAGCTGCGAGTTTTTTCACAATTTTGGCTCAAACTTTCAAACTACATTTCCTTTATTTGATATAGTAACGCATGTAACACGCTGTTTCAGCCTAACGCCCCAACATAGAGAGTGCAAACATCCCTTAATTGATGCAGCTTGAGTTGTACTATAAGAAGGAATATGTCTGCAAAATCCCCTCGAGGAGATTAAAACATTTTTAGGCATATCTTACGTAAAGACAATGAGCTTGCCCATTTATTACATCAGGTAACATATGCTACAGCCTCTGATATTAAAAATTTTGCAACAAACTTGCAGATTTATGAGTCTTTTCATATAAGCAAACAAATCCCAAACAATGAAACACATTCATCAACTGCAAATATTTTTAAACTATTTTTTCTTTAGTTTTAATACCAAAGATTTCACCTTAAAACTGGGTAGGGGTAGGGTTGTTTAATTGCTTATTTCAGAAAAAATATTTAAGCTAGGGAAACAAACTTTAATTTTTCTGTTAGCCAATTGCACAAGCTAGTCAGACATGGTAAAAAACATTTTGCAAAACACACAGAGAGATTGTGAATGTAAATGATGTTAGCCATACTTGCAAATTTTAATGGGTTATCTGATTTATGTAACGCATATGACACTTTAGGAAGCCGCAATTTTGTTCAAATGGCTGTCATAAGTAGTTAAGATATTCAGTATGCAGACTATATGAATGATTTTTGAAAATGAATATTTTAATGTCTTTAATTTGTAGCCCAAACTTTCAATTTACTTTTTCTTAGTTTGATTAAGTAACGTATGTTACAGGCTCTTACAGACTAACGCCCCGGAGCACAGAGTGCAAACATCTCTTGAAAGACTTGGCTTTCAATTCTCTACAAGATAGGATATGTCTGCAAAATTCCCTAGGGGGGGGAGCAAACCCATTCTCAGCCATCCGTCTACAGCGTATCAAATCTCTCCTCCACATTGGCGTAGCACCCATTACACAGGTTACGCACGTGCGTAATAAAAAAAGTAACATTCAAGTGTCCAACTGATTGTCCATACTATGAGGAACTGCTCATAAAGGAAAGAATTCGCTCACACTGAGAAGTTCCCATTTTAAAAAGGGACTCAATTGAAGAAAGTCATTGCTTGATGCTGTAGTCTCTCTTTGATGTACGTAACTTTTTCAGCGTTTTGGCTACGCCATTGCTCCAGAAAAAAATAATACTGGGAGCTTTTCGTGGCTTTCCTGCGTAGTACAATGTAACCAGTTCCACCGGGTTGGTTTCACATTTTTTTGGTGATTTATGACGGGAACGCCCAAAGGCTCGAAGTGTTGTTTTTCTTGTATTTCCGGGGTATAGGTTGGTCTAAGATTTGTGTGTTGGTTTTATGACGAGAACACCCAATACCTCACCGATAGTGGTTCCGAAGGCCGGGATTCGAACCTGCGACCCCTGATTTACAGGACATAGGTTTATCCCCTACACCACGGCAGTCGTGGACTGCCTACATTGTTGAACAAGCTTCACGCTAATATATATATCGCCTGGTTATTAAAATTAATAGTGTCAAGAAATGCAGAAATAAGTGTCTCTGAAATAGGTACAGGCAATATATGACTCTAACCACATAGTGTTTTATAATCAACGAAAATTGCCGTTTCTTACTAACTTGAAGGAGGGTGCAGTGTCCAGTATCATGTGCGGATCCAGACCGTGGGGGGCAGGGGGTCCGGACCCCCTGGAAAATTACAAAAAATATAGGTTCCTTAGCAATACTGGTTCGGATCCCCTTAAAATCACGAAGCTAGCAATCCAGCATTCAATGGCGTTTCGCTGGCGGGCCGTTGATGGCCCACTAATAGTGGTATCAAAGTTGAACCCCGTCTGACAAAACTTTCTGGATCCGCGCGTGTAGTCTATGTCGAATGGGCATCCCGTGTAAATTTTGTGACGATTTTTGGCGACCTATACCAAAATAAACTTTGGGTTATATGTAACAATTTAAACCAGTTCGCCCATCTGAGTTCCGCGTCTGGTCCGAGTAATGACGTCATCAAAATGGCGGCCATAGTGCTACTCATGTACACATATAAGACATCGTATTTAAAGCAATAGTTGAGGGAGAATTTATTGCTAGAAATGATTTTTCGTCTTTATTTAACTGATTGGAGGTCAAAAACACGAAAAAGATGTGTTCCATTTTTTCAGATGCCTAGAGTCCATTTGGGGCTCCCAAATCGATAAATTTGACCCAGATCCCATTACATTTGTTGTAATCCTGTAGAAAGTTCGTGCTAAAATTAAGTGATTTTTATTCTGGTTTAGTTAATTTGGGGCCATTCTATACAAAATATGAAGTGAATTAGGGTTTATTTCCCTAGAATGAAAAAATCTATTTTTGGGGTCCTCATTTCATTGAAATAGGCCTAGAGTCGAATTATGGAGCTGTTATCGTACATGTACACGACATTTGACCTTATAATCTTTGTCGAATGGGAATCTCGTGTGAATTTTGTGACGATTTTTGGTGACCTATATTAAAATAAACTTTGGGGCATATTTAGCAATTTAAACCAGTTCACACATCTGGGTTCTGCGTCTGGACCGAATGATGACGTCATCAAAATGGCCGCTTAAGTGTCACTTATGCACATATATACATAAGTAATTAGATTCAAAGTACTAGTTATGTGGGAATTTCTTGCTTGAATCAAATTTTTGTCTTTATTTGATCTATTTGGTGTCTTTTGATACGACAATGACGTGTTTCTTTTTTTTCTAATCGCTGGAACCCGTTTTGGGGCTTCCGATTCAATAAAATTTACCAGAACCCATTACCGTCCTTGTTATCCCGTAGGACATCATGCTGAAATGGAGTGTCTTTTTTCCTTTTGTTTATTTGATTACTTGTTTGTGCTTAACGTCCCTACAACAGCTAAGGTAATTTCGTGACGGGGCCACAGCTTAAATTCTCATCTGACAGACTAGTGAAGCCGGAGATCAAACACACGACCCCTGGTTTACAAGGCGAGGAGTACAGCGGCTCCTTTGGTTTGGTGAATTTGAGACCATACTATATAAATATGACTGACCCCTGGAGCTTTTTTGGGATACTTTTGTTTTGGGTTTAAAGTCCTAGTCAATTGTCATGGCCATGTCGAGATGGTCAGTTAACCTTACCACGCTTTACCGGGGCAGGCTTAGACTAGGCAGTACTTTGTGCACACGCTTTCGCTTGTAACTGACAATATCCCTTGAATCACTGAAAGAAGGAGAATGACGATAGAAAATATTTCATGATCAAATTCCACGAAAGTGTTGGGCCCGAATCGAACTCACGATCCCTGTATCAGCAATCGAACTCATTACCGATTGCGCTACAGTGCCAGTCATTTTGGGGTTCCTATTTTATTTAAATTGACCCTGAATCTATAAATTCAGTATTTGCCCTATTTGATTGCTTTGGAGCCATACTATATGAATTATTGATTGCTGGGCTCATTGACCTGGTCTATCACTCTGGAGCATATGAGGCATTCGCAGGGGTTTTGGTGAGAAAGGGGAAATGGAATTTATTTCAGGTGAACAGAGGAAGAAAGGCCAAATTTTGAGGGGAACAGAGACAATACTGGGGAACGGGGAATATAAGAAAACAAAAATTGAGGGAACACAGGAATAAGCCAATTTATTTCAGAAGAACAAAGAAACATGTACCCCCCCCCCTGAGAGGGCTCCGCATATCACTTAGGCGACAGAATACCACAAAAATAATGGCATACAATATTACTCAAAATTCGCCGTTGTAATACAAGCAATGCTGTTCAAACAAATGCTAGTGCATAAGTTATTTGTAGTGAGAAGTGACGCAGGGAGGTAATTTTGTTATAATAGGAACAAAGTGACACCTTATCAACTCCAACATGATTTTCGTGTTTATGACTATTTATTGTATTGTTACTTTCCCATGTGGTATCCTGGGTCAGGTGTGGTACTTGATTGTATCGTTTCCTGATCTTTGCCGTCTTTCTTACTTTCAAGCAACTATAAAGTGAGAATTGACTCCTTTGTGGATTTTCATATGATGCTTTGATACTGAGATCTTTTGACGCTCCGGAGAAGAGAAAGTTTAGTTTCCTACGAAACATCCACTATCTTAACCAAGAAAAATTTCCTATGGTTGTTCCTGGTTGACAAGCAGTCAAATATATTGTTCGAGAGCATTCTTAGTCCCGTCTTCCAGTGGGACAAGAAGCTTCATGGACAGAAGAATCGGCGCTACTGAAAGCTTCATGCAACACAATATTTTACCTTGCCTGACATTAATCCAGAAAAATCAGCAACATCTACGGACATAGAGCTTCAACCACAGTGTTATCATACATTTTGCATATCCTCTCACTGAACCAGACATTTCACCAATATTTTATGAAACAATTTCAGGGTAAAGGCGATAGGGTGCGGACATAGAATTAAAGGCTCAAACTTGTGGTCACCACTGGTGACCACGACCTTGTGGTCATGGTTGAATTACACGCTTCACACATCATCTAACTTAGAAAATATTCGACCAAAATTAAATATCGGGTGGACATGAAATTCAATGTACAATCCCATTACCCTCAACTGTGACCTTAGCCTTGAGATTGCATGATTGAGCTATGTGTTTTGCACACACTCGCACTGAGCTGAACACCTTATCAAAGTGTAATGATAATCATTCAAGGGTTTGAGGAGATTGGAGCATACGCGCAATTGAAGGCTAAACTCCATTACCTGTAACTGTAACCCTGACTATGAGTCTGCGTAATTGAGTCATGGGTTCTGCACTCCGTCGAACTGAGGTGAACATTTGACTAAAGCTTAGAGAATTTTAAAGGTTTAATGAGATACAAGAGCTATGGATAAACGGACGAATAGACACTTCGGGTTGGTGGATTTATGAATGTGGAGTTTGCTTTAAGAGCTGTTAGGCAAATTTTAAATATATTTGACCTTGACCTTTGACTCATAAGTCAAATCTGTGATCTTAAATTTTTGTTGTAATCTACACACTACAGGCAACCATTGTGCAAAATATGAACACCCTTAGTCAAAACATAAAAGAGGAGTTCGTGTTACGAGCCATAAGTCAGATAGATACTAAGTATATTTGACTTTGATCTTCGATTCCAAGGTCACATCAATAATCAGATCTGAGGCCTTTATTATAGTCAACGCTGAATAGCCAATTACTGTGTCAAACGGGTGTATACATTATTGTGTAAATGTAGTTTCTATTAACAATCTGGAGTGGCACGAGCACTAAATTATAAAAGACTTTGTCTGGCTAACATACTTTAATACATATACATGTACTATGAATATTCGTATCAATAGCGCGGTGACCGCCATTTTGATGACGTCACTATTTACCCCAGAAACGGATCTCAGATGTGTGAGCTGAAACAAATCATTGCTAATGCCTCAAAGTTTAATTTGATATAGTTTGCCGAAAATCATCACGAAATTTATACAGGGCCAAATTTTGTCCTTTTCGACATATGCTACAATGTGACTCATGCCCTATGCTCATGGGCAAGATGGCCTATTGCATTTGAAAGTAAAATTCTGTGTAAATATTGTTTCTGTTTAAAATCTGGAGCAGTACTGACATTAAATCTATAAACAAAAACGTTTATTTTGCCAACATACTTTGATTTTTCTTAAATACACACGCATTATAATTGTGCGATGGCCGCCATTTTGATGACGTCATTACTCGGACCAGACGCCGAACTCAGATGGGCGAACTGGTTGAAATTGTTGCAAATATCCCAAAGTTTAATTTTATATAGGTCGCCAAAAATCGTCACGAAATTTACACGGGACCACTTTTTTGGCCCATTCGACATAGACTAGTGAGTAATATACTATATCTGACGGAAATTCACGAATGTAACGGAAACTCTCGACGACACTAAAGCTCAAACTGCAACAAGTATAGCTTTTTTAGAAACAGGATTTCACTGTTAATTATGACTAAGTAGGACCAGATTGAATGATCTAAACCTAGGCCACTACAGCTGTAATACTTCCCCCCTGACATTATAATCAAACATTACTAGAGACAAACGACCAGAGTTTAAAATCTGAGGAGGAGCTTCCAAAATCAGTGTTTTGTTAAGTGGCAATAAATATGTCAAAATGCAATTCAGAATATCTATTAATTTTTTACTTTATGTACCTCTCCAATCCCTGAAATAAGCCAGATGTGACCATGGCTATTCAGAGTTGACAGAAATGTTGATCTTGATCAGATGGCTTCGTTAGAAGCAAGCTGATCTTTATCCACAGTGTTTTCAACAATCTCGCGAGGTCAGGCAAGCAAATCACCACCAATATCAAACCATATACCTAAAGCATCATAGCATTCACAATAGGTCTTTGTTCTTGTTGATACTTTACATCCCAGTCAACAGGGTTTTTCAGTCATCTCTTGACGTTTCCAGGTTCATCCAGCGTCTCTATCGTCGCATGCTCAGCCTGAACATGCAGAAACGTATAACATAGTTGCGACAGAAGTTCCTGTTTGTTATCCCCCGACGAAGTCGGAGGGATATAGTTTTGGCGTCGTCCGTGCGTCCGTCCGTCATTCCATTCCGTCCATCCGTCTGTCCACACTTTTTTTGTCTGTCCGGAACCATATCTCAGTACTTATTGGTCAGATTTGATTCATTCTTGGTACAAATGATTAGTACCATAGATTCTCGATATCCTATAAGTTTGGTCAAAATCGACCCCTTAACACTTGAGTTATTGCCCTTGTTTTGGTATAGGCAATTATAAGGCAAAAGCTATATTAGCTTTTTTGTGATGATCTTACCATTTCATCAAAGCTATCATAACAAATTCGCACTATAGACCATGATTGCCAAGTGCCTGTAGATAAGCATGGCAGTGTCAAAGTATTATCCCACCCCCTTTGACCTCACCTAAGGGGTTAAAGGTCAAATATTTTAATTTCGCAATAACTAAGGCAATTGTTATTTTTTTTGCTCAAACTCTGCATGCAGACAGAGCAGCAATAGATATTAAACATATCAAACGGAATTTTAGTTTGAAGGCCTGGGTCTAAATCTGTTGGGTGGACTTAGAGGATGGGGCCGAGGCCAAAATTAAACTTTTTCAGAATATGGTCATGTTGAATATCAAATTAAAGCTGACGACGCTGGCAGCAACATGGTAGCAAATATTTTGCACTCAGACACACCATTGACCCAGGGGGTGGGGTCAAAAGGTCAAAGTACATATTTTTCTGAAAGTAGTCATGTTGCATATCAAATTAAAGTTTACGAAGCTGGCAGCAACATGGTAGCAAATATTTTCCACACAGACACACCCTCGACCCATGGGGTAGGGTCAAAAGGTCAAACTGTAAAAAATAATTATTTTTCTGAAAGTAGTCATGTTGCATATCCAATTAAAGCTGACGAAGCTTGCAGCAACATGGTACCAAATATTTCCACACAGACACACCCTCGGCCCAGGGGGTTGGGTCAGAAGGTCAAATTATATCTTTTTCTGAAAGTAGTCAAGTTGCATATCAAATTAAAGAGAATGGAGCACGGAGCACCATAAAAGCAAATATGCTGTCATTACACACATCAACGACCCCTGGGATGGGGTCAAAAGGTCATTTTCTTTTCTTTTCTAAAAGTGGTCATGTTGGATATCAATTAAAACAGAAGAAGTGTAGACCTACATGCAAGGTAACACTTTGAATTCACACACACCCTTGACCTCTGGGGCTGGGTTTAAAGGTCAGATATTGAAATTGTGTAGATGTAGGTATATCTTTTTTATTAAACTAAGCACTAAAACATACTTGACAGGCGTTTCTTATGATCTGAATGATACTGAAGGCGAACAAAGGGTTAGATAAATAGGATTTATGTTTTGTGATTTACATGTTTCTCTCAAATAACCCTTCGTCGGGGGATATAAATTCGTCGAATTTGTCTTGTTTGTTTGTTGGTTTTGATTCGTTACATCACAGTCAACATTTTTTTTCATTTATGCCGGAACGGGCCTTCCTGTTTTGACCAAGTATTGGTACAAATGTATTTCATGTTTAATGACAACAGGCAGTGACGTCGGCGAGGCTCGAATCCGCAATCCCTTGGTCGAGAGACAAACACTATACCACTGCGAAGGCTACTTTAAGAAGCACAGGCTCGCCTAAACCATTGCTAATCTCATGCACGAAAACTGCCGTTATTCCACTTCACAATTTACATCAAAAAGTAAGTGAGCATGATTAGGAATTACCACAATCATACACTGCAGGCTTATCCACGCCACCGTGAGGAAGAGCCACAGAACACTGACAGTCACAAGACACCAGGAAGGAAAATTAAAGCAAAGGCACCTGCTCTCTCGTCCTCGTTAAGATGATTGCAACACTAGAAAGTAAATGAAGTAGCATGATAATGTATAGCTGATTTCGACCTAATTGATAGTTCCTTACTTGTAAGTGGTAGTCCAACATGTCAGCTCAAACGGCCCATCAAAATCACAGTTGCTCAGATTCGATAGTGCTTTAGTTTGACGAAAATCGGGGAATGTTATGCAATCGCCAATGGATTTCTACGTTTATGGTATAATACGAGATCGAATTCGTCAGATCTTTTCGGCGCAAAGTAAATATGGCATATATAGAATACGTGTTTATACAAAAATGTAGGATTCCATAGGCTATTGTACATATGACAATCTCCGATTTTCGATTCTCTACCCGGGGATGTTGCTTTCAAAACCCACCAGCGGTTGAGCATAAGACCGTTTGGTAGGCGTATTATTATCCCTAGAACAGATGCCAGTGAAGCAAGGCCATTCGATGTATTTTCCGTTCATATATTCACACCAGATATGCGGCAATCGAAAACGTTAAAACTATCGACGAACGTAAGTCAAAATGATTAGAAACAGAATTTTCGATTGTCATTTGACTGACAACAAATGACTATCGAAAATACTGTTTCTAGCGATTTCTGAACCAGGTTCGTCGATTGTTAAGTGTTTTCGATTGCCGCATTCGGTGTGATATGTGCTGTAAAAATACTTGTCCAATGAAAGAGTATTAATTATCATCCATAAATACGGTGACATAAATATTACTTATAATATAATGTATCGAAAAAAGAAGCAAATAATTAGCCTATGGCAAAGTTCTTGGTAACACTATGGCATAAAATGGATCTTATTGCCATTAATTTTTGTTATAAAATGACAGATGATAAATGGTTCCGCGATCACGCTGTGACTTGATTCATCACTTTTCAAGTACATAAATAGTTTTCCATGTTAGAGAGGTACATAGATGAAGAATGAAGAGTATTAAGTGTGTACTCTGTACGACACGAACCAAGCCACACACTCGGAGGACCATTAATGAAGATGTCAAAAAGTACCTGAAGAAGTCGTTTTTGATTGAAGTGCAATACGAATACACTATATGTACTAAATGTTTACTTCTCTATCAAAAAGATAAGCACACATCCCGTGAGCCTGATACCTCGAAGCCAATATTCTTTCGATCCGATACACAAGATCATGAGTCAGATAATGATAGTACAGATGACAGTGATTATGTCCCTCCTAAGAGAAGAAAGTTTTCTCTTCCAACAAGAGGCAGTAAAATAACGATTCCCATCACATCTACCTCAACCAGTCATGCCTATTGTGTTGCGTGCAAGAAGCCAGGTCCGAAACTCCCAGTGGTATCGGCTCAAATGCGTCTTTCAACTTTCATAGACTGCAATGTTCTTATACCGGAAGGTTCCAGATGCTGCCCAGTCCATATCAAGGATGGAAAATTCTTCAATGAGGTGATAAGAGATCTTAAAACATCAGACTGGGCATCGTTAACCGATAAAGCAGCTGCAGATCTAATTGCAAAACTGAGAGATATTGCTATACAGAAATCGTCTACTAGGATAGATTTTGATAATCCGCATTCTTTAGATGATTCTGATTACAAAATTCTCACGGGTTTAAGTAAAGACAAGTTTGAGGACTTAACTTATTATGTAAAATCCATCAGAAACACCCCATCAAGATCAGCAAGGACTTCACTTGCAATTTTTCTAATGAAGTTGAAGTCTGGCATGTCCAACAGACTGTTGTCAATCCTATCAAATATTTCTAAATATAGCATAAGGAGAGCCGTATCCAATGTATGTAAAACTCTTGCTGCAATATTTGTACCTCATTTTCTTGGATTCAACCATATCTCCAGAGAAACAGTTATCAGCGACCACACACGACCACTGGAACAAACAATTTTTGGAGATATATCTAACTCTCAAGCAATTTTAGTACTCGATGGAACGTTCATATATATACAGAAAAGCAACAATTTTTATTTTCAGAGACGCTCTTACAGCCTTCATAAAGGTCGCCCCTTGGTTAAGCCAATGGTGGTTGTAACAACAAGCGGCTATTTTGTCACTGTAGTAGGCCCATATTTAGCCGATTCCAAAAACAATGACGCCTCAATACTCAATCACATGCTAAAGAGCAACGTAGAGGAAATGAAAGAGTGGGTCAACGAGGAAGATGTTTTTATTGTGGACCGAGGCTTCCGTGACTCACTGGAGTTACTCGAGGACCTCGGCATTCAAGCGAAGATGCCAGCATTTTTGAAAAAAGGTGAAAAACAAATGACAACAGAAGAAGCAAACATGAGCCGGCTTGTAACAAAAGTAAGTATTTTTGTACGTCATTTCAAAAAATAAAACTTAATTGAGTATGGTTTGAAAATGCCCTATTCACAGACTATAGACCAGCACAAAGCACCGCGAGGGCGAGACACAGATCACAGCCACAACAAAATAATTTAATTATTTAAGTGAATCAACCAGCTGTCTCTTCCTCAGCAAGATGATTGCTAAACTGGTTAAGGAAATGACAACCGCATCTCAAAATAAAGACCCAGGCATAAAACCACAGTCATACAAGCTGTCGCGTAATATCCAAATACCCGATTTTTGTCTCAGCAAGACTCGCAAATTGTCACTTTACCCACAAGACAGCAGGAAGAAAATTAACGTTAGGCAATCATCCCCTATCTACATCTATCTCTCCCTTTTAGCAAGATGCCTGCAAATAAGAATTACACTCTGTACTTATCGCATAATAAAACAACAACATACAAATCCACCACATAGAATGGGAGCAAACAATGAACCAACAGCAACGGAACCACCGATGATTTTATTTAGCAATCAAATCTGAGTTTTCTAATATAATTTGAAATACTAAATAGGAAGTTTATGATATCGATAACCTTGGAGTCTGGAATTTGCTTATCACTGAATCCATTTAGCCCTGTATTTATATATGTGATTTTTACCTATCTCATACATTTATCTTACGAAAAAATATAGATTGGGAGAAAACGGTTTCAACTGCAGGTAGGACACTAAACCACAAGGTCATAAACTAAAGAAGAGGAAAAATCCAGCCAATATTAAACTTCTGTCCATATTTAGCTGCGCTTGTAAGTTTAAAGGATGTCATTGTGCAAACGGCCCCGCGCAAGCGCGGGTATAGGATATATTCAGCATATGAGGAGAAATGTTCTGAGCATAGCAGATGTCCTCATAAATATTAAAATTGGAAGCAATATCGAAGATCAGGATAAATACTAAGGAAATTCGTTCATGAATCAAGGGTCATTACTCTGTTATAAAGTATATTTATTATTTCTACCTACCTTACTCAAACATAAGGCGGTATTGATCCAGTGGTAAATAATGGCCACAACAACGCATGTAGCATATAACACACTTCTATAGTGTTAATCGAAGTGACTACAATGTATGCATGCCAATGAAATATCAACTTTAGTCCTTTTCCAGCTGGAACAAAACACACTTAATCATTCCCCTTAGATGTTTTAGATATTGAGAGGATGCAGGCCCTTGAATCATATTTTAATGTCTTACTCATGCTTATGTCGGCTAGATGCTATATGCGAAATATGGAATGAGCTTCACAGCTTAAGAGAGGTCCACAGTTGCCTATACATACCATAAACTCATCTATGAACCTTCGGCTCAGGTTAGCTAAAAAGTATACGAAACTTTGTGACTGCTGAAAAAAATAGACCACTTTTTATTCTTTTCTGTCGGTATCTATTGGTATAACTGATAAAATAGATGCAGCAGATTTAGTATGTATGCAAGAATGTCGTCAGACCAGGGCTCGAACCAATGGCCAACACTCTACTGACAGAATTGCAAACAGTGAATACCCTGATTAGACTTCTTCTCTAGAGACAGTCTGATGTGGGTCTGCACTGTTTGAACATACCTAATTGTCCAAAAAGTTAGGAATTAATTTCATGGCAATTTCTTTTGGTAATTATGTTGTCTTTCACGACTGTTGATAAGAACAGTGACTATTGATAGAAAAAGTTTCAGAAACGGGGATATACACTTTAAATGTTTTTAACCAAAGCATATGTGTGGGTACTAAAAAGTACTGTCTTAATGAGACGGTTCTTTTGAGCACCCAACATATAAAACCATGGTTGCATATAGGGCTTCCACGTTTACAATATTTTGTAAAGGTTTACACGAATTAAAAAAATCGAAATGTTTCTGTTTACACGCAACTACACAGCATTTCTGCACTTCGAATCGCGGGTTCGCTGTAACTCGCATACAACAGACTTCTTTCATCATAACAAATGATACCACTGTAAAGCTTTTATATTTGAAACGAAATCAGTATAACAGATTTCTTCCATCAGAATAAATGATACCACTGTAAAGCTTACATCTTTGAAACGCAAAAAAAACAGACTCAAAAGTGCTGTCTCAATGAGGCGGCTTTTCTGAGCACCCAAAATATAAAACCATGGTTGCAAATATGGCTAAAGTTTAGTAAACGTTTAAACGAATTTCATAAACCGAATAACACCACTATAAAGCTAAGATCTTTGCAACACACTTTAAATGCTTCAAAACTTTTTGGGCTCGTACTAAACAAGGTATCGCGAGGTAGATTATAAAGGTTAGTGGAACCACAAGGTTAGTAAAAATGGTAAGATGCAAATGAGGTAAGATACACGGGGTTCATTAGGGGGATACATATTCAAGTAAATAATAATCCATCAATAAAGAAGCTCTGACAGTAAAACTTCCATTGACCAAAGTTGTTCCAAAGTGGCACTAAATCATGCATTATGAAACTATTGCTGACACAAAAAACAGCATATAAAGCTTGTAGAGCTCCATCACATTTAATACACTGGTAACTGTATACGTCTATTTGGTGGTATTTACGCGTATTGCCGGTACTTATGCCTAAAGGACTATAGAATTAGATCATTTTTAAGTATTCGGCATGCGATTTATGTAAGCATTTAGAAATAGATTCGAGTACCGATCCGTGGATGATTGGTACTCGCATCTTTTCCTAAATGCTTACATAAATCGCCATCCACATACTGAATGCTTAAAAATGATCTAATTCTTAAGTCATTTAGGCATATGACATGTTTTTCTGTATAGTAGCAACACCAAAATCTACCACTTCCGGTCTATAAAGTACCGGCAATACGCGTATATACCACCCGATCGACGTATACATTTACCAGTAAGTTTAATGTATTGATGAAACTTTTTTGTCTAATGCCTCCGTTGCAGCTTGTCTCGTTCATTTCACGATAATTTCAGCTGATAAACCAAGTGGCAAGTGATTCGAAGTATAATCTACTAACATTGAGGTACCAAAATAATAACCTTGCGGTACCTTAAGCTTGTGCTAACATGCATTACCTTGTACACCTTGCGGTACCTGGCATTACGGCCGAATTTTGGAAAGAGGTCAGCCTGAACCAGGCTGATTCCCCTACTAAACTATACCACCAAGAATTAATGAAAACAAAGACATTAGATAGTGGTTCTGGACCACCCCCCTAGCTCGGGCTAGCTCCGATGGTTAGTTGCCTGACCAGTGTTCCCGAGGGCTGTGAACTTGAGCAGCCAAATCTGTCTGTCAGTCTGTGTGTCTATGGCGTGCCTGTTTGCATGTTTGTCCGAATATCAAAATGCTTGGACAACATATACATACATATGCGAGTGCTAACACATTTGAATGGTAACTATAAGATGTTTCTATCTCGAGAAAAGCATCATTTATCTCTCTTAAACAATTTTGAGAAGTTGTGTAGGCAATTTCTCGTAGAACCTATCTGAGAGTTTAGCATCCATTTACACAAAAGTGAAAGAGGACATGATTAATGTATGAAATTCTGTCCATTGTTTTATCTGCACCTTGACCAGGAGTACATTTTTTATGACAAACAGTAAAGACTCTGATGAGAGGTCGCACCGTCTCATCTGGGTCTGTGCTGTTTGTAAAATGTTATTTTTTAATGATCGTTCGCATAAATGCATTGGATTTTTTGCATCAAAAAGTGTACTTTAATGTTTTGGGTAGCTATGCAAAACAAATCCCGTTTCAGTCAATTAAAATACAGTCTAAGAGGTCGATGTTGCATTCCTTAATGTGTCTGCTATATCTTTTTAAGTTGGTATTAAATGTATCAGAATAATTATCCTTTTCTTTTTATCTTAGGTAAGATGGGTTGTTGAGTCAGCCAATTCAAGGATAAAAAATTGGAAATATTTAGACAAAACTCTCCCTACAAATCAAGTACCATTCATTGGAGACTATGTGAAGATAGTTTGTGCAATTGCAAATAAGTACTGTCCTGATTTAAGTGTGACAGACAACAGAGAAGAAGACATTAGACTAGCATGCAAAATGCTGCACATGTCAAAGCAAATGAATTCCTTGAAAGCATATGTTGAGCAAAACGATTTAGATAAGAGATCCGCGAAGTGGATACCTGCGAACGAAGCTGCTCTTCAAGGGTTACCAAAACTGGATGATGAGCAGCTTCGTAATATCACCTGTGGAACGTATCAGCTTAAGCTTAGTTCAAGCTATATACAAGAGCACATTGACGGAGAAAGCCTCATACATGTGCATCAAGAGGAAAGCAATATCGTAAGGGTTCGAATCCAAAGCAGGCATGTTTCTTCGAAAACATACATGCTTTGGATTAAATATAATTCCTCAGAAATAGAGTCGACATATTGCAAGTGTCGAGCTGGAGCAAGGGTTGTCGGCGTGTGCTCGCATATTGCATCCATGCTTTGGTTTTTAGGTTCGCCAATGGGGTCCAACCAGGTGTCATATGGAGTTAGGGATTGGGGAGAGTATTTGGATGATGCTGCTAGGAATCCCGAGATCTTGGACGAATCTGAAAACGAAAGCATTTTAAGCGGCATAGAAGAATGATTTACCTATTATTTGGGGAGCGCAGTGGCTCAGTAGTAGAGTGCTTGACATGTAGACCGAGGGACCGCGGGCTCCAACCTCACCGGCGTCACTGCGTTGAGTCCTTGAGCAAGAACATTAATCCTAGCTTAGTACTGGTTCAACCCAGGAAGACCGGTCCCTTTATAACTGAAAGATTGTTGATGGGACATAAAGAGTCAAATCAAACAAGCAAACAAAGCCTATTATTTGCCATTACATTGAATGCATATAATGAAAAACATGTATTACTAATTTGATATTTCTATTATTACAGCATTACTCAAGAAATGAGAGTTAGGGTGCCAATATTTCTTTACTTATGTTTTTGTACTCAAAAGAACTGTCTCATTGAGACGGTTCTTTCGAGTATACACTACACATTTTGGTCGAGGAATACATGTAAGACAATTATTATTAACTGCATTCCTGGGCCCGGAATTACAATGCCTCCTTAAAGTTAAGGAAGACTTAAATTAAGTATTGATATTTCAACACGCTATATTAAATGCTAAATAATTTGCATGTATCGATGCAGTACTTGTGGTCAAAGATATCATTGTGATCTACAGAAAAAAAATGAAAATATTTTGATTTTAATCAATACTTAACATAAGTCTTCCTTAACTTTAAGGTAGCATTGTAATTCCGGGCCCTGAACATTATAATTGCATTAAGCCAGTGCTTTAAACAGTCCGATCTCAATGAGCAAAAAATATCCCGCTCTACTGATGCGGGTGTTTGGCCCCGCTGTTGTAACGTTGGTAGTAGCACCTTAATGTTCTTGTATATAGCTTGTCTAGCAGGCATAAGTGTTTATCAATATATAATATGTACAATATTGGAGTGTACATAGTGATTGATAGAAGTTGGGGCATGATTGTTTCTTTGACAACTACTCTAGCGGTTTAGGCGCATCTATTATGTGAGAACTTTTGTAGAAACTATTATTAGTTCTACTTTGGTTTTGGTTTTGGTTTTGTTTGATTCTAAACGTCTCATTCAACCGCTATGGTCATATCGAGATGGTCAGTTCACATAACCTCCCTTTTTCCTGGACAAGCTTGACTAAGTGGTTAGCCTGTACTTCGTACTACACATACTTTCACTTATAACTGACAACAATCCTCCTTGCATCAGCGGAAGGAGAACGCCCGTAGAAATTATTTCATTACATGTACTTGCCCCTGGATATGCAGTCGGACACACTACCATCTGTGCTAGGAAGCCCAGCATAGACCTTTGGTACTGTAAACATATCGATTCCAGGCCACTGAAAGTTACGTTTTCTATGGTCAATTGGTGACAATCGAAGACGGATAATAGCTATATTTTGGCTGTGAAATAGTGGCGACTTTACGCACATTTTGATAAGTACATGGCAGTACTTCGTTATTTTTGAAATAACGATCAAGCATGATTTCCAATAATTACATGTACCACCCTCGGATTTATATTTCCTCTATGGACCATGCGAAAGTAAATGCTTGTAAACCATGTTTGAATCCTACCTAAAGAAAGGTGCATAGCTGCCTCATGTGAAGGAAAATGACGTTATTTATCACTGAGCTCGAGTAAACCTTTTAGAGCACGGTCTCCCACACAAAATCGCAATGTTCAATCTCCCACATTTAATCGAGGTTTACCTTTAAGTTTGTGATTTAACTATATATTTCACACGTTTTACCATCTGCTGATGTGTTTTTTGTCAAACTCATTTTTCCCAAAAACATTCAAGATTGCCATCAGAGTGCCACAAAGTTTTGATTCAGATCAGGACCGAAGTCCTGTCGAGCTTGATTGGGGTCCAAACTGTTTGCAGTTATCAGCAGACGGCACAAGAAGTCAAGAGAAAGAGTAGGCAGCATAAGTATAGATGAAAAGATGTTTTTGTCAACACGCATATAGCGGCTACTGGTGTAAGATTATGAAGATAACGTTTCCCTGAAAAGGGCAGAAACTGTAATAAATATATGTGCAATTACTTTTTACTAAGTCATAATCATGGCTCTCGTTACAATGTTTTTTTGATCATCATCATCATCACCATCATCATCATCATCATCATCATCATCATCATCATCATCATCATAATCATCATCATCATCATCATCATCATCATCATCATCATCATCATCATCATCATCATCATCATCATCATCATCATCATGTGTAATGCATACACATGCTACATCCTTAAAAAAGAAATACCAGTTTTCATGTTGTGTTAGTTTAAAAAAAAAAAGTTGTTGTGATTCAGCAGCCTCAAAGTGTGTTACAACAGGCCAATGCTCTTTCTGTATGCCATGCATAAGATAGAGTGCATGCGCGGATCCAGAAAGCTTTGTCAGAGGGGGTTCACTTTTAACGTTTTGTTTTAATTTGATGAGTCAAGGAATGATCCAAATAGCACCATAAGCGGGCCATGATAGGCCCGCCAGCGAAACGTCATCTAAATGGCGTTTCGCTGGCGGGCCGATGATGGCCAAACATTGATTGGTGGCTTTGTAACTTTGTGATTTTAAGGGGACCCGGACCAGTATTGCTGAGGAACTCTCTATTTTTTTTTAATTTCCTGGGGGGGGGGGCGGGTCCGGACTCCCTGCCCCCTCCTCTGGATCCGCACATGGAGCATAAATAATTACCATCTATTGTTCCGCACAGATCTGACATATTTAGTGTTAGTAGTACATGTTTAATGAAGAGATGAAGTGTCTGGATATTGGTACATTGGCTTGAAATGTTGTATACATGTTACATCGTTGTTAGTTTGACTGACAGCCTCATTTGAATAAGTAAAATTCAAACCTTTGTGTATACGGCATACGCTACTTTACGTGGATTTGAGTTAATGTTGCCAATCATCTGAAGCTGTTGCATGCCGTATGCGCATATGCGGCTTAATTCACACTGTCATTTGGAACAGATGCGCTAGATCAGAAGTCTAAATGATTTACAATTTATAACTTACAAGAAATTATTTTAATGAATATATTTTCATGTAGATCAACATTGTTGTCTTTATATTTTACCAAGAGAGTCTCTTGTCACAATTCACCACATCCCTTTACTATCATAAAAGAGGACAAGCTGCGTATCCCTTACGATGCTTATACGTAGTCATTTTTATGTGCATGTACATCAATCTGATATATAACAGATACAATATCTTTTGGTTTGGAACTTCTTATGCCTCCCTTATTAGAGCGATTGGTCATGGAAGATTCTGACGAGAATGTACAAATGCGGAATCTATTATGCACCGGCGCTGGCCGCTCTAATATAAAAAAGATCTCAATGAATTGTCCCAAAAGCATGGGATAGTTTAACCTAGACTGGTCCCCTTGAAACCAGTAGTTTTACGATAACAGAAAATAATAAAAGTACAATAAAACAAAATAGAATAAATCTGCAACTTATTTGTTTGATTTGATTCTTTGCGGGCCTGACAACAATTTTTCAGTTATGTCAAGACGATCTTTCTGGGTTGAACCAGTAGTAAGCAATGATTAATGTGTTACCAGATAAACGATTTAATCGGATGCGAGGTCAGAAAATACAAATGAATGTCTGCAAAAACAAAACAGATTTACCATGTTTTCATGTACAGTGCTGAAAATACATTTGGACATAATTTGTACGCAGAACCAAAAAATAAGGGAACCTTTTTTTTTCTTTTAATTTCATGCATAAACGATATGTAAGATCATGTCCAGTATGCTCGACATGTGCTGCATGTTGAGGTTACCTCCGATGTTAACTTGGTGTCAATGAACCGTCTTCAAAAACATTTGTCGGTCAATTATCTTGTCGGTGTACTGTCGTGTTCCCTGTAGCGCAATGGCTCAGTGGTAGGGTGCTTGACTCGAGACCGAAGGGCTGCGAGTTTGAACCTCACCGGCGTCACTGCGTTGTGGTCCTTGAGCAAGACACATTTTCCTAGCTTAGTACTGGTTCAACCCAGGAAGACCTGTCCCTTTATAACTGAAATATTGTTGATGGGACGTAAAGAATCAAATCAAACAAACAAAAAACCGACCCGCCGCCGATCGTGTAAATAGCCTCGTTGAGTCGAGGCGGTTAATATCGTCAGAAAAAATACATGATTATACATGACTTTGAACTTCAAAATGTTTTTGAAATAAAATGATTTTCAGAGTTACTTAACGATGCCATCGGAAAGACCACCACCTGGTCTGGTTCATGTGCTAATCTGCTATATTTCATATCCTTCCCTATTACGATAATGTCATGACATTCGAAGTTGAATTTGCGATTCAGTGACATTTTTTTTCGTACTGTGCCGGATAAAATTCACGAACAGTGACGTCCCGCCATCTGCTATTCTCAACAGTTTTACGAAGTTTTTTCGTCAAAATGATTTAGTTCACTAATTTCAAAACAATATATCAGTATATGACCATTCGATTTCACTCAGAACTGTCAAAACTACCGTCAACTTTATGTTTTCCACATGGGGGCGCAATTATATGGACACACCGGCATGTCCGATTTCGATGGAATAATGTTATGCGATCATGGCGTA
Organism: Loripinus fragilis; assembly: GCA_964019695.1. Taxonomy (NCBI): domain Eukaryota; kingdom Metazoa; phylum Mollusca; class Bivalvia; order Lucinida; family Lucinidae; genus Loripinus; species Loripinus fragilis. The sequence goes on from OZ026514.1 coordinate 93,951,122, forward strand.
TTTATACATGAAACTGTATTTTCATGTTGGGCGAATTTCAGGCATTTGAGTTTATATATCTATTCATAACAGCACACAATTTGGCTAAATAATTATGTATGTTGAAGTAAATGCGGTTATTTTCATACTTTTTATAAATCCGTTTCAAGAACTATTTTACTTCATGTATAGTCGTGTCTGTCCATTAGCGAGGTCATGCACGAAATTTTGCTTTACACAACAACAACATAGCGGTACTTTTCTCCACGCAAAAACTAACGGATTAGCAGCGATCTGTTTATTCCAATGGACATGAGAGGAATGTCAAGGTTTGCACTGAATTCAGGGCGATATGATGGATTTTTATTTTATGTTATCATATAGCCCTGATTTTTTAAGCCTCTATCTTTTCCCTTACTGTTATCGTGGACGTAAACCAAGTTGAAAACACATTTCCAAACAGAGTCTTCCTCTAACACTACTCCATTTTGTATGTTTATAGGTTTATCTATATTTTGCTATTTAGTTTGCCGCTGATGCATACCTGATTAGTTCTAAAAAGATAAAATACTCCTGTCCACACAGAATGTTTACACTATTTGTTTTCAAAACATGGCGTCATTTTTGTCTTCTGAGCTGAAGAGCATGCTTTTTCTGTGGGTACTAAAGTCACGCACGAATTTGTTTTGGTATTTAATGTACCGACAATGACCCGTTTACTTTCCGTTTTCTGAATACACAGATGTTTTAACAACATTAAATACCAAAATCAGACTTATATAATGTTTTCTTTTACCTTCCTTATTATCATAATTGGCCTAAAAATGATCATACCTGGTCTGTTGAGATTAAAAGAATCCAATACCATCTCACCATACATTTGTTACATGTAGATATTTGCAAAAAAAATGACCAATTACCGATCTAACTGGGGTGGCCTTTTACCAATTTGTTGCCATCGAGAACTACCCAGTTGGATATGTACAAACTGTGTCCGAGGAGTTCTTAATGGCAATGGATGGGATCCTTTTTTGTGCATACAGGTTGATTTTTATGGTGACCTCTCTCACCATTTTTTAATAGGTTTTCTTTTAATATCTTGATGAATGTCAACGAATAAAGGTCAATCTTCAACCTAGTATGCAAATTTTTCACCCTGGTTCTGTATTCCGACGGATGTCACTGGATTGAAAATTAACTATTTTCAGATAAGGAACTCCCCCACTTCCGCTAACAGGAAATACATAGAAAAAAATCCAAATGGTTTTGCATATTCAAACAATGACATCATTATACAATTCTAATCATAAACCATTGCGCACATGTTCAAAAAGAAGGTCAAAACACCCAATGTCTCTATATAAGATTCACGTGGCGCCTTAAAAACGATGGGTACCAACTGTGTGTATTGACTGATAGCCTATTTGAACATAAGCGTGTGATAGTAAAGCTATTCAGCGTGCAGCAAGGTTAGCCATGAAATAAAAAAATATTTTCTTTCACTAATATCTTACTGATCACTGTGCAAAAGTAATTTGATTCTGATCTTTCCAATCCATTGCTTCTTGTCGTAAACAAGCTGACCCTCTCTCGGTTCAGAGGTCAATGTACTCTTGCGTTAGCTTGCTACTTTTGGCGGGAAACTTGTCATATGAGCACATGATCAAAAAAACAATTGTCCGCCTTGTTGGAAAAGTCTATTTTCGGTCTGATTATGACATTTTGGGACATGACAAAGCTTCCTTTCCAAAAATTAGATTTATAAGGGTGGGGTATGTGATTGTTAAGGATTTCTGTCAAGTAAGTATCTCATTTTCTTTGGCATGCTATATTAAATTGAAATCAAAACCATTCTTGGAAATCGACTTTCATTTTCTGAAATAGGTCATTACTCGTTATAATTTAATAGAAAATAGGGGGGCGCTACAATGCACAATAATACAGAAACGTGACTGCTGCGAGTGTACCAGCATTGAGTAAGTTAACAGCTTTAACAATTTTGCCCTGATTTTCAAAATTCAAACACCTACTTGTTTCTTATAATGTCCAAAATCCACTGTTAATCTTATTATAATAATGTACTGAGTTTTTGAAAAACCGCTGACATACCTTACCTAGTCATGGGGAGTATAACCAGTACCAGGTTTTATTATAATATTTCTCAACGTTTTATTAAGTTCGTCTCATCAATTCAACATCCGAATTTTATCGCAAAAACGTGATCACCCCTAGCTGGTGAAAAGCATGCAAAATGGCTGCGATGAGCCCAAAAACAACAACAAGAACATGATATTACAGATTGCATGGATCCTGTCATAATAACGAAGTCAATGGTAACATTTTTATAACTTTGGTTGTGTATGTAAAACACATGAAGAAGTCTAAATGGTTGGATTGTCAAGGAACGAGTTTTTCCCAAAACAAAAGGGGACTCCATCACTGGTCAAGATAGAGCACAAAAACACTGCGACTTTAGATTCAGCCAGACCGAAAAAAAATCTAAAGTCGCAGTCCTGCAACTATGTCAAGGTATGCATAATTAATTTATAAACCAGCTTACTTTAATGTCGGGACTGATTTATTTTTCGATTTCCAGAGTAAAGGCAGCAAAAGTTTCGTTTAATAAGCGGTGCCATGACTCGATTTGTAAACACAATATAGGGAATTTGTACGGAGGATACTTTTAGCTTTGCTTATTTCATATAATTGTTTAAGAACCTGTGATTGAATTTATTGACCTACCCACCTGCTACTGAATTAAGTAGCATTTATACAATGCCAAAACTTGATCGGGCCTGATCTGGATCCACTGGGTGAAATCCTAATACGGGTTCTCTGCCTGATGAGTTGTATATCTTACATTCTTGTAAAGAAATAGGTACATGTCTTGGTCGCGTATCTTTAAGTGGCTCCCCTTCCCAGGCCATCGGGCCTCCGCCTTGAAAAAAGTTGAATTTTACTTTTGCAAACAGTTTGGACCTAGATCAGGCTTAACATAAAAAGGTCGGGCCTGATCTGCATCCGAACAGCGCCAGGTCTGATGTTGATCCAAACTCTTTGACATTGATGATGTTCCTGGGAGAAGTTTTCCAAAATGATTTTTTTTGCAAACAGTTTGGACCAGATCAAGCCAGGCATAATAATGTCCAGCCTCACTCTGCATTCACGTCATGCGCGGATCCAAATGTGGGGACCCCGCGGACCCCTTCTAAAATATCACAAAAATATAGATTTTTTTAGCAATTGGTCCGAACCCCTGAAAAATCACAAAGCTACCAAGCCACATTTTTGTGGTGTGGCCAACATTGGCTCTCTAGTGAAACGTAATTTAAATGGCGTTTCGCTGGTGGGCCGATGATGGCCCGCTTATAGTGGTATTTGGATCCTCTCTCCCCTTATCAAATTAAAAAAAAAACGTGTAAAAGTTTGACTCCCTCTGACAAAATTTTCTGGAGCCGCGCATGCAAACAGTGTAATGGTTAATCTGGATCCAAACTCTTTGATACTGATGGTAGGGTTTTCAGTATATCTCAATAAGCGTAGAGGGCGTAATAGAAAAAATAACTTTCTTATTTTTCAATCAAAACATATGTTGTGGGTACTCAAAAGAACCGTCTCAACGAGACGGTTCTTTTGAGCACCCAAAACATATGCTAGAATTATGGGTAAGAAAATTACAATTTTACGCTGAAAGTTTTTGTTTAGGCTTAAATGAAATGTATGTGTGGTTCCTGTTTCCTACCTACCCTAATTTTTTTAACCCTAACCTAAACATTAAAATGGTCTTTGGAAAAAAATGCCTAAAACGGGCACTTTTTCAGATTTTGTCACTATTTTCATTGTTAAATGTTATAACAAAATTTAATAATTTCCCTACCTACCTACCCTAAATTTTGTTGGTATGCAACAGGAACCACACATATATTTCATTTAGGCCTTATCTAAACCTGTTTACCGTCCTCATCGGAAGCAGTTGCAGTCCAGGGCCCGGAATTACAATGCTTCCTTAAAGTTAAGCAAGACTTAAGTTAAGTATGGATATTTCAACATGCTATATTAAATGCTAAATAAATTGTCTGGATCGAATGTGGTATTTGTGGTCAAAGATACCATTGTGATCTTCAGAACAATTAAAACTATTTTGATTTTAATCAGTTTTAAACGTTATTATGCGGATTCTGAAAAATCAATACTTAACTTAAGTCTTCCTTAACTCTAAGGAGGCATTGTAATTCCGGACCCAGATTAATAGACTGACCAAAAATTGTGTTTCGAGATTCTAAGAAATCAAATAAAAGATTCGTGTTCTCTCTCTCTCTCTCTCTCTCTCTCTCTCTCTCTCTCTCTCTCTCTCTCTCTCTCTCCGAGTCTCTCATTTTACGACCTGCTATCAAAGTTTGCAATCAGTTTGGATCCAGATGTTCGTTCGTCCGACGTTTTTTTTGGTACTTAGACGAGCCTGCGCAAATATGCACTCTTTGCTCGCTGTGCCACACATAACGCTGGGGAGTAGATGATGGCTCAGATGTTTTCTGTGTTGAGTGGATTAATTATTTGCCTCACCGCTCAACCACAACGCGGGAAAAGGCCCTTTTGTATGTAACAAACTTACTTAGCATTTACAAGCATATCAAGACTGTTGTTTAACGCTTTGCTTTATATGGCTTAATAACGTCTACGACAAGAAGTTTATGACCTAGGTCCAACATGGTGAACACAAGCTTAGACGGGCGTTTTTCTCGCGCGCTCGGCATGCGAAAAAGAACACCTTTGCAAGATTACCCATCTACATGGAATGGAACCTTTCAAATGTCGCCTGCCTATGACACAACCGTCCACGTGCTGTACGGTAGAAGTATGCCGAACAAGGACGGGACAAACATATAAACGGGCATCAATTTTCCACGTTTCATAATTTTAGAAATTCACTTTCTCCAAAAAGGGCAGTGTTCTATATTTCAGAATGAATGTTTAAAAATATTTTCGCTAATAATTTTAGGTGTTCAAAATTTCTGAGCGTTCAAATTTTTTGAACATTTACCGTATTTCTTGGTGAATTTGTCAAAAAGTGTTTATTTCTTTTGCAAAAAGTTTAAACCCAGATCAAGCACGATATAGTGTCTGGCCTGATCTCGATCCAAACTGTGTTTGACACTCTGTATTCCTATTTGATTTTTTATCCTTTTGCAAACAGTTTTGAAGACAGGATAGGCCGATGGACTTGATATCTAAATTGTTTGACACTGATGATATTCTGATTAAGGTAGTACCGGACTCACCAGCATATGTCCAAAAAGTTACCATCTTTTGATATGTTAAAAAATAGCTCAAAACTCATCTATTTTGACAAAAATAACAGGACCTTACCGTGCTTTTTAAAAAGTTATTAAACTTTAAAAATCGTAAAATATGAGTTTTTCAAAATATCAATTTCTCATATTTTAAAAAAAATGAAAGTGAGAAATGCCATATTTGTTCCTGGGAATACGCTACATGCTATTGGCTAATAAAAACACAAAAAACAGCGAAAAACAAGGCACGTAGCTTATTTTTTAAGCTAAAATCTATTTTGTAAAAAACAATTAAGGCCAAACAATCGTTTAATCTTGAATAAAAATGTCACACAATGTAACTAAAGAAACAAAAAACTTATTATTCTGAAGGAAATTTTGCATAGAAACTTATAATTAATTAAAAATCATATGTCACCGTGCTCGTTTTTCTTTTTTGTGCTATTTTCTGTTTTTACCTCTGATATAAAAACAGGCATGGAGTGCCATACCTGCTTCATTGTCTAATTTAGGTCCGTGTGCGTAGACAGTGTATTGTTTGAGTTGATGTTGTTTAATTTAGGTCCGCGTGCGAAAAGCCTATTATTTGTCTACTCCTCATTTGACACGTTCTAGGACCCCTTAAAACCTTCATAAGTGCGTTCGTGCGCGCGCGCTTGTGTGTGTGCCTAAATGAGGGTGAGTGTACAAGAGAGAGAGAGAGAGAGAGAGAGAGAGAGAGAGAGAGAGAGAGAGAGAGGGGAGGGTAATTCACGTGCTGTTGATTCATAACATTTTTGCTGCTGCTTTTATTCTTTTCTTTACTATACGTACAGTATACGTATTCTGCATTCGTTACAAAATTGACATCATCAGCAGTAACGCGTATAAAGTGTCGTCAGGTTGACACAAGTCTTTGATCTGGTAAAATGTTCTATTTCGAAAACGTTGTTGCAAGTTTTCAAGCGAGAAAATGACCTTATATTATGCAATGATGGTTTTCTGATACACTTATATCTGCTAAACCCCTCAGGGATAGTCAGAGCCCTCGCCTTTCGTGTTTGGGTTTCAACACCACCCTGGTGTTCCAGCAGGTGATAATGCATAGAAAATCACGTCTGATCCCAATATTGGAGTTATTAAACGAGCTGTAAAAAGAGATGAAATGCGAGGCTTGTAAATAATTTTTCCACTTATTCGTGACAAGCTAAATAAATTTAATAATACAGGAGAACGACTGTTAGGTTCTATTTATTGTATGAACCTAAAACTACTTTTAAATCGCGTTTAGAAATTGCTTGGAACTATGCTTCGATGTTGCCATATGATTATAAGAGAAACCATTAGGGACGTCATTACATAGCGTTACCAAAATTTTTAAACCACTAGTGGTACATGTCGTTATGTCACTCACATGATAAACACAAACGAACAAACAAATAAGTAAACAAACAAACAAGCAATAGGGCTCAAACCAGGGACTACTGGATCTCAAGTTGAACATTCTACCACTTTGGCAATGGGTAAAGAAGGGATACTACACGAGTTTAGTCCTTTTCATAAATGCAATTAGTTAATGGTAAGACAAGCATGCACATGTAAATGGCCACATTAGATCATTCACAGCTCCCTTATATATATACAAATAAGCCTCAGTTCAAAAATTCCCCACTGGCTAGCTAAAAATAGGGCAAAGGAACGCCCCAGCATTTGGCGAGCGCTCTCACAGTGTCCAATATGTTGCTCGTGGTTTTCATCCAAGCTATAAATGGAAGCCCTCCCACCTACGACGCCATGTTTACAAAGATAATGGACTTAAGAAGCACAGTGGCTCAGTTCGTAGAGTGTTAAACTAGGGATCGAAGGATTACTAATTTGTGAATCACCAGAGTCTTAGTGTTGTGTCATGGGACAAGACCCTCTACAGCGAATAGTACATATATTGAATACTTTTCTGGCCAGAATTGCCTGACCAGGTATTAATCGAATTTTCGCTTACTGTAAAGGCGGTAGCTTTAATATTCATATCTGGGCGTTGTTCGGCTAGTTCACCTGATAAACAAGAGAAATCAGGTTCTATTTTTAATTTAGTGAAGAATTAGTAAACGTGCGTGCATTTCAAGAAAATCCTAACCGTATACACACTGAACTCACATTTATTAACCCTTAAAGCGCATAATCACAAAATGTATGTTTTTGTCGTCCACTAAAATATGCGAAGCCTCAAAGACAAACAGTGCGGACCCAGATTAGACTGCTCCTATATGGAGCAGTCTGATCTGGATCCACAATTTTTGCCTCTATGCTTATGTTAAATAGACATTTTCAGATGCAGTTATTTTGCTGGCGTTTTAAGGACTAAATAATGTGTTTTGCGTCTTTAATGCGATAATGGCGCAAGATGATACAGTTACTTTTGAATAAAACCACGCCTAATTTTCAGCTTTTACCTATGCCTAAGGTTGACCAGTTCTAATTACGCATTCATGAGGCGCCGCCTTTACAGTAAGCGAAAAGTCAAAGTATATAACTCGGAACGCATTGAGGGGTGAAACTGGACAAGACGGTCAAACATATTTGGTCATACATATGTGTTGATAAATGATATTTTTGTGAACGCCAATACTTGTACGTTTTAAGACAATAAATAAAGATAACTCTTACTTTTTTTAAAACACTCGGTTATCTTTTGACATGGGTCCCGTACTACGTTAAAAGAAAAAAATATATAAAATAAAAATCTGCAGACGCCAAAAAAAAGAACAATCAATCCCAGAATCCAAAGAGTTATTTTTATTGTCGAAAAGCCCAATATGCATGGCATTTTAGCACCAGACCCTAGCTACTGTGTACAATAACGTCATGTAATTTTGACATTCATATAAAAGCCTTACACATAATTCCAGATAAGTTCACTTATGCACTGTTCAGTCAGTTGTGTGTTGTTTTGGTTGTACATAAGCGGAAATCTACATGCTTTGTCAAATTCTTTATTTTTCGAAGCTTTCATTGTATTCACCTGATATAGTTTTCCAGATAAAAAATTAAACAGCTTATCAATTTCAATGAAGAAATAGATTCGTGATTGCAGTGATTTGTTACTTAATAATATATCACTGGCGGGATGTCAGTCAAGATAGTGAGTAAATCCTGCGTGCGAAGCACGAATGATTTTTCCACTTACGACTGCTTGAAAGACAGTGGGTCTTTTTTTCGCATTGCTGGGCAAAGCCGGTACTACCGTAACCAGCGGGGCAGTCGATTGATTTCGATCACGTGGCGGTGAAACGGCAAGTAAGTTTTATTGGAACTTCTCACGTGACCGGCTCTCCCAATAGAGCACTATGGGCGTACCCCGACCTTGCAGAATTTCGTCCAAGACTGGAAGGGACTAGGCCTGTTTTGCCTCTGAATGGATCGTACCACAAAGTAAGTACTGTTACGCTGTCTTTGCTCAATTGTAGCAGCTACCTACCCGTCCTCATTCATGTGATGGGCGTAAGCCGGCACAGAAATTGCTGGCACACAGGCGCAGGCAAGGCAGTGGCGTACGCCATTTTGGTGCCAAAGAAACAGCACAGCCAGTGATATATTAAGCAACAGATCACTGCCAGTGATTCTAACACAAGAAAAGATTAGAAATATGAACAAATCCTTCAGTCTATAAGAATCCATCATGAGCTGAAACACGTTTTGAACGTTAAATAGTTGTAAAACGATGTTACAGCGTCTAGTGTCAACGTTACAATGCCTATGTGATAAGTGACGTCATTAAAATCAAACTGGCTACCGAATGACGTCACGCCAGTCCGTGCAGTGATTTATCAACCAATACTTCACTGGATTTAACTATTGGCTATATGGGCGAGGTGTGTCAGAATTATAACTAGCAGCAACTTTTAAGTTTAATACAAAATTGGCTGTTAAGTTCCTTTTATGACATTTATTACTCATCATACATTTTGAACATACAAGTATTTTCATCTATTTGAATTTAGCTAACACATTTCTTTAGTTTTAAAATGCATATAGATCTAATTTGTAGAAGTGATATGGCATGCTTTGTCCACCATACACATAAAATTGTAAAGCGGGGCTACTTTTTTGACAAACCTTTCCTCCATTTTTCTTACAATATTTGAAATTTGGCTTTTGGTTTATATGCTTTAACAATGCATTGGACTCAATTAAAAATTAGCAGATGTACTCAACATGCTCATAAGCAACCTTTTGCAAGTGTTATTCAATGTATATCTGTTTCCCTTTTTGAAAACAATTTTATTTCCCAGCTTAGCAATACCATCTTTTTCGAGTGGAATATTATAAAATGGAAATGAGGTTTCTATTAAATAATAGCTTGGGTGTATTGAAAAACAAACACTCTTCATATTGGTATATAGCTTTGGCTGGTATTTCTTTGAAAATGGTCTTTTTTGTACAAATTTGAATTGGCCAAAATGGTAACAAATAGTGTGAACATCCACCTTAACATAAGTAGACGCAAACAGTGTGGACCCCGATCAGACTTCTCCTATAGCAGTCTGATCGGGATCTACACTGTTTGTTAAAGAGGCTTCAAAATGTTTCAGTAGACAACAAAAAATGCGACTTTTTGTGATATTCGCTTTAAGGGTTTATACATGTGAGGTCAGTGATATACGGTCAGACTTTCATGAAATGCACGCACGTTTGCGCGGCCCAAAAAGCTTATTAAGGTAGTATCGGACTCACCGGCATATGTCCAAAAGTGTTTTATCTTTTAATATATTATAATATAGACTTATACTTATAATCTAAGACAAAAAAACAATACCTCACCGTCCTTTTTAAAAAGTTATTTGAAGTCAAAACTGCAAAGTCGCAGGTTTTTGAAATAAAAAAAACACAGATTTTGTTAACAAATTAACAAGAAACGCAATACAGTTTTTTTAGAACAAATTCTACTCACACCAGACATATAAATAAAAACAAAAAATAGTGAAATAACGTATTTACACAAGTTAGTGAGCAAAATCCTAATTAAGTCAAACGAATAAATGCCAAAAAATATTAATATTCAAAATAAACATATTAGAGGATGTAACTGGAACAACAAAAAACATTTTTTTTACAAAGATATTTTCATGAAGAATCGAATGACTGAATAAAAAATATGTGTCACCGTGCTCGTTTTTTTGTTTTGGTGACTTTTCTGAAAAATCCTGAAAAAAATAAAGACTATAATAAGTGTTTTCTCCCCTTTCAACCAATTTTTTTGTTTGTCTACGCCCTATGTATATCACTGGGCGGAGACATAGCTATTATTGATTAAGCACTGACAAATGGGCGTAGAAAATGACAAAAAAAGATTTTGACCTAGCATATGTGACCCAGCACATTACATTGTGATTCTCATTAAAGCATGGCTATAGCATGTCTTGATACTTTGATGCTTTCTTACACGTAGGATTTATGTAGATAAAAGCTAAAAATTATAGCTTTATCCTGATGCATAGATCTAAATGTCACTTAAAGAATAAACTTACAAATATGCAATAAGAGGATAAAACATTCTTTTTCTTGTATTAATGTTTGGCAGGCCTGAATGTGATGTGTTGCAACCAGAACCACGCAGCGGTGAGGCCTGCAACACATTATCGCACAAGGGCTTGACAAACGTTAATATACAGAAAGGAATGTTATATTGTCATTGTTATATATTATAGGACTTTTTGGGTACTGTAAAGGTGGCAACTTTAATTTTTATATCTGGGCATGGTTCGGTCATTTCAACTGCTCAAGAATGGAAATCAGGTTCTATTCATTGGTTAAGCGTTTAAAAGTTGCTTGAGCCGCGCAGGTCTGCGTCATTTCATGAAAGTCCTGTCCGTTAATGCACTGAACCCACATTTATTAACCCTTAAAGCGTATATTACAGTACAATCGTATGTTTTTTATCGTCTATTGAAATATTATGAAGCCTCTTAAACAAACAGTGTAGATCTAGGGCAGTCTGATCTGGGTCCACACTGTTTGCCTAACAATAAACAAACACTTTCGAATGTAGTTATAACGCCTCATTTTCAGATTTTACCTATGTCTAAAGTAGACTAATAAGGCAGTCATGAGGTGCAGCCTTTACAGTATCCAAAAAGTTCTAAAATACTTTCCTTTCAAGCAAAAGCATTTCCAAAAAAAATGTCCACTGTAACATCGTGAGGCATACAACAAAACCAGACCTTATAGGCGCAATCGAAAACATCAATACTATCGACGATTATAGACCAAAAATAGTTAGAATCATAGTTTTTTTTATAATCATCACTCATCGAACAGGCGACACTTTGCAATCAAAACACTGTTTCTAGCGAGTTTTGATCCGCGTTCGTCAATGGTTAAGAGTGTTTTCGATTGCTCACTATCCGGTGTGGAAACAAACTTTTTTTCAACAGAAACATGACTGAAAAATGTAGATAGCTCCTAGCTCTTGTTTCAGATTGTTTTGGTTACGTATTCATTGTATCAATACACATACCGGATAGGTGGCAATCGAAAACGTTGATGCTATCGACGAACGTAGATCAAATACCGTCAGAAACAGACTTTTTGGATTGCAGTTTGTTTGACTGGCGACAAATGGTAAATTCTAGCGATTTGCGATTCACGTTCATCGATTGTTCAGAGCCTTCTCGATTGTTGCCTATCCGATGTAATAAAGTAGTGTATCTTATGATAATTGAATATTTTGGTCATTTCTCAATAAAGCATAAGCGACGGTATCTTAACTCGCAGAGGATATCCGTGAGCAGGTTGAAATGGCAATTAAGCCCTCTGCAGTCGTGTTTTATCGGAAATAAAGACCGCGGTCAGTGATTGGTCAACGATCAACCAAAATATGACACATTATTAAATAAAATGTACAATTGTCAGCGATTGAAACACCTCAAGTTTCTATAGTAAACACTTATTATAAGGTATATAACAATAAAAGGATGATACATTCTTCTGTCTATTAACGTTTGCCAAGCACAAATGAGATAATGTATTGTAGCCTTAACCATGAAGCTGTGAGGGCTGCACCAAGTGCGGATCCAGAGGGGGGGGGCAGGGGGTCCAGACCCCCTCTGGAAAATCACAAATTAAATAGGTTTCTATAGGGAATAAGCAACTGGACACCCCCTGGAAAAAGTTGGACCCCCTGGAAAAATTGGACCCCATCTGGAGCCTTGAAAAACGATAGATTTCTTTGAAATTGACCATTTGACTTCTGAAATTAAGCTGAGGACTAAAAAAAAAATCGTTGTCAGAGCTTTTTTGTCAGACCCCCCCTGATGAAAATTCCTGGATCTGCGCATCTGTACCATGCTTGCCAACCGTTAATATACAGAAAAGAATGTTATATTGTCATATATCTTCCTTTCAGGCACATGCAGTTCCAATTAATTTTATTAAAATGTATGCAGAAATGTCCATTTTATCATCATGAAACATGCAACGAAACAAAATAATTTTTTCAACAGAAACATGAAATAACTCCTAGCCCTTGTATCAGATTGTTTTGGCTACGTCTTCAGTATATCAAAAACACACTAGATAGGCGGCAATCGAAAACGTTAATGCTATCGACGAACGTAGTTAAATATTGTAAGTAACAGAATTTTGGATTGTTGTTTGTAGTCCGATAGGCAACAAATGGCAATCACAAACACTGTTTCTAGCGATTTTTTATCAGCATTCATCGATTGTTTAGACTGTTTTTTTATTGCTGCCTATCCGGTGTGATAAGGTAATTGAAATAGTTACGTCATTTCTCCATAAAACATTAGTGACCAAGTACCTCCATGGGACCTAAAACATGAGAATGTCACATACAAGGCATGTGCACGTCTACACCCCCCCCCCCCCTTTTTGGGGTGGGGGTGGGTCTTAGGTAAGTGGCAGCATGCAGAAATAACAACCGAGACATGTATATAGTATGTATATTTATACGGTCCGCAACTTTTAACCATCAAAATACTGAATGACTTCATACTCTGGGTGATGTTTTTAAAAGCTAATACTTGCATTCCTTCTTTTTGTGAAAGCAAAATACTTACAGAATTACGTTTCAAGCACCAAAGAGTTGTCAGGGGAGAATAATATCTACCGTCTGACAAATAAGTATTCTCTTTTAAAAACAAGATTCAGGAACGATAACTCTTACACTCTTACTTTTAAGTAAAAGTAAGGTTATCTTTTGACATGGGTCCCACACTACCTTAACTCTTTACCAAATTATAAATAAAACCTGATTTCCATTCCTTGGCAGATGAAATAGCCGAACCACGCACAGGTATGAATATTTAAGAGCAATTCTCTGTAACCACTTAAATTTTTACATAGGGTCATGGCAAGCATAGTCACCGATTTTGCTGAAACTTTCCTATCTTGGTCATGGTGACCCAAAACCAAGCAATCAACACTCCTTTCATCCATATGCATGCCCGTTGCCATGGAAACGGCGCATGAACATTTTGGCTAAAAAGATGACAAAAAATCACTTAAAATTGATGGATTTCCCAATGAAATCATTACTTTAACGTTAACCAAATGCCACCAATGATCCATATGTACGAATATATATCACATCTTGGTTAGAAATAGACAATCAAAATTACATTTGGAAAACCTCGGTTTTTATCCATGCTCTGCAAAGTGGGTGGGGTTTCAGAAATTTGACAAATGTGATTATTGAGCATTTTCAAAGGACATTTTCATATTGAGTGCGGTCGGTTACAATTGCATATTCCAGAAATACAACAAGATTTCCTTAATTAATATATGTAAAGACATGTTTGGGAATGTATGGTTCCTGAAGCGTTACCATAGCAACAATCAATGTGCCGTCACAAAAAGCAAATTTATCTGTGACTGTATTTCTGATCTCATAAAAATCTGCTGAAGGGACATATCTGATTTTTAAATGGGGAAATATATTCCTTATTAAGATAATGTACCGAAAATAACATATCATGTTGTAAGTGACCTGCTGAGGGTCAAGGGCAAGGTCAAGGTCACAGAAGCAAGAAATTGACTTAAAATGAGTAATTTTGCCACATATTTAGGTCTATTTCTCTATTATTTGATGTGACTTGGTTTGTAAATTAAGTCTTCTTATACGCAGCTACACTGCCTATTAAAATGAAATAATTTTATCCTCCATATTACCTCAAGGTCAAGGTCAAGGTCAATGAATTTTTAATATTTTTGGTTTTGAATTGGAGATATTGACACTATTCGTTGACCAATTTCTTTAATTTAGTTATATTAAGCTTCTTCTTTTAGAAATATGCTGCACAGTATAACATTGTTAAAATAACTTGACGATATGCCATAGTTATCAGTTTGAAGGTCAAGGTCAAGGTCACAGAAATTACCATAAAATGAGCGATTTTGGCACATATTTAAGTAAATTTCTCCATTATTTGATGTGGTTTGGTTTGTATATTTAATCTTTACATAAGCAACTACAATGCCTTTTAAATTGAAATAATTTCATCCTCCAAATTACTTCAAGGTCAAGGTCAAGGTCACTAAAACTTTAATTTTTTGGCTGTAAATTGGAAATATTGACACTATTTGTAAACCAATTTCTTTATTTCGAGCATGTTGAACTTCTTGCTTAAGAAATGTGTTGCACGGTATAACATTGTTAAAACAACACGACAATATGCCTAAATTTGTCATTTTAAATGTCACGGACAAGGAGTCAAGAAATTGGCATTAATTGGGAGAATTTTACACAAAATATTTTTGGTCATAAATTGAAGATATTGACAATATTTATTAACTGATTTCTTTATTTTAGTTATGTTAAGCTTCTTCCTTAAGAAATATGCTGAGCAGTATAGCATTTGTTAAGATATCATGAGAATAGGCCTTAAATAGGTATTTGAGGGTCAAGGTCAAGGTCACAGAATAAATAAATTTACATTAAATGAGCGAATTTGCCCAAATTTTAGACTATCTCTCCATAAATTGGTGTGTTTTGGTTTGTATATTTAATCCTTATCTACACAACTACAATGTATTTAAACTAAAATAGTTTAGTCCTCTAGATACCTTCAAGGTCAAGGTCAAGGTAACTGAAACTTTTATATTTTTGTACATAAATTGTTGGAAAAAATACAATATTTGATAACCGATTTCTTTTTTTCAATTATGTTTAGCTTCTTTCTCAAGAAATATCTTTCTTTTTCTTTTTTATGGTTTGTCTTTCTTTTTTAAGAAACATATTTTCACAACAGCAGCTATAGACAACATAGATCATAACCCAATAGCTACAACAGTCACCGCTTCTTTGCATGGGACAAGTATCTCACCAGGTTAGAATCTGTAGTCTCTACAAACGTTAAAAAATAGTAGAAAAAGTAGGATATAATATGGATGTAAATGAGGAAATATGGATAATGTACCGAAAATAACATATTATGTTGTAAGTGACCTGCTAAAGGTCAAGGTCACAGAAGCAAGAAATTGACTTAAAATGAGCAGCTTTCGCGTATATTTAAGTCTATTTCTCCATTATTTGACGTGACTTGGTTTGTATATTTAATCTTCTTATACGCAGCTACACAGCCTTTTAAATGAAAACTTTTATCCTCCATATTACTTCAAGGTTAAGGTCAATGAAATTTTAATATTTTTGGTTTAAAATTGGAATTATTGACAATATTTGTTAACCAATTTCTTTAATTCAGTTATGTTTAGTTTCCTCCATTAGAAATATGCTGCACAGTTTATGATTGTTAAGATAACGTGACAATATGCCTTTATTATCAGTTTGAAGATCAAGGTCACAGAAGCCGGAAATTACTATAAAATGAGCGATTTTCACAAACATTTAAATCTATTTTTCGAGCATTTGATGTGATTTGGTTTGTATATTTAATCTTTACAACAGCAACCGTAATGCCTTTAAATCGGAAATAATTTTATCTTCCATATTATTTCAAGGTCAAGGTCACCACTTAAGTTGTCATATTTTTGGTTGTAATATGGACATATAGACAATATTTGTTATCCAATATCTTTATTTCAGTTCTGTTCAGATTACTTCTTTAGAAATATGCCGCGCAGTATAACATTGTTTAAATAGCATGACAATTTGCTTTAATTATCAAGTTGAATCTCAAGGTCAAGGTCACAGAAGCCAGAAATTACCGTAAAAAGATAGGTTTTAGCTTATATTTAAGTTTATTTCTCCATCATTTGATGTGATTTGGTTTGTATATATAATTTTATATACTCAACTAAAATGACGTTTAACCTGAAATAATTAAATTCTCCTCATTATTTTAAGGTCAAGGTCAATGAAATATTTATATTTTTGGTTTCAGATTTGAAGTATTGACAATATTTGTTAACCCATTTCTTTGTTCTAGTCATGTTTAGTTTTTTCTAAAATTCTTCCTTTGACAGTATATGTTTTCATATATCAAGGGAAACATGACGCCATAAGCCACATCACTTGTGATTGGTCAACTTAGCAGCTAAATTTTGTACTTTATACCTTCGTCTTGATGTGTTTAAGTAGAACAGGTAAACAAGAATCTGATAACTATTAGAAAAGAAAATTGAGATGACCATTTTTCAATTGTCAGTACTCTCAGAAATCATCTTTTACAACTACGCTGAAAACTTACCATATATCTGATGATATAACTCTCCAATGAAATTATTGACAAAGTTTCAAGCTCCTAAAAGAGTTTGAAAGACTTTACATATTTTTAATTGACCAAACCCCTAACTGGGATACAAGTCATAAACATACAAACAATATAAACCTGAAACCAACATACTGAGGAAAATTTCAATATTTTATTATATGATGACGAGACTGGGAGTGATATACAAATGTATTAAAATTGATTTACCACTAGTGGCTTTTACACATTTGGTCAATGTCAATTTAATATGATAGATGTTCATAACAGCATCAAAGGATCTTACATGAGTGCTCATTTTTAAATCAATTTATTAAAAAAATTATTGAAAAGGGATCAACTGTGAGATTTGTTAAACAGTCAATAGGTTTTCACTAAAATTAAGAAATTCATTAGTATAGAATCATCAATGTTAGATTCAGTTTATCACATGACTATGAAATTACCAAAGATCATATTTTTGAGGTGAAACCGTCATTATATTATGCTAATAAATCTGTAAACCACTAGTGGTTAATCAATTTAATTGCATAGCGTTATATCAATCCTGACAGAATGTGTGTGATAGACTGCAAAAATCTTGAACAAATAAAATTGTTTAGTTTGAGAAGTATTTTTGCTTTGTATACCAAGAGTGAATATCAAAACAATATCACACTAAATTACGAATAAAGAACTTAATTATTGGGAAAATGGCTGAATTTATGTTAAATTTTAGCTTATGACCTATTTAAGGCACATAGTCATGTTTTACCAGTATTGTACTATGCTTGATATTTCTAAAGGCAAAAGCTAGACATAACTGGAATAAGGATGCTGTCAATTCTTTCTTTGTATGACAAAATATGTTAAAATTTCAGTGAATTTGACCTTTAAGTTATGTGAAGGATAAAATTATTTCCATTTTAAAAAAGTAAGAAAGAGGGCAAAGATCATGAATCGATACAATCAAACACCACACCTGACCCAGGATACCAATGGGAAAGCAACAACGTCACAATTAGTCATCACAAACGAGAGCCAAGAGTTCAGCTCTTTCCCAGCAGGTGACCACAAGGCATCAACAAACAAGACGTGCATGAAAGCATAACAAAACAAGACAGAAATAACATACATGATCCACAAAATAAGCATCGCCTTGGAAGGGTCAGTAAAAGTATTTTACTGGAGGGCTTAAACCAGTTTAACGGTGCACCAACCTCACCCTTAATTCAGATGTGAATCAAGACACATAGATGTTTTGTTTACATGAAAGACCCCTAACTTATCAATGCATTATCTCCTATTATTTTTTTTAAAGAACATATAAATCACGGTATAAAAAGGAGATAAAGCAAAGGTAAGGACTCAAGAGTAAATAAAACTGAATACCGTAGCAAAATAAATCCAACAGGTAAACCCCAGTGGGCCAGACAACAGCCAAAGCATCAGGCCCCTACCATCTCACCAATACATAAGTCTTTAAGTCAGAACCGTCATAGAGTCTGAAGTCCGACCCACCGGCGTGCAATTAAACAGGAAAGCAAAGTTGCCAATCGTGATTGGGTTGACCACCAAGCATGCAGTCTGCTGCAATACATAAATGTTATAGTCAAATTTTTTATAATGGGAAATTATTTCAATAAGCCACGCTGAAAAATTATTAGGACCAACAATCCTCTTCAATTTATACACCAAGTCACCATAGAATTCAGGTTCAAAAGTCCTTGGCGCAAGAAAGATTTAAGTCCAATTTTTGATTTAGATATCAAATCAAAGTATCGTCTATGAAATTTAGAAAAGGTTTTGCAAAGTTTATGCTACCGATAGCCTTGTTTAAGAAGTTCATGAGTTAACAATTTATTGTGAGTGTTGAAGTCAGCAACATGGCTAGATGCTCTAGCAAAACGAATGAGTTGAGAGATATAGACTCCATAGGATGTAGAGAGAGAGAGGAACATCACCATTTAAAAATGGGAAAATGACCATTTCAAAATCAAAGTCGTCACGTTTATCATAGATTTTGGTAGGAACAATATCATTAGAAATTGACAAATGCAAGTCAAAAAAGGCGGCTTCGGTATCAGAGTTATTAGCTTTATTAACTTGGAGCTCTGAAGGGTATATTTGACTTATCATAGTGTCAAAATAAGCATTATCAATGTTTAAAATATTGTCAAAATATCTGGATGTAGTGTTAAAAGCATCAATAATATAAGCCTGCTAATCATCAGGAAGAGACATCATAAAGCCTTTTTCATAACAAAAGGCTAGTTGTGTAGATAAAAATTAAGATACACATCAAATTAAACCAAATTATGGAGAGATAGCCTAAAATATGGGTGGAAATCGCTCACTTCACGTCATTTTTTATTCTGTGACCTTGACCTTGGTCCTCAAATTCCTATTTAAGGCCTATTGTCATGATATCTTAACAAATGCTATACTGCTCAGCATATTTCTTAAGGAAGAAGCTTAACATAACTAAAAAAAGAAATCGGTTAACAAATATTGTCAATTTCTCCAATTTATGACCAAAATTATAATGTGTAAAAATCCCCCATTTTATGCCAATTTCTTTACTCTTTGACCTTGACCTTTAGAATGATAACTTAGGCATATTGTCGTGTTATTTTAACAATGTTTTACCGTGCAGCATATTTCTAAAGCAAGCAGTTCAACATACCCGAAATAAAGAAATCGGTTTGCACATTGTGTCAATATTTCCAATTTACAGCCAAAAATATTCAAGTTTTAGTGAACTTGACCTTGACCTTAAAGTAATATGGAGGATAAAATTATGTCAGTTTAAAAGGCATTGCAGTTGCTTATGTAAAGAATACAAATAAAACCAAACCACATCAAATAATGGAGAAATAGACTTAAATATGTGCGAAAATCGCTCATTTTATAGTAATTTCTGGCTTCTGTGACCTTGACCTTCAAATTGATTACTATGGCATATTGTCACGTTATTTTAACAATGTTATACTGTGCAGCATATTTCTAAAAGTAGAAGCTAAATATAACTGAATTAAAGAAATTGGTTAACGAATAGTGTCAATATCTCCAATTTGAAACCAAAAATATTAAAAATTCATTGACCTTGACCTTGACCTTGAGGTAATATGGAGGATAAAATTATTTCATTTTAGTAGGCAGTGTAGTTGCGTATAAGAAGACTAAATTTACAAACCAAGTCACATCAAATGATAGAGAAATAGACCTAAATATGTGGCAAAAGTGCTCATTTTAAGTCAATTTCTTGCTTCTGTGACCTTGGCCTTGACCTTCAGCAGGTCACTTACAACATAATATGTTATTTTCGGTACATTATCTTAATAAGGAACATATTTCCCCATTTAAAAATCAGATATGTCCCTTCAGCAGATTTTTATGAGATCAGAAATACAGTCACAGATAAATTTGCTTTTTGTGACGGTACATTTATTGTTGCTATGGTAACGCTTCAGGAGCCATACTTTCCCAACATGTCTTTTCATATATCAATTAAGGAAACCTTGTTATATTTCTGGAATATGCCGGCATATTTGTAGCCGACCGCACTCATTATGAAAATGTCCTTTGAAAATGCTCAAAAATCACATTTGTCAAATTTCTGAAACCCCACCCACGTTGCAGAGCATGGATAAAAACCGAGGTTTTCCAAATGTAATTTTGATTGTTTATTTCTAACCAAGATGTGTTATATATTCATACATATGGATAATTTGTGGCATTTGGTTTATTCTAAAGTGATGATTTCATTTGGAAATCCATCAATTTTAAGTGATTTTTTGTCACTATTTTAGCCAAAATGTTCATATGCCGTTTCCATGGCAACGGGCATGCATATGGATGAAACGAGTGTTGATTGCTTGGTTTTGGGTCACCATGACCAAGATAGGAAAGTTTCAGCAAAATCGGTGACTATGCGTGGCACAACTTTTTAAGTGGTTACAGAGAATTGCTCTTAAGTTGCCGCCTTTACAGTAAGCAAAAGTCTGTTAATACAATAGCCCATCTTTAGGTCATGTACATGTATACACACCCAAGTAATGGAGTTTTAGGTCATCATCTATGCATGAAACTTAAAGTGCGTACATACTGAGTGTGTGACTAGAACCAAAATCTCAT
Organism: Loripinus fragilis; assembly: GCA_964019695.1. Classification (NCBI taxonomy): domain Eukaryota; kingdom Metazoa; phylum Mollusca; class Bivalvia; order Lucinida; family Lucinidae; genus Loripinus; species Loripinus fragilis. The sequence continues at coordinate 93,972,171 of OZ026514.1, forward strand.
GACTTGGGTCAAATGAATGTCAGGACGGAGTGGTTTCTGCACCTACTATAAGAAAATGTTTGTGTGTTTTACTCTTAGTAATAGCTTTTCGTGTATCAAATTACTTTTCTTCGATGTGTAAGAAACCAGTTTGGCTGCTTAATCATGTTAATAGAAATAGGTCGTTCGCAAGTGCTATTATATTCTGTTACCATGAAAATGTAGGAGATAACTGGTGTCTGTTATAAATAACAGATTGTATGTCTTTCCAATAATTAACAATAACTGAAATTTTAAATGATTATAAGGCTACATAGTAATACAATTACAGCTTAGTGTACAATGTAAAAAACTAATCATGTGTTTGTTGTTAAGTACGCCCAAATCACACTGTAATGTCTTAAGGATGTCTAAGATTTATATGTTGATGCAAATGAGCTACAGTGCTAAACATTAGTGATTATGATCAGGAAATACCCCAATTACACACTACAAATCAGCACACAACACACCGTGAGGAAGAGCAAGAGGACAGTTGAAGTAACACAGTCATCTCCCTCTTCATTATCAAGATGATTGTACATCTAGTAAGGACAATAAGTACTGCATAGCAAAACGAGAACTAAACACAGAACCCACACCAATAATGTAAGCAACAATTAAAAATGAATCAACAACAACAACAGAATCATCGCCTTAGACTGGACTTAACCTAATGGAGGACTTACCCATGTAAGCCGAATGGAATTTACCACTCTTATCAAATAGGCCAGCCCAATTTCGTTTTAAAGGTTGATGGGTGGTATTTTTCATTTTTATTCAAACTTCAGAACTTTTCTGTATAAGCAAACAGAGGAGACCCTGATCAGACGCCGCTTTATGCAGCGTCTGGTATGGGTCTGCACTGTTTGCCTTGGTCCCACAAGAAAAGGACGCAATGTGTATATGGGTTAGATTCATTATACTAGCGCCAAATCTTCGCCCTACAATATGTTGTTCTTAAAATTAAAACATGCTTTTTTAGCTCAGGATTAAGAACAATTTTTTGGCGACTTTCTAAACATGAGCAGCACATTAATAGCAAAGGGCGTTGCATGATATTTCTAAAATTTGAGCGGGGCGAGTAAAGAAATAACGTCGAATTCTGCAGTGATTTCCAGCAACCAGAACAAGCTTTACTATAGATGGCCAAGCTGGTTTTAGAAAAATAAACAACTGATATTAGTAACACTCAACAATCTTAACCTGGCTTACAAATAAGCATCTATTGCATATTTAGAATATAGATTTAACAGAAAGTCAATGGGAATATTTCAATGTCAACAAAAAGGTGTGACAAAACGATAAGGACGTTGACAAATTTCATTTACTATGGTACAAGTAAGTGCCAGCACGAATAAGAAGGGTCTAAGTATTCATAGACTTCGAGCTAAAAAAGGTCCTGCTCCCCCCCCTAGGGAATTTTGCAGACATATCCTATCTTGAAGAAAATTTCAAGCCGCATCTTTTAAGAGATGTTTGCACTCTGTGCTCCGGGGCGTTAGTCTCTGACAGCCTGTTACATATGTTACTGTTAAAAAACTAAGGAAAAAATCAAAATGAAAGTTTGAGCTACAGAAAGAAGACATTAAACCATCTAATTATTCGAATTTCTTATGTAGTTTGCAAGCTGGATGCCTAAGCTACATAAAAGCAGCATTTTAAACAAAAATTACAGCTTTCAATGGTGTTATATGCGTTACGTAGATTAAATTTCCCTTTTGAAAGTGAAATCGTAACTAACATCATTCATTTTACAGACAATTTGTGCATTTTTACAAGTGTTTTTAATCTTAGTTTACTAAAATACTCATTTGACTAATAGAAAAAACAAAGTTTGCTTTTCTATCTCAAATACATTGTTTTATATGAGCTATTAAACAACCCTACCCCCAATTTTAAGTATCCAATTTTGGTATTTATTATTGAAGAAAAATATATGAAAATATTTAACGCTTGTAGATATCTTACATGTTTGGCACTGTCCTGCTAATGCAATAAAGAATCATACATTTGCAAGTTTGACATCAGGATCAGAGCACTTATTAAAGTATGTAACATATGTTACATGGCATAATGAATGAGCTAGGAAATTTTCTTGGAAGTAAGAGATAATATTTCAGAAAAATACCATTTTTCACATGTTTTCCTATTAATCTCTAGCCTCTGGTGCCTTAGTCTTAGTAATTACAGTCATTGCTGATAACAAGCCCATGGAATTGTGTTACCTATGTTATATATAACCTTTTTAATCACATATTTCCTAATGCCTATAATATTAAAATATATAGACATATAGATAGAAAATAATAGTTCTCATTTAAATGACACAATTTTATGCATATTTCTTTTAAATAAAATTATTCAAAAACAATCTTTATTCAAGACACCCTCACAATGTCTATCATTGTGTCTGCTTCTATTGCAAAATAATCACCCATTTCACCACAACCAGTAGAATCATGGCATTGTATTAGGACTGCAAACTGAGTACAATCCTGTTCCTCTCCACCCCTTTGGGAATAGTGCAGACATATCCTACCTTAAAGAACAATTCAAGCTGCATCAAATAAGAGATGTTTGCACTCTATTAAGTAGGGGGTTAGCCTGTAATGGTATGATATGTATGTTACCATATCAATTTAAGAATAAATGAATTGAAAGTCTGAGAAACAGAACGAAGACATAAAACTATCTATTTATTTGAATTATTCATGTAGTTTGCATGCTGAATACCTTTGATACATAAGAAAAGATTTTTTAACAAATATACAGCTTCCTATGGTGTTATATGTGTTACATCAATTAAGATTAATTTTTAAAATTGGTAATTGTGACAAACATCACTTATAAGCATTTCGTGTGATCCTCCTCTTTAGCCATTGAAAGACTTAATTTTCTTTGTATGTGTGGCCAGTGCCAGCGTCAAGCAACTTGACTACGCCAAACTTGAATCCTTAGCATTCTTCAAAAGCAGAAACAGCATGTCAGTGTCATGGGATCAAACACCTGATTAAATATGGGTTTAATGCCATTTCACATATATGCATACAATGGAGTATGACTCTGGTATATAGCTCTTCCTGTGAAGTGGCAAGAGCAATCTAACTGCAGCTGCCTCTGCATCCGTGCTAGTCAAATGATAACTTTGCTCTGATTTTGCAAAATCTATGTCTCTACCGTGTACCTCTAAGAATACTTTAAGATTTCTGACATTGGTCAAACAGAAATTTGATAGGCTGCTTTTTTGCATCATTTGCCATGGAACCTATCCAGTCTTTTGGTGCTTAAGTCCTCAGGTCTTAGATCAATAGTATTTTGCTGCGCCCAAAGACCTTTATACGTTTTCTTTAGTTACAATGTTGACTCTTGATGGTTTTGGCAGACCTTCTGAAACAATTTCTGTTACACCTTGAAAGTTATCTGGTATAAGAGAAAGAATATGAAGTTGGACATTGCCATCAATTATGTTTGCAGTTGGTTGTTTTTTGATGTCAGTACATTGAAGCATGTCTTAAAATAATGTAAAACCTATGATTTCTCAGTTTTTGCAGCCATATCATTAGCTGTTGCATTCAAAAGAAGGAAAGTGGGCTATAGGTAGAATGGGATAACCAGTAGTTCTATATTATGCTCTATGGAAGATTTATACAGAGTAAACAAGTTGATATTGTGCCTTATTTCATGATCCATTGAAAACATTGAAATTAAAAACACTTGCCTCTGACTGTGTAATCAAAAGGGATGTCACGACAATGCCCTTGTTCATTTATTATTACGAGTTATATATGTTACATCCTTTAATAAGTGCTCTTATCTTAGAAACTTAGTGAATCATTGAATTGAAAGGGTCTAATTTGCGCTCTGTTCATCCTGCATTTCATTGCTTTACCTGCTGTGATACATCTAGTTCGTTTATCTGAAGGGAAAGAGTTAGCTCGGTTTCAGCACTTCAGAAGTACTAAGACTTCAAATAAGTTTTTGAATGCTTGGGGAAAGATAATAAGTGCAGAGACATTATTAGATGAAAATATGTGGGTTGCATGTATGGAAAGGCTACATTTATAAAAGTTAACCAGCTAAGATATGATTCTTTATCACAGAAATATCAAGGTACATCAGTCCAGGTACTCATTGCTCTTAATGGCATAGTTTTCCTCATTGTAAAGCTTTAGTCTTTCTCCTACTTGCAGAGTATCACTTGAAACACATACTCAAAGAGCCAACTATTAGGAATTCATATCAGTTTCCGAATGTTCCAAGCCATAAATGGCAAAATTGGATAAGTGATAATGGCTCATCAATTTGAGTGGACTGGTGGTAAAATTGAATAACAGTAAATGTTTGAAATATTGTGTGATGATTCTACTAGTTGCAAGGAGGCGTGTGACAATAATGATTACCACAGAAGCAGACAACGACAAATGTTTAACATGAGTGTTAAATCGATGAGAAATAGTTTGGACCATTTCATTTATTGTATTATCTTGAAAAAATGTAAAACCATCTTTTCTATTTGTGGCTCTATATTTAGCATTATATGCACAGTATTAGGAAATGTGTCAAAAAGGTCATTGATAACATCTGTAACACCAGCCCATGGGCTTGAAAAAATCAGAAATGAATATAATTTCTAGTGTTTTGGCACCAAAGACTTATAAGTACACATTAAGTGTCCTGATCTTTAACGTAATGACATCTTGTAGATATATGAGCAAGACAGACTAAGAAAATGAAAAATATCCACACGCTGTAATCGCTTTCATGTGTTTTACTTAAAAGGTTATAACAAAATTCGCTTCTCTGTAAAACTAGGAGTAGCGCTGTGTATTAGCTCCTATAAGACAATATATTTAAGATAGAAAAGCAAACTTGGTCTTTCCTATTCATCAATTGAGTATATGTTTGTAAAATCTAATAAAACAGTTTGAAACCAAGTCATAGTAGTTGTTTAACTACATTACGATAGCCACAATTATAGCTTTTAAATTATAATTAAGTTCATGTAACGCACGTAACACCACAGTTAGCCGTATTAATGTTAAACAGCTTCCATATGTAGTAAAGACATCCAGTATAAAGACTATAAGAATGTCAATTTATTAGATAATTTCAATGTCTTCTTTTGGTAGCTCAAACATTCAAATTTCTTATTCTCAAATTGATATAGTAACATATGTAACAAGCTGTTACAGGCTAACGCCCCGACTTACAGAGTGCAAACATTTCTTATTAAATGCATCTTGAATGGTTACATAAGATGTAATTTGTCTGCAAAATTCCAAAGGGGATTAGGATGGAGCAGGCCCATACTCAGCTTGATGTCAAAATACTGTTTGATGATTTTACTTATCAGGCTAACATATGTAACTCTCTCTGATCTTTAAAACTTGATGACAACTAGCAGATCTATAAGTCTTTATCATAGGAGCCAGTTTAAAATCTCTAAACAATGTAAGATATCCAACAGCTGCGAGTTTTTTCACAATTTTAGCTCAAACTTTCAAACTACATTTCCTTTATTTGATATAGTAACGCATGTAACACGCTGTTTCAGACTAACACCCCAACACAGAGAGTGCAAACGTCCCTTATTCGATGCAGCTTGAGTTGTACTATAAGAAGGAATATGTCTGCAAAATTCCCTCGAGGAGATTAAAACATGTTTAGGCATATCTTACGTAAAGACAATGAGCTTGCCCATTAATTACATCATGTAACATATGTTACAGCCTCTGATATTAAAAATATTGCAACAAACTTGCAGATTTATGAGTTTCTTTATATAAGCAAATATATCCCAAACAATGAAACATATTCATCAACTGCAAATATTTTTTAACTATTTTTACTTTAGTTTTAATACCAAACATTTCACCTTAAAACTGGGTAGGGGTAGGGTTGTTTAATTGCTTATTTCAGAAAAAATATTTAAGCTAGGGAAACAAACTTTATTTTTTCTGTTAGCTAATTGCATAAGCTAGTCAGACATGGTTAAAAACATTTTGCAAAACACACAGAGAGATTAAGAATGTAAATGATGTTAGCCACACTTGCAAATTTTAATGGGTTATCTGATTTATGTAACGCATATGACACCTTAGGAAGCCGCAATTTTGTTCAAATGGCTGTCATACAAAGTTAAGATATCCAGTATGCAGACTATATGAATGATTTTTAAAAATAAATATTTTAATGTCTTTAATTTGTAGCCCAAACTTTCAATTTACTTTTTCTTAGTTTGATTAAGTAACGTATGTTACAGGCTCTTACAGACTAACGCCCCGGAGCACAGAGTGCAAACATCTCTTAAAAGACTTGGCTTTCAATTCTCTACAAGATAGGATATGTCTGCAAAATTCCCTAGGGGGGGGGGGAGCAAACCCATTCTCAGCCATCCGTCTATCAGTTTCATCCGCATCTAAACGTATCAAAGCTTATCATTCCGCATTCAATCCATAGTTGTGGACTGATACGGTGACATTCGGATCGTTACATTTTACGGTTTACTATGGTACAAGTAAGTGCCAGCACGAATAAGAAGGGTCTAAGTATTCAGTATTTCATCCGCATCTAAACGTATCAAAGCTTATCATTCCGCATTCAATCCATAGTTGTGGACTGATACGGTGACATTCGGATCATTACATTTAGTACCGCTAATGCCCAGGTCACACATTCGAGGAGTGTACGCCGCATGAGCCACTGATATGATCAGGAATCATTGGTGGCAATCTGTATTTGTCTGTAGATTTCCGTATTGCACACGTAATCATACGTAGTACTTTTACATCGTTGACAGTTTTTGAACATGTTCAAAATTTGACCACGGATCACGCAACCGCTGCTTATCCTTACTACAGAGAGGTATAACGTACTGGTCCGGTTAAGTCCGTATTTAAACCGTACTATTCCTTACTTGTTCGTAGTCCCAAAGTCACCAAGGATTTCTGCAGTTTATGCCCAGGTCACACATTCACAAATCACCACGCCGGTTCCAGTATGGATCAAATCTCATGGATAACCCTGGAAATGCCAATTTCTGTAGTCTGATACAGATGCACAACTTTGCAGCAACGGGTGTTGACGCATCAGCCAAGGATTAGATAGGAAAGGAACCTTTTAGTGACAGGAGCGATACGGTCTATTACGGTCTTAAACAGAACACCATAGTTATATACGGGAATTACACGGTTTAATACGGAACGACACGTCTCATGGCGTGTGCACTGCGATGCAGAACGGTTTACTATGGTACAAGTAAGTGCCAGCACGAATAAGAAGGGTCTTAAACGGGTTGATACGAACCGCCACTGAGCGACACGGACCTGTCACGATAACCAATTCGTGCATACAAAAACTACCTCCAGGGTTTAGAATTCAGGGAAGTGATCCAGAGCAACGTGACGCTCTTGTTATAGAACTTTACTGAAAGTAAAATGTAAGTTTGCATCAACAAAAGTTGGTTCTTTTCAGAAGAAATTGGCGATTTTGCCAAATTGTGTTAAGAGATAATTGTGATTATTAACTGTCAGTGTGATGTGGTAAACGGATAAGAACCTGATTAGTCTGCATCATATAATCAGTTTGAGCTGGGTCTAAACCCCTCCATTTTCAATCACAAAAATAGTATTGATTTGGGGAGGGTGTGTTTTGTAGAGTTTTTCACGCTACATAGGCTCGGCCCTAGCTACTGTGTACCCTAAAAGAATATCAAGCCTATCATTCATTCCCAAATCATATTTGAAATTTCAGCATATCCAAAAAGATAATACCTTTTCAGAATATTTACTTTAATAAGACCTTAATGTGACCAACAAAAAGGAGATTTAGTTCCAGACAAGGTAGTTTCAATACTCTTTGACCTCATTTTAGCTTGGAAACAGGGACAATGTTATCAAGACATCAATTTTATTCTTTCTCTAAGTAATATATCTGTGCGAGTGTGGCCTAACACAGTCCATTCAAGAAATAAAGTGCAGCTAAACCTTTTTCAAGTTTATTTCTTTGACGTTCTGTAATCTTAATAATAAGGTCAAGGGAACTAAAATCTAAACAGTACTTTTCCATCTTCCATTGATACAACTGTGCAAGTTTCATTAAATCCATTCATCCATTCAGGAGATATGGTGCAGGCAAACTACTTTTCAACTTTTCAACCTACTGTAAGTGTCCTCTGCTGACCTAAATAATTTTGTCAAGGTCACTACCGTCTAATATATTCTTTCCCATAATCCACTGATGTATATATGGCAAATTCGTTTAAATTAATTAATCCCTTCACTTCAGGAGATAAAGGGCTGACACTGACGCTGACTCGTACTGACGTCTACCAGATGCGCACCAAAACCAATATGCCCTCTCCCGAGAAATAGAATGTAATGATGTAAAAGCCTAATTGTAAAACAGAACAGTAAAACGACACAAGTAACATTGAACAATCAATTCAACAGAAATGAGGTTTCTCTAGCAATATATATATGCTCACGCAGTCAATTACAAATTACATATACTTACGTAGATTGGGGTGCCTAGATACTTTCTGACATTCTTCAATCTTATAACAACATTTCCACGAATAAAAGTTCTGTTTGAAATATTATTATTCGTACATGTAAGCTAACTAGCATTACTGTAAACAACTTGGCACCAGAGATCATAAGGTGGCCATCTACAATCAAAGCAGAGCTAAAGTTGAGATGTGTGCTTATTCAATTTGTAAAACATAGGAAAAATCGAGCTAAATTACTCAAACATTCAAACTTGGGTAAGCGGTTTAAGGCTGGCAGCGCCATCACGTTGTATAGAATCGTAAGACACGTATTCGTATTCAGAAATACTGTCAGTTTTGCTTTTATCAAACTTTTCTATTGATGGTAGTTTATTGTTTATCTCTCCAGCAACATCTGGTCTATTTATCTCTAGCATAAGCTTAGAGAGTTCACGAAAACTTTGGTTCTCTTCCAGCCATTTGTCCATCAATAATCTTGTTGGACTATGTTGTGTACCAAGCCAGGTAATTCTTGCCATATCACAACCCAGTTTCTCGGCAAAGTCTCGCCAGTCACTGGACTCTCCTTGATACTCAGGATCCAACATAATGATTATCTCATTGAGAAGTTCTTGTATTGGATTATCTTTACTGGATGACAATGGAGACACACTCTGTAAACAAAAATTGTAATACAATGTAATATTATTGAATACATATAGGATCTTACATGAGCGCTCATGTTTTATTGAAATTTTTAACAAGTTGGGGAAAATAGATAAAGTGTAAGGTTTGTACCACGTTTATAAATTCATAATACATGAACGCAATAATTAAATTTCCGCTATCATTTGACATCAAAATCATTGTGAAATTGCATTTTTGGCCTGAAAACGTTTATGTTTTGTCATTATGTACACAACGTTGTTTTGTATGTCAATTTATATATTTACTAAATATGTAAACCGCTGGTGGTTTATCTACTTGAATACATAGAGGATCTTACATGAGTGCTCATGTTTTATTGAATTTATTAAACGAGTTGGGAAAAAGAGATAAAATGCGAGGCTTGCAGAGCATTTTATCTCTTTTTCGCAACGAGTTTAATAAATTCAATAACACAAGAGCACGAATGTTAGATTCTATTTATCATATGGCATTAGAATACTTAAAAACTGCTTTTTTGGTGTGAACACGTCAAGAGTTTCCCTAATTTTACACAATGTTATTATGGACGTCATTACGTTTCCCGTAAATCGATAAACCACTAGTGGTTTACAGATTTTATTGCATGGTGTTATATCACTCTCAGACACGACGTCATGTGATAAATGGCGTTATATTACTTCAAGACGTGACGTCATATAATAAAAACATAATATTATATAATTTGATGCCGAAGTAAGTAAACATGCAAAACTTTTTTGGTCAATTTCTTGATAGTAAGGCCCATAGCGTGTTTCATTATTTAACATGGTAAAGTATTATTAATATAAAATAAGCAGATATTTTAACAAATGATAAAATGTTTGCTTTTGCTTCCATTGTGTATGATCAATATCCCCAATATTGCAATCGCCTTCATCTGTCCATACGTCCATACGTACATCACGCTTTCTTCTCCTAAACCATTGGACGAAATTCAACTAAGTTTGGCCCACTTGTTTTGGTCCCCGCCCCAAGGGGCCCTGGGGAGGAGCTAAAAGGTGAAATATCAATTTATTTCAATTACAAAGTCAATTTCAAATATTTTGAAACCAAACTTTGTGTGTCTTCTCACAAGTGAAAGATATAAAACTTATCAGACGAGATTTTTATTCCTTTGCCTGGTTCGTGCCCCAGGGGGGTATTTGGGGGTACTGGGCGGTTGGTGGTAACATTTGTTTTTCCTGAAATTCAACCAAATTTGGTTTGTGAGTTACTCACATAAATGGCGCGTGCACGTGCCCCCTGGGGCCTCGGGGAGTGGCCAAAATGTCAGATATCATTAAAGTTCAATTACAAAATCAATTTCAAAGATTTTTAACCAAACTTTTTGTGTCTTCTCATAAATGGAATATATCAAACATATTAGGTTTGTATTTGGTCGCCTGGGTCATGCCCCAGGTGTGGAATTTGGAGGTGCTTGGGGTCATAAATTGAATGTTCTGCACATGGTCATGTGGCATATCAAATTAAAGGGGATGACCAGTAGACAAGGATACACTGAAAACTTTTACTCTAGTATCAAACTGGTGACCTTGCGGTAGGGTCAAAAGGTAAAATACCTTTAGATTTATTCGAGAGTAAATGAATATGCGATGGCGCGCCATCAAAGGTGTTCTAGTTTTGTGTTAGGTCTGGGTCCAAGGTAAGGCGTAGTTTTAGAATTGTCCATTATAGTTTTCAATCAACTTACAGCGGAAGAGATAGCCAGTTTCAGTAGTTTATATTTAAGCATGTCCTTGCATCTTTGTTTGAATCTTTGTACTGCTGAACCATGTTTTATCTTTTTCTGAAACACTTTCAATTCAAATCATCTGGCTTCTGACGAAGCTGAATGATCAAAATCAACCCTGTTTTCCACTTTGATATTTATTTCAAACTTATAACTGTAATGTTAAAACATAAAATATGGGTAAGAGCAAAGTACATAAAGGTATTCAGCATTACACGAGTTAATACCCAGAGAATGGTGAGTTTTGTATTTTACTACTCCCACAGGGTAATGACATTGTATTCTACTAAACATGTATTTGCTGCGTCCAGATAATTTGTTGGCATTTGATATTACATTAATTGCAAAAATGGTTTCAAGCGAAGCAGTCATTTGTAGATACTTGTTTCTTATAAAGAAAATGTTTAATCTTAAATCAAGGGATAATCGAAATTGCATGTGTTGCCATAACTGTTGCGATATTTACTCAATGAATTTTGTTCATGTTTTTCACAGTTTATAGTTATGGTTTCATATTTCATTTCAAAATGGTGTGTTAGGCCAACCTACATGAAATCTCTGTCCAAATTACTGGTGTGGTGGCCTTATCCACCTTGGCTTAAAGTAAAGAATAGGGCATAGATCAGGAATCGATACAGTCAAGTACCACACCTGACCAAAGATATCACATGGGAAAATGTGAAAAAAACAATGCAAGGGAGCCAAGAGGTCAGCCTTAGTACATATAAATTAAGATACAAAAAGGAGACAAAACAAAGATAATAACTCAATGGTACATACAACTGAATACTGGATCAAACGAAATCCAACAGTTAAACCCTTGTTGGCCTGACAACAGACAAAGCATCAGGCCCCAACCATCTCAATTAGAGTTTTCTTTGGTCAACTCTCATCGTTTGTAAGTTGAGAGCATGTTTCTTTGTTTCACCACTGTAGTGTTTTTGATTTGATTGTTTTATGTTGTCATATTTTTTTACGTTAGCCTGTAGTGTGTGCTATACGTTGTATTTTAATAACGCATATCAGTTAGACCATTCCATTTCTGTGGTGGAATTTTCATTTGTATTCACAATTTAATAGGACATTCTGTAAATAAAGAGTGGAGACCCTGAATAATCGCTGCAAAAGGCGGCGTTTGGTCTTTGTCTGCACTGTTTCTCTATGCCCCACAATAAGGATACTGGGCTTATATTGGTTGAGAATGTCTCAGATAGTTTTCACAATGCCTATCTCACTATGGATATTATTAGCCTAAAGAAGATCAAGTGTTTGACTTACCATTGAAATTTTCTCTGCAATTTTAATTCTTGCCCATATGTTTTCTCGTTGTATCTGATAGCAATTAATCTCACAAAATACTTCCTTGACACCGGTATCTGTAGGTTCCATAACAAATGTAACATGTGGGGCAAGTGAATGCCAAACACTTTCGAAGGGTAAATACTGAAATTAAATATGATATAATATGAGCTACATAGATGTCATATAGTCGACAAAAGTACTTGTAAAGAATGTTACATGGCCGATTGAATCATATTTTTCCATTCTCTTGCATAAGAATACCATCAGAAAAAATATTGTGAGCTATTTTAGTGACTATGAGGGTCATATGTCTCCATCACATCTGCATTTGATCGTGCAGCACCCAGCCCTATTTATCCGTGCTTTCAGTGACAGCAGTTAAGTTCAGTTTTATTTACTGTTGAGTCCTTATCTTTGCTTCATCTCCTTGTTATATCTTGATTTATATTTTTCTGGGAGATGATGCATTGATAAGTTATGGGTCTTTCATGCAAACCAAACATCTATGTGTCTTGATCCACACCTGAATTAAGGGTGGGTGGGCGCCGTTAAACCGGTTTAAGCCTTCCAGTAAAATATTTTAATGAACGTTCCAAGGCGATACTTCTTTTGTGGATCTTCTACGGTTTTTTTTCTGTCTTGTGTTTGCTATGCCTTTGTGAGCGTCTGTTTCTATGTGCCTTGTGGTCACCTGCTGGGAAAGGGCTGACCTCTTGACTCTCGTTTGTGGTGTCCAACTGTGAGTTTGTCACTTTCCCATTGGTATCCTGGGTCAGGTGTGGTACTCGATTGTATCGATTCCTGATCTTTGCACCCTTACTTACTTTTAATTAAGTATCAGCACCCCTTTAGTAGGAAGATTAAGATCGAATATTTCTTTTTTGAAAACTCAAGTTTGTATGACTAGAACTGATACAATAACAGATCAGAAATCAAGCTATTGCAACAACAGCAGAAACACGTGAGAACAAACGAAGACATAATTCCAAAAGAAGAATAAACATTTACAAAGCAAGTTTCACGTATAACAGTGTCAAAAAGTAGGTGAGTATGACCAGGAAATACCACAACGACACACTGCAGACTAACCCACGCCAGTGTTAGGGGAGCTGCAGAAAATAAGAATACATCAGGGAGTCAATTAAAGTAAAACAATCAACTCCCTCTTCCTCGAAACAGAAAGGATACTAAGTACTGCGTTAAGAAACAAGAACTAAACAAGAAACCCATACAAACAATTGCAGGACAAGAAACAGTGAATACACAACTATAAGTCTGCCGCCTTAGAGCGGATAGAAGATAAAGCCCAAAATCCAATACAGCTATAGTTACAGGCCAGGCGTTATATATTTTTGGTAAGATAGCATTGGTAAGATTCTAATCCAAGAAAGAAGCTTATATATATGCATCCTGTGTGTCATGCAGAATAATTGTATGGTTTGTTCAGTATGAGTTGATACTCTACATGCTTTGACTCGTGGATAATCACCTGTTCAGATGCAAAAGACATACAACACCTTGATAATTAAGCCAGCGTGTATTGTACTTTATACATTGCGAGATGCTTGATGTGAAACATTGTTCTATCAATGAAAGGTGTAATAAACATTGTTGTAACAAGCAAAAATTATGATCACCCACCTCTGTCCTGTCTCCCTGTAAACTCCATCTTGGGGAGATTTTATCCAGTTTTACAGCAATATCCTGCTCTGTGTCGTGGATTATAAGATCAGACGTTTCAGAAACTTTCGCACCTGGTGACATCTTCTCCATCATATGTTCCACATCCTGGTATCAAGATTTACACATTAAAATTATGCTGGTTGTCCCAGTATTCGTGGTATTAAAGTATCAACGTTTCAAAGTATAAATCTAGCTATGACATATTATTAATTTTTGATTAAAATATTTGGACATGCATATTTCTGATATATTTGATAAGCATTAAGCACCATTGATGTGCTGACAGGTCAAATCTAGATTGATTCCGGGCTGGGTCACTTTCCAAACATGCGCTAGTTTTCGTGGTAAACGTCGCAATTCCAGGTTTATTTAAACAGTTGTCGAATTTGTTGTCAATAAAGTTCCACCTAGTTACAGTTTCATACTAATCTAATGGGTTGTCAGTCACTTTTTAGCGCAACAACGATGCAATTTATTTGTGTGACGATCAATTCAAGCTGCCTGTCATCGTTAGCTTTCTGACATTCGAATAATGGTGGCTGTCACGATAATTACGTCATAAATGACGTCATTTGTGACGCCATGCCGCTGGATAGATAGAAGACGACAGCAAATTAAATTGATTCAGTAACATGGATGAAATTTCATTGCTCAATTTCTAGGAGTAGATAAATGGTGACTTCTTTTCTGTCATACCACGATTTCTGGCGGTACTACGAATACTGGTACATCTACAGTACAACATTAAAATTTAAATGATTTAAAATTAAACGTACTCTTGAATGATAAATAAATGTGATAAAAGGAGCTTGTAAGAATAGCTTAAATAAGATATTTATTGGTGAAAACAGCACAAAAACAATCAAAGGGCATAATTATATGTCAGAGACTTTTATATAAAAGGCATACATATAACATGTCAATGACTGTGACCCAAAACAAATAAAAAATTTAAAGAAAGTCATTGCGGCATTAATTCCGCCATGAAACAAGGGAATTACGTTTTCAGCACCCATGTCATTGTTATCTTTTCACAGAGAAACTCCGATAAAAAATAGGAAGTGAGTATGATCAGGAAATACCACAATCACAAACTGCAGACAACCCCGTTGCACAGCGAGGAAGAGCCGCTCAACCATCACGAGACACCAGGAAGACAAATTAAGCAAAGCAATCAGCTCTCTCTTCCCCATCAAGATGATTGCAATACTAAAATAGACATAAAGTAACGTACAACAAAGCATAGAACAATTACAGACTGCCACAATGGGAGTAACAATAAACAACTAGAGGACCTGAAGGTCCTGAGGCGCTCACCTGATCTCCTTAATAATGTTAAAATAGGTCAAGGTCAGCTACAGCTTACAATGGAACAATTTTTGTTTTTACCATATACATTTTGGTCAAGTGACCTAAACAATCTAAAGAACAATCCATCAAACAGCCCCATGATTTCTGTGAAAAAGATGTTTAGATAGGTATGTGGCAGTCCAAATGAGTGGCCTTGGATAAAGTTCACAGGTCAGCTTGACATTTGGTACTTAATAAACCATTGTCTCAATAGGTTTAACTATTATGAATTTGGCTCAGTTATAGCAAATGAACATTTTAAGATTTTCTCCATATAAATGCATTAGGAATCAAATTTGACCTTGCCATAAAGTAGGTCAAGGTCAACCTAGATTCATAATTTGTGCTAACCTGGTAGGGCATACATCCCCAATCCTACATACCAAGTCCCAAAGGCAATGGCCTTTTGGTTCTAGAGAAGAAGAGATTTAAAAAGATTTTACCATATATGGGCATGGTGGCCATGTTAGTCATGTGACCATACCAATTTGTATAAGTGTTGGCTAACAGATCATAAGAAGTTGTCATATGAAATTTGGTTTCAATTGGCCAAGAATTGTCTGAGAAAACTATGTTTTAATATGTTGATGGGACTCCAATATAAGCGACCTTGGTTGAAAGGTCAAAGATCAACCTTGACCTTTGAAACTATTTATATACACTAGATTGAACATATCAAGTGAGAATAATGACATGGGCTTCCACAGTATTCAAAAAATCAACTTTTCAAAAAATTTCCCATTCAAATGCATTAGGAAGCAGACTTTACCTTGACGTTAAGTAGGTCAAGGTCATCCTAGGATCATCATTTGAACATACTTGGTAGGCCTCACATCACCAATACTACATACCAAGTCTCAAGGTCACTGGCCTTCTGGTTCTTGAAAAGAAGATTTTTAAAAGGTTTTTACCATATATGGGCGTGGCGGCCATCTTTGTCATGTGACCAAAATATTTTGTATAAATTTTGGCTGACTTATCATAAGAAGTCTTCACATGAAATTCGAGCTCAATTGGGCCAATGGTTTGTGAGAAAACTATGTTTTAATATATTGATGGGACCACAATATGAGCGACCTTGGCTGAAAGGGCAAAGGTCAACCTTGACCTTTGAAACTTATTTATAGCCATTGTCTCATTAGTTTCAATATATCAAGTAAGAACAATCACTTTGGCTTTAACAGTATTCAAAAAATCAACTTTTCAAAAAAAATCCCATTTAAATCTATTAGACAGCAAATTTGACCTTGACGTTATATAGGTCAAGGTCAACCTAGGATCATTATTTGAACAAACTTGGTAGGCACTACATCCCCGATGTTACATACCAAGTCCCAAGATCATCGGCCTTCTGGTTCTGGAGAAGAAGATTTTTAAAGGGTTTTTACCATATATGGGCATGGCGGCCATTTTGGTCATGTGACCAGAAACATTTGAACAAACTTTCTTTCCCCTATCCTAAGGAGTCTCCATATGAAATTTGAGTTCAATTGGGCCAGTGGTTTCAGAGGAGAAGATGTTTGAAAATGTTGACGGACGGACGGACGACGGACGACAGAGTCACTGGTATACTAATAGCTCACCTCGGAGCCTTCGGCTCAGGTGAGCTAAAAAGTCAACAACAACAGAACCACCGCCTTAGAACGGACAGCAGCCTAAGCCACCGGGGGGCTTAATTGCATTTTACTGGTACCAAATATTCGCCCTAAATTCTGCTGTTGTTGTAGTACAAGAAATGTTCAGCTCCCATGGAGGCCATCTAACTAATGCAATGTATCATCATGGAAAACACTCTAATCAAATTAACATTCCATGATGAAACAAAGAAAAGGGCTCATGACTCACATATAGTCAGAGCTAAAGAAAACCTCAAGTTGAGCCACGGTGGGTCCAGCTACAGATAAGCATCAGGCACCAACCCACCGATTAAAGCTTTACGTCAGAGCCGTCATAGAGTCTGAGGCCTGACCCACCATCGTGCAATTAAAGAGGAAACCATAGCTATAAACCGTGATTGGGTTTAAAACTAGGTATGCAGACTGTTGCATGATATCAAAATTATATCCAATCCTTATATAACGTTTTACTATCTTTTTGAATTGATCACTAAAATTAGGTTTGCCAACAATTCGTTTGAATTTATAGACTAAATCACCATAAAATATAGGTTCTGATATGCCTTGTTGCAGAAGAGTTTTTTAACCTAATGTTGTATTTAACAATTAACTCTGAGTGTCTGTGGTAGAATTTAGAAAAAGCTTTTCGAATTTTATGATATCTATAACCTTGTTTTCGCGTAAATTGCCTCAAAATTTCTCGCTATTCTGTCTTTTCAGTGCTGTTTCTCTGCAAAATAAGGACATTGCTGTTTTCTGTTCATGCAGAAGCGAGAATTATGTTTGTTTGTTTTTGTCTTTAGCAACACTGTATGTCTGACCTTGAACTATGATTCCAAGGTGAAATAGGTGATACTAAGTATTCGTTGAAATCTACTAACCAAAGGCAATCAGTATGTTAAATACATGTATGAACACCATCGGTCTAAAATGGAAGATGAGTTCTCATTAAGGTGATATAGATTTTTAATTTATCAGTCACCCCTAATATTAACTGAATTGTTACAACATAACCTAATAAACGTTTCCTATCTCACGGCATGTTACCTTTATCAGGTCATGATGACGTTGCACTTTTTGAATTACGTCGCTAATGACGCTGAATCAACACAAACATCAGAAATTACGTCATAATCGCTAGTTCGAAGAGTTTTTAACAATGGGTAAACTGATAAATAGAATACCAGGTTCGCGTCTTTTGATATCAAGTTTACCAGGCTCGGCTTTGAGAACGCATGTTGAATCGCTCGGCAAGCCTCGCGATGTCAACAAGCGATCTCAAAGCCTTGCCTGGTAAACTTGATATCAAAAGACACTCACCTAGTATTCTCTATATATTAGACCTGAACCTTGACTTCAAAGTCATATCGGTTATCTGCAATCTTTGTTGTAATTAACACATAGACGACCAGGAATAGAAACTTTTAGTACCAAGTCATACTGATACGTGAATTGGACAAATAAACAAGTTAGTTAATGGCTGATGTTTAAGATACTCTGTCCAAAGGCGCAATCTAATCATGTAACATGTCAATGTTTTGCATCGAGAAATGCACGTACAAGCAGCTAGAAATGGTGATTTCATCTTCCGCAACAACAATGAAAATGAAAATATAAGCACTTAAGGACATGCGGCCCACGTGTGGATCTTCAGTTTTCATCTTTACCACGGGTCGGTACGGGGTATCTGAGGTAGACTTTTACATAATATGTGTGAAAACAGCAGAAATCCCAATCTGGTGTGAAAGAAATGTATATTCTTCATGAGGTATGTAATGGCTGCAGAATATTTATGTTTATATAGTGTCTGGCAACAGATGCGAATCGGTCTGCAGATCCAGGGCTCGCGAGTTCGATCCCGACCCGGTCCCATACTTTCATGGAGATTGATCATGAAATAATTTCTCCTTCTTTCACTGAATCATTCAAGAAAGGTGTCAGATATAAGCGAAAATGTGTGCACGAAGTATAGGTCAACTGCTTGTTCAAGCTTGCTCAGGAAAAAGTGTAGAGGTGAACTGACCATCCTGCCATGACCATAGCTGTTGACTTGGGACGTAAAGCAACAAAGCAAACAAAAGTTAACAAAGAGCACTATACCTGTAGTTCTTGTCTGTAATTGTTGATACAATAAATTCTTGGCTTGAATAGAGCACCACTCATCAGCTGAGATACAAATGCTACTAGATGTATAGCCTTTGCTGCTACTTTGTTCTCCTTAGATTCACCTATGCATGTATATAACGTAAAATTATTCAGCTCCAGTGTGATCTGGTTTGTGTCAATACTTTGTTTTATTGTATCAGCATCAGTTCTTTCCCAGTTTGATGGTTCTGAGAGATCACCAGAACGTCTCATAATACTAATATTCCAATCGTCTTTGATATTTGCAGCGCAATGTGGGATAGTAAGTCTAACATCAGTGTTGAATTTTACCCCACAAGGCTGGCATAGAATTATTGGACTTAACAGCGATTGTTTCTTGTTTAATGCTGGGTAGTATTTTTTCTCCCAAATCACACCTACAGTTAGTAACGTGGGCGAGTCAAGTGCACCTTCTGGTACACTCAGAGTAACGCCAGACACTTCAAAACGCCCACCACCTTTGCCTATTGTCTTATGCACAAATACCCCTTTGTTGTCTAAAATTCTATCTTCCATTGGTTTACCTTGACTTGTAAACATGATGGAGTTTGGCCTTCCATTCTGCCAATCATTGCCCATATAATTACTGACTCGGTTGATGTTCTTTTTTGTTCTATCAAACACACGGACACTTTCTGGTGGTACTGTTTTATCTTCCCTTGTAGTTGCTTTATGACACTCCTGTGCTATCATCATTACTTGGCTCATGTGCGGAGTGCATCCATAAACATTAGCCTCCTCTGCGTGTATAAAAACTGATATGCGAGGCTCACCCAGTGATGAATTTGCTGATACTTGCCTGATTTCAGGCACAGAATCCGTGTCAGAATCTTTAAAAACACTTGAAAATTGTATTGCTCTATCGTCATTGTTGTTGTCATGTTTTACTCTCAGAGCATTCTCAACATCTTGTAATGCAGCAATGTCGACTTCATGTTGCTTGAGTTTTCTATATATCAACCATAACGCTAATATCCCTAGCCCAATCACGATGAACAAGGAGACACCTAGAATCCACAAACCAACCTCCTGAAATAAATGACATCTTTATGATTGTTTGCTTTCTACCATTTTAAAGCCCATTGATGGTTCTACGAAGTTTGATACAATTTAGTCAGGATGGTATATTGTATATACTGAGATGTTTAAGTTATAATTTCAAAAAACAAATTATGTGTCTTTCTCTGAAACTTGATTTTACCTAACCTTATAGAGCAGACCCTGATTAAATGTCGCCTTAGCCAGAACTGTTTGTCATAGTACCAGTTTAAGTGTTTGATGTCCTCAAAGGGTTATGAAGGTGCTATGTATATCTGAATAGTCTATAAGGGCAACATCACATCATGTTGGTATGTACTGTATGTTTGTATCGCATGTTTGTAATCATAACACGCACTTTGTGTTAGAGTAATTCAAAGATCAGGAGTCGATACAATCAAACGCCACATCTGACAAAGGAGGCCTAAACATTAAGCTTGGCTAATGTCTGTTTTCTCACTTTACATGTGCGAGCAGCATAGGATCTGATAAGATTGGGCATTTAGCATTCACTGCTAGCATATGTGATAACTACCAATATTTCATGTCCTTGTCTGGTTGAAGATAACTGAGCCGCAACATGGGATTTCCAACAAAGTGGTATGTGCGACCAGCAAAGGGTCAGATCAGCCTGCGCATACGCGAGGTCTGGTCAGAGCCTTTGCTAGTCGCTTGAATAGTCTATGACTGTTAAGCTACTGACTGAACAGAAATTGAAGTTTCTAAGCTTAAAAGGTGGCTATGCATGCTCGTCTGAGTCCACACTTGTCAAAATGCCACATTTTTGGAAATCACATGTTGCGGCTAATATTCGGTTTCTTCTTTGGATAATCCACAAGACGTTTTTGTATAACATCTGCTAAACAACAATCTTAAAATATATACAGCACGCTCTTTTGATCCTTAATTTGTCGCCAATGTCTGTTTTAGTGAAAAAAGGACGGGTTTGTACGAGCAATCACAATGTTTGTGCATTACTTTTTGAGGATCCATATTGTAAGTGTGGGAGGGGGGTAAATGCGTTGAAATTAATATAAATCATGTAATTGGTTACTTTTACTAAACTGATTGGCAAACACCCAAAATTTGACCCTTGGGAAAGTGTGTATTAAGCATGACCTTAGTTCATATTTTTATCTTCCTATATTGGTTGATATAAATAGGGGCTTATATTAGATGAGGACGCAAAATTGATCATTCTGATGTTGGGTATGCTAATTGTGATACCAATGGATAGTGCTGAGGTTTGGCTTTTATCACGTGACCATAAAAATATACGGAGAAGCGTAGTGTGGGTTGATTTAGATTTGGTACTACTTGACTTTTCGCTTACTGTAAAGGCGGCACCCCATGCATGCGAAATTAGGACTAGTCAACCTTAGGCATAGGTAAAAACTGAAAAGGATGCGTGGTTTTATTCAAAAGTAAATGTATCATCTTGTGCCACCACCTCAGTCATTATTTAGTCCTTAAAACGCCAGCAAAATAACTGCATCTGAAAATGTCTATTTAACATTTAGAAGCAGGGAGGCAAACTTTGTGGACCCAGATTAGACTGCTCTCACAGTTCACACTGTTTATCTATGAGGCTTCAAATAGCCAAATCTGTTTTCACTTCTAGGAATTGCTCACATGCGCATGAGAGTAGCTACGATTGCCTTTTACCCCTATTCCGACATTCCACGAATTGACACGAATTGACAAATATTTGGATTCGTGGCTGAATCGTACTCAGCTCGTGATTTGCACAGTCCGTAGTGAGTTCTTGCAGTTCGTAGGTCTATCGGGAATTCGGCTTAAAATATTTGAACTGTTCAAAACTTTGGCCAAGAATTCCCCTATTCAAAAAATCGTGCGTGATTCGTACCTAAGGCCTAAGGCATTCTTGGACATCGTAACTTAATCGTAATCCATTCGGAGGCGTTTTTTGGCATTCGTAGCTACTCTTGGCTCATTCGTGGGGAATCAAAAGATTAAGCCAAGCAATAAAACCAAGGAAGAGATAGTAGAAGGATTTTCTCCTAAGATTAAATACCCCGTCACGCGCATGTGAGCAGTCCTAGAAGTGGAAACAGATTTGGTAGATTCTGGAGCACAATCAGGATCAGTCAGTAGCTCCTGTCATATTTTACCAAGTCAAAGAGTCTGGGTCAGGGCCTCTCGACTTTAACGTAGTTGTTTTCATCTAGCTATATAAGAAGCCGTTTTCAACACTTAAGTTGCAGGATCAATTTTATTGCTGCTTTATCGGGCGAGGAACATTCATTTTGGAACTGATGCCCTGAAGCATGAATGGGCCTTTTTTATAACTATCGTGAGTGAAAATCTCGCGAATCGTGGCGAACCGTCGTGGATATCTGTTAATTCGTGCCCAATTCGTGCTGCATTAGGCATATTCTTAACTCATTCGTAATTGATTCCTTAACTTTCGTGCGGCATGTTCTAATGTTATTTTGCTAATCTAATGAATGAATTCTTGTGCGATTCCAGCCGAATTGAGCCGATTCCCCCCGAATATTCGTTACGACATCGTATCCGAATCGGGACTGACTCGTAGAACATCACGATTGGAGAAAAAAAATAATGAAACCTCACAAATCCCCCCGATTAAAAAAACAATTTGTGTCGATTCGGGCAATTCGTGGCCTGTGTGGAATAGGGGTATAAGAACGCCTCCGAATCGATTACGATTCAGTTACGATGTCCAATAATGCATTAGGAATTTGCTACGAATCAAGCACGATTTTTCGAATCGGGGAATTCGTGGCCAAAGTTTTGAAGGGTTCAAAACTTTTGAGCCGAATTCCCAATAGACCCACGAATTACAAGAACTGACTACGGACTGTAAGATTCAGTTAAGATCTTTACGAATATTTGTCAGTTCGTGGGATTCGGGGACTTTGTGGAATATGGGTATAAAGCGCCACCTATAATTTGGCAGACGATTCTCATGCAATATCATACCTTTTTTTCGGAAATTAGAAAAGATGTCGCAAAATTTGTCGTCTGCTGCAGTCGTGATTGGCGTTTTAGAGGGTTAAAATATCGTTGTATCATAAGGCCTGTTAATACTTGGAGCGACTTTAGCGAGCTTGTAACGTTACCGTTTTTGAATAGTCAGAAAACACCATTATTGCCGTTTACCCAACCTTGTCTATTTGTTGGAATGTATTAATTTGATAGGACCATTTTTACCATCTGAAACTCATATAATATTATATTATGAAAAATAAGGTGAAGTGTTTGAACTAGATAAGAATGCAAAATTGTGTAACCCTTGGTAAAATTTCATACCCAATGAAAATCATTTAGTAATCATAATCAGTGGCCACGGATTGCATTTATTTACCACATGCTGAAGTGGAGATCATCATAAAAAGAAATACAGTAAAACCTGTATAAAACGGCCACTCTCAAAAAGACCAAAAATTGGGTTTCAGGGATAATTATCGCTAAACGCCGGTCAACAGTTTTGCAGAATCTGCAACACTTTCGACCTTTATTAAGCTACCATTTGTAATTAAGATTTTTGTTTTGTCTTATTTTTGAGTGGCCGTTTTACACAGGTTTTACTCTATGTATAAGAGTGATATATTCTCCCAACACACACACACACACACACACACACACACACACACACACACACACACACACCTAAAGCCAAATATTTCAATTTGCTTATCACACAAATACTCGCATATCATACACAACTCATCTACAATCTGGGGCAAATATTTGACCAGTAAAGTATACTGAAGCCCCATCCCGCTATCTTCCTGTCCCCACTGTGCGGATTTTTGTGCTTGGTCTTGTTAAACAATTGTTGGCATTTTAACATTTATAAGCATGATAATGTCCGTGCCCAGCTGAGTTGACCATGGAAAAAGGGGCCAGGCTGATCTGAGTCTTCATATATTTTTTTTTCCATTTTGTCATGTCATGGCTCATAATACTTACATAACGTGAAATGGTTTGCCTTAGTTCTGTCAAGTTGGAATCGTCAACATCCATCTCAGATACTTTCAAAAGCTTCTACGTGGAACAAACAATCAAGCGCCTGTTAGAACATCTGCCTGTGAAAAAAGCATATTAGAAATAAACTGGCCAAAATAAGTTAAGCCCCATTTCAATTGTTTTCATAGACATAATGTTAAATTCCTGAAGTTTAGTTGTTTATTATGAAATTATCTAAAACGATTGAAACCTCTAACTCAAATCAAGTTAGACAACAATATCTTTGATGTGTACTCAATTTTCCAGGAGTATGAATGATAGGGAAGGAAACGAGACATCTACTGAAAAGTGTGAAGCGCTAGAGGAAAATTAATCTAGCACATGGCGAGATATAACATTGCTGCTTCGATTCTTCGCTTAATATTATATGCAAAAATCTTCGTTCAGTAAAACTTTATGATAAAACAAACATGAAGATTTTGAATTTAGTCAACATGGTCAATGGAAAAAAATCAGCTGGAGCTTAACTTATTTTGAGCAGTTTATTAAGAGAACATACGGCAAACAAGAGAAATTTGAGCTACGTGCTTTAAGGGGCTTTTTTGCTCCCCATCCCCCTATGAGGCTAAAATTGTTTTCACCAATTTGTTCCTATTAGTTTATTAGAACAATAACCAACGTGTAAAAGTCTCAATTTACTTTGACTTTTACCGTTGCCATGGTAACAAAAATGGCCTGCAAACTAGGCTGAACATCGGAAATCATGTTCAGGCACGGTAGCTCCCAGACCATTGATAATGCCCAAATACGATAGACAGTATGGACCCTGATGCACAGCATGCGGTGTCTATGCGGTGTCTCTTCTGAGGAGGAGATCGGTGGCGCAGTGATATAGTGCTTAACTCCGGGGTACGAGCCTCACAGGAAGCGCTACGCTGTGTCCTTTAGCAAAACACTTTATCATCTGGCCGCTTAGTACTGGTTCATCTCAGAAGGACCGCTCCCGACGTAACTGAAAGAAAATGCTGACTGGGACGTAAAGAATCAATACAAAGTCTCTGCTGGGAGGATACACTGTTTCCATGTGTCCCTTGTAGAAGTATTAAGAGTTCAAATGTAAGATTCCATACGTCCATATTTTCATCGTTCAGTTAACATGACCCTAGAATGAAAATTTTACTTGGTTACCTGTTCAAATGCAAATTCTCCACTCTAGGTACATGTGCACGTAATGGGAACACAATAATGCCTGTATCCACGTATCAAACGCGCCAGATTATGGATATTATGGAAAACTACATACCGTTCCTCCTAGTTGTCAGCAAAAACATCATATGCTTTATCCATTTCCCCCAACTGAATCAAAATATGAAAGATACGACTTTGGAAACTCCGTTGGCGGAGGTGTACTATACTTTCGTTAATATGGTGTTAACCATTCAGGTTACTCACTGAACCATAGTACCCGGTCGATGTCAATTTAGTTTCATTGACACTGGTTATACTTCCTTTTTGAGTACATATCGCATATGCGAAACATGCAACAACGGCTATATTATGTATTGGGGTCAGAGGTCTACAATTTTGAATGAGCCTTAATCCGCGTCCCCACTTAGTGTATGTGAGCAGCTAAGGTTCTGACGAGACTGTGCGAGTCTTCGCTGTTCGCATAAATTTGAGATAAGTACCAAAAGCTAATGAACTTGGTCAAATGAATGTCATCTTGTCCTACCAAGGGACCGATTCACTATCTCGTCGAAAGCAAAATACCGGCGAAACCTTCGCTTGAGAAGAGCGGAATGTTTCTACACCTATTACTAGTATACAAAAATGTAAGATAATGGTACTTATTATTCTTCCGGTATCGCAGGCATTTTAGAAAGGCCACACACCTGAAAATGTAAAAAGGGTTAGTTATTAGGCGGAAAAAACGTGGGTGGAAGCCAGGGAATATAATTATGAATATTTAAAATGTTTTTCGATTAGCCAATTCTTTGAAATCATAATTATTAAACGGAATTATTTTGTCACTGCTTTGTTGATTTAGTTTACAGGTGTGGCTTTAAAAAAAAGAACCTTGAATCTTGACTTAGTTTTCAATGAAAATTTCCTCCCATGTAGGGTGCTCATATTCAGGGGCCGAAAAGTGGTAGAACATAATGGTCATCAAGGACTCTCATTCTCGTTCATAATAAACAAGAATAAAATTCCCTCCTTTTGTTAAGATAATTCAATTTGGACAAATCTGTAATTTTTCGGCAACCTTCATTCACGGCCTCCAATCTCTGCCTCCTTCTCCAAAAAGAGCAGAACGTAAAGGGAGGCGAAGGCCCTTCCGGGAAGCAGGCAGTGGGCATAAACAATGGAACACGGTAAGTTGTGTTGACACATTTTCAATCATAAGTAAATTTTCAGCGCAAAACTCGAAAATCTAAGAATGCTATGCTTCGGGCAATTGTTCAAGCTATCCGTAGAGCATGCTGTTTGCACATTTGAACTTAGTTTGTAAGCGTGAGAGCTTTTCTCCCGTTGCACAGTTGTCCAAGAAACGGTGGTTCCCGCATGGTTTTGCCTTCCAACCAAACAAATAGTAGCGTTTGGACCCTTATTCATACTACCGAGGCCCCTCCACACCCATGTTGTCCCAAATGCAATTTTTCGAGATATTTCAATGATAATTGAGTGATTTAGAGCCAAATTTCTTTAGGAGCAGGAGGCGAAGGGCAGGAGAAGGAGGCTGGGAGAGGAGGAGCAGGCGGCGATGATATCAAAATTTACATTGATTTTGCTTATTTTTAATGATATACTTATCCAATCTATATCAAACTTGCATGTATGATACGAATGATTACGCTTATTCTCCCATTGTGTTGTTTGTTTAACCCAGAACGTCATGAGCTTGCTAGAGGTATATATATTATAAGAGAGGTATATATAGCAATGTTTGTGATCAGAATAATTCAGTTAACAATAGCGTTTAATCATTCGTATCATACATGCAAGTTTGATATAGATTGGGTAAGTATACTATTAAAAATAAGCAAAATCAATGCAAATTTTGATATCATCGCCGCCTGCTCCTCCTCTCCCAGCCTCCTTCTCCTGCCCTTCGCCTCCTGCTCCTAAAGAAATTTGGCTCTAAATTAGTCAATTATCATTAAATTTTTTTTTTTTTCAATTATCATTGAAATATCTCGAAAAATTGCATTTGGGACAACATGGGTGTGGAGGGGCCTCGGTAGTATGAATAAGGGTCCAAACGCTACTATTTGTTTGGTTAGAAGGCAAATCCATGCGGGAACCACCGTTTCTTGGACAACTGTGCAACGGGAGAAAAGCTCTCATGCTTACAAACTAAGTTCAAAAGTGCAAACAGCATGCTCTACGGATAGCTTGAACAATTGCCCGAAGCATAGCATTCTTAGATTTTCGAGTTTTGCGCTGAAAATTTACTTATGATTGAAAATGTGTCAACACAACTTACCGTGTTCCATTGTTTATGCCCACTGCCTGCTTCCCGGAAGGGCCTTCGCCTCCCTTTACGTTCTGCTCTTTTTGGAGAAGGAGGCAGAGATTGGAGGCCGTGTCATTGTGATTTAAGAGTTGGGAGAGCCGCAGCTTACATAAGAGCTATATTGGAGCAGGGGCGGATCCAGGATTTCTGAAAAGGGGGGGTTCGTATAAATGTGAGGAGGTTAGCTTTGCTGATTTTATCGCATGTTTCTTAAATATCCCATGAAAATGAAATAATTTGGTCTCACTGAGACCATTTTTTTCATTTTCATTTGATATTTGAAAACGGGGAGGGGTGCGAAACCCCTTTACTTCGTCTGGATCCGCCACTGCTGAGGTGTCAAATCGTTTTAAAGTGTGGGCCCAAAAGAGGAACCACAGGTCTGTTTTGTTCAATATCTTCGGTGCTCTGAACGCATGTGACCTATTTATGTTTTTGATGCTTGTTTATATTCTAAAAGGTCCATACAAAAGAATACCAAATATTGATTTTCAAGACCGATTATCGCTTAATGCAACTCAAATGTTAATTTCGACCTTCGTTAAGCTACCATTTGACTTTAAGACCTTTGTTTTGTCTATTTTTGAGTGGCCGCTTAAGATAGGGCTTTAAAGGGCACTAATTGTGCTCCCCTGCTTGCAGATTTATTTCTGTTTTGTTGTGAGAGGGACTTTATGATGTCTCTTTCTGATGATAAGCAGGCTGGTGTTATTGATGCTTTTAAGGATATTCATGTGGACAATATGGCGTGGTGACTAAAATCTGCGGATGCTTTGAATTTCGAGCTGTAACAAGACTAATGTGCTCTTTTGCTCCGAATTTCAGAAATAATCATAAGAGTTGCATAATATAGGTTATATTTTTGTTACTGAATGAAATAAAAGCAAAAAATAAATAAGTCAAATATTACCTTGAAGTTAGCCAATTTTTGTCTATCCACTCTCCCATTTGTCTTCATCATAAATTTAAGCTTTTTGCACGAACATGTAGTGTAATATGTGATCATAGAATTATAACGACTTCCTCCAATAAGACAGAACCCAATGTAACCTATACGAATCGGCTTGTGCCTGTTCATCATAGGAATTTCTGCTCATAATTATCTCAAAGCAAATATTATTTGGAGAACAAAGGTATTCTTTGTATTTTCCTATGAAAGCAGTTGATTGGTAGCCCTGTTCACAGGTGTTGATATACATGTACATTACGCCTAGCCGGCTATTTTATGAGTGTTAGGTGCTATCGAATAAACAGGATTAGTGACCTTGTGAAATAAATTTTGGAAATTTTATGAATTCGTTTTGCTGGATTGCATATCACACTACATGTTCGTGTAAAAAACTTTTATTTACGATGGAGATAAATTGGAGAGCGGGTAGGCAAAAATTGGCTAACTTCAAGGTAATATTTGACTTATTTATTTCTTGTTTTTATTTCATTCAGCAACAAAAATATAAACTATATTATGTAACTCTCATGATTATTTCTGAAATTCAGAGCAAAAGAGCACACTGGTCTTGTTACAGCTCAAAAGTCAAAGCACTCGCAGATTTTAGTCACCACGCCATATTGGCCACATGAATATCCTTAACACTACATCCTGATATTTGGACGATATTTTAAACATTAATAATGGTAAGTCAAATATACCCTTCGGAGCTCCCACTTAATAAAGCCAATACCTCTGATACCGAAGCCGCTTTTTTAGGCTTGCATTTGGCAATTTCTAATGATATTCTTTCTACCAAAATTTATGATAAACGTGACGACTTTGATTTTGAAATTGTCAATTTTCCATTTTTAGATGGTGATATTCCTCGCTCCACATCCTATGGAGTTTATATCTCTTAACTCATTCGTTTTGCTAGAGCATCTAGCTATAATGCTGACTTCAACACTCGCAATAAATTGTTAACTCAGAAAACAAGGCTATCGGTATCATAAACTTCGCAAAACCTTTTCCAAATTTTATAGACGATACTATAATTTGATATCGAAATTTCAAGTTTGACTTAAATCTCTCTTGCGCCAAGGACTTTCGGAACCTGATTTCTATGGTGACTTGGTGTATAAATTGAAGAAGATTGTTGGCATTAATAATTTTTCAGCGCAAGTCATTAAAATAATTTCCATTACAAAAAGATTGGCTATAACAATAATGTATTGCAACAGAGTGCATGATTGTTAGTCAACCCAATCATGGTTGGCAACTTTGCTTTCCTCTTTAATTGCACGCCGGTGGGTCGGACTTCAGACTCTATGATGGTTCTGACTTAAAGACTTATCTATTGATGAGATGGTAGGGGCATGATGCTTTGGCTGTTTGTCGGGCCCACCGGTGTTTACCTGTTGGATTTCTTTTGCTCCGGTATTCAGTTTTATTTACTGTTGAGTCCTTATCTTTGCTTTATCTCCTTATTATATCTTGATATATATGTTTTAGGAGATGATGCATTGATAAGTTAGGGTTCTTTCATGCAAACCAAATATCTAGTATGTGTCTTGATCCACATCTGAATTAAGGGTGAGGTTGGCGCCGTTAAACTGGTTTAAACCCTCCAGTAAAATATTTTGCTGACCATTTCAAGGCGGTACTTCTTTTGTGGATCTTTTATGTGTTTCTGTCTTGTTTTTGCTATA
This sequence comes from Loripinus fragilis, assembly GCA_964019695.1. Lineage (NCBI taxonomy): Eukaryota > Metazoa > Mollusca > Bivalvia > Lucinida > Lucinidae > Loripinus > Loripinus fragilis. Next base: position 94,002,359 of record OZ026514.1, read on the forward strand.
CCTTTGTGCGCGTCTGTTTATATGTGCTTTGTGGTCACCTGCTGAGAAAGGGCTGACCTCTTAGCTCTCGTTTGTGGTGTCTACTGTGAGTTTGTCACTTTCCCATTGGTATCCTGGGTCAGGTGTGGTACTTGATTGTATCGATTCCTGATCTTTGCACCCTTACTTACTTTACTGTATTTTTGAACCAAAATCAGATAAAAAGAAGGACTAAAGGGTTTACCTGGCAAGTCTTCGAGAACGCAGGTTAAATCACTCGGCTTGCATTACATATTGGGCTTAAAATATGTGAGTTGCACTTTTGAACTCTGGAGCTATATTTTCACATTTCATTTATAAATTAAATATCACTGGTTCCCATAGCAGAACTTACTTTTTAGCCTAATCGCCAAGCTCTCTCGCACGTTTCTTTGAACAGAGATTACTAGAGTCGTGTTTTTTAAACAAGTTTACCGGTCAAGTCTTCGAGAACACATGTTGAATCACTCGGCTTTACATGCAATCTCGAAGCGGAGCCTGGTTAACTTGATATTAAAAGACGCGAACCTAGTATTCTAGGCCAACGACCAGTAATGGAAACCCTCCCCCTAGCGGGATTTTGTAACACCTATATATTCTTGAAGCTTAGGGTATATATGTTAACAAGTCCTGGTTGTTGGACAAAAATCGGATGCTGGATAAGCTAACCGTGTCGGCATGTTTCCATGGCAACCACCAAAACTTTGATTTTTTTTTTAATCTCCCCTTAACATGATGTGCAGAGGGTCGGGGAGGGCAATCCCTCTGTTCACAGACTTTGATTTTTTTAGTATTAATACCATTATTCTGAAGAAAACCACATTTATAATGTTAATTAATCAGTCTAAAAAGTGCTAAATTTTCTCGATATGATGCACAGGGGTGTTCTCTTACATGTTTATGATTTGCTTGTGTGCATACTCATGAATATAAATCAGAACATAAAAACATGCTTATTTTGTTTTATAATGGATTTTTTAACAAATAAGCACGATATCTGTTTTTCATGTTTGGTTTTAAATGTTTAAATGACACAAAAAGTAACCGGGTCATTTATTGCTTCATTTATTGTTTAATAGATATACAATATTGCTTAAGTATAACAAAAATGTGGGTGACATAAATCATCCTCTGTCAATCACTTAGAACACTATAACACTGAACGAAATTCACTTTTTGTAGATAGGATGTGGACCCTCTATGGATTGTTGGCCATCCCAATTGTTATATGGCAAAAACAGACGCTGTAAGCAGGTCTTAACATTACTGTTTAAAACAACAACAACAACAACAACAACAACAACAACAACAACAGAAACAGCAGCAGCAGTTAAATGCTACTATATTTTGTCCTTCTACCTGAAAATGTTTTTAACTCTCAGTACAGTCCATAAGTATCATACTTTCACATATATACTGAACGAAACTTCTAAACCGCCAGTTAACACAACACATTTTTTCGATATAGCTCATTTGTTATCAAACTGTTTGACATGATATTTAATACAGTATATTTGGGCACATGTACCCGTCTGTTGAACATAACAAAGTTTGATTCAATAAGGATGTTCATTTATGCGTAACGATAGAGTACTAATACCTGTTTTGCACGTGGCACACGGTGCTAAATGTTTTTTCGCCTTGTGTATACTCGCATTTTTATCGACAACTATCGGACAACTTTATTTTATTACAAAAATAACAACGTTTGGGATGTACGAGTATAAAGTAGAGGGGTCGGGCTGTGGGTTCAATCGAAATAGAGGCCTCGCTGAGACTGATTCATAATTGATCACAAGGTTGGGCATGTTTTGATAGAGCCGACAGTTTACACAACAACCTGTCGGTCATTCTTCATTTTTACACTCGTATAACGAGAAAAATCGACAAAAACTGAGTATTGTGTATGTCATAAAATGTCCTGTATAGTCCACCATACTTTGGTGCAGTGATGCACAAATGCTGCATTGGAACGTCGGAAGTGTCGAGATTGATGTATAGTAGACGCTTAATGGGTGACGGATGTTTCAATAATTTTGTCGACAAAAAACATTTCATCATCAAAAACACATTTCTGTATCTTTTATGCCATATGGGCCTCCATAGGAGCACTGAATTGCATGAAAATTGCTACTTTATATTACTAAATCAACACGATAGTGTTCAATAATGTCCATTTACAGCACCAGAAAGTTCCAATAATATTGTGGACAAAACATGTCATCTCCATAAAGCATTCTTGTGTTGTTTTATGTCATATGGGCTTCCATAGGAACATATTGGATTACCTGAAAATTCCTACTTACTAAAAGCCAAACCCAAAAATGTTCAATAATGTCCATTTATAACACCATAAAGTTGGTGTTTTTCACTTTAGGTCCCTGGAATAATTGATTTTAAGCGATGAGTTCAAATTTTAGCGTTTGTGTGAAAATGAAATGCGATGGTGCCTTTATACAGTTTATCAATTGAGCATGTTAATTTCAATTTATGAAAACGAAATTTTGACAAGTTAAGTTTAATTGATTTTTCCATATTGAGTGTAAATTGTAGCCATTTATGTATAATATATGTTAAGATATTTGAGAAAATATTGAGTGGCGGTTTAGAAGTTTCGTTCAGTATATGTATTTTTGTTTTGTGACGATTAGCTGTATATGCTTAAGTCTAACTTCTGTTCTGCTCTGTTAAACAGTCCGACAGATTTTATTTACAGTAAATGTTCTAAAATGTCGAACACCAGCTGCCTGCTAAAAGGCCTAGACAAACAACGCAGACCCAGATCAGACTGCTTCTGAAGAAGCAGTCTGATCAGGATCTTCCCTGTTTGCTATTCTGACAAGTACTTTGTGAATTCCAGCCCTGAATATCAACATTTTAGGTGAGAACAGAATGAGAAAAGTGTTCGAAATTTTAGAACATTTAAAGAAAAAGAAAAGAAAATGACTTTATTTACATCTTCGTATGAGTCTACACATGTCGAAATGCCACATTGTTGGAAATCACATGTCACGGCTCACAGTATGTGTTGTTGTTTTGTGACGATGAGCTGTATATGCTTAAGTCTAATAAACTTCTGTTCTGTTCTGTTCTGTTCTGTTCTGCTCTGTTAAACAGTCCGACAGATTATATTTACTTAAAGAAAGATGAAAGAAAATGAGCCAGTGTATGAGATTTCCAACAATGTGGTATGTGCGGCCAGCAAAGCCTCATACCAGCCTGTGCATACGCGCAGTCTGATCAGAGCCATTGCTAGTCGTTTGAATATTCTACGAATATTTAGCTGCTGACCAAACATTATTTTGAGTGTCTAAGCTTAAAAGGTGGTTGCACAGGCTCGTATGAGTCTACACATGTCGAAATGTCACATTGTTGGAAATCACATGTCACGGCTCACAGTATGTGTTGTTGTTTTGTGACGATGAGCTGTATATGCTTAAGTCTAATAAACTTCTGTTCTGTTCTGTTCTGCTCTGTTAAACAGTCCGACAGATTTTATTTACTTTAAGAAAAAGAAAAGAACATGACTTTATCATATGACGTCGCGTCTGGGAGTGGCATAACGCCATGCAATAAAATCTGTAAACCACTAGTGGTTTATCAATTTACGGGAAACGTTATGACGTCCATAACAACGTTGCTTACATGATGACAAAATCATAACGTTTATACGCCAGAAATGAGATTTCAAAGTATTTGTCATATGATAAATAGAATCTAACATTCGTGCTCTTGTATTATTGAATTAATTAAACTCGTTGCGAAAAAGAGATAAAATGCTCGGCAAGCCTCGCATTTTATCTCTTTTCCCCAACTCGTTTAATAAATTCAATAAAACATGAGCACTCATGTAAGATCCTCTATAAAGAAAAAGAAAAGAAAATGACTGTATTCACATCTTCCTGGCTTTGTCTCGCTCGAGGAGGTAGTTCCAGCAAGAACCCAGTTAGGCTTTCATAAGCTGACATATGAGCCGTGGCATGAGCTTTCCAACAATTTGTCATTTTGACAAGTGTAGACTCAGACGAGCCTCTACAGCCCCATTTTAAGCTTAGAAACTCCAAATGGTGTTCAGTCAGTAGCTCAACAATCATAGAATACTCAAGCGACTAGCAAAGGCTCTGATCAGACTGCGCGTATGCGCAGGCTGATCTGAGGCTTTGCTGGTCGCACATACAACATCGTTGGAAATCTCATGCACTGGCTCATTTTTGCAAATCCTCCCTCGCGCGTGTGATAGCTTTTGGTCCCCTAGGTTGAGAAAGAGATATCATGATGGACGTACAAATACATGTATACAGACATACAGCCAGATAGATAGACAGGCAAACATATGGACCTGATTATATAATATTCCCAAAGCCTTTTACAAACTATGCGGATACTACTACTTCTACTACTACTACTACTACTACTACTACTAATAATAATAATAATAATAATAATAATAATAAAAGTAGTAGTAGTAGTAGTAGTAGTAGTAGTAGTAGTAGTAGTGGAAGTAGTAGTGGTAGTAGTAGTAGGAGTATATTTAGTACAATTAATGTATAATAAAAAAGCTATGGTTCCAGTTAAACCAACAATGAGAGAGCGAGAGAGAGAAAATTGTATTTTTTAATAAATTACTTCCTGCAAACAGTCAAAAGTCCCGCTGAGTGTTTACCTAGAGGCACATGATCGATAGTGGCTATAAAAGGGACACTTCACTTTACCAACATAGTTCGGGGTTTGGCCACAGGAAAACATACTGGGCTGGAGCAGCCAGGTGTGAAAGTGAAGGCAGAAATCGACGTATAAAATGTAACCAATGCTTTAATCAGTTAATAGTAGAACCAACTTACTTTGCTGAAAGCTCCTCCTCCATTATTGACCTTATATTCACCTTTAATAAAAGTAGCATATTGCTAAGTGGCGTTGGAGGTCCCTTTCTCGTTCAAAGCATGCGCTATCACTGCCCAGTATATATTGTTCTAAGTGACCATAAGGCCCCTACCCCAATATCAACTAGACAAATTTGGCTATACGATCGAGGCAACTATCAACCATTTTCACGCGATCTTCATGAAACAACTGGGAACCTTTAAAAGATAATGATATAGCATATGCAAAAAACATTATAGATCGAATCGCTGCACTTATTTTTTTCTAGCAAAACAGCACATTCCAAACAAAACAATTAAAATGCGCCAATCGGATCCCCCCTGGCTAACATGTGAAATAAAAAAAATATAAGAAAACGCAAACGCTTATACAAAAAATACAAGAAAACAAAACGACCCGCTGACTTCGAAAAATACAAACATACTAGAAACATTATCACAGCTGAAATCCGTAAAGTGCAACAAGCTGTAATTGACAAATTGGCAGCGAAACTAAGAAACACTGACACTGGACCACGTGATTGGTGGAAAACACTTAAACAGTTTATCAAACCAAATAATACCACATCAATTCCTCTACTTTGTAAAGGCGACATTGTCAACACTGAAGAAGCCGATAAGGCGTCTATGATGAATGATTTCTTTGTTGCACAAACTATTCTTGACGAGACAAATGCTACACTACCACCCAACATTGATCACCCTGAAAATAATCTTAATTCCATTTCAACTTTACCTCATGAAGTAGAATCTATCTTGAAATCCCTTCAATTAGGTAAAGCCTCAGGACCTGATGAAATAAGTAATCATATTCTGAAAAAACTAGCTACCCCTCTGTCTAGTCCTCTTAGTAACCTCTTCAATTTTTCTCTGATGACTGGCAAAGTTCCCTTACTCTGAAAAGAGGCAAATGTGACCCCAATATTTAAAAAAGATGATCCTTCTGTCGTTTCTAATTATAGACCTATCTCTCTTTTAAGTGCAAGTTCCTGGAAAAAGTTGTACATAAGCATTTATTTAACTATATTCGTGATCATGAAATTTTGTCTGCCTTACAGTCAGGTTTTATTCCTGGAGATTCAACAGTAAACCAACTTGTAGACATATACAACACATTTTTTAAATCCCTTGACGACGGCAAAGAAGTCCGTGCTGTGTTTTGTGATTTAAGCAAAGCATTTGACAGAGTATGGCACAGAGGCCTTCTCTTTAAACTTGAGTCTATTGGTGTTTCTGATTCCCTATTATTATGGTTCAAGAGTTATTTAGCTGACCGCAAGCAGAGAGTAGTACTGCCTGGAGCAGTATCTGCCTGGAAATACATTAAAGCAGGTGTGCCCCAAGGCTCTATCTTAGGACCTCTTTTATTTCTTATCTATATTAACGATATTGTTATAGACGTTCACTGAAGCATTAGACTTTTTGCAGATGACACATCTCTCTACATCATTGTTGACAATCCTCAACAGGCAGCAAATTTATTAAATGCACACCCTGCGAAAATTCACTTATGGGCTTCTAGATGGCTTGTGTCTTTTAATCCCTCCAAATCTGAATCTATGACACTTTCACGCAAACAAAACAAATATCTACACTCTCCTGTGAATATGGTTTAACTAAACATCAACGAAGTCACGTCGCATAAACACTTAGGACTTAATTTTTCTGACGATGGCAGCTGGCATGAGCACATTGACCATGTCAAGGCCAAATCTTGGTTTAGACTAAACATCATGCGTAAGCTGATGTTTCAGCTTGACAGAAAATCACTTGAAATAATATATACTTCATTTATATGACCCCTTCTTGAATATTCTAATGTAGTCTGGAACAACTGCACTCAATACGAATCGAAAAACCTGGAAAAATCCAAAACGAAGCTGCCCATATTGTCACAGGAGCCACAAAATTAACATCACTACAATTTCTCTACATTGAAACTGGCTGGGAAAGCCTTGCTTCTAGACGACAAAAATCAAAGCTTGTCCTCTTTTACAAAATGCAAAATGAAATGACCCCTGAATACCTCTCATCTATTGCACCTCCAACTGTCGGTAGTGCAAGATATAGATTACGCAATGAATCAGACCTTCAAACTATTCCTGCTAAATCACAACAATATTATCAATATTATTATTGCGGTAAGAGACTAGGTCAAATACTGGATGCACGCCTACGACTAAATTGTTCTTCTCTACATCAAAATCTATTCTCAAAAAACATCATAAATGATCCACATTGTGAGTGTGGAGAAATTGAAGACACTGAACACTACCTCTTAAATTGTAATTTCTCCCAAAACTTGCGTGAAGAACTTTTAAACACAGTCACCACTTTCTGTCAGCCTACTTGAAATGTACTCTTGTATGGAAACGCTAATTTATCAGAATCAAAGACACAAAACTATTTTTTCTGCAGTTCAAGAATTTATCTTGAAGACTAAACGCTTCTGACCCAACAACATCAACAACAACTACAACTTATTTTCCAACACATAATACATTTGTGATCTCTTCAGTCATTCATGCCTCGTGTTTGTTCTTGCCCTCTTGCAGTTCTTTGCGGCCAGTGGTCATCTGCTTGAAGAGACTGGTGTAATACTTTATTGTATCGATTTCTGATCTTTGCCCCTTACTTACTTTTATATCCCTACACAAACAATTGATTTTGCCTTACGAGCCAAGAATTTGAGCTAGACTCATTATTATGCTTCCACATTAATGTAGTATAAGATAGAATGAGCTACAAAACGATGCGCGCTGCTTGATCCTGTTATGGCGTTGAACCTGAGCGGAAAAAAACTAAGTTCCTTCCCCGTGGTGCGTTATGCAACCGTTGACTGTATATTATAATCAATGGTTACTAAAAGATCTAAAATATTATTTGTATATTGCATGAATACGAAAATAATCACAACATCTTAGCTATTGAACATGTGAGGGATAAAAATTCGAATAAGTCTTCGGACTTCCTTCTGAATCCCGTTTGTCTAATGTTTATATATTATTACTGTTTTGCTTTGTAAGTATTTATGTATTATACAAATGAAATAAAGTTGAAACTAACCAATGCTATTCAAACTGGTAGTATAGTATCCGAAATCGCCCGTCCCCGTGATTGGAAGAGAACACTGTGTACAATAAAACGCACCGATCCCGGGTCTGCAATAAAAGCATCTGATCGTGCCTTAACAAAAATCTTATACACTGTGATCGAACCGTGAACACACTAAAGAGTTATACTAAATGATCCAAATAACCTCATTTATGGTTACAAAAGTGGAATAAATAACCAAACCGAATTATTATTTTTTTTTACGTCCTAATCATTATTATTCATGTCGGTACCAGCCTTCCTGAATTGAACTAGTACTAAGCAGTGGATAAAGTGTCTTGCTCAAGAACACAATACAAAGTCTCTGCTGGCAGCGAGTCTCGAACCAGCAACCCTTAGATCCCCAGCCTAACGCTCTACCTACTGATTCACAAATACCATTTAGTATTTGGTCCCATGTAATATGACACAGTTCGTCGGGACTGAAAATAAGCGAAACCACTTGCAGATAAGGACCACATCTAAATTTAAGCGCATTGTGGATATGGCTTTAAACGTGAAAATGTTTCATTGCCCTGAGTATATCCAACAACGTTCTATGCTTGGATGATTAAGAGTATTTTGTTCAGTCTTATTTATACGCATTGCTGCATTTTGCTTTTATTCTATGCTTCAAATCGAACCCTGGCTTTTAGGTAGACTGGAGCTGCTAATAGATCCTTTTATTTCCACTTTAATTTCTGAAACTTTATTATGTCACATGTAAGCTATCTGGAAGTTGAGGCGTTACCGTGTAACAGCCATGTTCACTGCTTTATACTATAATAACTTCGATTCCTATGTTTCAAATACAAAATTATATACACAGCGTCAAAAGTTAAGCAACGCCTTATAGAGTGCCCCACCCCCATTACTACTTAAGTATTTCCAAGGAAAAACAGTGAAAATTTCTAAATGTTATATTTATGAAATTAGATAAAGTGGTGACGATTTATAGCAAATTTTGATTCGATTAGTATTAAGGTTAACGACTAGGAATGGCAAATGCACACTTACCCCATAAATGTCAATATTCACTGTCCCATGGTGGCATTTTCATACCGCTACGAGATGTAAATCGTTAGTGACGTATTATTAAAAAACCTCAAATATGTTCTGTCTGAAATTTTCAGATAAAAATCTCTAATAGATGATACTATGATTTGATATCTAAATTCCAAGTTGGACTCAAATCTCTCTTGCGACAAGGACTTTCGGAACCTGAAATCTATGGGGACTTGGTGTATCAATTGAAGAAGATTGTTGGCTCTTATAATTTTTCATAGCAATTCATTAAACTAATTTCCAATTATAAAAAGATTGGCTTTAACATTAATGTATTGCAGCAGACTGCATGCTTGGTGGTCAACACAATCACAGTTGGCAACTTTGCTTTCCTCTTTAATTGCACACCGGTGGGTCGGACTTCAGACTCTATGATGGTTCCGACTTAAAGACATCTATTGATGAGATGGTAGGGGCCTGATGCTTTGGCTGTTTGTCAGGTCCACTGGGGTTTACCTGTTGGATTTCTTTTGCTCCGGTATTCAGTTTTATTTACTGTTGAGTCCTTATCTTTGCTGTATTTCCTTTTTATATCTTGATTTATATGTTTTATGAGATGATGCATTGATAAGTAAGGGATATTTCATTCAAACCAAATATGTTTGTGTCTTGATCCACATCTGAATTAAGGGTGAGGTTGGCGCCGTGAAACCAGTATAAGCCCTCCAGTAAAATAATTTTACTGACCGTTCCAAGGCGGTACTTCTTTTGTGGAGCATTTGTTTTTTTCTGTCTCGTGTTTGTTATGCCTTTGTGCGCGTCTGTCTATTTGTGCCTTGTGGTCACCTGCTGGGAAAGAGCTGGCGTCTTGGTTGTCGTTTGTGGTGTCTAACTTTGAGTTTGTCACTTTCCGATTGGTATCCTGGGTCAGGTGTGGTACTTGATTTATCGATTCCTGATCTTTGCACCCTTACTTACTTTCTTAGAAAGTGATTTGGAATCAATAGATCCGGATAAAAGTAAGCTGGAGAGTGGGAAGAGAAAAAAGGCTCTTTAGCGTTTTGAATACACAAGAGTCGTCCTTTTATCCGTGCAATATTCCAAAACAAAAATCACATGATCCCCTGGATCGGGTGCGTTCGGGTGTTTCAATGGATTGTCTGGTCTGGTGTGCAAGTGGACTGGGTAGGTTTGGATATTTCAATGGACTGCATGCTTTGAGGTTTTCAGTGGGCTGGGTGACAGCGTTTATTATGTAAGTGGACTACGTCGTTTAGGGTGTTTCAGTGGAGCACACTATGTAGTTTTAGGTGCCTCAGTTCACTGAGCGGTACGGAATGTTTCGTCTGACTGGATGTTTTGGGGTGTTTCAGTTCCGGGGGGGGGGGGTACTCTCAATTTTTCTTCATACGTAGGCTCGGGCCCAGCATATACCGTTTACCCCAAAAAAAATATCAGGAATTTCAAGCACCCGAAAAAAATATTTGAAACTTTAGCAACCCAAAAAATATCCCCCATTCTGTACCTTGGCCTTAAGAAAGGACCCTAAAATACATAGAAATGACACCTAAATATAGTCCAATTTTGTGATGACCCAAAAAATATCCACAAAATCTTCATTTCCAAATAATATTTATTTTTCTGAAAACCCCCCAAAAATATTGAAATTCAAAATTTTGAACCACAAAAAATGACCCGAGCCTACGTATGTATGAAATTATCAGAGTAGCACCCCTGGGGTTTCAGTGTCCCGGTGATTATGGGCGTTTCAATGGCCTTTGTGGCATTTCATGTTTCAATGTGAACATATATAAGCGCAAGCCGAAGGGCTACAAAAGCTGTGGACGTCGCATTTCTTATTAACATTATCCCCGCATTTTGTTACCCCATTTTGAAACAGAGTGCGCTGCACAGTAGGCCCGCGTTTTGTAACACTGACAACTCATTTTGTTGCCGGGTAACTAGATGCATTGGGGGCAACATAATGGGTGTCTTGTACATATCTAGGCCATGACCGATGATCATGACATTTCCAGATCATGTTACTTGATAAACTCGATAAAAGTATGAGAAAAATCAAGTTTTTTTTCAGGCAATACATGTGTGATTTTTCTTAGATTTATTTAATGGTGGTGTTTGTTTTTCATGTATGGATAGGGGTTTTACGATTATCCTTAACAGAGAAGATACCACAGACTTAACATTTTATTAAAATATTTCACTATAATCAACATATACTTATCAACGTAAACAAAAAAATCTTATTTGTAGTGGGGTACAATTCAATTGTGAATAAGCCAAGGAAGGAGTTAGGAACATATTCGCGGATATTCGATAGAACTGCTCGACGATGCAGTTCCAACGAGTATTCACACCCAATCGTATAGTGTTGATAAAATCTGATCTGAGTTCCACAGAATCATTCACCGTAGTTATTAAACTTATTTTCAAGCTCAACTCAACTCAGCATAAAATTTGTCATGCTCACAAATGTTAAAATGCCAACAATTGTTGGCATTCTAACATTTATCAGGTGGATAAGAGTTTGAAATCAAGAAAAAGTCCTGATTTTTCCGGATTTAAGATTTTATGAGGAGATAAACTTTCATGCTCAGTACAGTTGAGCATGAAAGCAGTATTATAACCTTGGGGTTTCAGAGAGCAAAACATTCAGGCGCTGTTTAGACTGTACGGGTGCACAGGCTGGTCTGCGCCTTTGTTGCTCGCATACAATCTGGGTTTTTTTTGCATTTAGGCCCATTTATAAGACATAGTTTCCTCTATGAACTTTAAAGGCGCTGTGGCCCATATAAGACTACATGCTGGCATATTACACAATAAATTCCGAACTTTCATCTAAAGGACAAACAGTACAGACCCTGGCGAAGCATTTTTTCTGGGTCGTATCTGTTTGCAAAAAAATACCCTTTAAGGGATCATGGGGTCGATTTCGATCATTAGCGTAGAATTACTTGTTCTCCACGGCACATCGTGTAGTGGAGAGCATATGTCCCTACGGATTATCGAATACAAAACCAGTAGAGCGGGTATTGTAATTCGATAGATGAGTAGAGTTTACAAGAAGTCCGTGCTACGGGTGTATTTATAGTGGGCGGTAAATACTCTTGTCAGTTTCTAGCGAAGTTTTCTTCATGACAACACGTTTCTACTTTATTTCTCAACATGGAACTGCATGACGTTGAACGTTTGGTAGACGACAAAGTGGGTGCGTCTTTGCGATCGCACAAAGAGGACATGCTGAAGGAGATAGGAAACATGTTCGAAAAGATAAGTGGCAATACTAATTTGGTTCAGTTGAACAAACTTTCATGTATGGTGAACGGTGGTGAAAAGTTTAAAAGGAAAAGTAACGAAGAACAATTTAAATACAACTCTTCTGTAAGCTTTAAACTTGACGAAGCAGAGCATTCTATGAGCCAGGAGAGGCATCAAGAGGGTAGAGAAAAAATAGCTGAAGCCAAATCCATGATAGCACACAGGCAAAAGCTGATAAAGATGGCAGACGCATCTGAACTTGGATGGAGGGTAGTCAACGAATACGTCAGCAATCCCCTAGCGAGCGACTCAGACGATGAGAAAAGAATATACAAGGCAGAGGCCAGGGCCAGTAGGAAACTCAAGGCGGATAAGACCAAAAGGAGACGTCCCCGCACCATGCCTTACGGTAGACCTACTGTTAAGGCAACAACAGAACAGACAACCAATATGGTGACGCCACAACCTAACAGACGACCCCCTGGTTTGTGCTTTGCCTGTGGAAAGCCAGGTCATTGGAGAGGTGCTCCAGAATGCACAGCTAGTGCTTCTAATAATAAGATAAGTACCAAAATTAGTTTTAACTTATCAGACAAGAGCGCTAGGGGAGAAAGTATAGGTAAGTCGTCTGCAGGTTCTGTTTATGAACAAATAATAGACAAAGGGTCGTGCAAAGCATCAGATCAAGATAATTATGATTTTTGTCAAATTAAGCCTATAGTGCTTAAAGAGCAGGGAAGTGAATCACCTGTAGGTCGCTTAAAACTGTGCAAAAGTAAATGGCAGGAAGCGACAGATAGCAAATATATATTAGATATTGTTGAGCATGGTTACAAGTTACCACTGAAACAGTTGCCAGACAGTATTATATTAAAAAATAATAAATCTGCAAGAGAAAATATGTCTTTTGTTCAGGAAGAAATACAGATATTGCTAGCAAAAGGGGTTGTTTCAAAGTCTGATAAAGTTCCATATATAGTGAACCCATTAACAGTAGCATACAACCGTAATGGCAAGCCAAGATTAGTTCTTGACTGCAGGCACATTAATAAGTTCCTTCATTTATTTAAAGTAAAATTCGAAGATATTAAAGTAGCAGAATACATATTTAAGCAAAACTCTTTTTTGTTTACATATGACTTACAAGGTGCATATCACCATATTGATATTTTCTCAGAGCATAGACAATATCTAGGGTTCTCAGTGTCAGAAAAGAATAGAACTGTATACTATACCTTCAATTCTCTACCATTTGGAATCCGCACAGCTGGGCACATCTTTACAAAAATGCTTAAGGTAGTAGTGTCATTTTTAAGAGCAAGGGGTCACAAAGTTATTATGTTTTTAGATGATGGAATTGGAGGTCATCAAGACCTTAGTTTAGCTGTAAAATCTAGCGATTACACAAGACAAACATTGGGCAAATTTGGATTTTTGTTAGCAGATGAAAAGTGCAACTGGGAACCATCACTAAAGGTTGTTTGGTTAGGGCATTTATTGGATATGCAGAACAATAAATTGTTTATAACAGAGGAAAGAATCAAACGATTGCAGATAAAAATTAATTCCGTTTTGTACCAGTTAAGAACCAATAGCAAAATGCTTGTACATGTAAAAGTATTAGCTTCTGTGACAGGTCAGATTATTTCCTTACAAAGTGTTTTAGGGAATAAGGTCAGATTAAGGACTAGAGAGTTGTTTAACTGCATCAATGCAAGGGCTAGTTGGAATGCTCCAGTGTTAGTTAGCAAGCTTGCGATAAGCGAGCTGGAATACTGGAACACAAATGTAGTCAACCTTAATTTGAAGGGTAAGAGTTTGCAATGTTTGCAAATATGTCTCTTTAATATATACACTGATGCTAGCGCCACAGGTTATGGCGGTTATATAGAAGCTTTCAGAGAGACATCAATGCATATGGAGAGAGCAAACAAGCCTGAGGTAAGATTTGAGACATATCATGAGACTCACGAGGTCGACAGCTCTCCGGAAGTGGAGATGACCATTGCTAATGCTGAGCAATATCATAGTCTGTTCTCGGAAAAGAACGATTTATTTGGTAGTTCATTTTTAATGAATGGTTCAGAAAGCTATATTTGTTCCTCGGAAATGGGATCTTTAGCAAAGATGCCTTCGGAAAAAGGCACAGAGGTTATTGGAGAATGGACTTTGCTCGAGAAGTGTAAAAGTTCAACATGGCGTGAAACTGAGGCAGTGAGCAGGGTAATCCAAAGTAACGTTGACATATTAAAAGACTCTTCTGTAAAAGTTTCTTCTGATAATAAAAATGTTAAATCAGTACTATTGAATGGCAGTTGTAAGACAGATATTCAAGGTTCTGTTTTGGCATTACATGATGTATGTGAAAAAGAAAATATCACATTAAGTCCAGAGTGGATTCCAAGAGAGGGTAATGAGCTTGCAGATTATTTGTCTCGATGTCAAGACTGCGACAGCTGGCAGATAAGCATTAAGGTTTTCAATAAATTGAATTCAATTTTAGGACCATATACTATTGATAGATTTGCATTTCATCTAAACAGCAAATGCAAAAGATTTAACTCCAGATGGTGGGTCCCAGGGACAGAAGCTGTTGATGTATTTTCCCAGTTTTGGGGGCAAGATGAAAACTGGTTAGTTCCCCATCCAAGGTTGGTGGCAATGTGCATTGATAAAATGATAGCTGAAAGAGCTAACGGTACCCTTATTGTTCCAATATGGAAGAGTAGCGCATTTTGGTGTAGCCTTGTTAACAGTGATGGCAATTTCAAGAATTGCATAAAACAAGTGATAAATCTTTCTAGACATGATATTGTAGTACCTGGTACTGACAAAATTGGGTTATTTGCGAAAAATCCTCTCAGCTTGGACATGCTAGCGTTGAAAGTTTTAGTATAATGTATACAAACAGAACAGTTTTGTATATATTCTATATTATTGGGGAGAAGAAGTAAGTTGTTTTTGTGAACTTTAGATTTAATTTTTCAGGTGTTGGTTTGAAACAGTCGCTAGCACAGAGGTTGCAGGATGCTGGGGTATGTGATAGATTGACAGATTCCATGGCAACTAATATGGCAGGCTACTTATTGCAATCTAAAGCGGACAGTACGGGAAAAAAGTACAAATTAGGTTTCGAACAATTTGAAAAGTACTGTGTTTCCAATGAGTTAGTTTCAAAACCAGCCAGTCCTATTGTTGTGGCTATGTATATTACTAGTTTGCTGGATGAGGGAAAATCGGACAGTGTTATTTTGTCTGCAATATATGGAATTAAATGGGCTCACAATGTCAATGACTTAAATGATCCAACAGAAAGTAATACCGTCAAATTATTAATGGAAACGGCTAAACGAATCGCTTCTAAGCCCAAGATTAAGAAAGACGTTGTTACAACTGAAATGTTACAAACTCTGTGTAAAGCCTACATAGATTGTGAAGACGTCCTTGACCTAAGAGATTTATGTATGATAACACTTGCGTATGCAGGATTTCTTAGATTTAATGAGCTCAGTAATTTGCACTGCAATGACATAAGTTTTAAACCTGATCACATGATATTAAAAATCAGGAAAAGTAAAACAGATATATATAGACACGGAAATGAAGTCTTGATAGCTAAGGGTAGTTCATCAGCATGTCCATATAGTTTGACACAGAAGTACATGTCACTGGCTGGCTTAAACATTCATTCAGATGAATTTTTGTTTAAACCAGCATTCAGATCAAAGAGAAAAGCTTCACTTATTAAAAAGAACAAAAGCCTTAGCTATACAAGAGCAAAGGAATGTATCGTCAAAAAATTGAAAGTAGTTGCTCCTGATCTTAACCTTGGTTTGCACTCTCTTAGAGCCAGTGGAGCTACGACAGCTGCCAATGCACCAGGGGTGTCTGACAGATGTCTTAAGCGCCATGGGCGGTGGAAATCTGATACTTCTAAAGATGGATACATTGATGATTCAATAGAGAAGAAATTGCTTATAACCAAAAAACTTAAACTATAGATTTAGGTATTGAACATTGAATTTGAATGTAAACACATCGGCCCCTATGCTTTGTATCATCTATATATAAACCTCGCTATATGCACAAAAGATGTTTTGTAGTTTTGTATGTAATGAGTAAGGACTTACTTGTTCTCCACGGCACATCGTGTAGTGGAGAGCATATGTCCCTACGGATTATCGAATACAAAACCAGTAGAGCGGGTATTGTAATTCGATAGATGAGTAGAGTTTACAAGAAGTCCGTGCTACGGGTGTATTTATAGTGGGCGGTAAATACTCTTGTCAGTTTCTAGCGAAGTTTTCTTCATGACAACACGTTTCTACATTCAAATTCAATGTTAAAACTAAGTTGGTAGTTTCACATTAATGAAATACATTAAAAATATACATCTTTTTGTATAGATGTTTGGTCACATTGACATCCTCTGGATAAATTCAAATATACACAATTTTCATAATATATATGGCAAGAACACATCATTTTTCCTAATGCCAGAATGAGGTCCGACATTCAGTGGTAAGGCATTTGACAAACGGACACAGGTTTCAGGGTTTTTCAATAATTGTTTTTATCCCTGTTTTTCCTGGGCCAGTCGACCACCAAAGTAGGAAAGTCTTAAGAAAAACCTTAAAGCTAAGCTCAAAACACTCGTTAAATACTGACTTATCTTTATTGTTGCTATTATGTATGATCGTCCTGTACTATTGTCAAGCTCATACCATGTTGTCATTCTATATATAAACCTCGCTATATGCACAAAAGATGTTTTGTAGTTTTGTATGTAATGAGTAAGGACGTGAGCAAATGTTGTTTGGCGGACAACCTATAGGTAAAGGACATCACGATGAAGAGTGTGTTTGCTTATTCTGTTGGCAGAATTGCAATACTTTGATGTTCTTGAGCTTGCAATAGCGGCAGATTCAAAATAAAACACATATACTTGCCTTGTATTCTTGCCGTGTGTCTCTCTGACATTTATTTGAACTAAATATCACAGATGTCAAATAAAATTCAATTTCAACCAATGAACATTGTCTATTTTAACAAAAAAGTATCAAAATCTAAGACATTCTAAATGTGACCGCGATATGCAAGCTTAGTTCTAATCATATCTACATCAAAATACCTTCTTAACCCTTCAGTTGCCTTCAAAAGATCTATCTGAAAATGGCCCTTGCTTAAGTCGTCTTCTGTAAGTGAAGATGCAAACAGTGTGGTCACAGATCAGACTGCTCATACAGGAGAAGTCGTATCTGGGTCTACATTGTTTGGCCAAGAGGCCTTCAAACGATTTCAATCGTGAGACGACAAAGCAGACGACTCGTGTTGTGAATGGTGCTTTACGGGTTTTTAGCTCTATGCTTTATCTCGAAAAACTTGCGATAGTATTATATGACTTTTTGGTTACTGTAAAGGCAGCACCTCATGAATACGTAATTATGACTGATTTATCTTAGACACAGGTAAAAGCTAAACATGAGAAGTGGTTTTATTTAAAAGTAACTGTATCGTCTTGCCCATTACCTCAGAAAAGAGGGAGCACACATTATTTAGTCCTTAAAACGTAAGCAAAATAACTGCATCCGAAAATGTCTATTTAACATAAGCATGGAGTAAAACAGTGTGGACCAAGCTCAGACTGCGCAGTCTTATCTGGGTCCACACTGTTTGTCTATGAGGCTTCAAATATTTGAGTGGACGACAAAAAAAAAGACTTTTTTTTTAATTATGCGCTTTAAAGGTTAATAAATGTGAGTGCAGTGTGTATACGGTTAGAATTTTCATGAAAGGCACGCACGTTTGTGCGGCCCAAACGACTTCTGATCTCTTCACCAAATCATAAATCGAACCCGGCAGATGAAATAGCCGAACCACCCCCATAAATGATTAAAGTTACCGCCTTTACAGTACCCAAAAAGTCCTGTAATATGCAACCTGATTTGACCCTTCTCTGTTAACGAATATGTTGAGATACATTGCATGGCGCGGTCAGCACTTTGTATCTAAACCAATAAATTTTATTTCATATACACAAAAACATATTATGTACAATAACGTGCTGAAGAATTTTAATTGTATTTGGGTGCTTGTTTCTTTGCCACCCTATTCTTGAGTTCTCCCTCTAGGAAAGGATTCAAATCTATTTCTTCATCATCCAAATAGGGGGCGTACATTCCCTCGTAGCCTTCCTCGGTTGCCTGTAACATAGAAATAGAGGATCTTGTATGAGTGCTCATGTTTTATTGAATTTATTAAACGAGTTGGGGAAAAGAGATAAAATGCGAGGCTTGCCGAGCATTTTATCTCTTTTTCGCAACGAGTTTAATAAATTCAATAACACAAGAGCACGAATGTTAGATTCTATTTATCATATGACAAAAACTTTGAAATCTGATTTCTGGCGTAAAAACGTTATAATTTTGTCATTATTTACGTAACGTTGTTATGGACGTCATAACATTTCCCGTAAATCTATAAACCACTAGTGGTTTATCGATTTTATTGCATGGCGTTATTTCACTCCCAGACGCGACGTCATATGATAAAGGGTAAATAAACTCATGAGTGGGTTACTTGCTTGCTTTTGTTAAAGCATGCTGACGTTTTTTTTTCAAATTTAACTTTTTTAAAAACACTAGTAATATGTCACACTATTTGGATCCAGATCAGAACCAACGTTAAATCCTAATGTTATCGCTTGCCGCTGGCTTCCCTTTGATGAACTTTTATTGACATTTGCCTTCATTTAAGAAATCAAATTCGATTTTTGAAATGAATTCTTCGGGTCTCTTGCAAAAGTAGTGAAGCACTTTGCAAGAGACCCGAAGTATCCATGATTCCATGAACATTCCAAAAATTTAATGTATTGCTTATATTTACATTTCATTATAATTATCTAAAATATAGAAATTATTAATAATTTTGGAAAAAGCAGTTTAACTTTTGTATTTGATATGTAATAGTATTGAGGTTTTTTTAGTGTAAAACGGGAAAGCGGAAGAGCCAGTGTGAACACGGACGTCCAATGGAGCAAAAAAGAGGCTTGTTTTGCCTGTGCGATTCAGATGTGGCTTGCTATCAATCACAACACCAGTGTTACTTCTGGCGAATGAATTCAACCTTCATGATATGCCGTAGACAGTGGCTGTTGCTAAATTTCTGTACAAAGGTTGAAAAAATGAATTAAAATTCTTAACTAGGGATATACTAATACATTACAGGAGGCTACCCAGTCGCTTGAACCAGTGAACCGAAGGAGCATATTTACCTGCTGGATCTCCGAAGTTTTGCGTAAATCACTTTATACTACATCGTCATTGTTAGATATAAAAACTATCCATTGGGATTCAGATCGTAATTTTGTAAAAGAACCTACAGCACAACAATATAGTTTGATTGTTTTGAGACTAACATAGGTCCAGACATGCAAATTATTTTAGCGTAATATTCAATGATTTTCTTATCAATTACTTCAAACATATGTTTTGGGTGCTCAAAAAAACGTCTCATCTCACTGAGGCGTTCTTTTGAGTTCCCAGAACATATGCTTTGGTTAGAAAATAAGTAAATAATATTTTTTCAATCGGGCACACTTATCTGGAGACATGAAATAATCCTTTCTGCAAGGCCTCTTTGAATTTTAGCTGCCTATGACGAATGTATAAGATTTTTAACAAAGCAGGAAAATTTCAAACTCTTTTAACATTGATATAGAAATATCTTGGAGTAGTTACATGTGGCACATTGCCTCCTCTTAAGCATTTATCATAAACACGCCGCTTTTATGAAACTTAAAGCAAATGTATTCTCAAAATGTAAGAACAATAAAAGGCGAGTTAAAAATTCAGTAAAACGTAGACGAAAAGGACACAAACAACGACAAATCTTAGTAATAAAAAGGTGTAAAAGGAGTGCAGTGTTAGCCAAGCAGACAATAAATCAACTCGTGCAAAAGGCGATGTTGTCAAATACAAAAGAGACACTTACTGTCCTGCCAGCCAAAACTGACAGTGACGTCGTGTTTTGTTTACAATTACATGTGTATTAAGTAAAACATTAACTTGTACACTCCACTTGAGCTAATGCATATAATCCATATTCCTGGTTCCATATGTGGGTTCGTTCACTAATTTGTGTTTGGTTAGAATTTAACGGGGCGTCAAAGCAAGCGTTAACATGCGCGGAGCAAGAAAGTTCCATCAGGGGGAGGGGTCCTGATAAGTTATTATTTAGTCATTTTACGTATTTCACAGAGATCCGTACCGGCCTCCTTCCAGAAGCTATTGGACCCATCTGGTCGAATTGCTTTTCGAGGGGTGTCCGTGCCAGTATTTTTGTGTTTTTTTTAAGGAAACCTATTGCCACTTGTGATATTCCAAGGGGTCCGGACCCCCTGTCCCCCTCTGGATCCGCCCATGGTTAACCAGCCTTTCATATCATAGTGTACTTAACAATAGGAGAAGAACTCTTTAAGCCTACGCTTTCGTTCTTATCCTGAGTTTCTTACTGTATTAATCTTTATATACAAAACAAAGGTAGACAAAAAAGGTCTTAAAGCCAATTGGTAGCTCAATGCAGGTCGAAAGTGTTGCAGAATGCAGCAATACTCTCGACCTGCATTAAGCGATAATTTGTCTTGAAACCCCATTTTTGGTCTTTTTGAGAGTGGCCGCTTAAGACAGGTTTTATTATATGATTAAAGAAAGCGTTAACCATACTGTCAATATGATCAAATTGTAAGCATTGAAGAATTCATATATAAAAACATTTTTGAGATGGCATTCGCCGTATCGGAAGACACTGACCTTTGAACTTACCGATTAAACTAGTATAAAGCTCCCCTTGCGGAAGTATTATTCTTATTGTCTGATACTGAATTAACAGTTGACATGCAAGGCAATTCTGGAATCGATTGTGTTCCTAATCGTTTGGGAATGTTTGACTCGGATATATGAAGGCAGTTTATCGCTTAACTCCATACTAGGTAGGTTTATTGATGCTTCACATTCCTACCTAAAGAACAGTGCAGTCAATCCAAACCCTTATGATGCTGCGCATAAACGTTGAAAATGATATTGCCAACCTATCTACGAGAATGTGAATATAGCGGACGACTGTCGAGCGCGTTTAAAGATACAAACAGTATCGAGACTATAGGGTCAATACGCTGTCTGGTGTATGTCTCATGTGTTTGTACATTCTTTAACGAAAATGAACACGACCTATCGGGCATGAACATATCCACGAAAGTACACATTCAAAGCATAGTTTGTTTAGTTTGGTTTATATGGTTTATGTCTATTCAAATGTATAATAAAACACCAAACGAAATGGAAAGCGTGTGCAAAAAGTATGTGCTTCTGCCGCAATAGGTGCAGGAACAACATAAAATTACAAACAGTACACATAGAAGCAACTTCTTTCTCTAATAACATCTACAGAATTTCTATAAGCAAACAAAGCAGGTCAAAGAAAGCCAATACTTTAAAAAAAACTGTGACTAAAACTGAAATAACAAATATGTCACAGATTTGTGTACATAATTTCAGATTTTAGCCAGTGCATGAGATTTGGTTTCTTATCACATATGCGCATGTACTCTAATATACTCCTATGCAGATGTATTCATCAAGGCTAGAGGTCTTAATTTGGTCTGAGCCTTCATCCATATTCATACTCAGGGCTGTGGAAATAGTAAAATTTTCTACTTGTCCAGGGACAAGTAAATGGCCATAATGTACTTGTCCAAGGAAAATTTCAATTGTCCGATAGTACAGATTAGCTAATTACTTGCTGTGCTTAAACAATTTACACTTTCGAAAACAGTTTGAAACCATGCAGATATCAACTTTCTTGTAAACAGTGTAGCTCCAGATCAGCTGGCTTCTGAAGAAGCCAGCTGATCTGGATCCACACTGTTTTCAATGCAACATGTGAACACATAATAATTAACCAAAATATGAAATATAAAATTTTATTAACTTTATACAAATTTTGCACTTGTCCAAGGACAAGTAAATTGAAATTTTCAACTTGTCCTGAATGAAATGGGACCAGGTCGGACAAGTCGGGCATGGTATTTCCACAGCCCTGTTCATACTTAGTGCATGCTAGCAGCGACGGTCGCATATCCATCGCTGCTCGTTGATGTGATAATTGCTAAAATCTTGTGCACTAGCCCATTTATGATATAAGAAAATATTCATTTTGCTATTTTATCTTATCATATGACGTCGCGCCTGGGAGTGAAATAACG
Organism: Loripinus fragilis; assembly: GCA_964019695.1. Lineage (NCBI taxonomy): Eukaryota > Metazoa > Mollusca > Bivalvia > Lucinida > Lucinidae > Loripinus > Loripinus fragilis. The sequence goes on from OZ026514.1 coordinate 94,024,892, forward strand.
CTATGCAATAAAATCTGTAAACCACTAGTGGTTTATAGATTTACGGGAAACGTTATGACGTCCATAACAACGTTGCGTACATAATAACCAAATTATAACGTTTTTACGCCAGAAATCAGATTTCAAAGTATTTGTCATATGATAAATAGAATCTAACATTCGTGCTCTTGTATTATTGAATTTATTAAACTCGTTGCGGAAAAGAGATAAAATGCTCGGCAAGCCTCGCATTTTATCTCTTTTCCTCAACTTGTTAAATAAGTTCAATAAAACATGAGCACTCATGTAAGATCCTCTATTTAAAAGATTTCCAAAATTTGGCAGTAATAATATGTCACTAAACAGTGATGCCTATTAGTCAAATGTATGTGTAACCAGACCAGGTGCAAATCTTGATCAATACATATAATAAAACCTGCACAGAAACAGAACACTACAACATGAGTAAAGACCAGGATATGGTCATAACTTATCTCAGACCTGTGGTAGTAAGATATTTTGGATTTAAACCTCTTTTCCTGAGCAATAAAGCGTTTGAATTTCACACATGCAATGAGTGCAAAATGTGTATGATTTTTCCACTTCTCCACTCTGTTTTCCTCCATTTAAGTTTAATTTTGTCTGGCAAGGAACTTTAGAAACACTCGATAAGTGTAACACATTGGCAATAACACAGAATCTTTAAATGGAAGGAATTTATTTCAAAACAGTTGAACGTTTATGGTATGAACGACTTTTGAACAATTGCTTCAAAGGTAGGACTCTGAATGGGGAACAGATATTCTTAAATTGTTTTTCTGTGATCGATTATCAAAAGAGTTAAGCACCAATTTTACAAACCACATAGCCACCAATAAATTGACATTTAAAAGTGAGTTGCTCAATTAATCTTGGCCCGCACAAATTATTCAATGTGCATAATAAGAGAAAAGGTTGTCATCATTAAAACTGGTATGACATATTTGTTTTGTCTGCTATAAACTAGATTTCCCAACTGGGTGCACACTTAAATCATACTTTAATTGAAACAGAATAATCATTTGACCAATAGTGCATTTTGCTTAATACCATAGACCTATCATACAAGTTGATGATATTTTTAATCAGAATTATCGGTGACATATTTGCTTTATTTCAATACCTGGAAGTTTCACAAGCTTTGGTCTAACTATCATACATGTATGTTTTATTTAGAACTCAGAAACAGGTAATAAATGATAACTTTATTATTTAAATGGAAAATAACAGGATTTACATGTACAATGTACCTTATGTTCAGTTCAATCATTTACTGTACTGTTTAAGATCTCAGACATAGGATGTATCTTATTATGTCCTTATTTATTTTTTGTTTGCTTATAAAATAAATCTGACTGTCACTAATGCCATTCTATTCGTATAATAAACACTTTAGCATCATCATTTATGATTTATGACCACAATCAGATGTATGACCTTTATTAAATGTGTTTATCACGGCAGATTACTTTCTAAACTTGTTTTTCTAGTAAAACAAATGCCATTTTGTCAACTAAAAACTTATTTTTCTTCTGATGAAACTAATAACTTACAGGCTAAACTTATTTTTGCCAAACCGATAGATTTTATCAACGATTGAGCTAGCTAGTATTTGTGAAGATGTTTTAAGCACGCTTGAATCAAAATGGGTTCGTCATGTTCAGAATAATATGCCTATGCTGCTATTTCAGTACCATAACCAAGATGTTAATCTAACAGACATCCATGAAAACTGTACTCAGCTTTACTTCTTTAACATGTCATATAAATCGCAATTTATTCTGAAGCTTACACATTGGAAACTTCCATGTATTGAACTTTAAATTTCTAAAAAATATATATTTATTTACATCTAAAAGTCAAGACTCACCCTTTTCTTTATGAAATGGGGAGATTTCTTAGCAACAAGTTTCTGTCGTTTCTTACTTGTACTGAGGTAAGGATTTTCAGACTGTAAGTACAGTATAATTGATAAATCATAAGGAGAATTTGTGTCATGAGATTTCTTTTATTATCAATGAACTATAACTATAAGGATAATAACCGTCATAATTATTCCTTTTATGATAAATGAATTATAAGAATAGGCGTCATGATTTTTATTTTATGATTAATGAACTATAAGAAGAATAGGCATTGAGATATCCCTTTATAATTAATGAACTATAAGAAGAATAGGCATTGGGATATCCCTTTATAATTAATGAACTATTAGAAGAATAGGCATTGGGATATCCCTTTATGATTAATGAACTATAAGACGAATAGGCATTGGGATATCCCTTTATGATTAATGAACTATAAGAAGAATAGGCATTGGGATATCCCTTTATAATTAATGAACAATGAGACGAATAGGCATTGGGATATCCCTTTAAAATTAATGAACTATAAGAAGAATAGGCATTGGAATATCCCTTTATGATAAATGAACTATAAGAAGAATAAGCATTGGGATATCCCTTTATGATTAATGAACTATAAGACGAATAGGCATTGGGATATCCCTTTATGATTAATGAACTATAAGAAGAATAGGCATTGGGATATCCCTTTATAATTAATGAACGATGAGACGAATAGGCATTGGGATATCCCTTTAAAATTAATGAACTATAAGAAGAATAGGCATTGGAATATCCCTTTATGATTAATGAACTATAAGAAGAATAAGCATTGGGATATTTTGGTTGGTTTTGTTGCTTTACGTCCCAAGTCAACAGCTATGGTCATTGTGGGACGGTCAGTTCACCTAACCATACTTTTTTCCCTGGGCAGGCTTGAACAAGCGGTTAACCAGTAATTTGTGCACATACTTTCGCTTGTAACTGACAACAACCCTTCTTGAATGAATCAGCGGAAGGGAGGAGAATGACCATAGAAATTATTTCATGATCAATCTCCACGAAAGTATGGGACCGGGCCGGGATCGAACTCGCGACCCCTGGATCTGCAGTCAGACACGCATCTGTAGCCAGACACGTTACCGACTGCGCTACGCGGCCCTGTGCATTGGGATATCCCTTTATAATTAATGAACCATAAGAAGAATAGGCATAGGAATATCCCTTTATAATTAATGAACTATAAGAAGAATAGGCATTGGGATATCCCTTTATAATTAATAAGCGATAAGAAGAAAAGGTATTGGGATACCCCTTTATGATTAATGAACTATGAGCTGTGTAGGCGCCATGATTTTCCTTTTATGATCTATGAACTACTATGGTTAACACACATAAGTTTTTTGGCCCTTTTCAGGGACGTAGTCAAAGTGTGCATACCTTAGATCAGACGCCACAGAACGACAGAATGTGGCATCTGATCAAGGCATTCCTTGTTTGCTTGCAGACTGTTATATTTAATAAAAATTGATAAAATGAATATTTAACCAAGTAACACTACAATTGAAAAAAATGGTCTCGTCCAATTGATAAAAATAGGAAAGCACATTCGGCTCAAATGGGGCGTTAAATAACCTAGTACCTGTTTCGCATCATGCACTACATTGCATATGCGATCAAATCAATGCAAATGATGTTAAATTCACGATATCACAAAAGGGACAAGACAACAAAACTCATTTCACCCGTTCGTAAGTCCATATCCAATGCTGCCTTAACATCAGCAGGCTAAATAAGCGCATTGACAATGACGCAAATGGAACTGGTAAAATTAGATAAGCCCTTCTGATTATTTTCTCCTGGTTCTATCAAAATTAATTGAAAAGTTTTGAAACATAATACGCCCAAATGAAGTAAATTAGATGTCATTTCGTGCCTTCCTGTGTTAATTCTCACGATACAAAATCAGAAGCATTTACATAAGGATAAGGTCGCAATGCATCAGATTTTGCATATTATTTGCGGGCCATCATCGGCCCATCAGCGAAACGCCCTTTAAATTGCGTTTCACTGGCGGGCCGATAGTGGCCCGAGATTGTCTGCTGGCTGCGTGATCTCTTGAGAACCATAATGTCAATATCAGCGAACATTGATTCCTTCTATATATTGTCAGATTCATTGGAGGTGCTCTGTACTATTCATTCAATCGATCCATCCATCCAACAGAGTGCAAAATTATGTAATTGATATTGATAAATCCATATTACATCTTATATAAGTACATGTTATGTGAAGCGAGGCTTTTGCTTCCAAAGGATACCCTTTTAAGAACATTATTAAGGTCATCTCCGGTGATTGACAGAGGGAAGATTAAACGAGCCCAATTGGTGTAGTAAAGTATAGACGGTGGGGCACTCGTTAAAAATTCCAAATTACACTGTATGTTTTTTTCTCAAGAATAGTTATATACAATTCTTTACAGCGCACATCATTGAGAGATGCATTCTGTGGCTGCATTGTTGGCAAGTTCACATTTCAAGCATACATGTTCATGGTTTTAATATATATATATATATATATATATATATATATATATATATATATATATATATATATATATATATATATTTATATACTGTACTAAGACAATACACCTCTAGGTCTGATAATGGTGACATTGGACATGCGCGCTGGGCAGAACAAATAAATCCAATGCCAAACTAGCCGCGTTGATACTTAGTATAAGCTCATTTGCGCCTAGAGAACATGGTTTAAATTTAGACCAATGTCCATTCTAAACAATATGTTTGATAGAATGAATACTCTTAGTCAGACTTCTAAGATCATACTTTGTGCTTTGCAAGGCAAATATGATCCACGTTGTTTGGAAACCTGTTTTTATTTATTTTGTACAACAAAAGCGTAGATCAGAATGCGCACCAGACTGTGCATCTGCGCAGTTTGATCAGTGCCATTTTTATTGATAGCTTCATAGAAATGTTCCGTGTTCGGAGCTATGCGGATTTTACATGTACGGTTAATGTACATTAAGTTCGACAACTTTTCTTTTTCTGTCCCCAAATAAACTGTTGGTTGTTGTGAGGGCTGGAATTCACAACATGCTTGGCAGAAAAGCACAGATGGAATACTCTGATTAGACTGATCTGGATCTGCGCTGTTTGATTAGTCCTTTTAGTAAGTAAGGGTGCAAAGTTCAGGAATCGATACAATCAAGTACCACACCTGACCCAGGATACCAATGGGAAAGTGACAAACTTACAGTAGACACCACAAACGAGAGCCAAGAGGTCAGCCCTTTCCCAGCAGGTGACCACAAAGCACATATAAACAGACGCGCACAAAGACATAGCAAACACAAGACAGAACAAAAACATAAAAGATCCACAAAAGAAGTACCGCCTTGGAACGGTCAGTAAAATATTTTACTGGAGGGCTTAAACCGGTTTAACGTCGCCAACCTCACCCTTAATTCAGATGTGGATCAAGACACATAGATATTTGGTTTGCATGAAAGACCCCTAACTTATCAATGCATCGTCTCCTAAAACATATATATACCAGGAGATAAAGCAAAGATAAGGACTCAACAGTAAATTAAACTGAATACCGGAGCAAAAGAAATCCAACAGGTAAACCCTGGTGGGCCCGACAAACAGGCAACAGGCAACTAACGTTCGAAATCTTAAAATATTAACCGTACATGTAGGTTTGAATGATACCTGGAGACAAGGTACGTTTCTGGATACATACACATTATCATAATAGTAACTTGATCTGGCGTACTGTATCACGTCGAGCGGATGAGGTCATACCATCGGATCACCCGAGACGCAGAGCGTCGAGGGTGATCCAATGGTATGGCCTCATCCATGAGACGTGATACTGTACGCCAGATCAAGTTACTATTATGATAATATGTTTATTATATGCCTTTTTTTCTGGCATTCTTTCTGGTTTTACAACCTATTTTGGTCTTTAATCACGAAAAATTTCGGGAACGTTTGCCATAACGTTACGTTTCTTGACGTCACGTCAACATGTTTTCAGTCTCTGGTTCCATGCTTGCAATTTACTTTACGTAACGTCGCCGCAAAAGCAGGTAACCGACGTTAGCCTCGTTTTAAAGGATAGAAAACCGCAGTTCGTTGATCCGGATTTCTGTATCAGATAGCCAGAAAACAGACAGTTCTAAAGTCGTATCAGTTATAGGTATATAATAAAGGCTCATATCATATGAGCCGCGACATGAGATTTCCAATAGTTTGGTATGTGCGACCAGCAAAGCTTCAGATCAGCCTGCGCAGTCTGATCAGAACCTTTGCTAGTCGTTTGAATATTCTATGACTGTAAAGCTACTGGCCGAACATCATTTGGAGTTGCTTAGCTTAAAAGGATGCTGCACATGCTCATCTGAGTCTACACTTGTAAAAATGCCACATTTTTAGGAATCACATGTCAAGGCTCATATGACGCTTTTGGCCCAAAACCGACATAAGTAAAACCATCATTGGGAATATTTCTTACCAGATCCAGCGAGTCCAGTGAGTCCATTGTACCCATGTTGGTAGCATCGACTAGCCCGGATTTAGGATCGATAGTTTTCTTGCCCGGTGGACAACTAAGCATGTGTTCAGCGTCGCAGGGACAATCTTGATCACCGAGCATCCGTCTGTTATTTTCAGGGGAATTCTCAAAATCCTTGAGGCAGTTATCTTCACCTGTCAGTAAAAACATTCTGTAATGATTAGGACCCAGCCACCAATGTGTGTTTGTCTGACAAGTATCTGTCTTAAATCTTTTATCACAGGAACCAAATTACTCAAACTCAGTACAAACAAGTGAAAAATAGTGTGAGGAGAAATCTCATCTGGGACTTAAATGTATAATGAGTCTGATTATTGGCTATTTTTTTTCTTTCTTTATATTATTATTAAATGATAATTACGAGTACTGGATTAGTCCAAAAATATTTTGTTTAAACATATTTATTTCTTAAATAGATACATACAAATACAATTATTAAGCCAAATAAAAAATACCTGTGATTAGGGTAACCTGACCTTACCTTAATTTACAGGTGAAGCTTAGAATTTTTCTCAGGTTTTCTGGAAAAAAAATATAATTTTATGCATTTTGAAAGGCAAAATTGCCTTTAAAAATGCATAAAATTATATTTTTCTAGAACAAAAACTTATTTAAAAATTATTAGTGCCTACTCTCCATTACGTTTTCAGACTCATAACCCGAAAACACTTATTTTTTTATTTGGCCTTACAAACATTATAAAAAGGATTTGAACGAAAGCTAGAACTTATTTAGTTCATCTCCTAACACATTAATATACTATATATTACATACATGTAATTTAATATTACAAACATGATGTGGTAGTATACAATATAGTAAATGAAAATTTAGAAAATATAATGAGATAATATGTGGAGAAAGAAAATGTATCATGAAGATAAGAAATATAGAGGTTAGTAATATAAGAGGATGCGATGGAAGGCGATTGAGTACCAGGATGCAACTTTGTAAATAAAATTGATTTCGAAAACCTGTATGCCTCCAAGCTTCCAGTAACATATTTACAAATTATATTACAGGAGGGCCACTTTCTGTGACGTATTTGAACTAGAACCTGTTCGTTTCTTTCAAAAAGTGCTGTACTGCTTGAAAGAGAGAGAGAGAGAGAGAGAGAGAGAGAGAGAGAGAGATATTGCCATATAGAAGAGTATCCAGTGTTATTGCACAAATACGTGAGAAGGTTTGCATCAAAAGTATCCTCTAGTTATTGTAGATAGGACAGTCAAGAAAGAAATGTTTATAGTTTCAATATTGTTGTATTGCCAGAATGGAGAGTCAATTATGTTTTAAGGTATAAATCATAAATGATTTCGAGGGGCTATCAATGGTTGCAGGAACAAAATGTATGGAAGAGATACACCATTGACCATCTTAAAAAGAAAGTAAGCTTATGATTCTTTCGTCCTGTTTCAATGTTTTCCCAGCCTGTTTCTTCGTACATTGTACATTGTATAATGAGTGAATTGACACTAATTTAGTCGTGCCAGAAACTTTTCTAGTTGCTTCAATCTGTTTTTTTTTCTATGTCCTGTTTTTCTTGCTGTGTACAATTACCCCAAACAACATCTCTGTATCCTGCTATTGGTCTGATGAAGGAGATATAAAGTGTTTCTAATGATTTACGATCCAAAAAGAATTTGAATTTACGCAAAACGATTAATCAATACCGCATACAGCATTACATTAGTGTCTCCATTGTTCGCTAAGAATCTCCTGGGACATAAATGTATTGAAGTTTGGGTATTTTGACCCGTGACCCCTTTAAATCGTCTTATTGTATCAATATATATGGGAAAAGTAAGTAAGGGTGCAAAGATCAGGAATCGATACAATCAAGTACCACACCTGACCCAGGATACCAATGGGAAAGTGACAAACTCACAGTTAGACACCACAAACACCTATTAGAACGAATAGGGCTAAGTAAATGCTTGAGCTCATGCCTGGCTACCCACCTCATATTCATTGTTATGTATCTATTCTATGGTTAAGTATTATATTAGAAAATATTAAAAGCTAAAACAATATTACCAAACGATTACATATGGAACAGGCGTTTGTCACTTTCTTTCCATTGGTTGCGCTAAATACAATTTGTTAACAATATTATGAGATTTTGGAACTTATAGCATATGTGAGCGGCGACGGCTGAGACCTGGCCCTGAGGTTATATAAATGTATATGCTCAACTCAGCTGATCACGAAATTTATCCTGCTCATAAATGTTAAAATGCCAACAAATGTTGGCATTTTAACATTTATTAGCATGATAAATACATCCGAGAGACTTAAAGCACGAAACTTCTTCATTTGTCGGTATTTTAGTTTTATATAGCAGTTGAAATTTCATGCTTAGTTGAGTTGAGCATGACATTTTTATAACCTCGGGACCTGAGCCTTATTTGCTAAATACTATCAAACTGTAGGCATTTAACCCCACTAGAAAGCTGCGCAGGTGTGTTTAAAGATTGACATTCCGCATATATACTGCGATAAATACAGGGGGCGGATCCAGGATTTCTGGAAAGGGGGTTCAGATGTAAAAAGATCGCTTTGCTTATTTTATCTCATTTTTTTAAATATCCCATGAAACTGAAATAGACCATTTTTTGTTTTCATTTCCATAGGATATCGTTTAAAAAAAAACGGGATGGGGGAGGGAGTGTTCAAGCGAACCCCCTGCACCCCCTCTGGATCCGCCACTGAGGTACCAAATTTTTATGGGTAGGCACATATATTATACAAACCGGTATATCCTTTAGGGCATGGATTGGGTGGCGTACAGTAGGCTGGCAAAACCTTATCTGTTTTTACATCAACCGGATCCTGTCGACCTGTGCCACCTGTAAAATATAAAGGCTTTCCCAATAAACAGCATGATAAGTGGTTTAACTCATAGAACCCTACTGTCCATTTTATCTAGCGTAGCTACACAGTGTAGACCCGATCAGAAGCGACAGAACAATCACTTAAAAACGGTCGACAGCAACGTGTTTGGAGTAATTTGCTTAGACTGCATGTCTTAAATGTTTGGCTTTTTTTTTTCGGAAAAGACCACCCGCCCGACTCATCCAACTGGTAGTTCTGCGTTTGTGTTAAAACTTTTTCTTTCATTTTTGCTTTTGCTAAGTTTTTATATGGCAATTTCTCATTTTCAAATCTGTGTTCAGTGATAGCTACGTCTTGTGTCGTCGGCTGAAATCCTTTGTAAACATGGCTAGTTTGGACCCAGGTCAGGAACGACAGAACGTCGGCCCTGTTCTGGAGCCAAATCGTTTGACACTCTGATAGTGTTCCTGAAATATGTTTTTGAAACAATTCAGCATACATCAACAAAAGCATAAAAATTGCCCAGCATGCAAAGAGTTAAATTTGATTGATCAAACTCTTTGTCAGTAGATTGTATGTCACGGTATTCCTGATAACAGGGAAGACAAAATTGATTTTCCAGAGAGAGCCAACAATCAGCTTTAATTTCTGTCAACTGCGTCAAAACGTGCGAAATGAGTCCTTAAGCATTACGCAGAAAAAATTAACACTTCGTGTGTTGATAACCTTTACAAATAGTTTGGACCCATATCAGACCCGACAGAACGTCGGGTCTGATCTGGATCTAAACCGTTTGAGACTCTGGATGGTATTCTTGGAAAAACTTGAAACATTTTAGTTTGAAAAAGACTAAATCGCAGACAACAAAAAAAATCATGATTTTTTTCCCAGAATAACAAAGAGTTAACCATCCTTGCAGGAATACATGGCAGTCTGTAAGTGGATAAGAATACCATCGTCCGGAATTTAATAGCAGATCAGGGAATGAAAAATCCTGTCCATAACTCATAAAGGCCTAGCATCCTTTTTGTGGCACATCGACAAACAGTGCAAGCCGTAAAACGCGGCGTCTGATCAGAATCTCCACTGCTTGCTTTAAGATTTGAATAGAAATGAAAAATACCCAACAAGCCTAAAATTGGAAATGAACTCGTCCAATTGATAAGAGTGGGAAATTCCATTCGGCTTAAATGGGTTAACAGTGACTGAATATCCACAGCATATGGTTGCTTTATGGTGCTGTAATTTTGATTTCAAAAACCAACAGCAATTTCATGTAGGCAACTTTTCTCAGGTAGATGGTAAGTATAGATAATTAAGACTCATGCAACAGATTGATTAAAGCTTATATAACGATGCAAAGAAGAGAGAAAGACAAACCGCTTTACTGCTCCAGTGAGCATATTCTTATCTGAATCAATACTGTTACTTTATGAGGCATCGAAAATACAATAGCAGTATGGATGCAGTCGCGTTTGTCGGTGAAAATGTTATCTCTTTTTTAAAAAGTACTTCTAAAATATAGATTTTTCAAAGTAAAACTAGAGAAATCCATATCCTTATCAATAAATAATAAAGACAGCAAGCAGATAGTCCCTGATCAGACTGCTAATCCATGACTATAAGAACCCATCATGAGTGTGAGGGTGGGATAGAAAAATCACGAGGCTTGCCGAGTGATGACAAACGGTGATCGCTAGGGACGGATTTTTCTATCCCATCGTCACACGATTAATGGATTAGTTTTCTTGCTCATCACTGAATACCTCATTTTGTAAGTAATTAAAAAAAACATGAAAAAGACTTCCAGAAAATCCTGAATACGACGAGATGCGACATGGTGACGTAATTTTAACGTCGATAACGATATTTGAGTTTTTACCCTGGGATATAAGATCTTATTTTACCCATGCTATCTTACCTAGGACGTCAAGTGAAATTGAATCTTAGCTTATTCAGGGACTTCTGGAAGCTTATCTTAAAATAAATAAATAATAAAAAAAAATAAAAATAAAAAAAACAGTGGTGAGCAAGAAAAAGAATCCTTATACGTGTGAGAGTAGGATAGCAAAATCCGTCCCTCGGGATCACCGTTTGTCATCACTCGGCAAGCCTCGCGATGCCAAACGGCGATCCTCGGGGCGGATTTTTCTATCCTACCCTCACACTATTGATAAATTCTTATAATCTCACATGGGTAAAACAACGGAAATCCCGACCTGATGTGCGAGAATAGTCTGATCTGGAACTACTTGGTTTGCACATACGTATTTAGTTCTCATGCTCAAAGTTAATGACCTCATTTAGCCACACCTACCTGATATAAACTGATATCCTGACAGTGGTAACTGTTTCATGTACTCCTGGTCTCGAAGGGCCGCTTCACCATAATCTCTAGCTTCTTTTGGTGAGGGTTCAGAATAAGGGGCCGTGTCGGGGTAGGCTACATCCCAGTCGTCTTGTATCTTGCCAAAATCCTCGTCGGGGTAGTAATCCCCAAGCGCGGGCAGAGACTTCTCGAGTTGTTCGATGTTGTAGAGGTACTGAAGATTGGCCATGATGTCCGCATAGTTGGAGGCCTGGCACCCTATGGACAGGGTAGCCAGTATAAACAAAATCATCCCCAGTCCCTGTTATGCCATAAAAACATTGATTAATAACTAGTACAGGTACGCTTAGAGCATTACAAAATTGCATTACAAAAAAATAAAAGATCAGTAAAACCTCAATTGCTGGTGCACATTTTTGTCATTTTTTGTATTATTCAATTTTCCTGCCCCTAGCGGTGAGTTGCGCATGAAAAAGTATTACATCGAGAATAAAACTATATACTTTGAGAATAAAAATAGAGCGTACATCTTTTCACCCATAACTGACAAAGATTTAGATTTGTGGTCTATTTTACCCCCTTTGAATTCGGGAAACCCCTAAACGGGTACTTCGGTAAATAGTGCAGACCCAGATGAAATGCCAGAGGACGCGGCATTTCATCAGGGTCCACACTTTTTGCTACGATCAAAACAATTTTCAGTGACAAAAATACATCTGGACTCTCACATGCTTATATGGGGGGAAAATCCATCAGAATACAAGGGGTCATAGGGGAAAATCCGTCACTCAGCTGAATAAGTTCGTAACACCATTATGTAAACCTAACAAATGCTCCTTAATTCATTTCAGCGATGAATTGTTATTGGGGACCGATGAAAACAGCGCAGTCCCCGATCAGACGCCCCTGACTAGGTACTCCATTATTAAATTTTGTGGATTTGATTTCAATAAACTGTTTCACTGAAATGAAACAATACAATCAAAATTCATTCTTAACTTGACTCGTTTAATTGAATTGGATGTGAAATCCCATTCGATAAACATTTGTTAAACAAATCTATGTAGATATCTAATAGCGTTAATGGCCGCTCAGACAGCATGGTGCGCTTCCAATCTAACAATACTGTGACTAAATCGATTACTGCTTTTTCTTGTCACAATTTAGAGGCAGTATCATAAAAAATGCCAAAAAGTGAATGATAGAGGAACAATCTGAGACAAAATAGACAAACCTGTTATTCTTTTTATCCGTCTGTTCCAATATGGCTGAACTCCGTTCTGATTCTAATCAGGCTTATTTGATATTCTATGACATAGGCAATATCGATCCGATGCCACTTGAGAGAGGAGAGGAATAAACAGAGAATAAATTATCGCCTTTCTTTGGAAGTGCTTCACGATCAATAAGTTTTGTTGTCACGACTGTCGAACATGAACAGTGGAGACGGTGGTCTAGTGGTAAGACTCAGGACTCGGGATCGAGGGGTCCCGGGTTCGAATCCCGCCCTGACCTTCGGATTTTCCTGAGCAGAAAAGACGTCCCAGGTTTGCTCCTCTTCGACCAGGTGTATAAATGGGTTTCACAAGGTAGCCTAATGATCAGGGAAGAGTTGTGTTAAAGGGTGGCTGAACGGCTGAAGAGCTGAAAGTAGCCTTGGAGTTGTGTTAAAGGGTGGCTGAACGGCTGAAGAGCTGAAATTAACCTTGGAGTTGTGTTAAAGGGTGGCTGAACGGCTGTAGAGCTGAAAGTAGCCTTTGAGTTATGTTAAAGGGTGGCTGAACGGCTGATGAGCTGAAAGTAGCCTTGGAGTTGTGTTAAAGGTTGGCTGAACGGCTGAGGAGCTGAAAGTAGCCTTGGAGTTGTGTTAAAGGGTGGCTGAACGGCTGATGAGCTGAAAGTAGCCTTGGAGTTGTGTTAAAGGGTGGCTGAACGGCTGAGGAGCTGAAAGTAGCCTTGGAGTTGTGTTAAGGGTGGCTGAACGGCTGAAGAGCTGAAATTAACCTCGGAGTTGTGTTAAAGGGTGGCTGAACGGCTGTAGAGCTGAAAGTAACGTGGTATTTGTGTCAAGGGTGGCTGAAGAGCTGAAAGTAGCCTTGGAAAAGTGGCATAAAACTTGTGTGACACTCTGCAAGATACAGTCTCTCTGGCCACCATCGACCCAACAGCGAAACGCCATTCCAATGGCGTTACGCTGGTGGGCCGATGATTGCCTGCTTTTGAAATGGCGTTAGCTGGTGGGCCGATGATGGCCAGCTATTCTAATGGCGCCGTTTTGCTGGTGGGGCTATGATGACCCACTAAACTAATGGCGTTTCACTGGTGGGTCGATGATGGCCGGCTATTCTAATGGCGTTTCGCTGGTGGGCCGAGGATGACCCTTTATTCTAATGGTGTTTCGCTTGTGAACAGTCACTTTAATTGGGTCACGTAAGTCGTAAGAAATCCCCTGCTCTTTTGCTAGTTCTGTAACATGCAAACACGTACACGTACAGATCAACGTCTTTGTACCCGCTTTCCAAAAGCGAAATCTACTACATCACTGAATTTAAAATGTAAGCTAGTCTGTACTGTGCAGGCTAGTTTGTGTTAAACCTGATCGAAATTCATGAGGGCGGAAGGTCCTATTGAGCCGCTCATAAGATATAGATACTCATCGCACATGCGTAAAGTCACTCGTTAATATGCAAGCACAGCTTCCTACTGGGAATAGATATATACACTCAGACATAAGTTAAGCATCACCCGAACATTATTTCAGAGACGTTTTTTTCGCGCATTGTCTTGCGCAGGCGCGATACTAAAGAATCGTATGCGATAGTCATGCCACCTAGCGGTTAGATATTGGTTTTTCGCGTACAAATTTCTTCAGAAGAACAACCAGTTTGTAATATTATGTTACCCTTGTCTTCCTGTGGTCTACTGAACATATCAGAATGTCATTTGGTCATTTTGCTGAATTTCTACGGTGTCCTGTATACACCAACCCCTATTTTTGGGGTGTATCCTTAAAAGTGTCACAGCATAACCCAAAATGCTTACTTTGAATTCAAATAAACGCAGAAGTAATTTAGACTTATTTTTTTTAAAAATAGTGTCAAACTGATTCTGTCGAACTCCAGGTTTCATGTCAGTAATAGAGGATCATAGTGAAAGTTAATCGCGTGTTTATAATTTTTGCATTATCACTATATTACAGGCCATTCTTTACACACCCATAACTTTCAATTGAAATTTTTAGACAGAATTTGTCTTTGATATTGTAACAATGTGACACTAACACTTTACATGTCTAAGTGTTTTGAAAATATCATTATAGGCTAGAGAATAGGGACATGTTTAGGGGTAAGTGTGCATTTACCATACCTGGTTGTTTACCTTTGTGATAATTGAATCGAAATTTGCTGTAAATTGTCACCACTTTATCTATTTCAATAAATAAAACAAGAAAATATTCATGACTGGAAAGCTTCCTTCGTTTTCTAGGAAACTATTGAGGCGATGCTTAACTTATGTCTGACTGTATATATTGTTTAGTTTGTCCCTTCTTTCATGTATCGTTTTTGAGTATACGAGTATACGAGTAGTGAAAGATAAGGCGAGACTGCGCATATGCGCAGACTCACCTGAGCCTTCACTGCTCAATTGAATGTGACAAGGGCTAGACCAGCACATGTTGTTCTTTCACGTCTCGTCTTTGAGTATACGAGCAGTGAAGGCTTAGGCGAGACTGCGCATACATTGTATGCACAGACTCGCTTGAGCCTTCACTGCTCACATTAATGCGACAAGGGCTAGACCAGCACATGTTGTTGTGTTAATTGGAAGCATGTGCTTGAACATAACATGCATGAGAGTAATGTACAATAGTCAGCTCTATTATGATGGTTAGGCTTATGGTAGAGCAAAAAAATAGCAAAAAGTCGCTTGTTTAAGGCGGAACCCCTCCCCATCTGTAAAATGGAAAACGATTGCATGAATTGTATGGCAAGATTTTGAAGTTTCTTGAATCGCCGGAATTATTTTTTCAAAGAGGGGCATTGGTGTTAAAATTTGGCAAAAATTTCATTTTTAGATGGAAAATTGCGAATTTCTGAAATCCATTTGCAGCAACAGATACACGACACCGGCAAAGAAAGACTGAAAAATGATCATTGAGTTTTATATAATCCTGACCCGACTTTATCATGAAGTCAAAGTCAGAAATGAAATGTCTTTATTTTTGGGTGAAAATCAGTATTTTTATAAAAAAAAATAATTCAATTTTTTGTAATGGTATAGGTAAAGTTTTTAAAATTTATAATTTTATTTATCTTGTTTTAAATTTGATGCTGCATTATTCAACTTACATTTATCCTGTCGTGTTTACTTATAAAACCTGCCAAAATTAGACGGATGGCTGAGAATGGGTTTGCTCCCCCCCCCCCCTTAGGGAATTTCGCAGACATATCCTATCTTGTAGAGAATTGAAAGCCGAGTCTTTTAAGAAATGTTTGCACTCTGTGCTCCGGTGCGTTAGTCTGTTAGAGCCTGTAACATACGTTGCTTTTTCAAATTAAGAAAAAGTAAATTGAAAGTTTATGCTAAAAATTAAAGAAATAAAAATATTTATTTTTAAAAATCATTCATATAGTCTGCATACTGGATATCTTAACTATGTATGACAGTCATTTGAACAAAATTGCGGCTTCCTAAGGTGTCGTATGCGTTACATAAATCAGATAACACATTAAAATTTGCAAGTGTGGCTAGTATCATTTACATTCACAATCTCTCTGTGTGTTTTGCAAAATGTTTTAAACCATGTCTGACTAGCCTATGCAATTGGCTAACAGGAAAATTTTAACATTGTTTCCCTAGCTTGAATATTTTTTTCTAGAATAAGCAATTAAACAACCCTACCCCTACCAGTTTTAAGGTGGTATTAAAACTAAAGTAAAAATAGTTAAAACATATTTGCAGTTGATGAATATGTTTCATTGTTTGGGATTTATTTGCTTATATGAAAAGACTCATAAATCTGCAAGTTTGTTGCAATTATTTTTAAAATCAAGGGCTGTAACATATGTTACCTGGTGTAATAAATGGGCAAGCTTATTGTCTTTACGTAAGATATGCCTAAAAATGTTTTAATCTCCTCGAGGGAATTTCACAGACATATTTGTTCTTATAGCACAACTCAAGCTGCATCGAATAAGGGATGTTTGCACTCTCTATGTTGGGACGTTAGTCTGAAACAGCATGTTACATGCGTTACTATATCAAATAAAGGAAATGTAGTTTGAAAATTTGAGCTAAATTGTGAATAAAAATCGCAGCTGCTGGATATCTTACATTCTTTAGGTATTTTAAGCTGGCTCGTATGATGAAGACTTATAGACCTTCTAATAGTCACCAAGTTTTTTTAAGATCAGAGAGTGTTACATATGTTAGCGTGATAAGTAAAATAATCAAACAGTATTTTTGACATCAAGCTGGGTAAGGGCCTGCTCCATTCAAATACCCTTTGGAATTCTGCAGACATATTACATCTTATGTTACCATTCAAGGTGCTTTTAATAAGAAATGTTTGCACTCTGTAAGTCGGAGCGTTAGCCTGTAACAGCTTGTTACATATGTAAATACATCAATTTGAGAATAAGAAATTTGAATTTTTGAGCTACGGAGAGAAGACATTAAAATTATCAAATAAATTGACATTCTTAAAGTCTGCATACTGGATGTCTTTACTACATATGGAAGCTGTTTAACATTAATACGGCTAACTGTGGTGTTATGTGCGTTACATGAACCTA
Organism: Loripinus fragilis; assembly: GCA_964019695.1. Taxonomy (NCBI): domain Eukaryota; kingdom Metazoa; phylum Mollusca; class Bivalvia; order Lucinida; family Lucinidae; genus Loripinus; species Loripinus fragilis. The sequence goes on from OZ026514.1 coordinate 94,042,315, forward strand.
ATTATGATTTAAAAGCTATAATTGTGGCTATCGTCATTTAGTTAAACAACTACTATGACTTGGTTTCAAACTGTTTTATTGGATTTTACAAACATATACTCAATTGATGAATAGGAAAAACCAAGATTGCTTTTCTATCTTAAATATATTTATCTTATAGGAGCTAATACACAGCCCTACTCCCAGTTTTACAGAGAAGCAAATTTTGTTATTACCATATAAAGTAAAACACATGAAAGCGATTGCAGCGTGTGGATATTTTACATTTTCTTAGTCTGTCTTGTTCATATATCTGCAAGATGTCATTAAGTTTAAGATCAGGACACTTAATGTGTACTTATAATATAAGTCTTTGGTGCCAAAACACTAGAAACTATAATCATTTCTGATTATCAAGCCCATGGACTGTTGTTACAGATGTTATCAATGACATTTTGGACACATTTCCTAATACTGTTCATATAATGCTAAATATAGATCCACAAATAGAAAAAAATAGTTTTACATTTGTACAAGACAATACCATAAATGAAATGGTCCAAACTAATTCTCATCGATTTAACACTCATGTTAAACGTTTTTCATTGTCTGCTTCTGTGGTAATCATTATTATCACACGCCTCTTTGCAACTAGTAGAATCATCACATAATATTTCAATCATTTACTGTTATGCAATTTTTACCACCAGTCCACTCGAAATTGATAAGCCACTATCAACTTTCCAATTTTGCCATTCATGGCTTGGAACATTCGGAAACTGATATGAATTCCTAAAAGGTGGCTCTTTGGGTATGTGTTTCAAGTGATACTCTGCAAGTAGGAGAAAGACTAAAGCTTAGTAAGGAGGAAACTATGCCATTAAAAGCAATAAGTACCTGGACTGATGTACCTTGATATTTCTGTGATAAAGAATCATCTCCTAGCTGGTTAACTTTTATAAATGTAGCCTTTCCATATATGCAACAAGCATATTTTCATCTAATAATGTCTCTGCACTTATTATCTTTCCCCAAGCATTTAAAAACTTATTTGAAGTCTTAGTACTTCTGAAGTGCTGAAACCGAGGTAACTCTTTCGCTTCAGATAAACAAACTAGATGTATCACAGCAGGTAAAGCAATGAAATGCAGGATGAACAGAGCGCAAATTAGACCCTTTCAATTCAATAATTCACTAAGTTTCTAAGAGCGCTTATTTAAGGATGTAACATATATAACTCGTCATAATAAATGAGCAAGGGCATTGTCGTGACATCCTTTTTGATTTCACAGTCAGAGGCAAATGTTTTCAATTTCAGTGTTTTCAATGGATCATGAATTGAGGCACCTTATCAACTTGTTTACTCTGTATAAATCTTCCATAGAGCATAATATAGAACTACTGGTTACCCATAGTCCACTTTCCTTCTTTTGAATGCAACAGCTAATGATATGGCTGCAAAAACTGAGAAATCATAGGTTTTACATTATTTTAAGGCTTGCTTCAATGTACTGACATAAAAACAACCAGCTGCAAATATAATTGATGGCAATGTCCAACTTCATATTCTTTCTCTTATACCAGATAACTTTCAAGGTGTAACAGAAATTGTTTCAGACGTTCTGCAAAAACCATCAATAGTCAACATAGTAACTAAAGAAAACTTATAAAGTTCTTTGGGGGCAGCAAAATACTATTGATCTAAGACCTGAGGACTTAAGCACCAAATGACTGGATAGGTTCCATGGCAATTGATGCAAAAAAGCAGCCTTTCAAATTTCTGTTTTACCAATGTCAGAAATCTAAAAGTATTCTTAGAGGTACACGGTAGAGACATAGCTTTTGCAAAATCAGAGCAAAGTTATCATTTGACTAGCACGGATGCAGAGGCAGCTGCAGTAAGATTGCTCTTGCCACTTCACAGGAAGAGACATATACCAAAGTCATACTCCATTGTATGCATATACGTGAAATGGCATTAAACCCATATTTAATCAGGTGTTTAATCCCGTGACACTGACATGCTGTTACTGCTTTTGAAGAATGCTAAGGATTCAATTTATAGCTGAGTCAATTTGTTTGACGCTTGCACTGGCCACACATACAAAGAAAATTAAGTCTTTTGACGGCAAAAGAAGAGGATCACACGAAATGCTTATAAGTGATGTTTGTCACAATTACCAATTTTAAAAAGTAATCTTAATTAATGTTACACACATAACACGTACCATAGGAAGCTGTTTTTTTTTGTTAATAAACACTTTCTTATGTATCAAAGGAATTCAGCATGCAAACTACATGAATAATTCAAATGAATAGATAGTTTTTGTCTTCTTTCTGTTTTAAGACTTTCAATTCATTTATTCTTAAATTGATATGGTAACATACGTATCATACCATTACATGCTAACCCCTAGTTCATAGAGTGCAAACATCTCTTATTTGATGCATCTTGAACTGTTCTTTAAGGTAGGATATGTCTGCACAATTCCCAAAGGGGTGGAGAGGAACAGGATTGTACTCAGTTTGCAGTCCTAATACTATGCCATGATTCTACTGGTTGTGATGAAATGGGCGATTTTTTTGCCATAGAAGCAGACACAAAGATAGACATTGTGAGGTTGACTTGAATAAAGATTATTTTTGAATAATTATATTTAATAGGAATATTTATTAAATTGTGTCATTTAAATGAGAACTATTATTTTCTATCTATATGTCTATATATTTTAATATTACAAGCATTAGGAAATATGTGATAAAAAAGATTATATATAACATCTGTAACACAATTACATGGGCTTGTTGTCAGCAATGACTGTAATTACTAAGACTAAGGCACCAGAGGCTAGAGAATAATAGGAAAACATGTGAAAAATAGTATTTTTTCTGAAATATCTCTTACTTCCAAGACAATTTACTTGCTCATTCATTATGCCATGTAACATACGTTACATACTTAAATAAGTGCTCTGATCCTGATGTCAAACTTGCAAATGTATGATTCTTTATTGCATTAGCAAGACAGTGCCGAAAATGTAAGATATCCACGAGCTTCAAATATTTTCATATAATTTTCTTCAATAATAGATACCAAAATTGGATACTTAAAATTGGGGGTAGGGTTGTTTAATAGCTTATATAAAACAATGTATTTGAGATAGAAAAGCAAACTTTGTTTTTTCTATTAGTAGAATGTGTATTTTAGTAAAATAAGATTAATAATACCTGTAAAAATGCACAAATTGTCTGTGAAATTAAAGATGTTAGTCACAATTTCAAATTTCAAAGGGAAATTTAATCTATGTAACTCATAAAACACCATTGAAGGCTGTAATTTTGTTTAAAATGCTGCTTTTATGTAGCTTAGGCATCTAGCATGCAAACTACATAAGAAATTTGAACAATTAGATGGTTTAATGTCTTCTTTCTGTAGCTCAAACTTTCATTTAGTTTGTTACAGTAACATATGTAACAGGCTGTCAGAGACTTACGCCCAGGAGCACAGAGTGCAAACATCTCTTAAAAGATGCGGCTTGAAAGTTTCTTTAAGATAGGATATGTCTGCGAAATTCCCTAGGGGGGGGGGGGGGGGAAGCAGGACCTTTTTTAGCTCGAAGTCTAAATATTTTCTCTTTTTTTTTTTTGCCTCGAAAACTGACATTTTTATGTTCAGGTATATTTTTTGGAAATGTCTGTTTTGCTATTTTATAGATAACAGGGCATTGTCATATTATAAAAATGACGTACATATAGTAAACATATCAAATGGAAACATCATTTAGCATGTTCTGTGATAGCATATCAAGTATTGACACACACTAAAAGAGGGCCAAGTGACCCTAGATCGCTCACCTGAGTTTTTGTTTAAGACCTCTTATCTTTATGTATCTATTAAATACTGACCATGCTCTGGTGAACCCTTGGTGGTGCCATTTTTGTCCCCAGAACTATATTTGGAACAAATTTAGATATGGTCTGTCCACTGGGTGATATCAGGGATCTAGACCTAGTGGTTTCAAACCAGGAGATTTTGTACGTTCAATTTATAAGTCAATGTAAACTCTGTGACATCCAGGATGAGGTCATTTTTACCACATAACCACAATTTGAGCAAACTTGGTAGAGTACCACTAGGTGATGTTAAATACCAAATATCTAAACTTTGGGGCATTTTGTTTTCTGGCAAGAATATTTTTAATGTTTTCTCTAAATAACCTATTGATCAAGGAAAAATCTGGCAAATTATAAGTCTGGCAAATTAAAAGTCGCTCAGTTGAAGTGGAACCTCTCTCTACTTGTAAAATAGGATTGTGATGTATCAATGGAAAGTTTTATAACTTAGGCTTCAAAAAAGGCACCCTTATTCAAAGAATCATGTATTACATCTAAATTAAGCAAAAGTTGGCAGGGTGAAAAGAAATGCAAAAATGCAAATAATATCAAATTTTAAAGCACTAGGGATGTATGTTTACCCAGATAAGCTATGCATTAAGACAGTTAGGCCTACTTTAATGCAATGCATAAGAACGCGGATCTGACAAAAGGGACCTTATGGAATCCAAGTAATCATAACGTAAGAGACATTTAAAAAAAATACTTAAAATAACAAAAAATTACATACCTTGATATTTCCATGAAAATGCTTTTAAACTTTGATACCATTAAAATAAGAGAAGTTTCTGATTATACTTTTTTTTAAAGTTTTCAATAAGGGTTGTTGCCATGTGAACACTCAGATCACGACATCTACAAGTGGGTCATTTTGAATGTCTATAATACGATCTAGAAGATATAAGTTCATGTAACTTCATCTGCATTTTCATTAAAATATGTAAAAACATGAGAAAACTTTATATTTGCTATATTTTATGCTGAGCATGCAATAATCAACAAACGAATATAGACCAACACTATGACGTCATCATACGGTTCAGGCCATTATTGACGTCACATTCCAATTCTGATTACATATGTTGTTTCTAACATCCATATAATCATCAGTTTCGAAGATAATCACTTCAAATTTTCAGAAATGCTTTAAACATGTCATATTTCGCAGATGTTACATCAGCCTGATTTTGATTATCGCGACCATAGGGTACCTTTCGTAATATCCTGGCCCATTTATGCAGAATGGAAGTACCTGCAGATTTATCCTTTTGACATCATTATTTAGTACTATGATTACATTTATCTTAATCTTTTGACTACGTTTTACATATATTGTCAGTGCGTACCATTCCAAATCAAGTATGGTCTTTTATTAATCAGTTAATTAAAATATAGATTTTGCCTTTGGGTATTAGTAGCAGCATGGAGTTAGTGCATCACCAATTGTCCTCCTAAATCTGTTTTAAAGAGTAACTATGTTAGTGCTATAACAAGAACTTGCCATTTAACGTTATGCCTCGATGTTCATATTTGCCTATGGTATGAATTTCAACTTATCAATATAATCTTGGAGTTAAAGGTCAAGGTCAAATTAAGACAAAAGCTGTAATACGACTCATAACGAGAACTCCTCTTTCATTTCTACGACCCAGAGTGTTCATATATGTCACATTGATTGTCTATGGGGTGTAGATTACAACGTTAGTTTCTTATCACTGCTTTGCCATTGATGTCAAAAGACAAGGTCAAATATACTTACAATCAGTTTATGGATTGTTACGCGAACTGCTCCTTCATTTTTTGACCAATGGTGTTCATACTTAGCACAATTATTGCTTATGGTGTGTAAATTACTAAGTACGTTAATATCACCGCTATGGCCCTGGAGTCAAAGGTTAATTAGAATCTGTCTTACAGTGGCATGTTTTTGACAGAGGTGCTTTATATTTTGTAGAATAATTGCCAATATGATATTTCAGCCTTAATTTTCAAAATGATTTGAAGCCAGTTGTATGGATTGTAAAGTAATATCTCTAACATGTTTTGTTGTAGATGGTTCATATTTTGCACACTGATTGTCTAAGGTATTCTTTTGTCAATAATAACTTCTGACTGCTGATATGACCTTTGTATCAAAGTTCAAGGTCAAACTGCTTAAAAAATCTACATTTTAAACCCTCAATATGGTACAAATCATAAATATGTTTATGACTCTCCTAGGTTCTATGCGAGGCAGACCAAATAGTGGATTATGAATTCCCTGAATGGGGTAATAAAGATGTCCTTAAAGGTTTTAGCTATTTTCTGATAAAATATTTATATTAGTCTAAGTGGGCCTATATAGGCGGTTAGTCCCCTCTTGGAGCACCCTTAGTCCAGTGAGATATTGAAATAAACTTAGACATGAAATAATCTTTCCCTTAGCAGTTAATCTGCTGATGGCCACTCATAAACCAAAATGTAGACCTTTAAACTCTGCATATACGGCATGTAATGCTTTCTGTTTTGGAAGAGATGTATAAATGATCATATTTGGGCCACTGGCTGGCTATGGTTTTATGATGGCACACTCTCCTCATAAATTACTAGCTAGAGTTTAACCAAACTTTGCAGAAATGATTCTTATATGACCCTCTTAAAGAGTTGTTCAAATAGTTAAGTCAAATGCATATCTAGGTCACATGGGCTAAAATAGATTTTCAAAATGAAAATCTTCTTGTTTGAAACCACAATGCCAATAGTTTTAAATTTTGGTATGTAGCATAACCTAATAGACCTCCAACGAAGTTTGTTCAAATTATAGCCCTGTGTTCTCAATGGCACATTTCTGGATGTGGCACACTTTACATAAGCATGTGATCACCTCCTAGGAAAGGGCTGATCTCTGTGGTCAGAATGGCATCGCCCTGGAGGTCACAGAGTTTATGAGGATTTTACATAAACTTACATATAGTGAAAACATAAAAAAAAATCTTCTTGTCTGAAACCACCAGGCCTAGAGCCCTAATAATTGGTATGTAGACTCAGCTGGTAGACAACATTTAAATAAGTTCCAATTATGACCCTGGGACTGAACATGGACCACAAGACAGGTCATCAGGACCGTGGCCAGTTTCCAATAGATACCTATAGACTTCGAGCTAAAAACGCTCCTGCTCCCCCCCCCTAGGGAATTTTACAGACATATCCTATCTTAAAGAAAATTTCAAGCCGCATCTTTCAAGCGCACTCTGTGCCCCGGGGTGTTAGTCTCTGACAGCCTGTAACATATGTTACTGTAACATACTAAGGAAAAAATCAAAATGAAAGTTTGAGCTACAGAAAGAAGACATTAAACCATCTAACTATTCAAATTTCTTATGTAGTTTGCAAGCTGGATGCCTAAGCTACATAAAAGCATAATTTTAAACAAAATTACAGCCTTCAATGGTGTTATATGCGTTACATAGATTAAATTTTCCTTTGAAAGTTGAAATCTTCACTAACATCATTTAATTTTACAGACGATTTGTGCATTTTTACAAGTGTTTTTAATCTTAGTTCGCTTAAATACTTATTTGACTAATAGAAAAAACAAAGTTTGCTTTTCTATCTCAAATACATTGTTATGAGCTATTAAACAACCCTACCCCAAATTTTTAGTATCCAATTTTGGTATCTATTATTGAAGAAAAATATATGAAAATATTTGACGCTCGTGGATATCTTACATTTTTGGCACTGTCTTGCTAATGCAATTAAGAATCATACATTTGCAAGTTTGACATCAGGATTAGAGCACTCATTAATCTATGTAACGTATGTTACATGGCATAATAAATGAGCAAGGAAATTGTCTTGGAAGTCAGAGATGATATTTCAGAAAAAATACTATCTTCACATGTTTTCCTATTAATCTCTAGCCTCTGGTGCCTAAGTCTTAGTAATTATAGTCATTGCTGATAACAAGCCCATGGAATTGTGTTATAGATGTTATATATAATCTTTTTTATCACAAATTTCCTAATGCCTATAAAATTAAAATATAAAGACATATAGATAGAAAATAATAGTTCTCATTTAAATGACAGAATTTAATAAATATTCCTAATAAATATATTTATTCAAAAACAATCTTTATTCAAGTCACCCTCACAATGTCGATCATTGTGTCTGCTTCTATTGCAAAATAATCAACCATTTCATCAGAGCCAGTAGAATCATGGCATAGTATTAGGACTGCAAACTGAGTACAATCCTGTTCCTCTCCACCCCTTTGGGAATTGTGCAAACATATCCTACCTTAAAGAACAAGGCAACCTGCATCAAATAAGAGTTGTTTGCACTCTATTAACCAGGGGGTTAGCCTGTAATGGTATGTTATGTATGTTACCATATCAATTTAAGTATAAATGAATTCAAAGTCTTAGAAACTGAATGAAAGCATAAAACTATCTATTTATTTGAATTATTTATGTAGTTTACATGCTGAATACCTTTGATACATAAGAAAGTGTTTTTAACAAATATACAGCTTCCTATGGTGTTATATGTGATACATTAATTAAGATTATTTTTTTTAATTGGTAATTGTGACAGACATCACTTATAAGCATTTCGTGTGATCCTCCTCTTTTGCTATCAAAAGACTTAGTTTTCTTTGTATGTGTGGCCAGTGCCAGCATCAAACAAATTGACTCAGCAATAACTTGAATCCTTAGCATTCTTCAAAGGCAGAAACAGCATGTCAGTGTCATGGGACCAAACACCTGATTAAATATGGGTTTAATGCCATTTCACATATATGCATACAATGGAGTATGGTTCTGGCATATGTCTCTTCCTGTGAAGTGGCAAGAGCAATCTTACTGCAGCTGCCTCTGCATCCGTGCTAGTCAAATGATAACTTAGCTCTGATTTTGCAAAGCTATGTCTCTACCGTGTACCTCTAAGAAAACTGTAAGATTTCTGATATTGGTAAAACAGAAATTTGATAGGCTGTTTTTTTTGCATCATTTGCCATGGAACCTTTCCAGTCATTTAGTGCTTAAGTCCTCAGGTCCTAGGTCAATAGTTTTTTGCTGCGCCCAAAGAACTATATAAGTTTTCTTTAGTTACAATGTTGACTCTTGTTGGTTTTGGCAGAACGTCTGAAACAATTTCTGTTACACCTTTTAAGTTATCTGGTGAGAAAGAACATAAAGTTGGACATTGCCATCAATTATGGTCGCAGCTGGTTGTTTTTTTATGTCAGTACATTGAAGCAAGCCTTAAAATAATGTAAAACATTTGATTTCTCAGTTTTTGCAGCCATATCATTAGCTGTTGCATTCAAAAGAAGGAAAGTGGACTATGGGTAGAATAGGATAACCAGTAGTTCTACATTATGCTCTATGGAAGATTTATACAGAGTAAACAAGTTGATAAGGTTGCCCCATTTCATGATCCATTGAAAACACTGAAATTGAAAACACTTGCCTCTCACTGTGTAATCAAAAAGGATGTCACGACATTTATTGCTCATTTATCATAACGAGTTATATATGTTACATCCTTTAATAAGCGCTCTTATCTTAGAAACTTAGTGAACCATTGAAGTGAAAGAGTCTAAATTGCGCTCTGTTCATCTTGCATTTCATTGTTTTACCTGCTGTGATACATCTAGTTTGTTTATCTGAAGCGAAAGAGTTACCTCGGTTTCAGCACTTCAGAAGTACTAAGACTTCAAATAAGTTTTTGAATGCTTGGGGAAAGATAATAAATGCAGAGACATTATTAGATAAAAAAAAGTTTGTTGCATGTATGGAAAGGCTACATTTATAAAAGTTAACCAGCTAAGATATGATTCTATATCACAGAAATATCAAGGTACATCAGTCCAGGTACTCATTGCTTTTAATGGCATAGTTTTCCTCCTTGTAAAGCTTTAGGCTTTCTTCTACTAGCAGAGTATCACTTGAAACACATACTCAAAGAGACAACTATTAGGAATTCATATCAGTTTCCGAATGTTCCAAGCCATGAATGGCAAAATTGGTAAGTTGATAATGGCTCATCAATTTTGAGTGAACTATAAGAGTAAATGATTGAAATATTGAGTGATGATTCTACTAGTTGCAAGGGGGCGTATGATAATAATGATTACCACAGAAGCAGACAACGACAAACGATTAACATGAGTGTTAAATCGATGAGAATTAGTTTGGACCATTTCATTTATTGTATTGTCTTGTACAAATGTAAAACTATCTTTTCTATTTGTGGATCTATATTTAGCATTATATGCACAGTATTAGGAAATGTGTCCAAAAGATCATTGATAACATCAGTAACAACAGTCCATGGGCTTGATAATCAGAAATGAATATAATTTTTAGTGTTTTCGCACAAAAGACTTATAAGTTCACATTAAGTGTTCTGGTCTTAAACTTAATGACATCTTGCAGATATATGAGCAAGACAGACTAAGAAAATGTAAAATATCCACACGCTGCAATGGCTTTCATGTGTTTTACTTAAACGGTTATAACAAAATTTGTTACTACGTAAAACTGGGAGTAGGGCTGTGTATTAGCTCCTATAAGACAATATATTTAAGATAGAAAAGCATACTTGGTTTTTCCTATTCATCAATTGAGTATATGTTTGTAAAATCTAATAAAACAGTTTGAAACCAAGTCAAAGTAGTTGTTTAACTAAATGACGATAGCCACAATTATGGTTTTTAAATTATAATTAGGTTTATGTAACGCACATAATACCACAGTTAGCCGTATTAATGTTAAACAGCTCCCATATGTAGTTAAGACATCTAGTATACATACTATAAGAATATCAATTTATTAGATAATTTTAATGTCTTCTTTCTGTATTACAAACATTCAAATTTCTTAATCTCAAATTGATATAGTAACATATGTAACCAGCTGTTACAGGCTAACGCCCCGACTTACAGAGTGCAAACATTTCTTATTAAATACACCTTGAATGGTTACATAAGATGTAGTATGTCTGCAGAATTCCAAAGGGGATTAGGATGGAGCAGGCCCTTACTCAGCTTGATGTCAAAATACTGTTTGATGATTTTACTTATCACGTTAACATATGTAACAGTCCCTGATCTTTAAAATTTGGTGACAACTAGCAGATCTATAAATCTTTATCATACGAGCCAGCTTAAAATCCCTAAACAATGTAAGATATCCAGCAGTTGCGAGTTTTTTCACAATTTTAGCTCAAATTTTCAAACTACATTTCCTTTATTTGATATAGTAACGCATGTAACTTGCTGTTTCACACTAACGCCCCAACTTATAGAGTGCAAACATCCCTTATTCGATGCAGCTTGAGTTGTACTTTAAGGTGGAATATGTCTGCAAAATTCCCTCGAGGAGATTAAAACATTTTAGGCATATCTTACGTAAAGACAATGAGCTTGCCCATTTATTACACCAGGTAACATATGTTACAGCCTCTGATATTAAAAATTTTGCAACGAACTTGCAGATTTATAAGTCTTTTCATATAAGCAAATAAATGCCAAACAATGAAACATATTCATCGACTGTAAATATTTTTAACTATTTTTACTTTAGTTTTAATACCAAACTTTTCACCTTAAAACTGGGTAGGGGTAGGGTTGTTTAATTGCTTATTGCAGAAAAAATATTTAAGATAGGGAAACAAACTTTATTTTTTCTGTTAGCCAATTGCATAAGCTAGTCAGACGTGGTTAAAAAGATTTTGCAAAACACACAGAGAGATAGTGAATGTAAATGATGTTAGCCACACTTGCAAATTTTAATGGGTTATCTGATCTATGTAACGCATATGACACCTTAGGAAGCCACAATCTTGTTCAAATGGCTGTCATACGTAGTTAAGATATCCAGTATGCAGACTAAATGAATGATTTTTAAAAATAAAAGTTTTAATGTCTTTAATTTGTAGCCCAAACTTTCAATTTACTTTTTCTTAATTTGATAAAGTAACGTATGTTACAGGCTGTCAGAGAGTAACGCCCCAGAGCACAGAGTGCAAACATCTCTTAAAAGACTCGGCTTTCAATTTTCTACAAGATAGGATATGTCTGCAAAATGCCCTATGGGGGGAGCAAACCCATTCTCAGCCATCCGTCTACTATAGATAAGACGTTTAAAACAAAACTCAGGTGAGCGATCCAGGGTCACTTGGTCCTCTTTTTATTTTGTCTTTACTTGATATGATATCATAGTACATGACACCATAATAAAATCAAAGTGGACTTATATAGGACTCAATAATCATTTTTCAGTCATTCTTTGCTGGTGTAATGTGTCTGTTGCTGCAAATGGATTTTAGAAATTCGCAATATCACTTCTAAAAACGAAGTTTTGCCAAATTTGAACACCACTGCCCCTCTTTGCAAAAGTAATTCCGGCGATCCAAGAAACTTCAATATCTTGTCACATCATTCATACAATCATTTTCCATTTTACTGATGGGGAGGGGTTATCGGTCAATTTTCGCTAGTTTTGCTCTACCATTAGGTTAGGGTAAGGATTATGCTTGTTAGGCCAAATAAAAAAAATACCTGTGTTTAGGGTAACCCGACCTTACCTAAATTTACTGGTGAATCGTAGAATTGTTTTTCAGGTTTTTCTGGAAAAATATAATTTTATGCATTTTGAAAGGCATTTTTATGCCTTTCAAAATGCATAAAATTATATACACTATTGCCATAAAGTTAAGCATATTTTTATACGATACCGATTTTCGAAGTAATGAAAATAATTTGAGTTTTGGGTTTTATTCGGCATGTACACTTGTATTTTGGCTACTAAATTTGGATAAGTATGATTGTTTTCATTCACTACTGTCCATGAACGGGAAGCTAACGACACAGTACTGTTCAGGGTTTAGTTGTTTTGCTGTTGAATCATGAAATAGCCTTAAAATGCGATTGTTGGATAAATCTAAAAAGAAGAAGAGGACAGAATGTGTAAAATTGCCATTAGAAACGCTGGTATGAAACAAGATGACATTGCAAGGGTATTAAACGTGTCTCAGAGTGTTGTAAGCAGACCTTTGAAAGAACATAAAGAGAGTGGCAGTATTAGAAAAAGGAAACGGTCTACATTGATTCTTGATTGCAAGGAATTGCTACTGAAGCATTATGGTACGTGGTGCATTATCTGACGACCACATGATACAGTTAAGGTGGTTATTGGGACTTTGAACTCTCAAAAGTACCAGGATGAAATCCTGGAATCTGGTGTAAGGTCACCCTCGGACTCGCTAGATGGCCAGAACATGGTGCTCGGAGATGTCATTGCAAGACCTCACTGAACTCACATCATTGAGGTATACTAAAAATCAACAGAACATCGCTAGTCTTCCACGGCGGAGCTTGCCGCCGGACTATCAAGCACGTGTGGGACAATCTCGGCTGACGTGTTTGAAACTGTGAACCAGCCGTATCAAAACCATTGTGACTTTTGCTAGACTCTTCTGCATGAGTGGGACAGGATATCATGGTTTGAACGCATGTACCCAGTGAATTTAATGATGAAAATGTGCCAAGTTGTTTTCGACAGTGTGAAGGCTATACACAACATAAACCGAAAGTAGGGGAATATTATGAGCCATTTTGTGACCTTTAGCACCAGATCCTGAAAGTGTATGCTCCAAAGAGAAAGTTTTGAAGAAATTACAACTATCGCGGCCTTATTGCAAAAGTTTTGCTGACTCTTGGCCTCCACGCTGTTTTCATTGAATTTTGTAAAATTTATGGGTAATTTTTGTAAGGTGTTTGCAGTCTATAAACAAGTCAGAGATTCATCGGCTTTTCTTTATCAAATCGCTGGTATTCTGTTTTTGTTGTCTACCACAATAATTTTTTGGTTTCTCTCAAAAGTTTCCGTTCTTACCGTTTCTAAAACCTAAGTGGTGTTATCAAATGGAATATGCTTAACTTTATGGCAATAGTATACACAGGGGGTTAACTCAGGCACAGTGCGGGGTGATTCTTTATGACAGTTGTCAATGATGCTTTATGAAAGGGTTACAGGTGCTTTATGATTTCCTTAATCAGTATAAGGTAGGTGATGGGAAACGGCATTAAACTTAAGATTTTCGAAGCCCGAAAGTATTTTATTTCTGTTAATTCATTTATTTAAAAATCTAAAGGTTTTACTCTTTCAGTCTTTGCGTTGACGGTTTATGTGTCGGGGATTAATTGGCGGTTTAATTAAGATAATGATAAAACCCATGATAAAATTCAGTATTTTTTATCAAAGTTCATACTCCATCAAAGATATTTAGCATACAACTTCAAGTTCAATCTAAATGTCTTTGAAAAATCAATTGTCTCCTCATGTAAAACTATAAAGAGTTTATTTTAAATGATTAATTATGACAAGCTAAAAACTGGTCATAAAGAATCATTAACACATTTTGGTAACAGGTTCTTTACCAGTTCGAATGATGGATAACTGGTTCTTTATGAAAGGGTTCGGATGCTTTATGAAAGAATTGGCAAATATGTTAATGGTTTTAGGATCAAATATCAGGGCAATTAGACCTATTACTACAGCCCTGGCTTGTTTATTGATTAAGTTAAGACTTAAAGTCCCAGTCAACAATATTTCTGTCATGATGGGACTCCTCCAAGAGACAGGGAGAGACTAAAAGGGCCCAATCCCATCCAAATTTGCCCCAAGTCAAGCAAATCACGCCCTATCATTTCGATTAAGGTTAATATTTATTTCAATATTATATCAGTGATGCCGAGACATAGCCTCTGAATTCGTTTCATTTAATTGTTATTTGATTTGATTGGCTGTCTATGGTAAACAGCTGTGTTTATCATAACTACAATGTTCCTATGCAAGCCTACTGTAGGGCAGTTTACCATTACTTTTGCTCATTCTTATACAAGTTACTGGCAACTTGGTCTTCTTGAAACATCAGGAGGAGAAACAATTCTCCGTGAAAAATATGCTGGGTGCGATCTCTTGTCTGCTTGCATATTAAGCAGATAGGCAACTGACCGAGCTACAGAGTCAAGATTGTTAGCTAAGCATCGCATGTGTTGCGTGTCCCAAGGGTGGGGGACTGAGGGTTTGCTACCCAGCTGGAAGATCAAAATTTGTTATATGTTTCCTTAGAAATACTGTTATTGACAACCTCGGGAAGAAGTAGGACCCCTCGGGCCCAATTGCTTCGAAAGGGAGGTCAGGTCCGCACTGCCCTCTGTGAAATAAAAAAAACTTAAATAAAGATCTCAGGACACCCAACCCCCCAGACAGAATTTTCTGGATCCTCCCATGCATCGTTAACATCCAAACCCTGCTTTCAGCATCCAGCACTGTATCCCGTACTGTATCCGAGACATCAATATGTCTTTTTTGAAACTCCCAATAGGAGCATGTGGTGGATTGATGGGGATGGGGTGGCTCAGCGTATTTTGAACGTCCCAATAGGCGGGGACTTAACATGAATTAGTGAGTTGAGCCTGACAGGTCAAAATAGCAGCATTTGGTTTTTCGTTTGCTTGTCTTGGTTCTTTACATCCGAGTCAACAATCTTTCAGTCTTGTCGGGATGGGTCTACCTTGGTGGATCCAGTACTAAAGCAGCGGGTAAAACACTGACTCTGACGTCTCTGAGTCTCAAAATAGCAACCCTTCAATTGAGCCACTGCGCCCCACACAGGCATGGAAGATTAAGGCAAACTTTGTCCATAATAACTTTTATCTTACTTGATATTCTACTCTTGATTAACAAAAAGAGACATGCAGACAACAACGATTTACATGTTTGGATTCTCAAAAGAAACGCCTCATTTAGACGGTTCTTTTGAGTACCCAAAAGAAATACAAATTAGTTTTTTTCTACATTCACAAACTTACCTCGCCTATTGATATATCCAATCATTAGAATCTAACAATCAACCTATGAAAAGCAGACTACTTGTGAACCCAGAAGCCAGATTTCTCGTTCTGGGTACCTGCAGTTGCAGTTATAGTTCTCTTCGGTGGAGTTGTTTTCTCATAATTTGAAGACGAAAACAGAGCCTTCAGTCGGTAGTATTAGTTATTGTATTCCGTGCAACATCTAACAATGCACAAAGCTGGTGCAATATGAGAAACATACCGGTAGGCGGCAATCGATTTTTGATCTACGTCTGTCAATAGTATTAACGTTTTCGATTGCCGCCTAACCGGTGTTTGTTTGTTTGTTTTTGTTGCTTTACGTCCCATGTCAACAGCTATGGTCATTGCGGGACGGTCAGTTCACTTAACCACACTTTTTCCTGGGCAGGCTTGAGCAAGCGGTTAACCAGTAATTTGTGCACATACTTTCGCTTGTAACTGACAACAACCCTTCTTGAATAAATCAGCGGAAGGAGGAGAATGACCGTAGAAATTATTTCATGATCAATCTCCATGAAAGTATGGTACCGGGTCGGGATCGAACTCGCGACCCCTGGATCTGCAGTCAGACACGCATCTGTAGCCAGACACGTTACCGATGCGTGTCTGACTGCAGAGCCTACCCGGTGTGATAAAGCCTATACGGGCGATAATCCTCACTTAATGCACCAGTCATTTGTATCCACTGCTCCCTTATTGCACCAGTCATTTGTATCCACTGCTCCCTCACCTACGGGGCCCATATCAACATGGATATCAGTCTTTTTTTTCACAGCTCTTATTCTGGATACAGATTTAGATCACGGCTAAGGTTGTGAGCAGACTGGGAAGATTCCAACACCAATACGAGTCTTCATGGGTGGCTCTTTTTTGTCCTGCCAGCCCATGGAATGACACCTGCGACCATCTCACTATTAATATACATGAGAAATGTGTAGATTCAGCGACTCGCAGACAGCATGGGTGGGCCCAGAGGGGGTGGGGGGCAGAGGTCCAGACCCCCTGGAAAATCACAAGCGATAGGTTTCCATAGGAATACGCATTAGGGATCCCCTAGGAAAGCTTGTAACTTAAAAACATATTAGTTTCCCAGTTTTCCATGGAATACGCTTATATTCTTTGCGAAACTTAAAAGGCATTCCCCTTTAAAATAGGATGAAGATCATAAAAACTACGACAGAAAACATCTCATACTTTTGTGGGCGTGGACCCCCCTCTCCCGCATCCCGACAAAATTTTCTGGATCCGCCCTTGAATAGTGTCTACTGCTTGGTAGTTTGAGGTACCTCGAAAAGTGATAAAAGCATGCAAGCTGGCTCAAAGGCGCTCCGCGAATTTCTTCTTGAGCTATAAAAGCTACTGTCCTGCCAGGCAAGAGTGACAGTGACGTCATGTTTTGTTTACAATGTTATCAATAGATCACTTGTGTATTAATCCTATCCACAGGATAGGATTAATAGACAAGTGATCTATCGATTTGCGTTAGCTCAGCTGGAGTGTACAAGTTAATGCTTTACCTAACAAGTGTAAACAAAACATGACATCACTGTCACTCTTGGCTGGCAGGACAGTAGCTAGACTTGAACTATTGGGTGTAGTTTTTTAAAATTGACAAAAACAACAAATTTGCGCCATCTGTCTGCAAAAATGCAAAAACATGTCGTCATTCGATGAGTGACAATCAAGTTTGGAAGTATGCTTAAAAATCAAAGGATGTCTGATACAACCTCCAAAAGCCAGCCAAAAACTGCGGTTGATCATTACACCCAATTTTCGGCTGCTGCATATATTTGTTTAGATTATTGACTAATATATAAGCACAGAAGCACAGAAGAGTTTGCCTAAGAGACTTCAAAAACATTCAGCAAACGACAAACGCAGACAGCTTTTGTTGTAATTGGTAAGTGGATCAAATTAAAGCAATTCTAAAATCGATGTCCATGCACGTTAGAAGAAAATATTTCTAGTCTTACCATAAACAAAAATGGTTATTGGGCGAGGTACTTCTATTACAGAGCGGGCACGATTTAAATTGCAAAATCTACAATTTTCCGTTTTAACGGGCCATATTTTTTTAATGGGTAATACAGAGCTAAAGTCCTTGTGTTTTACACGTCTTATGTTGATTGATATCTGTTTCATGAGGATATCTTAAACTGTAATGAGATACAGAGCTAGAGGACACGAAGCATGTATGATCGATGGACAGACATCTGAGTTGAAGTTGTTACCTTGAACTTGTGAGATGGTGGCTGAGTGGATTCTTTATGTCCCAGTCAACAATCTTTCAGTTATGCCAGGACGGGTCTTATTGGGTTGAACCAGTAATAAGCAATGATGAATGTGTCTTGCTCAAGGACACAATGCAGTGACGCTGGTGAGGCTCGAATCCGCAACCACTCGGTTCTGAGTCAAGCCCACAGCACTCCCTTGGAATGGTAGCGGTTGGTATGGATTCATAAGGGAAATATTAGCATCTATGACGGATATCAGTCTAGTGGTACACCTTCATGCTATCGGTAATATTCGTATGAGAGTATAATTTTTTATTGGGTCCTGCAGCACAGTCGGAGGCAAGCCCAGTGGTTCATCTAGGGTTCGTAAGTTTCATTGCGACCCTACTAAAGTCCATTATTACCTGGAGATTGGTCATGACAACGGATATACGTTCATTCGCCAACTTCCGCTGATTCAATAAGGGTTCTTGTCAGTTTCAAGTGAAAGTATGTGCAAAAAGAACTGTTTTATACCCCTATTTCACACAGGGCCCGAATCCCACGAATTGACAAATATTACAGCTGACATACGAGGATCATTCATTTTGGAACTGATGCCCCCGAAGCATAGATGGACCTTTTTTATAACTGTCGTGAGGGAAAATCTCGCGAATCATCACGAATCGCCGCGGATTTCTGTTAATTCGTGCCCAATTCGTGCTGCATTCGGCATATTCTCAACTAATTCGTGGTCATTTCTTTAACTTATTGCAGTATTTCCACTGAATCGTAGAACATCACGTATGGGTTGAAAAAAATACAATTCTCCACGAATCCTAACATTTATCGATTCTTTATGATTCTGGGGATTCGTGGTCTGTGTGGAATACAGTGAGCCACTTTAGTTACGCACCACTTTTTCAGGGCCCACATTTTTTGACAAACATGCTGGAATCGAACATTCTCTATGATAATTTATTTATTGACATTTTATCTGTTTGATAACATCGAAAAAAAATATTGAAATCACTCATGCGAATCATTCTGCCACTCAAATGCAATTTTGACAAATTTTGAAAAATGCACGTGCTAGCGGAACGTCTATATTTTCTATTTTTGTTTTGTGCCAGGCATTATCCATGGTGATCGTTGTGACAGAAAAACACCAATAACAAGTTATTTATTCAAGTAAAACCCCTTTTTTTGGTCGTTGAATTTAGTAACACCGTTACATTTTGAAGAAATGCTCGTTTTAACGTCATATTAACGTCAGTTACAATAATCAAACTGGGTTCTCTTCGCAAACTATTTTGTAATGAGTCACTTGTTGACATAGAAGTATCAAAACACTAAAACATGTTAGCATTGACCCGTTTATAGCCTTGGTAGTAGTGACGTCATCACTAACGTCAACACCATGACGCCAATAAATCCATTAATTTATTTACGAAAATAAACGGCGGATACATGGTTTTTTAAAATGAAATCATAAAACAAGCGTTTTGATAACTAGTTTACTCAGAATCGTACGAAATTTTAACTAACTTAAAAACAAGTACTAAAACCAATTTTTTTCAAACCTTGGTCAGCTGGGAACCAAAATAGTAAAACATTAAAAAAAACTATGAAATTAACAATCACATAACCGTCTTAGATATTGCCAAGAATAAATCGGCTCTTATATCTGACATAGCAGATATTCGACCCTGAAAAAAGTGCAATGTGATCTGAGTTTCATTTGAGATAATGCAATGTGAAATGGTGTTTTGAGGGTAGTGCACTTAAAAAGTCCATTTTCTCCTTCGTTTCTGATCTGATCACAATGAAATTTCAATGGCTAATGCAGATATAGATGCGCTTTACTTTGGTAGTCTCAGAATAAAACTATCACATTTCTTTTCCGAGTAATTTTACATTTTATAAGTGGTGCGTAACTAAAGTGGCTCACTGTAGGGCATAACCTCCTTAGCTAAGCTTGCCCAGTAAAGTGTGGGATGCCGTAATATGACGGAAAAATTGTTGACTTCCCCTTCTTGTACCCCTCCTCTCCTACCTCCCCCCCCCCGACCCTGAGGATAGGGTCAATAGGTCAAAATTCAACTTTTTCTGAACAGCAACACACACCAACAAAGACATTTGAGCCGGGACAAGAAACTTCCAGCAATGTGGCATTTTGGCATGAATAGACTCAGACGAGCCTGTGCGGCCTCCTTTTAAGCTTAGAAACTACAAATGCTAATCGGTCAATAGCTTAACAGTCATATAATAGTTAAGCGACTAGCAAAGGCTCAGATCAGACTGCGCATATGTGCAGGCTGGTCTGAGCCTTTGTTGGTCGCACATACCAGCGGCTCATTTATTGGGGCAAAAATACATTACGGCTGTATATCAGGACGAAATTGCATTTGTCTCATAAAGAACTTGTAACCTCTTTCATAAAGAATATGTAATAACTTTCTAAAAGAACCTGTAACCCGAATTTTAGGCTCATAAAGCATTTGTAACCTTTCATAAAGAACCATTAACTTCGAAAAATGTTGAAATTGGCTAAAACGTATATCAAAGGAAGAATTTAAGCTTCAGATACCAAATTTATGATATAATGGTTCGTTTCCAAGCGTTTTTGGCTCGATAAAACCATGAAATATACACATATGGCCTTTGTTGCAACTTAGCATCTCTAGTGTAACTGGTGAATTGTTGGACAGCTAAACTCTATGATAAATGCATAGACTATCATGAAACATGCTGCTTATATGTCTATTAACAAAATTTGACTCTAAAACTGTCGAATATTACCATTTTCACCCCGCGTTTGGCATGAGCATAGAAACTTGTAAAGAATCATTGACCCAAAGTAAAGAACCTGTAACCCTTTTCATAAAGCATCATTGACAACTGTCATAAAGAATCACCCCGCACTGTGACTGAGTTAACCCCCTGTGGTATATTTTCCATAAAAAATATGTGTGCCTACCCTACCTAAAATTTTCAGACCCGTTACCCGAAACACACATATTTTTTTACAGTATTTGGCCTTAGCATCATGTCTATATTCATTCCAGCTTCTAAAAGTATTGGGTCTGACTAAGGGGCGGGCATATTCTAATGTGTCCCGCGATAATAAAGTACCAAAAGAAGAATGGGCTGGTTCTAGTATTAATTGTGAAATTTAATTAAGCTGCTTCGTCTATAGAAACAGTGTTTTAGCTGTTACGAGAATAACTTTACGGCCCAGACCAGCTTGTGCAACTGTTACGTTCTAGGAACGGTCAGGAAGGAGGAGGAAGTTATGCACGCAACTAAATATACAATTTGTGTTTTTGCATACAAAAGATACAATCAAACACCGAAATACGGTACGTAGATGGTATTGCTATTGTTTAGCTGATAATCCTATATTGAGATAAGATTCCGCTTTACGCTGGCTTCCAAAGGGAATCAATCATAGAGTACCCTATCTCAGCTGCACACCAGGAAAGCAAAAGCAAATCAACGTAAACACACAACAAACTTAGCATGGTGGTCATATCTTCGGAGTTTGACAATTTTTCATATGTCACGCGTCAGACACACGCGACCTGATAGAATACCCGTGGTCTGTTTTCTTTGATGTATGTTTGTTCAATCACCATACACTGGTGATAATACCGCGGAAAACATTAGCAAACAGTCTGGGCTCAGAAATTTTGTTTGATAAGGTTTCAAAATGCTTGAAATTCTGGCGTATACCTGAAAGATGTCTTTAAAAGAAAATAATATAATGATGATGCAGATAACAAACACGAGAAATATCACTCAGTTTGCAAGGTTGATATACATGCATGTTGACATAAATACTGGAATGGCAACCGGGTTAGGGCCAATTCAGCCTGTTCAGCTGCAGACACTGGCTATAGTATAGAAATTTCCCCTGAGGTAGGTTTTAGTTTCAACAGACAAATGCGTTGTTTTGACTGCGCAGTCAGATCTGCGCCTTTTATTGTTCGGTTGCAGCAAAATCAGGTTTTCTTGAAACAATCTCAAATAATATGAAATTTTCAAAGGATATAGTTTTAAAATCGGACGTTTTTTTTTCAAAATCTAATTTTCTTTTTGAAATCGCCGCAAACGTTGCCTTGTTGCCCTTTCCATGACCTGTTTGCAGTCCTCCAGTGAAATATTTTACTGGCCGTTCCAAGGCGGTACTTCTTTTGTGGATCTTTTATGTTTTTTGTTCTGGCTTGTGTTTGCTATGTCTTTGTGCGCGTCTGTTTATATGTGCTTTGTGGTCACCTGCTGGGAAAGGGATGACCTCTTGGCTCCCGTTTGTGGTGTCTGCTGTGAGTTTGTCACTTTCCCATTGGTATCCTGGGTCAGGTGTGGTACTTGATTGTATCGATTCCTGATCTTTGCGCCCTTACTTACTTTGCTAGGTCTTCAATTTACGCTGACATACACGGATATACATTCTGATTTGGGTTATCAAAGTTTCACATGAGATCGAGAGCCTTCACTGGGCAACATTGCAGGCAATAAGATGTTTTAAACAAAATTAATTTGACCAGCACGAATTTTGATACTTACTAGTTGTATCAGCGATGCGAGTCTGTGCATACCGTGCGTGTGCGGGCAGCAAAATCAGGTTTTCCCCGCAACAATCTCTAGAATAAGACATAAACAAGATGCCTTTTTCCCCAACCACATTTGCATGGTACTCTTTCCGTAACCGGTGAGTCTTCATTTTGCGCTGGTCAACATACACGGATGCGCACTCTGATTTTGGTCATCAAAGTTTCACATGTGATCGAAAGCCTTTCCTGGGCAACATTGCGTGTGCGATAAGACACTTTTTTAAACAAAATTAATTTGACCGAATACACAGGATTTTGACACTGGCCCACTTCGAATCGAACTAAAGTTCCTACTATAGTTCTTACGTGATAATTGCGCACACACGTTTACATCCGAACGGCTGCAGTTGGAACTTTAGTTGGTTGCCAAGTAAACAAAGTGAATAGCCTTGCATGCCCCCTTTCAATTCTTCATTGCAGACAAAAATAATGTTCATATACTGCACAGCCAATTTCAATTAACAATTACGAATAAGTAGGACAGCAAATAGAGCACGACGAGTATTTATTTTCTAAAACATATTATTTTGAGGCTGCTGACACTAGAGGAGGGAACCAGACGATCTACTAGAGTAAAGGTGCTCTGGCCCACCTTTTATCTCTAGTATGACTATAGTAGCAACTATCGATGTTCGAATCGTACTATAGTTACTATAGTAGGGACTATAGTTCGATACGAAGTGTGCCACTATCGTATCAGCGATGTACGTCTCTCATTCTAGTCGTGCGTCCAGACTGTCTAGGGTTCGCTCTTCCAGTCTAGCACCTTTCTTATGTTAAAATTGGTCATGAAGCATTTTCTACAGTCATTCCCAGTCCTACTTATTCAAAGAAGGGAAGTTGTCGTTACTGACAAAACCTCACTCTAGGCCATTTTGTTGATCTAACAAACAATTGGTAGATGGGAGCATTTAGGAATGATCTCACTACCTTCGCCGCCTTCTTTCAAACTGACAATAATCTGAGTTGGGACCCAGTTGAGTAACAATATTGTTAGCTCACCTGAGCTGAAAACTCATTGAGGTATTAGTATACCAATGGTTCAACGTCCGTCATCTCATCTTCCATTCGGTTTTCAAAAAAGTATATAAGCATGAGACCCACAGCTTGTAGTCCAATACATAAATACTGCAAGCACTGCCTCTTGGGTTCAAATTTACCAAATACTGATAATCATTAGGCTATAATGGCTTCCATATAGCATAATGGAAATTTTTTTGTAAATCTTCTGTCCACAGCTAATAATTTTAATATGTAGCAAAGTTTAGTGTTTCTAATATGTAAACGAATGGTCACTCGCTCAGGATATTTGCTTTTTTAAACAAAAGAAAAAAAAACAGATCTTTTCTTAAACCATAAAACAGTCTGCCCAGGGAAGCGGTATTGGTGAGTTTATTCTCTTGCTTATATATGCATGTAAACTGATTTGAGCTATTAGCCTTTGTAATATATTGAGTGTCGGTGTCCACTGATCTATCAAGCACCCCATTATAAGGACTCCTGGATCTGCCACTATTTTGTATGGGGATCTTTGTGATGTTATACCTTCTTGTACAGATTGTTTGTCCTTTCTGAGGTGACGGTTGTATTACTGAGCAAGGGAGAATTCGTTGCTTTTTATGCATGTCTTTCATTTTCTCAATTGGAACTGCCTCGGCCAATTCCATACAATTCCATGGAATCAGGCCTCGGCTGGATGTACTACTTTGATTACGTGACGCTGATGTCACAGCAACCATGCCAACTAAATAACAAGTGTGATTACTGCAAAACAAATGGTTATAAATGAGGTATCGACACTCTGCTTCTATCTATACATAATACCGGCATTTTTACAGACACTGGCCACCACTAGCTACACATACCTGGTTTACTATGTTTGGCATGTGGCGTCCACACGAATTAACGAATAAAAATAATTTATAAGCTGATATGTAGCTTGTAAGTATTTATGTATAAAAACACTGTAGATTATGTTTTATAACTTTATTTATCATGCCACGTTTGTTCAAACGTTAACGATATGGCGCAATTGGAATGTTACTCAGCCAGGATGTGTGTATCTGACGTCGAGCGATAGGATCATTGCCACCGTCAACCATACAGCGACTCAAAGATCGTTATCAGGCTACTTCACTTGGGCATATAATGATTGACGCAGGTCCGCTCAACCAAGAATTACAACCCGACGTTAAGACAGCAACATCGATGATATCCAATCCAACTGGCTATCGTCAGTGCCAGACAAATAGTAGGGCTCCTTTGATAATTTGTTTCAGATGTTTTATAAAACAATAGTTTAATACATGTATATAACTGTAACTAACGCGTTAATTTATAGGCACATTTCAAATTGCAACTTTAGAATCTAAGGGAATTGGTATTTGATAGAATGTGGCTCTAACATTATTATATGTTTTGGTATGAAATTTATAACATGTTTAGCTAACATATTGATGTTCATTGATGTCAAATCTCAATAAAATTGATACATTAGAAATGAGTCGATATGAATTTCAATTTTTGCGTTTTTAAAGTCCTTCAGTGTACTCTGATTGAAAAATGGGTCATAATTGGAACCCTCAATATTTCCAGTGACTAAATCATGTGATAGATCATCAATGCAAAATGCCTCAGTCTGACCTTTGAAAAATGGACAAGGAATATTGGCATGGGTCAGAGGACACCTCTGCTTGTATACTTAACTACTAAAGAAACCTGACACATACTGTGTGTCAATTTTTGGTAGTAAATGAATACGATGCACACTTGTCTTTCCATAGCGTAAAGTTGAACAAAGGTCGACTAAATTGCACTGAGATGATTTGAAAAGCTGAATTAATTTCAGACGTTAGCTATCAAAACGTCAAGTAACCCTTAAATTCAATTTTAACAAGAACAAAGAAATCACGCAAAATTCACCACAAAACCGCTTTAGTGTGATTCTTTGTTATTTCATTGACATCTTCTGGGCATGCAAATAGAGCATGCATTCATCGTTCAACCCAAAAGCATATTTTCATTTTCTTAACGTCAATTTTACATTATCAGCGTTTTATGAGCTTTTAAAAAGGACTGTCACTTTTTCAACTTTTTTTAATTTGTATGATGTTTGGAATTCAATTTGACAATAATTCAGTCCTTTTGACCTCCGTCGCTGCCACCTACGTCCATTTAGCGACGCCAAGCGTTACAATTACATGCTGATATGTGCAAAGCTTGAAATTCATACGCGTTTAAAGTAAAGTGTAGCCAATTGGCACTAAAACAAAGTAGACAGCACACACTAAACGGCGACATACGTTGACAAAGAAAAAAACGTTATTAGCCATAGTTTACGTTGTTTCTTATTTGGCGTTAAATTTGGTTTATTCCGCCTTAACCCTTTAACGTGATGCTTAACGTAAGTTCTGTTTCTTGAAATTGCATTCTCTTGCAACGATTGTTTGACTCAAAGTCATTTCAGTTCCTAGAAATTGCTTATACAAAGAAAAAATACACTGTCGTTTAGACAACGTCGCAAGCACAACTTAAAACCCCCATATCATACTGTGAGGCTATGTGATAAGCGGGTTGCGTACAATGTTCGTGCTTTCTTGTAGAACTTAGCCATGATAATGTGTCAAAACCATTAGTATGGTCTGTGCACAGAGTAAATATTCAGATCAGCCTCAAGAAGCATAACCTTAGTCTTACAAAAGTCTCCGCCGTTCACTTGAAAAAAAGGTAAAATTCTTTAGCTACACACTAAGTGCACATCTAATAGTCTGATAGAGTTGGATGGATGATCAAAAGGGCCAGGAGGTTTTTTATCAATAAGAATTAGTTTTTTTTATTTTGGTCTTCATAACAACCTTAAATTCAGCATGAAATGAGAATATTTAACAACTTTGAAATGCGACTGCCCTGTTATAATTCTTGTGAAGTGTATTGGAGTTCCACCAAGTTGATAGCGTTGATAGGTTGTGTAAAGAAAATTGCTGATAGACGTGTGACAGATTGACGGACGGCAGACGATGAACATCCTATGATCTCAAAATGCCACCTTGAGCCTATATGGCTCAGGTGAGCTACTTGGGATATTCCAGAGTCATTTATTGTTACTTTGACTTTGTATATGTCACCACCATAACATTACGGTCCACACCATCACGTTATGTCCATTCCGTAACAATGCCTTTTCACAGATATAATATATCTTTTCTTTTGGTTGCAACGTCAAATATATTAGAGCATACTAGTCATTAAGCCGTAAACATAAAGGTACATTCAAAGTGATCTGACATACTTAACATCAAATATTCGAAATGAATTAAGTTGGTAAAAATCTACAAAATGGAATTATGGTGGTATAAATTAATCAGAACATAATTCAAACACTTTTTCTGGATTTTTTTTTTTTTTTTTTTTTTTTTTTTTTTTTTTTTTTTTTGCTGAATCAGTTACAATTAAACGTTTAATCCACCCAGTGCATTGCTGACATTTAATAATTACATTCAAAATCATCAAATTAATCTTTAAGGCAACGTTACGGTAGTGACGATACCATATGTGTCACTGCAAAAACATATCCATAATACCTTAACTTAATTAAACGTTGTGTATTTTACGCTACCCTAGATATTATATGTTGCAAATATCACTGGAAACATGTATTGTAATGAGCGAACACCAGCACTGAAAATATACGCTAGTTGTAGAATGACCCGGGTAACATCGCTTGCATCTCTGTACGGGAGTGGGTCATTTCAGTTAGATCATCTGCTACATTGACATGTGGAATGCGGATACATCCAATCCAGGACTTGGGGACGTTTTGAATTTGGAACATATCAGTTTGACATTCGGTTCAATAATTTCCGTTTCTGAAAGTTTACTAAATTTGAACTTTGACCCGGAAGAGCCTCGTTTGGAACATATCTCATCTGTCAATTATTGTCATCGTAATCCTGTTAATCTTTTTGGCTTTTTTGAAGAAATTTATCTGTTAAATGATACCATGGAGGAATCAGATAGTGGGCAGCAACAAAAACGTTGTCGATGTGGGTTTTTCGGGTAAGATATTAATGTAAAATGGTAAGATTTCCCTCTAAATAATGCCAATTAGTGTGACCTGACAAACCCAGGAACTGTCAAAATGTTTGTTTCTGACCTGTTTGGACGGGGAAGGCACGCGTGATCTTTCGAGGGAAACGATTATTTCACCAGTTTCCGTGTCAGGCATTGTGGCACTATCTTCTCGAGTGTCCTAATACAAGGAAACCACATCCTTACAGGAGGACTAGGTGTTTCCATGGCCAAGTGGTTAGTGCGGGTCCGTAGAAAGACCAAAACGCACAGGTATTTACCAAAACGCACTACGATTATTGGATTTTTATGAACATGTATACGAGTTTAGGAACGTAACCCTTTTTAAGTTGAACATTGATACTGGGGTAATCATTTTGGGCTTTGGATAATGCACACATGCTGCACATAAATCAAGTTTTGTAATGTGTTTTGGTAAATGTTTAGGGCGAAGTGCTTTCCGGTTAACGCAATGCAACATTGAACTGGCATAGCAACAAAGACATTAAACGAAAAATGCACGGACAATCCGTTTGTTTTTCAGATGTGTCTAAATCTCTACTTCGAATAAACTCGCATAATTATCCCCTAAATTTCTAGAAAGAAACCTTTAAGCCTACAACAATTTTTAAACTCGTCTATATCACTACCAAATATCCCCCCTCAGTTTTATCATTTTATATGCCACACAAGGAAACCTATCAAACTCGTCAATATCCCCCTCAATCTTAATCCCCTATTATTATTAAACACCACACTGTGTCATACACTATATAGAAAAATCCAATAATCACTGTGCGTTTTGGTAAATACCTATGCGTTTTGGTGCGTTTCGGTCTTTCTATGGACCGGTTAGTGCGGAGGACTACGAAGCTAGCGACCTGTGTTTGATTCCGGGTAGGGACAGAAATATCGACTGATTATTCAGTGCTAGGTGGTAACCTAACCGGGTGCTGCTACTAGCAGTATCAGCCTAGACTGGATTATCAGGGAGGTAATTTACATGCACCGTGGGCTCTGCTGGAAGTCATTCCATCCATACCAGGTGGGGACTTTCATAGACTACCGACGTTTAATAAGAGGCCTTTACCTTTTTTTACCTTTTGACTTATTGTGTGTACATTTTTTTAAGAGCTGATTAATTTGTTTAGTCCATCATTTATGTCTTGGGTGAAAAATAAACTAGAGAAATGATGAAAATATTTTTTCATTACATGTACATCATATTATCAGTGCTCAACCCTATACTAAAGTTAAATGCAATACTGCAGCTTTGTTTAACAAGTTTGTTGTCTATTTTCTTCTTCCAGCTCAGCACAGACCTCTGGACTCTGTTCAAAATGCTTCAAAGGTATGTTATTAATTAACCCTTGCCATGCTGAATTCTTTTATTTACAACACTTCTCTCACATTTTTATTGTGTTAGCATGCAGCATTACTGTTGTAAGTGTATTTTCAATCAGAGTGAAAAAACAGTATTGATCCTAACTGGATGGCTTTGCCATACACCAGCTGATCTTGATCTAACAGGATAAATCCTGATTCAGGCCAGGGCTTACCCTGGCTCAGAATTTGTTGTAGCCAACACTTTAGCCAAATGGTAAAAATTGGAGCCAAATGAAATTGACTTTAGCCAAGGTTTTAGCCAGGAAGTAGTATCAAGAAGTTGTTCTGTATTTATATCTTTACAAGCTAGCGCAACTTTTGACATCTGCTGATAACCTTTTCAAACAGTTTGGACCCAGGTCAGACCCGACATTTTGTGGATCCGAACTTTTTGACACCCAAATGGTAATGAAAAATCCAGCATTCAAAGAGGTAAATATGGCACAATAATACAGTGTGAAGGAAAAGTAAATCAAAATACACTTTTTCGCAGATATGTACTTTTTGAACCACCTAGAGTGTACTTTTAGCCAATGACTTCTATTTGTAGCCACTCTACATTTATAGTAGCAAATGGCTATAATGGCTAATGGCAGTGTGAGCACTGCAGGTGTAGAGGGGTTAAGTGCATTTAACCCTACAGTAAAATAGGAAGACACAAAGGCCGGAGACTTAGGAGATCTTCCATGCACCAGTGTGGCCTCTTGCATTTTGTTACAATATATACTGAGCCAAAGTTCTAATGCAACGCGTAAAGGGCCAGAATTTTATACGACCAATTGCTGTAGGGCAGTTCATGTTGGAAAAATTGCTCTACTAATCTTGAAGAATCTTTATCCCACAGAGAAATTCAGAATATGTTGTATGGAGCATGGTTCTGTGAGCTGTCGTCTGTTTGGTCAAAAACGCTTTTTATGTCTCAGGACCTTGTGAGTTAAAAAGTCCGTATTAACCCACACTCCAACACTAGGCCAGTAAGATGAAGGGTATTGCTTGAAAATAGTGATTGAATTTCACAAGATGTAGCATAGTAAGTCCCCTATTTCATTTTGTGAGATACTGAAACTGTCCCTTATCAGTTAATCTGATCTCTATTGGACAGAAATATGTGTCTTTAAAGAATTCTGAGAGAAATCCCCAAAATCATCTCTAGATTTCATGATGCCAAAATGCATGTCACATATCGATTCTTGGAACATTCCCATGAATTTCATTTTTTTCAACCACCCTTCCTCAATGGAATGCTTTGTTTCTTAAACAGTTTGAAGCAAATTGTTAAAGCTAAAGTAAGTTTCGATTCCTAACTGAATGAACTTTCATTTAGGCGAACCAATCTGCCTAGGGCCAGGGCTTACTCTGGCTCAGAATTTGTTGTAGCCAACACTTTAGCCAAATGAAAAAAGTTGGAGCCAAATGAAATACTTTAGCCAAGGTTTTAGCCAGAAAGTAGTATCAACAAGTTGTTTTGTATTTAACTCTTTGCCCACTAGGGGCGACTTTTTGTTGTCTGCTGATAACCTTTGCAAACAGTTTGGACCCAGAGCAGGCCCAACAAAATGTTGGGCCTGGTCTGGATCCAAGCTATTTGACACCCGGGTTATATTGAAAAAATCCAGCATCCAAAGAGTAAAAAATATGGTACAATAGGAATAGTAAAAGCAATATTTGAAAATCCAAAAGCTGATCAAAATACACTTTTTCTCAAATATGTCATTTTTGAACCACCTAGACTGTAGTTTTAGCCAATGACTTATATTTGTAGCCACTCTACATTTTTAGTAGCAAATGGCTATTGGCAGCCGGGGGGGGGGGGGGGGGGGGGGGGATTGAGCCCTGCTAGGGCATTCATTTGGACAAAGATATTATTAAAATAAAACAAATATGCATTAGAACTCTGGCTCAGTACATGTATATTAGTTTTTGCAATGAATGTTATTAATCTTCATTGCAAATAGGTCTTGCTAATTTCAACTTTTATCATTTGGATCCTGTTGATTTCCCTCCTAACTGACTATTAATTAGTGCAGTGAAAGTTCACTGATATTCTGGCAGATTGTTCCACTAAATTTTCATATTATGTAACATAATATGAACTTCCCAAACATAAAATGTACTTCCCAAGTAGGCCTGCCTGAGTTTAAGTCCTTTGGTTGCTCAAATTTCAATTAACATGATTAACTCTTAAAATGCCAATCTCAACAAAAGTTGCCTGCTTTTAAAGTCTGCTGAAATGTTAAAGAAGCCTTTATGGCAAACAGTGTTGACCCAGATCAGACTGCTCCTATAGGAGCAGCCTGTTCTGGGTCCACGCTGTTTGCTTCTATACTTAATTCGTCAGTAATGTTAGCAAATTATTCGCAGCAGACGACTATGGCAGACGACATTTTCAGATGCATTTTTTCTTGGCGCTTTAAGGGTTCATTTGTTGTTTTAACGTCCATTTGACAGACACTGATTTTGGCAGGGTACATAATTTTGTAGACAAATTTTCTTGTATGCAATATGATTTAAGTCATCATAATCATGTGAAGGTATTCAAGCGTAATATGCTCAATGTCAGATGATGAATACAGATCAATACAGGGTTTGTCTCTAATCTTTCCATGTAAAAATGCAACTGGAAAACCTGAGCATTGACCTAGCACCCATTACACAGGTTACGCACGTACATAATAAAATTAGTAACATTCAAGGGAGGTCACTTAATGTGACAAAAGTGATTTTCCATGCAGTTGAATCATTGCTTGATCCAGTAGTGTCCCCTTGATGTGAGTAACTTTTTCAGTGTTCTGACTGCTCCATTGCTGAGGGTGGTCATTATCAAGATTTTATCACATTACATCGCATCTAGGGTATGTATGTATACATATACATGTTACAACATGTATTAAAATTGGTACAACATTGCATTACAAACTTTGCTCACATTGTACTAATGACACCTATAACAACGCTGTGCACATAATCATGAAAATGACAACACCGGGCCGCGTAGCGCAGTCGGTAACGTGTCTGGCAACAGATGCGAGTCTGGCTGCAAATCCAGGGGTCGCGAGTTCGATCCCGGCCCGGTCCCATACTTTCGTGGAGATTGATCATGAAATAATTTCTACGGTCATTCTCCTCCCTTCCGCTGTATCATTCAAGAAGGGTTGTTGTCAGTTACAAGCGAAAGTATGTGCACGAAGTACTGGTTAACTGCTTGTTCAAGCTTGCCCAGGAAAAAGTGTGGTTAGGTTACCTGACCGTCCCGCAATGACCATAGCTGTTGACTTGGGACGTAAAGCAACAAACAAAAAAAATAAATAAATAAAAAAAAAAAAAAAAATGAAAATGACAAAATCTGAACCTTTCTCGCCAAAATTGTGATTTAAATACAATTATTGCATAAAGAGCTGTGTCACATGTTCTGTTTTAACCGGCAAAACTTCATCTATTAATCAGGCAATTCAGGTGCTGTTGATACACGACTTTTGTACTTTACATAAACACCTTCTAGGCCACCACAAAAGTTGACATCATAAACAGTAACATGCATAGGAATGAATATAATTTAGTGATGTTAGGATGAGGTAAGTCTTTTTTCTGGAACAGCAGTTTTTAAAATCTACAAATCCTTCATACTTTTGCTGGCCATTATAGTAATACGAAAATGAACTATTCGAAGCATTTTTCCAAAGTTTTCAAGTGACAAATTGTCTTAATGCAATAATAAAGATCAAACATTGTTTTCTGATACATTAATATCAGCTTGACCCTCGGGTCCTTAAACACCCTCGACTTTCAGCCTGAAACTTTCAGGCTTGGGTTTCAACATCTCCCTTGGGGTCCAGCAGATGTTAATGCATAGAAAAACATGTTTGATGCCTATAGTAAGATTGATGTCATAATGATCATGATGATAAACACAATCTTAACATTTGCTCCTGATTATTGAATTTATTTAAATCATTGTGAAAAAAGAGATAAAACGCTTGGCAGGCCTCACATTACCAGTAAGCCTCTTTTCCCAACTTCTTTCATAAATCATGGCTTACCCTTGCTCAGAATTTGTTGTAGCGAACACTTTAGCGTAATGGAAATGAAATTAACTTAAGCCAAGGTTTTAGCCAGAAAGTAGTACAGTTTAAATGTATCATCAAGTTATTTTGTATTTAACTCTTTGCCCGCTAGGGGCGCCTTTGGTTGTCTGCTGATAACCTTTGCAAACAATTTGGACCCAGATCAGGCCGTTAAAATGTCGGGCCTGATCTGGATCCAAGCTGTTTGACATCGGGATGTTATTGAAAAAACCCAGCATCCAAAGAGTAAAATAAAAATTATGGCACAATAATAAAGTGTGAAGGAATAATAAAAGCAATATTTAAAAATCCAAAAGCTGATCAAAATGCACTTTTTCGCAAATATGTAATTTTTGAACCACATAGACTGTTCTTTTAGCCAACGACTTATATTTGGAGCCATACTACATTTTTAGTAGCAAATGGCTACAATGGCTAATGGCAGGGTGAGCCCTGATAAATTCAATAATGCATGAGTACTCATGTAAGATCCACTATTTCAGCTACAGTACAGACAGATAAGAGCCAGGATCCCAAAGCTGAGATCATGAGGAATAAAGGTACACTGACATACATGTTCAGGGAATAAGCTAGGGGGCGTCTAGGGAGAAATAGTCATCCTATGGGCCAAAATTTCGCCTTAAATGTGACCCAAAGAAAAGTGGGAGTCTCCCTAAAAAAATAATTTTTTTAGAGACTTATTTTCATTATGTCACCACACAAACGCAAGCTGTGGTGACAATCTACTACCACTGCCAGGGCTTCAGATTTTTTCAATGTTGGTGGGCCGAAGTGACCGATGGAGCAAAGAATGGTGGGTCATTTTCTGAAATGATGGGCCCAAGCATATCAAACTAACCACAGTTGACATTTGGGTAGTATAATTTATCTACACGCTGACACAGACACTTGTATGCATATATGTATAAATACATATTGACTGCAGTAAACCATGTCTTAAGCGGACACTCGAAAAAGAAGACCAATTACCGCTTAATGCAGGTCAAAAGTATTGCAGAATGCTCCAAGGGGAGCGTTCTGCAATCCTTTTGACCTTTATTCAGCTACCATTTGTTATTAAGATCTTTGTTTTGTCGTTTTTGAGTGGCTGCTTAAGACAGGTTGTACTGTATTGACAACCTACATGTACAATGTACTTTCTGTTTTGTGGAGTTCGTAGACTCGCTGTAAGACGAATATATTTATTAAAGTGAGATTTTTCACAACTAAAAAGGATGGGTCCACTAGGCCCACTGCCTTGGAAATTGATGGGCCAAATTTTGAAATCATGGGACAGTGACCCGTGCCCACCATAAATCTGAAGGCCTGCACTGCATCATTTTTTTTTCCATTTAATGGCAATAGTATGTGTTATGGCTAATTTGCCTCACAACTGACAGAAAATGTCGTAATTTTGTGCTATAACTTCTCCCTACATGTATCTGACTGTCACTTCTCTCCAATTTCCATGGAGGTAGAAGTCACTTCTCCCAACTGTCAGGGCCCAGCTTGAACCCTGCATGTTGGTCTTGAGACGGGTGGAGGGTGCTATCCCAAACATATATTCAATGTTTGGTTGTTTCATTGAGTCACTTCTTTTGATTACAAATGTACCCACAACATATGTTTCTGCTAAGGAGATTAGGAAACCCAAGCCCTATAGGAGTACTTTTGCAAACAGTTAGGACCCAGATGAAATGCAGCGTAGTACTGCAATTCATCAAGGTCTACACTGTTTGTAAATGTAAGAAGATCTTCAGACAAAGGATGCAATAAAATTCTTTTAAAATTATAAGATGACACCCTTAGATATATTCAATTGTTAATCACAAGTTGTTGTATCAAACCAGAAGGGAGAATCCATTAGTATACAAAGGGTTAATTTGTAATTGTTTGAGAATGTAAAGAAATTGACTTGAAGCTGTTGCTGATTCTAGCCTTACAGATTTTAAACAGGAAGCACTTAATTTGATCCTTGCACAAGACAAATTAATCACACCTTAATACTGGCTTATCCCAGGAAACCTTTCAACGTGACTGGACATACACGGACCCAGAAAGTTTTGTCAGGGGGGGTCCAACTTTGACATTTTTTTTTTTTAGTTTGATGAAGGGAGGAAGGATCTTATGGGGCCAGCGAAATGCCATTTAAATGGGGTTTTGCTGGCAAACATTGAATGCTGGCTTGGTAGCTTTGTGATCTTTTAGGGGATCTGGACCAATTTTGCTAAGAAACCCTATATTTTAGTGATTTTTCAGGGATCCTCTGGATCTGCGCATGCTGGAAAATGCCTGAGACATAAAGTATTTTAATGAAAAAAATGCTGAATAAGCTGTCTGATCTGGATCCACGGTTTGCATGGTAACTTAAATATGAACCAGAAAGAAAGACCAATTATGTTTTACACACAATCTGCGCAATTTACATGTTACTATTATTATTCAATGGTAGTGGTCACAACTGTTGGGTACTGTACTACTTTGTATTGAGGCAAAAGTAAAACATCGACAAGCAGTCCAGCAGGCAGATTCTGGATTTCTGAAATGCATTTTTTGGCAGATTCACAAATCAATTCAAATATCAAGTGTCTTCTGATTCAAAATGTATGTAAGCACTCCACCTCCTTATGGGTTACCAGAAAAAAATACAGTACAGGTAAAAATACAGCCGTATTCAGTGTATACTAATTTTCAACTCTATCAGTATTTTGGGAAAACAGACCCATAATTAACACCTGTACGGACACTATCTGTAGCACTGTATTGTATGCCTATATTGTCGTATTTTTTTGACCCTGAAGTTCAAAGGGCGTGGCATATGCTAATTTCATCCCCGATCTGTTATCGGTAGTTTTCGCTAATTTTCGCCGAATATATGAACTAATTAGGTTATTTGAAATGGAATGTGCGATGTGAGTAGCGCTTGGACAATATCGCCCGCTGTAGTGTAGCGGTTTAGGTGTATGACCGATAGCATATAACAGGTACAATGTAAGTTCGAATCTCACGAGGCAGATTCTTTTTATTTTAATTTTCCTGTAAGAAAGGTTTGTATGCGCTAAAAAAACAAGAAAGCGTGAAAATGATGTGTTTGTATGTTTTTTGCGTGCGTGCGTGCGAGTAAATGTAAACATTCACATGATAACACTGCAGTTGCTCGTAAACCAAGAATGTCGGACAACCAATATTCGCTCTTAGGCGAAACAGTCTCGATTTACTATAGTAGCGACTACACGTGTGATCACGTCTACATGTGTACATATACGCAACTGCAAAAAGCATTTTCATGTTTTTCTAGAGTTTTCAGTCATGTCAGTACATAGAAACTTTTTTACTGGGAAAAAAATAAAACTCCTTGCGGGATTCAAACTTGCATCCTCTGTATTAGGAGTCCTGGGCTTAGCCCACTACACCAGAGCGGACGATATAGCCATATTTTCTACAGTTATGACACATTGAATTTCAGAAAACCTAATTTATTCTCGTATATTTGGCGAAAACTATCGATGAGTGGTCTGAGATGAAATTAGCTTAGGTCACAACCTTTGAACTTCAGGGTCAAAAAAATATGACAATACCTGTGGTAATATAATCAGTTTTCTTTCACACCAGATAAGAATATCTGAGATTTTACACTCGGATTGAAAATCTCAACTTAACCATGCTATCTTACCAAGGACTTCAAGTAACGTTATCATGTGAAATTGCATCTTAGCCTATTCAGGGACATCTGTAAGCTTATTTTAAAATAAATA
The DNA here is from genome assembly GCA_964019695.1 of Loripinus fragilis. Taxonomy (NCBI): domain Eukaryota; kingdom Metazoa; phylum Mollusca; class Bivalvia; order Lucinida; family Lucinidae; genus Loripinus; species Loripinus fragilis. The sequence goes on from OZ026514.1 coordinate 94,079,179, forward strand.
AATCAATAAAAACAGTGGTGAGCAAGAAAAAGAATCCAATTTATTCGTGTGAGGGTAGGATAGAAAAATCAGTCCCTCGGGATCACCATTGGTCATCACTCCGCAAGCCTTGTGATACCAAACAGCGATCCTCGTGACGGATTTTTCTATCCTACGTACCCTCACACTCATGATAGATAAATCTTATATTCTTTTTCAGAACACAGTCGAGTGTCACCATATTCCAGTCATGACCAGGTGTCTACTTCGAGCTCTTCCAACTATTTTGATATCAGCAGTTCCTCTTCAGCTGCTAACAACAAGGATAGCGTGATGAAAACCTCTTCCACTGCTAATAACATAGACAGTGTTATCAAAATTTCTCCCGCTAATAACCAGGACAGTGTTATCAAAACTGCTGCCGCTTCAGACACTAATATTAAACAGAGTGTGGATAGTTCATCTGCAGATAAATCTGAGACGAAAGCCACAACAGACTGTTTAGTTGAAGCTTCTACCTCAAACACTAGTGATAATGGAACAGTGAGTAAGGAAACAGTTCAGGCTAGTGATACTACTATAGCAATTAGTGAAAAAGATAAACCTTTAGTTAAAGATGGTGAACTGGAGAACAGGGGAGTTAAAAGGTAAATTGGATACAGTAAACCTGTGTAAAACAGCCGCTCTAAAAGAGACCAAAAATTGTTTTTCAAGACTATTTATCTCTTAATGTAGGTCAAAAGTATTGCATTCTGCAATACTTTTGACCTTCATTAAGCTATCATTTGTCATAAAGATCTTTGTTTTGTCTATTTTTGAGTGGCAGTTTTACACAGGTTTTAATGTACAGTTATTAACCCTTGACATGCTGAATATTTAAATGTACTACACTGACCCCACCCCACTTTGTGAATAATTCGTGAAATTGAGAATTAACCAAATTTGAATTACAAAATTGAACTTTGTTTATGTAGTTTACAATTAAGTAGAATTAGGAGTTATAAAATCTTGACCTTGTGTTCACTATGTTATATTTTCCCTTGTTTAGAACTTGTGTATTAATTGAGAAAACTGATGTCTGTTCTACAGAGACAGTAGTGTTCTAGATGAACCATCAAGCACACCGGAGAAGATTGGTGCTAAGAGCAAGAAGAGGTGTGGTGTCTGTAAATGTAAATTAGAACTTGCACAGAGGGCTATAGGAAGGTGTAAATGTGGTAAGTGCAGGCCTCCCGATAAATTTGAAAATGAGCTGTGACATGTGATTTCCAACAATGTGGCATTTTGACAAGTGTAGACTCAGACGAGGCCTCTGCAGCCTCCTTTTAAGCTTCTGCTTAGAAACTCCAAATTGTGTAACAATCATAGAATACTAAAGCACATAGCAAAGGCTCTGATCAGACTGCGCATATGCGCAGGCTGGTCTGAGCCTTTGCTGGTCGCACATACCACATTGTTAGAAATCTCATGTAGCGGCTCAAACTATTTTTCTTATCTCTCAGCCAAAACATATATTGTGGGTAGTCAAAAGAACTGTCTCATTGAGACGGTTCTTTTGAGCACCCAAAACACATGTTTAAATTGATGAGTAAAAAAAATAATCACAATTTTACACACAGAAAGCTTGCTTATCTGGACTATTATAAGTATTCAATACACTACAAAAATTCACCTTGTCGGCTCGTAATTACCATAGGGCCAGTTAAGGGGGAAAAATAGCATTAAAATGGCGATTCTTTTCTTATCCATCAGTTTAAACATGTGTTTGAGTACCCACAACATATGTTTTGGTTGAGAAATAAGAAAATTTATTTTTTGGTATGCACTCTTAACTAAATAAGCATACAAGCTCCTATTTTCAGCACAAATTGAGGGGTCCTGGGTTGTTTACACTGTGTGAACATCTGAATTTCAGTCAACTGAGTGGTGCAATTTCATTATTAAAATGGGTTCATATTGTGGATGAAAACAGTGTTGATTCTGATCTGACAGCTGGCCCTTTGAAAATTGAAAAGATTTTCCCCATACTGATAGAAATGGGCTGGCTTTACACAAATGTATAGCAGCATGTCAGATACTGATCAAAACTTTCAATCTACATCATCTCCTGCCCAGTCAGTGACCTTGAGCTCACTGGATTGGAAATTGTTCGTTAAGTTTGGGGCACAGTTTAATGTTGATTCTGAGAGGCAAAGTATGGATCAGGCCCCAAGGTTTATAAACTGCTCAATGACATATAAACTAACATGCAGAAAAATAAAGACCGTCTTGCTTTCAAACTCTCAGATGTTGTATTTATTGTGCTTATAAATGTTAAAGTGCCAACAATGGTTATTCTAATAGCAAACTTTGCATGAACATGATTTTTTTTATAGGCTCTTAATTGTCACTAAACCTTGTCTCTTGAGTGGCGCTTGGGTTATATTACTGAACAACTTGAGCAAGAACATTAATCCTAGCTTAGTACTGGTTCAACCCAGGAAGACCCGTCCCTATATAACTGAAAGATTGTTGATGGGATGTAAAGAATCAAATCAAACAAACAAAGCAAGCGTTTTTACACTTTTCATTCTGATGAATTTTTCCCGGGGGATTTTCCTTAATATTGTCCATTTTGTGTTTTAAGCGGCCACAGGTCAAAATTTCTAAATAATGATGTATTTATGCCCCTAAAGATTCATGAGATTGTTTTAAATTTAGCAAACTGTGCAGACACTGATGAAATGTCCTCTTATACAGCATTTCATCTGAGTCTTCACTGTTTGTACCGGTATCCAGAATGAAAAGGGTTAATATTTGTCTTCTAAACTGTTTCAGATAATGTCTACTGCTCATTACACCGGCTACCAGAGCAACATGACTGTCAGTTTGACCATAAAGAGGACGGGAGACGAGAGGCTCGGGAAAAGATGGTTAAACCTACTCGTCATCTTGGAACTTCTTTTAAGCGTCTAGACTCTGATTCCTGACCTCAGAAGAGGCAGTAGACTTGAATTATATGGGCCTCGTCGTGACAAAACTTGTCTTCCGGGTTTCTGAAAAAGCGAGACTCAAACCAGTCTCCTCAACTACAGAGACTAGCTAGAAAATTGAAATTTCGCTTGTAGCAAGCTTAGATATTGTACTTTACAAAACGTGAATAACAAAAGTGCTGATCAGACTGCGCGGATGCACGGGCTACTGCGGGGATGCGCAGGCTGATCTACGCCTGTGTTGTTCGCAAACCCCGAAGACAGGTTTTCTCGCATCGAGGCCCATATTGTCTTGTTGGAGTATATTTGGAGAAGAACCAATTTTAATACTAGATAAGCCAGACCTTGCATAACTCAGCATAAAGGCTAATTTCAACTGTCTGATCATCTTTTCAGATTTATTTTAGACAAGTTTAATAATGTGTATAGTGAATGTTCTAATATTTTGGACACTAAACTGGATTTTTTAGGTTTTTCACAATAATTTTCGATGATAGCCTTTTTATTTTAATTTAAGTAAACTGTGTTCGCAATGAATGTTGTACAGACAAATTAGCGCCAACTCCTCCAAATGGTTCCAAAATCCAAGATGCTGCAGTTAACTCTGCGCATAGATGCACTCTTTCAGCATTTTAAGCACAGCGCAAATAAACTAGCTCAAATATGTCAGTCAAAAAGCTCTGTTGCACTGCCCTAGTTTACTAACTAAAGCGATGGATGGCTTGTTCAAATATATTGGAAATCACGCCTGATAAGCTTGTGTGTGAAGATATCGGGGTCATCTTGAAACTGTCCGTTTTGGAGCACATGCCTAAGAGAAAAATAGTACGTCATGCCAAATTCCAGCTTCTGTCCTACAAATGATCACGCTCAAATTAGGTGCATATGCACAGTATATTCTGGGTATGCAAACAGCAGGATTATGCTATGTCCAGCCGCTGAATAATGTTGTAATCACCACTTGTGAATATTCTTTCGAGACATACCTTTTCTGTCACGCCTCTACAAAATTTACCTGTCAATAAAACACTTAGAAATTTTGGCTGAATTATGTTTCTTGCAAATTCCTCCTCTATGTGCACAAAAGTCTGTTTGCGCCACAAACTTAGGAACTGTTGGAGAATTTGGCTCTAATTTTTCTGTAAAACTTTCATCGCAAACACACTTTGCTAAAATTAGAAATAAAATAGGTTATAGCCAAAAATCAGAGTGAAAAACATTAAAGATCAAGTTTAGTTGCCTGCCAAAAAGGCATAGACAAACAGGGCAAACCCAGATCAGACTGCTTCTGAAGAAGCAGTCTGATCAGGATTGTCCCTGTTTGCTTTTCTGACAAGCTTTATTGTGATTTCCAGCCCTGATAACCAACATTTTATTTGAGAACAGAAAGAGAAAAGTATTCCAAATTTTAGAACATTTTCCATACTTAAATTTTTCTTATTTTTCAACTAAAACTTCTGTTGTGGTAATGAGACGATTCTTTTGAGCACAAAAAAGATATGTTTAGATTGATCGATAGGGAAAAAAATCACAATTTTAGATACAAAAAACTTGGTTATAGAGAGTTCTGCAGTTTCTTTGTAACACTATTCTTGATTTTGATGGGAATGTTGTTTATAAATTTGTGTTATCAGAAGAAATAATCTTCACATAGAATAGAAAAATGACTTAATCCTTATCCTGTCAATATGTTTTGTCCGGAAAATTGTGTTTGCCACTCCAGAATGCTATGATCATGGAAGCAAACACTATGAGTAGGGCTGTCACGTTTACGAAACTTGGTAAATGTTTACACGAATTCCAGAAACCTAAACAGTTCCGCTTATATAAAACTTCCAGATTGATTTTTTTCATTATGCAGATCGGTAAATAGCCGATATTTTCCACACAACAAAACTCTTTGAAAATGTCCCTTGTGCCAACATTCAAAATTGTTTGGTTGGGTGTTGTGGTATAACTCATTTCAAGTAATTGGAAAGCAATTGCTACATTTGCAGACTCTTAAATTACTGACATTTTCTTCAGTTCCAAATGTGTAATTAATGAGCTGACATGCTCAAGACATAACTGCCAATCGTCACATATGCATCAATATACACGCCGACAGGAAGTTGAAACAAAACAAAAACAGTTTTAAGACATGTGCTTTCACATGCATCTCCACCAAATATTAAGACATGCCTTTACATAACTGTTAAAATGCAGGAATATAATTGCTCCTAGCAGTGACTGAGTGAGACATAGGGGCATTTTTATGGCAATGAGAAATGTCTGTTGAGAATGTCTGCTTTAATTCTAATTGCAGTAGATACTTTATTAAATACAGCCAAATTTTGGAAAACAAACAAACACTATTTTTCATTAGAATATGCTATTAATAAACCACGAAGCTGGTCACATGCTAAAGTTTGTTTAAACATAAGGCCGATCTTGTAAACGTTTATTGGAAAAACAAGAAATGTTAGTGTTTACGCGTGTAAATGTGGTAGCTTTTACTATGAGTCCTGATCAAGTCTGATCTGGGTCCATATTGTTTACAATATAGGCTTCTAAGCAGGGATTTCTCTAAGTTTTGGAGTAGCTGGCAGACATTGTCATGAACCTAGCAAAATTCACTGCCTTATAGTATAACCTATGGACCAATTTATCAAAGTAGCTGGCACAGAAGGCAAAGTAGGTGGCTATATTTGCTGGCTGCCGCCTCTTAACGAAATCACTGTTCTAAGGCTCATCATAAGATGACCAGGCAGATGACAATCGATGTGAATGGAGAGAAAAGCCTACATGGTCATTTTTTTGGTCAACTGCTTCCAAAGCTGGTGGTGCTAACCAATCCATATTTCCATTGGCGTGTCCCCATTTAATCCTCGTTTTTTGGGGCTCCTAAATGTGCTGCATTGACAAACAGTGAATACCCAGATGAAATGCCACATAATGTGGCATTTCATCAAGGTCTACATTGTTTGCTAAGACAAAAAGGATCTTCAGAGAATGAAGTACAATTTTGTTGGAAATTATAACCTCTGACTCAATATAATACAATGGGCAATCCCAGGTTAATTGTATCAAACCAGAAGGAAGAATCCATTAGTACTTGAAGGGTTAAGTGTTTAAGATTTTTTCAACCAAACTTTAGCTGGCAACATTTTATTGTTACTAGCCCCACAGGTTTAGATAAACAAAAATTATCAGTGTAAAAATGTAAATGTTTTCCTACCCATTGGTTTTAACATATGTTTTGGGTGCTCAAAAGAACCCTCTCATTAAGATGGTTCTTTTGAGTACCCACAACATATGTTTTGATAGAGAAAAAAAAAATTCATTACTCACGCTTAACTAAAGTTCTGTAGCCCCATTTAGGAGATACATTTAATGTTTCATATGAGTCATGATGCAAGAAAATATGTCTTTGGGGTTTCAGACTAGGTCATGCTTAAACCTTTACCTCATAAGGCTTTTGCAAGCAGGAAAGACCTAGATCAGGCAGCTCTTGTAAGAGCTGCCTGATCAATGTCTACTCCATTTGCTTACCTATATCGAATATTATCCCATGCTGGTGGATGTGACCAGTGATTTCTTTGTTGTATGTACCAACTTGAATGTTTATTTATACAATTATTCATAGTGGATGGAGCCTAGCATGAAGATTTAAGAAGGAAAGGGTTATGCTAGAATCTTAGTTTTGCAAGTGACAAGTTGAGCTTTTATATTTTCCAGACATTAGCATAGCCCGAATGCTGAATATGCTACACACATCAAAGGGAGACTACTGGATCAAGCAATGATTCTCTTCATTTGCATCCCTTTTCAGACTCTGAACTTCTCTTTAAGGAAAGAATTTGCTACAGAGGGAGCAAATTCTTTCCTTTGAGAGAATTTCCTTTTGGTATGGAAAATCACTTTTACCACTTTAGGTGACCTCACATGAATGTTATCCTAGCTTAGTACTGGTTCAACCCAGGAAGACTCGTCCCTGTTTAACTGAAAGTTTGTTGATGGGACGTAAAGAATCAAACCAAACAAACAAAAAAAACTCACATGAATGTTACTATTTTTATTACGCATGTGCGTTAATGGGTAATGGGAGCTACGCCAATGCCAGAGAGCTAATAACAAAGGCACTGATCATACTGCACATATGTGCAGGCTGATCTGTGCCTGTTGTTTGCATGCCAAAAAAGTTGCTTCAATGCCCATATTTTTGTAAAATTGTCAAGTTATGACCAATTCTCATTATTACAAAGTGTTATTGAAAGGAAACTGTGTCTTGCCAAATGCTTCACTAATTAGATTACACTGTATTGATATCCTCTGCTTTGTACTGGAAGTCAGTAAATGATCCCAACATAACTGAAAACTTGTTGACTAGGAGGTAAAGCTACAAGATATTTGTTTAGTACTGTAAAAATTGATTGGGAGTTGTTCAATAGAGAATCAGTATATAAAGCTACAAGATGTTTGTTTAGTACTGTTAAAAATGATTGGGAGTTGTTCCATAGAGGATCAGTATATTTAATTTTTTGTTGATTTGAAATGAAACATTTTTGTTTCTTGTGTTAAGATACCTTAAGTTATGAAAATCCTGGCTGTAAAAAAACCTTTGTTTTAAAAGGTTTTGTGTAATATAAGTTTAGGCTTATGATAAGAGATACTAGAGGATACTTTCACGTTTGCATCAAAACCTTTATTTGCCATATTTACCCTCAATTAAGCCTCCAGATATGGGTGCATAATTGTATTTTCTTTTCTTACTTCTCAACCAAAAACATATGTTTTGGGTACTCAAAAGAACCATTTTAATGAGATGGTTCTTTTGAGCACCAAAAATATGTTTAATGATTAAGGAAATAATTGCATTTATAACCTCATAAGTTTCCTTATCTGGACACACTTTACACAGGTTTAGGGAAACAAATTTTTTAATCTTTTCTTACCCATCAGTTTTAACATATCAGGGTACGCACAAGCTTGAAAAGTTCTTGAATTTAGAGGGCTTTCTTGAAAAGTCCTTGAAAATTAAATCTGCCTTGAAAAGTACTGGAAAATCACTCAAAAGCCTTAAAAAGTCCTGGAAGTCCACCATTTTCTGTAGGACCTATTAGCACTGTTGATAGAGACCTAGAGCAGTAAAAAAGTGTTGTGCCTTTATTTGGTGCAGCATGTGCTTCACCAAATATAGGCACAGCAATTTTAGACTATAATTTTCCAGTACTAACGTCTCCATTATCCCAGTCTATCACTTCTGAAGTAGAATTTTAACACTTAGATCAGTATTTTTCATCAATTTTTAGTCCTTGAGAGCTGTTGGAGAGACTTTTAAAAGTCCTTGAAATTTACTCAAACTTGCCTGTATGAACCCTGTATATGTTTTGGGTACTCAAGAGAACTATCTCATTGAGATGGTTCTTTATGAGTACCCATAACATGTTTTGATTGAGAAATTTATTGGTATGTACTCCTAAGTAAAGGTCAGCCTTTGGAATATGCCTGGGACAGTTCATTGAACACCTGACGGGTGTTTTTATCTTAGCAAACAGTGCAGACCCTGATGAAATGCAGCAGGGTTTTCACAGTTTGCCAAAGTACCAATTTTGAGGTTTCCTGTATACAAAGAATTATCAGAAAATGCATCAGTTAGAGATAAGAGGTCAAAATTTTTTAAGACTCCTCTAGGCCGGCAAGTCGACATAAAACTACTTTTCTGACCGTTTATCCGACAATACACTTCCCAAATGAAAATTTTGTATGGTGAATGTACAATATAGATTTATCAGTTACCTCTCACATTAACTGCATTGTTGCATGCTGCCTGGTAAACATTGTCCACGGCACGTGCCTTTATCATCAGGTCATGATGACGTTGCACTTTTGAATGACGTCGCTAATGACGCTGAATCAACACAAAATCGAAAATTACGTCATAATCACTAGTTTGAAGAGTGAATCAGTGGGTAAACTGATAAATAGAATACCGGGGATATCAAAATACACTCACCTAGTATTCTCTATTTATTCAGCAGAACAAGGGATAGGATAAACTATGCATTCATTGATAGCAAATTTTACTGGCTGGGAGCAGCCTCTGGATGTTCATGGTAGTTTGAAGGCCAGTTTTGTATACCAAATAAAAAGAGAAAATTTGCTAATATAATAGTACATTCTCTTGACTGATGCAAAATTTTACATCTTTTTTATGACAAAATACACACAGTAAAACCTGTCTTAAGCGGCCACACAAAAAGAAGGCAAAAATAGGTTTCTAAGACCAATTATTGCTTAATGCAGGTAAAATGTATTGCAGAATGCTCTGCAAAACTTTGGACATTCATTAAGATACCATCTGTCATAAAGATCTTTGTTTTGTCTTTTTTGAGTGGCTGCTTAATACAGGTTTTACTGTAAATTTTTTGACTTTTAGCTAAAAAAATATTAGAAAATCATTGATGCTAAATCGATTCCGCATTTATGCAAGTCTTCTTTTGTTACTATATATATATTTAACCAACCATCATTTGGGAGTCAACATGACAAAACCTGTCTCGAGGTTTCAGACTAAGTGAGACTCAAACCAGTCTCCTCAGCTACAGAGACTAGTTAGAAAATGGATTTTTTGCTCGTAGATAGTCGAAATGATGATACTTTCCAATAAGGGAATAAAATAGGCGCTGATCAGAAATGCGCGGATGCACAAGCTGGTCTGTGTCTTTGTTGTTAGCAAATCCCAAAGACAGGTTTTCTCGGCGAGGCCCATTTTTTTCTTGGGTTTCATTAATTTTAGCCTGAGTTCTTGTTTGAGTATGTCTGATTATGTCTGTGTGCTACCTCATATTAAAGGATGGTCATATTCTGACTGCCTGAATGTGTTTTTTTTTTCACTTGATGTATTTGCATGGGTGAAAGTTTTCATGATTAATCATGAATTCAGGATTTTGAGGCTGACTTTCCATAGAAAGTCAGCCTCAAAATGCTGAATTAAGGAGATTATTATATAGCTTCTTTGATTAGTTTTCAGATTATCTAACTACAATTAATCATTTTAACTTTAAATTATCCATTTTTGTAGCCATCCTGCAAGTTTCAAAATTTGAATTTCAAAAGTTCAGGATTTTGGAAATTTTGAACTTCACCCATGTATTTGACTTCTGCATTGTGTGAATGCTTGTATTTTATCCTTTGTATCTGTAACCTAGCCCATGTATCATGCTATTAAACCCTTTGATAAATGATTTGGGCTCCCGAGAAAATGAATGTTATCACATAGCTTGAAAGTCCCTCTTTAAACATTCATGCACAGCTGTCTAGTGGGCCAAGCAGCTTATTATGATATATGGTCAGGTCCTTCAGCAACCGTTATACAATGTATATGTGGAGATAAGAAACTATGCAGCTCGCTTTCTTCCTGGTGTCATAAGTACCAAAATATGCTGGCTAATTGGGCTAAAATGTGACGAAAATTAGGGAGATGTGACAGTAAGATAGGAAGAAGTTATAGCACAAAATTTGACATTTTCCGTCAGTTTAAAAGCAAATTAGCAATTACACATAATATTGCCATTACATGGAAAGAGAAATACGATGCAGTGGTAGTAGATCGCAGCTTATGTTTATGCGGTGTGTGGTGACAGAATGAAAATGAGTCACTTGGAAAAAAAAGATTTTTTTTTAGGGAGACTTCCACTTCTCCCTGGGTCCCATTTAGGGCAAACTTTTGGCCCCTAGGGCGTCTATTTTGTCCTAGTCGCCCCTAGCTTATTCCCTGCTCTATCAAACTATTGTCATGGAAGGGACAACACTACTCTTTGCTGAACTGTAATTCCAAGATGGATAATTAGTTGAATAATATGACGAGGCATGCATTGATAACTTGGAGGGCATTTGGAGTGGAAATCATTAATACCTGACTTATGTGTTTGTGTTTAATGTCCCACCAACAGCTTAAGTCATATGAAGAAATGGCTACAACTAAGTCTCATACGGCTGAAAAAAGCAGGGTACTGAACCTTAACCCCTGGTTTACAAGGTGATCAGTTTAACCACCACACCAGTGGCTCTGTAATAATAAACAACTAACAACAGATAAAGTTCAGATACCCTGCTGAAAATCGTATAATCTTGATTTCCACTATAATCACAGCACCAGTATGTCCATAACAACAGCATCTGCTTGCCTAATTTGGTGTGGACCCAGCTTCAAATTTCTATGGAGAAACAAGGAAAAAGGGGAACTCTAGCTATCTGTAGGCTATAAAATGTTCATTTTTCAATTTCCCAAGTTTACTTTTGTCCAAAAGAAATAGAACTTGTTTTTGTTGTTTTGTTTTTGTTTGCTCTTTTTATAAAGAGAAATTATTTTGAAAAAAGATTTAGATACATGCAGAGTGAAACCTGTCTTAAGTGGCCACTCAAAAATAGAAAAAAACAAAGCCATGTGGAATCTTAATGCAGGTCAAAAGTACTGCAGAATGCTCCACGGGAGCATTCTGCAATACTTTTGACCTGCATTAAGCGTTTATTGGTCTTGAAAACCTATTTTTGGTCTTCTTTTGAGTGGCCGCTTAAGACAGGTTTTACTGTAGTTTAAAAAAACATTTGGGTTGCACTGCAGTTAGTTTGAATTTCCAGACTGTTGGACATGGGTACAAACCTGTCATCAAGGATCATTTGGGTTTTGACATTTATGCATGCTCAGATCCAGAAGGGGAGGGGGTCCTGAAAAATCACAAAAATATAGGGTTTCTTAGCAATACTGGTCCGGATCTCCTGAAAAATCACAAAGCTACCAAGCCAGCATTCAATGTTGGGCCATCATCGGCCCGCCAGTTAAAAGCCATTTAAATGGCATTTCGCTGACGGGCAGATGATTGCCGGCTTATAGTGGTATTTGGATCCTCTCTCCTAAAAAAGTCAAATTTAAACCCCCTCTGGCAAAACTTTCAGAACCAGCGCATGATGCAGTCCAGTGCTATCGTTTGATATTAATTTTATGAAAGGTATTTTGGAAGATATGTCTGAAAATTTAGGGTAAATACTTTTGTTTATTTTTCGCTGTTGTACTCATTGTGGTCAAAAACTTATTTTTGATCATACTGAGTGCAGCTGTGTTAACAGAATGAGTATTTTATTGTACGGCCAGAATCTTGCTTCGTGGTTAGATTACATTTTACCCTATGCATCCTGGGTAATTTTTTACGCGTTTTGTTGTCTGCTGATTTTTTTTCAAAATCAACACTGTAGAATGATTCTTTCAGGAGTACCATCAGGGTGTAAATAGTTTGGATCCAGATCAGGCCAGTAGTTTTGTCTGGCCTGATCTGGGTCCAAACTGTTTGCAAAAGTTATCAGCAGACAACTCCAGGAGATAGAGTTAAAACATGGGTGAAAGTTTTCCAGGATTATTCTGATTTATTTTCAGTTCATATTTAGGCAATGGACCATTTAAACTTGAAATTGTAATCATTTTGTAGCCATACAGCAAGTTTTAATATTTGAATTGCAAAAGTTCAGGATTTTTATACCCCCCGTAAACTTTGTTTGTAGGGGGTATACTGTTTTCACGTCCGTCCGTCCGTCCGTCCGTAACGCTTTGTTTCCTTAATAACTCAGTCATTGCTGGATTTTCATCAAACCTTGCAAACATGTTTATATATGCAAGACAAATACTTTAGACAAAAAAGTAAGGGCTAGGGGCCAATTCTATTAGAGTTATTTCCCTTTGTAGTTCTAAATGGCTTTTAATATAGTGCTTTATGCTTATGCTATTATAGGCCATACACGGGCCAATCATCTCTTACCACAGCTTTTGATGGAACAATTTGGTACTTTTCCTATACAATGTAGACACATTGAACATATGCATGAAGGAGTTTAGTTCAGAAAAAATAATTTTTGACAAAAAGACAGCTGTGAGAACTTAGACAATTTTTCCCTAATAAGGTGTTTGTATATGCATAGACAGTGCCTTTATGGGCCGATCAACTCCTACCACAGCTTTTTATGGAGCAATTTGATACTTTGCCTATACAATGTAGACACATTGAACATATGCATGAAGGAGTTTATAATTTTTGTTTGCACAGATTCTACTGAAATCTTCGTCTTCTTATTCAAACTATAACTTGCCAAGTTTTTTCACTGACTCTTACTGTGCGGGGGGTATCTAATAAGCATTGCTTATTGACTTTTTTCATTGAACTTTCACCCATGTTAAAATTATTGAAACTCCCTGTTCCCAGCGTTGTATAATCTGGATATTTCATGGGGAAATATAAAATTTGTATCAGTTAATGTCTTCTTCAAACTACTTTAAATGTTCTAAAAAATTTAAAACATTTCTGTCTGCAACTAAACTGTTCATTATCAGGCTGGAATTCACAAAATGCTTTAAAATAATATCAAACAGATAATGTCCATTTCAGACTGCTTCTTTAGAAGCATTCTGATCTGGGCCTGCCATGTATATATAGGTCTTTGGCCTGGCAGCGCAGTGTTCGAAATTTTAGAATATTAACGATATATGTGCTTTTGGTACTGACAGTTCTTATTACCGTATTTTCCAAAATATACACAGCATCAAAAGTTAAGCACAACTAACTTCGTAACCAAATTTTTCAAAGTAAGGTTATGCATGCAAATAAACATTATAAGTAAAGATAAATGCATCTTATAGGGATAAGATAGTGAAACCATCATGCTATTTTGCCAAAATATATGATGGTGAGTTCAACTAAAAGCACATAGGGGTCAACTTATTTTCATTGCAACTTCAGGGCGATAGGGAGCAGTTTTGATAAGCCGCAAAACTCATGATTTTGTAACTAAATCTGATACATGAGTATTTTTAAATTTTCATTCATATATTTATGCAGTTTCACAACAGATTAAAAGTTTCCATGAATCCATGTTCAATAAAATTACTTCACAGTAGTTGGAAAATTGTTTCAGCAAAATTTTAGGTGGTGCATTACTTTTGACACCGTCTATAAAATGGTCTCAAGGTAATGAAAAACTTTTCTTACTTTCACACTCTCAGATTTTTTATTTTTTGTGCAAATGTTAAAATGGCAAGAATTGTTGGCAGTTTAATATTTATGAGCATGATAAATTTCAAGCTCACTTGATTTGAGCATGAAAATGTTTTATAAGCTCCGAGTCAGGTCAGGGTCTACACTGTTTGCTATTCAGTCAAACTGCATTGGTCTATCTGTTTATCTACAATATGGGCCTCGTCACGAGAAAACCTGTCTTTGGTGTTTCCGACAAAGTAAGTTTCAAACCAGCCTGCTCAGGTACAGGTACTAGCTAGAAAATTGAAATTTCGCTTGTAGCAAGTTTAGATATGCTACTTTACAATAAGCGAATTACAAAGGCGCTGATCAGACTGCGCGTATGCGCAGGCTGGTCTGCGCCTTTGTTGTTCGCAAACCCCTGAAGACAGGTTTTCTCGCGTCAGGCCCATATGATCCCTAAACTGTCTGAATACTTAGCGTATATATGGTATTATCATGGGTGAAAATTCAACATTTCCAAAATCCTGAACATTAGAAATTCAAATCTTAAATCTTACAGTATGTCTTCAAAATATTAATTATTTCAAGCTTAAGTTGTTTTTAAAAGACCTGAAACCAAATTAAACAAGCTATAATAAACTGCCTAATTCAGGATTTTGAGGCAGACTTTCTATGGAAAGTCGGCCTCATAATCCGGAATTCAGGAATAATCCTGAAGATTACCCATGTGTTACCAGCAAACCGTAAGAGCTTCATCTTTCATATTTTGTACATATATTATGTACATAATACCAATTATGAGAGTTTTTTTGTCTATGCTTGCTATGACTTTAAGCCACCCCCTGTGTAGATTTTGTTCTTGTATTTTAAATCCTGGATAGGAATTTTCTCTTGTTTTGTAAGTTCATTCTATAATTTAATCTTTCTGAAAAGTTTAATATTTCTTAACTTATTGTATCAATTAATATATATGTCACGAGTTTGAGCTTTTAATAACATGTAGAACAATTTATAATAAAAAATATTGGTATACATGGTTGTATGTCTCTTTAGTTTGTTCCAATGAAAAATTGAATACAAGTAAACATCATGCTTAAAATAGCTTGGATCAATTTTGTTTAATTGTTGATGCTTTACATAGAGGATCTTACATGAGTGCTCATGTTTTATTGAATTTATTAAACGAGTTGAGGAAAAGAATTAAATGCGAGGCTTGCTGAGCATTTTATCTCTTTCGCAAGGAGTTTAATAAATTCAATTATACAAGAGCATGAATGTTAGATTCTATTTATCATATGACATTAGGATTACTTTGAAATCTCATTTCTGCTGTAAAAATGTTATAATTTTGCCATTATGTATGCAACGTTGTTATGGACGTCATAACGTTTCGCGAAAATCTGTTAACCACTAGTGGTTTATCGATTTTATTGCATGGCGTTATTTCACTCCCAGAAGCGACGTCATATGATAAATCCAAGTAAACAGTTTTCCAGTCATGTCAGGAACCTATTGGACCAGAACTAAGCAAAGGATAAATAGTCTTGCTCAAGGACACCACACAGTGCCTCCAGCAAGGCTTGAACCAGCAACCCTTCCATCTTAAGTCAAGCATTCAACTTAGACTGGTCCCGAGTGTTCCTCAGCTCAGAGTGGTCTACTTTCAGGATTTTATTCAATATATGTTATTTTTTATTAACCAGTTCAGGGATCTATACCATATGCATGGATAAATCATTTGGGCCATCACATGATTTTGGTTCTTATCGCATCATCAAGCAACAAAGGCTCGTGGGAGATCAAGAAAGCTGAGACCAAACTTTCAGTAAGCACCAAATCTGTGCTATCAAAACACAGAGAAAATAAATCATAAAGGCGGAGAGAAAAAATTAAAAGGTAAAAGAACCATATGTGATTGGACCATCCATTCCCCATCCAATCTGGCTACGTTGAATGTACCAGGGCCCTTGATGTCCCTGTGGTATCATTTGGCCCATTCCTTTACCAGTATACAACTTGTGCTGAGACGATACACATGACAGTTGGAGCATGGCACAAGATGTCATCACTGTGACGTTATGTAATGTGTGACATTATAACACTGGATGATCACACACTTTTCCAAGATATTGATAATGCTCAATTAAGCACTTGTTGATCTATCAATGGCTAAAATATAACTGAAATATCAACACAAATGCTATCTTCCTGATTTAACAATATTTTTTGTATTTTTTTTCATAGAATCAGGTTTTTACTGAGTTTGAATTGGACTCCCTATAGATACTGGAATTTGGTGACAGAAAAAAAGCTGGTGTTCATAATGCAAATGAATAGAACAGAACCTCTAATCTAAACAGCAACCATTTTTCCAATTCTCCTTATTGGTTGCTATAATGTAGTGAAAACTACTGTCATAACCTTTTAATTCTGATGGACTTTCCCATGCATATCGATACATGGATTTGTCAATTTGAGCAATGACATGTGATTTCCAACAATGTGGCATTTTGACAAGTGTAGACTCGATGAGCCTGTGCAGCCTCCTTTTAAGTTTAAAAACTTCAAATGTTGTTCAGTCAGTAGCTCAACACCCATAGAACATTCAAGTGACTAGCAAAGGCTCTGATCAGACTGCGCATATGCGCAGGCTGATCCGAGGCTTTGCTGGTCGCACATACCACATTGTTGGAAATCTTGTGTCGTGGCTCAATTTTGTATTTAAGGAGGCTACAGGTTAAATGAAATTCCTTAATTTTTATATATTTCTGTCCCTGAAGATTGTTATTTTAGCAAACAGTAACAGACCCAGATGAAATGCCACATTGTGTGGGTCTTTACCGTTTGACAAACTACTGGTTTACTGGTATCCAGGATAAAGAGGGCTAACAAATTACAATATAAGCAAGTTTACTCTTTATAGGGCTGCTGCGAGTATCCGAGTACTCGGATATTCGCGGATCTGAATATAAAATCGAGTATGAATATTCGTCACTGTCGAAATCGTTGGATCGCGATCTTTTTTTTTTTACTGAACCAAGAAGTTTTTCACAAAATGGTCCATTGAAATTTTTCACTATGACTACGGTTCTAATCGATAATATCTCTTATTCAAATACCTTTGTTTCTTGCAGGTTAGTGACATCCTTTATCGGTAATTAAAATCCTCAAAGTGTTGCAAAATCCGCTGATGATAATACATATATTCCAATCTATTTTGTTTGAACACACACACAACAACAACAACGTCGGTACATGTACTAATAACAGCCAAAAATATCATTAAATGTCAATTATCAAATAAATTTCAAAGGGTTCTTTTTTTTCTTTGAACTTTTTCTCTTGTCGACAAGGTGACAGCTGATTAGGCCTACGTGACCCAGGTCATGTTGTCTATGTGTGAACTTCAGGACAAAGGAAAAGGGCCTTATACTGAAATCAGCACACTTTGGAAGGTATAAAATCAAATTTACGAAGTTTGTTGCATGCCTTGACAGTAGTGAGTGGAAATGTAGTCTTACCTACTTTGATATCTAGCTGTGTACATGTAGTACTTCTGGTTTATGTAAATAGACCTAACAATAGATGTTTCATCTTACTTTTTTTAATTAACCAGTGACTCGCAGTTCGATCTGTGAATCGTAGCTCATGAATCGTGGATCAGATCGAAACGCCACTTACCTAACGATCCACAGCCCTAACTCTTTACATGGCCCATTCCAGGCACAAACCCTTTGCATACAGGGTAACTTGAGTGATTTGTTGTCTGCATTCTTTTTCAATTAAATTTGTCAGGCCTGATGGGATTCTAAAGTTCAAAACTGTTTGCAAAGGCTATCATTATCAGTTCAACTCTGAACTTACTCTATGGTTTTCATAAGTCCATGAACCACTGAATTGAGGAGCCCAGGGGCTCACTTGGTAGAATGTTAGACTTCTGATTGAAGAGTCGCAAGTTAGAGATTGGCATGAGGCACTCTTTGTGTCCTTGAGCAAAACATTTTATCCTCTGCTATGTACGAGGTCAACCCAAGTGGACAGAATAACATCCAAACATGACTGAAATATTATTAAATGGGACGAAAGCATCAAGACAAACAAGCAAAATGAACCAGTGAATAAATGGAATTCAACTCAAAGACTAAAGTCTTAAATTATTTTATCAAAATTGATTTTGGTCATGTACTAAACTTAAAAGTTTTGTAAAATCAGCTGGTTACAGATATTTTTGTTATAAACAAAAAATAAACATGCAGTTCTCTGGTATGATGTTATCAAATATTACATAAGCGTGTCAGCAGTGGTGATTTTATTCTTACGTTACCAGGGTTCATACAGACAATTTTTTGCGATATTGGAGGACTTTTCTAGCACTTCTAAAAGACTTACTGACCTATTGGCATTGCTTGCACATGAGATGACATGATTGTCAGCTCATGAGAAAAATGAAGCCAGGTCTCTAGATAAGATTGCGTAGTAAAAAAAATATGCACGTTTTCAACCAAAAGTTATGGGTACTCCAAAGAACGGTCTCAATGATACAGTTCTTTTGAGCACTTAAAACTTATGTTAGTAACAACTTATGGATAAAGTATTATCTTTTTTACACTGATTTATTTTCTTTACCTAGGCCTATGTAATGCATCTTTAATAAATTCAGATTCATACATCAAGTAAACACATTCCAACCAGCTCACAAGATTTTGATACTTAAGCAAATAATGTGAGCCTTTCTAAGGCTCAGACAAGCCTACACACCCGACAGTCTCACCAGAGCCTTCCATGCTTGCACACACAAAGTATGGACACTGATATACTGTAAATTTGAAAATTTTTGCGAATAGCGTGAAAACACATATTTTTGACATTACAAATTCACAACAAAGGGGTGATTAACCTATATCAGTAGATGACAGTTTTATTTTGCCATTTTGCGAGGATTTTATTTTCACGAAACTTCGCATATGAAAAGTTTTGCGAAAATAAAACCCTCACAAAATTTCCAAATTTACAGTAAAGTAGGGTCAGTCAAAAAGGTGTCTAACCCACTAGATAGCTGTGCATGCATGTTTAAAGAACAATATTACAAGTAGCAAAATCTCATGGGCTGGCTTATTTTGGGCCTTGACGTGAGAAAAACAGTCTTCAGGGGTTTGCAAACAACAAAGGCACAGACCAGCCTGTGAGCATCTGCGCAGACTGATCAGCACCTTTGTTATTCGCTTTTAGGAAAGTAACATCTCTAAACTTGCTTGAAGCGAAAGTGCAATTTTCTAGCTAGTCTCTGTAACCAAGGAGACTGGTTTGAGTCTCACTTTGGCGGAAACCCTGAAGAAAGTTTTTCTTGCTCTTAGGCAAGGACATTAGTTAAGAGTGCTTAACGAAAATTTATTTTTCTTATTTCTCAACCAAAACATATGTTGTGGGTACTCAAAAGAACCGTCTCAATGAGACGGTTCTTTTGAGCACCAAAAACATCTGTTAAAATTGATGGGTAAGAAAATATTTACAATTTGACGCTGACAATTTTTGTTTATCTCAACCTGTGGCTTAGGCCCATTTAAAGTTTGAATTGGTCTTTTCTAACATGTCTTGTTCATAAAAAAAACACATCCTAGATGATTCCTGTCAGCTGGATTTCATTCATTCTCCCATTCTCGCTGTATCAACTCCTTGGAAAAACTGGCTATAACTCATCCTTCCTTTCAATAGTTAATAGTTCTACATCAAACTTTAATGCTGCGTCGGCTGTGGAAAATAAATAAAAATATTGGTTTGTTAGTTTGTTTTGTTGCTTTACTTCCTAGTCAACAGCTATGGTCATGGAGGGATGGTCAGTTCATCTAACCACACTTTTTCCTGGGCAAGCTTGAACAAGCAGTTAACCAGTACTTTGTGCACATACTTTCACTTGTAACTATCAACAACCCTTCTTGAATGATTCAGCGGAAGGGATGAGAATGACGGTAGAAATTATTTCATGATCTATCTCCACGAAAGTATGGGACTGGGCCGGGATCAAATTTGCGACCTCTGGATCTGCAGTCAGACTCACATCTGTTGCCAGACATGCTACCGACTGCGATAGAACAAAGAAATTACTTATCAGGTCCACTAGTGCAGGATCAGGATCATATTTAATCATATTTCCACAGGCAAACAGAGTTGAGCCATACAAGAGCTGCCTGATCTGGGTCTGTTTGCAAAAGCATTAAAAAGCGTCCCTAAAATATTGGTTTACTTTCTCACTGAAAATGACAACTATTGTAGTGTTGTTTTCAGAGAAAACAGAATCTCCCCAGCCCCTGCACCAACACTCAAATTTGACCCATTTTGCTCTTCTGAGACCTTGAAAATAGGGCAAGGTCACTCTCAAAAAGACCCAAAAATGTTTTTCAAGACCGATTATTGCTTAATAAAGGTCAAAAGTATTGCAGAATGCTCCAATGGGAGCATTCTGCAATACTTTCAACCTTCATTAAGCTACCATTTGTCATACAGACCTTTGTTTTGTCTAGTTTTGAGAAGCCGTTTTACACAGGTTTTACTGAACAACTGAATATAGTAAGAGATTCTGAAACCTTGAAAATTAGGGCAAGGTCACCAATACCTAATCAAGTCTTCATCATGTCCAAATGTTATATCCAATCAAATTTGGTTCCTATCTGCACACTAGTTCACGAGATATCTTATACACAAGAAAGTGCCACGGCGACCATGGCCAATGCTGACAGGGTCTGCACCAAAACCGATATGCCCCCCTCCCCTCTAGTGGGTGGACATACAGTAAAACCTGTGTAAAACTCAAATATTTAAATAATAGTGTGTGACCAAATTGAATACTGTGTGAGATTTGCTGTCTCATGGTTTAAATAATATTTGAAAATAAATGTACTGCCTAACATGACAATTAGAACCGTCACAGAAAAAGGTATATGACTGATACACATTGTAATTTTTCTGATCTCCAGCACTGCTACAATTTTATGAAAAATACTGTAGGATATACAAAATTTCTTCATGCCTCAAGATAAGAGTGTGTAATGGTAAATTATTTTTCTTTTTTCTCAACCAAAACATGTGTCTTGGGATCTCAAAGAACCATCTCAAAGAGATGGGATTGTTCTCTTAAGCACCCAAAACACATGTTTTAACTGATGGGTAAGAAAATAATTATAAATTTACGCTCAAGAAGTTTGCTTACATGTATCTAGACCTATGTTCTCAAATGCTAGAAATCTTCAATAATGTTTATATATTTGTATAAAACAGTTTTGTTTTTATCTGGTCAGCATTTAAAGCAAAATAATTTTTTTATTGAGTTTGGTCATGCTCCTCCTTCTGCTGATTCAAGAAGGGTTGTTGTCAGTTACAAGCAAACGTATGTGCACAAAGTACTGGTTAACAGCTCAGTCAAGCTCGCCCAGGAAAAAGTGTGGTTGGGTGAACTGACCGTCTCGACATGACCATATAGCTTTTGACTGGGACGTAAAACCTCAAACCAAACAAAAACTGGGTTTGGCTTCCATCCATGAAATTCAGAATATTGAAAAATTCTACTACCTGGAATTTTAGGAGGAGCGCCACGGGAGCCATATCCCATGTCTGCTGGTATAACAAGTTTCCTTTTCTCACCTTCACACATTCTGTAAAATAGGACATAAAACAATCAGCGTCTGTAGCCATTAGTCAACATAGCAAGAAACAAACTAAAAGCTAGATTTCCCCAATTTCATTATTTTTTATTTTAATCTCTGTCCTGACATGACTGAAAACTTGTTGACTGTGATGTAAAAAATCAAAACCAAACAAATTAAGCCCAGTCTAATAGATCAAATTTGTACATCCTGGGTGATCATGAAAATGAGATCAGTGACCAAAATGTACAGAGTATAACCATAATCTAAAATGTACAGAGTATAACCATAGTCTATCAACTTGTAATGTTAAGAAAGCAAATTTTAGGTAAACTTTTTTATGTAAATATATGTTGAAATTATATAAACATTTAATTGGAGTCCCATGCCCCTAATTATTACCTTTGCTGTTAACATGGCTTTTAACATAACATATTTACATAACATTTATAATCTAATTTAACTATTTACCCTAGAAGGCCTTGGTCCCATCCTTTGATGACTTGTCCAGCTCCCAGAGTGAAGACAAATGGTGTATCTCTATCATGACTGCTATCAAACTTCTCCCCTGTCTCATACAAGGTGCCCTAAAACAACAATTAATACTTGTAATGCCAGCACATGAGGGTTTGGAACAGATTGCAAATGTGAGTCCAACAATGGCTCAATGGAGCCTGTGAATCTGCACAATCTTGCTAGAGCCTTTGCTGCTGGATAACACAAAGTAAAGATATAGATGAATGTTCAGAACAAAAATTGAGCCTGTAGCATGTTTACAAATGACTTAAATATCTCATGAAATGGCTCAAATATTGTACAGTCAACCCACTTTACATGTATACGGAATTTATTGATTCTCTTTAGAGCATCAAAATTCTTTACAACATCAACCGTACTTGCACCAATGTACTAGTTTAGATTGAATTGTATTTCATTACAATAGAAATTCCATTTAACTTCAAATTATTTGGGGAAAAACACTACATCATTGAGCAATCATGATGGTTGATTTGTTTTTTATTAGGTTTGAGTCTGGAGTTCCCTTACCCTTTTGAATACTGGAAACCCCTAAAAGGGTACTTTCACACTCAGACTTACTACTTAGGCAAAAAGTGATGACCAAGGTGATATGCCATTAAATGTGGCATTTCATTAGTGTCTGCACTCGCTGTTTGCTATGATAAAAATAGTTTCAGTCCTTTTGTTCAGCGGCGCAGAACCATTTGTGCAATTTTGGTAGACGGCATTATGGGGAATATTCATGTAAAATTATTTCAAATTTGGGCCAGTGGTCTAGGAGATCTAGAACAGAAGAGCAGTCTCGCCAGAGCTGTGGCTGCTCGCTGATCATAAACATGTAAACTTGTACCAAAATCTCAGATGCTAGCTCATTTATCGAATATACATGTCTCACTTACTGTATAGTGCATGTGGAGTATATCCCCCTTTCTAGACTTGAGCTTACAGTCTTCTGGGTCAACTCGTTTCTTCACACCTATCTGGAGCTTCTTCACCTTTTTATCATCCTTATCGTCATCACACTTCACAGTGTAGATAAGGATAGACAAAAGAACAGATGATAAAAC
Source organism: Loripinus fragilis (assembly GCA_964019695.1). NCBI lineage: Eukaryota > Metazoa > Mollusca > Bivalvia > Lucinida > Lucinidae > Loripinus > Loripinus fragilis. Next base: position 94,102,359 of record OZ026514.1, read on the forward strand.
AATATCCACCTTCATTCTCCTGGAAAAAAAGATATACATTTGTACATGTAAACATCAAAAGTGTGATTGTAGCCTGCTGATAACCTTTGCAAACAGATTCAGGTTTTTTTTCTACCCTTTTGGTAGACTGGCTACAGTCCTTAAAACAATTTTTCATCAATGTGTCATATCATATACTTGTAGCCAGCCTAACTCTGATGGCTCTGTAAGACAGAGCCATCAGAGTTAGGCTGGCTACAAGTATATGATATGACACATTGATGAAAAATTGTTTTAAGGACTGGAGCCAGTCTACCTTTTTGAGAAAATGACCCGGCCCCCAGAATTGGGAATTTTTCGCATTGTTTTATACAAAATTGGGAAAAACTCACACTGTATAATTTAATCATTATCAAATAAAACAAAAAATCTTACATTTGGTTCACTACTAAGGACATTTCAAAATTTGGAATGCAAAAATACAATTTGCAGTAGCACTGTGCAGCTAAGATGTCACAAAATGGTGATAATTTTTTTTGCTCCCCGAATTGGGAATTTTCTCCTTGAAATTGGGAAAAAAAACTTTTTGCCATTGGGAACATGACTTAATATCAGTCGCCTAAATGGGCCAAAAAAAAAAGCCTCAGATTGGACCCAGATCAGGCCTGACAAAACTTTGGGTTTGATCTGCTTGACAAGTTGACACTCTGACAGTATTCCTGAAAGAATTAGTGGGGCACATTGCGAGAAAACCTGACTTGGTTGCATGCCGACAACAAAGGTGCAGAGACTAGGCTGCACAACCATGCAGTCTGATCCTCGCCGTTGTTATTCGCTCAATGCAAGGTATATAATTTAAAAAATTTACTTCATGCAAAATTTCTTTGAAGGCTCAGACCAAACTGCGCATCCCTGCATTCTGATAGGAACCGTTGTTAATCACTTTATGCCAAAAAGTAAATAAAATTGCTCCATACAGACATTCGTAAGTACTAAATACCTGTTATATACTTTTATCAGTCGGTGCATAAGTACATTCATCAGGTGCTCTTCAACAAAAAAGGGCTTTTCCAAATTCAAAATTCATCACAATGAGTTTTTAGAAATAAGAAATTTACACTTAATAAGCAGGATAATTGCTGTGACAATAGAACAGCTGAACAGAGATACTTTTGGGGGTAAAAATATTAAAAACTGAGCTGTTTTGCAGCGTGTTCCCTGAAAAAATACGTTGGTTAACATATAAAATCCCAGCGACTGAAGCGAGCGAGGAAAATTTTCTGGCTTTTTACGTGTAAATGACATTTTAGAGTGAAAAAGTAGGGATACTCCTGGGATAGTAGGGCATTTTCATGAAAAAGTAGGGAAAAGATGGAGCGAATAAAAAAAAGTAGGGAAAAGCAGGAAAAGTAGGGCCTGCTTGAAAGCCTGATTCAGCCATCCGAGGTACGGATGAAGGCTGCAAGATAGCACTGATGCACAATGCATACACAAATATTCAACAGACACATTTATGATATGTTGATACATCCAATATATCCAATATATCGGATATCACTAATTGAGGAGTCACTGTCATCATTTCAGAGCAGGTGATACAGGTGGATAAGTCAATCACTTTGTACCCAGAAGTCCCGGGTTTAGACAAAACCTCACATGTTCAGCTATAACAACTGTCTATCGAATGCCTAATAATTACACAATTACTCCAAACTTACAATCATATTGGAGTCAATGTCAAAATTCGTCAAAATTCTTGTCCGTTTCATATCTTATGAAAACCGCTGATGTGATCATGAATTTTTTTTCTTCACACAATACTACTGATCATACTTAATAAGGCTAGCTGATAAAACTGAAAAATATTGATGTGTAAATATATTTTTTATTGGATTAAAACCCCATTTTTTGGCATTTTTGTCCGTCCAGCGGAAAAAATTGAACTTTCGACAAGAATTATCAAAAAAACTGTTATTTTCTCAGGAATTTTAACTTGCTGTATTGATAAAAGCATTATCAAAATAAATGTAGGAGGTTTCAATATGTGATTTTTCATTACATTTTTTGCATTTTTTTGCCAAAAAACCTCTGTCCCAAGCGTTTATGTCAAGACCGTAACACTTGATAAATTGCAAAAATAATACTGGGTCCCTAATGGTGCTGAATCTGGTTTTCTGTCATACTAATTTGACACTTTCTGTTTACTAAGAAAACATGTGTTTTGTAAAGCATCTACAGAACGGGCAAAAGAAAATACTGTTATGGTGAGTGAAATTTTTATAGTATATTTTTTTTGTGTCAAATGACCGTAACACAAAAATGGACAATGGAATTTGATAAAAAATTCTGGTTTTAATATCTTGACCAAATAAAATTTCTCAACAAGAAATCGCTCTTGTTGCGATGTTTTAGGGAGTAATCATTATTTTAGGTAAAAAAATATGTAGAGTATATCAATACCGTAACAGTCAATACCGTAACGATGAAAATGTTGCGGTATTGACACATCTTGTTATGGTTTTGACATATACTGTCAAAAAAGTACAGTTTTGAATGCAAAGATATTAGTTTTTAGTCAAGTTTATTAAGTGAATTTATGATAAGAATGCTTTATCAAATTTAAACAGAAGCATAAAACACAAATTAAATGATGAACTCGTATAAACTGTTTGTTACGGTATTGACATATTGTTTTGCTTTCAGGCAGGGTTTGTCAATACTGTTACGGTTTTGTCAAACCCGTAACAATATTTTGAAATAATGCAATCTACCATATATTCCAAAATTCTTTCTGTGCACATGTGTCAAGAGTATTAACATTGCAATCTGGTCAACAGTGCTCTACACCAAATCTTAAATAGAAGAATTACGCTAGCATATATTCATTAAAGGTCAATACCGTAACATTTTTGTCAAGTACCGTAACAGTGATATTTTTGGGAAAAAAGTATATCAGACAGAAACAACATGTAGATTTTAAGTACCTGATCAATTCCTTTGGTTGATTACAATCATACCGAGCATTTTAATTTTCTAGAAATGTGTTTTTTAAACAAAATACGGAGAAAATAGTATGCAAAATCACTTAAAAGATATAAAAAATGCATTTTACGTTTGCTCATTGTCATAACTAATCATTTTGTTCAAATTTTACCTTTGACACAATTAAACACATGATTTATTGAACTTATCCATTTCAACAAAATAAATATCCATGACGAGATTTGAAGAAAAAACAGGAAATAAAGTTTGTTACGGTATTGACATTTTATCTGGTCATGTGATCTTTGAAACTTAATTATAAGGATCTGATTGGCTGTTAAGGTTTATTTCCGCTTTTCATAGTATTTTCAGAAACAACTTGTTACTTTCATGAAAAAAAGAATATCATTTTATTTAATTCGTATTTTTCCTTTTTCTTCTTTCAAAATTTGACGAATTTTGACATTGACTCATTGATTGTCTGGTACTTACCACAAAGCAAATCATCAGAAACAAGCAAATACATGTATAAATGAAATCTTTAGAGGATTTTGTATATAAGGACTGTCGGAAAACTGCATTCTTAATGCTATAGTAGAGTAAGCTAATTTCGCCAAGAATGTAATTTCGCCAATTGAACATTCCCACCGTTTTTTCACTTGTTTGACGTCACAGACTCATTCTGAAAAGGGGATTTCCAAGGGCAAAAGAAAAGCTGTCTGTTTAGTCGCAAAGCACTAAGAAAATGCATATCTTAGTGGTTAGATAATGATCACTTGCCTGCATCAATGTTTTCCCGCCATTTTCACATTCTTTTGAACCCCAATCTTTTAATTATGATCCTGAAATGTTTTATATATATTGAATATATCGCTTCCTACTTCTTCATTTGCATTGTCATCATCACAAAAGAGGTGAGATAGCTCAGTGATCAGGGTTTTTTCTCAGCATTTTGGGAACATGACCCGACCCCTAGAATTGGGAATTTTCGCGTCGTTTTATACAAAATTGGGAAAAAACACATCCTATAATAAAAACAAAAATATCAAGTATTTCGTTTATTCAACTTCTTACTCTTCACTGACTCATAAGCAAATTCTGAAATCTGATTTACAATCTGATTTACCATTTGTTGTGGGTGCTCTGGGACCCATCAGACGATTGATTGTCATCGCTGCTGTCATGATTTGAATGAGTGTCATCACACTGAGAAGGTACACCAGCGGATGTCGACGGACAATTTTTTGTGGAAGCAGACAATTCGGCAATTTCGGCCAATGCTTCTACTTTTTCGGTCTGTTTTGGGGTGATATTTGCAGAATTCTCCGATGCTAATGCTTGCTGACGAAAAAGCACATCTATTTTTTTACTTGACTCCGTTTGTTTTAGTTTCTTTCTGTAATATTTCGTATTGTGCAACATCGCGAAAATATGTTACAAGCTTTTTCTTTTTTTGTTATGAGAAAGGTGCCCCGTTTAATCTAAATTAATACGCCAGAGTAGGGTACCAGTAAAATAAACCATGTGTGTTTATTACAAACTCCCCGGCACCTTCTCGAATAAATTCTGCTGAATTGCCACAAAGGGACGTTGCCGTTTGGGAGTTTGCAATATTTGGTTATTTCCCTTGTATCATTCGGACTGTTCGGACCCGCTCTTTCAACCACAAACATAAACATCGTAAAATGGGGATATTTTGTTATTTTTTCTCCCGTTTTTTTTGTTCCTTGAATTGGGAATTTTCTTATTCAAATTGGGAAAAAACATACTTTTTGGCATTGGGAACACGACCGAATATCGGTCGTCAAAATGGGCCAAAAAAAAACCCTGGTGATGTATTGGGGTCCCAAGTGGAGAATTATTGATTTTATCAAAAGGGGGTTCTTATTAACATAAAGACTCAGAAACAATGGTCTGGCTAATAAGCAGCTGTATGGACCATATAACAATGATGCAGTGCCTTTTCCAGCAATTTTGGGAAAAGGCCCCTGGCCAAAATTGGGAAAAACAGATCAACTTAACATCAAAATTGGGAGAAATTAATGACATAGAACATTACAAGGGTAGCCGAATATAATAATCAAGTTATTTTAGATGGTATTATGCCAAGCATACCACTTAAGCACAAGTGTTCAAGTATCAATCTGATATGGGTCAGTGTTTCTCATAAGTAGTAGTGGTCTCTAAAAATTCTTTTTTTTTTTACTTTTCTTAATTGGGAAAATCAGACATGGTATTGGGAAAAAAGGTGGCTATTTTTGATTGGGAATGGGGCCGAAATTCGGCCCCTAGAGATGGGCAGAAAAGGCCCTGTGATGTTTTGATAAATTATATCAATCTTTCAACTGCAATGGCTTGATGTATCCCTATAGTACATAAAAGAAAGCTTTTGTGTCTACTTTTTCATTTACTGCCTGTGTGGTAGCACCCCAATGCACCTAGGGGTTCAAATCAATCTGAATATGAATTGAATATAGAAAAAAACATGACTGAAATAATTTTGATTACAATAAATTAAATCATTAAAGATTCACAATAAATTATGTTCAATGAATGAAAAACATGTTTTGTCTCACAACATATATTGATTTTTTATCTATCCAACCCTTTACGAGACCTCTTTTTTTTTCAGGCAAACAAGAGTTGTCGGACTTAGATTACTATTTTCAAGATGGCGGAAAAAACGGGTGCACAAAAAAATCAAAATTTTGGAAATTAAATAACATATTTTGATGGTCTAAGGTGTCACATTATTATAAAAGGTTGAAATTAAATGATAAAATCATTTTCTGGTCAGGTTGTATTTCGTTTTGCTATCCCAGAGCCATATCTGCTTACAATGGCGAAAACTGATTGTCGCAGTATATTTTACGGAAATAACAGAATGGAATTCTATTGTTAAGTCATCCTGGTATTTTAGGCTTTATGTAACCTCCCGCTGAAGAGCTCCGCTGAAATACTCGGTGAAAATAAGGCCAGACGCTTATTAAAAAGCGTTCAAAATCCTGAAATTTTGATCAATAATATGTCCATAAATATGTCTGATAATTTTACAAACACTGTCTTAATCAAGAGAAAATCATATTTCTAATCGATACTGAAAATTTCAACGCAAAATTTTGAGTAGTTTTAAAAATATTGCAAGTTATAATTTCACTAAAATACGTAGGGATGACGGAGAATTACCTGTGTATTCACCGAGTGTGTAAAGCGCCTCGATGATCCAGAGCGGGATATGACGTATCACTGTTTAAGAGAATCTGGATAAAAAAACACTATCTAAAACATTTTCATTCAAACATCCCGGATTATGAAATATAGAATATAAATCATTTTATGGATGTTTTGACCAACTTTTTTTGACCATGTGGACATTTGACCAATTTTGTGGACGTTTTGACCAATTTGGGGGCGTTTGACTTGGGGCGTTTTGACTTGGGGACGTTTTGACTAATCCTATTGTGGGTGCCGGTGTCGCGAAATCATATGATATCGATGAAAAGGCACTATAGGCGTCCGTTTAGCAATCAAAAGTGGAATCATGATAACTTTGAAAAAGTTTAAAACGTCATTATCAATTCGAACTTCAAAATCGCTTCTAGATATTAGGAAACTGCAGTAATTTAAGTTGCGAATATTATTTTGCGTACCGGAAATGTGTCAGCGGAAATAGAGATCGATCGATTACGAAAAACACCCGAAATCACCAAACTCTCTAACCATCTGACACCCCGAACATTCTCGGGACCGCCGTGACGTCACAGCCTTAGCGACACAGGTAAACAAATGTACCGCGGTGATGTGAACGGTGAATTTTAACATTACGGGTAACGGGAAATTTTTCTCTCTTTCTTTCTATCTTTACTGGGTCGCTCATACATGAGCATTACACCAGGGAGTGCGAATTTAGAAATTTTGATAAAATAAAAAACAAAAAAACACAAAAAAACAAAACAACACAAAAAAACACAAAAACTTTTGGCTGAATTTTTGTTTAAATAAGGAGTGCCCTAAACTCCTCTGTGGACTGGGCATTTGCCACAGAAGGAGGCAGACTATTCCAATGTGGAATAATACGGGGGAAAAAAGAATTCTTCAGGGCATCACTGTATGTCTGGTGTCTGCGGTATTGAGCACTGTGATGACCTGGTAGTTTTCAAACTATGAGCAGGGGTCATATACTTGTCTTTTTCAATAGACACTGCTTCACAATGAATCTTGTGAAAGAGAAGCAAGGAGGACTGGTCCCTACGGGCCTCAAGAGATGGCCAATCAAGCTCATCAAGCATTTCGCCGACGCTACTGGTGTTTCGCCATCTCCTGCAGGTCCAGCGGGCTGCTGTCCTCTGAACTTTCTCAATCTGATTAATCTGAAGTTTCGAGTGAGGGCTCCAAATGGGTGCTGCATACTCTAGTTTAGGCCGAACCAAAGTTTTGTATGCAACTTCCTTTGTACTCCTAGGTGCAAAAGCCAAATTCCTGCGAAGGAAACCAAGTGTCTTAGTTGCTTTGGAAGAGATTTCAGAGACATGCTGACCCCAATCCATGTTATCTGTAATGGTGATACCAAGGTATTTTGCCGACTGAACATTTTCCAAAGTTTGATTGTGTAGTGAGTAGTCGAAAAGAATTTGTTTGTGATGCTGATGCCGAGTCACTCTCATTGAGTGACATTTGGCTACGTTAAATTTCATTTGTCAATCGGCTTCCCACTCTCCTAAGCTGGTGAGGTCTTCTTGCAAGGTCAAACAATCCTGAAGTGAATGTATATTCCTATACAGGACACAATCGTCTGCGAACAGGCGAACAGAAGACCTGATGTTATCCGGCAGATCATTTATGAAGAGGAGGAACAGGACCGGACCTAAGACCGATCCCTGGGGCACGCCGGATAGCACTGGGACTGGATCTGAGGCTTGGCCATCTAAAACAACTTGTTGAGTGCGCCCAGAGAGCCATGAGTTGATCCACTTGTGGGGGATCCTCTAATCCCATAATATTCCAATTTGTGTAATAGCCTCCTGTGTGGAACCTTGTCAATGGCCTTAGCAAAATCCATTATGATTAGATCTGTCTGTTTGTGCCCACGATTCACAGCCCCATCCAGGTTGCTGATGATATCGTGCACAAACTGGACCAACTGGGTTTCGCAAGACCTCTGACTTCGGAAACCATGCTGACAGTCAGCAAGTATGCTATCTAAGGCTAAGTGTTTGTTGATGTTGCTGACTAAAATATGCTCTAGGGTTTTGCAGCAGATGCATGTGAGCGACACCGGCCTGTAGTTAGCAGCATCATATTTTTCACCCTTTTTAAAGACCGGAGAAACATTTGCTTGTCGCCACTCATCTGGTACCTCACCCCGAGCTAAAGACTCATTGTAGATGAGTGCCAGTATTGGAGAGATCTCATTGCTACACTCTTTAAGTACTCTGGCATTCAGTCCATCCGGGCCAGAGGCTTTATGAACATTTAGTCCGTCCAACAGTTTGGTGACCCCTTTCGGGTCAACTGTTATGTCCCCCATGGAGGAGAACGGACTAGCCCCTTTCGAGGGCGGGTCAGAGTCGTCTTCACGTGTGAAGGCTGATTGGAATTGCCTATTACAAATGTTGGCCTTTTCCTTTGAATCTGTCTTAAGAATTCCGTTTTCTCTGAGTGATGTGATCCCATACGCGTCTTTTTTAAGTGATTTGACAAATGACCAAAACTTTTTAATCTTTTCAGGCTTGGGAGTGTCGGGATCTGAGCTATCGTTCTCGAACGTAAATATATTGGAAACGTATTTCCAATAGGCATCTCTCAGTACCTTCTGAACATGTGCTCTAAACCGCTTGTAATGAATCTTGACATCAGGATCCTTTGATTTGCGAGCACGAAGGTAAAGCTTATGTCTCTGAAAATTGGGCCGTATTTATTCAAATTTACCGATTTCTGCATCAGTCTGCGCTTACTTCGAAGGGAAAACATTGTCTTTTGTCCCGGCACGATTATTTTGATTATAATAGCACCGATTTTTCACAAAATATTGAAAAAAAATCGGGTGTGGGTGGGGTGAACGGCCATCGGTTTGCGATCATTTAGACGTGAAAGAAATGAGTGTCTCTAATAACTTAGGAGCTTTAACACATTAAAACGGTCTTTAAATTCCATATACCTTGAGATATTATCAAATTCCAGATAGATAAATGACTATTTTGAATCTAAATTCTGACACATCACACCTCCAAGTTTGACACTCAACACCTTTAATTTGTACAATATGCAGCCTGTCATAAGCGCTAAGCTTTTCC